>BSBM01000399.1:14737500-17137500 GCA_027924585.1 Larix kaempferi | reverse complement strand
AATCCTCTCTACCTGATCTCTTGCTTTGGAATTTTCATTCAGACAAGTCCATCATGGAAGTAATGAATGTTGACAACAGTCCATGGGATGATCTCCACAATAGGTCATATTTTCTTCCTCCTTTGGAATACATAGAGAACAACATCCATACCCTCTTTTCACCAGATATCTACCCATCCCCTCTGTCCCCCATCCTTACATGTCTTACGAACATGGAGGGAAACTTGGCCAACATTGAGCCAACCACCCTGGTAGACATCTCGGTTAAACCTGGTATAGTGGAACACATTCGCATAGGCCAGAAGGGTTCCCTTGGAGAAATTACTGTTAGCACGACCTTGTTCAAGCAATTTCGAGACGTGTTTTCTTGGTCCTATGAGGATATTCCTGGGGTAGACCCCGCAATTGTTTCTCACGAAATAAAAACCTATCCCGACATCAAACCTATACGTCAAAAGGTGTGACCGGTACACCCTCGGAAGACTGCGGCGATAAAGGAAGAAATTGAAAAGCTCTTAAAGGATGGCTTTATTTATCCTATCCCATTGACAAATTGGGTCTCAAACATCATTCCTATGAACAAAAAGTAGGGCACCATTCGCGTTTGTGTTGATTATCGGGACCTTAATCAGGCTTGACCAAAAGACAATTACCCGAACCCCTTCATCGACCAAATCATCGACAACTGTGCCGAAAGCGTCATCTTCTCATTCATGGATGGATTTTCTGGTTACAACCAAATTGAGATCAACCCAGCCGACCAACATAAGACAGATTTCATCTGCCCATGGGGTACATTCACTTATCGCAAGCTCCCATTTGGCCTTAAAAATGTTTGCGCCATGTTTCAGCGGGCTATGTTGTATGCCTTCCACGATATTAAGGACTTTGTGGAACCCTACTTGGACGATCTCCCTGCTCATTCAAAGCAGCATGAGTTCCACATCGATCATTTGACAGCCATTTTCCTCAGATGCAGACAGTACAATATCCATCTGAATCCTCACAAGTGTATCTTTTGCGTTGAGTCTGGACGCCTCTTAGGATTTATCGTTTCGAAGGATGGGATCCTCATTGATCCCTTAAAGGTGGAGGCCATCATCAACCTACCACCCCCAACTAATGTTACAGAACTTCAAAGTCTCCAAGGGAAGGCGACTTACTTAAGACGTTTTGTTTGCAATTTCGTGGAGAAGACTCAAGGCTATATGAGACTACTTAAGAAGGATGTCCTGTTCATTTGGGATGATCAAGCTCAAAAATCCTTCGACAGTATCAAACATGCCATCATGCATGCCCCTGTACTTCAACCGCCTATTTATTATCGAGATTACATTTTATATCTCGCCGCTTCTGCTACCACTATCGCCATGGTTTTGGTACAGGAGAATCAAAATGCTCATGAACATGTGATATACTATGCAAGTAAGGTTCTAGCTGACGTCGAAACTAGATACTCACATGTTGAAAAACTGGCTTTCGCTGTAGTCATTGCCATCCATATGTTCCGTCACTACATCTTGCTCTGCACCACCACTATCATTGTTGACTTGAACCCCATGTACCATGTACTGACACGTCGGGTGCTTGGGGGCAAGTATTCACACTGGATTGTGATACTGCAAGAATTCAATCTTCTTTTCAAGAAAGCTAAGTCTAAGAAGTCTTTGGTGTTTGCTGAGCTCATTTGCGACCTTCCCCGTCCTGATGCAGGAGTTGAGCACAATGACTCATTTCCGGAAGAATCATTGTTTCTCATCAGTACGACTGACCCCTGGTATGGAGATATCTTGTTGTATCTTCAAACCCAATGCTTCGATCCTCAACTTTCTCGCGACGATTTTCGTAAGGTTCTTCACCATGCAATGTATTATTTAATCATCAATGATACTTTGTATCATCGTGGTGTCGATTCAATCCTTCGACGTTGTCTCACTCATGATGAGGCTGAACGCGTTCTGAATGACTGTCACACTGGGGCATGTGGCAGTCATCTCTCCAGGATGGCTACATCCCAGAAGATTTTGCGTGCAAGATATTACTGGCCTACTATCTTCAAAGATTGTATTGAGGCCGTTAAAAAAGTCCTCCTTTTCAACACTTCCACATGAAGAAGCACACTCATCCTCCCCACTAAATCCGGTTATTGCCATTAGCACATATTTCATTAAAATTGGAAAGATTTTATTACAAGAACAATGCCAGAATTGAGTTTTTTAGTTATTTTGGAATTCTAGATCCACTGTTTAATTCCAAATTTAATGAAATATGTGTTCATTGGCCCATTTGCAAAATGGGGCATCGATTTTATGCACTGTAAGCCTACCTTGGTCGGGGGGCATAGTTACATCATCGTAGCTATGGATTACTTCACAAAGTGGGCCGAGGCTATGCCTACATACCAAAACGATGGCAAAATCGCTGCACTCTTCATGTTTAATCATATAATAGCGCGGTTTGGAGTTCCGCAAACCATAGTTACCGATCATGGTTCTCACTTTCAGAACCACATGGTTAATGAATTGAGCGACAGGTTGGATTTTTTCCATGAAAACTCGACACCTTACTACCCGCGATCCAATGGATAGGTCAAGGCATTCAACAAGGTCTTGAAAACTATGATCCAGAGGATGGTAGGGACATAAATGTCCAACTGGCATAATATGCTTTTTTCAGCATTATGGGCCTACCGAACTACCGTTAAAACCACCACAGGCTTCACTCCCTTCCAATTGGTATATGGATTGGAGGTTGTTCTGCCAATAGAGTGTGAAATCCCATCTTTACAACTTGCGGTCAAACTTCTTCCTAACACTACTACTGAGGAAGAACGTCCCTTACACCTAGCCCAACTTGACGAGTCTCGCCATCATGCCGCTCTTGCTAATGAAGTGCATAAGAAATGCATCAAGGCCCAATACGATAAGTTGGTTGAACCTCGTATCTTTAATGAGGGTTATCTAGTCCTCACTTATGACCATAAGCACAATAAGCTAGGATCTTGGAAGTTCGAGTCCATGTGGCATGGACCCTACGTCATAAAACGTGTGTTGAAAAAAGGTGCCTACGAGCTTGAATATTATGACAAAATATCTTTAGGTGAACCCTGCAATGGGATTTACCTGAAGAGATACTATGCTTGATCTCTCATGCATAGACTTGCTTGTACATATTGTACATGGCATGTTTTAGTGTTTTTGTGTGGTGTGACGCATTTCTTTTCGAGTGTCTTTTGATCTTGCTTCCACTTCTTATGCCATGTTCTGTCTGCGTGTGCAGATGGCAACGTGCTATGGATTCGCAGATGGCGCTAGCCGGCATACCCTTCACCTTGCTTCAGTAGCCTGGGTACTATATTCCCGAACAGGTGAGCTCATTAGCTCAGGAGGAAGTTGCCTAAGGTTTGCGACCAACAATGCCACGGAATATCCGGCAGTAATCGGAATGCTAGCTGATGCCATTTCCTTGGGTATGAACCACATTGTCATCCACATGGATTCACAATTAGTGGTTTCTCATCTGAACCGGATATACACCATCTGTGATCCCACCTTACTTCATCTCCTCAGATGAGTATGTCTCTTGGAAAGGTCATTTGAATATGTTCAATACTTGCACATTTCACGAGAGTTAAACACAGTTGCTGACTCGATGGCCAATTTCATTTTGGATTGGTACATTGCACACACATAACATCCATACTATGTAAAAGCATTCATAACATGTAAATCCAATGTACATAAGCAAACATGTAAACAAGATCACATCACTAATCATTCCAAAGACACATAATGTATAAATCGCCGATAATGTATATATATATATAAATCGCTCAAAAGTAGTGCTGGTACAAAATATGAAGCATGATGGCTTTCAGTGAGTCTCTACAAAAATATGAAGCATCATAGCTTTCAGTAAGTACAAAAATCTAAGGCCTCTAAATCTCTCAGTACAAGTCTAAAAGTGCAATCAGGCTGGACACCTGACCTGTACACCACCCTTGCCTCTAACACCTCTCTGACGCTGGGTGAGAAAGCAGTCTACTGTACGAGCCACCTTGTGGAGTAAGGAATTGAAGCGCATGGATGCTCCAACCGCAAATATCTGCATGGGCCTCGGTAGGTCGTCGATGGCTGGCTCTGGTACCTCCACAGTCAGCCCGGATAGGTTCCAATACACCTCCTCCATCTCCTCGATGGCGAGTTGAGCACCAACAAGAACCACTGCCTCTCCACCTCTATCTCTCCTCGCTAGAAGAGAGAGACCTACCAGTCGCATGGGACCCACATCTGTAGACACATATAAAGTACTTGTCAGCACTACATCAAAAAAATAATACAACTCACAAAACTAAAAAGTGCAAATGTTTTGTTCTTACCAATATCACCCCACGCTGCACCCTCTGGCAGCACTAAGTTGGGATCCTCCTGGAAGTCTGTGCCACCCTATGGGAAGTCCTCGACCATGAGCATCTATCCCTCCAACTAACTGAAGAACTTGAGGCCAAAAGTTATGATGGGACCCCCACCATGACGGGTCATCAACTATTCCCATCTGAGCATGTGTGGATCTCTCAGATCCCCGTCATCCAGTACCACCTGCAAGAGAGGAACCCACTCCAAGAGGAATGACACTATGATCGATCTGTATCTAAATTGCTTGAACTCCCCTCATCGACACTTGGTCAGCTGAGCTAGGATGTTTGCGAGGAGACCCTCGCACCAGTTGAACACCATGGGGGACATATAGTCTTTCGCATATAACATCTGGGTCCGAGTAGCCGTATGTGGAGCTTGGCTACCTGCCACCCTAGTAATAGTAAGCAGTACAGTCCTCAGTGGATGACTCACCACATCTCTGATGAGTATCTTCCCGCTGGAAGGATGAGAAGTAGAAACACAGTGCTGTGACACCATGTCCTCAACTGTACAATCACTGGCTCGTGTCCCAGCCAGTTGTACAGTGTCCCCTCTTTGGTACAAACTGGTCAGGAAGTATATGTCCTCAATGTCAATATTGAGGATATGCTCACCTATGACAAAGTACTGTTGGGATGCATCCCAACTCTGTAGCATGTGTGTCAAGAACGGGATCTGGGCTCTCATCCCCTGTACCTGGAAGAACTTGAGCAACCCACAGTTTCGCAAAGCAGCCACACATTGTGGATCATTTGTGGCTTGCTCATCCTCTATCTTTTGTTCTCTCTCTCGCCACGCTAGTACCATCTCTGCTTGTTGGAAACCTACAAAAAGGGGCATTTAACACATGTTAGGTCCTTTCCCAACTTGCACAAACTCATTTTTTGGAATATTTTTTATGTTTGAGTTGTGGGTTTCCGCCGTCGTACCTCACCTTTAGGTACAGGGCGACATCGTCGCAGGTCTCATTTTCGATATTTGCGACGACTCAGGCTCATCGCAAGTCCCGAAAGGGCCACTTGCGACGAGCCGAGGGCGCAATGGCCCCTCCCCAAATCATAAAAAAACTCAAAAAATGAACAAAAATGCTAAGAGTAAACCACTGGAAAGTTGCATGACAAGATTTAGGCCTACCTGGTCTGGACGGTTGGTGAAATGGAAGATCGTAGCTCCCGGATTTGGCAAAGGAATTTTTGGCTCCAAATTGGTACTTCTCCACCCAAATTGGCAATTTGAACAATGTTTCTATTTTTGGCCCATATTTCTATTTATAGAATACAATGGAATATTCCTTTTCAAATATTTTGATGCTTTCGGGCCATTTACTATAGTTTCAACTGTTTTCCATTATATTTGGGATGATTTGACACTTTCTCTAGTGTACAGGAGTCATAAAGTGATCTTTTGTAGCATTTCTCGCATTACCAACGGTAATTGCAGGTCTGAACATTCCTTTGAACGTTTTGTCATTATTGTTTTTGGTTAAGTCGTAATTATTGCATGAGGATGAAGTTACTCTTCGTTTGTTCTCGTACTCATCGAATCATGAGAACAAGTACCGAGTTATGATTTATCACTTTTTCGGGCTCGTTAAACTTCCACGGAAAAGGACACCCCCCAGAGTCCATAGTTAAGATCTTTTCAGACTCCCTAAAATTGAAAAGATTTCCAAGCGAACTTGTCACGTTCATGCTTGTTAAAGTATTTGAATGGTCATCTCCCTGGTGATAGTTTACCCCTTTTTCAGACCAGAGGGCACTAACTACGAAAAAGGAATACTCCAACCAATCATGACTGGAAAAGTCCTCTCCCACGTTGTTTTACCCTTTTTCGGGCAATGAGGCTAACTTTACGAAAAAGGACCATTAGAGTCTTCTTTAGTTCTTTTCAGACTCTCTAAATATGAAATGACGACCGAGTTTCCCTTCTATGGACTCACTAAATTTTCACATTGAAGGACCCATCATGGGACGAACCCCTCCTATCCCAGGTTCGGAAAATATTTGGGATTGGAATCATCTATGACATGAGCTATACTGAGAATCTAGTTACCCTCATCAAGCTCGTTAAAAAACACATGAGGCACTCATCGTTCATGATGGGGAAAAAGGAAAGTGTTTGTATTACATACCTTAGTGGCAGTATATAGTCGTTCTTGAACATGGCACTCATTTGCATTTGCATACCGATACTTGTCTCATCTATTTGTCTATGAGTCCCCGCTTACTTTCTGAGTCTTGTTACATTTCTAAGTCATTCAGAGAAATATTCCACTATCAGTTGCATTAGAAGTTTGCGTCATTCTCATGTCAATACTGCCAAGTCATGCCATGCTTATGTTCAAGAACACATTCATCACTCATCATTATTAGTTAGTACACACGTCATCATGCCATTGTTACTTTGAGTCAGTCTCACATGTTATTGTACCATCCGATCCACTCTACACATATTTTGTCGTGTTTCATGTTGATTGATGTGGGATTCATTATGGCCCCCCTTTGACGGATTCATCCTTGTCGACTTCAACTCATCATCCAAGGATTAAATCTAGAAACCAGTCAAGTACCTTAGTCCTACATGCCTCAATGGCAGGTCACCTCACTTTCATCATGAGGTTACATCATTGACTCTTGATTGAAATATTTCATCTTGCATTCAACGTCAACTCATTTATTCACGCTAGATGATATGTACTATGATACCTTGGGAATCATTGACATTAATGGTGATCTCCCTTGCACTTGTTAACAGTTTACATCAATGACCGGTAATCAAGTGGTTTCTACCATGTTAGACGTCAATACATTTGTAATCACATGTATAGATTCGTATCATTGCGGGTTCATTTTGAAGACCCTGGGGAGTCATGTTTTTACCCAGGTTGCGATGGAGCTTGTATTGAGTCACATTACATGGATCCAATTTTTTATTGGTTGTGGTTGTGTTATCATCTCATCATGGATCTATGCTTGTGTCTAGTAGCCATGATTGTGTTCAATTGGTCATTACTCCCATGGATCTGCAATGTATTGGTAGGAAGACATGTTGTAGTACATATGAGATTGTCAGTTTAGAGTCAGTTGAACTGCAACAGCGTCCTTCGTCCGACAAGTCTTTTTCCATTAGTTCTATCAAAGCACTTCACCTGCACATCCTTAACACCTTCATGCTTTGGGGGGCATTTTGTTACACCTAAAATCTACCCATCATCATGATTTAGTGTATACATCCCTAAAGTCACCTGGACCAAGTGCTCATTTAGGAGTATTTGTACTCAGTTTGTACAACCTTTTGAGAGGTCATCGCAGGTTGCAGACTAGCAACATGCGACGTCGCAGGTTGCACCATAGCAGAGTGCGATGAGGTCTGTTAATGGGAAAAAATAGCCATTTCGAGATCTTTCTCGAAGCTTTCCCAATTGGGGACTTATCCCTGATCTCTTGGAGAGCTGGTACTCGACCCCTAACTTATTGGGAAGATCCCCTATCTCTCTCCTACCATCTCCCAACCTATCCTATCCATAATCGCATCCACTTAGTCCTATATATATGAGGCTCATTCCTATACCAAAGGGAGGAAGACTATGGTATCTACATGCTGGTGAAATCTCTCTTAGACACCCTCACTCACCTATTGGAGAATTCATGCTTCCTTGGAAGGGCTTAGAAATTGGCTTGTGTGGAGAAGGGCTGCTATGTTAAGTCATTGGTTGTGGTTCTATATCTCTATCATGTACTCCTCTATTTTTATTAATACAAATGATTTCCACCAATGTCATTCTTGTGTGTAATGATGTTGTGCTGTTTACCTGCTTAACTGTTTACATAGATCTTTTTTGTATAGATGCTCTTTACACATTTCTCTTTTCTATGTCTTAACAGGTCTTGCAACTTGGATCTGACGACCTCAGGATGTGGAGCAACATTCAGGAGAAAGGATAGCGAATCAAAGAGGTAAGACATCTAGTACTTGATCCTTAAGTAGATCGAGGAAACATGTTTGTAGTCTATTCTATTTGTTCTAGACATGCATTGAGCTAGGGAGATCCAGTTCGCCTCCAGTTGAGTGGATTGTCCGGTAACAATGGGTCCCTGTGGAAAATTTTAGTCTTCGACGACAGCGTTATTGCTAGCAGTGGCAATTTTTGCTGCGAGGTCCCTGTCGACCTCCCTTCAGCTCCTGTGTTGCGCGACAAGGTAAGTATTTTCTGGACATCGTTCATTTTCTTCATCAGACCTTGCATTGCAAGTAGCGTCTTCTGGAAGTCATCCTGGATGACCATATCCTTCTTATCTTTAGTCACCATAAGCTCCTTCATTTGTTCTGAGACTATTTCAGCTATCATCTCATAATCATCTTCATTCAGGACTGCCTCAGATTGAGTCTTTGTAGCCTTCATCTTCTTCCTTGCCTTCAGCTTCTGCAGAGTCTCTAGCTCTTTTCGCTTCCCAGTTTCTTCAATGATCGGGCATGCCATCGGGATTGGATTGTCCTTTTCAGATTCTGTCTCAACATCCATGACTTCCACATGGAAGTCGATGGGCCAATCCTTCATGAGGGCTTCAATTTCCTCCTCATACATGTGGTAGTTACCTAGGAACCATTCTGGTTTCTTCATTCTTGCCTTTGGTGAGATGAAGATACATCACATGTCTACGCTGAAGTCAGGAATGTGAATGTACTTCGATGTTATCTACTTTGTGATGTGGGGTGTACGAACAATCGCATCGCGCAACTGAGTGTAATATTGGTAGAACACCTCAGCTGTCGCATGATGTCACTCTACGATGACATTTTCCCAGAGGTTGGTATACCATAATCCTCTGGGATCAATGGTTTCTATGTTGATGCCCACATAGTCTGTTGGCTCCTTCCATCCGCAAAAGGTGATGAGGATGATGAGCCATGTGAAGTGGAACTGTCCAACGTTTCATGGATATCATTGAGTTCATCCAAGAACTCATTCAGAAGAAATTGACACCAATTAAACTCGGTGTCCTCAGCTACTGTGGCACCATGTAATATTGTGCCTGCAGGTACCTCCAGAGGCCTAGCCGTTCTGAGGATTTTTCCTGCGAGTAACTGGGTGACAAATTTTGTCGTTTTGTCCTCAATGTATTCTGTGGGAAAACCCCTTTTCCCCTTCACCAATGACTATCTTTTCTTCATTTTCTCGACAGCTTCTTTTTCCTTTCTCTTCCCTTGGAAGAACTGCTAGGGATCCTTACCACGCTTGCTGAGACTTGTTATGCGGTGGATCAAGGAAATATTAACATCAATGCTTTTATCTAGGCATAGGTATCCCTTGTGGGTTTGCGCCATCAGCGTGCGAACCACAACATTAATTTCCGCTGAAAGATCAAAATGTGGTAGTATGAGGAGGTTTAACAAGCCTCACGGAACTACCGATGTTAGCTAGCTTTCAGAAACCAAGTTAAGTGTACCCTTTGCATCTTTCTTCCAGCACATGTACTGGTTAGGTTGGAATTGTGGGTACTTAGGCACGTGGGGTTCTTCTTTTTGTATGCCTAGGAGGTCAAAATCTTCCCACTTGCAATCCAGAATCTTTCCAAGCAGGTTATTGGAAACCTCTACATGCTTTGAGATCGGTGATAATGGGATCTCATACTTACCACTCTTGACCAATTTGAAGACTGGGGCATCCATCGCCCGTGATGATATATACTCCTGTGTGAGTTTCAGTGGTTCTTTCTAAAGAACTGGCGATTTTTTTGCTGACAAACCTATCTTTATGATCTTGCTTCTTGGTGCAGTTACGTCTTTGCCTTTTTCCTGCATAACGGGATTATGACGAGGTGATATTCTGGATGCTTTCCCTGCTTCGATTACAACCTTCTTGGTAGGGTTTTCATTAACTCTGCAATTCCCCTGTATTGAAGGACTTCAAGTGCTTCTTCAATGGTCAGTTCTTCTTCTCTATAGGAGGATTCGGACATTCACTAGTTAGCTAAAGGTTGTGATAATCAGATGATAGAAGAATACTCGCTCAGGGAGTGGTCGCAGGAAAATTCTAAGTGTTGAGTAACACCCGTGAGTCCTGTAGCGATGTTATTTATAGGCGCAGCTAGATCCTCCCCGTGCCTCCCAATGGCTATATCCACATTTAGTGAGTTTTCCGTTAGACAATTTGAACAGATCCTCCTGTCCCTCCCGTCGTCAGCGTGTCCAGAACGGTTATCTTTCCTTTAAATACTCGAGCGGTTCATTGCAATGGTCACATAACGGGTATATTTTTCCAACAACAGTGTAATGGCTATTTTTTTGAGTGCCGTGCTGAGATGTGCAGCAAGCCATCTGAGATCCTGCGCAGTTACTTCGCAGTGCCACAAATTTTTCAACTGCGCGACTTTCCTTTTTCTTTTCTTACTTCTCTTTTTTTTCTCTTTCCGTGCAGCTTTAGCAATGCTGCGTGGTACACACATTGCTCTATTTAACATACATGTACAGGATCCTTGGCATTTCCAATGTCCAATTTCAACTATACTTGACACTTGTAAATTTCTCCCCGCGTTTAGCTTTCCATATGTTGCGAAGCAGGACTATCACGGTACAATTTAAGTTTGCTTCCATTTATCATAGTGGGTAGAGTATCACCGACTAAAGTGGCTAACTGGATTGTACCATTGTTAGTGACATACATAACAATATATGGACCAAGTCAATGCATTTTAAATTTGCCAGGAAATTTCATGAACTTGCTATCATAGAGGAGGACTAAGTCACCTAGCTGAAAGCATTTGTTCCTGATATCGCGATCATGCCATACCTTTTCATGATCCTTCTGGACTTGCTGTTGAAATCTTGCAATGAAACGATCCTCCTCCAAGCTAACTAAATGTAGTAGTCTTTAATATAATGCTTCACTGTCTGCCATTCTGGTGAATGCAACAATCCTCAGACTTGGGACAATGTACTCCATGGGCATTATGGCCTCCTACCCATAAGCCAACTGGAAGGGTGTTTGTCCCGTTAACTTCTTACAAGTGGTTCTATATGCCCATAGTATAGATGAGATGCGCAGGTCCCAATCATCCCTATTTACATTGCACAAAACCCCTTCTCACCGGCCCTTTCGGCAATAGCCTGCAAGCAGGTTGAGGTCTCACCTGAGGTGTTTTTAATGGGGAAAAGCAGACTCAGATGTCCACAGTGAGTGGTGAGTTGATGACTGTGACAGAGTTCGCAGCAGCACACCAGTTGTGTACTGAGAAGGTTGGACTACGCGGCGATGGTCAACACTTTGGTCAGCACAACTACCTTCTTCCTTACTGTGGGACTTAATACTACACTACGAACACTACCACTTGACTTCCTATACTCAGACTAAGTGCAAAATGCTTCAGGCTGTGAGCTGAATACCACTTATCCACTCACTCATACACTTAACTAACTTACTACTTAATGCTCATAACACACACTTAGAATGTTACTATTTTAAGCATAACCCTCAGGCGTGAAATAACTGTTATACATTCATTGACTACATCCATTGAAACACGTAAACAAATCTCTCTATGCTCAAGTGGACGATAGGTTCACTATTTCTTAGAAGCAAAGCTAATATTAACCATACATCCATTCATGCAGACCTAACATATCATTCCATACTCTCTTGATGGCGAATGCATATAAAAGCCTTCTCATAACAGACTGCAAGTCAATATTCAGATATCCAACTACAGAAACAGATAAATATAAAAACACATATAACATTCAATCACTCAACACACTATTTAACGTGGTTCACTCCCCCGGATGGGAAGATACATCCACAAGAACTGTGTTTGATATTTCTTTTAAGGAATGGTTCATAGTTCTTAGCGATGCACTTAGCTGTGGCTCTCTTCTTGCTCAGATAGGTCTCTGCGCACTCAGCTGCAGAGCCTTTACAATGTTTTCTTTACTCTAAAGATATTACAATCCAATACAACATGGTCACAATGACCAGCCTCTCTATTCTACAGCAATTAAGCCAACACCCCCTCTACAAAATTGTCTTCTTCCTACTATAGATCACGCCCGAAGGTCGTCTATTTACAATATTGAAGTCTGAAACCCTTAGGGTTTCCAAACCACTACGATCCCTCTAAACCATCATGCAGGATTCTGGTAGCGATTCTACTGTCGTGGCAGTTCTCCATGCCTTAGATCCGTCACTTTCAACCTTCCTGTTGTGTGCAAACCAACAGTTCATCCACTTCAAGCCGCCCTTCCACTAATGGACTCGTGCGACTGGCTTAGCTCCCAGTCGCTTTCCCTGCAGGACGTCCATCCTTTGACGACCACATACAACTGGTTCAGCTCCAGTCGTTGTTTTTACTCCATTTTCCTCTTAATGGTCACGTACTCTACTGCACGCCAAACTGTCACTTTCCCGACCCGTCCTCTGCTTAACGGACTCATACGGTTGGCCATTTTCCTGATCTGCTTATGCCCTCAACTCGACATCTTTCCAACAGCCTTACCAAAAGTAGACCACCGTTGGTCTATCCACTATATTTGGCCATCCTTCGCCTAGTACACAACTTTACTGGCTCCATGTGGCCTACTACCTTTGCAGCACTAGACCTGCGCAGCGCTGATCTTCGCAGCATCCTTCAAAAACTTGGTACTATGCACATCTTCGCAATACTCCCAATACTTAGCCAAAATTTACTTCTTTTCTGAGCTGCGCTCAACTTAGCTCCATCTAGCCTCAAAAATGTTATAAAAAATGGCCATGTTGGGCCAAGCCCAACATGCCCCTAACACATACATGTGGCTCGTCCCCTATCCACTTGCTGCTTCACTTGTCTCAGTTTGCTTCTCGACCAGTGGAACTAATTTGGCCGTGAACTCATTATATGCACCAAACAACTGCTCCACTACTTCTTTGGTATCCTGTTCAACTTGTTGTACTGTTTCAAGCAGCACTAGAGTTATCTTTGCTCCAATCTGTCCCTGAACTTGCTCCTGGTTGTCGCGCATTTCCTTTAGCTTGTCCTCTATCTACTGCGACACTGCTGTAACATCCTCCAGGAGTTGTTGTGACTGATTGTCCATCTTGGTCTCCTTCTCTCTTAATTCTTGGACTTGCTTCTTCAACCCTGATACTTCCTTATACCTGGCCAGCCTCTCCCTGGGTGGCAGAGCCTTGAGCTCTGCATCCAACTTCTCTAGTGCGGTCTGTTTTTCTTTTACCGTGGTCTTTACCTATAGCAGCCTATGATCCTCCTCAAGGGTAGTGAATGCCTTGGAAACTTTTTCCAATAGATCTTGGCACTAAGCCATGCCACTCATTATCTTCTGCGCAGCGGTATTGAAAGCTTTCTCCCTAAACTGTTGCTCAGTTAATGGCGCCTGTATGTTCGTTTTTGCCTTCAACGAGGAAATATCGGCCTCATAAAAACTTTCTTTATCCTGCATCTCCGACTGCAAATATTTCACCTTATCTCTTATCCTTGGAACTGTGTCCGTAGGATCATCTTGGATTTCTATGCCTTCAATATTCTTCACAACATTAGATATGGTAGTCTCCAAGTTTTGTCGGCGGTCCTACTCATTTCGTAGCTACATTTCTATGTGAAACTCGAGCTGCCTGTTTGTTGGGGTGAGCTCAGCTTGTGAATTCATCGACTCCATCGTCCGTTCATGCATCTCCTCGATAATCTACGTGTGGATGAAGTGCAATCCTGGTAAGGGGATTTTTGGCAAGTCAAACTCTACCCACTCGACTCCCTTTGTGTCTAAGATCAACTGCTCTATCATTGGCAGTGCAATAGCCAATGGGTCCACGTGGACAATTCTAGTCTTCGATGATAGCGTTAATGCTAGCTGCGGCGGTTTTTGCTGCGATGTCCCTACCAACCTCCCTTCAGCTCCTGTGTCACGCGGCAAGGTAAGGCTTTTCTGGACATCGTCCATTTTCTTCCTTAGGCCTTGTATTGTGAGTCGCATCTTCTGCAGGTCATCCTGGATGACCATATCCTTCTTATATTTAGCCCCCATAAGCTCCTTCATTTGTTCTGAGACTGTTTCAGCTATCATCTCAAATTCTTCTTCATTCAGAACTACCTCAGATTGAGTCTTTGTAGCCTTCATCTTCTTCCTTTCCTTAGGCTTCTATGGAGTCTTTGTCTCTTTTCGCTTCCCAGTTTCTTCAACGATCGGGCATGCCAGTAGGATTGGCTCGTCCTCTTCAGAGTTTGTCTCAACATCCATGACTTCCACACGGAATTCGGTGGGCCAATCCTTCATGAGGGCTTCAATGTCCTCCTCATACATGTGGTAGTTACCTGGGAACCACTCTGGTTTCTTCATTCTTGCCTTTGGTGAGATGAAGATACATCACATGTCTGCGCTAAAGTCTAGAACGTGAATGTACTTCGACATTATCTGCTTTGTGATGCAGGGTGTATGGACAATCACATTGCGCAGCTGAGTGTAATATTGGTAGAACACCTCAGCTATCGCATGTTGTCGCTCTGCGATGAAATTTGCCCAGAGGTTGGCATATCGGAATCCTCTGGGATCATTGGTTTCTATGTTGATGCTCACATAGTTCCTTGGCTCCTTCCATCTGCAAAAATCGATGAGGATGATGAGCCATGTGAAGTGGAACTATCCACCATTTTCCTGGATATCATTGAGTTCCTCCAAGAACTCATTCAGAAGAAATTGACACCAATTAAACTCGGTGCCCTCAGCTTCTGTGGCACCAAGTAATACTACGCCCGTAGGCACCTTCAGAGGCCTAGCTGTTCTAAGGATTTTTCCTGAGAGTAGCTGGGTGACAAATTTTATCGTTTCATCCTCAATGTCTTCTGTGGAAAAACCCCTTTTCCCCTTCACCAATGACTGGCTTTTCTTCATTTTCTTGACAACTTCTTTTTCCTTACTCTTCCCTTGGAAGAACTACTTGGGATTCTTACTGCGCTTGCTGAGACCTGTTATGCGGTGGATCAAGGCAATATTGACATCAATGTTTTTATGTAGCCATAGGTATCCCTGGTGGGTTCGCACCATCAGCATGCGAACCACAACATTAACTTCCGCTGAACGATTAAAATGTGGCAGTTTGAGGAGTTTTAACAAGCTTGACGAAACTACCGGTGTCAGCCAGCTTTTGGCAACCAAGTTAGGTGTACCATTTTCATCTTTCTTCCAGCACATGTACTGGTCAGGCTAGAATTGTGGGTACTTAGGCGTGTGGGGCTCTTCTTTTTGTATTCCTAGGAGGTCAAATTCTTCCCACTTTCAATCCAGAATCTTTCCAAGCATGTTCTTGGCAACCTCTACATGCTTTGAGATCAGTGATAATGGGATCTCATACTTAGCGCTCTTGACCAACTTGAAGACTAGGGAATCCGATGCCCATGGTGATATATACTCCTGTGTGAGTTTCAGTGGTTCTTTCTTAAGAACTGGCGATTTTTGTGCCAACGAACCCATCTTTATGATCTTGCTTCTCGATGCAGTTACGTCTTTCCCTTTATATTTCCCTTTTTCCTGCATAATGGGATTATGATAAGGTGATCTTCTGGATGCTTGCCCTGCTTCGATTACAACCTTCTTGGCAAGGGTTTTCATTAACTCTGCAATTCCCCCGTACTGAAAGACTTCAAGTGATTCTTCAATGGTTAGTCCTTCTTCTCTATAGGAGGGTTCAGACATTCACTGGTTAGCTAAAGCCTGTGATAATCAGATGATAGAAAAATACTCGCTTAGGGAGTGATCGCAGGAAAATTTTAAGTGCTGAGTAACGCTTGTGAGTCCTGTAGCGGTGTTATTTATAGGCGCAGTTGGGTCCTCCCTGCGCCTCCCAATGGCTATATCCGCATTTAATGAGTTGTCCATTGGCCAATTTGAACAAATCCTTCCGTCCCTCCCATCGTCAGCATGTCCAAAATGATTATCTTTCCTTTAAATGCTCGAGCGGTTCGTTGCAACAGTCACATAACGGCTATATTTTTCCAACGGCAGTGTAACGGCTATTTTTCTGAGTGTTGTGCCGAGTTGCATGGCAAGCAGTCTAATATCCTGCATAGTTACTTCACAGTGCCACAAATTTTTCAACTGTGCGGCTTTCCTTTTTCTTTCCTTACTTCTCTTTTTTCTTTTCTTTTCACGTAGCTTCAGCAATGCTACGTGGTACACACATTGCTCTATTTAACATACATGTGCAGGCTCCTTGACATTTCCAGTGTCCAATTTCAACTATACCTGACACTTGGAAATTTCTCCTCGCGTTTATCTTTTCACATGCTACGAAGCAGGACTATCGTGGTACAATTTAAGTCTGCTTCCATTTATCATAGTGGGTAGAGTATCACCGGCTAAAGTGGCTAACTAGACTACACCACTGTTAGTGACATACATAACAATATATGGACCAAGCCAATGCATTTTAAACTTGCCAAGAAATTTCATGAACTTGCTATCATAGAGGAAGACTAAGTCACCTACCTGAAAGCATTTTTTCCTGATATGGCGATCATGCCATGCCTTTTCATGATCCTTCTGGACTTGCTATTGAAATCCTACAATGAAACGATCCTCCTCAAAGCTGACTAAATGTAGTAGTCTTTCATCGAATGCTTCGCGGTCTGCCATTTCGGTGAACGCAGCAATCCTCAGACTAGGGATAATGTACTCCATTGGAATTATGGCCTCCTGCCCATAAGCCAACCAGAAGGGTGTCTGTCCCGTCAACTTGTTACAAGTGGTTTTGTATGCCCATAGTATAGATGAGATGCGCTCATCCCTGTTTACGTTGCACACCTTCATCAACACATTTTCCAGTATCTTATTGAAAGCTTCAACAGTGCCATTCACCTGCAGATGATATGGCATACTACGGTGATGCTGAATGTGGAACTCCTCTGCGAGGGCTTCAATGGTCTTATTCAAAAAGTGAGTGCCCTGATCACTCATCGAAATTTTTGGACAGCCGAATCTTGACAAAATTTCCTCAAAAATGAACTGCACTGTAGTCCTTCACTAGTTTAGCTTCTGCCCATCTAGTGAGGTAATTCGTGGTAGTAATGATATACCTCAACCCAGTTCTGTTCCCTGGTTGGTTTATAGGTCCTACAAAATCAGTTGCCCACTTCTTAAAGGCTTGTAAGGTCAACTGTGGGTTCAATGGCATTTCGTCTCTCCACGACGGCTTCCCTATCCTCTGACAAACATCGCAGTTCCTGTAGTATTCCTTAGAATCTTTGTGGATAGTAGGTCACCACAACCCTACGCACAATATCTTCTGTGGAGTAGCCCTTCCTGCGTAATGACCTCCCACGATCCCTGAATGTGCATCTGCTAGTATATATGGTTTCTCGTTGTCAAGTACACATCTGTGCAGGACTTCATCTAGTCCGAGTTTGTATAAATGACCTACAATGATAGTGAAATCCGTGGCGTGGAATACTACCCGCTTCTTTTGCTGAACATAAAATTCTTGTAGTGTCAGCCCTGTTGTCAGAAAATCAATGATATCCTTATAGTAATCATCTGCAACCTATATAGAAAACATCTGCGCACCAGGAAGACTGTCTTCAATATTCATTGGCTCCTCTCCCAACTCAATTCGAGACAGGTGGTGAGGTCCCAAATTCATCCTTCCGGGTTTAACAATGATCTTGAAGTCGTACTCCTGATATAGCAACGACCATCTACACATATGCCCCCGTAACACTGGCTTATTGACCAAGTATTTCAATGCAGAATGATCAGTGAACATAAGGAAGTGCACACCAAGTAGATAATGTCTAAACTTCTTGAAGGGCATGTACCATTGCAAGTCCTTCCCACTCAGTAGTGGTATAGTTCTTCTCTGCTGTCGATAGATTTCTACTAGAAAATGCAATGGGGTGGTCAATAACCCCTTCTCTTGGTTGATCTAACACAATGCCCAGGGCAATGCATGATGCATCCACATGAACATGAAATGGCTTTGCCCAGTCTAGAAATACTAGGATCGATGCAGTAACCATCTTTTCTTTAAGGGTGTCAAAACCTTGTTCACATTCCTCGTTCCAAATAAGCGGCACATCCTTCTTCAGCAGCTTCTCCATTGCTGCGGTGATCTAAGCGTAACCTTTAATGAACTTCTTGTAATAGCTTGTATGGCCCAAGGTAGAGCGCATCATTTTAACTGAAGTTGGTGTAGGAAAATTTATGATGATGGCAATATTTGCAGGGTCCACCATCAATCCCTGTTTGCAAATAATATGTCCCAGTAAAATTCCATAGGGCACACAGAAGATGCACTTCTTTAAATTCAATGATATTTGATGCTGGCGGTACTTGTCAAGCATCATCCTTAGGTTCGCGCAATGGTTCTTCAGCAAACCAAAGATAGTCCAGTCATCAAAATATTCTTCCAGAAACTTATGCATGAAATCTTTGAACATCGCGACGACAACTCTGGAGAATATGGAAGGAATGTTCTTCAGACCAAATGACATGACTGTATATTGGAATGACCCCCATTCTATAGAAAATGTCATCTTATGCCTGTCTGCAGGATCAATTCTGATCTGATGATAACCCGAGAAACCATCAGTAAAGGAATAGGCCTCATTCCCTCCAACATTGTAAAGTACCTCATTTTTAAACAGAGTAGGGAATGGGTCATGCATAGAGGCATCATTAAGTTTTCTGAGATCAACACAAATCTTGATCTCGCCCTTTGTCTTCTTGTCCTGGACAACCATATGACTGATCCATTCAGATTCCTTGACAGGTTCAATGATTCCTGCCTCTAACATTTTGTCCAACTCTGCGCAGACTCTCTCTTTATACCATGGATTCAGTCTATACGGTCGCTGCTTCATAGGCTTAGCGACTGGCTTCAAAGCGATTTTCATGACTCCTAAGTCACCCAATATTCCTTTCATCTCTGTAAACTTGGTCGAAAATAGCTCCTGATATTCATTCAAAGTGTCTGCAATCTTTGCGACAGTCTGATCATCCGAATAGTCTCTGATAGATGCGAACTTTGGCTCTTCACTCGTGCCGATGTTCACCTTCTGTGTCTTAACTGGTCCACTCATGTCCGAGATTTCCAGTGGCAGTCCTTCTATATCACGTGCACCTTCTGACTCTAGTATATTGATATTGCGTGGATCATCTTCATCTTCTTCTCTTCCATGTTCATCATCTTTATCTAGATTATAACACTCTATCAGATGTTCTTCATGTTCTTTCCATTTTGAGTGTATGTTTGCAGGATTGTCATCTGTGCCGAAGAATTCTTCCCATGACATATCTTCGCGAGGACAATCTTGTCTGAATACACGTTCCTTGATTATCTACAGTGCCTCATGTATCAAAGGGTTCCCATCCTCGAAGCTGAAATCTCTCTGGAATTTCATAGTTAATGTATCCCAATCTGAGGTCTCCCTGTGTAACTCCAGGTCTAGATACCATTTCTTCGGAATATCCTCTTCCAAAGTATGCATGAACAAGTGCACCCACTCTTTAGGTGGCCTTTCTTCCCATGCCTGCGAACAGGATTCCAAATGCTGGCTAGGATCTATCTACCCATTGAACTTCTCAAAGGGTAAGGTAACCCTTTCTGGGAACCGAATATGCATCTTTGTTCTGCATTGATCCCAAGTGATCAATATTTGCTTGTGTGAAGCCCACCATCTGGCGAGTATGCCACGCAGCACCATATCCAATGCTAGCAACCCGTGCTCTTTTGGAACTGCTATAGTATAGTATTGAATAAAAGTATAAATGTTAGCAGACCCATCAAATGTAGGGATCGGGATTACCTCCTTTCCAATCCAGCGCAGTGATTTCATGACCTGCGTGCACCTTCTAGCTGACACTTCGTGCATGCGATTCTGCCAGTTCTCCAGTCTAGCGTCTGAGTTAGAAATGCAGGAGCTATCGTATCTCCAGATAAGTGCACCGTCCACAATAGGATTGATGTAATCCTCCTGGTTCGCAGTCATCTGGTACAGCCGGTCCAAGTCCTGGGCCTTAGATTCCTCCTGAATCAACTCGCTATATCTATCCTCATATGCAGGATCCAATCGTGCGATAACCCACAGATGCTTGCCTTCGAGTATCATCTTCTTTGTTTTCAAATTTACAATGGCCAAATTGTCAATAGCCCAATCAATTCCTAACAGTGCAGGAAAGGGCTGGCTATCATCAACAATCTCGATGACTTCAAAGTCCGCATGGATTTGTACTACGTCAATATCAACCACAACATTGGCTAAGCGGCCAAATGGTATAAATTTCTCTTGGTTGGCCATTCTCAGCTGGATAGGTGACCATGATAGCTTTGATCGACCCATCTGCTACCATGTCTGCTTGGTCAAGACATTTACTTTTGATCCCAGATCAAGGATAACTTCATCCATCTTAAAAGCCTCCTATCTGCACAGTGAGCCTCATCTCTCGGCCTGACCTCTTCAGTTTCTTTATATGATGTAGTGCGCCATCATAATTTTATGCTTCTGTCAGTGGTTCGTATAGATTTATGAGCTTCTCCAGCTCTGCTATCGCGTTTTCATTTTTCAGCAACTTCATGCAGCTTCTTAGGAATTGCGCAATAGAGGTGCTAACATCCACTATGTGTCTTGTCTTGTCATGCGCAGCAGGTGTGTCTTCAACACATGGTACTTCACTGCGCAGTGGGATCCTTGGTGATTAAGGTGCTGGTTCTCTGAAGGCATCCCGTGCATCAACAAAAGCTTCTTTGTTCTTCTTCAGATCCAGAGCAAGCGTCTTTCCTGGAGCTTTTCTTACCCATATTGTTTCAAGAGGGCCCTGCTTTGCATGAACCTCTCCTGAAGTGGAAGCCTTTGCTCCCCTATCATGGCCTATCTCGATGCCACTGCGTGTGACTACTCTAATGCTAGGATCCGCAGGTCTGTTCTTTGCTGTGATCCACTGGATGTTCGAGGATGGTGCGCCTGTCCTTCTTCTTTTCTGCATCTCTACCTCTAGTATCGGGAAATCTTCTATAACATTCTCAAATGATTTACAATAATTACAAGTGGTGCAGGGGTTTACACAGTCTCTGGATACATGACCTGGCTGGCCACAATTATAGCAGATGACCCCCCGCAGCCTCTTCCTTGTGCCGGGCTAGTATTTCTTCCTCTACCGTGGTATCCACCACCACGGCCTCTATAGACAGATTGATCATAATGCATGTTTTCTTGCTTTGACTGGTTATCTTCTTGCACTCTGTACAAGCCAGTGCCTCTCATAGAATCCATGTCGCACTTTCTTTCATTCATTAGTTCGTAGGCATGGCAGTTGGATTCATCATGTCCAACTGATTTACAGAAATTACAATATAGATTCTTAGGAGTCTTCACATATTTCTATATTAGGTAACAATCTTCAGGTCTATGACCGGTAGTTCTGCAGATCTCACACCATGGTGCCTGGTTCTGATTGATGGGGTTATGTTGATGTATATGTAACTTCAGAATGTATTTCATATATATTTATTGTATCCTTATTAGAGATGTGTTATTCCTCTATAAGGAAGTGTCGTCATGAGGATTGACAAGTGTCGCAAGTGTGTGTACTTGCCAATGGGTTATTAGACCACCATGTGTGGGGTCGGTTGTGAAATATACATACTATAATGTGGATGTACCTAGCTAGACAAGTTGGCCCCATAAGGTCACTAGGAAAACAGGTTAGTATAAATAGAGATCAGGTGATCTCTATTTAGATCATTCTGAAAAGTATATCTCTCTCACTCAGAAAGTGGTGCACTAGTGAGGAGGAGGATCATCTGCTACTAGGAGACTATCTCAGTGTATTTTGGTTGTACTTTGGTTGAGCAATTGCTCTCTCTATCTCTGAGGAAGTTGTGGAGTTTTTCACCTTAGGGTTTTCCCCACGGAAACTCTATGTCTCTTGTCTTTCATGCTTTTGATTCTTGTGATGCTTGTCATGCTTATTGTGATTGTTATGCATTGATATACTGTACATGTTATTCTCTTAGTGAAGATCCTAGAGTATTGTGAATTAATGCTCAAAATTTAACATGGTATCAGAGCTAACCTGAGAAGAAGACATTTTGCAGTGACGAAAACTTGAGTTTCTTACTTATTGGGTTTCTCTCCACAGATTTTGGAAAAGAAGTATAGTAGATTGACTCTACTCATCAAGGAGAATCTATCTGTCCAATCAGAATTCAATTCTAAGCATTTTCAGATTTGGCCCTAAAAATTAGGGTTTCCCCAAAAATAGGAATTTATGAAATCTGAAGACATAGCTGGAAGCACCTTGCAAAAATTGAAGTTTAGAGCTTTGGATCGAGATTTTTGGCTGGGTAGATCTCCAGGAAAATCAAACCCTAATTCAAGGCTCTCCCAAGTGAACCTGGGAGGACAAAAAGACAAATTTGAAGGGTAAAACTTTGCTGATCTCAAATTTTGAATGCACCAAGATGATCAGCTCATCAAAGCGCATCTTTCTATCCTTTCAGAAAATTAAAATTCACATTCGGAATTTTTAGGGTTTTTCCGACAAACCCTAATCCGGGACCAGAACTAGTTTTTAGCATTTCAAGTGGTAAGACCTAAATCTTTTCTATTTCCATTTGAAGTACTCTTTAAGATGTCTCACCACACCAAGCTTGAGGATAAGCTTGAAGGGGTTGATAACTTCCGATCTTGGAAGTATAGGATTGGGTTAATCTTGGAAGAGAATGAGTTGGACTCATATATAAAAGAAGACATCCCTATCCCAGAGGATGAAGAGGCCAAGGTATTGCATAAGAAGAACTTTGTCAAGGAAAAGAGAATCATTGCTGATTCTATCAAAGACCATCTCATACCCCATGTGTCTTCTCTAAGGACACCCAAGGAGATGTTTGACTCTTTGACCAAGCTATTTGAAGGGAAGAACATAAATCGAAATATGACTCTGCGGAATCAATTGAGAGGGGTCAAGATATTGAATGGAGAAACCATTCAATCTTACTTCTGCAAGGTCTATCAGATCAAGGAGCAACTTGAAGCTGTGGATGAAGTAGTGGACAATGGTGAAGTTGTTATGACCACTCTGAATGGCCTACCTAGGTCATGGGACTCCTTTATTCAAGGAATCTGTGCAAGAAAGAAATTGATCTCTTTCAGTAAACTATGGGAGGAATGCTCTCAAGAAGAAGATAGACTTGTCGGTCATGAGGAAAAGATGGGAGGTGAAGATCAAGCTCTCGCAACTCACACCAAAAGAAGCAAGCCCAAGAAGGAGCACTCTCGCTACAAAAGATCCTATCAAAAGAATAAGAAGGATCTAAGATGCTTCACATGCAATGAGCAGGGTCACCTTGCTTCAGATTGTCCCAAGAACAAAAGGGATAATAACAACAACTTCAGCAAGAAGAAGAAGGGCAGCAAAAGAAAGTTCCATGCTGATGCTACCGAGGATGATGAACCTCCAAAGAAGAAGGCTAGGGAAGAAAGTGATGATGACTCATCAAGTGAAGAAGAGTATGTTCTAATCTCTGCTCTCATAGGTACTATCTCCCATGGTTGTAATGGTTGGTTGATTGATAGTGGGGCTTCCAAACACATGACTGGGTTTAAGGAATATTTTGTGTATCTATCTGAACATGAATCACCCCATAAGGTGAAACTTGGGGATAATTATCAATACCCAATCAAAGGAAGTGGTGAATACTCCTACAACCTAGATTCTGGAAATTTTTTGAAGATGAAAGAAGTCCTTTATGTACCTGGGCTCAAGAAGAACTTACTCTCCATCTCTGCATTGGATGCAAAAGGTATGAGGGTTGCATTTGTGGATGGCCAAGTCCTAATGTGGCCAAAGGCAAAGACCATAGATGATGCAGTAGTGATTGCAGAGCTAGAGGGAGGATTGTATAAATTGAAGGGACAACCTGAACATGCCATGGTGCATGAATCCATGGATCCAAGTGAAATTTGGCATAGAATACTTGCTCATATGCACTATAGGGCACTTCCAATTGCAAGCAAGGCTGTAGAAGGTCTTCCTGAAATCAAGACCAAACATGAAGGTATTTGCAAAGGATGTGCAAAAGGTAAGAACATTAAGAAGGCTTTCCCAAGTAGTGAAAGCAAGGCCAAAGATATCCTGGAAATCATCCACTCAGATGTATGTGGTCCTATGTCATCCAGTTCTCTTAGTGGGTATGTTTACTATGTCTCATTTATTGATCACTTCTCCGGGAAGACTTGGGTATACTTCTTCAAGAACAAAGATGAGGTGTTTGATAAGTTCAAGGAATTCAAAACATTGATGGAAAATCAAATTGACATGAAGATCAAAACATTCAGATCTGACAATGGTGAAGAATTCACCTCAGGTGACTTCAAGAAGATTTTTAGTGATTCAGGGATTAAGAGGGAGTTGACTGCTCCTTATAATCCTCAACAGAATGGAGTTGCAGAAAGAAAGAACAGAACAATCATGAAAACAGCAAGGGAAATACTTCATGACCAGGATCTACCTATGCATCTATGGGCAGAAGCAGCTAGAACAGCTGTATATATGCAGAATAGAACACCCCACAAGATATTGGACATCAAGATACCAGAAGAGGTCCTTTCTGGTAAGAAACCTGAAGTCATCCATCTCAGAATATTTGGTTGTCTAGTATACACTCATGTACCAAAGGAAAAGAGGACTAAACTAGATCCTTCAGGAAAGAAGGGTATCTTTGTGGGTTATATTGAAAGCTCGAAGGCTTACAGATTATACTTTCTAGGGTTCAAGAAGATTGATGTCAGCAAGGATGAATATAAGTTCAAGGACAGGTAATCCAAGAAGCAAAGATCAAGAGGGAGCACACTCCAACAGCTCCTGCAAGGATGCAGATTTTCAGAGGGAGTTGACCATGTTCCTACATTCCACAACAAAAAGGTGTAGAAGAAGCTACTTCAGCAGCTCCTGCCAGGAAGCAAAGACGCAGAGGGAGTCCACCCAACAAACAAACAAAGATAAGTATTTCAATTATCATTTCTTGCTTATTTTGTTTAAATAATATTATGCTTATGTTCCTAAACTTAGGAGATGTATTGTGCATATTAGAATGATTGCATTAATGAACAGTATACTACTAATATGCATGTGATGGGTAAGTGGTCTATGGAACTGTACAACATTCCAGTGCTACTTATCTAGAATGAAACCTCTTTGCTGACATGTTGGGAGTAGTGCAAACTCTTAACAATGTTCTGGTAGAGACTGGAAGGAATCTAGAAAGTTGTGGAACATGGATAAATGTTGTATTGAAGCATTGGCTAAGATAATTGCATGATTGCATGACATATTTCTTTATGTGTAAAGAATTTGTTCTGAAAATTATGAGATGTTTCTAATCATGCAATTTAACTTGTTTTGTAGGAAAGACCGTATATCTTCACCTATAAAAGAAGGACTACAACATTTGTTCCAGCAACAAAGATATCTATTGAAGATATTGAAGTTCCCAGGATCTGGGATGAAGAAATAGAATGCCATGATCCATCGATCATGAAGATGATGTTTGGGATGCAGTCCCAAGACCTGACAGGGAGTCACATGTTTGTAGATTGAAGAAAGCCTTGTATGGCTTGAAACAAGCTCCCAAAACTTGGTATGGTAGGATGGACAGTTTCCTATCTAGTTTGGGCTTTACCAAGAGTAAAGCGGATTCCAACCTTTACTACAAGGTTGAAGAAGGGAATCCTGTGATTCTACTCCTCTATGTGGATGACTTATTTGTAATAGGAGATGACATATTGATTGCAGATACTAAGAGGAAGCTTGCTCCCAAGTTCGATATGAAAGATTTGGGAATGATGCATTATTTCCTAGGTATGGAGGTGTGGTAGAGTGCAGGTGGGATCTTCCTTGGTCAACGGAAGTACACAGTAGATATCCTGAAGAGATTCGGGATGATGGATTTAAAGGCCATGTCCACACCTATGGCATCAAATTTGAAGCTTCATGTGATGCTTCATCTGAGCCAGTTGATGTCTCTATGCATCGTCAGATGATTGGGTCCTTGATGTACCTAACGAACACGAGACCAGATATTTGCTTTGCGGTGAACATATTGAGTCAGTTCCTGACAAATCTGAGGAGTGTTCATCTGGTTGTTGTTAAGCATGTTCTGAGGTACTTGAAGGGTATAGTGGATTATGGGCTCAAGTATGAAGCGAATCAAAAGTTTAACCTGCAGGGTTATGTTGATTCAGATTGGGTTGGCAGTGCTACAGATAGGAAGAGCACATCTGGGTGCTGCTTCAGTATGGGATCAGGTGTGATCTCTTGGTTTAGCAGGAAGCAGTCCTGCGTAGCACTGATTATAGCTGAGCCAAAGTATGTTGCAGCCTGTTCAGCTAGTTGTGAGGCAGTATGGCTATGGAAGCTACTGTGGGAGTTATTTGATCTCCCGTTGGATGCTACTGGTATCTTCTGTGATAACCAGAGTTGTGTGAAGCTATCCGAGAACCCAGTGTTTCATGACAGGTCGAAACACATAGAGATCAAATATCACTATATCAGTGATATGGAGCAGAGAGGAGCTATGAAGCTCCTATATGTTGCGATAGACAAGTAGATTGCAGATGTGCTGACAAAGCCACTAGCCATGGTGAAGTTCGAGTACTTCATAGAGAGGCTTAGTGTTCTTCGGATTGATGACACTTCGAGGAAGAAGTGATGGACACATTTGCTGAAGCCATTCCAAGCAAGTTGGAAGGAGGGACCTTCACATGGCTGTGGATGTAAGTGTTGGATGACGAGTATCAGGATGATGTTCTCGTTTATACTAGATATGATTAGTTGGATCATTTATATGTATATGTATGTACGCATCATGTTGGACGCTGGATATGATCAGTTGGATCATTTATATGTATATATGTACACATCATGTTGGATGTTGGATATGATCAGTTGGATCATTTATATATGTACGCATCATGTTGGATGCTGGATATGATCAATATGATCATTTGTATGTATTTTTTATATGCATCATGTTGGATGCTTGGACCATGTATGTGTATATGTATCAGGTGGATACATTGTATGATCAGGTGGATCATGTATGGTGATATGTATCATGTATTTGTATTTGTATCAGGTGGATACATTGTATGATCAGGTGGATTATGTATGATGATATGTATCAAGTAGACACTGGTATGCATCAGGTAGATGCATTGTATGATCAGGATGATCGTGGATGACGAGCTGCAGGATGTTGCTCCAGATGACATGCAGCAGGATGTTGTAGTGATGATGATCAGGATGATCATGTGTACATCAGGATGATGTATGGTGAGTATTAGGTTGATACTCTATGGTCGTGGATCAGGTTGTGCAGATGAGCATATAATTTGGCCCTGGGAGATTTGCAGATAGTCTTTCAAGGTTTTGCCTATGGCATATAATTTGGCCCTAGGATATCTGGCAAATGCTCTTTCGAGGTTTTTCTTTGGGAGGACATATAATTTGGCCCTGGAAGATCTGCAGATAGTCTTTCAAGGTTTTTCCTATGGCATATAATCTGGCCCTGGGATATCTAACAGAGGCTCTTTCGAGGTTTTGTCCTATGGAATATAATTTGTCCCTGGGAGATCCTATAGGTAGAGCTGTGTGCTCGTAACAGCCCGGGATTCTCTTGCGAGGTTTTTCCATGAACACATATAATCTTTCCATGGGAGATCCTATAGGTAGAGTTGTGTGCTCGTAACAGCCTGGGATGCTCTTTCGGGGTTTTTTGGTGACCACATATAATCTTTCCCTGGGAGATCCTATAGGTAGAGCTGTGTGGTGTGCTCGTAACAGCATGGGATGCTCTTGTGACGTTTTGTGGTGAGGTCACATATAATATGGCCATGGGAGATCCTATAGGTAGAGCCGTGTGCTCGTAACAGCTTGGGATTCTCTTTCGAGGTTTTGTGATGCACGTAATAAGTCCTGAGGATTCCACAGTATGGACAATGATGACGAAGACCTGCAGGTGGTGGGCCTACATCCAGTATGAAAAAAGACTGGCTCTGTAGAACTTCCTATGATGAGTAGAGTCAGATATTGGTTGAGATACCAGCAGCAGTGACGATGACGATGACGATGCATCGATGACGATGATCCCGAGAAGAAGACTTGTCTATCATATCTGTGTCGTGAAATACCTTCCTAGTTAAGAGGGAGTGTTGATGTATATGTAGCTTTGGAATGTATTTCATTTGTGTATTTCATATATATTTATTGTACCCTTATTAGAGATGTGTTATTCCTTTATAAGGAAGTGTCATCATGAGGATTGACAAGTGTCGCAAGTGTGTGTACTTGCCGATGGGTTATTAGACCACCATGTGTGGGGTCGACCATGAAATACATATATTATAATGTGGATGTACCTAGGTAGACAAGTCGGCCTTATAAGGTCACTGGGAAAACATGTTAGTATAAATAGAGATCAGGTGATCTCTATTTAGATCATTCAGAAAAGTATATCTCTCTCACTCATAAAGTGGTGCACTAGTGAGGATGAGGATCATTTGCTACTAGGAGACTATCTCAGTGTATTTTGGTTGTACTTTGGTTGAGCCATTGCTCTCTCTATCTCTGAGGAAGTTGTTGGGTTTTTCACCTTAGGGTTTTCCCCACGGAAACTCTGTGTCTCTTGTCTCTCATGCTTTTGATTCTTGTGATGCTTTTCATGCTTATTTTGATTGTTATGCATTGATATACTATACATGTTATTCTCTCAGTGAATATCCTAAAGTATTGTGAATTAATGCTCAAAATTTAAGAGGTTAGGCGCACCACTACCGAGATAATCGTGGTATAGGGGACAATGTTCACGGTCATTCCCTTCTCCGTTGCAACTCGTGCACCAGATCTTGTGACAAGGTTCATATCGCTGCTCTTTTCCATTCTTCATGCTCCTCCAGTTTCAGGGTGGTAAGCTCATTTTGAATCTACATCATCCTAGAACTAGACTCACTGATCGGCGAGGCCTCCAACTTCATAGTGATCTCTAAGGCCTCTACCTGCGACGTAGCCTTCTGCTGCATCAATGGTAATCTAATGTGGGGTAACAGTGCAGCAATGAACCATTCCTTGTGCTGATCCGGGGCTATAACAAAGCTTAATTGGTCTAATAGGATCTTGAACTTCTGATCAAACTCCCAGACTGATTCAGTCGGTCTCTGCTTGGTTTCCTTCAGCTCAGTTTATCACTGAGATTCAGACTTTGGTTTCTTGAACTCTACTATCAGCGCAACTTTAATTTCTGCCAGGGTTCTGGGCTGCATGGTAGAATACTTCATGAACCATTGGAGCGCTCTATCTCTGAATGTGGTGATAAGTTGGGATTTCTTCTCATCATCATCCCAAATTTGTCTGACACTACAGACAGCTTCACAAAGGAACCAGTGCTAACCAGGATCTTCTAGACCCGTCCCTTTGAATATAGGCAGCTTCATATCCATATGGGCCATGGATCTAGGGGGAGGTGTAGCACTCAAAGGGGCACCTTGAGGTGTTCCCTGAGGGGTGCTAGGGTGTTGTGAAGGACTCTGCGTAGTTAAGACAAATGGGCGTATAGGGGTAGACGTACTAGGCCGTCTACTCTGAGGGGTAAATTGGGGTGAAGCTTCGTTTTCAATATCAGAAGGAATCTCATTATCTACATGGAGTCCAGAGCCTCCAAGATTCTTATTAAACTTGTATATTTTCCCACTTCTTAAGTTGTGAGTATCTTCGTTGGAATCGCTATAAATGCTATTTATCATGACAACTAGAAAAGATTACTACATTCTTAAAATGCCTTCTTCAGCTAACAACATCTTAATGTATAGACTGAGATTGTTCAATAATTTACCTTGGGAACCTCCGAAAAAGTGTGCCTCTGCTTGGCTATAGGATTTGAGTGTAGCCACCACAAACTCTGTGAAAAATCCTTCTAGCATATGATCGACCCAAAAGTCCACTGTGTGCATCAATGCGCTATCTATTGCTTTGAGCTGTGATATGAGCTCAGGATTCCACTCTGTAGGAATGCCTCATTGAAAATAGGTTTTCTTTTCTGTGAGCCGCAAGATCCACGCGTGCAGCTCGTTCGGAAATGTAGCCCAGAAACTCTCGTGAATATCATCCAAAATATATCTATTCGACCATTATGTGTCACTTAGACGCGGATGTCTGTTCTCTTGTCTTTTAAAGTCTCTTATGGTCTTGTCCCACCAAGCCTGGATTTATGTCTTCTCAGGATGCTAGTCCAATGAACTTTTTGGGAACTCAAACTCTTCATCACTCATCACGGATTCTAGCATGGCAATGGAACCAATTGTTGGCTATACAATGTTGACTAGAGGTTTTATGAAGACCCAGGTTCTGCGCGGTTACCTTAAATCAAGAAAACCCCTTCACACAGGCCCTTTTGGCAATAGCCTGAGAGCAGGATGAGGTCTCACCTGAGGTGTTTCTAATGGGGCACTACGGACTCAAATGTCCATAGTGAGTGATGAGTTGATTACTATGACGGAGTTCATGGAAGCACACCAGTTGTGTGCTGCAAAGGTCAGACTGCGCGGAGATGGTTAATACTGTGGTCTGCACAACTACCTTCTTCCTTAATGCCGGACTTAATACTACACTGCAAACACTACCACTTGACTTCCTATACTCGGACTAAATGCAAAATGCTTAAGGCAGTGAGATGAATACCACTTATCCACTCAGTCATACACTTAACTAACTTACTACTTAATGCTCATAACACAGATTTAGAATGTTACCATTTTAAGCATAACCCTTAGGTGTGAAATAACTATTATACATTCATCGACTGCATCCATTCAAACATGTAAACAACTCTCTCCATGATTAAGCAGACAATAGGTTCACTATTTCTTAGAAGCAAAGCTAATATTAACCATACATCCATTCATGCAGATCTAACATATCATTCCATACTCTCTTGATGGCGAATGCATATAAAATCCTTCTCATAACAGATTGCAAGCCAATATTCAGATATCCAACTACAAAAATAGATAAATATAAACACACATATAAATATTTAATCACTCAACACACTATTTAACGTGGTTCACTCCCCCGGATGGAAAGCTACATCCACAAGAACTGTGTTTGATATTTCTTTTAAGGAAGGGTTCACATTTCTTAGCTACGCACTCAGTTGCGGCTCTCTTCTTGCTCAGATAGGTCTCTGCGCACTCAACTGCAGAGCCTTTACAATGTTTTCTTTACTCTAAAGATATTACAATACAATACAACATGGTCACAATGACCAACCTCTCTCTTCTGGAGCAACTAACCCAACCCCCCCTCTACAAAATTGTCTTCTTTCTACTATAGATCACGCCCGAAGGTCATGTCATTACAACATTGAAGACCAAAACCCTTAGGGTTTCCAAACCACTATGGTCCCTCTGAACCATCATGCAGGCTTATGGTAGCGTTTCTGTTGTCGTGGAAGTCCTCCACGCCTTAGATACGTCGCTTTCATCCTTCCTATTGTGCGCACACCAATAGGTCATCAACTTCGAGCCGCCCTTCCACTAATGGACTCGTGCAACTGGTTCAGCTCCCAATCGCTTTCCCTGTAGGTCATCCACCCTCTAACGGCTGTGTACAACTGGCTCAGCTCCAGTTGTTTTCCATCCGTCGTTTTCCTCTTAACGGTCACATACTCTGCTGCATGCCAAACTGTCACTTTCCCGACCCATCCTCTGCTTAACGGACTTGTACAGCTGGCTACTTTCCTGATCTGCTTATGCCCTCAAATCGGCATATTTCCAGTAGTCTTACCAAAAGTAGACCACCGCTGGTGTTGACACTATATCTGAGAATGCTCAAATCCTAAAAGGTTTTTGCCAAAATAATCCAAGAGCAGTGAAATTACCACAAAAAAATTGAAGAAATGGTTTGAAATACAAACAACAAGAAGGAAAAACCCACATATGCAAAGTCCGAAAACAAATCTTTGAAAAGGTTAAATCCAGATCAAGTTTCGATGGCGGAGATGATAAGGATCAAGATCAACGACTAATATAGTTTCCCGCACCGCCGAAGTGATGGGTTGAAAAGAGTTGTGAGTGGTTGCAGACTCAATACCGCCAGGCACGTGTCCTAATCTCATCAGTCCGCATATGTGATATAGTGGTATCATAAACCACCACAACGCCGTGCGGAACCACCAAATAAAAAGGCGCTGTAGGCCATAGCACGTGGCGTGGTGGGACCTGGTACGTGGCAGATGGAGAAAGCGCAAGGAAATACGCCATACGTCGATAGCAATCGGAGGGACGATATATATCTGAAACAAAATCAATGGCTAGTGTTCATCTGCATCTGGGGATGTGCACACTCGATAGAAGGAAGGGAGGTCGCGGAAAGTAAAACCACTCAAACAGGTGTCATCAAATGGATGATCCGCACAAGGAACAAACCGGAGAGGAAAACCATTTTTTGATCACGGATACCACCAAAGGGGATAAAAGGAGGCGAGATCTGACGGCCCAAATCAAAAGCTCTATATCAACGGTCGGATATGAACCACATTCATAAAGTTGCCAGGAAGTTAATCAAAAAGACTTATATAAAACAAAAAGGGCTTCACATAACAACATTTTGTATATGTGTCGTTATCTTGGAGAGCTCTGAGGACTAGTGGAGGTCAGCGATTGCGACAGAAGGCGAAAGGCGTGTGTATACAGGTAGGGTCTTGTGACCTGGCCCACTTTTTTAAACGAAATTTTGTTTGAAGAAATGTTTAGATGAAAACTGTACATGATATAGATGTTTTTAAAGCAAAAGAAGCCCTAGAGGATAGAGACGAAGACATTCATGATACCCTAATTAGGTTACCAGTCTCTGAGATTAAATTTAGGTTGTCTGAATTATTAAAAGAAGGGATAGACCTACATAGAGCCCACCAGTCATCTTTGATAGCCTTTTTCCTGGACCAAATCCCTTTTTTCCCAGAATTTGTGTCATGGTGTGCCGAAAATTACTCCCGAGAAGAAAGAATTGTCCTAGACAGCCAAAAAACCAGAGTCGTTTGTGAAATAAAGCCGGCTGAAATAATTAAAGCCCTAGGAATAGATTTTTCTCAAACCCTCGAGTCTGAGACTTTTTCAGAAATCTCCATTATAGAAAATTATCATCAAACCTCTCAAAATGATAGAGAAGTGTTTTTGTCGTCGTGTCTCAAACCAGAAACCAGCATTTCGGAGGTCCCGTACCCTATAGATATCAATTTGTTTGATGAAAATACCCAATTAGTTTTGACATTATTGGCTCTAGTTCTAGGGTTTGATACAGACATGTATGTAACCGAGTTTCAGTTGAGTCTGTTGTACAAAATGAGTACAGTTCAGTTAGGGATTGATGAAAATCAAATCCCTCGACTTAATTTTGAAGTATTTTTGACGGAGAAGATTCATGACCAGATGGTCAATTTTCCCACTCTGAGACATTTCAGGTTTCAGTCTTTTTTTATGAAAATGATTATGATAGCCAGTCAAGAAGAGTTGCAGTTCCCAGAAATCATTTTCACAACATTATTAGAAAATAACATGTTCAATTACATCAATTACATGCTCTCCGAGGTTTACAGAATGATCTTTGGTAAAAAATTACCTAGAGTATTACCAGAAATGCAGGCATGCATGCAATCGAGTGCAGAGTACGCGACGGGAGATTGGTTCTTGTCAAAGGACAGTACAGTAATCAGATTATACGGGTTCAAACATAAACATTATGTTTTACCATCTTTTCTTACCTTAAGGGTTTTTGCTTTGGAATTCATGAGACAAAAGTTAATTGTTGAAGATAACAATTTTTTGGTTTACAAACAAGCAACAGACATTAAATATCCATTCACACTTGGCCCATTCACAATAAAGAATAAAAATGTTGTTGTGTATATAGAGAAGTTATTGAAGGATATGAGTTTTGAGACAGATATGGCTATTGAGTATGATCCGTTAAACATAATATCAAAATGGAGAATGGATCATCGCATCAAAGCACTGAACCATCAGATGATTGAAGGGATGTCTGATAGAGCCAATTGGCTAGAATATAAAGAAGAAATCATTCTGGATGCACCCGACAAAGAAATTGTATTGACAGATATGACAACAGAGACAGAAAACACAATGAATACTGCATTGGTGGGATTTAAAAGACCCATACAGGACGTAATGAACATTGAGGATGAAGGAACAGAAAGAGGAAAAAAGTTGAAAATAAATGAACAACCAGAGTTGATAGCAGTTTCAGAAGAAGCAAAAAGAACTGAAGAAAAAATACCAGAGGTCACGGTTAAAGAATACAGTATTGAAGAAACCCCAGTAGAGGGTGATGTAAATAGACCCTAGAATATGATGGATGTATTTAATGAACATAGTCAGAATAAACAGGAATCCTCTAAGCAAACCAGTCAGCTGTTTCCAAAAGTTAGAAATATATCCAATACTGAAGTAAGTTTATTTACTAGCAGAAATATCAGAGAGAATTCCTTAAAATTTTCAGTTGTCACAAAATATCAGATTTCAGAGATGAAAGTAGATTTGTCTAAAATAAATGCCCCAGATAAAATTTTATTGCATAGACAAACATGAAAAGTTATATATTCAGATTATCTGGGGGAAATATTAAAGGCAGACAAATTGAAAAATTCACTGGATAAATTGAATACTCAATTGAGACAGGAGAACGCAGAAAATAAGTCTCGACAACAACAGATTAAAAAATTGCAAGTAGATTTGATAAATAAAGAGGGAGATGCAGCAACAAAATTGCTCAAAGAAAAAGATGATACGATTCTGATGTTAAGACGAAAGCTAAAAATTCCAGACATTGTGCTTATCCAAGGAGCAGAACTAACGGTACTGGAAAAGGAAAAAGAAGAATTATCTAATGAGGTAAACGATGTTACTGCAAAAATGTTAAAGCTCTCTGATGAAAAAGATCATTCGGAAAAAGAGAAAATCATTTTAGAAGAGCAATTGGAGGAAGCAAGGAAAAGATTAGCAAAAAGTGGTTAGCAACAGGTACAAATGGACACAGATGAAGATAAAACTGGAGTAGATGGTATTTTGCAAGCCATGTCCCAAGTAAGTTTGAAAGAAGGTGAAATCAAAGAATTGAAGATAGAAGTACAGAAGCTGAAAGAAGAAAATGAAATTAAAAATAAGGAAATAAAAACTTTGCAGACAAGGAATCATGAATTAAGTGATAATAATAAAGGATTGGCAGCTCATGTGACAGGACAAGCTGCTATGCAAGGTTGCAAACACATGGTATGGGACCAAATTATAAAGGAATTTGAAAAATTAAGGCCATATCTGGATTACATAAGAGTCAAAGAAAAGGTAGTCAAAGATGCCTTCGAAAGTTGCAGAGCAGTCAGGGAAAACTTAAATAAAAAGCCAAAAGAAGTAGCCCAGAAAGCAATAACATTCTTAAACAGTCTAACTGAAGCAGACTTGACAGCCATGAATATAATGAACAGAATTTCAGTCATCACATGGGCCAGAAGGATCTTGGGAAAATACTCGCATGTTGAAAATATTGAAGCTAAAGTTGGAGAAATACGGGAAGAAGTAGTAAAGTTTAAGAATGAATTTGAAAAATTAATAAACATAGGATTCCCTGCTTTTTGGAATGAAAAGAATGAATTGATTCCCCCTAATGAATATAAGAGGTTGTTGTTTGACATAAGAATGGATCACAACAAGTTTCAGCAATTGGATCATATGCTTACAGGAAAAATTTTAATGGAGAAAATAGCGGAAGACTTTGAAATTTTTAATATGCTGATCTCAACCTGTGAGAATCTTCTTCCTGTTTCTTATGCAGGTCATGTTGAAATGCGAGTCTTGGTAAAAGAAATGACCAACTATGATTTACCCACGGCCGACCAATGGAATTATGTGGACAAATATGGAAGGACAAGATATTCTGTCCATTCATAGATGCATTCAAAACTCTTTCCAAGTGGCGAAAAGATGATATTCAAAATTTTTGCCAAGTGGCAAAAGGATACTTTTATTTTAAATTTGTATTATTATTTGGAGACATTTATCTATTGCTCAAACACAGTTATCTTTCGAGTTAAAGTATTTTCAGTTATTAGTTAGAAGAAGCAGTTATGTCAAGCTTCTTCCGAATTTTGTATAAAAACAATGAGAATCATTTTTGAAGGGGTTGGGGATTTTTTGAGAGATGAATATGTTTTGAAGTCTATTTTTTGATAAATAAAGGCAGTACAGTAAAAATACCTATCTTTTGAGACCAGAGATTCATGTGTTGATCAACTTTACAGTCTATTTTTTCCTTTATCTTTATATGTGCATGTTTACTCTCTATGTTATATCTTCCATTATGTTTTTCTTCTATATTTAAATGAACACTTGAAATAACTCGAGATTCATACTGGTTATGCCTCATTTTATTGTATTTAAATATTCACTATTTTCTCCAAAGTTGACAATGGGTTCATCCCAGTTAGATGCATGTTGTTGATGGAATGTCATTACTTCTTTCTATACCACCTAAAAAAATCAAATTGACTGTGATATGATTGCTATCTTGCCTCTGTGAAAATCTGTTTGGTATAAATATCTTACTGGCATATTATATATTTGAAACTTTGACTCCATGCCCAAACGTTTCTTGTTTTCCTTTTCAACCAGAAAATCCTTTTGAGAAATTTTGAGAGAACTTTTATATGAGTTTTCTACCTAAAGCTTGGTTTGAAATAGGTTACCTTAGGTGTTATTCTTTTACAACTAGAATAAAATCTAAGTGTTAACATTTTGGCGCCATTGCCGGGGAACGAAAGTGAAATTTTCCCTGGGAGAAACGACAAAGAAAGGTCAAATTTCTTGGGCAAGGAAGTTTGAAATAAGTTGGTTGTAGATATTACCCTGGTGACTTCACTTGTGACAATTTCTTAAGGTTTTTTGAAGATATTATGAGAAAGACATTGTGGCTACAAGAAGAAATCCCGGTTTGGAGTTCTTCTCAGGCGTGGATAATCCAGAACAGCTCCTCAAGACGGATAAAGGCAAAGGCAAGATGAAAGAAGGTATTTCTTAGTTTTCAAATATATTCCCTTCTTTGCAAGAAAATCTGTTTGAGGAAGAGAATATTGGTTCAGGTTAAAAGATTCTGCTTAGAACTAAATCAGATTCTAATTTGAAAGAAACAAAAGTTGACCCAAAAAGTTTGTCGGATTATTCTTTAAAATCTGTTTGGGAAAATTTACAAAAATCTGAAAGGGTAGGGTCCAGAATATCCAAAGCCCAAAGAATACGTTTGCAAAGTAATAGACAACAGGAAGTGATTGTTCCACCTTATAACCCACCACCCATGGCTTCCAGATTTTCCCCATTGGTTTTGCCCGTAGCTTTACATGATTTGCCTCAAAATTATGGACAGAGAATCTTTACTTTTGATAATGAGGGTAACTACACAGCACAACAACATGTTGATAACTTTAGTGATTTCATTGATTTAGAAGAAGTGGATTATGATGATGCAAAAATGAGGTTGTTTTCCCAAAGCTTGAGAGGTGAAGTCAAAAAATGGTTTAGAGCTTTAGCTGCAGGATCAATTGCTAATTATGATGCTTTTACAACTCTTTTTATCGAAAGATGGGAAGACCAGAAAAATCCTTTGCAGGTGTTGACACAGTATAAAAATCTGGAAAAAATGAGGTTTTGAATCAGTTGAAGAGTTCTCTACCAGATTTATGAAAGTCTATAATTCTATCCCTACAGATATAAAACCTCCAGTGGGAGCAACCAAGTTACATTATGCAAATGCTTTTGAAGGTGATTTTTCATGCACATTGAGAGAGAGAAGATCTACTACTTTGACAATAATGATGAAAGATGCAATAGAAGTTGAAGCTAATATGATGGCTTCTGGAAAAATGAGACATAGAGATATGGACAGAGAGAAAATTAGAGAAGATAATCAAAATGCAGCATCTTCTTCTTCTTCTTCCACAGATGTAAAATTTGAAGCAATGATGAAAACTATGGAAAAGTTATTAGAAGGGTTAGTGGTGGATAACAAAGGTCCAAATAAAGATCAAGCAGAACCTCAAATCAGAAACCCAAATTTTAGGAGACCCTTTGTTCCAGCTATAAGGCCGAGAGAGTAGCGAAACCCAAGGAATGCAGAAGAAGATCAAATTAGACCTCCTTTCCCCGAAAATTATATTGCTGGAGAAGTTGAAGCTGAGATACCTGAGAGTGATATTCACTATTGTGGTAGTTCTGATTCAAAAGTGTATCTGACTAAACAAGAGCATGATATGTTCCTTGTAGAAGGGGAATGTTGTAATTTGGAGACGGAAATTGATCAATACCAGATTGGTTACCAAAATGCTATAAACGATCTTCAAAGAAAGATAAATCTGAGAAACCGAGACGTTATAATAGACAAAGGAAAAGAACCAATGGGCAAATCAAAAGGAAATAAAGATAAACCTTCTACTAGTCAGTATGAACAGCTAACGAGAAGAAAAGAAAATGAATATATGCCAAAAGTAATTTCAGATAACAAGAAAGACTCGATAAAGGAGGGTGATAAAAATTTGGTTCCTTTCAATATACAAAGTGAAATGTCGAAAGTCAAGATTTATGTACCTTTTAATGAGATATTAAAGAATAAAGAATACAAGGAACAAATTTTTAAGATGATGCAAGTAGAAAATCGAGTGGAAATAGATACTTTGGAATTAGATGATGATACTCCTAATATCTGCCTGGGTTCAAGAATGGAGGATAATAGTTCTGGGGAAGTTTCTCCTTTCTATGTAAAGTTGAATGTTCATGATAAAGTCATGCATAATTGTATGTTAGACTCAGGAGCTTCTCATAATCTGATGCCAAAACTTGTAGTAGAATCTTTGGGATTGGAAATCACAAGACTATATGATGACTTATTTTCTTTTGATTCAAGGAAAGTTGAATGTTTAGGGTTGATAAAAGATTTGACAGTCAATCTCAGTAAAATACCAGCAAAAGGTATTCTTATGGATGTGGTGGTTGCCAATATTCCAGCAAAGTTTGGTATGTTATTGTCCAGGTTGTGGGCCTCGAAGTTAAAAGGAACTCTACAGATGGATATGTCTTTTGCTACTATTCCGATGTTGGGGGTACAAAGAAGATTATATGCTAAAAATATGGTTGCTTATTTGATATGTGACTTAAAAGAACCTGATAAGCATGCTATATATGCAGTAGACACAGATTTGGGTTCTTGTATTTTGTACAATGATGTTGAATCTAAAGAAAAGATTGATTTAATTGAACCTAAAGAAAATGAAAAAGAAAGATTGTTAAGAGAAAAGATCAGAAAAGAAGGGACCTGGACGATGCACTTTGATGGGGCTAGAAGCAGAGAAGGAGCTGGTGCAGGAGTATGGATAATTACACCGGACTGAGAATTCCTAATGTTTTCTTACCAATTGAATTTTGAATGTACCAACAATGTTGCAGAATATGAAGCTTTCATTCTGGGGTTGAACATGTTGAGGGATTTAAGAGCAAAAAATATTGAGGTGTTTGGAGATTCTGAATTGGTAATAAATCAGGTAAAAGCTATTTATCAAACCAAACACCCTAAAATGAGGTCATATAGGAATGAAGTGTGGGATTTACTGGAAATTTTTTTCGATGAACATGATGTCGTTTCAATTCCCAGAGTTAGCAACACTATAGCAGATTCTTTAGCCACTGCAGGAGCTGCATTCAAAACTCCTATCTTTTCTAAAAAGAAATATGATATTGAGGTCATACACAAACCATCTATCCCAGACAATATCAAACATTGGCAGGTCTTTGAAGATGATCAACAGATTAAACACTTTTTAGAAATGACAAATGAATTCAATTACAAGTATATTGATGTAGAAGATGCTGGAGCTGGTCCAGATGAAATAGATTCCTCAGAAGAAACAGAAAAGTTCAAGCAAAGGATTGGAGGTAAGGATATAATTCAGCTGAAGAATAATGTTATCCCTAGAGGCTTGATTCCTTTAGAAAAATTGTTTGATAAAAATGATGTGGTGAAAAATCCAAAGGTAGAGCCTAAACCTGAGGATGTAAAAGATTACAATTTAGGTTCTAAAAAAGATCCCAAATTGGTAAAACTTTCAAAGAAATTACCAAGAAAGGAAGAGGATAAAAGCGTGGAAGTTATGAAAAGATTTTTGGATGTTTTTGCTTGGAGCTATGAGGATCTAAAAGAATATGATGTTTCTGTTATACAACATACAATTCCTATCAAACTTGATGAAAAGCCTTTTAAACAGAAATTAAGAAGAATAAATCCCAAGTTGCTTCTAGTAATAGAAAAAGAGGTGAGAAAGCTGTTTGATGCTAAGATAATTGTGTCCTTGAGGTTTTCTAAGTGGTTGGCTAACCTAGTACCAGTAAGGAAAAAGAATGGCGAAATAAGGCTGTGTGTAGACTTTAGAAATTTGAACAGGGTTTCTTTGAAAGATAATTATCCACTCCCTAAAATGGATCAGATTTTACAGAAAGTTGTGGGAGCCGAAAGAATTTCCATGTTAGATGGTTTCTCAGGTTACAATCAAATTAAAGTTCACCCAAAAGATCAAGAAAAAACGGCTTTTACTACTCCATGGGGAACATTTATGTACGTCAAAATGCCATTTGGTTTGATGAATGCAGGCGCAACTTTTCAGAGAGCCATAGATATTGCATTTGCGGATGAAAGGGACAAATTTGTGGTAGTATACATGGATGATATCACTGTTTATTTAAAGAATGTTGCTGATCACTGGAAGCATCTGGAAAGAGTTTTTATAAAATGTAGAAAATTTGGGATTTCCTTAAATCCAAATAAATCTCATTTTTGCATGGAAGAAGGAAGATTATTGGGACACATCATATCAAAACAAGGCATTAAGATTGACCCGGAGAGAGTATCCACGATACAAAAAGTGGGAATCCCTAGGAGCAAGAAAGAGATTCAGTCATTTATTGGAAGGGTAAATTGTTAAGAAGGTTCATTCCTAGTTTCGCTAAGATTTTGAGAAACATAACTGAAATTCTAAGAAACGACAAAGAAATTAAATGGATTGAAGAAGCAAGACGATCCTTTGATAATATTAAAAGAGCATTGACTGAAGTGCCAGTGTTAATTAGTCTAGATTATACAAAGGATTTCATTATGTTTACCTATGCATCAGAGCATACAGTAGCTGGGGTATTGTTGCAAAAGAATCAAGAAGGTGTGGAACAACCAATTGCATTTTTTAGTAAGATTCTGAGAGATGCAGAATTAAAATACAACATTATGGAGAAACAAGCTTATGCTTTAGTGAAAGCATTGAAGGATTTCAGGATATATATTTTGCATTATCATATAATAGCACATGTTCCATCAGCAGCAATGAAAGACATTCTTACCCAGCCAGATCCTGAAGGGAAAAGAGAAAAGTGGATAACAGTGTTACTGGAATATGATCTGGACATTAAACCTACGAAACTGATAAAAGGCCAAGGTTTGGCTAAAATGATGACTGAAACAAATTGGGACTCTCTCGGTATGAATTTTCTTTCTGAAACTTCAACCGAAAATGTTCCAAATTCACAAATAATTGAAGATTTTTCTTTATCCCCCTAGTACGCAGATATTGTATATGTTTTGCAGAATCTCCAAGCACCGATGAATATGGAAAAAACTAGGGCAAGATCAGTAAAATTGAAAGCAACCAAGTTTTGCATATTAGATGGAAATTTACTTTGGAAAGATCCCGGAGGAATCCTCTTGAATTTCCTATTAGAGAATGAAGCACAACATATTATGGTGGAATTTCATAAAGGTATGTGTGGGGGGCATCATTCATGGAAGGCTATCGTGAACAAAATTCTTAGAGATGGTTTTTATTGGCCCAGCATGTATTTAGATGTATATAAAGAAGTAATGAAATGTCATGAATGTCAAATTTTTGATGGAAAAAGAGAATTATTGCCTTTTCCGTTGAAACCCATTTTAGTTGAAGCACCTTTCCAACAGTGGGGGTTAGATTTTATTGGCGAGATTAATCCAAATTCTTCAGGGCAACATAAGTGGATTCTGACTGCTACAGATTACTTCACAAAATGGATTGAGGGCATCCCAACCAGAAATGCCACAGAAACAGTGATTATGAACTTTTTGGAAGAGAACATTTTGTCCAGGTTTGGTTGTCCTAAAAGGATAGTGACAGATAATGCTCCGGCGTTCAAGTAAAAAAAGATGATAAATTTTTGTTACAAATATCACATACATCTGAATCATTCAACTGCTTATTATCAACAAGGGAATGGGTTGGCCGAATCTTCAAATAAAAGTTTAGTGGGAATCATAAAGAAGTTGCTAGAAGAAAATAAGAGGGCTTGACACACTAAACTGAAATATGCTCTGTGGGTGGATAGAATCAGTACAAAGAGAGCAATTGGCACTTCCCCTTTCCAGTTGGTGTACGGTACAGAGGTAATTTTCCCTGTTTCTTTGGGTTTTCCAGGTATGAAATTATTACAAGAAGTCGATGAAGAGCCAAATCATATGAAAAGGAGAATAGATAAAATGATATAATTGCATGAAGTAAGAGAAAAAGCATATAACAAAACTCAAATGCATCAGGAAAAAATGAAGAAATTTTTTGATAGAAAGGTTAAAGAAAAGGATTTTCAGATAAATGATTTGGTTTTGAAGTGGGACTCCAGAAATGAAGATCACCATGGAAAGTTTGAGCATTTATGGAAAGGTCCATATATTGTTGCAGGAAGTCAAGGAGAAAATGCATTTATCCTAAAAAATTGCAATGGAGAATTCTATCCTGGAGGTCCAGTAAATGGGAGACACCTCAAACATTATCTTTCCTAAAAAGCAGAAATGAAAGAGAGTTTTTTGTACAGTGTAAATATTTTTTCAAAAACAAAAAAAAGAAGAAGAAGAAAGTTTGAATGCAGCCCAATGGATTAGGCACTTGGTCTACGATGTTCTTTGCTACCTCACAGGGAGGATAGCATCCCCAGTTGGATCCAGTTGTTGACACTATATCTGAGAATGCTCAAATCCTAAAAGGTTTTTGCAGAAATAATCCAAAAGCAGTGAAATTACCACAAAAAAATTGAAGAAATGGTTTGAAATACAAACAACAAGAAGGAAAAACCCACATATGCAAAGTCCGAAAACAAATCTTTGAAAAGGTTAAATCCAGATCAAGTTTCGATGGCGGAGATGATAAGGATCAAGATCAACGGCTAATATAGTTTCCCGCACCGCCAAAGTGATGGGTTGAAAAGAGTTGTGAGTGGTTGCAGACTCAATACCGCCAGGCACGTGTCCTAATCTCATCAGTCCGCATATGTGATATAGTGGTATCATAAACCACCACAACGCCGTGCGGAACCACCAAATAAAAAGGCGCTGTAGGCCATAGCACGTGGCGTGGTGGGACCTGGTACGTGGCAGATGGAGAAAGCGCAAGGAAATACGCCATACGTCGATAGCAATCGGAGGGACGATATATATCTGAAACAAAATCAATGGCTAGTGTTCATCTGCATCTGGGGATGTGCACACTCGATAGAAGGAAGGGAGGTCGCGGAAAGTAAAACCACTCAAACAGGTGTCATCAAATGGATGATCCGCACAAGGAACAAACCGGAGAGGAAAACCATTTTTTGATCACGGATACCACCAAAGGGGATAAAAGGAGGCGAGATCTGACGGCCCAAATCAAAAGCTCTATATCAACGGTCGGATATGAACCACATTCATAAAGTTGCCAGGAAGTTAATCAAAAAGACTTATATAAAACAAAAAGGGCTTCACATAACAACATTTTGTATATGTGTCGTTATCTTGGAGAGCTCTGAGGACTAGTGGAGGTCAGCGATTGCGACAGAAGGAGAAAGGCGTGTGTATACAGGTAGGGTCTTGTGACCTGGCCCACTTTTTTAAACGAAATTTTGTTTGAAGAAATGTTTAGATGAAAACTGTACATGATATAGATGTTTTTAAAGCAAAAGAAGCCCTAGAGGATAGAGACGAAGACATTCATGATACCCTAATTAGGTTACCAGTCTCTGAGATTAAATTTAGGTTGTCTGAATTATTAAAAGAAGGGATAGACCTACATAGAGCCCACCAGTAGTCTTTGATAGCCTTTTGCCCAGACCAAATCCCTTTTTTGCCAGAATTTGTGTCATGGAGTGCCAAGAATTACTCCCGCGAAGAAAGAATTGTCCTAGACAGCCAAAAAAACCAGAGTCGTTTGTGAAATAAAGCCGGCTGAAATAATTAAAGCCCTAGGAATAGATTTTTCTCAAACCCTCGAGTCTAAGACTTTTTCTGAAATCTCCATTATTGAAAATTATCATCAAACCTCTCAAAATGATAGAGAAGTTTTTTTGTCGTCGTGTCTCAAACCAGAAACCAACATTTCGGAGGTCCGGTACCCTATAGATATCAATTTGTTTGATGAAAATACCCAATTAGTTTTGACATTATTGGCTCTAGTTCTAGGGTTTGATACAGACATGTATGTAACCAAGTTTCAGTTGAGTCTGTTGTACAAAATGAGTACAGTTCAGTCAGGGATTGATGAAAATCAAATCCCTCGACTTAATTTTGAAGTATTTTTGACAGAGAAGATTCATGACCAGATGGTCAATTTTCCCACTCTGAGACATTTCAGAATTCAGTCTTTTTTGATGAAAATGATTATAATAGCCAGTCAAGAAGAGTTGCAGTTCCTAGAAATCATTTTCACGACTTTATTAGAAAATAACATGTTCAATTACATCAATTACATGCTCTCCAAGATTTACAAAATGATCTTTGGTAAAAAATTGCCTAGAGTATTACCAGAAATGCAGGCATGCATGCAATAGAGTGCAGAGTACGCAACGGGAGATTTTTTCTTGTCAAAGGAGAGTATAGTAATCAGATTATATGGGTTCAAACATAAACCTTATGTTTTACAATATTTTCTTAACTTAAGGGTTTTTGCTTTGGAATTCCTGAGACAAAAGTTAATTGTTGAAGATAACAGTTTTTTGGTTTACAAACAAGCAACAGACATTAAATATCCATTCACACTTGGCCCATTCACAATAAAGAATAAAAATGCTGCTGTATATATAGGGAAGTTATTGAAGTTGATAAGTTTTGAGACAAATATGGCTATTCAGTATGATCCATTAAACATAATATCAAAACGGAGAACGGATCATCGCATCAAAGCACTGAACCATCAGATGATTGAAGGGATGTCTGACAGAGCCAATTGGATGGAATATAAAGAAGAAATCATTCCGGATGCACCCGACAAAGAAATGGTATTGACAGATACGACAACAGAGACAGAAAACACAATGAATACTGCATCGGTGGGATTTAAAAGACCCATACAGGACGTAATGAACATTGAGGATGAAGGAACAGAAAGAGGAAAAAAGTTGAAAATAAATGAACAACTAGAGTTGATAGCAGTTTCAGAAGAAGCAAAAAGAACTGAAGAAAAAATACCAGAGGTCACGGTTAAAGAATACAGTATTGAAAAAAACCCAGTAGAGGGTGATGTAAATAGACCCCAGAATATGATGGATGTATTTAATGAACATAGTCAGAATAAACAAGAATCCTCTAAGCAAACCAGTCAGTTGTTTCCAAAAGTTAGAAATATATCCAATACTGAAGTAAGTTTATTTACTAGCAGAAATATCAGAGAGAATTCTTTAAAATTTTCAGTTGTCACAAAAGATAAGATTTCAGAGATGAAAGTAGATTTGTCTAAAATAAATGCCCCAGGTAAAATTTTATTGCACAGACAAACAGGAGAAGTTATATATTCAGATTATCTGGGGGCAATATTAAAGGCAAACAAATTGAAAAATTCACTGGATAAATTGAATAATCAATTGAGACAGGAGAAGACATAAAATAAGTCTCGACAACAACAGATTAAAAAATTGCAAGTAGATTTGATAAATAAGGAGGGAGATGCAGCAACAAAATTGCTCAAAGAAAAAGATGATACGATTCTGATGTTAAGACGAAAGCTAAAAATTCCAGACACTGTGCTTATCCAAGGAGCAAAACTAACGGTACTGGAAAAGGAAAAAGAAGAATTATCTAATGAGGTAAACGATGTTACTGCAAAAATGTTAAAGCTCTCTGATGAAAAAGATCATTGGGAAAAAGAGAAAATCATTTTAGAAGAGCAGTTGGAGGAAGCAAGGAAAAGATTAGCAGAAAGTGGTTAGCAACAGGTACAAATGGACACAGATGAAGATAAAACTGGAGTAGATGGTAGTTTGCAAGCCATGTCCCAAGTAAGTTTGAAGGAAGGTGAAATCAAAGAATTGAAGATAGAAATACAAAAGCTGAAAGAAGAAAATGAAATTAAAAATAAGGAAATAAAAACTTTGCAGAAAAGGAATCAGGAATTAAGTGATAATAATAAAGGATTGGCAGCTCATGTGACAGGACAAGCTGCTATGCAAGGCTGCAAACACATGGTATGGGACCGCATTATAAAGGAAGTTGAAAAATTAAGACCATATCTGGATTACATAAGAGTCAAAGAAAAGGTAGTCAAAGATGCCTTCGAAAGTTGCAGAGCAGTCTGAGAAAACTTAAATAAAAAGCCAAAAGAAGTAGCCCAGAAAGCAATAACATTCTTAAACAGTCTAACTGAAGTAGACTTGACAGCCATGAATATAATGAACAGAATTTCAGTCATCACATGGGCCAGAAGGATCTTGGGAAAATACTCGCATTTTGAAAATATTGAAGCTAAAGCTGGAGAAATACGGGAAGAAGTAGTAAAGTTTAAGAAACAATTTGAAAAATTAATAAACAAAGGATTCCCTTCTTTTTGGAATGAAAAGAATTAATTGATTCCTCCTAATGAATATAAGAGGTTGCTGTTTGACATAAGAATGGATCACAAAAAGTTTCAGCAATTGGATCATATGCTTACAGGAAAAATTTTAATGGAGAAAATAGCGGAAGACTTTGAAATTTTGAATATGCTGATCTCAACCTGTGAGAATCTTCTTCCTGTTTCTTATGCAGGTCATGTTGAAATGAGAGTCTTGGTAAAAGAAATGACCAACTATTATTTACCCACGGCCGACCAATGGAATTATGTGGACAATTATGGAAGGACAAGATATCATGTCCATTCATAGATGCATTCAAAACTCTTGCCAAGTGGCGAAAATATGATATTCAAAATTTTTGCCAAGTGGCAAAAATATACTTTTATTTTAAATTTGTAATATTATTTAGAGACAGTTATCTATTGCTCAAAGACAGTTATATTTCAAGTTAAAGTATTTTCAGTTATTAGTTAGAAGAAGCAATTATGTCAAGCTTCTTCCGAATTTTGTATAAAAACAATGAGAATCATTTTTTAAGGGGTTGGAAATTCTTTGAGAGACGAATATGTTTTGAAGTCTATTTTTTGATAAATAAAGGCAGTACAGTAAAAATACCTATCTTTTGAGACCGGAGATTCATGTGTTGATCAGCTTTACAGTCTGTTTTTTCCTTTATCTTTATATGTGCATGTTTACTCTCTATGTTATATCTTCCATTATGTTTTTCTTCTATATTTAAATGAACACTTGAAATAACTCGAGATTCATACTGGTTATGCCTCGTTTTATTACATTTAAATATTCACTATTTTCTCCAAAGTTGACAATGGATTCATCCCAGTTAGATGCCTGTTGTTGATGGAATGTCATTACTTCTTTCTATATCACCTGAAAAAATCAAATTGACTGTGATATGATTGCTATCTTGCCTCTGTGAAAATCTATTTGGTATAAATCTCTTACTGGCATATTATATATTTGAAACTTTGACTCCATGCCCAAATGTTTCTTGTTTTCCTTTTCAACCAGAAAATCCTTTTGAGAAATTTTGAGAGAACTTTTATATATTTCAGTCTTTACATATATATCATGAGAGAGCCCTCTCTGGTGGAAAAATGGCTGAGTTTTCTCCCTAAAGCTTGGTTTGAAATAGGTTACCTTAGGTGTTATTCTTTTACAACCGGAATAAAATCTAAGTGTTAACAGCTGGTCTATTTACTATATCTGGCCATCCTCCGTCTAGTACACAAATTTACTGGCTCCACGTGGCCTACTACCTTCGGAGCACTGAACCTACGCAGCATTGATCTTTGCAACATCCTTCAAAAACTTGATCCTGTGCACATCTTCGTAGTACTCCCAATACTTAGCCAAAATTTACTTATTTTTTGAGTTGCACTCAGCTCAGCTCCATCTAGCCTCAAAATTGTTATAAAAAATGGCCCTGTTGGGCCAGGCCCAACACCTGTGTGATGTTGTAGACATTGTGACATTACACACACACACACACACACACACACATATATCATGCATGCAATTTTAATGGTTTTTATGTTGATGATCCTTTTATTTTATGATGATGACTATATGATGTATATATACATTAGGATGCAAAATGATATGATGATGCATGTTAATTATTTAATTATTATATGTGGTGAATCATATGCCATTCTAGAATCTCGTTATCCATTTGGTCTACAACACTATTTTCAATCTGGGGGACATGTGCGAAAGTATTGAATTAAAAATGTCTAACCAATTGTTTAGTGTGCAGGAATTTTCTATAAAGGAAAGGATCGTGTACTTGGTAGTAGCTGTTCAACTTGGAGAGAAGGAGCTGGGAGTCTTAAAACACATGAAGGTGAGTAATGTTCAACTCGAGGGCATCGTTTAACAGACCAATCATGGCATTGTACTCAGCTTGTTTATTGGTAGCAACACCAATAGACACTTTCTCGAGTTGGATCAACTCATGTGAAGGGGAATATTACACCCAAGCTGCCGAGGAAAGATTAGGATACCATCTACTTGCACCATCGGCAAAAATTACATGAATAGAGGGATCGGGAGCCATCTAGTAACAATCACAAAAGTAAACCATAAGGATCAATCATAAAAAACATGGAAAAAAAAACAAGAAAACTATACAGACCAAAACGATGTGTCTGATAGGGTTAAGGGGAAAATGTGTTGGGTACAACCCATTACAGGGGTTGGTCAAGAGGCATCCTTCAGAATCGGTGAGGACATATGCCCCCTTTCCAAGGTAGGTTTTAATGACATATGGGAGTTGTCAGATATATTCGAATTTTCATTTCCCATTCTTTTCATGAGCTTGGTCATAAACAACACAAGGTCTCCTTCTTTGAAGGTGTAGGGGTGGACATGGGTATCATAGTGGTATTTAGACCAATGCTTAGTGGCCTTGATAAATTGGATTTCTTCCTGGAGATCTTCATCCACCTATTCCAACATGAGTAAATGTTGTTCTAAAGGAGAGGTATCTGGTAGAAGTTCAATGATGATGTGTAAGGCTGGGATCTAGTACTCAATGGGGAGAACAGATTCCATGTCGTGCACTAGGTGGAAATGGGTGAAACCCATCGTGGGTTTGGTAAATGTGCAATAGAACGATAATACTGGGAAAATCATGTGGTTCCAATTAGACTTGTGTTTGTATACTTTATGTTGGAGCATGGTTTTGAGGATCTTATTGACATCTTCAACTTGGTCGTTTCCTTGCAGGTAGTATGAAGAGGCATATTGATGCTCAGATTTTAGGAGGGTAGATAATTACTTCCAGACAATGTCCTAAAAATGTTTTCCATGGTACGATACAAGTTACTGAGGGATCTCGAAACACGTAATGACATGTTTAATGAGTTTTTTTTCCATAGTCTCATCTTGGCAGTTAAATGTGGGCATGGCCTCGGCCCACTTGCTGAAATAGTTGACGACCATAATGATGTATTTATGGCCACCAACCGAGGTAGGATTACACTCCATGAAATCAATATTCCATTTGCACAAGGGACCAACAATGATAATGGGGTGGAATGGCACACGAAGGATCCTTGCCTTTCAGGAAAGAGTTTGCAATTGCGACAATGTTTGACTGCTGTGATGCAATCAGTAAGAAGAATCGACCAAAAATAACCGACATAAATAACCTTTTCGGTAGTGGCCATACATGAGAGTTGGCCACTATAGGCTCTACTATGGAAATCATTCAAGACCTACTCAACCTCAACGTGTTTAAGGAAGCAACATAAAATGGTGTCGAAACTGCATCGTTAAAGGACATCACCGATAAGAAGGTATCGAGAAGCTTGATGGCAGATGCGACATCAATCATTGAGACTGAGGTGAGATCCAAATTTTTGGGTGCGTAGGTATACTAGGATGTCTCCATATCATGGGTCATCCGAAGAAATGGTAAGAAAATGTTCATCTGATAAATTAATCATAATCGATGGTGACACAGACAAAGAGGGTACGTCTTTCATAATTTGTGCTAAAGCTTGAACCTTAGTTCTTTTGGGTGTGACGAATTCAAGGTCATAGACTGCCAGGATAACGATCCATTTAGCCACCTAACCTTGGATGAGTTGATGGATCAAGAGATAAAGCATAGGGACATATTCTTCCACTACTGTAGGTCAACTCATAAGAATGTAATGGTGTAATTTCTAAACCGAGAAGACGACGGAAAGGGCCATTTTCTCCTCATGGGGACAATGCAATGGTGGGTAGGACAATGTCTAAATCACACAATATATGGCATTCTCTTGGTGAGAACTATCTTCTTGGACTAGAAATCTTGTGATAGCATGATCGTATGTCAAAATCGGTAAAGAATGAAATAATTTATGAAATATGGTGGTGAGATCAAAGGAGAGGAATTCAAGGATTGTTTCAATGCATCAAAAGCGGCTTGTGTATGCTCATCCCAAAATAAAGGGATGTTGGTACGGAGAAAGTGAAAGAAATCATGGACTTTTGTGGCATAGTATGGGATGAATCATTGGTGAAATTTTTCCTTTCCTTGCAAGCTTTGCAACTGGCGCAAGGTAGGAGGGGAAGGACGGTCAAGAATGGCTTGAAACGTCAAAGGATCAATTGTGATATCTTTTTCGGAAACAATGAATCCCATAATCAACCTACAAGGATGCAAGAAGACTTGTCGGAGGTATTCCAGGTGTTGAGATATTTTCTTGGATCAAGTTGTTAGATCATCCAAGTAGACAAGGATTATATGGACCCAGTAATGAAAACAAAAGTTTATGGCAGGTTGGAAGGTGGGTCTAGCATTTTTAAGGACAAATAAAATAACTCGATAGGAAAAGGTGCCCCATGGGGTGGTAAACATAGTATTATACTGATCCTCCTTGTGAATTTGAATCTGAATGTAACCAGAGAATCCATCCATGAAGGATATAACCTCGTGGCTAGTGCATGAATCAATGACTTGATCAATAAAGGGTGTCGGGAATTTGTCCTTGGGACATGCCAAATTCAAATCTATGAATTTGTTACAGATGTGAATGGTGCCTTGATTTTTATTGATGGGAACAAGGTTAGACACCCAAGTGGTATATGTGATTGGGTATATGAACCCAAATTTGCGCAATTTTTTAATTTCAGCTCTTACCATCGGCATTTTGGATAGGTGCAACGTTAGGCCAAGTGTCAATATAATGCTCAATGATGTAAGGATCGAGGCTAGTCAGCTTAGTGTAGGACCAAAAGAAAACATTGTGAAACTCTTCAAAGAGTTTCTTATAGGAGGTGACTTCTTTGTGAGTGCAAGAAGTTCCTAACGTGATGTTTTCAACAACACCAGGTTTAACAGAGATATCCAATTGGATAGTGGGCGAGATGTTGGCCATGTTACCTTCCTTGAAGGCATTTGGGGTCAGGATAGGGTTCTTGAACTAATCAATGTTTCCATGAATAAAATATTTTGACTCGACTGAGAACTAATGAGTCATAGAAGTGGTAGGATCCTTGGGAATAAAGTAAGCGTGATGATGCATATCATCCCAAGCAAAGTTGGGCTCGGTTAATGCTTCGAGTATTTCTTCGTCACTTCCAAAGCATTGGGTGGAGAGATTGAAGGGATCAATCAGAACTAATGATGTGACTGTTGGGTCCATGATTTAATTAACATAAATGGTATTCATCTTCGTCAAAGAGGGTACTGGGGGGGTGGATTTCTTCAACAATGGTGATATGAGATTCCAAGGACAACTTGCACAAGTCATCCAACACTGATAGATATTATGGTAAATCAAGTCAATGGTGGGATTAATGGTCATAGAGGCCACAAAATACACACAAATGATTTGTATGTAAATATTTGTTATGTGGTTGAGGAGGGGTTAGCACTTGAACTACCAAGATGTTCTCACCATCATCCAATGTCTGTATGTGAGTGTGGAGGACAAGTAATTGCAGAAAATTTTGGGTAGCGTGACCTAAGACATCGCACAAAGCGCAAGGAAAAGGTGCTCAATCTGAGGCAGTAAGAGGAGTATTAACAACTTGTTTGTAGTTGTCAGGGTAGTGGTATTTATATTTTTTCCCCATATGTATTGACAAAAGGGGGGCAGGGGTTGCAGGATGTTTCCGCAGACATGTCAAGATGTGGATGATTGGTGACGCAAATTGGTTGGACCAGTTGTAGCATGACCTATGGGGTCTGAGTGTTATTTGGTGTAGGTATGTACTAGACAGGAATCCCTAACATCAGTCCTGGGATATTCTATGTTTGTTACAACGTAATTTTCCGCCTTGTGAGCATCATAATTCTTTGGCCTTCGGGATCCATTTTACTGACTCAGATTCACTTTATGTCCTTCAAAAACACTTTTTCCCTATTTTTCTTCCTGTACGCTTGTTGTCCCATTGCAATCAGTGTACATGCGAGTTGTTCCCCTATAGCTCGCGGGTACCAAGTAAAATGGTAAAAATCATTAGAAAATTACTTTTTACTCCCAAAAAGTGGTCTTAGGGTGAACTTTGGCTCTTCATTTGCCCCGAAATGCCTCGTTGTGTCCTTTCACTTACCTTTGGAAGGCTATATATTGAGCTCATATGACATATGGAAGGGACGAGAAAGAGAGAGCAAGATAACTCGAGTGGATTTTTGCCATGACTTGAGTCTACACTCATTGATCCTAGTTGTTGTGAATTCCTTATATTCACCTTCCAAACTCCTTTCATAGTTTGAGTTTTCCATTACATGGAGGATTGAAGTGGTGGAGGCACAAGTGGAGAGACCCAATTCTTGGTTCAAATTGGTTGCCGACAATAGGTCGTATATTGTACTTCATGTTATTCATTAATGGAAATACTGATTTTCTCGTCCAATTGATATTGTGAATATTGTTAAATTACATTGGGTTATATTTGCTTATAATATCACGAATCATGCTATTGATTATGCTAACGTCTTTCACATATTATATGCACTTTCTTGTACTTGTTGAGACTAATCTGCAGGTTCATGTGTAGAAGTTGAAAGCTCAATGGGGATCTACATTGAACATCCAGTTGAAGGTTGGTCTTTTCTCCAATTTCTTAGCATTGTCATTTATATAGCATTGCATTGGGAATTGAGTCATTTTCTGCTAGTCAGCTGTCTATTGTGGCCTGCCCCAAGACATAGGAAGTTTTCTCCATAACAGAAATGGTGACTCGACTAGGGAGAACATCCATTTTTAGGGATTTTTAGGGATTTTTAGGCATTTGTCCTTATTTAGAGTTGCTGTATGTCGAGCTTCTGTGTCATTGATTGGCCATTGGGATATACTATAGAAAAAAAGATTTTTCTAAGTGATTGGACTCTGTGTTTGCTCATTTTCCTTTCTGTGTACGTAGGTCAGCTTAGTTTATCCTGCGTCTACCCACCTCTATCTACATTATAGCTCGTGTCTACCCGTAGATTTTCGTTCGATAGTAGCGTACAACTCTGGGTTTGATTGATTTATGGCCTTGGATTGTTGCTGGGTTGGTTTTGAGTGTTCCTAATTCTTAATTGGCCTTATAACTGATTGTTTCATGCCTTATTTGTGACTAGAAACTCTTCTTTCTCTTTGTTTTGAGCCTTGTTAGTTTATCACCATTTTTTATTTTCTAGCTGATTGCATTAGCTGAGTCTCACTGTTTGGGATTTGTTGGGTTGTCTTAGTGATATGCTCTACATTTCTTTAACCAGATAGGTAGATTTCACTTGCATTTTTTCATTTCATCATATTGAAAAAATACAAAAACATAGTTTTGCATTTTCCTTTCCATTATAAGAGAAAATACAAAAAAACACAAATTTGCTTTCCATACCGCATTTTGCATCTGAGTGCTTGTGCTTTCATCTAGGATCTGCTTGAGCATTAGAAATTTAAAAGAATTGCATTTTATTTCAAGCTGTTGGATTGATTATCATTTTAGTGGCATTGTTTTTATTGGTAGATGAGTCTAGAGTTTGTCGATTGTGCATACTATTGAGTCCTACACATCATCAGTTTCATGACCATATCCTTGAGTAATTACAGCCATTTAAAATCAACACTTAATCTTAAAATTGATTAGAACGATTTTTCTTTTATAGGGTGCACCAACTAGTATAGGTTTAGAGTCTTGGAAAATATCATTGTGAGTCAACAATTTAAGACTACTAGACGAAACATTATGTGTCTGACTAGGGAGTGGTGAATTCCATAATATACATCAGTGTTCTTAGGAAGCTCTACTCATACCAGAGTTAAGCACGAGGTCACAGGAGGATAGTTGTGGAGATATCCCTCTAGACAAACGTGGGATATATTTCCAGGATTTGTTCATGTACGAGGGCTCTTGAGGGATCTGTACCTCTTGAGTTTCGGGCTTAGCTACCCTGCCCATACGACGGATCCCATCTATGAATATCTGCCTGAACATTGGTTATGTTGTTGTGACCTTAGTTTCCTTACCTAGGTATCGCATAGGGTGCTTGCAGTGGTTATACTATACGTATCCTGAGTCAGATAGGGGTTGGACAACATAGTTTCCTTTTGTATAGGGATTTGACCCTTTGCATGCAATGAAGTCTGGGAACCCTGATAACTAATTATGTTACCTCCGGTTATAGTTTGGGAGTCTCAAGCCTCTACTAAGCGAGACATACTGGCTGTAGTGTCGGGAGGTCCCTTGAGGAAGTTCTATTTGTGTGCATTTGGCTATAGTTTCTTAGGTGTGTGCTCTTTGTTCTTTGATCGTTAGTTTGGCCGCTAGGGGATGATTTGATTTATTGAAATTTTATAGGTATAGTGGCGCAAGGTCCTACTCTCCACCGGTTTCGTCATTTGGTTGGTTTACCATCCGCTGAAGTTACATGTCGTGTTTAGAGGGGACGCCGAAAGGCCCTCTCCGATTCTTCTGATTCTTTTGAGATGCTTCGCGCTGACATTTCCGTTGGTTTTGGCATGGGATAAATCCCTATGAATCCGTCGGGTAGAGTTGAATATGCTTCCGATCCTCCTACTCCTAGAGACAAATGGGGGGGAAATCCACAACTCGAGAACCAACCTAGTTTGTTTGGGTCAGATCCACTTGAGGACAACCCATTCGATCCGTCGAATCCACATAATTTCCTATATGGGATTCCACAGTCACATGTTAACACAGGTCCTATGACCAACACTAACCCGTTCTCTCATGATATTCCTAATTACAACACATTTGATCCATTCAATATATTTGGTAGTCATGCTAGCACTATTCATGGTGTTGGAAACACTGCACCCACCGGGGGCACTACCCTCGCTGGGAGTAATGCACCTTTTACTCACACACATCAATATGGGATGCGATACATTACTCCAAACATTCCAAATTTTGGAGGAAGGCTACCTCACAATACTACCCCTCCTAGTGGGAACACTGTTCACAATATGGCTCACATTCCACAGCATAATACACATGCCTCTACACATCAACCTAGGACCATGTTCGCTAATGTTAACAATCCTCCTAATAACGGGAGCGAACACATACCGTATACTTTTACTACTGCTCCTGCTACTAGTAATGCTAATGTAGGGGGTGGGAATATCCCTCATACTCATGGTCACTACACCACTTCTCCTGCTACTAGTAATGCTAATGTAGGGGGTGGGAATATCCCTCATACTCATGGTCACTACACAACTGCTTCTGCTACTAGTAATGCTTATGCAGGGGGTGGGAATATGCCTTATAATTATACAACTGCTCCTACCATCAATAACACTTATGAAGGGGGTGGGAACATACCTCACAACTATGGTCATTACAACATGGTTCCCGCTACGAGTAATAATTATATGCCCCATAATTATGGTGGTAACCCTTACTACGATACAGTCGATGCTGACCATCACTACAACCCACCTCATTACAGTGCTCACAATACATATATACCTGCTTACTCTCACACGGTTCAGGTTGGAGGAGGTTATCAACCTTATGGCTAGGGTCACGGTTATGGTCCATCTTATCCTTCAAGTCCGTATAATCAACCTTTTATGGGAGCTTATAATCAAGCTTTTAAGATGTAGCTTCCATTCATTGCTCGATTGAATCTTCTAGATCATTCGAATCTCATGAATGATCCAGTGTGTCACGATCCTAATTGGTCTCCAGTCCCTACCAAGCTCCCTTTGGACATTCCCAAGTTTGAGGGGAAGGGTGGTTGGGATCCAGGTGATCATGTCACGAATTTTCACCTTTGGTTCTCATCAAACTCATTAAATCATGATTCTGATCGTTTGAGACTATTTCAACGCACCCTCATGGGGGCTGCCGTGAAGTGGTATGTCGAGTTGCCTGGGGGCATGTACAGGGGTTTCAATGAGATATCCTTAGTTTTCCTGGATCATTTCCAGCTGCCAGTTCACTGCAACAATGGCACTGAACTTTTTCTACCTTCCGCCAGAATAAGGCCACAAACATCTCCGACCACATTCAAGAGTGGCGTCGACGGAAGAGGTTAGTGAAAGCCAACATTGCTGCAGAATTTCTGTTGGAATGGTTTCTCAAGTCTTTGCTTCCATACATTTATAAGGATGTTTCGATGTCTGGCATAACGAATGAGGAACAACCTATACTAAAAGTCCAACAATTAGATTTGATTTATGCTAAATCTGGCATTTTGTATGACATTGTTCCTGATGCACTGCGATCATGACATGAGCCCAAGCTAGTTCCTAGACCACATGCCAATGGCATTGTTGAATCTGTAAGTACTCAACCTGTGGATTTGGTTTCTAATCAAATGCAAAATTTGTCACTTAACCAATCTACTCCCGGACAAGTTTACAACTTGTCCACTTCCACCCCATCATCCGATATACATGCTATGCAATCAGGGAACCCATCGGGTAACCAGCAGCCTGGTGGTAAGAAGAAGGGGAGAAAAAACTGTAAGGGTGGAAATAAGGGGAACAATGGTACTAATCGTAATACTCCTCGAAAAGATAATGCCAACCCTCCTCGGGAAGGTGGAAATGTTGGTGGGGACCGTAAACCTAGGCGTAAAGTGAAATTCCCTTGCAAGCTTTGTGGGGAAGATCATCTTATTCACTTGTGTCCTCAAGTTGATGGAGCATTGAAGCATCTGGAACATAGCCTAGTTGTGTTAAAATATCCCCTTCCACATCATTGGAATATGGCTTCAAATGCTCTCGCTACCAATTATGGGACCCATGAAACTTCCACGTATGCTCCCCATCCCAATGGCTTTGGATGTGTGAATATGGTTAAATCAGAGGTTAGTGTTGCCACTTTCCAACATGATTATGATGCACCATAACCGAATATGGGGAATGAGCCTCCTCCTCCTCCCGATACCTCTTTGAATATCGAGAAACCCACTACTATGCTACGGATACTGAAAGGTGTTCTCAAGCACTCTACGCATAATCCCAATGCTTGAGCTTCCCATAACTACTCTACTGTAGAAGACTTGGGTCAAAATCCATGTGCCATGTCACCTCTCGAGGTGTTGGAGCCTAGGCCGTAGCTATGGTAAAGCTGCGAATTTTGAGGAAAAAAGCACAAGTGTTGAAGGGAAAGTGCTAATTTTGAAGAAGCACCAATTTTTGGGCAGAATTAAACGATGCATAGCACGGTGCCAGATGGATGAGCTCAGCGCAGATTACAAACCAAAAATCACGGAGCTCGCACGCACACGTCATAGGAGAATGAATGTGGCCGAGTGGAAAGCTCAGCTACCACAATAAATGAAGCGACAGAAGAGAGGGCTCAGCTACCCTCATTAAGGCTAAGTACATAAGTTATGGTTGCTCTGATCAAGGAAGAGAAACAGACCAAAGCATTGAAGACGAATGACAATTGACAAAGAGCAGTGAATGAAGAAGAGGCACCCATACTCGCAATCTGCGCTGGATGTCACAGAACCTGCAGGAAACAGTGACGTGACTGCAAGCGGCGCCTACAGTACACCTAGCCATGTCCGTGGTTAGGGTTTTTGGGGAATACTACTGGGAAAGTCCCACAATTTTGTAAAGGTGCGATCGTCATGGACACCTATATATATGTGTAATTGTAAGGGAAAAAGGTTGGTTGTTGATTGTTTTCTATTGTGTGTTAGAAGAAAAGAGTTAGACGTAGGCTAGCAGTTTGAGATATGTTAGCTAGTCATTGAGTTGCAGACAGTCTGAGTCGATGTTTGAATTATTGTAATCTCTATAGAGGAAGAGATTAGATCTAGAGAAGGGCTCCCAGCTGTGTGCGTGGAGTTTCCTGGAAAGATCTAAGGTTGCAGCTGTGTGCGCAGCATATTGTGTAATTCCATTTCTGATTAATATAAGATACACTTCCTGTGGACATGGTTTCCCCGTGGAGGTGAACTACCTAATTCACGTGTTATGATACTATATTGTGTGATTGCATGTTTTAGTTCACTATCTGTGTATACATGAACATCGCGTTATCTTTATGAATATGTTAAGTAAGCTCTCAAAGCTTCCTTGGTAGTTATAATCGTTAAGTGTCGAAGGAATCTGTAGAACGTTGTCACTGCGGCGATTGAGGAGAAGTGTTGTTGCACTGGGTGCGCAAGCAAAAACAATACATAGAGTGCCGACGCAGAGGGTACTTACCTCGTACGCAAAAGCAGAGGTGCCGCGCAGCTAGGCTGATAAGTGCGAACTTTAGCACTGTAGTGCTGAGAAGTCTGCAGAAGGGTAATACATCCCTCTTTGAGAAGTCATCAAGGAATAAAGGGATAAGATAGCAGTCTCCACGTCGCCTAGGTTAAGGAAGCCTGATTCCTTAGCCCCCCCATAGCCACTTCGGGTGAGACCTCGAGCTGTTGCGCAGCTCGTTGCCGAGAGGGCCAGTGCGCCAAGGGGTTTTGTTGCTGCGCTTCATTAAAACCCAAGTCTGTCCAAAAAGCAGCCAACAAATGGTTCCGTTGCCTCATGACTTGTTACTGTGAGACTTGTTATTTCGGCGATGTGCGAGATTGATGCGAAACCTAGAGAAAGAAGGAGCCAACAAATGCTTCTGTTGCCTTGATACTTTATCAACCAACAAATGTGTTACTGGAATCCTACAGCTAAAGAGATTCAAGACTGGTTTGATTCAAAGGCTAGAGAGTTCGCTGAACGAGAAAATAGAAGCTCTAGGCTTCAGACATAAGACTGATTGCAGAAGTATATCTATACTGACCTTCACAAAATTTTCTTTGCCACATTTGCATTGGAGTTGCATGCGTGGGTAGCTAAGCTAGCAGATGCTAGACCCACTATGCATGTTGATCGACCCGTCACTTGGACGCCTGAGCTCGTTAGCAGTTTGAAGCGGGTAGATAATTCTGTGTCCTGCGCAGTAGACTTCTGGTTGAATAGTCTGCTAGAAGGATTGATCACTGAGTTTGCAGTAGATACGAGAAAGAGTTTCAGCGAAGCTGAGAGGAGTTTCTTTAGAGCACATAGAGGTAAGTTCTTAAATTCTCTGAACTTATGGATTAAAATGCTTCTGTCTAAAAAAGGAAAACTATGCATAGCTTTCGATGAATAGCATAGACAAGTAATGTCCGTAGATTCTGATAGTGATCCTGAACTTATTGGTTGCACTCGTAGTGGAAAACGGTATAAAGTAGGCATTGACTAGCATTCTTTTGAGTCTAGCCCAAAAGACAGTCAAGTTCCTAGAGCAAGCCATATAGAGAGACAAGGGAGTGCTCATATCCCTTATCACCCTTTTACATCGCAAAAGCCAGACGGGGCTCAGTATAACCCCGCAATAACACCTTCTAGTAGCCCGCACGGTACTTCTAGTAGCTCAGCACCACCGTTGTCTAACCATCCCGGAGGTAGTGCTACAGCACCTCCACCTCAACCTAGCGCAAGAAGGATGGGTGATGACATGAAGCTACCAAATTTTAGAGGAACATGGATAGAAGACCTTGAGAAACACTAGTTCCTATGTGAAGCCATTTGGACAATTAAACAAATTAATGATGATGCTATTAAACTGGTTCAGTTAGCAACCACACTAAGAGAAAGAGCCTTAACTTGGTTCATGAAATACTCAGCAGCATAGAATAAAACGCTTGCTGATGTAAGAAATGCTATGATTAGAGAATTCAAGAAACCTAAATCAGAATCACAGTGTATAACAGAGCTCAAAGACATAAAACAGTTACCTACAGAGTCAGTATGGGACTTTGACCAAAAGTTCAAAGCCTTGATAGATCAAGTAAGCTTTGAGTTTGCACCGCAGCAGCATAAGGAATGGTTCATTGCTGTGCTGCTTCCACACATTAGACTTCCTCTTATGCAACAGAATCTCACTACTCAGGAACAAGCTCTAGAGATGGCTATGAAACTAGAAGCTTCACCAATTGCTGGAACAAGCAACGATGTTGCGCAGTTGCATAACCAGTTAGCAAACATAACCTTGCAAGTGCATGATATTAAGAAAGTTAAAGAAGAAATTTGGTGTACAAAATGTAAAGCGCAAGGTCATTCAAAGGACCATTGTCCCGTTTTCATAGAGTATATTGCAACTGGAGCACCTAACCCTTTACCACAGGCACAAGGGCCTTGGTGTGAAATCTGTAGAACTAGAGGTCACAGACCACAAGAATGTCACTTGTTACAGAAAGACGTACAAACTCCAAAGAATCTATATTGTAATTTCTATAAATCAATAGGCCATGATGAGAACAATTGCAGAGCATATGATATTATGATGGAAAGAAAACATGATGTTTATAGAGTACAGTCAGAGGCACAAGGACCCACAACAGGTCCACAGTTTGACCAAACTCACGACGGCCGAGGAGGAAATTATAGGGGTCGCGGACGCGCAAAAAATTTTGGTCGTGGAAGAGGACAGATCACTTGTTATAATTACAGAGCACAAGGTCATTTTGCAAGAGATTGCCAAAATCCTACAACCATTTGCAAATATTGTAAATCTTATGATCATGTGATTGAAGAATTCCCTCAGTTGATGGCTAAGATGCAAGCAAAGACGCCACAGGTCAATCAAAATATTCAGCTGATTGGAGCAGAAAAAAGAGAACCAGATCCTATAGTTAATATAGTAACGCATAGTGGAGCAACCACTGGTGCGCCAGAGTTGGGAACTGGAAAGCAAGCGACGCAATGGGTGCGTCGCGCTAATATTAAATCAGCCCCGCTCGACCTGCAGAAGAAGAAAGAAGCATTCAAGCAAGCTCAAGAGTACTTTTCAGAACCGAGAGCTTCAAGTTATGTCGCAATTCCGCATAATGATACCAGATCGCAAGTGCTAATACAAGAGAACCTAGTACAGGAATGAGCCACTACATCTAGAAGGCTTGATGATGAAGATGCACTAGGCAGTGTCCATGCTTTCATGAGAAACTTCTTACAGTTGTTGCACAATGAAAAAGCAACTATGGAACTTCAACACCTATTGGATAAGTGTCAACAATCTGCTTCGATGAACACACCGCAGCGTGCTATTCACCAGATTGGGAGTCATACTAGAACTGGAAAAGAGATGAGGATCACAGTGCAGATTGGAGCATTTGAAATGGACGAAGTCATTTTGGACTTGGGCTCAGAAGTTAATGTTCTCACCATGCAGACATGGGAACATATGGGTATCCCTCAGCTTACAAGATCTCCTATCCATCTAAGACTCGGGAATCAACAACGAGTCTCTCCATTGGGCAGATTACCCAATGTACCTATTGATATTGAGGGAGTAAGAAGTTCTGCAGACTTTGAAGTAATTAAAATTCTGGATGGTAGTAGACCTTACCCAGCACTTTTAGGCATAGACTGGGCATTTGATAATTTGGCTGTCATTAATTTGAAAAAAAGACAGATGACCTTTGAGGATGACCAGATTAGGGTCATTGCATCGCTTGATCCCATTCAAGGACCAAGGTATATTGAACCGATTCTGGCAGAAGAAGAAGTGCGCCACATGGAAAGTTTGTATCAAATGACTCCTAGTCATAGTGACTATGTCAATCCCACAGCAGACGTCCATATCAGCTGGCGATGTGATAGTTCGTGCACATCAGATTCAGAAGCAGGATTGGAAAACTGGCAGAATCGCTTACATGAGGTGTCTGCAAGGCGTCACGCCATGATGACTAAATCCATTCGATGGATTGGCACAGAATTGACTGACACTCCAATTCTTGATGGTTTAACTGAAGTAAGTGAATTCATACACGCATATGAACAACAAATTCCAGATGAGCAGCGCATACAAGCATTGGATGTAGCACTGCGCGCTACACCCGCAAGATGGTGGGGTGTGCATAAAGCGAATATTCACACATGGCAAGACTGTCGCAGATTGATACTGCGCAGATTTCAGAGAGCTACAGCAGAAGCGTTGCGCAAATATGATGGACAGAGTGACCCCAGGTCACACGTTGAAGCATGTATTCAGCAATGGTCACATATTCCATAGGATGAGTGGGTTCACATCTTCATCCACACATTGGATACAGTCCCAAGGAACTGGTACACTGAAACATAAATGCACAGAGGCACTATCACTTGGCCTCTTATGATAGAAAGTTTTCAACTTACCTTCAGCTTTGAGTTAGAACATCCGAGCATCGACCACGCTTTAAAGTGTATTAAAAAGAAGGTATTTGAACAATGTCCATTACCAGAATATTCCCAACCAGACTGGGCTGTCCAGATAGAACATGCCCTGGAATGCTATAATTTCACCGCTGGAGAAGAGGAGGATGATCCTCGCAACATCAATATCCCATAATCACAAGGGATGCGCAATGTTGAAGGTCCTTAGCTTGATATCCCTTCCATTACAGAACACATCAAGCTCAAAAAGATTAACATTGGTATAGAAGCCGAACCCAAGTTTGCTTCTATAGGAGATTATTGGGATGATGAAACTGTTGGGAATATTTCATATTTATTACGTGACTACCAGGATATCTTTCCTACTAAGTTCACAGAAATGAAAGGCATCCTAGGAGATTTAGGAGTGATGCGCATACCTCTGAAAGCATATGCCGAGCCTGTAAAACAGCGCCCATACAGACTGAATCCACGATATAAAGAAAAGGTTAAAGAAGAAATTGATAAGATACTCACAGCAGGTATTATTGAGCCAGTAGAGGAAAGTGATTGGATTACTCCTATGATGGTACAAGAGAAGAAGACAAAAGGCGAAATAAGAATATGTGTAGACTTGCGCAAGCTGAATGACGCATCAGCGCATGATCCATTTCCTACTCCCTTTACAGATGAGGTGCTTGATAATGTTGGAGGACAAGAGGCTTGCTCCTTCACTGATGGATTTTCGGGATACCATCAGATCAGAATCCATCCAGACGACCGCCATAAGACAACTTTTGCGACTGAATGGGTCTCATTCCAGTATACAGTAATGCCCTTTGGTCTTAAAAACGCTCCTGCTATCTTATCTCGAGTCGTTGTTGCTGTATTTAAAGAATTCATTCATAAGTTTCTAGAAGTCTATTTTGATGACTGGACTGTGTTTGGTTTACTAAAGAACCATATAGGGAATCTGCGCATGATGTTAGAAAAATGTAGACGGTATCATATTTCCCTTAACTTGAAAAAATGTATCTTCTGTGCTCCTTTTGGTATTCTCTTGGGTCATATTATATGCAGACAAGGACTCCTGATGGATCCTGCGAAGGTTGCCATCATTGCTAATTTACCTGCGCCCAACTCAGTCAAACAATTGCGCACTACATTGGGACATACAGGGTACTACAGAAAATTTATCAAAGGTTATGCAAAGATCACTGCACCTATGGAAATATTGTTGAAAAAGGATTCGAAGTTCCAATGGACAAAAGAATGCCAACAGAGCTTGGATACACTTAAAGAAAAGATGATCACTGCGCCTATTGTAGTTTTCCCAGACTGGAGAAAACCCTTTCATGTTCATGTATATGCTTCTTCCATAGAATTGGGGGTTGTGCTTACACAACCGGGAGAAGAAGGTATTGATCACCCGATTGCTTACTCCAGCAGAAAGTTGTCCACAGCCGAGAAGAACTACACCACTACAGAAAGAGAAGGACTAGATATGGTGTATTCCCTACAGAAGTTCAGACACTACCTATTGGGCGCACATTTTAAAACGTATACTGACCATTCTGCTTTGAAATACTTGGTCAATAATCTAGTGTCAAGGGGAAGAATTTGCAGATGGCTACTGCTCTTCCAGGAGTATGATTTTGAGGTTATTGTGAAGCCAGGAAAATTGAATGCAGGACCTGACCACTTATCTAGGCTAGAGTCAGGGGAGGAACCTACAAATCTGTAGGACAATCTACCTGATGCGCAACTATTTTCTGTTCAAGCAGCAGATGAATATTATTCCGATATTCTTGAGTTTCTCACTACCGCGAAAGCGCCAGTTGAGTTTACAATCCAACAGAAGAGGCAACTTGTTGTCAAAGCCGCAGACTTCACTTTGATAGCCGGCCATCTCTACAAGTTGGGCCCCGACGAAGTCTTGCGTAGATGTATCCTACCGCATGAAAAGAACTCCATCATCGCAGAAGCGCACTCAGGAACCACAGGAATCCATTTCATAGGAAAGCCGACTGCGCAGAAGATCTTAGCCGCAGGTCTTTGGTGGCCAACATTGCATAAGGATACTAAGGAATTCTGTAAATGTTGTGATGTGTGCCAGCGCATAGGAAAACCTTCAACGAGAGATGAAATGCGACTAAGACCCCAGATAACACTGCGTGCTTTTGATAAATGGGCCATTGATTTTTTAGGACCTATCAACCCACCAGGAAAAAGAACTGGCGCAAGATACATCATTACAGCTACTAAATACCTCATCAGATGGGTTGAGGCTAAGCCAGTTAAGAACTGCGACGCTGTCACTACCACACAGTTCATTTTTGAGAACATTATCACTAGGTTTGGATGTCCACTAATTCTAATGAGTGATCAAGGTACACATTTCCTGAATGAGACTATAGAGGCCCTTACTGAAGAATTACACATTAGTCACCATAAGAGTACACCCTACCACCCTCAAGCTAATGGTACGGTGGAGGCATTCAATAAGATTCTCGAGAATGCCCTGACGAAGATCTGTAATCAACAAAGAGATGATTGGGACCTTAGAGTCACAGCTGTATTATGGGCTTATAGAACCACATGCAAGAAACTAACAGGTCACACACCTTTCAGTTTTGTGTATGGACAAGAAGCAGTTATGCCCATGGAATACATTGTTCCCAGTCTCAGAATTGCGCAAATTACAGAAATGGCAGATACTGATACTATGAGTGAAAGACTCTCACAATTGCTTTCCTTAGAAGAAGATAGACTTTTAGCCGGATTCCATCAACAAGTACAGAAGGCAAGACAGAAATCTTGGCATGACAGGCATATTAAGAACAAACACTTTGAAGAAGGAGACTTGGTACTCCTCTATGATAGTAAATTCATCAAGTTTCCAGGCAAGTTTCGTGTACATTGGTTAGGCCCTTTTCGGGTCATAAAGATAATAGAAGGAGGAGCAGTTCAGCTTGCGAAGATGAATGGAGAATTTCTACCTACAATGATCAACGGGAGTCGGCTCAAGATTTATCGTGACGGCCACTCCGCCCTGTCGAATTAATGCATTGCTAAAGAAGTGCAGATGTCCAGTGTAGTTGAAAGAGGCATCGAATTATCACAGTCTACACGGAAGTCACGAGACACTTTCAGTCTCTGGCTTCCCCCGCAGTCCCTTGAAACATCCGCGCATGTCAATAAAGTTTGTTTTGAGCAACCCTATTTCTGCGCTCTTGCGAAGTATTTTTTTTTGTTTTTGGCTCGTTAAACCGTCGCTCTTGCGGAGTTCCCTGTGTCAAGTAGCCGCTTGAGGAGTTCTCGTTGTGGACCCCTCTATATGCAAAGTTACCTATGTTGAAATGACCCACCGAAAAATTTGAATTACAGTAGTCCTATAGCCGCTTTGAATATTAACGAAGGATAAGCTCGCCATTTAATTGTATCCTCTCTGACAGAGTCGGCTTGATCTCCCGAAGATTCGCATTTATGTCATGCGTCGAAAGCTTTAGCTTCTCCCGGAAGGCTGTCAGAGCCCGTCCATCACAATTAATGCATCGCGGAAGCGCATGGGTAGAGGGCTTTTCAATTCATGCATAAGCATCTATGGCTAGTAACCCCACTTTCCCGCATTTACTACCGCCTTTAGCTATAAATACCCCGCACTTGTATATTTTCGGGTTACTTTTCTCAAGTTGCATAGTCTAGTTTGAGAGTCAAAGTTATTGTTTTCAGAGCCGAGTTGTGCAGAGTGCTTCCTTTGTTTTCAGCGTTCGTATCCTACGCTGTTCTACCATTTGTCTATTCAAATCCTTGTTGTCTATACCGGTTCACGACGGAGAACCTGTCCACTGAAGAAATTATTCATCAATTTAAGCGCAGAGGCTTATATTTCGGCATGACTACCCTGGTGATGACCTCAGCTTACACGCACCCTGGTTGGACTGATCCCAGACAATCTCCAGGAACAAGGGCGTCTCAGCCATAGCAGCCGGACGAGCCCGTTCCAGAGTCGTTGGCCACCATGGTGAATTACATTCCGCCATGTCCAGATGATGCACCAGAGGTGTATATTATGAAGAATGCAAAGTATCAAATTTCGCTGCCACCACTGCCGGAAGGCGTGCGACAAGAAGGGTCCCTACTTGGACACCTTCCATTGGTCAAGTTTTCTGATTTTAACTTGGGCGACTACAGAACATATTCTCAGTTTGCGCCAGATCGCTATCTGACGATAGTCCACAATACCACCAGAAAGGTTGACGAATTCGTCCCAAAGGAATTCGCAGCAAATTTAGAGAAGTCTGGACTATTGAACTTGTTAAAGCTACTGCACTTCGAGCGTAGCAATGAAGTCAATGCAGTTGTTAAGGAACTGCTATCTTGCGTTCATGGTGGTTACCTTTGGCTGGGGAGGCCAATCGATTTAAATGTTGACTTAATATATCGCATTACCGGCCTATCTAAGGTTGGTAAGGACCCAAATATTTATTTTGTGGGAAAGGACAAAGACAGAAAGTTAGCTGCACAGTTGGTGCAGAAGTACAAATTGACAAGAGGAGGTTGGGCTTATGAGCTCACTATAATTGAGGATGAAGCACTTAGATTCACCGGTAGTCTGCTTGCAGGAAGACTTCTCACAAAGTGCAAGCCTAAAGAAGTTACTGGAGCTATCGTAGAGCTTGCTATCGCAGCTGCGGAGGGAGAATAGTACAATTGGTCTGTCTTCCTCCTCAATTATTTCTTGGAAGACTGCCGGAACGTCCAAGACACCCCCGGTCAGATGTTCCATTTTTCTTGGCTTTTAATTTTATGCGCCTTGGTCGGGTGGAAGGAGCCCCCCAATACTCAATTCCTTCCACGTCGTGCAGGAGAGGTTTCCAGCATGCGCTATGTCAACCTCTGGGATTCTAGCAATCTCGCGAAGCGCAAGATGAACCGTGCTGTATTTTGTGAATACTACCATCTCCTTAGAGATACCATTCAGGAAATGCCAAGGCTGAGTGAGGAGACAGCAAAAATATATGAAGGGAAGTTGGTTTTTTCCGCCAACTTGCATGAAATTTACCTCCGCCCTTGCGCCATTCAAGAAGAATGGGCCGTAGGCCTTTACAGGATGACCATTGAAGATGTTGAAGAAAATATCAAGTCTTGGTCGGATGAATGGAGGGAGGCTGCCGAAATCACATCCGCGATGCCACCTCCTGGTGCGCAAGAGAAGGATAAGGGAAAGGAAGCACCTGAGCAAAGAAGTGATGAAGGTTCAACAAAACTAGCAACCAAGAAGCAAAAGGTGTCGCATCCCTCTGAGACCATTCCCTCAGGGATCGACTAGTACTTGAAGGAACAATTTCGCGAGCTGCGGACCGCGCACGCTCACATCAGAAGTGCTCTGGACTTGCAGTTCGTCGAGTTAAAAGGTATCGCAGGAAGAGTTGCGTAGACCCATGCGCCATAATCTACTTCGCAGGCTCCACAAGCAACCACAAGTACCAAGCAAGTTGAAGTACTTGTAGAGAGGCATACTGTCGTGCACATCCCACCTACAAGCATGACACTTCCGGATCCTTTGGCTGCACTGCAGGTAAGTGCAGTTGGTCCCGTTGAAATAAATTTGTCTTTGATTCCGATAAAAACCTTGCAGCTAGTGCAAGAGAAAGTTTCTGTTGAGTTGAGAGTTAGAGAGCTCTCCACCTTCCATGCAAACCAAAGACTGCAATCGCAGGAGATAGAGATGAAGGAAGGCTACAAGAACATCTCTACGAAGCTTGCACTTTATGAGGCACAGGACACTGGGATAAGAAACACAGTTGATGAAATCACCCAGGAGTTGCTGGCCTGCGAGATTCAACCAGACCTTCCTCTGGTTGAGAAAGTTCAAATTATTGGTGGAAGGGGGAAAGCCCTAGCGCAGGAAATAGTTGCTATGGCAGAAGACCATAGAACGTAGATCGTCGAGTTGAAAGCTTGTGTTGCAGCGCATTCTACAGATGATAGGCAGGAACAATTTGAAGCGCTGCGCAGAACTTCCACACAAATGAAGAGCAGAGCAGATGAAGCCGAGACCCTGATGACCCAAGCTATGGAGGCTTGGATGGAGCTTGAGAAGCTCCCTTTCAAAGTTGGTCTTTTGGAACAGGTACAAGCAGCAGAACAGTCCCTAACTGTTCTGACTGAAGAAGCTAAGGCATTAAAATTCTTAGCAAAAATGAGCAAAATGAGCAAAGTGCGCAGAATACAACAACAACTGCACAAGCTCAGGAATGAAGATGCTAAACTCACCAACAACATTCAGCCATTTATGGATGAGTATGCTGAACTTGCTACCCAACCCGAGGCAAATATCAAAGAAATTGAAGAATCTCAACAGATGGTTGATGGCATAGTTGAAGACGAAGCCACTGCAGAAATGGTCCAGACAGCTGTGGAATGCGTCGATGAAATGGACTCCGCTATTGCGCAGTGGAAGAAAACATTTGCTAAGACCCAGGAAAAAGTAGATGCACAAGTAAAGCGACCACACACTAGTGCGAGTGGCTCAAGGACGAGCCACAAGTAAGTGTTAGGGGCCTGTTGGAGCCTAGGCCGCAGCTATGGTAAAGCTACCAATTTTGAGGAAAAAAGCACAAGTGTTGAAGGGAAAGTGCTAATTTTGAAGAAGCACCAATTTTTGGGCAGAAGGAAACGGTGCACAGTACGGTGCCAGATGGATGAGCTCAGCGCAAATTACGGACCGGAAATCGTGGAGCTCGTGTGCACACGTCATAGGAGAATGAATGTGGTCGAGTGGAAATCTCAACTACCACAATAAATGAAGCGACGGAAGAGAGGGCTCAGCTACCCTCATTAAGGCTAAGTACAGAAGTTATGGTTGCTCTGATCAAGGAAGAGCAACAGACCAAAGCATTGAAGATGAAGGACAAAAAGCAGTGAATGAAGAAGTGGCGCCCATACCCGCAATCTGCACTGGAAGTCACAGAACCTGCAGGAAACGGCAACGTGACTGCAAGTGGCTCCTACAATACACCTAGCCATGTCCATGGTTAGGGTTTTTGGGGAATACTGCTGGGAAAGGACCACAGTTTTGTAAAGGTGCGACTGTCATGGCCACCTATATATATGTGTAATTGTAAGGGAAAAAAGTTGGTTGTTGATTTTTTTCTATTGTGTGTTAGAAGACAAGAGTTAGACGTAGGCTAGCAGTTTGTGTTATGTAGAATTTTTCCCTACGGATAAGTCAAAAATCTCTTAACTTTAAAGCAGACTTTAAACTAACTCTAAAGCAAGAAACAAGTCAAAACAAATGCTACCTTGAAATCCCTGAACTAACTTTTACAACAAGATTAAATGTATTCAGAAATGATGAGAGATAAGACACACCTTTCAAACTGACGTTTGTCCCGCTTCTAGCTCTTGATCCAAAGCTTCAATGTAGAACCTGTTAAGATCAACCAAAGAACAAACATACAAACTTCCAAATACCTTGAATGTAAAGGCTAGATTCAAATCCAGATTAGATACGTTTCATGTTAAAGACTTGCACAATACACATGAAATGGGAAAGACAAGACAAGTTATCTTATTACAACTTGAAGAATGCTTACATAGGTTGCTTGATGTCCAAGCCAATCCTCCAGCTCCAAGTACCTTCTCCTCTAGCTATCTCCATAATGCTGCAAGATCATAAGTTTGGTACCTCAAGAGTCCTCCTATTCCCCATGAAATGCCTCTCTTTTATAGTGTATGGTAGGGTTAACCAACAAGAGAGATGGGTGGATCTAGGGAGATATAAGTGGATCAGGGTTTCTAAATGCAGAGAATGAGTTGAGATCGAATCAGGTACCCCAATCTTCCATTATCTTCAAAAATCCAAAATCCCACGAGCCATGGGAAAAAGGCTAATAAAAGAGTATCGCGCCCTATGGTCTGAGCACAATGCGGTACTACCGCGTTCTATGGAAAAATCATAGCGCGGTAGTGTGGAGTACCGTGTGCATATAAATGAGCAAGGTGTGGTAGTGTAGGTAAATAAAGTCTCAGCTGGGTCAGAACTTGTCAGGGTAGATTTACCTTCAAGGTTCATTCATCTTCTGAGTGGTTCAAACAGCAGGGGAAGTGTCGTCAACTCTGTTTGTGGTGGAGATGCGACACTGTGGAATATAGAGGTATAACAAATGCCCCCTAAAGTGTGAGGTCAGAAGGGACTGATGGCCGAAAGACTTTATGAATATAATGTGCAGAGATAGCATCGAGGAGAGCGACACTGAGCTGGAACAGAAACAAAGTGTTAGATATACCACCGAGGTGGGCATCCCCATGCTCGGAAACAAATGAATCAAAGCATGGCTGCTGACCAATACATTGCAGATTCATGAGTACTAAGATGACATAGACTGTGGACAAACCATGGCTACTATGAACAAGCGTAGATCCATGAGACAATAATGACACAGCCACGACCAATACAATAAGTGGATCTGTGTGACAATACAAAGGACATCTCCATCGCAACCTGGATGCAATCAAGGTGCTGAGGCGCGCCCGGGGTCTTCTACCCAATCGCAAAAGATACAAATCTAGCCATGTGATTACAAGGTGTTGAAGTCAAACATGGTAGAAACCATTTGATTACCGGTCAATGATGTGAACCATTAACAAATGCGAGGGAAATCACCAATGATGGGGATGATCCCCAAGGTATCTGAAGTACATCTCAACGAAATGCGAATAGATGAGTTGATGTCGAGCATTCGAGAGATCGTTCGATCAGAGGTGAATGATGTGAACCTACTGTCGAACACGAGGAAACCTGCCATTGAGGCATGCAGGTACCAAGGTACTAATGGTTGATCTCTAAGTCCAATTCCCAGATAGTGATTTGGTGTTGACGGGAATAGACTCGTCGAAGGAGGGCCATAATGATTCCCACATCATCGACACGAAATCGACACGAACAATAAGATGATGAATCAATGGAGTATGTACTGATACAGCGGAGGCCTGACACAATGAACGACTCTGAACAATGCAACCCTTTGAACATATAACAGCATGTAACAGGACTTGGCAGCAGGGATTATTGACAACAGAGGATAGACATCGGATGAGTGGGCTCGTGGACAGGGAGATGACTCATGATGATGACCATAACTCAGTGAAAAATGGATACCCAATATAGACAAGAGACGGACACATGCCATGTTCAAAGGTAACGACTGACAAGCTTCCATAAATAAACTTGACTCATCCCCCCATATTCCCCCGACATGATAGACGAGTACCTCTTTGTTGTTTTGCGAGCTTGAAGAGGATAACAGATGCTCGGTATAGCTCATCTCATGGATGAGTCCAATCTCACATGTTTTACAAACCTGAGAAAGGAGGGGTTCGTCCCAAAGTGGGTCCTTCGATGTTAAAATTTTAACGAGTCCAAGGAAGGAAAACTCGGTAGTTTTTCGCATTTAGAGAGCGTGAAAAACTTAAAGGAAGCTCCATAATGTACTTTTTCGTAAATTTAGTCCCTCGATCCCGAAAATGTGTAAAACAATTCCTGAGAGAACTCTCCCAGCCGAGATTGACTGAGGTATACCTTTCTCGTAAATAGTCTAGACGGGCCGAAAAAAGGGGTAACCTATCACCGAATAGACGACCTTTCAAATACTTTTACAAGTGCGAAAGAGTCAAGATCACTAGGCAATCTTTTCAATTTTAGGGAGTCTGAAAAGAGCTTTACTATGGACTCCTATGGTCTTTTTCGTAATTTTTAATTATTTTGGTCCGAAAAAAGAATAAAATACAACCAGGATAATACTTTCCTCATCGTTTAACGAACATGAGTAAAGCTTACCGTGCTCGACACCATTTACTTGAGATTGACAAGCACGACACGAGTGTAAAATTGCTTGGAATCTTTTTCAAGTTTTAAATCCAAAGCATGAAAAAGATAAAGTGGGCTCAAAATGAAGGTCAAATCATGAATAAACACCGGTGTGAATATATCGCTTTTTACTGGGGATCCTGTCAATAAATGCTCAAAAAATCGGACATTAGCAATTTGAAAAAGGATTTCTTTTAACCATTTAAAATAATAATTAAAAAATGTAAAAATTCTATATAAAGAATGGTTAAAAATAGAAATTACCATTTCATTTGTGTTTTTACCCAAAGAGGAGATTTTTACCCTTTGAGGAGCAAAACTTCAAGGATCCATATCGGGAGTTCTAGGACACCATTTCGACAACCGTCTGCATCAGGTAAGAGCTCTTGAGCTCCTCTTTCATTTCATGTAGGAATTTTTTGCTTTTACTAGGAAAAATTCGATTTTTGGGAAAGCCCTATTGGGCAAAAATCACCCTTCACAGTACCGCGTGGGGGCTCTATCGAGAAATGCGGTACTGTCTAACAGTACCGCGCTGTATCTCCAAAGCGAGGTGCGGCACTGTACAGTACCGCACGGCAGAGTTTCCCCCAGGCACGGTGAAGGCAATTTTTTAGTTTAAGAAATCAAATTTTCTCAAATTTTTTGCTGGAACTAAGTTGCTAAATAGTTACTAAATATTTTTCCTCACCTTTTGCAGGAGTTTGCAACTTATTTGGGGCAAAATGGTAAGCTGGAAAGAAATAGAGCACGAAGCGGATGATTTTGCAGCAGAAAATCACTTACTGACCGTGACCGCATTGAGAGAATGTGGTTTGTTGAAGTTCTTTAAGACCAAGGGGATTCGTCAGCAACCCAAGCTTCTCACTCATCTCATCCAATTGTGGGATCCTGACATTCAAGCTTTCCGAGTGGGAGAGCATGTTCTCGAAATTCAACTTGAGGACATTTATTTCCTCACGGGCCTCTTGAAAAGAGGGGCTCGGGTGAACTTTAATGGATACACTGCCTCGGAAACGAGCACAGATGACTTGATTGCTCGATATTGCCGTCAGGGTTCAAGTAAGAAAAGAGGGAAGGTGGCCATAAAGGAGGTTATAGAACTTCCTGTAAAAACCGTACTGTTCACTATCACACGTGCAGCAGGAAGTGTGAGTCCGCATCAGGCATCTCGCACATAAGTGAATCTCGCAGCCGAGTGTATGGGAGGAACAGTATTTAACTGGTGTGAGGCGGTGTTGGCCAATCTGAAAGAACAAGTGCACAAGTGTAGGGTTGGAAAGAATTCCCAATTTGGCTATGGGAGCATCCTGGTCACCTTCTTTTTGGCGAGGGTGCCACTACTGCGCTCGCAGATATCTATGCCCCCTTGTCCACCTACCGAGCCATGGATGGCTCGATGGAGTGATTATGCTGGACGTCTCGGGGGACCTCAGCGCTTAGCCTTTGGTGAAGATTTCTTTTCCTGGCTCGAGGAGCAGATAGTTATGATTGATGACTATCCCTACTCAGGGGTGGATTTTCGTGAAGACATCGACTTGGCACTGCCAAAGGACGATGATTGGGACAAATCTGGTATGACCTTCATGGATATGTATTTTTTCCTTTTTTGAATATTTAATTTTTATTACTTTTTTAGAATGTGTAAAAGACGTCTAATGTATGTTCGCATGCATGTTGCAGACTGTGGACCACAGAGACCAGCTGGGTACTCTCCACTAACGTGTTCAATGATAGGAGGACCATCGAGAACTGGGTCCAAGTTCATATCCTGAAAAAGATTTTGGGGATCTGGCGGGAACCTAGGTATAGTAAAGTCCGAAGGTCCTGAGCCATCTGCAAAGGAGTGACGAAACTCTGTGCTAGACGGGACATTGGGAACCCTATAGTCAGAAGGACGAAAAATGGGGGTATATCTAGACGCTGTCGAAAGCATTTGCTCTGTGCTGCATCTAAACTATGCCGATGCTAATGGAGAGTTCGCTAGACTAACCATACTAGACTGGATGGAAGCCATGATTTCATGTCCCGGTGGGAGGTTGGGTAGATCTATAGTACGAGGTACGTTGCTAGAAGAACTTGTCTCCTGAGGATGAACACTGGGTGACGTAGTAATAACAGGCGGAAGTTCCGCCTGGGAAGTAATGAAGCCATAATTAGGTTCAAAAGGTGTGTCCGGGAGTCGAGTATCTTCAACGATTTCAACGTATCCGTCTGGGACTGAAATCAAGCCGGGTATGTCCTGGTCGGACCCTTCGGTGCTACCAACAGATCCGTCCGTGTCATCGTGAAAAGTGTCTGATGGACAGGAAGTGTTGACATCCGGTAGAAGGATGGCCTCTGGTCTAGTACTCTGGGTTGTGCTAGGTTCAACTGCTGTAACTGTGTCCACTGTGACAGGTAAATCTGGAATGACAGTGGGTGAAGTGACAGTGGAAGTCTCAGATATGCTAGTGGTTGAAGAAGCTGCAATAGATTCTGAGACTGTGATGTGTGTGGCAGTTACAGGCGGAACTGAAGATGTTGTACATATCGGTGGTGGAATGTTGCCTCGACCAGCACCGCGGCCAGGAGGAGCAGGAATGCGTGATGCAGGCGGAACAGAAGTCCGTGGCAGTGGTGGTGGTGGAGGGCTTTGGCCCTGTATTCTTCGTGATCTTCGTGGTTGTTCTGACATGATGAAAGGAAAATGAAAATAGGGGGCAGTGTTGTAAACAAAGAACTCAAAAGCTCTAATGTAGTTGAGTGTGCAGAAGAGGAGCTAGAAAAAGCAAGGCTCGCAGGCCAAAAAAAGTAAGCTCTAAAATCTATACAGAGACCGCTGTCTCAATAAGCGAGTTGATGCAAAAAATGGCTAGAATGCCAACAAGCAGTCCCTACAAAGAAAAAATGACCCTCTATGAAGATGAGATACCAAGCAGACTCCTAACTAAGAGCTGGAGACCTCAACAAGCTGTATCCTTCGCAAGGTGATGAAATCCAAGTCGAACAATACAACATGAGAGACCGATTAAAGAAGGATATCCCTCTACCGAAAGGGATCCTGGGTAAAAGAGCCCTAGTAGAATAGATACTAAGCTACCTCGTTCATGACCCGTCGGAAAAGGTTTTGGGCACTTCAGCCTTGTGAAGAAGACAGTGATCGATGTTGCCTTAGGGCTAAGTGGAGTGCGGTATTCCACAGAGTCCATCCGGTTCTCAATCTCACGGCCGTTTAACCCCTGAAAGTTAAAAACAGTCAGGAGGACCCTCCACAAACTAGCTGTGATCGTGTCAATAAATACTAGAGGATTTTAGTTCCCTAAAGACAATGACTATGTCTCAGATGAAAATGACAAGGGGGAATTATTTTGATGCCTATCCCTGGTGTCCTACCTAACTACCAAATTCTTTTGATTTCCTCAAGTGAGGTTAAAGTTGGTATAATTAGGGAGATGAATTTTAGTGGTTGTCTTACTCAATCAGGTAGTGGACGTGAAACTTGATGGTGTTATGATGACTCAAACCATGCAAATGAGAATGAATAAAAAATAAGCCTTTGTCTTCGATGAAATCTAGCTAAGGGAAAGATAGAGTTTCTTTGATCAAATATGCATGAAATTTTTCACAAGCAATCAAAAACCAAGGTAAAATAATTTTCTTTTCTTTTTGTAAACAAAGCCAAAATGAAATAAACACTCCTTTTAATGCACTGATCCTACAATCTATAATGCTTCAACTATGAGAATTTTTGTGGCAAAATCAATGGTTCATTTCCTAATGCAAAATAATGCTACTAGACTTTTTCAATTCAAACAACAAAATTGCTCTCAAATGATAATATTTTAATTACTGAAAATGATAAAAATAATGTGACTGTAAAATCTACAGGATTCAGTAACAGAGAACAGTGGTGTTGAGTTGGTTGTGGTGAAAAAATCAAGCCAATGCAATCAAACTAGAAAAATGACCCAATGTGTCAAAAATGCCACTCATTCAAATAAATCAAGCTCACAACAGGGAAATAATCAGATCACACAGACTGTAAAATGACCAGGATGCTAACAGGCAACAACAAAGACTACGTAAGGCAGAGAGAGACTCAGAAAACCAAGCAAGTATAAAAAATTTAAAAATTTGCAGACACTACCGCGAGTCATGGTCTGACTGGAGCGCGACACAGTGAGAGTACCGCTCTGGTACCAATGCAGAGAACGCGGTACTACTGCACCGCACTGGAATCAGTTATGAGGGCGTGATACTGTGACAAGGTAAGGAAAAAGCGAAACTTGAGAAGAGAAAATGAAGTTTTCAGGGTTGTTGCTAACCTAGGGGACTCAGTGATCAGACAGGGAGAAAAATACAGCGAGGAGAGGTGAATAAAGGTAAAAAAGGACCAAGATTCAAACTGGTTTGAAGTGCAATAAAACAAATCATAATCAACAGATGGATGACAGTGAATTGAATCAATCAAATAGAAATCAAACCCAGCGGAGTCGCCATTCTTATTATGTAGAATTTTGCCCTACGGATAAGTCAAAACTCTCTTAACTTTAAAGCAGACTTTAAACTATCTCTAAAGCAAGAAACAAGTCAAAACAAATGCTACCTTGAAATCCCTGAACTAACTTTTACAGCAAGATTAAATGTATTCAGAAATGATGAGAGATAAGACACACCTTTCAAACTGACGTTTGTCCCGCTTATAGCTATTGATCCAAAGCTTCAATGTAGAACCTGTTAAGATCAACCAAAGAACAAACATACAAAATTCCAAATACCTTGAATGTAAAGGTTAGATTCAAATCTAGATTAGATACGTTTCATGTTAAAGACTTGCACAATACACATGAAATGGGAAAGACAAGACAAGTTATCTTATTACAACTTGAAGAATGCTTACATAGGTTGCTTGATGTCCAAGCCAATCCTCCAGCTCCAAGTACCTTCTCGTCTAGCTATCTCCACAATGATGCAAGATCATAAGTTTGGTACCTCAAGAGTCCTCCTATTCCCCATGAAATGCCTCTCTTTTATAGTGTATGGTAGGGTTAACCAACAAGAGAGATGGGTGGATCTAGGGAGAGATAAGTGGATCAGGGTTTTTAAACACAGAGAATGAGTTGAGATCGAATTAGGGACCCCAATCTTCCATTATCTTTGAAAATCCAAAATCCCACAAGCCATGGGAAAAAGGCTAATAAAAGAGTACCGCGCCCTGTGGTCTGAGCACAACGCGGTACTACCGCGTTCTGTGGAAAAATCATAGCGCGGTAGTGTGGAGTACCGCACGCATATAAATGAGCAAGGCGCGGTAGTGTAGGTAAATAAAGTCTCAGCTGGGTCAGAACTTGTCAGGGTAGATTTACCTTCAAGGTTCATTCATCTTCTAAGTGGTTCAAACAGCAGGGGAAGTGTCGTCAACTCTGTTTGTGGTGGATATGCGACACTGTGGAATATAGAGGTATAACAGTTTGAGATATGTTAGCTAGTCATTGAGTTGCAGACAGTCTAAGTCGACGTTTGAATTATTGTAATCTCTATAGAGGAAGAGACTAGATCTAGAGAAGGGCTCCTAGCTGTGTGCGTGGAGTTTCCTAGAAAGATCTAAGGCTGCAGCTGTGTGCGCAGCATATTGTGTAATTCCATTTCTGATTAATATAAGGTGCACTTCCCGTGGACGTGTTTTCCCCGTGGAGGTGAACTACCTAATTCACGTGTTATGATACTATATTGTGTGATTGCATGTTTTAGTTCACTATCTGTGTATACATGAACATCGCGTTATATTTATGAATATGTTAAGTAAGCTCTCAAAGCTTCCTTGGTAGTTATAATCGTTAAGTGTCGAAGGAATCTATAGAACGTTGTCGCTGCGACGATTGAGGAGAAGTGTTTCTACGCTGGGCGCGCAAGTAGAAACAATACATAGAGTGCCGACGCAGAGGGTACTTACCTCATGCGCAAAAACAGAGGTGTCGCGCAGCTAGGCTGATAAGTGCAAACTTCAGCGCCATAGCACTGAGAAGTCTGCAGAAGGGTAAGACGTCCCGCTTTGATAAGTCATCAAGGAAGAAAGGGATAAGATAGCAGTCTCCCCATCGCCTAGGTTAAGGAAGCCTGATTCCTTAGCCCCCCCATAGCCACTTCGGGTGAGACCTCGAGCTGTTGCGCAGCTCATTTCCGAGAGGGCCAGTGCGCCAAGGGGTTTTGTTGCTACACTTCATTAAAACCCGGGTATGTCCAAAAAGCAACCAACATGAGGTCTTACAGGCCTATCCTTCTCAAAGGAATGCCCTTTTGTGTGCTTTAGGAGTTCATGATGGGGGAAGTCCTAATTTTATCAAGTTTGATACTATTGACGTCCAACCTCGCTTACCGTACCATGTGGATTTTCAAGTCCATGTGGAGTTCCTACAGAATATCGTCAAAAGAACGATGGTTGACGAAGATGCTTCTACGTTAGTGATGTCTTTATCTTGTTGGAAAGCTCTTGGCTCTCCTCCCTTATCCAATTCTATGACCATTCTCACTACATTTGACGGTCGGTCATTTAAGCCGCATGGTATTAAGACTTCCCTTGTTGTTCGCTTGGGAGGGAAACCCATGCCTTTTGACGTTGAGGTGGTTGATGCGCCCATCGACTAAAACCTTCTCCTGGGAAAGAATTGGATGTACGCTATGAAAGCAGTCACATCCACTGTATTCAGAATTATTTTCTTTCCACATGAAAGCAAGATTGTGACATTCGACCAACTAGATTTCGTTAGTCCCTATTCCACAGCATCCATGGGACCTGTGGTCCCCCAAATTACATATTCTCAACCGAAAACTGGGAACATGGGTGTCGGATTGTACCCCTCATTGTTGGGATCTTTTGATTTCCCTTCACCCATTTATTTTATTGGAACCATTTCCGATAATGCACCTCCTCCATTGAATAATGTACCATTTCGGACTTTGTATTTTGATGATCCATGGACCTTACGATCCACGAGTTCCACGTCTTGATACATTGCACATGTTGGAATGGCCATGCCATTGTCTGCTGCTGAGCTTGCATATCAAGATATTCAACAAGCCACTACAGAGCCAGATCTCTCCTCTTCACAAACAGAGGACGAAGATACCGTTATGCTGCCGGATTGGGAAATCGACTCATCTTGTTTGCACAATTTTCTTGAGAGTACTTTACCTTCGGATGAATCTATTGTTGAGGCCATGTGTGGTAGTGAGAGAACTTGGGAATACATGCATCATCACTCCAATTTTCTTCCCAACCTTGATCTTATCGAGCAAGAAGAGTTTAGGATGACTCTTACCGAGATGGTTGGTCACCCTGTGGTTCCTTGGGATTCGCATGGGATTTACATTGAGGGGAACATGGCTAATATTTCCCCTACCATACCGATCAACATTTATCGTACCCCCAGAAAGGTTGAGAACATTTACATTGGTGTTGATTGCTCTCCTGAAGAGGTTCGCATCTACACCAAAAAGTTTAAGGAACTCTAGGAAGCTTTTGCCTAGTCATATGAGGAGATGCCATGAATAGACCCTAGCATTTTCGAACACGAGATTAGAACATATCCTAACGCTCATCCGGTTTGACAACGCCTTCGTGCTGTGAACCCTCGAAAGGCAGCCGCGATCAAGGTAGAGGTGGAGAAATTGCTTAAGGTTGGTTTTATCTACCCAGTTCCCCTTACCAAATGGGTGTCAAATCTTGTTCCTGTGGATAAGAAGCAGGGAACTATCTGTGTATACACTGATTTTAGAGACCTGAATCGTGCATGTCCAAAAGACAATTTCCCCACTCCATTCATAGATCAAATCTTGGATGCTTGTGTGGGAAGCGAAGTTTTTTTATTTATGGACGACTTTTCAGGATATAACCAGATACAGATCAAACCCGAGGACCAACATACGACTGTTTTTATTTGTCGTTTGGGTACATTTTCATACTGAAAGATTCCATTTGGCCTTAAAAACGTCGAAGCTACTTTTCAGCATGTTATGACCTATGCCTTTCATGACCTTAAACGCATAGTAGAGGCATACTTGGATGATCTTGCTGGCCATTCTCACAACAGAGTGGACCACCCCAAGAACCTCCGTTTAATTCTCGAAAGATGCATATGCTACAAGATTCGGTTAAATCCAAATAAGTGCATCTTTGTTGTGAAAATGGATCACCTTCTAGGTTTCATAGTTTCGAAAGAGGGTATCAAAGTCGATCCTCTTAAAGTTGAGGCAATACTTCAGTTTCCTCCTCCGCCCAACTTGTTTGAACTTTAGAGCCTCCAAGGGAGAGCCACTTTTCTACGTCGCTTTGTAGTGAATTATGATAATATTACCAAAGGTTTCGCGCGTTTGTTGAAGAAAGAGACACTGTTTATCTGGGATGAGCGAGCCTAGAAGTCTTTCGATGCTCTTAAGAAAGCTTTGGTATAGCCCCCTTTGCTTAGTCCACCCGACTTCATGAGATATTTTATACTTTATGTGGCCGCATATCAAGAGACGATTTGTCATGGTCTTAGTTCAGGTTGATGGTGTGCTCGTGGAGCATGTGATGTATTAGTCGAAATCTATTAGACGTTGAACTGAGATACACCCATGTGGAAAAGTTGGCACTTGCAACTGTTCATGCAGTCCAACGGTTACAACATTACATAATTCTTAGGAAAACCACAGTCATAGCGCATAACAATCCATTTCAGTTCATGCTATAATGACGTATTATAGGGGGGGAGTACAATAAATGGATTTTGATCCTTCAGGGGTTTGATCTCAATTTTGCTTCAGCGAAGTCGGTGAAATCCTTGGTTTTTGCTGAGCTTATGTCAGACCTTCTACTACTTGATGAGGACATTGTCCATGAAGATTCCTTTGTGGACGAGCACTTATTTCTTATCTCGTCTGAGGACCCTTGGTATGGGGATATTATTATATATCTTCAAACTTTGAAGTTTCCTTCTCACTATTCACGAGACGAACAACGGCCTGCGATACACCACACTAAAGATTATACCATCATTGGCGACACTTTGTATCATCGAGGAAAGGATTCTATCCTTCATTGTTGTTTGAATCACGAAGAAGCGGAGCTTGTTCTTAATGATTTCCATGTTGAGGCGTGTGGTGATCACTTATCTGGGCTTGCAACAGCCCAATGCATTATGCGAGCTGGTTAATTTTGGTCATCGATATTCAAGGTTTGTATGAATGTTGTAAAGAGATGTCACCCTTGCTAGGTGTTTTCTCGGAATATACACTCGCATCCAGCACCCGTTCATCCGGTAGTCACCGTCGGTCCCTTCACCAAGTGGGGGGTGGATTTCATGGATTGCAAACCACCCTCGGCTGGGGGGCATCACCATATCATTGTGGCCGTGGATTATTTCTCCAAATGGGATGAGGCCATGCCTACCGTAAAAGCCGATGGTGCTACAGCATCCCATTTCGTATTCAATCAGATTATTACTCGGTTCGATATTCCGAGAGATATTGTCACTGACCATGGCAGTCACTTTAAGAACAAGATGATGGCGGATTTGTTGCTCAAGCTTTCATTTCTTCAAGAAAATTCATCTTCCTACTATCCCCAAGTGAATGGTCAGGTTGAGGCAGTCAATAATTCCTTAAATACCATTCACCAATTTACCATCCAACAGAGCAATAACAATTGGCATATTATGTTATATCCTGCTTTGTGGGCATATCGAACTGCAGTTAAGACTACCACCGGGTTCTCACTGTTTCAGCTAGTACACGGTGTGGAGTCTATTTTACCGATTGAATGTGAAAGCCCTTCGTTAAAACTAGCCATAGAGATCCTCCCTGATCCATCGGGTATTGAGCAATGTTCGATCCACCTTGAGCAGCTTGACGAGCAACATCGAGACGCCGTCGTGGCTATAGATTCCAATAAACATCGTGTCAAGGTTTAGTACGATAGGTCTGTCCGCCCCTGGCAGTATGTTGAAGGTGACTTAGTTCTCTTATATGACCGAGCTAAAGAAACCCTAGGGGTAGGCAAGTTTAACCCCATGTGGCATGGTCCTTACATAGTGAGGCGTGTTTTGGAAAAAGGAGCCTACGAATTGGAAGATTATGAAGGGAACATCTTGAAGGAGCCTATAAATGGGATCTACCTAAAGCGCTATTACACTTGAACTTCTAGTTTGAGCTAATACTTTTGTATACTATTGTATAGTTTCTTCTATACATAGTTTAGATTTCTTTTGGTTTTCCGGTCTGCTGATTCGCTTCCATTTGATTGACAGATGTCAGTAGAATCTCCTTTGTTCTTAGGATTCACGGATGGTGCTAGCTGTCATACGTAGTAGCTTGCTTTTGCTGCTTGGGTTATTTATTCAACTGACCACCTAGTTGTGTCTCCAGAAGGTGTTTGTTTTAGTCCAACATCTAACAATGTGGCTATGTACAATGATGTAGTTGAGATGCTTCGGGATGCTATTTCACATGGTATCCAACATTTAGAAGTTCGCTTGGATTCACAACTGGTTGTGTCTCAGTTGAATGGTCAGTACTGGGTGAGGGATCCTACTTTACTACAGATATTCTTAAAAGTAAGACTCTTGGAACGTCATTTTGTTTCCATTACATATATTCACATTCCGAGAATTTTTAATCATGTATCTGATGCATATGCTAACTATGTCCTTGATTGGCATTTTTCACATTCATAATGAAGCAGAGAAATAAACATACATTCATACATTCGTACATACAAATATAGTAGAACCGGAGGACCATAGTTTTTTTTTATAAATAACATGTCCAAAATGGTAGTTTCACAATACAAAACTGGAGCCCGTAGCTCTCAAAAATATACATATTGATACAAAAATATGGGACCCTGAGATGTCTAAGCCCCATGATGAGGCCTAGCTGCCTCGCCAGGATGTGTCTGATAATAATAGTTTACTGCGTTGGCTATCCACTACAGTAGTCACACCCAGGGACTCGACACTACCACAACATGGCGTTGCATGTCCTCTGGAAGTCGCGCTAGCTCGATCATGGGTACCCTTTTGGTCATGCAGGACAGGTTGACCCGGACGGTCTCTAGTGTGTGCTCTACTATAGCATCGACTACCTCTCCACCCCTGCCCCATCGACGATGTCTCGGGAGACCCTCAGGTCTTCACAGACTAGTTTTTGCGAGCAAATAGTAGAATTTTAATATGTGATGCTACCCTCATAAATATTTTTGCATTTTCATCTATAATAAAAAATCCCAACAAATTTAATACACAAAAACATAAAAAGAGTAACATATCGATGTCTCTGAACGATGCTCCTGGAGAAAGCGGCATGTCACGATCACCACAAAAGTCTATCCCTCCATAGGGATAGTCGTCAATGGCTATGACCTACCGGTCCCACTAGTGAAAGAACTCCTCTGTGTATAATGATTCCTATCGACCACCACCGTGTCATGTCAAGACCTCTTCCCACTGGGTCAAGACTTGGTCGTGGAGACTATGAGGGACTTCCACTCTCGGATTGAGCCCCGGAACCCTCTCAAAGAATAAACAACATAGAATATTTTTGTATCCAAATTTTTTTGCCTCCCCATGCTTGCACTCCATTAACTAGGTCTTCATGGACCCAAGCAATGTTGTGCACCAGTCATATACCATGGGCCGCATGCATTGTGAGGTGTAGAACATCACCGACCTTGAATCCTGGTGTATAGTTGTTGAACCTGTAATCCTGATGAGGGTATCCACTATAATATTCATACTTAGATTGACTATGGCTCCAATGGGTACCTGACTCCTGACTTTTCGAGTGTTGGGACTATAGTACTGCTTTATGTAGTTGGGAACGGTGATCCCACCACCCATAGTACGAGATCGAAGAATTGCCACTTCCCCTCGATGGGACAATCCAGTAATGAAATAAATGTCATCTACCTCTAAGGAGAGTATCTGACCATACAGGTTAAAATTTTGTGCGTCTACATCCCAGTAGTCTATCAAGCGGTTTTGGGCCCTCAAACCCCCTATGTTCCAAAATTTGAAAATTCCACATGCTTGTAATGCTTGTTGTGTAGGAAATTGTTGCAGACAACCTCATCCACAAGGTCATGCTCCCTTTCCCTCCATTCTAGAACCATCCTGGAGGAAGAAATATAAGAGTTTAATCTTTTTCATTTAAAAAACAAACCTCAGGGTAGTACCCGCGGTCAATTTAGCTCACATAAGTGGCTACCAATGGTCAATGCATGCGTTGACCACAGGTACCATGCCCTACTATCGACCCGTATATCTGTAGCCCGCATACAACGCTATTACCAAATAGGACTTGACCAATAAAAAATTTTGACCACTGAAAAATGAAATAAAAACTACTAAATGAAAGAGGAGGATGAGATAACTAACCTGCTCTAGACGACTTGATGAACGGATGCCCATAGCTCCCAGAATCAGCGACTGAAATTCAAGTTGAAAACCAACCAAAAACTCCAAATTGGGTAAAAAGTGAAAATGAATTGTAAATTGTATTTTTTTATTACTATTTATAATTTTGGAAACCCACTTGTCTATAGTTTTCGCCACTTTAAGCTATTTTGGACTAATGTAATGTCTTAGAGTAGCATTTTGAATAGATTTCTTCGACAAGAGTTGTTTTTTGACCATTTTGCGCCTACGGCAGGTATATTTCACACCTGGCATATAGGTTAGATGTCATTTTCACATGCATTATGAATTTGACCTTTTGACCATTTTCATTAACCCTACATGTGACCCCACTTCTTAACCGACACAGAGCCTTCACACTGCTATAGAAGTGTCGTTATTTGGCGATAGGGCCTATCCTACCATGGGTGCCCTAGTTAGAGCCCTTTTTTCCTTTCGGCGCCCATGTTGTTGTCTCTCTTTAGGATCAGGAGTCCTTCGTAGTTACACCATGACTTTGTGATAAAGACTCATACTCTACTTTGTCTTATGCTGGCCATCTCCCATAAGGACTCCCCCAATTTGTACCAAGTTGTGATTGCATTGCATCATCCTGCTTGCCGCTTGAGCCTTGTGCTGGCTCCTGCTTACTCAATTGTTAGCCTAGTGCTTGAGCACTTTCCTTGTCGAGCCTTGCAGATATTCTGTTTTCCCTTCATAATTTGATTACCTTTTGACCCTGAGGGAACACCCTCCCCCCCCTGAGTGTCCACATCCTACACATGCTTCCTTGCATTGATCATAGGTATGTTCCACTGCTTGGGACTAGTTTGCTTGCTATTTGACACTCGTTCCCTCAATTGTTGTACTATAAGCAATATTATTCTTTTTGAAGCTTTCCAAATATGAAAAAGACCAAAACAAATCAAATATTCCAAAAAGCCGGACGAGAGAATATTTACTTCTTATTGTTGGCAGTTGTTGTGTCGCCTTTGAACAGAGCATTCATTCCACTCCATACATTATGAGTCAGGACTATAGTAGGACCTTAGTAGATGTACTCATTTCTCAGTTTTACTCCACCGATTGGTTAAGCTTCCAGTCACTATGGAGCCCTTTGTTGATGCCTCCTACATCGCGCAGTGTTATGTCGAGTCTATGCTGCCTAATACTATCCATCTGCTCATGCTCTTGTTCAAAGGAAGTCCTGAAACCAGAGTTGGCCACTCCTCATATCTCTTGACTATTGCATTTTTGCCATCCTTTTTGAGTCAGTCCATTTCATTTGAGTTCTTCCAAATCTTCCAGTGTAGCTATTACTTCGTGTTGTTTGATGGGGGATTCCTTAATGCCCTCTTTCTAGCGAGTTTATTTCCGTCAAATTCAACTCATTTATTCTGGAATTTGAGACTTAGAGTTCGGTTGAGTACCTTGAGGCTTGCAGTCATTAGTGGTAGGTTCTCTCGCCATCTACAGTTTTGGGAATACATCAATTTCCCCTGATCAATGGATTCATCCAAGTGTTCGACTTCAACACATCTATTCGCACTTTGATGATTGTAATCTGTGCCTTGATTCCCATTTTCATTATTTGTGGGTTATCTCACGTATGTTAATGGTATGCATCATTGACTAGTAATCAGACGATGTCGCATCAGGTTCGACCTCAACACCTTTATTCGCTTGATGGGACTTGCACCATAGATGATTTGTGTAGAATAACCCATATGATAGTGGCATTCAGTATGCTACTTATGATCATGACTTTACATCTAAGATATCATCTCTCAGACATCAATAGTTTGTACCTATAATTTGCACAAGTTGTTTCCTTTCAGCAGGAGACCGTCTCTTACTATAGATGGTTATGGGTATGATCACCTATGCTATTTATTCATTATGTACCTCTTATTCATGGCCATTGTATTAGATTGTTGTACTATACTGACATGTATTCATAGATATTATTGTATTATGACAAGTGAGTTGTTCCTTTTAGTTATGTCTACATCACTCCACTTCTGAGATTTATAATGTATTTCGGCCATCGTAGCACCATTCTCTGACCTCACACATTAGGGGGCATCTGTTACAATGTAACTTTCCACCTTGTGAGCATCAACATTCTTTGGCCTTCAGGATCCATTTTACTAACTCAAATTCACTTTATGTCCTTCAGAAACACTTGTTCCCTATTTTTCTTCCTGTACGCTTCCTGTCCCATTGTGGCTAGCATACACGCGAGCTGTTCCACTATAGCTCGCGGGTACCAAGTAAAATGGTAAATATCATTAGAAAATTAATTTTTACTCCCAAAAAGTGGTCTTCGGGTGACCTTTGGCCCTCGATTTTCCCCGAAATGCCTCGATGTGTCCTTTCACTTACGTTGGGAAGGCTATATATTGAGCTCCTATGGCATATGGAAGGGAGGATAAAGAGAGAGCAAGATAACTCTAGTGGATTTTTTCCATGACTTTAGTCTACACCCATTGATCCTAGTTGTTGTTAATTCCTTATATTCACCCTCCAAACTCCTTTCATAGTTTGAGTTTTTCATTACATGGAGGATTGAAGTGGTGGAGGCACAAGTGGAGAGACCCAGTTCTTGGTTTAGATTGGTTGCCGACAAGAGGTCGTATATTGTACTTCTTGTTATTCATTAATGGAAATACTAATTTTCTCATCCAATTGATATTGTGAATATTGTTAAATTACATTGGGTTATATTTGCTTATAATATCATGGATCATGCTATTGATTATGATAATGTCTTTCACATATTATATGCACTTCCTTGTACTTGTTGAGACTAATCTACAAGTTCAAGTGTAGAAGTTGAAAGCTCAATGGGGATCTACATCGAACATCCGGTTGAAGGTTGGTCTTTTCTCCATTTTCTTAGCATTGTCATTTATATAGCATTGCATTGGGAATTGAGTCATTTTCTAGTAGTCAGCTATCTGTTGTGGTGTTCCCCAAGCCATAGGAAGTTTTCTCTGTAATAGTGTTTCCATCACAGGCATGCTAAAGACTCCTAATGGTGGGAAAAGTATGGGGATTGTGTGTATCAAGGTGGTTCCCATATTGCTGGGTATGGATGATAGTTGAGGTTGGGATTGTTGTTGTAGTTGCAGTTGGGGTTTCGACTGAGCAGTGGGATGTGAATCAAGGGCAACTTTTCTTGATGAAATGGTACACAAGTCGGATATCTCTATAGTTGAGGGGGGAAGGGGAAAACCCTTAAGTGTGGTTTTCATTGGATCATCACAATAAAGACCTAGTCCCGCGGCTGAAATTGATGAGATGGACACACCAAGGGTGGAATTTTACACCATGGTGAGGACATTTTATGAAGTAGCTATCCCTTTGGGGTCATATTAGGTGAATTGGTTGAATTTGATGACGCTCCCTTCATGGGGAAACATCATGAGATGGAACACAAATGAGGAAATGACCTTCACCCCATATATGTAACTACATCCTAAAAGAAATTTATAGTCAAGTTGGACCTTAATAATTTGAATATCAATCAGTATAGTTTTGTCGGCTAACTCGCCAGGGACTTTCAAGAGAAGGCCCTATGGTTGAGTTACACAACCATCATAAGCACGTAGTTCCATTATGGAAGGTTGTAATGAATGGGACCCAAGATTCTGCCACAGAAAGGTGGACATGATGCATGTACAAGTTCCCTCATCGATGATGCATCAATGTATTACTAAGTTTCTTATTGGGACAGGGATTTAAAACATGATGGATGAAGGCATGTGAGGTTCATATTGATCCAAATCGAATTCCATCAAATGTGAGTTAGATGGGTTGATCGCACCTAAGGTAGACAACAAAGATTTTTGTTTCACCAGACAGTTATTTAGAACTTCCAAGGCTAGCATGGTGGTAGGGTATTGGGTCAAATCATCCATGATGTTATAGTTAGGAGCAACGAAAACAATGGGATTATTGGTATTGTGACACAAAGGAAAGTTTGGGGATTTGGGGGCTCCATTGGTCGATAGTGGAGGGAGGCATAAAGATTGGTCTGTGGGGGTAGATGCGGTAGCCTTATCTACTAGTATGGTATCAGTAGCTGAACCATATTAATTACAAAGAGTTTGGAGATTGACTTCGGAAGACATCATCAAGTGGTGGTGGAGTCCTGAATCAGGGAGTTGACTCAAGGACGCATTGTACATAATTGATGGTTTTGTGGTAATGACCCCTTCCATAGGTAAGGGGTTTTGTAACACCATCGATTTCATAGTTGGCTGCGATAGGTTAGGTTGTGCCTATGGTGCAACTATGGCTTCTCGACAATTAGCCTCATCCCATATCTATCGGGATTTTTTAAAATGGGGGAAATGATGTGTATAATGGCCATTGAAATTAAAGAAATAATGAAGATAGTTTGTTCATTACTGGGGATTCTTTCCTATATTGTGTGGTTTATTTGGGTTCTGATCGTTAATATTTGTGCCTTTATTATCCATAGGATTAAGAGGTTTCCCACCCCCTCCATGGCATTGATTTTTACCATGGTTCTTACCTCGTCTCTGATTTTATTTTCCTTGTTGATTCTGGGGGGTTGGTTGGGTCTAATATTTGTTCTGCTGGGAATAAAATTTCCCTTGTGGAATAGGAGGAGCTTTAGGTTGGGCGGGTGCAGGAGCCACTAGTAGTGGGATGGGACAAGGGTAGTAACAGTTGGGTGTTGGAGGAGTAGCACACCTTTTCAGATTGGTACTGAAACCAGGTTCTGCAGAAGTGGGTCCATGGACATGGGGAGTGAAGGATGAAGGAACATATGAGGATGTTGATCCGCAGTGATCCATTGCGTGTGAGATATTAGGGCCGTAGCTCATAGTTGGGTGTGCAATAATAGGGGTGGGGTTGTATGCTTGAGTCGTTGCAGGGGGTAAAGGCACATATGGTCTGGTGATAGATGCAGCATGGCTGATGCCTCCGTTAGAAGCATGTGATGCCCCCAATGTATCCTTCTAAGAGAAATATACATGAGGGGCATCAGGAAGAATCGTATATAGTTATCCAAATTGGGTGTATATTAGGTCAAACTATTCAACTTTGAGGATGGGCTCTTCTTTAGTTTGGGGATGTTCTGATGGCACATCCTTGGCAATGGTTGGGATGAGAGACTTTAGGAACCAATCTAAAAATATCTAGTCATCCAATTTGATCTTGCATAAACTTTGGCATATATGCCACTCATGGATATGATATGTGATATGGGTGGTTGTATCCTGTCTACAAGAAAAGAGGATCTCAACACCAGTATCATAATGAACTGGTGACTGGAAGAATTGCAGGAAGGTTGAGGCTATGGATGCAAAGGTGGAATTCACCCCATGGGGATGATCGATATACCACTTGGATACAACACCAGTGAAGGTTCATTGTAATATACGTACTCAAATAGAGTCATCCACTATAGATTTAGAGGAACAACACAAGTGGAATGACATAATATGATTTTGAGGGTCCTCTCCATCCGTCACATAAAAATTAGGGATGTCCGAAAGGATCTTGGTAGGCATGGGAGGCCATGTAGAGTCATGTCGAATAGGGTTGTTAGTCAATCTAGCCAGTTCAGGAAGGTTTAGATTAGCCATGAATGGAAAACTAGCAGTAGGATGTGACATGGTAGAGCCAACATGCGTGATGGCCATAGAGGTGATCGTGGGACCACCTCCACCAAAGGGTGGAGGGCACTGTAGAACCAACGATAGTGGTTAGTGTAACCTTAAAGGAGGGGACACCCCAAGGAGAAATCCAATGACTAGAGGGATTGTAGTCATCGGGGTAGGACTGCTACCAGGAAGGAATGGATCCAGTAGCAGTATGGACTGTGGTCATGGGAGTGGTCCCGCTACCCATGGGTATGTACCCAGTGACTGTATGTACTATAGTGGTGGGGGTAGGTCCAATGTTGGAGGGGATAGTGGTTCCTATGGATCCAACATGTGGTATGATTGTTGTAGTTGTTGTAGGGCCACTGCCGCGTGTACCACCGATGATCCCTCCATAAAATGGGTTGGTATTCGTGCTATCCATAAGGCTATGTGGGGGTGAATGTATGGGTGAATTTGACTGGGATGAGTCAGAAGTTAAATAAGGCGCCCCAAGAATTTTTTTTGGAGATGATTAGGTGCACCGTAGGGGTGTATGATGAGCAGGGTCTAGTGGACCATGCCATGATGATTGCCCCCGTAGTCTACAGGAGTATTTTGGAGGATCAACGGTGATAGGTGTGTGCGTGATAAGTAGGTATGGTCGAAACAATAATTAAAAATACCAATGCAACCAAATGTGCAAGGGGAGAGATCATAATAAAAATGGCACTCAAGCCAAAAAGAAAGATAAAAAAGCATGTTGCAACTGCATGCTACATCAAGTGAGTTACAACAAAGTGGTCATAAAACCAACAAGCAGCACTACCTTTCAAAAGAAAATGTCCCACTAACCTATGGGTTATGGGTGCAAGCATACTCCTAGATACAAGATGGAAGCCCACACAAATATCATTCCCTGGTGGTGAAATCCACAGTCAGATGATACAAAATGGAAGACCAAAATGGCTAAGGGATATCCCTCTATCAAGAGGGACCTTGGGAAAATGAGCCCTATGAAATACTGGAAACTAAGATACCTCAATCAAAGAACATATGGAAAGGTATCCCATAGCTTCAGTCCTTTAGTCATTGTGCACCCAGTATGGTATCCAACAGGCACAATGAGGAAACAATGTTGGTGTCCTTTAGTACAAAGTGGAGAGTGACATGCCACCCAAACCTCCAAAACCAATCTTGCCACTTTCCCTCCTAGAGGAGAGGACCCTCAAAAAATCAGTTTCAACTGTGCTAATGAAAGAGGATTTTGGTACCCTAGAGGACAACAATTATGTCTTAGATGTAAGGGACAAAAGGGTGTTGTTTGGATGCCTAACCCTAGTTCCCTACATAGCTACCAAGCTCTTTTAATCCTCAAGTGAGGTCAAATATGTGTTTAATTAATGTAAATTTTAGTATTAGCTTGGGGTTATGGACCAAGCGTTGATACTTAAGGTGTGCTCTTTTGTGTTTATGTGGTGAGTAACTAGAAAATAGATGCTACAAATTAAAATGCAATAACATAAATGAACTTTTTCTTTTGATTTTCAATGAAAATAAAGCATCTAAATTCTAATGTATCCAAGCACAATTTTAACCAAACAACTTGTTGAAATGAAAAACACAAATGCACAAGATCTATATAGTTGTTCACAACATGTATCAACCAAATTAAGACAAAGGTATACAAAGTGGTCATGAAGGAGAGATCCAAACAAGTGCTACAATAATAAAATAGAAAGGAAAGGGTTCTAAAAGCAGGATTATGAATGGAAAATAGAAGACTACAAAGGACATAAACTAAATACGGGAGCCAAGGTACAAAAAATTTGATGAAAATAGAAAAAATAGGTGCAGGTCATGTCTATCAAGGGCACAATCATGACCTGGGGTTCAACAAACTGAAAAATAGTCGTGAAGGGAGATGTAGAACTCAAAACACGACGGGGTACACTTTTCAGGGGAAAAAGAATGGCCTATGGTGTGCTTTGCGGGGAGAAAAGCATGACCTGGGGCACACCTTATTTAGGAAAAGTTGCAACCTAGCATGGAAGAGGCAGGTCACACTTATTGAAGGAAAATTTGTGATCTAGGTTGTGAAACAAGGTCTGACAGGCATGACCCAGGCCAAAAAAAAAATAAAAAATAAATGTACTACATTTGCAGGGGGCAAACATGCAAGTACCGGTCGGTTTCCAATGCCAAAGTTGACATAAATATTTAGATGACTCTAATAAAAAAAAAAAATGGCCATGCAACTGAAAAAAATAAAAATGCAAAACTTGGAAAAGATACTAGCCTAACAAAACCACAAATCGATGGGGATAGACTCGATTGGAGTTGCCAAAACTATATGTAGGTTATTCACAATAGCTAGTGCAGAAGTGTGCCTACTAAGACTTGGAAAAATATTAGTAACAATTCATAAATGGTGGTGCATGCATGCAGTAAAAAACGATAAACAACGGTAAATAAAAAATGAACTATGTTAGCATATGCAAAAAACAAAACTAAGCTAAATATATTTTCATTATTTCATACATGTAAGAAATAAGGGAAAGAATATTTTTTTATTTTATTTCATAAAAATGAAAGAACACAAGGGTGAGAGTTACCTCAAATAAAGTGAGAAGAGGGCCCTTATAGAAGTTTGAAGCAGTGATTCCTTGGTCTCCAAGTATCTTCGGGTTGTTCTCCACACAAAGCTCACTTAAGGTGGTCAAAGTTCACAGTAGGTGAAACACGAACTCAAATGGGGGCTTCAAGGGTTTCTGGCGAAATTTTGGTAGAGTGACGGTAAGGTAACAAGTTAATGTGAGTAATGAGATCCTTCACCACTTATTTATAGAAATATTTTCCCTAGGTTTTTTGTCGATGGTATTAGCCAAACCATGATATTGGCTCTTGGTTTTGGGTGCCAGTTTAGGGTTTTCCCTCCTTTTTTTGACTTTTTGAATATTTTCCCCCTTTTTCCCTTTTTATTGCATTTTTTGCCTTTTGGGGGGGATTTTCCCTATTTTGGGGGCTTTATTTAATTTTTTGGAGGGAATTAAACAATTTTTCCCTATTTTAGAGAGGGAAATAATATTTTGAGCCAACTTATGGGTTTTTGTCTTAGGCTTTGTTGGTTAGTGAAGGTTTTTATGGGGAAAAATAAGGAATGTGGTGATGTGACTAGTGGATGAACATGGTAAGGAATTGTTTAGTGTTAACACTTGACACATGATACGATCAAGAACCATAGTAGACCACTCATACCTCCATGAGCACTCTATCCTATGCAATATTCTTAGTAACTTTACCCCCACTAAGACACCAATGGGTCCCCCACCCACCAAAGCAACCAATTCTATCTATTTACTTTCGAAGGAACAATCTACATTGCATTGATTCATGGGGCACTCATCTTCGCGTTTGCAAACAAACCCTCGCATCTTCATGGAAAGGTTCCCTGGCCCACTCAAAATTGTGGGAACTTCACCCATCATCAAAATGATTCTTCGATTCACTAAAAACCATGGGAATCCCACTCATCATCAAATTGGTCCCGGAGCACCCCAAATACTATGGGGACCCCACCAATTATTCTTTATGTACAAACAATTCTGAAATCCACTCAAAATCATGGGAACATCACTATTCTTTTGGAAGCAACCCCTAGTCTCCTTTGATCGATGTCGTTGAATCACCCTATCCCGATAATTATACGTTTTGTCAGTGGCCATCATCCTCATTATCGTATCCCTAACAAAACCCTTCATCTACATTTTTTTCCCCGCATCACACTCTGTTCCATTATTTTGAAGAATGTGAATGCTGCCAACTAGTACCCCCCCCAAGTTGACATCGATCAAAGGAATTCATGAGTGTCACACTTACCATCCAGTCTTGTGTCAGGTCTATTAGTCCAATAGTTGGTTACAAAATGATCTTGGTTCTCAATATAAGACCCTTATCTATCATGTACTTCAAGCCCAGGGTATTTTTTAATGATTATAATAGTATACTTAAGTAGAGTATTCTAGGCGATTATGTTGGATTGAAAAAACATATGTATAGATTGATAGGCGAATATTAAATAGGAAACATACAATTTAATACTCAAACTTGTAAATTTTGGTGAATATTATGATAAAAAAACATATTTTATGTAAATATAAGCAATATTGGAGACTAAAAATGACCAAATAGTGAATTTATTTTTTGAAAAAAAAGACAAAAAATAGCTAATTGGAAAATTTTGGCCCCAAATTTTTTTCCTAACTTTAGCTCTCGTCGACATCACATCACTACTCTGAGAGTTACAGTAGTTGCAGTCATACTTTGGGATCCCTTTCATTCACTATAAAGGATTGCCTCGAATAAAGTAGGGAGATACCTTAGTTCTCTCTAACTTAGTGGTCCTTCCTATGCTCAATGCCAACACATCTATCGCATCAAGGAGCGTCATATGGTTGAAAGGTAGCAGTGTTCACATTTATAAATCATGGTTGTAGTAGTTTAGTGAGGTCCCCCACCCCCATGGGTTCATCATGATTATCAACAGTGCCACTTCTTCGACACCTATAAGAGATTTCACAGTTTCATTTACTATTGCATGGATTGAATCCACCTTCATCCATGTGCTACCAGTATATTGAGATTACCTCTCAGTCTCTTTTTTATGTATCCACTTGTGGCATACTTTCATGACCATGGAAATGGATGCCTTGTTTGTATAAAACACTATTCATTATTACAGCTTCACCAACAATATTCCCCCTATGGGAAGACCATATTCATACACACACAATTTGCATATTTTAGAACGACAAAGAGAGCACACAAGAAATGATGTTGCATTATTGGTTCTACAGTACCCTCCGAACCTCATACATCAAGGAGCATATGTTAATGCACAAATATCACACACATGAAACATTTACGCAATTTGGATGGTAAAGTAGCATCAAAATATAACATGCATCCCACTGAAGACATCTTCATAAGATCAAAGAAGTAGCATGAGTCCAGAAATGTCCAAGTATAGTAAAAAACTATAGTTGTGCGGGTCTATTAACTCGCACTACCTACGTATTATTAGAATTGCACCCACATGACTAATGTAGATAATCCTTTGATATCATAGTGACTAACAGAAATGGTGGGACCACAATAACTCGTGGTGCATTGAAGGCTCACCAAATCCCCATTATCACCAAGAATTCAAATTTGGCCTACCCATGTACTCGAGTTCATTGAATGGCCCCCCTTTGTGTACTTTGGGACCAAATCATGGAGATAATGGGTTCACACTTGGATCTAGTTGCTTCTTGGCCACCTCTTGGCCTATTGTTGGAGCATAGGCCGCAGCTATGGTAAAGCTGCCAAATTTTGAGGAAAAAGCACTAAGTTTTGAGGGAAAAGTGCTAATTTTGAGGAAAAGCACCATTTTTGGGCAGAGATGAACAGTGCATGGTACGGCGCCAGATGGATGATCTCACCATAGATTGCGGGCCAGAAATCGCGAATCTCGCGTGCACAAGTCAAAGGAAAGAGTAAATAAGGTGGCCGAGTAGAAAGCTCAACCACCACAATAAATGAAGCGGTGGAAGAGGGCTCAGCTACCCTCATTAAGGAAAAGTACAGGATTTATGGTTGCTTGGACCAAGGAAGAGAAATGGGCTGAAGCATTGAAGGCGAAGGACAAGGAGCAAAGAACGATGAAGTGGCGCCCATACCCGCGATCTGCGCCAGAAATCGTGGAGTCTGCAGGAAGCTGCGGCGTGACTACAAGAGGCGCCTACATTACACCTAGCCGTGTCAGTGGTTAGGGTTTTTGGGGATCACTGTTGGGGAAAGGTCCACAGTTTTGTAAAGGTGCGACCCTCAGAGCAACTTATATATATGTGTAATTGAAAAAGGGAAAAGGGTTGGTTAAGTAGTTAGATAGTTGATAGTCACAGAGTCAGTTGTATTACTGTGGCTAATAAAGCTGTTAATGATCATTTTTTGCTTGTAACAAGGCCGTGATATCGCAAGAGATCGCTTGGCGTGAAGGCCAGTGTATGTATTGACCAGTCACAAGAGGAATGAGAGGGGAATGTAATTGTATGTCTTTTTCATTGTAATATCTGTAGAAGAAGAGAATAGATCTAAGAGAAGGGCTCCCAGCTGTGTGTGTGGAGTTTCCCAAAAAGATCTAAGGCTGCAGCTGTGTGCACAGCGGAACTGTGTTATCCCCATCTCAAGATAATATAAAACACAGTTCCCATGGATGTGGCTTCCCACCTAGAAGTGAACCACATAATTCTTGTTGTTGTGGTGGTGTTTTACGTGATTGCATTTCTTTGCTTTACTGTCTATGTTTCCATGAATGTTTCCCTATCTTTATGAATGAGTATGTAAAGTAAATCCTTGAAGCTACCTTAGAAGTGTACTTGTGCATTGTCGAAGGGGTCTGTAAGAACACTATCGTCGCAGTGCTTAAGGAGTGTGTTACTTCACTGTGGCGCAAGGGCAGAGATGATACGTAGTGTGTCAGAGGTAGCGGGTAAAAGACTAGTGCGCAGGTGCGGAGCTACCGCGCAGCCAGGCTGAGAAGAGTGAGTCCCAGTGCTGTGGCGCTGTGAGACCTGTGAAAGGGGAAGATGCTCTGTTCTGGGGTTACCTCCAAGTAGGAAAGAGAGAATACTGTAGACTCCACACCACCTAGGTTAAGGAAACCTGATTCCTTAGTCCCCCCATAGCCACTTTGGGTGAGACTTCGGGCTACTGCGCAGCTCGTTGCTGAAAGGGCTAGTGCGCCAAAGGGGTGTTTGTTGCTGCGCATCCTGAAAACCCGAGTCTGTCCAGAAAAGCAAGCAACAAATGGTTCCGTTGTCGGATTTAACCCTATTATTTTGAAGGCAATGTGGTGCTGGAATCCTATAGCTAAAGAAATTCAAGAGTGGTTTGATTCGAAGGCTAGAGAGTTTGCTGAACGTGAAAATAGAAGCCCTAGGCTTCAGACAGAGGACTGGTTGCAGAAGCATATTTATACTGAGCTTCATGAAATCTTCTTTGTAACATTTGCAATCGATTTGCATGAGTGGGTATCCAAGCTAGCAGATACTGAACCCACTATGCATGTTGATCAACCTATCGTTTGGACGCCTGAGCTAGTTAGCATTTTGAAGCGGGTAAATAATCCTATGTCCCGCGCAATAGACTTTTGGTTGAACAGTCTATTGGAAGGCTTCATCACCGAGTTTGCAGTAGATACGAGAAAGAGATTCAGCGAGGCTGAGAGGAGCTTCTTCAAAGCATATAGGGGTAATTTATTAAATTCTATGAACTTGTGGATTAAAATGCACTTATATGAAAAAGGAAAACTATTCATAGCTTCCAATGAATAGCATAGACAAGTAATGTCCACAGATTCTGATAGTGATCTTGAAGTTATTGGTTGCACTTGTAGTGAAAAATGGTATAAAGTAGGCCTCGACCAACATTCTTTTGAGTCTAGACCAGAAGATAGTCGAGCTCGTAGAGCGAGCCATATAAAGAGACAAGGGAGTGCTCATATCCCTTATCACCCTTTTACACCGCAAAATCCATACGGGGCTCAGCATAACCCCACAGTAACACCCTCTAGTAGCCTACATGGTACTTCTAGTACCTCATCCCCACCTTTATTTAACCATCCCGGAGGCAGTGCCACAGTACCTTCATGTCAACCTAGTGCAAAGAAGGATGGGTGATGACATGAAGCTACCAACATTTAGAGGAACAGGGCTAGAAGACCCTAAGCAACACTGGTTTCTATGTGAATCCATTTGGACGATTAAACAAATTAATGATGATGTTAAGCTGGTTCAGCTAGCAACCACACTAAGAGAGAGAGCCTTAACCTGGTTTATGAAATACTCAGCAGCACAGAATAGGACGCCTGCGGATGTAAGAGGTGCTATGATTAAATAATTCAAGAAACCTAAATCAGAATCACAGTGCATAACAGAACTCAAAGACATAAAATAGTTACCTACAGAATCAGTATGGGACTTTGACCAGAAGTTCAAAGCCTTTATAGATCAAGTAAGCTTTGAGTTTGCACCACAACAGCATAAGGAATGGTTCATTGCTGCACTGCTCCCTCATATTAGAATTCCTCTTATGCAACAGAATCTCACTACTCAAGAACAAGCTCTAGAGATGGCTATGAAACTAGAAGCTTCACCAATTGCTAGAACAAGCAACGATGTTGCACAGTTGCAGAACCAAATAGCAAACCTAACCTTGCAAGTGCATGATATTAAGAAAGGAAAGGATGTTAAAGAAGAAATTTGGTGTACAAAGTGTAGAGCACAAAGACATTCAAAGGACCATTGTCTTGTTTTCATAGATTATATTGCAACTGGAGCACCTAACCCTTTACCACAGGCTCAGGGGCCTTGGTGTGAAATCTATAGAACTAGAGGCCACAGACCACAAGAGTGTCACTTGTTACAGAAATATGTACAAACTCCAAAGAATCTATATTGCAATAACTGTAAATCAGTAGGCCATGATGAGAAAAATTGCAGAGCATATGACCTTATAATAGAAAGAAAACACGATGTTTATAGCGTACAGTCAGAACCACAGGGACCCACAGCAGGTCCGCAGTATGACCCAGCTCACGAAGGTCGAGGAGGAAATTACAGGGGCCGAGGACACGCAGGAGGTTTTGGTCGTGGAAGAGTACAAATCACTTGCTATAACTGTGGAGCTCAAGGCCATTATGCAAGGGATTGCCAAAACCTTACAACCACCTGCAGATACTGTAAATATTATGATCATGTCATTGAAGAATGCCCTCAGTTGATGGCCAAGATGCAAGAAAAGAAGCCACATGTTAACCAGAATATCCAGTTGATTGCAACAGAAAAAAGAGAACCATATCCCACAGTTAATATAGTGACGCGCAGTGGTACAACCACTGGTGCGCCAGAGTCGGGAACTGGAAAGCCAGCAACACAATGGGTGCGTTGCGCTAATATTAAACCATCCCCGCTTGACCTACAGAAGCAAAAAGAAGCATTCAAGCAAGATCAAGAGTATTTTTCCGATCTGCGAACTTCAAGTTCTATCCCATTACCACACAATGATATCAGACTGCATGTGGCACGACAAGAGAACTTGGTATGAGAGCAGGCCACTACATCTGGAAGGCCTGATGAGGAGGATACACTAGGCAGTGTTCATGCTTTCCTGAGAAGCTGCTTAAAGTTTTTGCGCAATGAAAAAACAACTATGGAACTCCAACACCTGTTGGATCAGTGTCAACAATCTGCTTCGATGAACACACCGCAGCGTGCTGTTCATCAGATCAAGAGTCATACTAGAACTGGAAGAGAGATGAGACTCACAGCGCAGATTGGAGCATTTGAAATGGACGAAGTCATTTTCGATTTAGGCTCAGAAGTTAATGTTCTCACCATGCAGACATGGGAATATATGGGTAGCCCTCAGCTTATCAGATCTCCTATCCATCTAAGACTAGCAAATCAGCAATGAGTTTCTCCATTGGGTAGATTACCCAATGTATCCATTGATATTGAGGGAGTAACAAGTTCTGCAGACTTCAAAGTAATAAAAATTATGGATGACAGTAGACCTTACCAGCACTTTTAGGCATAGACTGGGCATTTGATAATCTAGCTGTCATTAATTTGAAGAAAAGACAGATGACCTTTGAGGATGACTAGATTAAGGTCATTGCACCACTTGATCCCCTTCAAGGACCACGGTATATTGAACCCATTCGAGCAGAAGAAGAAGTGATCCACATGGAAAGTTTGTATCAGATGATTTCTAGTCATAATGATTATGTCAATCCCACAACGGACAGCCATATCAGTTGGTGATGCAATAGCTCGTGCGCATCAGATTCAGAAGCAGGACTGGCAGAATCGCTTACATGAGGTTTCTGCAAGGCGTTGCGCCATGATGACTAAATCCATTCGATGGATTGGCACAGAACTGAATAACACTCAAATATTTAATGGTTTAACTGGAGTAAGTGAATTCATACATGCATATGAACAAGAAATCCTAGATGAGCAGCGCATACAAGCATTGGATGTAGCACTGCGCGCTACACCGGCAGGATGGTGGGGTGCGCATAAAAAAAATATCGACACATGGCAAGACTGTCGCAGGTTGATATTGTGTAGATTTCAAGAGATTACAACAGGAGTTTTGCGCAAATATGATGGACAGAGTGACCCCAGGTCACACGTTGAAGCATGTATTTAGCAATGGTCAGATATTCTAGAGGATGAGTGGGTTCACCTATTCATCCACACGTTGGATATAGTTCCAAGAAACTAGTACACTGAAACAGAATTGCATAGAGGCACTATCACTTGGCTTCTCATGATTGAAAGTTTTCAACTCACTTTCAGCTTTGAGTCAGAACATCCAAGCATCGATCAAGCTTTAAAGTGTATCAGAAAGAAGGTATTTGGACAATGTCCTTTACTAGAGTACTCTCAACCAGATTGGGTTGTCCAGATGGAACATGCCCTGGAATGCTATAATTTCGCCGCTGGAGAAGAGGATGATGATCCTCGCAACATCAATATTCCAGAGTCAGAAGGGATGCACAAAGTCGAAGGCCCTCAGCTTGATATCCCTGCCATTACAGAACACATCAAGCTCAAGAAGATTAACATTGGTACAGAAGCCGAACCCAAGTTTGCCTCTATAGGAGATTATTGGGATGATCAAACTGTTGACTATATTTCAGATCTACTACATGAGTACCCGGATAACTTTCCTACCAAGTTTACAGAAATGAAAGGCATCCTAGGATATTTAGGAGTTATGCGCATACCTTTGAAAGCGGACACTAAGCCAGTAAAACAACGCCCGTACAGGTTGAACCCGGGATATAAAGAAAAGGTCAGAGAAGAAATTGATAAGATGCTTGCAGATGGTATCATTGAGCTAGTAGAGGAAAGTGATTGGATTAATCCTATGGTGGTACAAGAGAAAAAGACAAAAGGTGAAATAAGAATCTGCGTGGACCTGTGCAAGCTCAACGACGCATCAGCACATGATCCATTTCCTACACCCTTTACAGATGAAGTGCTTGACAATGTTGGAGGACAAGAGGCTTACTCCTTCACTGATGGCTTTTCAGGATACCATCAGATCAAAATCCATCCAGAGGACCACCATAAGACCACCTTTGCGACTGAATGGGGCTCATTCCAGTATACGGTAATTCCCTTTGGTCTTAAAAATGCTCCTGCTATTTTCTCGAGAGTCATTGTTGCTGTTTTTAAAGAATTCATTCATAAGTTTCTAGAAGTCTATTTTGATGACTGGACTGTGTTTGGATTACTAAAGAACCATATAGGGAATCTAAGTATGATGTTAGAAAAATGTAGACAGTATCAGATTTCCCTTAACTTGAAAAAATGTATCTTCTGTGCTCCTTTTGGTATTTTGTTGGGTCACATTGTATGCAGAAAAGGACTCATTATGGATCCTGCGAAGGTTGCCATCATTGCTAACTTACCTGCGGCCAACTTAGTCAAACAATTGCGCACTACATTGGGACATACAGGATACTACAAGAAATTTATCAAGGGTTATGCAAAGATCATTGCGCCTATGGAAAGACTGTTGAAAAAGGATTCGAAATTCCAATGGACAGAAGAATGCCAACAGAGCCTGGACACACTTAAAGGAAAGATGGTCACGGCACCTATCCTAGTTTTCCCAGACTGGAGAAAACCCTTTCATGTTCATGTAGATGCTTCTTCCATAGCATTGGGGGTTGTACTGACACAACCGGGAGAAGGAGGTATTGATCACCCCATTGCTTACTCTAGCAGAAAGCTGTCTACAGCTAAGAAGAACTACACCACTACAGAAAGAGAAGGACTAGCTATGGTGTATGCTTTACAGAAGTTTAGACATTATCTATTGGGTGCTCATTTTAAAATGTATACTGACCATTCTGCTTTGAAGTACTTGGTCAATAAGCCAGTGTTAGGGGAAGAATTTGCAGATGGCTACTCCTCTTTCAGGAGTATGATTTTGAGATTATTGTGAAGCCATGTAGATTGAATGCAGGACCTGACCATTTATCTAGGATAGAGTCAAGGGAGGAACCTACAAATTTGGAGGACAATCTGCCTGATGCGTAGCTGTTTTTTGTTCAAGCAGAAGATGAGTATTACTCTGATATTCTTGAGTTTCTCACTACAGGACAAGCACCGGTTGAGTTCACAATGCAGTAGAAGAAACAACTTGTTGTCAAAGCCGCAGACTTCACTTTGATAGTAGGCCAGCTCTATAAGTTGGGCCTTGATGAAGTCTTGCACAGATGCATTTTACCGCATGAGAAGAATTCCATAATCATAGAAGCGCACTCAGAAACCGCTGTTGGCCCGGTTTTGGAACCAGGCTTAGTGCTATGGGCACCTGCTAACTAGTAGCAGCAGTTTCAAATAGAATTAAACAAGAAACTAATCTAAACAAAACTAATCATGGATCTATGCAAGAATATAAGCAAATAATGTAAACATTTAAAAAACAAGAACAAGAAAATATTAAAGAATGAATTTGTATTGAAAAATGGGGGGCAAGCAAGTGCTTGCGATAATACCTTCAATGGTGAAGGTTGATGTTGAGTAACTCCCAAGATGAGTAGCTCCAAGCTCCAAGAGGTCTCCTTCTCCAAGGTTGCTTACAATGGCTAAAATGCTCAAGGGAGATTTCGGCAGCATGAGGATGAGATAATGGATGGATGTGAAATGAGGAGCCCCTACCACCTTTTTATAGGTTTTGGTGGTGGTGAATACCATTTGTGGTTTTGTGGAAACCAAATGGTATTGACCAACATGGTTTAGGTACTTTTCCCTCCTTTTTCCTTTTTTGAATAAAAATAATATTTTAATTCCCTTTTTAATATTTTTGGGAATTTGGACCCTTTTTGAATGTTTTTTATGCTTTTCAGTAAAAATAATCTTTTTTAATGGAAAAAGGGGTGTACTAAGGTCTTTTGGTGACCTTTTGTTGGTTTCAGAGGCTCAGATGGTGGAAAAGTGGACAAATGGGTCATGTGAATAAGGGAATGAGCTAGTGAGAACTTTTTAGGTGTTAACAGATTGCCCCCTGATGTGTGAGGGCAGGAGCTCATCGTATGGCCGATAGACATCATAGTTCTTTTGTCTTTTTTCAGGGGTTTGGGAAGGAGAAGAGACCGATTGGAGACTGGAGCCACGACCCTTGGAAGCTGCAAGAAACAAAAAATATTACATGGCCTCAATATGAATGAGGTATAATCTCTGATAATGGACGAGGCGGGCATTCCCATGCTCGTATCAAGACATATACATAACAATTAGTCCCAAGAAGGGGGATATAATACATAAAGAATCTACTGGTACATCATAATGGTCCAGGGGGAACATTATTTTGGGATATACTCTTGATCATAACTGATCTCAATAACTGATACACTGGAATAACTGAGGAACTGCTGAAACTGAAGGTGTCCAACATCTGTAGGGATTCAAAGACTATGAGTCATCTCTGAGAAATAATGTAACTGTATACTAAAGGGAGAATGAGACTGGGGTACATCTGAATACTGTCGCCATGTGCAACCCGGATATCTATAGAAAAAGTGCAACTGGTGTTATCCATAGGAATTCTCTCAAATGTGGAGGAGTCAGGAGGTATCCGGGGTCTTCGACTAATAAGTGGAATGGGTGAATACCCTGTGTGAGTCTCAATGATGTGATCAAGGTGTTGAAGTCAAGCATGTGAGAAACAACCATTTGGAGAGGCACTGAAGATTCCTCTCGAAATGATTCGTAGGCACTCATCATAAATGGTGATGAGTCCAAGACACAGGGACCTCTAGGTCGATCCTATGGAATCAATGTGGTTGTCGTCGACAGAGGGAGACCAGCAACTAACAAGGTAATGATGTTTCCTTGATAGGAGCACGAGGTGTAAAACTGAAGTGTTGTAGTACTGATGGTAGGACTAACATACTTGTGGGAATGGGGAATAACTGGGTCAAAAACTGGGTAGACTCAAACTTCCTTTGTTCAGAGCATGATGAAATGGTTGACCTGGCAGCGTAGGGAACTGACTTGTAATTGTGGGGATCATTGCTTTGACTGAATGGTATATATTGACTCTGGGGGGGGGGACGAGCTGATAGGTGCCGTCAGGGAATTATCAAGGTGACATACTGCAGAATACTCTAAACAAAGGCGACCAAAATGGGGGAGCTGCCTAATGAGTAGATGTGATCTGTCATGGCGCCAAGAGGCACCATTGATTCCTTCTTCGTAGTTTTAATGAGCTCCAAAAAGGGATAAAAGTGTGCTCTGAAATGGTGCGGTCCTGTGGATTTTGTGAGCCCAGGACGGCTCATGCTCATGGTTGCTTTCATGTTTAGAGAGTCTGAAAATGGTAAGTGGACTCTATTGGTGTTTCTTTTTCGTAAGTTTAGTCTCCAAGGCCCGAAAAAGCATAAAATGATGCAGATGGAGAACTCTTCTAGCCGATGTGACTAGAGTATACCTTTTTCGTAATTAGTCTACAAGGTCCGGAAAAGGGGTAAACTTATACCAGGTAGATGCCCTTTCATATACGTTTAACGAGCATGAAAGGAAACAAGGTTGCTCGGCAATCTTTTCATTGTTTGTAGAGTGGGTGGACTCAAACTTCCTTTGTTCAGAGTATGATAATGGGAATGATCTGGCAGCATATGAAACTGACTGAGGGGAAAGGGATCATAGCTGTAATGGATCTGGGAGGATAACTGGCTGAGGGAGACTCAAGCTGGTGTAAAAGGGCAGAAGACTGCTGAATACTCTGAACAAAGGCGACCTGATTGGGGGTGCTGCCGAGATGATCGATTGTAGTGCCATGAGGCACGGGAGGATACTTCTTCATGGATTAAGGAACTAGAAGAAGTGTGTGGATAAAATGATACTGTCGTGTGGATTTTACGAGCCCAGGACAGTTCATGCTCGTGGTTGCTTTCAATTTTAAGGAGTCTGAAAGCGATAAGAAGACTCTGAAGTAGTGGAATGGTACTGTCGTGTGGATTTTACGAGCCCAGGACAGTGCATGCTCGTGGTTGCTTTCAATTTTAGAGAGTCTGAAAGCAAGTAAGAAGACTCCAGGGGGTTGCTTTTTCGTAGATTTAGTCTCCAAGGCCCAAAGAAGCATAAAAGGATGCAATGAAGAACTCTTCTAGCCGGTGTGACTAGAGTATTCCTTTTTCGTAATTAGTCTACCAGGTCCGGAAAAGGGTTAAACTTATACCAGATAGACGCCCTTTCAGGTACTTTAACGAGCATGAAAGGAAGCAAGATTGCTCGGCGATCTTTTCATTCTTTTAGGAGTCAGAAAAGAGCTTAACGGAAACTCCCTAAGTGCCTTTTTCGTAAAGGACTTGTCCGGCCCGAAAAAGGGATAAAATTATACCGAACAAAAGGAATGGCCAGGCAAGAAGGAAGTGTTCAATCAAGGATCAGTAATGATGACCAAGAACGAGGGTAGGGGGGAACACTGGTGGGCCTCCTTGCGGGGTAGATGACATGGTGTCAAAATAACGAAACATTTGCAGTATGACAGGAGTGAATGGCTCATGTAAAAATGTGGAACAATCCGACAGCGGCTGATGTGGCGCGCAAACCGAGGCAGCAAGGTGTTGGGACACAATGTTGAAATTGTACCAAGTGAGAGCGAGAAATGATCTCAAGCATCATCACGAGCTTGGAAAAATGAATCCGGCGATATAAAGGATGTCAAAAACGGGTAACGGCCGATGTGGCACGCAAACCGAGGTGACGGGGGCATTTTGAAAAATGCCCAGAAAATATGGAGGTGAGGGCGAGAAATGATCTCAAGCATCATCACCAGCTCGGAAAAATGAATCCGATGATATAAAACATGCGAAAAACGGAGAACGGCCGATGTGGCACGCAAACCGAGGCGACTAATGGCGTCTGAAAAATGGGTAAAAAATGGCGGAACAAAAAAAACACAACGAGGAGACCATCATGACGGTCTCGTCGTGCAGATTCCAATGGTGGAAACGGTTTGTAAAACGGACTATGTATGGGGCCAGAATGACCAAAACAAGAAAAAGTCAACTGACTATAAATAGTGGTGGGTCCAACATGACATGTGTCATTTGTACTTGTTGACTTTGACTTGTGATTTGAGTGGACCAGAGCTTAGGTGGCATTTCTGGACGATCCGTCTGGCTGTTTGCAGATCCGTGAGATACAGGTATTTCATTAAACTCATACCTGCATATTTTTTCAGGTTGGGGGTTGGGTAGTGGGTCCTAGGGTTGATTTGTACGGTCCACGTGGGGTGGACCGCGGGTTAGGGGGTCGAAACCGCGGTTGAAGACCGCGAGTTTCGGGCCGAACCACACGGTTGGAGACCGCGTGTTTCTGGCCGAACCACGCGGTTGGAGACCGCGTGATTTCTGGATGGAACCGCGGTCGAGTGCCGCGAGTTCCAAGGAGGAACACGCGGTTCCCAACCGCGGGTTTTGGGCTGACAGGCGCGGTTGGGAACCGCGACCATATGCCTGACAGCCGTGGTCGGAAACCGCGGCAGGAAGCCCGAAAGCCGCGGTTTTGGGCCGAGCTATTAGGGCTTCTGGGAAAGGGAAAAGTACTTTACTTTGGTTGACATGAGTCTGATGGGTTCACTTTGTGTGATTGGCAGGATGCCACAGGTTCTCTGGAGAGAGCGGGAGATCCCTGATGAGACCATGGGTTTCATCCGAGAGAATCGTCATGTGCGATCTGTGTTGGGATTGTGCGGACTATTGAATTTCGCACAGATACCTATGATACGGACAGCAACATTGTTGCTGAACCGTCTGATCAGCTTCTGGGAGCCGGACATACAGGCTTTCCGGGTACAGTGTGAGAGGGTGGACCTCACCCTGACCGATGTATACTTTCTGACGGGGTTGCCCTGCCTGGGCAGGGTGGCAGACACACAGCCGCGGGTTGTCGCGGACGTCGACATGGAGGACATGTTGGAGAGGTACTGCGGTCAGGACGCGAGGGTGCATAGGAATGCACTCCTGGTGAGGGACCTACAGGAGCCGGCAGTGCAGGCCATGGCGGCGTGTGTGGTGCGGGTATTGGGTTCCCAGTCACCGGAGAAGGTGTCTGGGGGTCAGATGCAGATGGTAGAGCGCGTCCTGGATGGGGTGTACTACACCTGGGGCCAGATGTTCCTGACCTGTGTTCAGCGACAGCTGACGGCAGCGAAGGAAGATGGCAAGGGCTTTTGTTTTGGGTCCTTCTTATGTGCCTTCTTTATGGAGAGGGTACCCACACTGCGGCCACGGGTGCCGATTAGGGCAGGAGGTATGAGAGAGCCGCGGATGACGCGGTGGGGCAAGATGATGCGCCGCCGTGGTGGCGGCGACGTGGGCAGGTATTTTACGCAGGAGTTGTACCTGCAGTGGCTCCAGATACCACTGACACTGGACGACTTCCCGTATCAGGACATGGACTTCACGGGAGACCCGGAGGCGCCACGAGCACCAGGACAGGCATGGGGTCCCGACGGTACGTATGTGTTTGTATTGCATGTTATGTATGTCAAATTTCATGTATATGATAGTAGATAGATATACTGTGACTGACATATGGGTGATCTTGCAGATGTGGGCCCGAGGCCACCTCCAGGACATGTGGCACGGAGAGGGATTGTGGCCGTTCCAGCTCTACCTGGACGAGGAGAGGTGCGGCGCCGGGATCCAGAGGTGACCCTGGAGTCTGTACGGGAGCTACTAGATCGGTTGTTGATAGGAGTGACCGACGAGGGATGGCGGGATGTCGATCCTGATGTGGTGCGGGATTGCATGGGGGCACCGCGAGAGTTCAGATCCATAGCGATCCGGGTGGCGATCTTGGTGGACCGGGTCCGGGCACAGGAGGCCGGAGGAGAGGAGGACTTGCCAGAGGAGGAGCGAGGGGAGGACTCAGAGGCAGCCGATGCAGGGAGTGATGCAGGCAGTGATGCAGGATACGACTCTCATTAGGGAGTGCAGGGGACTCCCCCCGAGTTTTGTAGCTACGGCATGTATGTTGATGAGGTTGTTTAGGGATGTATAGCCATTTTTTGTATAGCTGAGTACAGGGGTACTCAGGACATGTATAGCACTGAACATGTATATTTTTTTTTTGATATATATATATGCACGTGGATGCACCTTCATCGATGATGCATCGATGGATAACAAGGTTCCTAACGGAGACAGTAACTTGGAAGGCTAAGCTGGAAGGTAGGCGTGGTTCAGACTGGTCTAAATCAAACGCCATCAAATGCGAATCAGTTGGGTCAATCCCCCCAATGGCGGAAAGCAAAGTCTTGCGCTGGGAAGGGCAGTTCTTCAAGACTTCTAACGCAGACATGGCTGCGGGAGATTGGGCTAGGTCGTCTACAATGTTGTAGTTTGACGCAGCGCGCGCATTAGGGTTATTGTTGATTCGGCGAAGTGGGAAACGAGGTGCTTTCGCCGCGCCGTCTATGGGAGGCGGAGGTATACGTAACGCCTGATCGGTGGGATGGGCGTTAGTAAGTTTATCCGTGGAAGTGGCTTCAGAGGTGGAGCCATATTGGTTCCGACGGGTCTGTAGGTTGACGTCAGCAGATGACATCATCAGTAAGTGGTGGGTACCTGAGTCAAACATGGGTTGATCAGGAGCAGCGTAAGTGATCTGTTGTTGTTGGGCCGCATTGGCTTGATGGGGAGCCAACGGCTGAGTGTTCACTACGCCTTGGGTCGGTAAGGGGTTTTGCAGCACCAAAGGGGGTTGCTGAGGTTGGGGGGGGTTGGGTGGCGCTTGGGGAGCCGCATGCCCTTGGCGATGGGCCTCGTCAACCCAGAGCTGCCGAGCTCGCTCCAAGTGTGGGCAAGCATGTGTGTAATGTCCATAGACCCCGCAAATAGAACAAGGGTGATTTGTTCGCAGATTGGGGTTTTTAGCCTGCTTGGGCGGGCGATCAGGGTTTTGATTAGCGGGGGCCACGTTGTTGTTGTCAGGGGGATTAGCCGGTTGACCAGCTTGGTCTGCAGGTTGGTTGTTTCCCCGATTACGGCCCTTGCCGCGGTTCTGTTGGCCCTGGTTACGTTGGTTGTTCTGGTTTTGCTGCGGATTCTGTTGGGCGTAAACTTGCCCTTGGGCAGCAGGTGGGTTCTGAGGTTGCGCAGGTGCAGGAGCAGGCTGCGGGGGATGATATGCAGGTTGAGGCTGAGCAGGTGCAGCAACTTGAGGGGGTTGCTGATAGGACTGCGGAGCAGGTTGTGGATGTGCCGCAGGGGCTGCCTGGGGCGGATAATAAGCGGGTGGGGCTTGTGAAGGCGCAGGAGCTGGGGCAGGCTGCTGATGGTAGTAAGGCTGAGGGGCGACTGGAGGGGCATAAGCAGGAGTCGCATACCCGAAGCACTGAGGTGGACATGAAGGTCCATGGGAATGGTGATGTGTCATGGGAGCATATGAGTTGGTTGCTCCAGACTGGGAGGTAGCCCTCGACAGGTCGGGGCCAGGGGTAGGACGTGCTATAGAAAACGGTTGGGGCTGCGAAGAAACACGGCCAATGATACCATCTGCAGCGTGGGATGCCCCCGGCGCATCATGATGGGAGGACTCGCCGCGAGGGGCGTCAGGTATAATGGTATAAAGGTAACCCGACTGGGCGTAAATGAGGTCGAACTGCTGTGCCTTAAGGATGGCCTCTTCTTCAGACTGGGGTCTTTCTGAAGCTACATCCTTAGCAATAACAGGAAGCAGGGACTTGAGGAACCAATCGAGGAAGATACGGTCGTCTAGTTTGATCTTGCATAAGCTACGGCGTCGACGCCACTCATGGATGTGGTCCGTGATATGGGTAGCCGTGTTTTGTCTACAAGATAGAAGGATCTCAACGCCCGCGTCATAGCGGACTGGCAACTGGAAGAACTGCAGGAAGGTCGAGGCTAGGGAAGAAAAGGTGGCATGGGTCCCATGAGGCTGCTCAATATACCATTTGGCTGCAGAGCCAGTAAAGGTGCGCTGTAAGAGACGGAGGCGAACAGAGTCATCCACGATGGAGTTAGAGGAACACCATAGGTGGAAAGACATAATATGGTTTTGTGGGTCCTCACCAGCCTTGCCCTCGAACTTAGGGATGTCCGAGGGGAAATTGGTAGGCATATGAGGCCACGTGGGGTCGTGTCGAATAGGATCGTTGGTCAATCTGGCCAGGTCAGGTAGGTTGAGGCTAGCCATGAACGGCAAACTGGAAGAAGGCTGTGACACAGTAGTGCTATGGACCAAGTTGGGGCCAGTGCCCCCAAGTGGAGGGACAAGATGTGAGGTGGTGCCCCCAAGTGGGGGAACTGAGGTAGTGAAGGATGGTCCAACACCACCATTGGTAGTGTGAGCCACTGATGTGGTGGGAATGGGTATTCCCGCTGTGGGTATAGGTACCGTGAGGGGAACAGTAGATGGTTGCCCCATGGAGGGCATACCGAAAACAGGTGTAGTAACTGGTGTAGTGGTGGATGTGCCACTAATGGTCCCTATGACAAATGGAGTGGAAGTCGTGCCAGCCATGGGTCTAGTAGGGGCAGTATAAATAGGGTTCTCAGACTCTTCGTCAGAATCAGAGGTAAAGTAAGGTGCGTCACTATCTGGTGACGGAGACCTACGTCGCTGACGAGTGGAGTCAAGTGACAAGGCTCTAGATCTGTGATGAGTGGTATCAACGGACAATGATCGGAATCTATGACGAGTGGTGTCAAGAGAACCGTGCTGTGGGGGCTCGCCCCTGAGGCGCCGAGAATGTCTCGGGGACTCAATGGTGACAGATGGTGTCTAAATCTCTGTGGGTTGAGGTGAGTATAAAAACAGCTCAAAAAATCCTAATGCAACCGTGTGTGCAGAAGGAGAGCTAAAAAGCAAGGCACTCAGGCCAACAACCAACTCAAAACACCCACTGTAACAGCTGTGCTACAATAGGTGGAGTAACAACAAAGATGGTCAGAATACCAACAAGCAGCAGGTTTCCTAAAAAAGAAAAATGGTGGACTCACTAGACCAAAGGGAGGTAAAGGAGCATGCAAACACCTAACTAAAAGTATTCTGACTTAACTAAACATATCCTCTGCAAGGTGATGAAATCCAAGTCAGACAATATGAGTAGGAAAGCCAAGTGGCTATGATATCCCCCTACCGGGAGGGACACCGGGTAGTCAATCCTAGAAGAATGGAAACTAAGATACCCCGTTCATGACACGTCCAGAAAGGTGAATCTGCCATTTAGTTCGTTGACCGCAATACCCCTATACAGGGATATCCCGCGAACCGCGAAAGGTAGCCCTTCGGTTACTGAATGGAGTGCGGTATTCCACTCAGGCCTCCGGAACCAGTCTCCCGACTTCAACCCTCCTAAGGGAGAGGCCCTCTGATAAACTGGTCGTGACCGTGCCAAAAAGTACTAGGGGATTTTGGTTCCCTAGTTGGACAACAACTATGTCTCAAGTGAAATAACCAAGGGGTGTTATTGGAAGCCTATCCCCCTGATCCTACCTAACTACAATGATTCTTTTGTGTTCCCCAAGTGGGGTTAGAATGTTGGTTTAATTAGGTACTTTTTAAGGCTCACTTGATTTTATGTGACAGAGTGTGTGCTCGTGAGGTAATGATCCCAAAAATAGAAGTGCCACAAGGGAGGGCAACTTCCAATCTATCAATAATGCTGAAATTGATTCTTTTAACTTGCAAAATTTTCTGAAATAAAAATACTGAAATTTTAAAAAGATTCTGTAAAAGGAACAGAAATTATGTTGCAGAAAGGCTGTAAGGAAGTGGGCTGCAGGTGGGACAGAGGGCTGTTCAAATGCAGAAAATATTGCAGCAAGAGGGGCTGGGCTCAAAACAGGAAAAGAGCAGAAATCAGACCGCGGGTCTGTGGCGGATCAGAACAGGCCGACCGCGGGTTTGAGGGAAACAGCGGCGGTCAGGTCGCGGCTATCGGGCCAACAGAGGCAGTCGGGACGCAGGAAACAGGGGAAAAGACACAGTCGGGTCGCGGCTATCGGGCCAACAGTGGCAGTCGGGACGCAGGAAAAATGGAAAAAGACACAGTCGGGTCGCGGCAAAAAGGCTAACAGGCGCAGTCGGGACGCCCGAAAGAGGCAGAAAGCCACAGTCGGGACGCGTGAAAAAGGTCGACAGGCGCAGTCAGATCGCGGCAAACAGGCTGATTAGCCACGGTCGGATCGCAGGTAACAGACTTGAATCCGCCGGCGGAGCGTCGGAAGCAGTCTGAGAGCCACGGTTGGATCGCGGGTAAAGGTCTGAAAGGCGCGGTCGGGACGCGACTGCAGAGGGAAAAAACGCAGTATGCGGCGGCCGAAAGGGACAGCCGAAAAGAAAAAATTTAAAAAACGGAAACCAGAAATTCGAAAACTAGGGGAGTCGCCAAAACTGTAGCTAGGGTTTTACCCCTAGCTTGTTCCAATGAGCACCTACTAAGGAGAATGGACTCCTTAGTAGCAGTTCAATAATGATTAAATGATTAAACTAAAACAACAATTAACAAACTACTTTAAACATTGCATGAGACATAAATGAAAGATGTAAAAAATGGTTTTATATTAATGTTACCTTGAGTGTCAAGGTTGATGAAGCCCTTTGCAGTGTTCAAGAGGATGCTCCAAGCTTCAGAATGCTCCTTTCTCCTTCTCCAATGTTGGGGATGGGCCAAAGGTGGCTCTCAAGGTGAAAATAGTTCAAAGGTGAACTAGGGTTTCGAGAGAGATTTTGGCAGAGTAAGGGTGCTTGTGATTGTGGATATGGAATAAGGGATCTCCATCACCTATTTATAGTTTTTTTGGTGGTGGAGTGCTGACCCATGGTTTTCGGAAACACATGGTTTTGTGCAGCTGTATAGGGTTTTTTCCTCCTTTTCCTCATTATTTTATATTTTTTATTCCCTTTTTAGGGGATTTTTGCTATTTTTGGAGGAAAAGGGGGTTTTTTAGCCTTTTTTAGGCTATTTTGATGGTTTTGTGGCCTTTTGGAGGCATTGTAGGCCTTTTGGAGGCTTTTTAATGGGATTTTTTGGGATTTTAATGGAAATATGGTAGGAAAATGGACAAATGAGCCATATAATGTGGTAATGAGGTAGTGAACACTTTTTGGGTGTTAACAGGGTTGCTCAGCCCGAAAAAGGGGTAAAATTATACCGAACAAACATGGATTGATGAGGGCGAGAAAAGGTCTCAAGCATCGTCATCAGTGCGGAAAACTGGTTCCGGTGACATAAGGATTGTCGAAAATGGAGAACGGCCGATGTGGCACGCAAACTGAGGTTATGTGAGGGGCATGGAAAAAATGCCCGAAAAATCTAAAGGTGAGAGCGAGAAATGATCTCAAGCATCATCACGAGCACGGAAAACTGAATCCGGCGATATAAGGCACGTCCAAAACAGAGAACGACCGATGTGGCATGCAAACCGAGGTGACGAGGGGGCATGGAAGAAATGCCCTGAAAATCGGGACGTGACATTGAGAAATGATCTCAAGCATCATCACGAGCGCGGAAAACTGAATCCGGTGATATATGGCACGTCCAAAACGGAGAACGGTCGATGTGGCACGCAAACCGAGGCCATGAGAGAGGTCACAAAATGGACCCCGTGAAAATAGGAAAAGGAAGGAACCTACATGAAGTTCTCGCTGTGCTGATTCCAACGGTACCAACGGTTTAAGAAATGGACTTCGTATGATACCGCAATGGTTGTTAGAAAATTGGTGGAATTTCTATAAATGGGGCGTGGGGCCCAAATGACTTGTCATTGTTACGTGCGAGTTTGATAGAGCTGCCAGAGCTATTTCTCGATTTTCGGGAGATTTCACCGTTGGTTTTCGATTCAGCGAGTTGCAAGTAACTCTATTTTCCTTAGCCTTGTCAATTATGTCTTTTTTGTTTGGCGACGGGCCCCCGAAGGCTGCGAAATTCCATGTTGACTCCCCAACGTGGAATATCGCGGGTTTCGGGGCTGTTCCCGCGATGAACCGCGCGGGTTTTAGGCTGACAGTCGCGATGTTCATCGCGACTGCGAGGTTGGAACCCGCGATGTTCATCGCGAGTTCATGGGGGATAGTCGCGATGTTCATCTCGACTGTCCGGCCAAAACCCGTGATGTTCATCGCGGGTTTTTGCATGGATCCCGCGATGGTCATCGCAGCTTTTGGTGGAAAAGCCGCGATGGGCATCGCAGCTTTTTGTGTAAAAGCCGCGATGGGATTTTTTTCAAAAAAAAAAAAAAAATTATGCTGGGGCTAAAAATTTCTTCTATTTTCTGGCAGGATGTTGAGGAGACCATTGTCCTCATGGAGGGAGAGAGAGATCGATGATGATCTTATGGAGAGGATTGAGACTGATCCGGGGGTGAGACAGACTCTGGCTATGAGCAGACTTTTGAAGTTCGCTCAGATCCCACCTATTCATTCAGTGAGACGGCTCCTGAACAAGCTTGTGAGTTGGTGGGTGCCGGCGGAGGGTGCATTTATCATTGGGGGTGAGAGGTTAGAGATCACTCTCACGGATGTCTATTTTTTGACTGGGTAGCCTCGTTTGGGTGAGGTGGGCGATCTCTTACCGAGGATCCCTCCAGGTGTAGATATGGAGGACTTGTTACAGACTTTCTGTGTTGATGATGTTGTTTTGCAGAATAGCTCTATTAGTCTGCGATCCCTACGTGAGTGGGATATGCGAGCTGTTGGGGCATGTGTTCTACGGATATTGGGTGCGGCTGCGCCACATCGTATGTCTGGGGGACAGACGATGATGGTGGACTTCGTTCTTCGGGGGACATATTATGCCTGGGGGAAGATGTTTCTGGCGGGTGTCCGGAGAGATCTGGACAAGGCCATTCGAGAGGGAGGTGAGTTTTGTTATGCTTCATTTTTATGCTATTTTTTCTTTGAGTGGGTGCCGACCTTGCGGCCACGGGTACCCATTCGTGCTGGTCTCGTGAGTGAGCCTTGTATGATGAGATGGGGGCAGATGATGCCTCGTGGTGGCGGTGGTGTCCGCGGCTTCTTCACGGAGGATTTTTATCAGCAGTGGGAGCAGATGCCCCTGGTTATTGAGGACTACCCCTATGTCGGCATGGACTATCGAGGTGACCCAGAGATGCCTCGTGCCCCAGGACAGGCCTGGAGTTTAGACGGTATGTTTTGTGTTTTATTTGATATTATATCATATGTTGTTTGGTTTATCATTGATGATTATAGTTGTATAGTATGTGATGGTTTACTTGCTTTGTGCAGATGTGGGTCCAGTGCCACCGCCTGACTACGTGGCTCGTCAGGGGCGGGCGATGGTGGTCGTCCATCCACCTGCAGCGGTACCCCCTCCGCGTGGTGGAGGATTTACGGCTCGTGGGCAAGGGGTTGGCCCTCACGATGACGCCATAGAGGGTGTCAGACAGACCTTTTCCAAGATCCTAGCTGGACTCCCCGAGGATGGTTTGAGAGACCTGGATCGGGATATTTTGGAGGGTTGCTTCGGTGCGCCGCCTGAGTGGCGGTCGCTCTTGTTGAGGATGGCGGTGTTTGTGGCAGGGCACAGGGGTGGTGCTCGAGATGTCCCTGCAGAGCTGGCTCAGATGAGGATCCGTCTACGGGATGACCCAGCGGGGCCGGCAGAGCGGAGAGTTCGGGCTCGTCCTAACCCGGCGGAGCCAGTAGAGGAGGATCCGGAGGAGCCTAGGGATCCTGCTGAGTAGATGATATTGTATCTGCCCCCAAATGCTGATGAGCATATGGGGAAGCATTTTTGTATGACAGATGTATTTTTGTATATCGGGTGCTGAGGGCACCTATGACATATTGACTATCATGGTTTATATATATGTGTGTATATATTTTGGATATATTGTCGTGTATGCACGTGGATGCACATTTGTCTTTTGTATATGCTCGTGGAGGCACATGTTATGCACGTGGATTCAGTATGTTTGTTTATTTATCTATGCTCGTGGAGGCAGATGTTATGCACGTGGATGCATTATTTGGTTATTTGTTTTATGCCCGTGGAGGCACATGTTATGCACGTGGATGCATTTTGTTTTATGGATATGACATGATGTGATTGGTGTGCCAGTCGAGGACATTGTTGGACATATTGTCTGCTACACTGTTGAGGTGTCTTGGGACATGTGTGAATGAAATGGATTCAAACTGTCTAACCATTTGTTTAGTGCAGAGGAATTTTCTGAAAAGACAGGGATCGCGTACCTGGTAACCATTGTTGAGCTGGGAAACTAGGAGCTGTGAGTCCAAGAAAACATTGAGGTGACGGATGCTCATTTGGAGAGTTGCGGCCAGGAGACCGGTCACGGAATCGTATTCAGCTTGATTATTGGTGGCGGAACCTAAACATACTCCGTCAATGTGAATTAACTCATGTGAAGGGGAGTATATTACCCAAGCTGCGGAGGCGAGATTGGGAGACCAACGGCTTGCACCATTAGCGAAACCGACATGGCAGAGTGGAAGAGGCTCCATCTGTGGTCATGTAGAGAAAAACAAATATTTAGGTTTTTTGGAATTTTTTGTGAACAAAGAAAGTATGCCTATACTAAAATGGACGATGGTGTCCATCATATTTTCTATGGGTAAAATCGTTTAAGGTACAACCTGTTGCATGGGTTGCGTAGGGAATTGCCTTCTGAATCGGTCAGAATGTATGCCCCCTGCCCGAGGCAGGTGTGTATGATGTAGGGGCCTTGCCACATAGACACGAACTTTCCCTTTCCGGTTTTATCATGAGCTTGATCGTAAGTGAGGACAAGGTCTCCCTCAGAAAAGGTTCTTGGGTGGACGTGTTTGTCGTAACTTAGTTTCGATCGTTGTTTAGCTGATTCCATGTTTTGAATGGCTGTGCGCCGAATTCATCGGCCTGCTCTAGGAGTAGTAAACGTTGCTCAATCGGGGAAGCGTCCGGTAGGAGTTCAACGACGATATGTAAGGCTGGGATCTGGCACTCAATAGGGAGGATGAATTCGACACCGTGAACTAAATGGAAAGGGGTAAAACCGGTGGCGGTTTTGGTTGAGGTGCAGTAGGCCCATAGTGCCGGGAAAAGCATGTGGTGCCAATTGGATTTGTGCTTGTCTACAGTACGTTGGAGAATGGTCTTCAAAATTTTATTGATTGCTTCGACTTGGCCATTTCCTTGGGGATAGTAAGAGGAAGAGAAATGGTGTTCAAATTTCAACATGGTTGATAATTCTTTCCAGACGACATCTTCGAAGTGAGAGCCGTGGTCAGAGACTAGTTGCTTTGGCACTCCGAAACGAGCGATAACATGGTTGAAGAAAAACCGCGCTGCAGTGTCGGATTTGCAATTATAGGTCGGCATGGCTTCTTCCCACTTGGTGAAATAATCTACGGCCACAATGATGTGTTTGTGACCGTCGGCTGACGTGGGGTTGCAGTCGAGGAAGTCGATGGCCCATTTGCAGAATGGTCCAACAGTGATGACTGGATGAAGGGGGGCGGGGGGGGGTTCTTGCTTTGGGGGCAAAGAGTTGGCAGTTCTAGCAATGTTTGACTGTGGTGATGCAATCAGTAAACAATGATGGCCAAAAATAACCTGCCCGAATGATCTTCTGGGCGGTGGCCATGCCGGAGAAATGGCCTCTGCAAGCACCACTATGACAATCATTGAGGACTTGTTCTGCCTCACTATGGGATAGGCATCGACGTAGGATGGTATCAACGCCACGTCGGTAAAGTACGTCCCCTAACAAGAGGTATCGAGGGGCGTGATGTCGTATGCGATGGCGTCCGTCATGATCGATGTGTGGTCAAAATTTTTGTGTATGAAGGTAAGTCAAAATGTCTCTGTACCAAGGGTCGTCAGACGAAATGATGAAGATCTGCTCGTCAATCAAGTCTGTTTGGATAACCGGTGATGTCGAAGAGGATGGGAGGTCAGTGATGAGGTGAGCAAGCGCGAGGACTTTAGTGCTTTTGGGAGTTCTGAAAGTGAGGTCATATTCCTGGAGGATGATGACCCATTTAGCAACACGACCTTGTAGGAGTCGCCGGGTTAGGAGATAGACCATAGGGTTGGAGTCAGCCACTACCATGGTATGACTGAGTAGAATGTAGTGTCGCAATTTTTGTACGGAAAAGACTACAGCTAGGGCTAATCTTTCCTCGTATGGGTAACACAGAGGTGGGCCAGACAAGGTGTTGGCTGCTTTCTTGGGCAGACCCGGGTTTTAATGAAGCGCAGCAACAAACCCCTAGGCGCACTGGCCCTCTCGGCAACGAGCTGCGCAGCAGCTCGAGGTCTCACCCGAAGTGGCTATGGGGGGGTTAAGGAATCAGATTTCCTTAACCGTGGTGATGCGGAGATTGTTCTTCCCTTGTTCCGGTTCCTCAGATGTCGGTGGCCTGACTTTCCCGCAGGCCCCTTGGCTCAACTGCGCGGCTTCCTCCCTCAGTAGGCCCGCTGCGCAGTTTCTACACTCTGGCGCAGGAGCAGCTATTCCTGGCGTCAACGCGTTAAGTACCTCCTCGCCCCGCGCGCCCAGCGCAGTAACGCGTTCCTCGATCGCTGTCGCGATAGCGCTCCACCACTTCTTCAATACACTCAACACTTATAGCTATCAAGGGACCTTCCCAACTCACTTAAACAGTCGCAAAGATAATGCAGGAGTCTTGCATGCACAGGTAATGAACTTAAACAGTTAATCATTCACGCAAACATTATAACAAGAAGAAATATGTGAAGGTCATCTCCTCGAGGAAAACCACGTCCACGGGAGTTTATATTAACCAGAAAATGATAGAGTTATACAATATGCTGCACACACAGCTGCAGCCTTAGATCTTTACAGGAACTCCACGCACACAGCTGGGAGCCCTTCTCTCAATCTAGTCTCTTCTCTACAGAGATTACAAAGGCACAGACGTCAACTCAGACTGTCTGGCAACTCAGGGATTAGCTCCTCGGCTATCCAATTCTACTCTAGTTCTACACACTCGGTAGAAAACACAGCAAAGGATAATCAACACATGATCTATCCTCGAGACTGACTATCTAACAGTCTAACCATCTAACTATCCCAAAAGTATCTAACTCTTCTTCTTATCATGTATACATATATATAGGTGTCCATGACGGTCACACCTTTACAAAACTGTGGGCCTTTCCCAACAGTGATTCCCAAAAACCCTAACCACGCACATGGCTAGGTGTACTGTAGGCGCCGCTTGTGGTCATGTCGCCACTTCCTGCAGGCTCCTTGACTTCCGGCGCAGATTGTGGGTATGGGCGCTTGTCCTTCGCCTTCAATGCTCTGGTCCGTTGCTCCTCCTTGATCCAAGCAACCATAACTTCTGTACTTAGCCCTTAAATGAGGGTAGCTGAGCCCTCTACTCCATCGCCTTATTTATTATGGTAGCTGAGCCACCTTCATTCTTCGATGACGTGCGCGCGAGCTCCCCGATTTCCGGTCCGTGATCCTCGCTGAGCTTGTCCATCTGGCACCGTACTGCGCACCGTCTCCTTTTTTCCCAACACTTAGTGCTTGTCCCAAAATTAGCACTTTCCTTTCATACTTGTGCTTTTTCCCCAAGATTCGCAGCTTTACCGCAGCTATGGCCTAGGCTCCAACAGGCCCCTAACACTCACTTGTGGCTCGCCCTCGAGCCACTCGCACTAGCGTGTGGTCGCTTGATTTGCGCATCTGCTTGTGCTTGGGTCTCCGCGAATGTTTTCTTCCATTGCGCAATAGCGTGGTCCAATTCATCAACACATTCCACAACAGTCTGCACCGTTTCTGCAGTGGCTTCTTCTTTAGTGATGGTCTCAATCACCTCTTGAGATTTATCAATCTCTTTGATTTTTGCCTCAACTTGACCAACGATTTCAGCATACTCATCCATGAATGGCTGAATGCTGTTGGTGAGCTTCTCATCTTCAGTTCTGAGCTTGTGCAGTTGTTGCTGCATTTTGCGCACTTCGCCCATTTTCTTCATTTTTGGTAAGCCTGTTAAGGCCTTAGCTTCTTCAGTCAGAACAGTGAGAGACTGTTCCGCGGCTTACACCTATTCTGACAGACCAACTTTAAAAGGGAGCTTCTCAAGCTCCATCCAAGCTTCCATAGCTTGGCTCATCAGGTTCTCGGCTTCCTGTATTCTATCTTTCATCTGTGTGGAAGCTCTGCTCAGTGCTTCAAATTGTTCCTGCGCACCATCCGTAAACTGCGCAGCAACGCGAGCTTCTAGCTCAGCGATCTGGGTTCTATGGCCCTCAGCCATAGCAACTATTTCGTGCTCCAGGGTTTTCACCCTTCCTACGATAATTTGAACTTTTGCAACCAGAGGGAGGTCTGGTTGAATCTCGCAAGCCGGCAATTCCTGAGCAAGCTCATCTACCGCGTTTCTAATGCCGATGTCTTGCGCCTCATAAAGTGCAAGTTTCTCAGATATATTTTTATGGCTTGCCTTCAACTCTAACTCCTACGATTGCAGTCGTTGATTTGCCTGGAAAGTGGAGAGCTCTCTAGCTCTCAACTCAACAGAAACTTTCTCATGCACTAGCTGTAGAGTCTCTATAGGAATTAGAGACAAATTGATTTCAACGGGCCCAACGGCGCTTACCTGTAGTGCAGCTAGCGGATCTGGAAGTGTCATGCTTATAGGCGGAATATGCACGACAGTATGCCTTTCTATGAGTTCTTCAACTCGCTCAGCACTTGGAATTTCTTGTGGCGCCTGCGAAGTAGATGCTGGCGCATGCGTCTGCGCAACTCTTCCTGCGAGACCTTTCAGTTCTATGAACTGCAAATCTAAAGCACTTCTGATGTGAGCATGCGCAGTGCGCAGCGCGCGAAATTGCTCGTGTATGTACTCGTCGATCCCCGGGGGAATAGCCTCAGCGGGATGCGACACTTTTTGCTTCTTGGTGGCTGGTTCTGTGGAGCCTTCATCACTTCTTTGCTCCGGGGCTTCCTTGCCCTTATCCTTCTCTTTCGCAGCGGTGGTTGGCAGCGCGGATGCGAGATCGGCGGCCTCCCTTCACTCATCCGACCAAGACTTGATGGTTTCTTCAACATCCTCGGTAGTCATTCTGTAAAGGCCTAGCGCCCATTCATCTGGAATGCCGCAAGGGCGGAGGTAAAGTTGATGTATGTCGGCAGTAAAAGCCAACTTTCCTTCATATAATGTGGCTGTCTCCTCGCTCAGCATTGGCATTTCTTGGATGGTATCTCTGAGGAGATAGTAGTATTCGCAAAATACAGCACGATTCATCTTGCGCTTCGCGGGATTGGGAGAATCCCAGAGGTTGATGTAGCGCATGTCGGCAACCTCTCCTGCGCGGCGCGGAAGGAACTGAGTATTCGGGGGCTCCTTCAACCCAAAGAGAGCGCATAAAATTAGAAGCCAAGAAAAATGGAATGATTGGGCTGCATTGTCCTGCACATTCAGGCAATCAGCCAAGAAAGAATTCAGCAGGAAGAGAGACCAGTTGTACTGTTCTCCCTCCGCAGCTGCGATGGCGAGCTCCACGACAGCTCCAGTAACTTCCTTTGGTCGGCACTTTGTGAGAAGTCTGCCTGCGAGCAGACTTCCTGTAAATCGAAGTGCCTCATCTTCTACTGTAGTGAGGTCATAAGCCCGACCTCCTCTTGTTAAGTTATACTTCTGCACCTGCTGTGCAGCCAATTTTCTGTCCTTGTCCTTTCCCACAAAATGAATATTGGGATCCTTACCAGCCTTGGATAGACCGGTCATGCGGTGAATCAAATCGAGATTTAGATCAATTGGCCTCCTGAGCCAAAGGTAACCTCCATGAACACATGAAAGTAGCGTCTTAACAACTGCATTGGTTTCGTTGCTACGCCCAAAGTGCGGTAGCTTCAACAAGTTTAGGAGTCCAGGGCGCTCAAGGTTTGCTGCAAATCCCTTCGGGATAAACTCGTCAACCTTTCTGGTGGGATTATGCACTACATTCAGATATCGATCTAGCTGGAACTGAGGATATGTCTTATAGTCTCCGAGGTTGAAATCAGAGAACTTGACCAGTGGAATGTGTCCCAACAGTTGCCCTTCTACCCGCACGCTAGCCGGTAGTGGCGGTAACGGAATGGGATACTTTGCATTCTTTGGGATCTATACTTCTGGCGCATCATCTGGACGCGGCGGGATATAGTTCGCCATGGTCGCCAACGGCTCTGGAACAGGTTCTTCTGGCTGTTGCTGAGATGCTCTCGTGTCGGGCGACTGTCTAGGATCCTGATAACCAGGATGTACATAAGTCGAAGCCGTGACTGGAGTAGTCGTGCCGAAATCTAAGCCTCGGCGCAGGAATTGACGAACAACTTCTTCAGTTGACAGGTTCTCCGTCGTGAATCGATGTAGGGAACAAAAACTTTGGACAGCAAATGGCGGACCTGCGTAGGATATGGACGCTGAAAACAAGGGAAAATACTCTGCACAACTCGGCTCTGAAAACAATAACTTGAATTCTTAAACAAGATAGCAACTCAAGGAAAGTAACCCAAAAATTATACAAGTGCGAGGTATTTATAGCCAGAGGTGATGGTAAATGCGACCAAGTGGGGTTACGTAGCTGTAGGCGGCTATACATGAGTTGACAACACGCTATCTTCCTCGCCGCAATGGTGCATTTATTGTGATTGACGGGGTCTGACAGCCTTCCGGGAGAAGCTAATGCTTTCGGCGCCTGAGTTAAATGCAAATCTTTCGGAGATCAAGCCGAATCCGTCGGAGCGGCTAGACTTAAAGAGCGGACTCATCCTTCATTTATTCAGACGCGGCGACATAACTGCGGTAATTCAATGTTTGGCGGCGGGTCATTTCAGCTTAGGGAACTGTGCATAAAGAGGTCCGTGCTGATAACTCCTCAAGCGGCAGCTTTGACATAGGGAACTCCGCAAGAGCGATGGTTCAACGATCCAAAAAACAAAACTTCGCCAGAGCGCAAAGATAAGCTTGTTTCAAAACAAATTTTATTCAGGATGCGCGGATATTTCAAGGAACTGCGCGGGAAGCTGGAAACTGAAGGTGTCCCGTAGCTTCCGTGTAGACTGTGAATGCGATGTCTCTTTCAACTACACCGGACATTTGCACCTTTTTAGAAATATGTTAGGTCGACAGAGTGGAGTGGCCGTCGCGATAAAGCTTGAGCCGACTCCCGTTGATCATTGTAGGTAGTAATTCTCCATCAAGCTTTGCAAGCTGAACTGCGCCTCCTCCTGTTATCTTTGTCACCCGAAAAGGGCCTAACCAATGTACCCGAAACTTGCCCGGAAACTGGATGAATTTACTATCATAAAGGAGTACCAAGTCTCCTTCTTCAAAGTGCTTATGCTTAATGTGCCTGTCATGCCAAGCTTTCTGTCTTGCCTTCTGTACCTGTTGATGGAATCCGGCTAAAAGTCGGTCTTCTTCTAAGGCAAGCAGTTGCGAAAGTCTTTCATTCATAGTATCAGGATCTGCCATCTCTGTAATTTGCGCAATTCTAAGACTGGGAACAATGTATTCCATGGGCATAACTGCTTCTTGTCCATACACCAAGCTGAAAGGTGTGTGACCTGTTAGTTTCTTGCAAGTGGTTATGTAAGCCCATAATACAGCTGTGACTCTAAGGTCCCAATCATCTCTTTGTTGATTACAAATCTTTGTCAGGGCATTCTCAAGGATCTTATTGAATGCTTCCACCGTACCATTAGCTTGAGGATGGTAGGGTGTACTCTTATGGTGATTAATTTGAAATTCTTCAGTAAGGGCCTCTATAGTCTCATTGAGGAAATGTGTACCCTGATCACTCATGAGGATCACTGGGCATCCAAATCTAGTGATAATATTTTCGAAAATGAACTGCGCGGCCGTAGCAGCGTCGCAGTTCTTAACTGGCTTCGCCTCAGCCCATCTGGTGAGGTATTCAGTAGCTGTAATGATGTATCTTGCGCCAGTTCTTTTTCCTGGTGGGTTAATAGGTCCTACAAAGTCAATGGCCCATTTATCAAAAGCACGCAGTGTAACCTGGGGTCTTAGCGGCATTTCGTCTCTTCTTGAGGGTTTTCCTGTTCGCTGGCATACATCGCAACATTTACAGAACGCCTTAGTATCCTTATGCAGTGTCGGCCACCAAAGACCTGCGGCTAATATCTTTTGCACAGTCGGCTTTCCTGCGAAATGGCCTCCTGCGGTACCTGAATGCGCTTCTGCGATGATAGAGCTCTTTTCATGTGGTAAGATACATCTGCGCAAAACTTCGTCAGGGCCCAACTTATAAAGCTGGCCTGCTATCAAAGTGAAGTCTGCGGCTCTGACAACAAGTTGCTTCTTCTGCTGGATTGTAAACTCAGCCGGCGCTTGCCCGGTAGTGAGAAACTCAAGAATATCAGAATAATATTCGTCTGCTGCTTGAATAGAAAATAACTGTGCGTCAGGCAGATTGTCCTCCAGACTTGTAGGTTCCTCTCCTGACTCTATCCTGGATAGGTGGTCAGGCCCTGCATTCAATCTGCCTGGATTTACAATAACCTCGAAATCATATTCTTGAAAGAGCAGTAGCCATCTGCAAATTCTTCCTCCTAACACTGGTTTATTGACCAAATATTTCAAAGCAGAATGGTCAGTATACATTTTAAAATGGGCGCCTAACAGGTAGTGTCTGAATTTCTGTAGGGCATACACCATAGCTAGTCCTTCCCTTTCTGTAGTGGTGTAGTTATTCTGTTGGGGCCAAGGTCGCAGCTATAGTAAAAGCTGCGAATTTTGGGAAAAAGCACGAGTATGGAAGGAAAGTGCTAATTTTGGGACAAGCACTAAGTTTTGGATAAGAAGGAGACGGTGCGCAGTACGGTGCCAGATGGATGATCTCAGCGCAGATCACGGACCGGAAATTGAGGAGCTCGCGCGCACGTCATCGAAGAATGAAGGTGGCTCAGCTACCATAATAAATAAGGCGATGGAGTAGAGGGCTCAGCTACCCTCATTTAAAGGCTCAGTACAGAAGTTATGGTTGCTCGGATCAAGGAGGAGCAACGGACCAGAGCATTGAAGGCGAAGGACGATCGCCCATACCCACAATCTGCGCCGGAATTCACGGAGCCTGCAGGAAGCGGCGACGTGACTGCAAGCGGCGCCTACAGTACACCTAGCCATGTGCGTGGTTAGGGTTTTTGGGAATCACTGTTGGGAAAGGCCCACAGTTTTGTAAAGGTGTGACCGTCATGGCCACCTATATATATGAATAATTGTAATGGATAGATGTTGGGTTAGAGAGTTAGAGAGAGCTAGATTTTAGACTGTTAGATAGCCAGTCTAAAGGATAGATCATGTGTTGATTATCCTTCTGTATTTTCTACCCAGAGTGTAGAACTAGAGAGGAAATAGGATAGCCAAGGAGCTAATCCCTGAGTTGCCAGACAGTCTGAGTCGACGTCTGTGCCTTTGTAATCTCCATAGAGAGGAGACAAGATTGAGAGAAGGGCTCCCAGCTGTGTGCGTGGAGTTTCCTGGAAAGATCTAAGGCTGCAGCTGTGTGCGCAGCATATTGTATAACTCTATCATTTTCTGGTTAATATAACACTCCCGTGGACGTGGTTTTCCTCGAGGAGAAGAGCTTCGCATATATCTTCTTGTTGTAATGTTTGCGTGAATGATAACTGTTTAAGATCATTACCTGTGTGTACGTCTTTTGCATCATCTTTGCGACTGTTTAAGTGAGAGTAGGAAGGTCCTTTATTGTTATAATCCTTTATTGTTATAATCGCAAAGTATAGAAGGAATAGTGGAACGCTGTCGCTGCAGCGACCGAGTTTCGCGTGACTGCGACAAGTGCGCAGGGCGAGAAGGTATTTGAGCGCGTCGACGCAGGGAATAGGCGCCTTCTGCGCCCGGAGGACGAAACTGCGCAGTGGGTCTGCAGGAAGGAAGGCATCCGCGCAGTTGCGTCGCGAGGCCCTCGGGAAAGTCCGACCGCCGATATTTGAGGGAGAAGAAGATAGATAGAACAATCTCCGCGTCACCACGGTTAAGGAAACCTGATTCCTTAACCCCCCATAGCCACTTCGGGTGAAACCTCGAGCTGCCGCGCAGCTCGTTGCCGAGAGGGCCAGTGCGCCAAGGGGTTTTGTTGCTGCGCTTCATTAAAACCCGGGTCTGCCCAGTAAAGCAGCCAACAAATGGTTCCGTTGCCGCGTGAGCGAAACTTCTTATTCCAGTGACGCGCGAGATTGAGGAGCCAACAAATGGTTCCGTTGCCGCGTGAGCGAAACTTCTTATTCCAGTGACGCGCGAGATTGAGGAGCCAACAAATGATTCCGTTGCCGTATGAATTTTTTTTATCACATTACTTCCATGGCTTTGAACCCTGTTGATTGAGCCAACAGATGGTTCCGTTGCCTAGTGACTTGTTATTTTAGAGACGCGCGACATCGCAGCGAAAAAATGATTCCGTTGCCTTGCGACTTGTTGCTGTAAGACTTACTAAGTTACGCGACATCTGAGATTGTTGCTGAAGACAACATAAGGTCCTGTTACACTGAGACTTGCTCAGTTAACAAATGTGTTACTGGAATCCTACAGCTAAAGAAATTGGAGATTGGTTTGATTTAAAGGCTAAAGAGTTCGCTGAACAAGAAAATAGAAGCCTTACGTTTCAAACAGAAAACTGGTTACAGAAGTATATTTATGCTGACCTTTACGAAATTTTCTTTGTTACGTTTGCCTTGGAGTTACACGCTTGGATAGCCAAGTTAGCATATTTTACACCTACGCTGCATGTTGATCGACCTGTCACGTGGACGCCTGAGCTAGTCAGTATTGTGAAGCGGATCGACAACTCTGTTTCCCGCGCAGTAGACTTTTGGTTGAATAGTCTACTGAAAGGTTTCATTACCGAATTTGCAGTCGATACAAGAAAGAGTTTCAGTGAAGCTGAGAGGAGTTTCTTCCAAGTACACAGAGGTAAGTTCTTAAATTCTCTGAACTTATGGATTAAAATGCTTCTGTATGAAAAAGGAAAGCTATGTATTGCTTCTGATGAATAGCATAGACAAGTAATGTCCGTAGATTCTGATAGTGATCCTGAAGTTATTGGTTGCACTCGTAGTGGAAAACGATATAAAGTAGGCCTTGACCAATATTCTTTTGAGTCTAGCCCAGACAATAGCCAAGTCCCTAGAGCAAGCCATATAGAACGACAAGGGAGTGCTCATATCCCTTATTACCCCTTTACACCGCAAAAACCAGACGGAGCTCAGTATAATCCTACAGTAACACCTTCTAGTAGCCCACACGGTACTTCTAGTACCTCTGTACCACCTTTGTTTAACCATCCCGGAGGCACAGCTACAGTACCTCCACCTCAAACCCGCGCAAGAAGGATGGGTGACGACATGAAGCTACCAAATTTTAGAGGAACAGGGATAGAAGACCCTGAGCAGCACTGGTTCTTATGTGAAGCCATTTGGACAATTAAGCCAATTAATGACGATGCTGTTAAACTGGTTCAGTTAGCAACCACACTAAGAGAAAGAGCCTTGACTTGGTTCATGAAATACTCAACAGCACAGAATAGGACGCTTGCTGAGGTAAGAAATGCTATGATTCGGGAATTTAAGAAACCTAAATCAGAATCACAGTGTATCACAGAGCTCAAAGACATCAAACAGTTACCTACAGAATCAGTATGGGACTTTGACGAGAAGTTCAAAGCCTTGATAGATCAAGTAAGCTTCGAGTTTGCACCACAGCAACATAAAGAATGGTTCATTGCTGCGCTGCTCCCACACATTAGACTTCCTCTTATGCAACAGAATCTCAATACTCAGGAACAAGCTCTAGAGATGGCTATGAAACTAGAAGCTTCGCCAATTGCAGGAACAAGCAATGATGTTGCGCATTTACAGAACCAATTAGCAAACTTAACCTTGCAAGTGCATGATATTAAGAAAGGCAAGGAGATTAAGGAAGAAATTTGGTGTACAAAATGTAAAGCCCAAGGTCATTCAAAGGACCATTGCCCCGTTTTCATAGACTATATTGCGACTGGAGCACCTAATCCTTTACCACAGGCACAAGGGCCTTGGTGTGAAATCTGTAGAACTAGAGGTCATAGACCACAAGAATGTCACTTACTCCAGAAATATGTGCAAACTCCAAAGAATCTATATTGTAACTTCTGTAAATCAGTAGGTCATGATGAGAACAATTGTAGAGCATATGATCTTATGATAGAAAGAAAGCATGATGTTTATAGGGTACAAGCAGAGAAAAGGACCCACAGTAGGTCCACCTTATGACCAAACTCGGGACGCCCGAGCAGCAAATTACAGAGGACGCGGACGCACAACAAATTTTGGTCGCGGAAGAGGACAGATCACTTGTTATAATTGCGGAACACAAGGTCATTTTGCTAGGGATTGCCAAAATCCTACAACCCTCTGCAGGTATTGTAAATCTTCTGATCATATCATTGAAGAATGCCCTCAGTTACAGGCTAAGATGCAAGCAAAGACACCACAGGTCAATCAGAATATCCAGTTGATTGGAGCAGAAAAAAGAGAACCAGACCCTACAGTTAATATAGTGACACGCAGTGGAGCAACCACTGGTGCGCAAGAGATGGGAACGGGAAAGCAAGCGACGCAATGGGTGCGCCGCGCTAACATTAAACCAGCCTCACTTAACCTGCAGAAGCAAAAAGAAGCATTTAAGCAAGCTCAAGAGTATTTCTCAGATCCGAGAGCTTCAAGTTCTGCCGCAAGACCGCAGAACATTAGTAGATCGCAAGTGCTAAGACAAGACAACCTGGTACAAGAACAGGCCACTACAGCTGGAAGGCCTGATGATGATGATGATGAGCATGCACTAGGCAGTGTTCAAGCATTCCTGCGACAATGTTTAAAATTGTTGCGCAATGAAAAAGCAACTCTAGAACTCCAACACCTGTTGGATCAGTGCCAACACTCTGCTTCGACGAACACACCGCAGTGTGCTGTTCACCAGATCAGGAGTCACATGAGAACTGGAAAAGAGACGAGGCTCACAGCACAGATTGGAGCATTTGAAATGGATGAAGTCATGTTAGATTTGGGCTCAGAAGCCAATGTTCTCACTATGTAGACATGGGAACAGATGGGAAGCCCTCAGCTTACAAGATCCCCTATCCAGCTAAGACTCGCAAATCAGCAACGAGTCTCCCCATTGGGCAGATTACCCAATGTACCTATTGATATTGAAGGAGTAAGAAGCTCTGCAGATTTTGAAGTAATCAAAATTATGGATGATAGTAGACCATACCCAGCGCTGTTAGGAATAGACTGGGCATTTGATAATTTGGCTGTCATTAACCTGAAGAAAAGGCAGATGACCTTTGAGGATGACCAAATCAGGGTCATCGCACCTCTTGATCCTATTCAAGGACCAAGATATATAGAACCCATTCGCGCAGAAGAGGAAGCGCGCCACATGGAAAGCTTGTATCAGATGACCACTAACCACAGTGACTATGTCAACCCCACAGCAGACGGCCATATCAGCTGGCGATGTGATAGCTCGTGCACATCAGATTCAGATGTAGGATTGGAAAACTGGCAGAATCGTCTACATGAGGTTTCTGCAAGACGTTGCGCCATGATGACTAAATCCATTCGATGGATTGGCACAGAATTAATTGATACTCCAACTTTTGATGGCTTAACTGAAGTAACTAAATTCATACAGGAATATGAACAAAAGCTTCCAGAACCGCAGCGCATACAGGCACTGGATGTAGCATTGCGCGCTACACCCGCAAGATGGGGGATTGCGCACAAGGAGAATATTCATACATGGAAAGACTGTCGCAGATTGATACTGCGCAGATTTCAGGACACCACAGCCGAAGCGATACGCAAATATGAAGGACAGAGTGACCCCAGGTCACACATTGAAGCATGTATTCAGCAATGGTCAGATATTCCGGAAGATGAATGGGTTCACCAATTCATCCACACATTGGATACAATTCCAAGGAATTGGTATACTGAAACAGAATTGCGCAGAGGCACTCTTACTTGGGCTCTTATGATAGAAATTTTTCAACTTACCTTCAGCTTTGAGTCAGAACATCCAAGCATTGATCAGGCTTTGAAGTGTATTAGAAAGAAGGTATTTGAACACTATCCAGTAACAGAGTATTCCCAACCAGATTGGGCTGTCCAGATAGAACATGCCCTGGAATGCTATAACTTCACCGCTGAAGATGAGGAGGACGATCCTCGCAACATCAATATCCCAAAATCAGAAGGGACGCGCAATATTGAAGGTCCTGAGCTTGATATTCCTGCCATCACAGAACACGTCAAGCTCAAGAAAGTTAACATTGGTACAGAAGCTGACCCAAAGTTTTCTTCTATAGGAGATTATTGGGATGATGAAACTGTTGCGCATGTTTCAGATTTATTACGTGACTACCAGGATATCTTCCCTACCAAGTTCACAGAAATGAAAGGTATCCTAGGAGACTTAGGAGTGATGCGCATACCTCTGAAACCAGATGCCAAGCCAGTAAAGCAGCGCCCATACAGGTTGAACCCGCGCTACAAAGAAAAAGTTAAAGAAGAAATTGATAAGATGCTTGCAGCAGGTATTATTGAGCCAGTAGAGGAAAGCGATTGGATTAGTCCTATGGTGGTCCAAGAAAAGAAAACGAAAGGTGAAATAAGAATTTGTGTCGACTTGCGCAAACTCAATGATGCATCAGCGCACGATCCATTTCCCACTCCTTTCACAGATGAAGTACTTGATAATGTTGGAGGACAAGAGGCTTACTCCTTCACTGATGGTTTCTCGGGATATCATCAGATCAGAATCCATCCGGATGACCGCCACAAGACTACTTTTGCAACTGAATGGGGCTCATTCCAGTATACGGTAATGCCCTTTGGTCTTAAAAACGCACCTGCTATCTTCTCTAGAGTTGTTGTTGCTGTTTTTAAAGAATTTATCCACAAGTTTTTAGAAGTCTATTTTGATGACTGGACTGTATTTGGTTTACTAAAGAACCATATTGCGAATCTGCGCATGATGCTAGAAAAATGTAGACAGCATCAGATTTCCCTTAACTTGAAAAAATGTATATTTTGTGCGCCCTTTGGTATTTTGTTGGGACATATTGTATGCAGACAAGGACTTTTGATGGATCCTGCGAAGGTTGCCATCATTGCTAATTTACCGGCGCCCAACTCAGTTAAGCAATTGCGCACTACATTGGGACATACAGGATACTACAGAAAATTCATCAAAGGATATGCAAGGATCACAGCACCTATGGAAAGATTGCTGAAGAAGGATTCAAAGTTCCACTGGACAGAAGAATGCCAACAGAGCTTGGACACACTTAAAGAAAAGATGATCACAGCGCCTATTCTAGTTTTCCCGGATTGGAGAAAACCTTTTCATGTTCATGTTGATGCTTCTTCCATAGCATTAGGAATCGTGCTTACACAGTCTGGAGAAGGAAGTATTGACCACCCAATTGCTTACTCCAGCAGAAAGCTATCTACAGCTGAGAAGAATTACACCACTACAGAAAGGGAAGGATTAGCTATGGTGTATGCCCTACAGAAATTCAGACACTACCTGTTAGGAGCTCACTTTAAAATGTATACTGACCATTCTGCTTTGAAATATTTGGTCAATAAACCAGTTTTAGGAGGAAGAATTTGCAGATGGCTACTGCTCTTTCAGGAATATGATTTTGAGGTTATTGTAAAGCCAGGCAGATTGAATGCAGGGCCTGACCATCTATCTAGGATAGAGTCAGGAGAGGAACCTACAAGTCTGGAGGACAATCTGCCTGACGCACAGTTGTTTTCTATCCAAGCAGCAGACGAATATTATTCTGATATTCTTGAGTTTCTCACTACCGGACAAGCGCCGGCTGAGTTTACAATCCAGCAGAAAAAGCAACTTGTTGTTAGAGCCGCAGACTTTACTTTGATAGCAGGCCAGCTTTATAAGTTGGGCCCTGACGAAATTTTGCACAGATGTATCTTACCACATGAAAAGAGCTCTATCATCGCAGAAGCGCATTCAGGTACCGCAGGAGGCCATTTCGCAGGAAAGCCGACTGCGCAAAAGATATTAGCCGCAGGTCTTTGGTGGCCGACATTGCACAAGGATACTAAGGAATTCTGTAAATGTTGCGATGTGTGCCAGCGAACAGGAAAACCATCAAGGAGAGATGAAATGCCGCTAAGACCCCAGATCACACTGCGTGCTTTTGATAAATGGGCCATTGACTTTGTAGGACCTATTAACCCACCAGGAAAAAGAACTGGCGCAAGATATATCATTACAGCTACTGAATACCTCACCAGATAGGCTGAGGCGAAGCCAGTTAAGAACTGCGACGCTGCTACTGCCGCGCAGTTCATTTTCGAGAACATTATCACTAGGTTTGGATGCCCAGTGATCCTCATGAGTGATCAAGGTACACATTTCCTCAATGAGACTATAGAGGCCCTTACTGAAGAATTTCAAATTAATCACCATAAGAGTACACCCTACCATCCTCAAGCTAATGGTACGGTGGAAGCATTCAATAAGATCCTTGAGAATGCCCTGACGAAAATCTGTAATCAACAAAGAGATGATTGGGACCTTAGAGTCACAGCTGTATTATGGGCTTACAGAACCACTTGCAAGAAACTAACAGGTCACACACCTTTCAGCTTGGTGTATGGACAAGAAGCAGTTATGCCCATGGAATACATTGTTCCCAGTCTCCGAATTGCGCAAATTACAGAAATGGCAGATCCTGATACTATGAATGAAAGACTTTCGCAACTGCTTGCCTTAGAAGAAGACAGACTTTTGGCCGGATTTCATCAACAGGTACAGAAGGCAAGACAGAAAGCTTGGCATGACAGGCACATTAAGCATAAGCACTTTGAAGAAGGAGACTTGGTACTCCTTTATGATAGTAAATTCATCAAATTTCCAGGCAAGTTTCGCGTGCATTGGTTAGGCCCTTTTCAGGTAATAAAAATAACAGACGGAGGCGCAGTTCAGCTTGCAAAGCTGAATGGAGAACTACTACCTACAATGATAAACGGGAGTCGGCTTAAGCTTTATTGCGACGGCCACTCCGCCCTGTCGACATAATATATTGCTCAGAAGTGCAGATGTCCGGTGTAGTTGAAAGAGACATCGCATTCAGTCTACACGGAAGCTGCGACACACCCTTAGTTTCCAGCTTCCTGCACAGTTCCTTGAAATATCCGCGCATCCTGAATAAAAATTGCTTGAAGAGCGCTTATCGGTGCGCTCTGGCGAAGTTTTGTTTTTGGACCATTGGACTATCGCTCTTGCGAAGTCCCCTGTGATAATTTGCCGCTTGAAAAAGTTTTGTTGTGGACCCATAGAGGCACAGTTTCCTAAGTTGAAATGACCCGCCGAAAATTTTGAATTCAAGCAGTTATGTAGCCGCGTTTGAATAAATGAAGGATAAGGCCGCTATTTAAGTCTAGCCGTTCTGACGGATTCGGCTTAATCTCCGAAAGATTTGCAGTTAATTCAGGCGCCGAAAGCATTAGCTTCTCCCGGAAGGCTGTCAGAACCCGTCGATCACACTAAATGCACCGCTACGGCAAGGAGGATAGCGTGTTGTCAACTCATCTGTCGCCGCCCATAGCTACGTTACTCCACTTGGTCGCATTTACTATCCCCGCTGGCTATAAATACCTCACACTTGTATCATTTACGGGTTACTGTCTCGAGTTGCATAGTTGTGTTTGAAGATCCAAATTATTATTTTCAAGAGCCGAGTGTGCAGAGTATTTCCCCTTGTTTTCAGCGTCCATACCCTACACAGGACCGCCATTTGCTATCCAGAGTTTTGTTATTTACATTGGTTCACAACGGAGAATTTATCAACTGAAGAAGTTGTTCGTCAATTTCTGCGCCGAGGCTTAGATTTCGGCATGGCCACTCCGGTGACGGCTTCGACCTATGTACACCCCGGTGCTACTGATCCCAGAACATCTCCAGGCACAAGAGCATCTCAGCAGCAGCCGGAGGAACCTGTTCCAGAGCCGCTCACGTCTATGGTGAACTATATTCCGCCGCGTCCAGATGATGCGCCGGATGTACAGATTCCGAAGAATGCAAAGTATCCAATTCCGCTACCGCCACTACCGGCTAGTGTGCGGGTAGAAGGCCAACTATTGGGAAACATTCCATTGGTTAAATTCTCTGATTTTAACCTTGGAGACTATAAGACATATCCTCAGTTCCAGTTGGACCGATATCTGGATATCGTCCATAATCCCACCAGAAAAGTTGACGAGTTTATCCCAAAGGGATTTGCAGCAAATCTTGAGCGCCCTGGACTCTTGAATTTGTTGAAGCTACCGCACTTTGGGCGTAGCAATGAAGTGAACGCAGTCGTTAAAACACTGCTATCTTGCGTTCATGGAGGTTACCTTTGGCTCGGGAGGCCAATTGATCTAAATGTTGATTTAATACACCGCATCACCGGTCTATCTAAGGTTGGTAAGGATCCCAATATCTATTTTGTGGGAAAGGAAAAGGACCGAAAATTGGCTGCAAAGCTGGTCCAGAAATATAACTTGACAAGAGGAGGTCGGGCTTATGACCTCACGACAGTAGAAGATGAGGCACTTCGCTTCACAGGAAGTCTGCTTGCAGGTAGACTTCTCACAAAGTGCCGACCAAAAGAAGTTACTGGAGCTGTCGTGGAGCTCGCTATCGCAGCTGCGGAGGGAGAACAGTACAACTGGTCTCTCTTCCTGCTGAATTCTTTTTTGGCTGATTGCCTGAATGTGCAGGACAATGCAGCCCAATCATTCCATTTTTCGTGGCTTCTAATTCTATGCGCTCTCGTCGGGTGGAAGGAGCCCCCGAATACTCAGTTCCTTCCACGCCGCGCAGGAGAGGTTGCCGGCATGCGCTACATCAACCTCTGGGATTCCCCTAATCCCGCGAAGCGCAAGATGAATCGCGCTGTCTTTTGTGAGTACTACTATCTCCTCCGAGATACCATACAAGATATGCCAAGGCTGAGCGAGGAGACAGCCACATTGTATGAAGGGAAGTTGGCTTTTACTGCCGACATCCATCAACTTTACCTTCGGCCTTGCGACATTCCAGGTGACTGGGCGCTAGGTCTTTACAGGATGACCACAGAAGATGTCGAAGAAACCATTAAGTCGTGGTCGGACGAATGGAGAGCAGCAGCTGACATCGCACCTGCGATGCCACCCGCCGCTGCGCAAGAGAAGGATAAGGGCAAGCAAGCCCCTGAGCAAAGAAGCGATGAAGGCTCAACAGAACCAGCCACCAAGAAGCAGAAAGTGTCGCATCCCACTGAGGCCATTCCCTCAGAGGTCGACAAATACTTGAAAGAGCAATTTCGTGAGATGAGGAACATGCATGCTCACATCCGAAGTGCTCTAGACTTACAGTTTGTAGAATTGAAAGGTCTCGCAGGAAGGATTGCGCAGACCCATCCGCCAGCATCTAATTCGCAGGCGGCACAAGAAATTCCAACTGATGAGCGAGTTGAAGAACTCACAGAAAGGCACACTGTCGTGCATATTCCACCTACTAGCATGACACTTCCAGATCCTCTAGCTGAACTACAGGTAAGCACAGTTGGACCTGTAGAAATAAATTTGTCTATGATTCCTATAGAAACCCTACAGCTTGTACAGGAGAAAGTTTCTCTTGAATTGAGAGCTAGAGAGCTCTCTACTTTCCAGGCAAACCAATGACTGCAATCGCAGGAGATAGAGCTGAAAGAAAGTAATAAGAATATCTCTGCGAAGCTTGCACTCTATGAGGCGCAAGACACCGGCATCAGAAACGCAATAGAAGAGATTGCCCAGGAATTGTCGGCTTGCGAGATTCAACCAGACCTCCCTCTGGTTGCAAAATTTCAAATTATTCGCGAAAGGGCGAAAACCCTGGAGCAAGAAATAATTGCTATGGCAGAAGGCCATAGAACCCAGATTGCTGAGCTAGAAGCTCGCGTTGCTGCGCATCTTACGGATGATGCGCAGATACAATTTGAAGCATTGAGCAGAGCTTCCACACGGATGAAAGATCGAGTACAGGAAGCCAAGAACCTGATGGACCAGGCTATGGAAGCTTGGTCAGAGCTTGTGAACCTCCCTTTTAAAGTGGGACTGTCAGAACAGGTACAAGCTGCAGAACAGTCTCTCACTGTCCTCAATGAAGAAGCTAAGGCCCTAACAGGCCTACCAAAAATGAAGAAAATGGGCGAAGTGCGCAAAATGCAGCAGCAACTGCACAAGCTCAGAACGGAAGATGAGAAGCTCACCAACAGCATTCAGCCATTCATGGATGAGTATGCTGAAATCGTTGGCCAGGTTAAGACAAAAATCAAAGAGATTACCGAGTCTCAGGAGATCATTGATACACTCACTAAAGACGAAGCGACCGCAGAAACAGTGCAAACAGCTGATGAGTGTATTGAGGAATTGGACTCCGCTATTGCAAAGTGGCAGAAAACATTCGCGGAGATTCAAGCAAAAGCAGATGCGCAAATCAAACGACCACGCGCTAGTGCGAGTGGCTCGAGGGCGAGCCACAAGTGAGTGTTGGGGGCCTGTTGGGGCCAAGGTCGCAGCTATAGTAAAAGCTGCGAATTTTGGGAAAAAGCACGAGTATGGAAGGAAAGTGCTAATTTTGGGACAAGCACTAAGTTTTGGATAAGAAGGAGACGGTGCGCAGTACGGTGCCAGATGGATGATCTCAGCGCAGATCACAGACCGAAAATTGAGGAGCTCGCGTGCACGTCATCGAAGAATGAAGGTGGCTCAGCTACCATAATAAATAAGGCGATGGAGTAGAGGGCTCAGCTACCCTCATTTAAAGGCTCAGTACAGAATTTATGGTTGCTCGGATCAAGGAGGAGCAACGGACCAGAGCATTGAAGGCGAAGGACGATCGCCCATACCCACAATCTGCGCCGGAATTCACGGAGCCTGCAGGAAGCGGCGACGTGACTGCAAGCGGCGCCTACAGTACACCTAGCCATGTGCGTGGTTAGGGTTTTTGGGAATCACTGTTGGGAAAGGCCCACAGTTTTGTAAAGGTGTGACCGTCATGGCCACCTATATATATGAATAATTGTAATGGATAGATGTTGGGTTAGAGAGTTAGAGAGAGCTAGATTTTAGACTGTTAGATAGCCAGTCTAAAGGATAGATCATGTGTTGATTATCCTTCTGTATTTTCTACCCAGAGTGTAGAACTAGAGAGGAAATAGGATAGCCGAGGAGCTAATCCCTGAGTTTCCAGACAGTCTGAGTCGACGTCTGTGCCTTTGTAATCTCCATAGAGAGGAGACAAGCTTGAGAGAAGGGCTCCCAGCTGTGTGCGTGGAGTTTCCTGGAAAGATCTAAGGCTGCAGCTGTGTGCGCAGCATATTGTATAACTCTATCATTTTCTGGTTAATATAACACTCCCGTGGACGTGGTTTTCCTCGAGGAGAAGAGCTTCGCATATATCTTCTTGTTGTAATGTTTGCGTGAATGATAACTGTTTAAGATCATTACCTGTGTGTACGTCTTTTGCATCATCTTTGCGACTGTTTAAGTGAGAGTAGGAAGGTCCTTTATTGTTATAATCCTTTATTGTTATAATCGCCAAGTATAGAAGGAATAGTGGAACGCTGTCGCTGCAGCGACCGAGTTTCGCGTGACTGCGACAAGTGCGCAGGGCGAGAAGGTATTTGAGCGCGTCGACGCAGGGAATAGGCGCCTTCTGCGCCCGGAGGACGAAACTGCGCAGTGGGTCTGCAGGAAGGAAGGCATCCGCGCAGTTGCGTCGCGAGGCCCTCGGGAAAGTCCGACCGCCGATATTTGAGGGAGAAGAAGATAGATAGAACAATCTCCGCGTCACCACGGTTAAGGAAACCTGATTCCTTAACCCCCCATAGCCACTTCGGGTGAGACCTCGAGCTGCCGCGCAACTCGTTGCTGAGAGGGCCAGTGCGCCAAGGGGTTTTGTTGCTGCGCTTCATCAAAACCCGGGTCTGCCCAGTAAAGCAGCCAACATCTTCTCAGCTGTAGATAGCTTTCTGCTGGAGTAAGCAATCGGGTGGTCAATACTTCCTTCTCCATACTGTGTAAGCACAACCCCCAATGCTATTGAAGAAGCATCAACATGAACATGAAAAGGTTTTCTCCAGTCCGGGAAAACTAGAATAGGCGCTGTGATCATCTTTTCTTAAAGTGTGTCCAAGCTCTGTTGGCATTCTTCTGTCCATTGGAACTTCGAATCCTTTTTCAGCAATCTTTCCATAAGTGCTGTGATCTTTGCATATCCTTTGATGAATTTTCTGTAGTATCCTGTATGTCCCAATGTAGTGCGCAATTGCTTAACGGAGTTGGGCGCAGGTAAATTAGCAATGATGGCAACCTTCGCAGGATCCATCAGGAGTCCTTGTCTGCATACAATATGTCCCAACAAAATACCAAAGGGCGCACAAAATATACATTTTTTCAAGTTAAGGGAAATCTGATGCTGTCTACATTTTTCTAACATCATGCGCAGATTTGCAATATCGTTCTTTAATAGGCCAAATACAGTCCAGTCATCAAAATAGACTTCTAAAAACTTGTGAATGAATTCTTTAAAAACAACAACAACAACTCTAGAGAAGATAGCAGGAGCGTTCTTAAGACCAAAGGGCATTACCGTGTACTGGAATGAGCCCCATTCAGTTGCAAAAGTAGTCTTATGACGGTCGTCTGGATGAATTCTGATCTGATGGTATCCCGAAAATCCATCAGTGAAAGAGTAAGCCTCTTGTCCTCCAACATTATCAAGCACTTCATCTGTAAAGGGCATAGGAAATGGATCATGCGCTGATGCGTCATTGAGCTTGCGCAAGTCGACACAGATTCTTATTTCACCTTTCGTTTTCTTTTCTTGGACCACCATAGGACTAATCCAATCGCTTTCCTCTACTGGCTCAATAATACCTGCTGCGAGCATCTTGTCAATTTCTTCTTTGACTTTTTCTTTATAGCGCGGGTTCAACCTGTATGGGCGCTGCTTTACTGGCTTGGCGTCTGCTTTCAGAGGTATGCGCATCACTCCTAAGTCTCCTAGGATGCCTTTCATTTCTGTGAACTTGGTAGGAAAGATATCCTGGTAGTCACGTAATAAATCTGAAATATGCGCAACAGTTTCATCATCCCAATAATCTCCTATAGAAGCAAACTTGGGTTCGGCTTCTGTACCAATGTTAACCTTTTTGAGCTTGATCTGTTCTGTAATGGCAGGGATATTAAGCTGAGGACCTTCAACATTGCGCGTGCCTTCTGATTCTGGAATATTGATGTTGCGAGGATCGTCCTCCTCATCTTCAGTGGTGAAGTTATAACATTCCAGGGCATGTTCTATCTGGACATCCCAATCTGGTTGGGAATATTCTGGTAATAGACATGGTTCAAATACCTTCTTTTTAATACACTTCAGAGCCTGATCGATGCTTGGATGTTCTGACTCAAAGATGAAGGTAAGCTGAAAACTTTCTATCATAAGAGGCCAACTGATAGTGCCTTTGCGCAATTCTGTTTCAGTATACCAGTTCCTTGGAACTGTATCCAATGTGTGGATGAATAGGTGAACCCATTCATCTTCCGGAATATCTGACCATTGCTGAATGCATGCTTCAATGTGTGACCTGGGGTCACTCTGTCCCTCATACTTGCGTAGGACTTCGGCTGTGGTGTCCTGAAATCTGTGCAGTATCAATCTGCGACAGTCTTGCCATGTATGAATATTCTCCTTATGCGCAGCCCACCATCTTGCGGGTGTGGCGCGCAATGCTACATCCAGTGCCTGTATGCGCTGCTGTTCTGGAAGCTTTTGTTCATAGTCATGTATGAATTTAGTTACTTCAGTTAAACCATCAAAAATTGGGATGTCAGTTAATTCTGTGCCAATCCATCGAATGGATTTAGTCATCATAGCGCAACGCCTTGCAGATACCTCATGTAAACGATTCTGCCAGTTTTCCAATCCTGCATCTGAGTCTGATGTACACAAGCTATCGCATCGCCAGCTGATATGGCCATCTACTGTGGGGTTGACATAGTCACTGTGGTTAGTAGTCATTTGGTACAAACTTTCCATGTGGCGCGCTTCCTCTTCTGCGCGAATGGGTTCTATATACCTAGGTCCTTGAATAGGATCAAGTGGTGCGATGACCCTAATCTGGTCATCCGCAAAGGTCATCTGTCTTTTCTTCAAATTAATGACAGCCAAATTATCAAATGCCCAGTCTATTCCTAAAAGTGCTGGGTATGGTCTACTATCATCCATGATTTTGATTACTTCAAAATATGCAGAGCTTCTTACTCCTTCAATATCAATAGGTACATTGGGTAATCTGCCCACTGGAGAGACTCGTTGCTGATTCGCGAGTCTTAGCTGGATAGGGGATCTTGTAAGCTGAGGGCTTCCCATCTGTTCCCATGTCTGCATAGTGAGAACATTGGCTTCGGAGCCCAGATCTAACATGACTTCGTCCATTTCAAATGCTCCAATCTGCGCTGTGAGCCTCATCTCTTTTCCAGTTCTAATGTGACTCCTAATCTGGTTAACGACACACTGCGGTGTGTTCGTCGAAGCAGACTGTTGGCACCGATCCAACAGGTGTTGGAGTTCTAGAGTTGCCTTTTCATTGCGCAACAATTTTAAACATTGTCGCAGGAACGCATGAACACTGCCTAGTGCATGCTCCTCATCAGGCCTTCCAGCTGTAGTGGCCTGTTCTTGCACCAGGTTGTCTTGTCTTAGCACTTGCGATCTAATATTGTTCTGCGGAATTGCGGCAGAACTTGAAGCTCTCGGATCTGAGAAATACTCTTGAGCTTTCTTGAATGCTTCTTTTTGCTTCTGCAGGTTAAGTGGGGCTGGTTTAATATTAGTGCGGTGCACCCATTGCGTCGCTTGCTTTCCCATTCCCATCTCTTGCGCACCAGTGGTTGCTCCACTGCGTGTCATTATATTAACTGTAGGGTCTGGTTCTCTTTTTTCTGCTCCAATCAACTGAATATTCTGATTGACCTGTGGGGTCTTTGCTTGCATCTTAGCCTGTAACTGAGGGCATTCTTCGATGATATGGTCAGAAGATTTACAATACCTGCAGAGGGTTGTAGGATTTCGGCAATCCCTGGCAAAATGACCTTGTGCTCCGCAATTATAACAAGTGATCTGTCCTCTTCCGCGACCAAAATTTATTGTGCGTCCGCGTCCTCTGTAATTTCCTGCTCGGGCGTCGCGAGTTTGGTCATACGGTGGACCTGCTGTGGGTCCTTGTGTCTCTGCTTGTACCCTAAAAACATCATGCTTTCTTTCTATCATAAGATCATATGCTCTACAATTGTTCTCATCATGACCTACTGATTTACAGAAATTACAATATAGATTCTTTGGAGTTTGTACATATTTCTGAAGTAAGTGACATTCTTGTGGTCTATGACCTCTAGTTCTACAGATTTCACACCAAGGCCCCTGTGCCTGTGGTAAAGGGTTAGGTTCTCCAGTTGCAATATAGTCTATGAAGATGGGGCAATGGTCCTTTGAATGACCTTGGGCTTTACATTTTGTACACCAAATTTCTTCCTTAATCTCCTTGCCTTTCTTAATATCATGCACTTGCAAGGTTAAGTTTGATAATTGGTTCTGCAACTGCGCAACATCGTTGCTTGTTCCCGCAATGGGCGAAGCTTCTAGTTTCATAGCCATCTCGAGAGCTTGTTCCTGAGTATTGAGATTCTGTTGCATAAGAGGAAGTCTAATATGTGGGAGCAGCACAGCAATGAACCATTCCTTATGCTGCTGTGGTGCAAACTCGAAGCTTACTTGATCTATCAAGGCTTTGAACTTGTGGTCAAAGTCCCATACTGATTCTGTAGGTAGTTGTTTGATGTCTTTGAGCTCTGTTATACACTGTGATTCTGATTTAGGTTTCTTGAATTCTCTAATCATGGCATTTCTTACATCAGCAAGCGTTCTATTCTGTGCTGCTGAGTATTTCATGAACCAAGTCAAGGCTCTTTCTCTTAGTGTGGTTGCTAACTGAACCAGTTTAACAGCATCATCATTAATTTGCTTAATTGTCCAAATGGCTTCACATAAGAACCAGTGCTGCTCAGGGTCTTCTATCCCTGTTCCTCTAAAAGTTGGTAGCTTCATGTCATCACCCATCCTTCTTGCACTAGGTTGAGGTGAGGGTGCTGTAGTAGTGCTTCTGGGCTGGTTAAATAAAGGTGGTACAGAGGTACTAGAAGTACCGTGTGGGCTACTAGAAGGTGTTACTGCGGGGTTATACTGAGCTTCGTCTGGTTTTTGCGGTGTAAAGGGGTGATAAGGGATATGAGCACTCCCTTGTCCTTCTATATGGCTTGGTCTAGGGACTTGGCTATCGTCTGGGCTAGACTCAAAATAATATTGGTCAAGGCCTACTTTATATCGTTTTCCACTACGAGTGCAACCAATAAGTTCAGGATCACTATCAGAATCTAGGGACATTACTTGTCTATGCTATTCATCAGAAGCAATACATAGCTTTCCTTTTTCATACAGAAGCATTTTAATCCATAAGTTCAGAGAATTTAAGAACTTACCTCTGTGTACTTGGAAGAAATTCCTCTCAGCTTCACTGAAACTCTTTCTTGTATCTACTGCAAACTCAGTGATGAAACCTTTCAGTAGACTATTCAACCAAAAGTCTACTGCGCGAGACACAGGATTGTCTATCCGCTTCACAATACTGACTAGCTCAGGCGTCCAAGCGATGGGTCGATCAATATGCACAGTAGGTCTAGAGTCTTCTAACTTGGCTATCCAAGCGTGCAACTCCAGTGCGAATGTCACAAAGAAAATTTCGTGAAGGTCAGTATAAATATACTTCTGCAACCAGTCTTCTGTTTGGAGCGTAGAGCTTCTATTTTCTTGTTCAGCGAACTCTTTAGCCTTTAAATCAAACCAGTCTCCAATTTCTTTAGCTGTAGGATTCCAGTAACACATTTGTTAAATGAGCAAGTCTCAGTGTAACAGAACCTTGTGCTGGCTTCAGCAACAATCTCAGACGTCGCGGAAATAGTAAGTCTCACAGCAGCAAGTCGCAAGACAAGGGAACCATTTTTTCTCCTCGACCTCGCGCGTCGCCAAAATAACAAGTCTCACAACAACAAGTCGCAAGGCAATGGAACCATTTGTTCTCCTCGATCTCGCGCGTGGCCAAAATAACAAGTCTCACAACAACAAGTCGCAAGGCAACGGAACCATTTGTTGGCTGCTTTCTTGGGCAGACCCGGGATTTAATGAAGCGCAGCAACAAACCCCTAGGCGCATTGGCCCTCTCGGCAACGAGCTACGCAGCAGCTCGAGGTCTCACCCGAAGTGGCTATGGGGGGTTTAAGGAATCAGATTTCCTTAACCGTGGTGACGCGGAGATTGTTCTTCCCTTGTTCCGGTTCCTCAGATGTCGGTGGCCTGACTTTCCCGTAGGCCCCTTGGCTCAACTGCGCGGCTTCCTCCCTCAGTAGGCCCGCTGCGCAGTTTCTATGCTCTGGCGCAGGAGCAGCTATTCCTGGCGTCAACGCGTTAAGTACCTCCTCGCCCCGTGCGCCCAGCGCAGTAACGCGTTCCTCGATCACTGCCGCGATAGCGCTCCACCACTTCTTCAATACACTCAACACTTATAGCTATCAAGGGACCTTCCCAACTCACTTGAACAGTCGCAAAGATAATGCAGGAGTCTTGCATGCACAGGTAATGAACTTAAACAGTTAATCATTCACGCAAACATTATAACAAGAAGAAATATGTCAAGGTCATCTCCTCGAGGAAAACCACGTCCACGGGAGTTTATATTAACCAGAAAATGATAGAGTTATACAATATGCTGCGCACATAGCTGCAGCCTTAGATCTTTACAGGAACTCCACGCACACAGCTGGGAGCCCTTCTCTCAATCTAGTCTCTTCTCTACAGAGATTACAAAGGCACAGACGTCAACTCAGACTGTCTGGCAACTCAGGGATTAGCTCCTCGGCTATCCGATTCTACTCTAGTTCTACACACTCGATAGAAAACACAGCAAAGGATAATCAACACATGATCTATCCTCGAGACTGACTATCTAACAGTCTAACCATCTAACTATCCCAAAAGTATCTAACTCTTCTTCTTATCATGTATACATATATATAGGTGGCCATGACGGTCACACCTTTACAAAACTGTGGGCCTTTCCCAACAGTGATTCCCAAAAACCCTAACCACGCACATGGTTAGGTGTACTGTAGGCGCCGCTTGTGGTCATGTCGCCGCTTCCTGCAGGCTCCTTGACTTCCGGTGCAGATTGTGGGTATGGGCGCTTGTCCTTTGCCTTCAATACTCTGGTCCGTTGCTCCTCCTTGATCCGAGCAACCATAACTTCTGTACTTAGCCCTTAAATGAGGGTAGCTGAGCCCTCTACTCCATCGCCTTATTTATTATGGTAGCTGAGCCACCTTCATTCTTCGATGACGTGCGCGCGAGCTCCCCGATTTCCGGTCCGTGATCCTCGCTGAGCTTGTCCATCTGGCACCGTACTGCGCACCGTCTCCTTTTTGCCCAACACTTAGTGCTTGTCCCAAAATTAGCACTTTCCTTTCATACTTGTGCTTTTTCCCCAAAATTCGCAGCTTTACCACAGCTACGGCCTAGGCTCCAACACAAGGTCTGGCTGACGTAATAAATCACATGCTCTTGGTGAGAGGCATCTGCTTGGACCAAAACTCCGGACATAGCATATTCAGATGCCGAGATATAAAGGGTGAAGTCTTGAGAGAAATCTGGTGGGGATATCAAGGGGGCTTGTGTGAGAGCTTTCTTGAGGGCGTTGAATGTCGTGTCTGCTTGCTCATCCCAAACAAAGGGTATGTGGGTACGAAGTAAGCGTAAGAACCCATGGACTTTGGTGGCATAATCAGGAACGAAGCGCCTGAGGAAATTGGACCGCCCTTGTAGACTTTGGAGCTGCCGAAGCGTGCGAGGAGGAGGAAGTTCTAAGATGGCTTTGAATTTCAAGGGATCGACAGTGATTCCGTCTTGGGAAACAATGAAACCCAACAATCGGCCTGCTGGGATGCAAAAGACACACTTGTGTGGGTTCAAGCGGATTTTATATTTGCGACAATGCAGGAAAACTTGCCGGAGGTCATTAAGGTGGTCTAATCGTTTTTGGGAACGAGCTATGAGGTCATCAAGGTAGACTCGCAGGATATGGACCAAGTCGTGAAAGCAATAGGTCATTCCCGCTGGAAAGTGGCACGAGCATTTTTAAGGCCAAATGGCATGACGCGGTACGCAAAGGTGCCCCATGGGGTGGTGAAGGAAGTCTTGTACTGATCCTCCTTACGAATGTGAATCTAGTTGTATCCGGAAAACCCGTCCATGAAAGATAGGACCTCATGGCCGGCATACTCATCAATGAGTTGGTCAATGAATGGCGTGGGGAAATTGTCTTTTGGACAAGTGTGGTTTAAGTCACGGAAATCAGTGCATACTCTAAGGGTGCCTTGCTTTTTGTTGATGGGAACAGGGTTTGACACCGAGGTGGCGTACGGAATAGGATAAATGAATCCTGCTTTGCGAAGTTTCTTGACCTCAGCTTTAACGGCGGGGAGTTTGGAAGGATGAATGGGTCGCTGTTTCTGGAGAATAGGGGGTACCTCAGGCCATGTATCAATGTGGTGTTCTATGATGGCGGGGGTCGAGACCAGGAATCTCGGTATAGGACCAAGCAAAGACATCACGGAACTCTTGAAAGAGCTTTTTGTACGCCTGAGTTTCTGCTTGAGTGCAAGATGCGCCCAGCGAGATGAGTTCAGGTTTCCCAGGTGTTGCGGAAATGTCTATCTGTATAGTGGGGGAAATGTTCGACATGTTCCCTTCTTCAAAGGAATCTGGTGCTGGGATGGGGTCCTTTAACCAATCGACCTTAGTGGGTATGAAATCTTTTGATTCGACCGATAGCTGGTTGGATGCGGTGGATGTAGATGCTTCCGGGAGGAAGTACGAGCGATGATGCATATCATCCCAAGGGTAGTCGGGTGCAGTGAGTGTCTCCAAAATTTGCTCATCAGTATTGAAGTAGTTAGACCATAAATCAAGGGGTTCTGATTTGAAAGTTGTTGAAATCATATATATTGTATTGACTTCTTCCGACGAGGATGATGGCGGGGGGTAGATCTCCTCGATGAGGGGAGGAGATATCTCCAAATCGACATTGTTTAACTCGTACAATGCTGCTCTATAGTCAGGGAGATCGGGACAATGGTGAGAGTAGTGGCCGTAAACACTGCATATGGCACAAGGATGGTTGGTGCGCAGTGATCTGTCGCGAGGCTGAGGAGGTGGCTCAAGTCTAACGACTGGGATGCCGGCGTCATCATCCAACATATTCATATGCTCTTGGAGTGCTGGTAACTGTGGGCATTGATGAGTTGGATGGCCTATCTCATCGCACAATGAGCATTTAGGGGGAGCTCGAAACACCAGTGGGGGTTTAACTTCCTTAGGAGGTGGTATAGCAGTGTATGGTTGTGGACCTCTGCCCCCAGTGGGCTTGATAAGAAGGGGGGGATTCGTTGACGATGAAGGGATTGCGACACCAGGAGGAGGTTGATTTGTGGTAACAATAGGTTGTACCGGTTGGAGGATGACGTTTGGTGTTGGCGGTGGAACGGGAGGCGAAATATACCACATGGGTAATCCCAATGTTAACCCGGGTAGACTAAGGGTAGCCATAACCGGGGCGCTTACTACACCCGAAGGAGGAAATAGAAAGGGGATGGTGTGGATGGGTGTAACACCGATGTGACTAGGGACCAATGGTGGTTGACTACCGGGTGTTTGTGTATTCTGTGAAAGAGTACAGAGGTTTGTGACATGGGTCTCCGGTGACGGTGGTGGAATGGCCTGGAATGTAGAGGTCATTGGTGTATCTGAGTAAAGTCTGGGTCCCACAGAAGACACAAAGGAGGTAGTTGCACTAGAAGCGGGTTGTTCAATCATGGGAAGAACATTTTCAGGTGCTGCAGGGGCATTGGGATCATAGTAGGTGAGTCGGTCAATTTTGACCACGCGTCCCTCGTGGGGGAACATCATGGTGCCAAAAACGGATGAGGCGACCACTTTCATGGCGTACATGTAGCTGCGGCCAAGTAAAAGGTTATAATCGAGCTGGGCATTAATGACCTCTATGTCAATGAGCACAGTTTTCCCACCTAATTGGACGGGGACCTTGGGTAGTAAACCTTGAGGTTGAGCTGACCGGCCGTCGTAGGCCCGCAATGCAGTGGTGGATTGCTGGAGAGTAGGGGATCCCAACTTCTACCAAACAAATGTGGACATGACGCATGTGGAGGCATCCTCGTCGATGATACATCGATGGATGACAAGATTCCGAATAGAAACAGAAACTTGGACTGCTATGGTGGAAGGCAGACGTGGTTCGGACTGGTCCAAATCAAAGGTCATCAATTTCGAATCATTTGGGTCAATCACCCCAATGGCGGAAAGTAAAGTCTTGCGCTGTGTAGGACAGTTTTTCAAAAATTCTAATGCAGACATGGCTGCGAGAGATTGAGCTAGGTCATCTACGATGTTGTAATTTGACGCAGCCCGTGCATTGGGGTTGTTGTTGATATGGCGGAGTGGGAAACGAGGTGCTTTAGATGCGCCATCGAGTGGAAGAGGTGGTATCCGTAACGTCTGATCGGTGGGATGAGCGTTAGTATCCTTATCGGCGGGGGGGGCTTCGGAGGTAGGGCCATACTGGTTCCGACGAGTTTGGATATTGACGTCCGCAGTGGACATCATCAATAAGTGGTGAGTGCCTGAATCAAACATGGGTTGATCAAGAGCGGCGTAAGTGATTTGTTGTGGTTGCACGTTGCCCTGTGGGGGGGCTAACAGCTGAGTGTTCACCACTCCTTGTGTTGGAAAAGGGTTTTGTAGCACCAAAGGTTGTTGTTGAGGTGGTGGAGGGTTGGGTGGTGGCTGAGGAGCCGCCTTCCCTTGACGATGGGCGTCATCTGTCCATAGTTGTCGAGCTCGCTCTAGATGTGCGCAAGCGTAGGTATAGTGGCCATAGACACCGCAAATAGAACAAGGATGGTTTGTTCGTAAATTAGCATTTTTGGCTTTCTTAGGTGGCCGATTAGGATTCTGATGAGCAGGCGCCGCGTTATTGTTTTGCGGAGGATGGGTAGGTTGTGGAGCTTGGTTATGGTTTTGGTTGTTTCCACGGTTACGTCCTCTTCCGCGGTTTGGTTGCCCACCCTGGTTGCGTTGGTTATTTTGGTATTGGGGCTGATGTTGTTGTGCGTACACATGCCCTTGAGCATTGGGGGGATTCTGGGGAGCCGCAGGTGCAGGAGCAGGTTGCGGTGGATAATATGTTGGTGGAGCTGGAGGTGGTCCAGCTGCCTATTGGGGTTGTTGGTACCCCAGAGCTATTGGATGTGGTGTATTAGCTGGTGCAGCTTGCTGTGGGTACTGCATCTGCTATGGCGAGAACTGAATGGGGTTCTGTGTCACAGGTTGGATATGGTATGTAGAAGGTACATATGCTGATGGCGCTTTCCCATAGCAATGTTGCGAACAAGAGGGTCCATGAATGTGATGGGTCTGGTTTGTTGGACCGTAAGAAGTTGTCGCTCCGGAACTGGATGTAGCCCTAGAGAGGTCTGGGGCGGGCGTGGTGCTCACCATGCTGAAAGGTTTAGGTTGCAGTGTGATTTGGCCAATGATGCCATCAGCGGCATGTGATGCCCCCGGTGCATCACCACGTGAAGAGTCGCCTTGTGGGGCATCAGGTATGATTGTGTATAGATAACCTGACTGGGCGTAAATGAGATCAAACTGTTGGGCTTTAAGGATGGCCTCTTCTTCAGACTGGGGTCTTTCAGATGCCACATCCTTCACAATGAGAGGGAGGAGGGATTTTAGGAACCAATCTAAGAAGATACGGTCGTCTAACTTAATTTTGCAGAGGCTTCAGCGCCGACGCCACTCATGAATGTGGTCAGTGATGTGGGTGGCCATGGTTTGTCTGCAAGACAGTAGGATCTTGACTCCCGCATCATAACGGACAGGTAACTGGAAAAACTACAGGAAGGTCAAGGCAAGGGAGGTAAAGGTGGCATGCGTCTCATGAGGCTGCTTGATATACCACTTAGCTGCAGAGCCAGTGAAGGTGCGCTGTAAATGCCGGAGGCGGATTGAGTTGTCCACTATGGAGTTGGAAGAACACCATAAATGGAAGGACATGATATGGTTCTGGGGGTCTTCACCTGCCTTGCCCTCAAACTTAGGGATGTCAGAGGGGAGTTTGGTGGGCATGTGAGGCCACGCAGGATTGTGTCTGATGGGGTCATTGGTGAGCCTAGCTAAGTATGGCAGGTTCAGACTCGCCATGTATGGTAAGCTAGCAGATGTGGAGACTGGAACTGGGACCTGCCTAGTCATTGTGGTATGATGTAGGGGTCCAGTAGCGCCTAAAGGTATGTTAGGTATGGAGGGTGTGTGCCCTCCAATAGGTGTAGTCTGGTATGGGCCAGCGCCTCCAAGTGCAACATGGGTTACACTTGGGTTAGGAATAGCAGTAGGGATTCCTGGGATAGGGTTTGTGGAAACCAGAGGGGGTGTGGCCCCTATGTTGGGCATACCCATAACAGGTGGTGGCCCTGTGTTGGGCATTCCTAAATGTGGAGTGTTGCTCATGTTGGGCATACCCAGGGGGGTGGTTGTTTCCATGGATGGCATGGCCACAGAAGGGTTTTTGGATGTCTCGCCTATGGTGCTGGTAAATAGTGGGTAAAATGGTGTTCCAGCCATAATGGTGGGTGGTGGTAATATAACGTAGTTTTCGGATTCTGCCTCAGAATCAGAGGTGAAGTGAGGCGCGTAAGAATCGGATGACCGTCTGGTTGACCGACGATGTGTCAAATCAAGGGATAAGGCTCTGCGTCGGTGACGTGGAGAGCCAAGGAGGCTAAACTCTGGGAGTTCGCCCTGTAGACGACGAGAGCGTCTAAAATTCTCAATGGTGAGAAAATACGTTTTTGTGAAAAAATCTGTTTAAGTATCAGGTGGTGATATATATAAAAAAGCTCAAAACCCTAATGCAACCAAGGGTGCAAGAAGGTAAGTGAAAAAGAAGGCTCTCAGGCCAAAAAATCAACCTCAAAAAAGGCACTTATTCTAGCAGTTGTGCTACAATAAGTGGAGGAATGCAACAAATGGTCAGAGTACCAACATGCAAACGGCTTCTAGAAAAAATAGGTGTAACTAGACCAAAGGTGGGTTAAAGCATGCAAACACCTAACTAAAAGTATTGTGACTCAAACAAACGATATCCTCTGCAAGGTGATGAAATCCAAGTCAGACAATATGAGTGTTGAGACAACGGCTAGATATCCCCCTACCGGGAGGGACACCGGGTAATCAATCCTAAATAAAGGCTACTAGGATACTCCGTTCATGACGCGTCGAGAAAAGGTAAATCTGCCGTTTGGTCCTTTGATCGCAATATCCCAATATAGGGATATCCCGAGAACTGCGAATGGTAGCCCTTCGGTTACTGAATGGATTTCGGTATTCCACTCAGGCTTCCGGAACCATCCTCGCGACTTCAACCCTCCTAGGGGAGAGGCCTTCCCACAAACCAGTTGTGACCGCGCCAAAAAGTACTAAGAGATTTTAGCTCCCTAATTGGACAACTTCTATGTCTCAGATGTAATAACTGAGGGGTGTTATTGGAACACCTATCCCCCCAATACTACTTAACTACAAAAGTTCTTTTAGTGTTCCCCAAGTGGGGTTAAAAGTGTGTTGAAATTAGGGTACGTTTTAAGGCTCAGTTCAATTAAGTGATCGAGTGAGTGCACGTGAGGTATTTGTAAACTGAGCTTGAAAAAGGTAAATGCTTTCCAGGAAATTTTCAAAAAACAAAGGAGCTTTTGAAAATCAAAAAGCAAATATTTATGACTTTTTCAAATAAATGGAAGTTAAATGCTTTTCAATGACTTATTCAAAAAACAAAGTTTTTCTTGAAATATAAAAGCAAATAATATTACTTCGAAAAGAAATGAATGGATTTCTTTTCAAGGAAATTGCTAAGGGCAAGATTTTTTAAAGAAATAAATAGAAAAAATAAAAAAATAAAAAATAAAAAATAAAAAATAAATAAAAAAATTTAACCTAGATAAACTGCAAAATAAGTCTTTCTTTCACTTTCTTGAAAATTTTTAAAAAGACTTCTACATGTGAATTTAAATAGTGAAATTTTTTCTATAGCTGTAAAGTATGCAGAATTTAATACTGTAAAAATGTGCTAGATGGGCAAAAAGTACAGTAAGAAATTAATTTTTTGAATCGGAATGGGCGAATGAAAAAATTAGCAGCGCGCCTTTTGACAGAAAAGCCGCGATGGACCGTGCGGGTTTCTGTCGCACAGTCGCGATGGACCGCGCGGGATTTAGGCGCACTGTCGCGATGTGCAGCACGGAAAATGGCCGCGAAGCCGTGGGGAACCGCGAGGAAAAGGGGCGCGCAGTCGCGATGTGCAGCGCGGTAAATGACTGCGAAGCCGCGATGTGCAGCGCGGAAACAGGCCGCGAAGCCGCGGTGAACCACGCAGAAAAAATCCGAAAAGTCGCGGTGAACCGCGCGGAAAAAAGCCGAAAAGTCGCGATGGACCACGCGACTGTCAGGCTAAAAACCGCGAGGCGAAAGATGTGCGCGGAAGCCGAAAAGCGAACCCAAAAATTGAGAATTTCAGGATGTTAATGGGGCCAAATCTTAGAGCAGCAATGGATCTGCTATCTAAGATGACAGATCTATGGATCAAAAGGTTAAAAACTAATAAAAAACTAGGATTAAAAGCAAAACTAGAGATCTATTGTTCAAACCAAGCGGAGTCTCCAAAAACTGTTGGCCCGGTTTTGTAACCAGGCTTAGTGCTATGGGCACCTGCTAACTAGTAGCAGCAGTTTCAAATAGAATTAAACAAGAAACTAATCTAAACAAAACTAATCATGGATCTATGCAAGAATATAAGCAAATAATGTAAACATTTAAAAAACAAGAACAAGAAAATATTAAAGAATGAATTTGTATTGAAAAATGGGGGGCAAGCAAGTGCTTGCGATAATACCTTCAATGGTGAAGTTTGATGTTGAGTAACTCCCAAGATGAGTAGCTCCAAGCTCCAAGAGGTCTCCTTCTCCAAGGTTGCTTACAATGGCTAAAATGCTCAAGGGAGATTTCGGCAGCATGAGGATGAGATAATGGATGGATGTGAAATGAGGAGCCCCTACCACCTTTTTATAGGTTTTGGTGGTGGGGAATACCATTTGTGGTTTTGTGGAAACCAAATGGTATTGACCAACATGGTTTAGGTACTTTTCCCTCCTTTTTTCTTTTTTGAATAAAAATAATATTTTAATTCCCTTTTTAATATTTTTGGGAATTTGGACCCTTTTTGAGGGTTTTTTATGCTTTTCAGGAAAAATAATCTTTTTTTAATGGAAAAAGGGGTGTACTAAGGTCTTTTGGTGACCTTTTGTTGGTTTTAGAGGCTCAGATGGTGGAAAAGTGGACAAATGGGTCATGCGAATAAGGGAATGAGCTAGTGAGCACTTTTTAGGTGTTAACAACCGCAGGAGGCCATTTTGCAGGAAAGCCGACTGCGCAGAAGATCTTAGCCACAGGTCTTTGGTGGCCAACATTGCACAAGGGTACTAAGGAATTCTGCAAGTGTTGCGATGTGTGCCAGTGAATAGGAAAACCTTCAATAAGAGATGAAATGCTGCTAAGACCCTAGATAACAGTGCGTGCTTTTGATAAGTGGGCCATTGATTTTGTGGGACCTATCAACCCATCAGGAAAGAGAACCGGTGCAAGATACATCATCATAGCTACTTAATACCTCACCAGATGGGATGAGGCGAAGCCAGTTAAGAATTGCGATGCTGTCACTGCCGCGCAGTTCATTTTTGAGAATATTGTCACTAGATTTGGATGTCCACTGATTCTAATGAGTGATCAGGGCACACATTTCCTGAACAAGACTATAGAGGCCCTTACTGAAGAATTCCACATTAGTCACCATAAGAGTACACTTTACCACCCTCAAGCTAATGGTACGGTGGAGGCATTCAATAAGATTCTAGAGAATGGCCTGACCAAGATCTGTAATCAAGAAAGAGATGATTGGGACCTTAGAGTCAGAGCTGTGTTATGGGCTTATAGAACCACATGCAAGAAATTAACAGGTCACACACCTTTCAGTTTGGTGTATGGGCAAGAAGCAGTCATGCCCATGAAATACATTGTTCCCAGTCTCATAATTGCTCAAATTACAGAAATGGCAGATACTGATACTATGAGTGAAAGGCTGTCACAGTTGGTTGCCTTAGAATAAGACAGGCTTTTAGCTGGATTCCATCAACAAGTGCAGAAGGCAAGACAGAAGGCTTGGAATGACAAGCATATTAAGAATAAAGTCTTTCAGGAAGGATACTTTGTACTCCTCTATGATAGTAAATTCATCAAGTTTCCAGGGAAGTTTCGTGTACATTAGTTAGGCCCTTTTCAAGTGATGAAGATAACACAAGGTGGAGCAGTTCAGCTTGCGAAGCTTAATGGAGAGTTGCTGCCCACAATGATCAACGGGAGTCGGCTCAAGCTTTATCGCGACGGCCACTCTGCCCTGACGACCTAATCAGTTGCTAACGTTGTGTAGGTGTCCAGTGTAGTTGAAAGAGGCATCGCACTTGTCAGTCTACATGGAAGTCGCAAGAAATTTTCAGTCGGCTTCCCACGCAGTTCCTCGAAGCATCTGCACAGTCAATAAATCCTGTTCTGAGCGGGCCTATTTTTGCTCTTGCGGAGTTCCCTGGGTTGTCGAACTTTCACTCTCATGAAGTTCCCTATTGTCGATTTGTCACTCTTGCGGAGTTCTCCTCACCGTGGAGCCGTCCATGTGCACAGTTACCCATGCTGAAGTTACCCGCCAAAAATTTGAATTGCGGTAGTTCTGTAGCCACGTCTGAGTCTTAATGAAGGATGAGACCGCCATCTAATTGTACTTGCTCTGGTAGATTCAGCTTCATTTCCATAAGATTCACATTTAATTAAGGATATGAAGGCCTTAGCTCATCTCCCGAAGGCTGTTAGAGCCCATCCCTCGCATTTAAGGCACCACAGAGGCACGGGGGGAGGGGTTTGTCAACTCATACGCTTAAGCGCCAACGGTTATTAGCGTCACCTGCCCACATCTGCTACCGCCCTCAGCTATAAATACCCCTCATCTGTACACTCTTGGGTTACCTTTCCTTGCTATTTCGTTGTATAGTTATCATGTTTGAGAGTCTAAGCCATTGTTTTCAGAGCCGTGTCATGCAGACTACTGTCCTTTGTTTTCAGAGTTTGCATCCTACGCTATTCCACCCTTTTCTGTTTAGTGTTTGTCGTGTATGCAAGTTCATGATGGAGAACCTGTCAACTGAAGAATTCATCTGTCACTTTAGACACAGAGGGTTAGACTTCAGTATGGGTACCCCAATCAAGATTGTCGAGCTTCCTAGTTTCCCTGATCCTAGACAGTCCCCGGGCATAAGGGCGTCTCAACAACACCAGCAGCAGCAGCAGCCGGAGGAACCCATTCTAGAGCCCTTGGCCACTCTGGTTAACTACATTCCTCCATGCCCAGATGATGCACCCGAGGTGCGTATTCCCAAGAATGCCAAGTATTCGATTCTGCTGCCACCAATGGTGGAAATCGTGCAAGAAGAAGGATCCCTGCTTGGAAATCTTCTACTGGTTAAGTTTTCTGACTTCAACTTGGGATATTATAGAACGTATCCTCAGTTTGTACCAGATCACTATCTGACAGTGGTCCATAATCCTGTTAAGAAGATTGACGAATTCATCCCGCAGGAATTTCAGTAAATCTAGAGAAGCCTGGACTATTGAACCTGTTGAAGCTACCGCACTTCAAGCATAGCAATGAAGTTAATGTGGTTGTCAAGGTCCTGTTATCCTGCGTTCACGGTGGTTATCTTTGGCTAGGGAGGCCAATTGATCTGAATGTGGACCTGATTCATCGAATTACCGGCCTATATAAGGTTGGTAAGGACCCCAACGTCCAATTCATTGGTAAAGACAAGGACCGAAAGCTCGCTACACAGGTGGTGCAGAAATACAAATTGTCGAGAGGAGTTCGGGATTATGACCTCACTGTAGTTGAAGATGAAGCACTCAGATTCACAGGCAGTCTGCTCGCAGGCAGACTTTTAATGAAGTGTCGACCTAAAGAAGTCCCTAGAGCTGTTGTAGAGCTCGCAGTTGCAGCTGCGGAGGGTGAGCAGTGCAACTGGTGTCTCTTCCTCCTAAATACATTCTTGGATGACTACCGAAACGTTCAGGACACTTCCGATTAGCTATTCCATTTCTCTTGGCTCCTGATCTTGTGTGCCTTTGTCGGGTGGAAGGAACTGCCCAACATTCAGTTTCTTCTGCGCCGCTCAGGAGAGGTTACAGGGATGCGCTATGTCAACCTCTAGGATTCTAATAATCCCATGAAGCGCAAGATGAACCGCGCTGTGTTCTTCGAGTATTACCATCTTCTCAGAGATACCATCCTGGAAATGTCGAGGCTTACTGAGGAGACAACAGAACTCTATGGAACGAAGTTTGTCTTTTCTGCCAACTTGCATGAAATCTATTTCCGCCCTCGTGGAATTCAGTTGAAAGAATGGGCCGTAGGGCTCTACTGAATGACTAGCCAAGACATGGAGGACACCGTGAAGTCCTGGCTAGATGAATGGAAGCAGACCACTGAAGTTGCTGCCACAATGCCACCCCCTGAGGCGCCAGAGAAAGATAAGGGAAAGGAAAAGATCGGGAAAAAGAATGATGAAGGTCCATTAGGACCGTCTACCAAGAGGTAGAAGCCATCGCACCCTGCAGAAGCGACTAGAGATCCCTATGATACCTTTGCCGCGGAGTTCAACCAGCACTGGAAGGAGAAATTTCAGGAGCTGCGGGCCTCTCAGGCCAATATCAGAAGTGCTATAGACCTGCAGCTCATGGAGTTGAAAGGTCTTGCAAGACGAGTTGCGCAGACCCATGCGCTAGCATCCCGTTCACAGGAGCCGTAAGCATCTTCAAGCACCGAGCGGGTTGAAGCACCTATAGAAAGGCACACTGTCATCCACATCCCGCCTGCAAGCATGACACTCCTGGATCCTCTAGTTGCATTGCAGGTAAGCGCGGTTGGCCCTATTGAAATAAATTTGTCACTAATTCCGTTAGAAACCCTACAATTGGTTCAGGAGCAGGTCTCTACTGAGATGAGATCTAGGGATCTCTCCACATTCCATGCCAATCAAAGACTGCAGATGCAGGAAGTAGATTTAAGGGCAGGCTATAAGGAGATCTCTACGCATCTTGAACTTCACGAAGCGCAAGACACTGGGCTAAGCAATGATGTCGATGAAATCACCCAGGAGCTGCCAGCCTGCCAGATTCAACCAGACCTTCCTTTAGTTGAGAAAGTGCAACGCATTGGAAGAAGGGTGCAAGCCCTAGAACAACAAGTAGTTGCTATGGCTGAGGACCATAGAAAGCAGCTTGCCGAGTTAGAAGCTTGTCTCGTAGTGCCTCCCGTAGATGAGAAGCAAGAACGACTTGAAGCACTGCACATAGCTTCTACCCAAATGAAGCCTAGCAGCTAATGACGCAAGCTATGTAGGCTTGGGCTGAGCTCGAGAAGCTCCCTTCCAAATTTTCCCTTTTGGAACAGGTGGAAGCAGTAGAATAGTCCCTAACTATTCTGAACGAAGAAGCTAAGCCCTTGGAAGGCTTAGCCAAAATGAGAAAGATGAGCGAAGTCCACAAAGTCCAACAAGAACTGCACCGGCTCAGAAACAAAGATGCTACTCTCGCCAACATCATTCAGCCATTTATGGATGAGTATGCTGAACTTGCTGCCCAAGCAGAGGCTAACGTCAGAGCATTTGTTGAGTCTCAAGAGTTGGTTGATGGCGCAGAAGGAGAAGAAGCTACTTCAGACCTGGTCCAAACAGCCACGAAGTGCATGCAAGACATGGACTCCGCTATTGCGCAGTGGAAGCAAGCCTTCGCTGCGACCCAAGCCAAGTCAGATGCAAAACTAAATCGACCACAAGCTAGTGCGAGTGGCTCGAGGATGAGCCACAAGTAAGTGTTAGGGGCCTGTTGGAGCATAGGCCGTAGCTATGGTAAAGCTGCCTAATTTTGAGGAAAAAGCACTAAGTTTTGAGGGAAAAGTGCTCATTTTGAGGAAAAGCACCATTTTTGGGCAGAGATGAACAGTGCACGGTACAGTGCCAAATGGACGAGCTCACCATAGATTGCAGGCCGAAAATCATGGAGCTCGCATGCACAAGTCAAAGGAAAGAGTAAATAAGGTGGCCGAGTAGAAAGCTCAACCACCACAATAAATGAAGCAGCGGAAGAGGGCTCAGCTACCCTCATTAAGGCAAAGTACAGGATTTATGGTTGCTCGGACCAAGGAAGAGCAACGGGTCAAAGAATTGAAGGCGAAGGACAAGGAGCAAAGAACGATGAAGCATCGCCCATACCCGCGATCTACGACGAAAATTGCGAAGTCTACAAGAAGCTGCGACGTGACTGCAAGAGGCGCCTACAGTACACCTAGCCGTGTCAGTGGTTAGGGTTTTGGGGGATCACTGTTGGGGAAAGGCCCACAGTTTTGTAAAGGTGCGACCCTCAGGGCCACCTATATTAATGTGTAATTGAAAAAGGGAAAAGGGTTGGTTAAGTAGTTAGATAGTTGATAGTCACAGAGTCACTTGTATTACTATGGCATGTAAAGCTGTTAATGATCATTTTGTGCTTGTAAGAAGGTCGCGATCTCGCAGGAGACCACTTGGCGTGAAGGCCAGTGTATGTATTGACCAGTCGCAAGAGGACTGAGAGGGGAATGTAATTTTATGTCTTTGTCATTGTAATATCTGTAGAAGAAGAGAGTATATTTAAGAGAAGGGCTCCCAGCTGTGTGCATGGAGTTTCCCAGAAAGATCTAAGGTTGCAGCTATGTGCAAAGTGAAACTGTGTTATCCCCATCTCAAGATAATATAAAACACAGTTCCCATGAACGTGGCTTCCCACCTGGAAGTGAACCACATAATTCTTGTTGTGATGGTGGTGTTTTATGTGATTGCATTTCTTTGCTTTACTGTCTATGTTTCCATGAATGTTTCGCTATCTTTATGAATGAGTATGTAAAGTAAATCCTTGAAGCTCCCTTAGAAGTGTACTTGTGCATTGTCGAAGGGGTTTGTAAGAACACTATCATCGCAACTCTTAAGGAGTGTGTTACTGCGTTGTGGCGCAAGGGCAGAGACAATACGTAGTGTGTCATAGGTAGAGGGTAAAAGACTAGTGCGCAGGTGCGGAGCTATTGTGCAGCCAGGCTGAGAAGAGTGAGTCCCAGCGCTGTGGTGCTGTGAGACCTGTGAAAGGGGAGGACGCTCTGTTCCGAGGTTACCTCCAATCAGGAAAGAGAGAAGACTGTAGAATCCACACCACCTAGGTTAAGGAAACTTGATTCCTTAGCCCCCCCATAGCCACTTCAGGTGAGACTTCGGGCTGCTGCGCAACTCATTGCCGAAAGGGCTAGTGCGCCAAAGGGGTATTTGTTGCTGTGCATCCTGAAAACCTGGGTCTGTCGAGGAAAGCAGCCAACACCTATAAAAGGTATTCATGGGAATGCACCTAAAGAAGAGAAACCAAGAGCAAGGTTATGTTGCTGGAATTGTGCTTGACATCCCTTATATCTCACCTCTTCCCTCTTGTTTAACATTTACCAAGCTCTTTTTCCACCTTCCTTCAAGGGGCAAGATATTTCTAATTTTTTCTTCAATCCACTTAGCATCCAGTGTGGACTAAATAGACCTCCCTTAGGGGGATTTTTTTCCTCCATTGGAGTTCGCATCTCCTAGGTGTTGTACATGCTTGAGCATTGGGAAATAAAATGTGGTTTGGCATGCATTGGTTGTTGGAGATTGCATCTATACCCCTCTTGTTCTTTGTTTTATTTCATTTTTATTTATTTTGCTCATCTATTTCCACTAAAAACAATTTGTAGGATCATGTGGATCACTCACCCACCACAAAGGGGCACCTAATCTTAAGGCCATGTTGCATCCTACAAGGACTTACCCCTCACGAAGTGGGAATTATTCACTCTTGTGCAATTTTTTCCACAACAGGTGCCCCTCTAGATCACATATGGTCCATCATTATGGTAGCATCCCCAGTATGGTTTCCTTTTTTCATAGTATTCTTCAATGATTCACCATTGGATTCCCCCTAATCTCACCTATCAGTCTCCCTCTTTGAGTATCCCACAGTGTAGTTCTAGTTCCTAGTATCCCAATTGTGTCGCTGCCAAAGGTTAATTTCATAAATGCTACTAGGTAAACCATGCCATCATGCTCTGAATAAAGGAATTTTGAGTCCCATTACTCATTGGCCCTCATATCCCCCAATAGTGTCTCAGTTCCATGTCCAGTTCTATCACAGCTCGACTGTATCCCTCGCACTCTTGTCAAGGAAAGAACATTTTCTTGTTAGTTGTAGGTATCCCTCTATCGATGTCAGCACATCTATTTCAGAGGATATACCTAGAGGTCCCTATAACTTGGTGTCATCATTGTCAATGGTGAGTTCATATGGACCACCTAAGGGGAGTCCTTATTGGCCCTTAGAATGGTTGTTTATCACATGCTCGAATTTAGCTTCATCATCGATTTGTTAATATTTGTACACGGTGTTGGTTCATTCATGATTTGGTCGAAGACCTTGGATATCCCTTGACTCTATCATATTGGTGATTCTCTTTGGAACCCTTCCAGTAGTACATTCCAAAGGATATCCAAGCTGCATCGGTGAAAATGTTCAAAATTTATTCAATTCTTGTGCTTCCTATTGTATATGTTTCATATGTATTCCATTGTACCTACTAGATTCAGACTCTCAACTGTTTGATTCCTTATAGTTGTTGGAATCCTTCATATCCAACTGAGAAACCATTGTTGTGATACCACATTCATGATGAATGCCATTGTTTCCAATTTCAATTCTTTAGATAAGCCATGGTTGGACCATGATTACATTCCATATTTGAGTCTACCTTGGGCCATTATGATGCACACATCAATTATTCATGTATAGCTCAGGTCCCCTTTGGTCCTCATTGTTATTTGTATATCTTGAGACATTGATACGAGCATGGGTATGCATGCCTCGTTTATATATTTGAGACTATATGTACCTCATCCATTTTTTAGGGGTTGTATTTGCAGATATAGCCCTTGCAGTTCAGACAAAGTGCATGTTGCACTCTCTGAAACACTCTTCATTCTCCACCACTTTCCTACTCACTATCATAGAAAAGAGGGATCCTATGATGTCTATCTACCATATGATGAGCTCTTTCCCTTGACACATTAGGGGGCAATCTTTTAACACCCAAAAATTGTACACTATGCTCATTCCCTAGCTACATCGGCCGATTATCCCTTTTTCCACATTTTACCTTCGCCTACCCAAAAATCCTAAAGTCTAAGATGCAATTGGCCCATAAATATTATTTCCCTTTTCATAAAATAGGGAAATGTGGCATATTGCCCCTAAAATGAAGGAAAATCCAAAAAAAATGAAAAAAGAAAATAAAAAAGGGGAAAAACAATTTGAGAGGGAAAGCCCCAAACACCATTGGTCAATACCAAGGTCTTCCCAATACCATGGAAAAAAATCCCATGGCAATTATTTCTATAAATAAGTGGCGAAGGACCCCATTTCAGACATAATTTTTCCATTTTCTACCTTATCGACACTTTGCCAAATTTTTTACTGAAACCTTGAGCCATTCGTTTGTGTTCGAGTTTCACTCACATTTGACTTTGGCACCTTGTGAGTAGTTGGTCAAGAACAAGAAAATACTTTAGAGACCAAGAGCATCCCCTTCTGCATGGATGCAAGGGCCCATTTTCCTCCATTACTCTAAGGTAACTCTCTATTGTAGAACAAATTTTATGCAATAAAAGAAACAAATATTTCCTTGTGCTTTGTTTGTGAAAGAGAAAATTGCATTATATTAGATTTATAGTTCATGCATTTGCTTTATGTAGTGTGGAATTTATTTTGATGTCCATTACAGGGTTTTACTGCAATAAGTTTTCTTTGGTGTTTTTTTTATTTCCATTCCCATTTGAACAATTACTAAGACTTCCATAAATTTTAGTAGGTTCCTTTTAGCACCATCTAGTGTGAAAACACTGTTAAATTTTCAGAATTTACTTCAATCTAATCTAGGATCTTAACTGAGAGAACAACATGTACAACAAATCTACAGCATATCAATCATGGACACAATAATGCAAGCACACAAGAGACACGGAGTTTACTTGGGGAAAACCATAAAGGTGAAAAACCCCAATAACTTCCTCTGAGATAGATAGAGCAATGATACAACCAGAATACAAGAGATAGTCTTCTCCTAGCAGCAGAGCCTCCTCCTCCACAAGTGCACCACTCTCCCAAGTGTGACTGAGAGAATAGAATGTGTAAAATGAGAGAGACACACTCTCTATTTATACACTAACTTGACTTAACCTTTACTCAACTAGGTCGGCCTCAACTTAACCACTTAACATAATGCTGACTAGGTCGACCCCCACTAGGGTGGTCTAATAACCCTTTGACCCACATGGCTGACCCCCAATAGGGTGGTCTAATAACCCTTTGACCCACATGACTTATACAGGGCCGACCCCAACAAGTATAAGTTACAACACTTACAATATAAATGACGACACTTCCGTATAGAGGAATACTAACATCTCTATAGGAATACAACCACTTATGTATAGAGGAATAATAACATCTCTATAGGAATACAATATAGATATATGTGAAATACATTCTGAACTTACATATACATCAACACTCCCTCTTAAATAGGAAGGTATTTCTCGACACAGGTCTTCTAGCACAAGTCTTCTTCTCTGGATCATCGTCACTGGATAATCATCATCGAGACATCATCATCATCACTGCTGCTGCTATCTCAATCAATCTCTGAATGTACTCGTCATAGGAAGTTCTACAGAGCCAGTCCTTTTTCATATTGGATGTAGGCCCACCACCTGCAGGTCTTCGTCATCACTGGCCATACTGTGGAAATCTCAGGACTTATTACATGCATCACAAAACCTATCTGCAGCATCCCAGGATATTACGAGCATGCAACTCTACCTGTAGGATCTCCTAGAAGAACGTTACATGTGACCCATCACAAAACCTGGCTGAAGCATCCTAGGCTGTTATGAGCACACAGCTCTACCTGTCAAATCTCCCAAGAGCACATTACATGTTATCTCACCACAAAACCTGACTGAAGCATCCTAGGCTATTACGAGCACACAGCTCTACCTATCGGATCTCCCAGGAGCACATTACATGTGGTCCACCACAAAACCTGGCTGAAGCATCTGAGGCCTTTTTCATCCTCTCTAGATCTCCCAGGAGCAAATTACATGTGGTCATGGCAAAACCTGGCTGAAACATCTGAGGCCTTTTTCATCCTATCCGGATCTCCTAGGAGAAAATTACATGCCATAGGACAAAACCTCACAAGAGCATCCCAGGATGTTACGGGTACAAAACTCCGACCTGAATATCTCTTAGGGCACAAATTACATGTCCTCCCAGAGCAATGTCTCGAAAGAGCATCCTAGGATGTTATGGGTACGCAACTCTGACCTATAGGATCTCCTAGACATGCTCATCTGCACAACCTGATCCACGCCCACAAAGTATCATCCTGATACTCACCATACATCATCCTGATGTACACATGATCATCCTGATCATCATCACTGCAACATCCTGCTGCATGTCATCTGGAGAAGGCCGTCATCGGTGATCACCCTGATCATACAATGCATCCATCTGATGCACACCAAGTATCTACCTGATACATATCATCATACATAGTGTATCCACCTGATACATAGATCATTGATCCACACAATGTATCCATCAACATACATGATCTACTTGATCATACCTGATACATATCAATATACATGATCTACCTGATCATACAATGTATCCACCTGATACATATACAGATACATGGTCCAAGCATCCAACATGATGCATATACACAATACATACAAATGATCCAACCGATCATATCCAGCACCCAACATGATGCGTACATACATATAAATGATCCAACTGATCATATCCAGCATCCAACATGATGCACACATACATATACATATAAATGATCCAACTGATCATATACAGCATCCAACATGATGCACACATACATATAAATGATCCAACTGATCATACAAAGCAGAAACTAGAACATCATCCTGACGCTCATCATCCAGCACTTACATGCACAGCCATGTTAAGAATTCTCCTTCCAACATGCTTGGAATGGCTTCATGAAATGTGTCCATCACTTCTTCCTCGAAGTGTCATCAATTTGAATAACACCAAGCCTCTCCTTGAAGTACTCGAACTTCACCTTGGCTAGTGGCTTCATCAGCACATCTGCAATCTACTCGTCCATCGCAATGTACAATAGCTTCACAGCTCCTCTCTGCACCATATCCCTGATATAGTGATATTTGATCTCTATGTGTTTCGACCTATCATGAAAAACTGGGTTCTCGAACAGCTTCACACAACTCTGGTTATCACAAAAGATACCGGTAGCATCCAACGGGAGATCAAATAACTTAGATAGTAGCTTCCATAGCCATACTGCCTCACAACTAGCTGAACAGGCTACAACATACTCTGCCTCAACTGTACTCAGTGCTACGCAGGACTGCTTCCTGCTGAACCAAGAGATCACATCTGATCCCATACTGAAGCAACACCCATATGTGCTCTTCCCATCTGTAGCATTGCCTGCCCAATCTGAATCAACATAACCCTGCAGGTTAAACTTTTGATTCTCTTCATACTTGAGCCCATAATCCACTATACCCTTCAGGTACCTCAGAACATGCTTTATAGCAACTAGGTGAACACTCCTTGGATCTGTCAGGAACTGGCTTAATGTGTTCATCGCAAATAAAATATCTGGTCTCGTGTTCGTCAGGTACATCAAGGACCCAATCATCTGACGATGCATAGAGACATCAACCGGATCAGATGAAGCATCACAGAGAAGCTTCAGATTCGATGCCATAGGTGTGGCCATGGACTTGCAATCCATCATCCCGAACCTCTTCAGGATCTCTATTGCATACTTCCCTTGTCTAAGGAAGAATCCATCTACACTCTACCACACCTCCATGCCAAAAACAAATAGTGCATCATCGCCAAGTTCTTCATCTCGAACTCGGAAGCAAGCTTCCGCTGCGTGTCGGAAATCAATCTATCTTCACCTGTAACAAACCGGTTATCCACATACAAAATTAGTATCACTGGATTTCCTTCCTCAACCTTGTAGAAAAGGTTGGAATCCGCTTTATTCTTGGTAAATCCCAAACTGGATAGAAAGCTATCTATCCTACCATACCAAGTTCTGCACACATATATGACTACACGATGCTATCTTGAAATTCATCTGGTGTATCTTCTATTTCATCACTTTTATATTTCTCTATGCTGCCATCTGTAGCATGCTTGATCTGATAGTTCCGTTTGGAAGTCACAACAGACTTCCCTTCAGCTCTTGGGACCACATCCCAAACATCCTTCTTCATGATCGATGGATCATGGCATTCTTCCCGTATCTTGGGTACTTCAATATCTTCAATAGATAATTTTGTTGCTTGAACAAATGTTGTAGTCCTTCTTTTGTAGGTGATGGTATACGATCTTTCCTACACAACAAGTTAAATTGCATGATTAGAAAACATCTCATAGTTTTCAGAATAAACTCTTACACATAAGGAAATATGTTAGACAATCATGCAATTATCTTAGTCAATGCTTCAATACAACATCTATCCATATTGCGTAACTTTCTAGATGCCTTCCAATCTCTACCATAACATTGTTAAGAGTGTGCACAACTCCCAACATGTCAGCAAAGAGGTTTCATTCTAGATAAGTAGCAATGGAATGTTGTACAGTGCCATAGGACACTTACCCATGCATATTAGTAGTATACTGTTCATCAATGCAACTATTCTAATATGCATAATACACAACCTAATTCTAGGAACATCATTATATACATTATTGAACATTATTATTTAAACAATAAAATATGCAAGTAATGACAATTCAAATACTTATCTTTGTTTGTTTGTTGGGTTGACTCCCTCTCAGTCTTTGCTTCTTTTTTGCAACTCCATTCTTATGTGGATTGTGAGAAGTGGTCAACTCCCTCTGAATATCTGCATCCTTGCAGAAACTACTGAAGTGTGCTCCTTTGCTTTCTTGCAGGAACAACTAAAGTGTGCTCCCTCTTGATCTTTGCTTCCTAGATTACCTGTCCTTGAACTTACATCCATCCTTAATCACTATGCATGCTTATTATTATCATCATTATGTTATCCTTGAGGTCTCATACATAATCACACATTTATTAGTATAATCTTAATACTATCAAAACACAATAATCTTAAACATGTATATTCATGATCATTCGCATATAATAAACATTAGTATTCAAGGTTTCAGGGAAGTCTTCTTTTACTAATACATATTCTTATTTGATCATAGGACTCTTCTGGTTAGTTGAATCATCAATCAAGATAAGAGATATAATATGCATAAAACCTGTGATTATTCAAACCTATACCTTCATGATTCTTCTGGTTAGTCATATCATCAATTATGGTAAGAAACATAATATGCATACAACCATGATTATTCAAACCTATGACTTCATGAATAATCATTATCAACAATACAATAGTATAAGATCCTAACACAAGGGGGGATTCTAGCTTGATATAGGAATAACATACCTGGATTAGAATGCTAGCTAGTTATGTCTAACATACCTACATAATGTCTTATGGTTCTCTTCAGTGACTTGTGCTAGTAACCTGCATGTCTCATAAGTTAACCATTGTAGAACAAAGTTATACATACCTCGAAAGTATATCTTCTATGTGATCCATGACAATGGATGAATCTTTGTCTTCATGTCACCATGAGCATATGTTCTTGAACTAGAACATGATTTGACTTTCTTGGTGTACCTTTTGTCTTAGCAAACAACATAAACCTCATACAACATCACAATGCATTAGTACAATCATAAGTGTCAAAACCTTAATCAATGAATATCTTCTATTAAGGTGATATGAAAAGTCTAGTAATTAATCAAGATTGTACTGTAATGATATGAAGACAAACATATGATAAAATTAACCATGAAACATACATGTAAGCCAAACCTATCAAGATTGTTTGTAATCTTCTTATGGAAGGCCTTAGCCTCATCTCCCTTTGAGACAGGAACATCTTCACTTATGCAGGTGACCAATCCATCTTCTTCTAGGATTAACCCAATCCACTTGATTTGCAAGAACTAGACCTGGAGATGGATTAGGGTTTGTTAAAGAAACCCCAAAAATTCAAACTTTGAATTTCAAACTTCCAAAAGAATAGAAATATGCACCTTGATGAGCTGATCAAGCTGGTATATTCAGAATTTGAAAACTACAAAGTTTCACCCCTCAAAATTTCCTTTTAGATTTCTGGATTCACTGGGGAGGACCCTGAATTAGGGTTTGAGTTTCCTGGAGCTTCACCCAACCAAAATATTTGATTCAAAACTCTAAGCTTCAATTTTTCTGAGGAGCTTCTAGCCGTGGTCACAGATTTCCAAAATTCCAATTTTTGCAAAAGCCCTAATTTTCCATCTTTCCGATCAAAGTCCCGAACTGGGGTTTGATCAAGCCCGGCCTTCTGCCCAACCAAAAAATCTGATCTTGGTCTCTAAATTTTGATTTTTATGAGTAGCATCCAGCCGTGGTCTCCTATTACAAAAATTCTAACTTTCTCCGAAGCCCTAAATTCCAGAAGCCATGAATGAAGGTACTCAAAAATAATTTTGTTTTGACAAAAAAATGTACATGATTGTTTCTTGCGTAACTTCGGACTTTTTGATCCATAGGGTCTGAAAATTTTTCCTGAGATAGCCCGACCTGTTATCTTTCCATCCCGATAGGTATGAACTCAATTGGATTCTTTGAGAGATATTTATGCCATGTGTCGCAACGTGACCTGTTTATGGTATAATACAGGAGAGCGAACTTGTACGGCGTTCCACGTGTCACTGGTTCAACTTCGTCCTCTAAATTTTTTTCCTGAGATAGTACAGTCTATTTACTACCTATCACTTTTTACGAAATTTCATTTGGATCTTTCGAGCCCAAGTTATGACCTTTTTCCCAAGGTCACCTGGCTTTGACTCAGATCTGGAAGAGGCAGAAACCCTATATTGTACAGATCATAAATCCCAAAGTACAACGAATTAGAGGTTTTCCTTTGGACACAAGGTACATGGGGATCTAAGCTTCGACCTGTAAAATTTTTCGATCCGAAAACTTCACCAAAACAGATTTATAGCGAAAGTTCTATGATGACTAGTTTTTTCTATATCAAGCCCTAGCATCGTAAGTGCAACAAGTGTCATACATTCCATATCATGCCTTCTTTCAAGCTAGCTCTGATACCATGCTAAATTTTCAGAATTTACTTCAATCTGATCTAGGATCTTAACTAAGAGAACAACATGTACAACAAATCTACAGCATATCAATCATGGACACAATAATGCAAGCACACAAGAGACACAGAGTTTACTTGGGGAAAACCATAAAGGTGAAAAACCCCAATAACTTCCTCTGAGATAGATAGAGCAATGATACAACCAGAATATAAGAGATAGTCTTCTCCTAGCAGCAGAGCCTCCTCCTCCACAATTGCGCCACTCTCCCAAGTGTGAGTGAGAGAATAGAATGTGTAAAATGAGAGAGACACACTCTCTATTTATACACTAACTTGACTTGACCTTTACTCAACTAGTTCGGCCTCAACTTAACCACTTAACAGAATGCTGACTAGGCCGACCCCCACTAGCGTGGTCTAATAACCCTTTGAACCACATGACTTATACAGGGCCGACCCCAACAAGGTGGTCTAATAACCCATCAAGTATAAGTTATGACACTTACAATATAAATGACGACACTTCCGTATAGAGGAATAATAACATCTCTATAGGAATACAACAACTTTTGTATGGAGGAATAATAACATCTCTATAGGAATACAATATACATATATGTGAAATACATTCCGAAGTTACATATACATCAACAAACACTATCCACATGAGTATTCTCTCCCATGAGTACTCCTTGGACAGAGGATGGTTGCAAGGAGGTGAACATGTCCTTGGATTAATCCATATGATTTGAAGCTTTGGAATCTAGTATCCAGGAGGATGATTTTGAAGTTGAGGTAGTTATGAGTTCATGTCTCCTTTCAGGAGGGGGTATTGACTTGCATACTTTGTCTTCATTTTATTAAAATAATTTCTTAAACCTGGAATTTTCTTCTTTGTCAGATCCCTTTTTGCAGTAGGGACATATGGGAATCTTCTTCCCTTCTTTTTATTAAAAGAACAAGTTGGATTTTTGCTCCTTCTTGCCTTTGTATGAGAGCTTATGCTGAGTGGATTTCTTCTTGTATTCATTTTCTGCAAGTGCATGAGCATTTGAGGATCTTTGTAGGCCCATTTGAGAAAGATTACCCTTGTCTTGAATAAGAGAGGAAGCAAATACATCTAGATAAGGAATGGTGAAGAATGCTCGAAGTGCTAATCTAGTAGAGTGAAATGAAGAAACAAAAGTGTTGAATTCATGACCTAATTCATAAAGGATAGAGAGTACCATTTGAGTGTATTATTTGGTGATGTTGCACATATTGAGATGAAAGAGGATCGATATGAACTTTGAAAATAACTCTTCTACAAAATTGAACTCACTTGGTCTCAAATTCATTAACTCTACCTCTAAAACATGACCCCTCATCTCATCTTGTGTAGTGGAGGGTTTGGATAACGAGGTCCATATTTCATTGGGGGTATTCTTGTCTTGAATATGGTAGAGTAGGTTAGGAGACATAGAATAACATAGAAGCCTATGTCCTTCATCCATTTGATTAAGATACTTGGATTTCTCAACAAGAGACATTGGTTCCAACTCATTACCCAATGTCATTTAGTACAACCCCCTCTTTCCTAAGAGCATCTCTACTCTTGGATTTCATTCAAGTTAATTTAAGGGGTTCAATAGCTGATCAAAAGGTATATCCATGGAAGCAAGAAAATTCTTTGATGGATACAAAACATTCTGTTAGTATGTGTATTTTTCAACATGGAAAATTCCCTAGGGAGCTATCATGCATGGCACCTGGAATATTTGTTTTTAGCTCTTGGGATCTAAACAGCTCGAAGAGAAGTAGCAGAGGTTAAAAGAACCAATAGCTAAAGGATCATGGGCCTAAATATAGGTGCTATGGTATAAAGGGAGGACAACCATTAGATATTGAGCAAGATCAACGACCCAGAGATCAAGCGTGCCCATAAAGTGCAAGGAGGATAAAGGGAAAAAGCGCGCGTGCAAGTTCATCTGAGATTGATCTAGATCGATGGCTCAGATTAAAAGTGCATCAATAATATGCGCCCACCAAAAAATGGCCTTGGGTGCATGTTGTCCTCAAAGCTGCCAAGGACACATGCCCCTCAATGAATGGCCACGCCTCTTTGAAGGTAGTATTCCTAAACTCCCAATCATCGACGCGTTACCACTCACGGAAACCAGAATTGGTATCCTCCTGATTTTGTCAGGATCACTTTACAGTACAACTTATTTGATAGCTCATCACATATCCCCACGTGCCATCTGTTTGAGACCCCACCATTCCATCACTATTTTTCTGCCTGCCACCTATCATATGGTTCCCATCACTCCCACTTGCCAACTTAACCTCTTTCGTTCTTCCACCTATCCTATGGATCCCACTACCACTATTTTCACGCCACTTCGTATTCCACCGTGTAAAGGGTATCTTCAAACCAATGGATAAAAATGATTTCTTAAGGTAGTTTAAAATATTATTATCTTTTACCCGAGGAAGCGTGCTCCCGAAAACCAACATACCAGTCTGATTCAGCACCTACCAGTCCAAATCATCTTCCAGGTGTCATCCAGTTATCACTCTACCACTTTGTTAGAATATTAAAAATCCATTCATACCCATTCCATACTTAGGATATAGATTATTAGTCATTTTTTATGAATTCCTAGGTGTTGACTAGGTAGTTGGCCATTATTTTGTCTTTGTGTGTACCAAAAGAAATCCTCAGTCACTAGAGCACACTTCTGGATATTTTGGATAAGATTTCCTGAGTTTCTGTGTGATTTTATTCCATTCCTGGATTAGAAGGGTGCTCTCCTTCTTTTTACTACTTTTTACTGTTTTTGGTGAAAAGGTAAAAGCTAGTTGACTTGGCTTTAGCGGTTTTTTGGCCAACTCACTCTCCATGATGTGTCCTCTTTCTAAAATTTGTACCTAGGATGATTTTCCATCCTACATCACCATTATACTTATAATTTACAAGTTCGTGAGCCCTAGAGGTGATTTGGAAAGCACTTTTTGCACCTAGGAAAGTTTTTCATCTTTTTAGTAAGCCTGCTTTTGTGAGGATTTTGAATGCCTTCTTTGGCTTTCAAATATTTGATGTAATTATATATTTTGACAACCATTACAATGCCTAAGTTTTAATTATGTATACGTATTCAATAGATTTATACTGTTTTGCATCATATTCATGATTGTTTTATGTGTTATATGACTAGTTTTTGTAAGGCTATTTGTGAGATTGTGTAATTTATTGAGTATATCTTGGTGTGAACAATATTTTCAAATGGTATCAGATCTATCAAACTATTATATTCCCCTTCTTTTGTCCTGCAAGATTGAACCAATCAGATAGAGGGAACATTTCAGTCTCCCATAGGGCACAATTATGCAACTCAGGGGCGCAACCAAACATATCAGAGGCACATTTCAAAGCTTCCATGGATGAGTCACAACAAATCGTGCTCATTTCATTAATTATTTTGAATGGAAGGTGCAAATGGAGATATTTTTTAGGATTAAAGGCCTCTACAAGGTGACTATGGCTATTGAAACTAAGCCTACTACTATCGTTGAGAAGGAAACATGGCATAACAGAAGAGATGAGGCTTATGGTATCTTGTGTCACCAACACATCCATAGATATTCTTTTCCATCTAGATGGTCTTACCACTCCTAATGAGGTTTGGGTCAAGCTCCAAAATTTATTTGTCAAGACTGATGAATTGAGGGGCCACCAGCTAGAGAATGAACTAATTTCACTGAGTCCAATCAATTTCGAGACCTTACAAGAATTTTTCTCAAAGTTTAAAGCTCTTGTTATTCAATTGAAGCAATGTGGAATTGACAAGAAAGATGAGTAGTTGATCTTGTCCATTTTCTCAAAGCTTGGCCCTGATTACTCAGTCTTTGTCTCAACCTTCCACACTACAAAAATCACAGTTCAAAATTGGAAGATGCCCTCACTGGAAAAATTCATGGAATCACTCACTCCGGAGCAAGACAAGTTGGTCTTGACGGGCACAATCAATAATGTTGTCATGTTCCCATTTTGTCATCACCATGAAGTAGATCAAACCCCATGGATCCTAGTGACAGATTAGAATTAATTAATTAAAGAGGGGTTAAGTTAAGGAATTAATTAGTTAGGAAATTTTAATTTCATTATTTTCCTAAGTTTGAAATGCACTTGATTGAATTATTTTTCATTAATAGATATTATTTCAATAGAACAAGTGGATAATGCTCCACAAGGGCACACTAGAGTATAAGGTTGACCAACAGGTAACTTGCAAGAGAAGAAAAGATGAAAGCAGCCAAAGCTACAAAAATTAGGGAAAAGAAAGAAAAGATAGAACAAAGTAGAAAAGAAGTAAAGATCAGGAAAAGTAGAATAAAGCAGAAATACTATAAAAGTAGAAAGGAGGATGCAACAAGAATAGTGGAACAAAGCAGGAAAGAAGGAAAAAGATGAAAAGAAGGATAAGGTAGAAAAGCAAGACAAAGTAGACAAGCAGGATAACGCAGAAAAGCAGGATATAAAATCAAAAACAGGATAACGCAAAATCAAAAGCAAAAGCATAAAGCAAAGGAAAAATATAAAGCAGAAAGTAAGTCAACCTTATCCACTTCATGAGGGCACTTTATCCTAGATTAATTTCTCCAAAAGGAACATCAAATCTATAAATGAAGGAGTGTGCACAACTTAGCCATATTTTGACAGTTTAATGTTTGAATTGAGTGCAATTTTGCATCTTTGACCTGGGAGATGTGCCCCTAGTCCAAGTTGGGAGATGTGCCCCTTCTTTTTGTGAGAGTATGATAACATCCAGTATTTATCATGGATTTTATTCCAGGTCCTGAAGTCTGATCTAGTCAAATTCAAGCTTGTTGTAGAGATTAGAGAGCTTCCCATCCAGAATTATGATGATTTATAGTCTTCCTTTGATGGAGATTCTTATTTCTTGTGTATTTATTTCCTGAGAGTTTTGTCATAATCATGTCAACTATTGATGGGTTTTAATGATGTAATAATGAACCTATGAAGTCTATTTTATATTCTGAATAAAGAAAAGTATACCTTTCATGTCCATCTCTTACACCTCATCTAGATTGCTATGAAAAGGAGCTAGTTTTCAGTGTATGTTTGTTAAATTAATATCTATAATCCAAAATGGAATTATTTTAGATTCTTATGTTAATTAAGATGCTAATAAACTCATTCCAATTCTGATACAAAAAATTCATGACCTTCTCCTACTTTTTGGAAATTCTTGAATTTCAACTTGTTGTGCAATCCTGGGTGTCAATTTTGCTTGTCTCTTTTTGAAACTTTATCTGAATAACTACAAAATTTCTAGAGAAGAAATAATTTAAAGGACCCATACTTACTTAAAAGTGTATAAACCTTGGTGAATATTACCAATTCTTAAAATGTCAACTATAAAATATTTGGCGATATTTTTCTAAAATTATTGCAATTTCTAAGGATTTTATATAGTTTATATAATAATTTGGTGATTTTTAGAGTGAAAACACTTTACCCAAATTGAGCGAAATGGGGCTTCAAAAAATGCAAATTGGCGAATCGTTTTTTGGAAAAAAAACATGGAAAAATATCCCATGGGCTAAATTTCTCCCCTAAAATTATCCTTGTTCTAGAGAGAGTATCAACTGATATTTGACTGTAATTTAATGTTCTTGAGCCTTCCTAAGTCAAAATACTTCCATAATTCTTTGAAACTACCTTTCCTACATCTAGTCAAGCCACTATTCTTCATTGTTTTTCCTTAATTTTTGTAGGAGAGTTATTTGTTGTATCATTAGACCTGATTGGTATATTACAGTGGTATTAGAGCACTTTCCTCTAATCTTGTGGAAATTGAAGGCTCTCAATTTGAATAATTTGCATCCATGATACTCACACCTACTTGGGTTAATATTTGTAGCAAGGCCAAGCTTCTTTGATTTACTAAAGAAGTCACCACCATGTCTTTCCTTGGTTTTTATGATGGGAAGAATAGATATGAGATGATAAAATCTATGAAAATGTTTAATGAATACATGGATTTTAGTTTTGATTGTAGAAAGGAATTGTCCTTCATAGAGTATTGTGTTTGGAAAGACAGTCTTGAATTAAGAAGGTCTACTCAAAATTCAAATTCTCTCAAGAAGAACAAACCATCTATCTATGGGAATTTCATGAGAAAAAATACAACTAAGGGTACCAAAAACTCTTGTGAAGAAGATGTTTCAAGGAAGAGGAAAACTACAATCACATAAAAAACTTCAAATCAGTCCACTCATAATGTAAATCTTTATACTACACAAGATGGAGAGGTTTAAAGCTACATGATGGAGGATAGAGAGGAAGCAGATTCACTTGAGCATGAAGAAAGTTCAAATCAGTCATCTTGTTCCCAAGAAGAAGCCATATCACTAGATTCACTCCTATTTGATGGACAACCACGGGAGGAAGAACCTTATGAAACTAATTTGAATCTTACGGTGGACTCAAAAGAAGAAGAGAATTGTTGTTCTTCTAATCAATTCAAGGTATCATTATATTTGGAGGAGGAAGGTCAACTTCATGAGGAGTTTATCATGCCACGTTTTCCATCTTGCATGGAGCATGAGCATAAACACATGGAAAAATGCATTCTTGAGGAGAAGAAGGAACTTCTTGAGTTGATGGAGCATGAATATCTACATGTGCATGATGGATATTTAGAGTTGCTTGTGTATGAGGAGAGGGATGACATGGAACTTGTCTTGATGTCAAAGGAAGACATACCATTCATATCTACAAGAAAAGGAACTTGTTTGTATAAGGATTGGATATATAAGTACATAGTGGAAATGGATATCCAATGGTGCACCAAACTTGCATACCTTGGAAGAAGGAAAATTGGAATGACTCTCAAAGATCCCCTTAGTGAACAAGAAAATCCACTTGCATGGCATATGCATGAGGATCATTCAGATTTTCAAATGAATAGGTTAGATGCATGCATGATTATTATATGAGCCAACAATGAAGTATTTCCATTCACCATTTTGGTGGGTGCATCATGTAGAAAGTTTGGAGTTCAATGGATGTTATCCATTAGAGACCCTATTTTGCACTACCAAGTTTCCAACTTGAAATATTTTATGAGGTATGAGTACAATGAGAGGGATGCAAAGTGCCTCATGACCATTCAAGGCACATACATGAGCATGTATTATCATTTTGGAGGGATTGAAAGTTTTCTACGAATGCATGAGAAAGGATTCGAAGGTGTCCCATCGGATAGACCACCTGATAAGGTGAAGAATCATAACGATGAATTGATGATGGATGTGAAATCCATCAATATATTTCATTACAAGCATTTGAAAAGGTTCAAGTAAGGAAAGGAAATGGACATCAAGATTTCCTTTGACTAGAGACACATCAAACCAATTCCTCTTGCATTTCTTATGGGCCCAATGAAGATGAAGATCAAAATAGAGTACATGTGCATAAGGAAAAAAGTCCTTAACAAGGATATCAAGGAGGCCTTAAAAATTATGCATGAAACACATGTTTTAGTGTCACAATCTTGTTTGAGAGCATCTTCATTGGAAGATTCATCTTTCATTGAAGCCATGGAGAAGATCCAGAAAGCAATGACTACAGTCCAAGCTAATTTTTCACATATGCTTTTTGACAAAGATTATTTGTATGATCTTGGTAATATGTTGCAGGAAGAATCCTTGAAGGATGATTAAGAGATTTGAAAGCTCAATGATGAGTTGATGACCACCCAATATTCTTTTAGAATCACTCAAAGTGCCCTCTTGGAATCCAAGATGGAAATAGAACAATTTCACTAAGAATTGCATAGATCACATAATCCCTCCTACATTCTAGTCAGCCATTGTCTTTCGGTTGATGACATTCATATTTATATGGAGGAACCTAATGAGATGGTTGTTGTGCACAAAAAATACCTTATAGTGAGGAGAAGAAACTACCAACTTGGTTGGGGTGACAAGTAAATACATTCATTGTCTTGCATTAGTTACTACAAATGGAAAGAGATCGAGATATCAAAAGAAGTACCTTTTTATCGATGGCTAGTCCTAGCTTTCACTTGATCTTCTGCTATGACGAACCTGCAACACAAAGTAAACCTTCATCAGCGTATCTTGACTGTAATAAATATGATGAAATCATAAACAACTTAACATCAAATACAATCAGACATTAATCCAAATGAACATTCAATCCAATAGACATTCAATTTGGGACGGGAAGGGTATTTCCACCTTTTATTGTCAAAGAAATGTAGAAAAGTACAGATATACCTAATTTGTCCAGACATTTCTGAATCAAGTCCTAGGCTTCTGCTCTTCACAATGACTTGGGAATTTCTCTAGAGTAACAGCAGTTAAAGCATTCCTTCTAGGTTCCTCTCTCATGGATCCTCCTTGTATTTATGGGACAAAGTAGGCAGTTGGAATTGAGAGGTGGTTGAATTGGGAGGTTGGGGAAGTTGCAGAACCAACTTCAACTAATCTCAATTCATAATCTTAATATATTTTTTCATTTCATCTTAAGATGTGCATAGGTTTCATACAACCAAAGTAGCGCATGGTAAGCAACTTTTACTCTTTACAACAAGCATTTGCAACATTTTAAAGGTGTGCACTGGTTGTCCTTGAGCAGAGTAGCGTTTAGAAAACTGGTTCACTTTGCCAATCGTAGCGCACATGTCATACAATATGTAGAAAAAATATGATTTTCAGCTAAAGAGTGTGATCTCAGCAATAACTTCATCAAGGGCCAATCTAGCTCTTCCATCCATAGTGTCCTTTTTTGTGATCAACAGAGCAATGTGATTGTTATCTCCTCAAATAAATTGGTCAAATTTATTTTATATAATGATAGGAAGTCATTAGGAAAAAGCATTATTAAAATTTTTGAGGCTCATTTTTATGAGTTCTAAACTTGTAATATTTTAAAGAAACTTTTGAGTCAATTTTTATTTCAAAAAACAGGTTTCGGTGGCTTAGCACTATATCAAAAAGGTTTCTAAGCCACCGAAAGCTCCACTTTCGGTAGCTTACAGCGTAATTTCAAGACTCTCCAAGCTACCAAAATAAGAGGAGATTTCAAATGGTAAACATGTCAAAGCAAGAGGATGTTTTCTATTAAAAGATAATAATTAAAGGCATATGTATCATCTTTTTGTTTCGGCTTTTGAGGTGATAGCGAAGGGAAAAAGATCAAGTGGATTTTCTATTTTGGTCAAGATACTATCCAGTTGTGAAAGGAAGATCTTAAGTGCCTTTTCATCATCTTGAAGTTTGTTGATTGTGTCAAAGATTGTTGCAGTTGTCGAAGACATGAAGACTATCAAGATGGAGGTTAGAAGATTTACTGCAAAAATGGCGTTTTTACTATGCTGAGTCATCATATTAAAATGATGATTATGAGTGACTGGAGAATACTTTTGCAAAACGGGAAGAGTGTTTGGTTCCTAACACGTCATAGAAAAATAACCTCTCTCATTTTTCCTACAGGTGTCACATATTGGGAGAATCAAATCCATCTCTGAGCCCTAATTTTCGGATCTCAGAATTTCCCTATTTGACACATGTTTTTGAAATATGGATCTCGGGAAAATGAAAACGAATTTCAATGATCTAAGAGAGGGTTTTTCTTTCAAAAAACCAATATACAATAACCTCTTTCAGTTTATACATAGGTGTCACATATTTGGAAAACTGAATCCATCTCTGAGCCCCAATTTTCAGTAATTTGGCCTAATTAAATAGGATCTTTTCCTAGTTTATTGAAAACTGTTTTGACCTTCTATCTTTAGCAAATTCGATCCAGTTTCTTAGGATCTGGAAAGATGTTGTAAAGGCTATAAATCCTAGAACTTGAGAGCAAGTAAGGGTTCAACTATGGAGATTATACTTTGCTTGTACTCCCAAACTTCTCATAGCATATCATAATATAAGCTTCTTTTGCCTGTTATGTTCAGTTTTTCCTCTTGTCCATTCTATACTTGTATCTGAATGGTTTATTTCATTTCTTATGCTTATATAGTGTCTGAGAGCTATCATCTTTTCATTACACTGATAAACTAAGATTTACAAGTATTCTTTGCTTATAACATTGGCCATTCATATATCTGTCTTATGTATGTTTCTGTTGATATTATAAGATCTGTACATCCATTTACCTTATTTGAATCCTCTGAACAGAGTTGGTTAAAATCCTTGTCTATGTGAATATGTCTATGCATGCTTTGATTGAGTAAACCTTGTGTTATTCATCCAACTTGATCCAATTGAGAGAATCATTGAGAGAATAAGATAAGCTACCAGGATCCTTTGACCTACATCCTAGAAGGACTCCTGGAGTGATAACAAAATGGCGTCATTGTCGGGGAGAAGAGATTGAAGCTCAGCTTCCATGGGAGAAAGACATAGATCCAACTTTGATGATAGACAAAGCCTGGACATTTTTTTTTGGCTGTAATCATCTATATGGCGACTCCATGAAGGACGGATTCAGTGGCGAGTCCACAATATTCAAATGTCAAAAGAATTTTCTACTCTTTTGGCTCGGAGGTTTGCACCTCTCAACTTCTCTTAAGTTCCTGGTTTCCCACATCCAGTACGTGATATGTCAAAATGGGGATATTTTATGCCTATATTCAAAGAGAGCAAAGAAGATAATCCTACAGAACACCTCCTCAAGTTTCATGAATGCATGGATCTATTAGATCTGCAACATGAAGATGTTCATGTATTCATTGTATGGTGATGCACGTCAATGGTATTTTTCTTTACCTCCTTCCAGCATTTCATCATTGAAGGATTTTCACAGAGCATTCACTGAGCATTGCAAAAAGTATTTTTCATATGCGTTTGCATTTGGTAATTGTTGTGATGAATATGAATTGCATTATAAGGTTGGAGATGTAAATAGAGATGGATCTCTCCCTCACAATATGCAGCAACCCTTCAATGAGCTTCAAGATGATGTAATTTTCCATCAACGTGAACTAGAAAGGGATAATAAAGGATCTGAAGGTTCTTCTATTAACATTATTTCTAACTTTCATCAATCTGAAGAATATGCTGAAATAGGGGACACTTATTTTTGTGATTGATATATTAATGATCTTCAGGATGTTAATCACAGTATAGATGCTTTTGACATTGTATCAAATGCATCTGCTGACTTATGGTGTCAAGAAGGTCAGTTTGTCCCCTTTGAAAACCTGAAAGATAATGAACAGATCTTTATATCAACATGTGACAGATTTGAATCTGCAGCAGATTCTAATGGTAGTCCACATTTTTCAGATTTGCAGATCAAGGGAAGCTGCAGTTATTATGAGAAACGGGATTTTCAGGAATCATCTAATATTCAGCTAGAACATCATGAGGGTCCTCTTTCTCCTTATGAATATGATATTTCAAATTTAGATAAGAAAGTTGATTATGATGAGGAACCAGCTGATATTGTTCCAAATCTGTTTCAAGATCCAGTTGCTGATAATCTCATGCAAGAATATTGATTCATGTCATTAGAATTTTATCATGATGTTCCCATATTTGACAAATACAGTGATGAAGAAGAATATTTTAAGGTTTGTGAAGATTTGTCCACTTCTGGAATTTCATCTTGTTCTACTTTTCAGCAGAGAGATGATCAGAAATGTGTGCATGTTGTGGTTGATGCTAGTTATGAATCTATTGATCAAAATTGCAGTAAAGATCAAAATTCCAGTGATATATCTTGCAAAGAAATTGTCAACTGTAATAGGCCAATGTATCATCATGATGAGTTCAAATTACAGAGATATGGTGAAAAGGAGAAGAAAGGATTAGATTAGCAAATGATCTTGCATTTTCCTCTAACAGAGGTTGAGCAGTCCACATTCAGCATTGACATCATTAAAGAAAAAGATCAGCAGCATAAACAGGTAATTTCTGTTGGCTTTTATGACCCTATTGTTGACTATCTGAAGCTTATGAGCAGCATAGATATTGAAATATTCTTGTCAGAAGAAAGCTGGTTCTATCAGCTGTTCAAAATACATTTATGCTGGCTATGCATTGTTTTATTTTTTGGGTAAAGATTAAGCATGATGTCAGTAAATCAGTTTCTTACATGGCTTCATTGGAAGCATGATTTTACTTGATCAGTTTTCCTCTACTGATTATAATTAAGAGTAGGCAAGAGAATAAGCTCTTTATATAAGTAGGTAGATTGTTTTCAGTTGTTTTCATGAATAAGCAGATCAGGCTACAGGCAGGTTGCAGGTTTGCAAGGGATCAACGATAAAGGCCAGATGACTCCATGCCCAATGGAACTGCAAGTTCAAAACCTTCCATTGTAAATATCATTTATTTTTTGTCAGTTTTGCCAAATAACTTCATGCCCAATGGAATAGTATATTTAAGTTTCAGTAAGAGTTTTTCCAGGAAAGGCAATAGGTTTGTGGTTCTTGGAACCTCACAGGGAGGATTCCATCCCCAAGTAGGAGCCAGATGTTATCTCCTCAAATAAATTGGTCAAATTTATTTTATATAGTGATAGGAAGTCATTAGTAAAAAACATTATTAAAATTTTTTATGCTCATTTTTATGAGTTCTAAACTTGTAATATTTTAAAGAAACTTTTGAGTCAGTTTTTATTTCAAAAAATCTCAAAAAACAGGTTTCGGTGGCTTAGCACTATATCAAAAAGGTTTCTAAGCCACCGAAAGCTCCACTTTCGGCAGCTTAGAACGCAATTACATGATTCTCCAAGCTACCAAAATAAGAGGAGATTTCAAATGGTAAACACGTCAAAGAAGGAGGATGTTTTCTATTAAAAGATAATAATTAAAGGCATATGTATCATCTTTATGTTTCAACTTTTGAGGCGACAGAGAAGGGAAAAAGATCAAGTGGATTTTCTATTTTGGTCAAGATACTGTCCAGTTGTCAAAGGAAGATCTTAAGTGCCTTGTCATCATCTTGAAGGTTGTTGAGTGTGTCAAATATTGCTGCAGTTGTCGAAGACATGAAGACTATCAAGATGGAGGTGAGGAGATTTACTGCAAAAATGACGTTTTTACTGTGCTAAGTCATCATTTTAAAATGATCATTCTGAGCGACTGGGAAATCAGTTTGTGAAACTAACAGAGGTTTTTGTTCCAAACACGTAAGAGAACAATAACCTCTCTCAGTTTTTGTACAGGTATCACATATGGGGAGAATCAAATCCATCTCTAAGCCCTAAATTTTGGATCTCAGAATTTCCCTATTTGACACATGTTTTTGAAATACAGATCTCTGGCAAATGAAAACGAATTTCAATGATATGAGAGAGTATTTTTCTCACAAAAAACAAATATACAATAACCTCTTTCGGTTTATACACAAGTGTCACACATTTGGAGAACCGAATCCATCTCTGAGCCCCATTTTTCAGCAGTTTGGCCCAATTAAATAGGATCTTTTCCTAGTTTATTGAAAACTATTTTGACCTTCTATCTTTAGTAAATTCGATCCAGTTTCTTAGGATCTGGAAATATGTTGTAAAAGCTATAAATCCTATAACTTGAGAGCAAGTAAGGGTTCAAATTTGGAGATTATACTTTGCTTGTACTCCCAAACTTCTCATATCATATCATAATATAAGCTCTTTTGTCTGTTATGTTCAGTTTTTCCTCTTGTCCATTCTATACTTGTATATGAATGATTTATTTAATTACTTATACTTATCTAGTGTCTGAGAACTGTCATATTTTCATTACACTGATAAACTAAGCTTGACAAGTATTCTTTGCTTATAACATTGGTCATTCATATATCTGTCTTATGTATGTTTCTGCTGATATTATAAGATCTCTCTATCCATTTACCTTATTTGAATCCTCTGAATAGAGTTGGTTAAAATCCTTGTCTATGTGAATATGTCTATGCATGCTTTGATCGAGCAAACCTTGTGTAATTCATCCGACTTGATCCAATTGAGACAATCATTGAGAGAATAAGATAAGTTACCAGGCTCCTTTGACCTACAGCCTAGAAGGAATCCTGGAGTGATAACAATGATCACGGATGGAGAAGTGCAGATTTGACCTATAACAAATGCCCCCTAATGTGTGAGGTCAGAGGGAAACGATAGCCGAAATACATTATAATTCGAAGTCATAGGAGGAGCAAGAAACCGCAGAACCAAGTCACAAAACTACCTGAAAACAACGATCAAGGTCAGCGAGCAATTACAATCTTGACATCATATAGATGTGTGGTATGATACAACATGATCTCCGATACATAACTAGGATATGTATATATATCATGGAAACTAAAATACAAGCGTGGATCCATGTCAAAATCAAAGATCATAGCCATAACAACAAACTGGATCTATGTATCATGAAGAGCCAAAATGAGTGAGGCTCAGTCTTGCGTAGCTTGGGTGATAACATAAATAGAGTGATGTTATCAGAATCCCAAGGTCTTCATCCAAACAACCCAAGATACAAACCCTAACCATGTGAATAAATGAGATGGAGTCAAACACACTATCGTCATTCATCTCTGTTCCTGCGGAAATTCAAAAACTTGATACTATGTATTCCATTGGAGTCACTGCTTCCTTGCCGTATACAAGTTTAAATGGCGTTTGGCCAGTGAGTCACTTGCAGGTGGTGTGATATGCCCATGGGACCGCTACAATTGTTAGGTCCCAGTCATTGCATTTCATGTTGCAAACTTTGGTGAGTTCATTCTCTAGGATTTTATTAAATTCCTTAATGGTGCCATTCGCCTGGGGGTGGTAGGGTGTGCTCTTTTTATGCTGGATATGAAATTCCTCCATCATCGCAGCAATCGTTTGGTTAATGAAGTGGGTTCCTTGATCACTTAGTAAGACTTTTGGGCAACCAAACAAAGCAACCACATTGTCAAATAGGAATTTGGCTGCAGTTGCAGCTGAGTAGTCTTTTACTGGCACCGCTTCCACCTAGTGCATTAGGTAGTCTGTTGTTGTGATGATGTACCGCGACCCTGTCCTTCTTCCTCACGGATTGATGGGACCCACAAAATCAACAGCCCATTTGTCGAAAGCCTACAATGTTACTTGCAGTACCAGTGGCATTTCGTCGCGTCGCGAGGGTTTCCTGGTTCGTTGACATACGTCGCAGCTCCTGGCATAATCCATCGCATCCCCGTGCAAGGCTGGCCACCATAGTCCTACATGAAGGATCTTCCAGGAAGTTTCTCTTCCGTCGTAGTGTCCTCCAACAATTTTGTCATGTGCTTCTGACAGAATCTGTTCCTCTTCATGCGGAATAACGCATCGTCGTAGAATCTCATCTGGGCCCATTTTATATAACTCCCCTGCAATTAGTTGAAAATCTACAGCTTGAAAAACCAGTTGCTTCTGTTGGCTGTTAGTGAGCTCAGCCAGTGCCTCCCCTATCGTTAAAAGTTGAATGATTCCTTCGTAGTGGTTATTGACCTCACCAACCCTAAAAAATTGAGCATCTGGCAATCCTTTGTCGATGCTTCTTGGTTCCTCTCCAGATTCTATTCGCGAGAGGTGGTCAGGTCCCATGTTTAAGCATCCTGGTTTTACAATGATTTCAAAGTCTAACTCCTGAAATAATAATAGTCAGTGGCAGATTTCCCCCCCAATACAGGTTTGTTCACCAGGTATTTTAATGCAGAGTGATTCGTGAACATCTTGAAGTGAACCCCCAAAAGTTAGTGCCTAAATTTATGCAACGCGTAGACCATAGCCAACCCTTCCCGCTTAGTGGTTGTGTAGTTCCTCTCCGTCGTAGATAGCTTCCTACTAGGGAATGCTATAGGATGGTCAATGTCATCGATTCTTGGTTCCACTAGTCAATAACGACCAGTGCGACTAATGACACATCGACATGTACATGAAATTCTTTCGTCCAATCTCGGAATGCAAGGATTGGTGCTTGAACCATCTTTTGTTTCAATATGTCCAATCTTTTTTGACATTCCATGGTCCATTCAAACTTAGAATCCTTCTTGAGTAGATTTTCCATGGGTGCTGTAATCGCCGCATATCCTCTAATGAATTTTCGGTAATTTCTTGTGTGTCCTAATGTTGCTCGTAGCTGTTTGGCTGTCGTGGGTGGTGGGAGGTCGATAATGATGGAAATCTTCATCAGATCTACCAATAGCCCTTCGCGGCAGACAATGTTTCCCAATAGTATGTCGAATGGGGCACAAAAGATACATTTCTTGAGGTTTAAGGAAATCTGGTGTTGTCGGCATCATTCGAGCATTAGTCGTAATCTCATGGCATGATCCTTAACTAACCCATATATTGTCCAATCGTCCATATAAACGGCAAGAAATTTATGAATATAATCCTTGAAGGCGGCTACCACTATTCTCGAAAATATGGCAGGAGCATTTTTCAATCTGAACGGCATCACCATGTACTGAAAACATCCCCACTCAGTGACGAATGTGGTTTTATGACGATCTTCTTTTGCAATCCTTACTTGGTGGTAACCTGAAAGTCCATCTGTGAACAAATACATCTCCTGGCCTCCTACACCTTCAAGTACCTCATCAGTGAATGGGGTTAGGAATGGATCATGTAGCCAGGCGTCGTTTAATTTTCTTAGGTCTACACATATGCATACTTCACCAGTTTTCTTGTCTTGGACAACCATTGGACTGATATATTTGGATTCCACCACTGGTTTTATTATGCAGGCTTCCAACATTCGCTCAATCTCAGCTTTTACGTGTTCCATATGTCATGGGTTCAATATATATGGCCGCTATTTTACTGGTTTCGCATCTGGTTTCAGGGGGATCCGCATTTCTCCTAAGTCTCCAGAAATTCCCTTCATTTCTGAGAGCTTTGTTGGAAATAGATCCTGAAACTCGTGTAGTATGTTGGTGGTTTTCACAATGGTTGATTCATCCCAGTAATCCCCAATGTTTGCGAATTTTAGGTTTTTCTCTAATCCGATGTTCACCTTTATGATCTTTGGTGGTTGCTAAAATTTGTCCGACGGTATGTCTGGTGCCTCAACACCATGACTACCCTCTAACTCTGGTATATATGTTTCCCTGGGGTCGTCATCATCTTCCGGTTCTCCCATGATGTTATAACATTCAATCAACATTTATGGTGTTCCAGTCCATGGGGTTGTCATTGGTTGTCCAATTGGTCCTTCTTCAAATATTTTTCCATGGATTTCTTGAAGTGCGGTGTGAATCAGAAGATTTATATCAGCGAATGAAAAGGTTTGGCTGAAGCCAATGGTAATTTCTTCCTAGGATTTTGTTCCATGTCACAGTTCCGCCACAACATACCAGCTCTTCGGTACCTCATATAGTGTGTGTATAAATGCATGTACCCATTCTTTTCGTGCTCTCAAACCCCATCGATGTTAACAAGAATTCAGATGTGCTTTTGGGTCCCCTCGTCCATCATATCGTACCTGATCGTTCTCTGCATCTTCACCGAATCGAACCTCCATGAGGCGTCGACATACTAGCCAAGATGTTATGTTTGATTTATGTGCTTCCCAACATCACGCGGGAGTGGCCTTCAGAGCCTTTTCAAGGGCCAAAAGACGTTGTGGCTCTACTACTTTGTTCTCAAATTTGTTGAGAAACGTGCCTACATTGGGTAGTCCCTCATAGGTCGGTAACACATACTCTTCTTTAGCTACCATTCGTATGGACTGTTTTATCCATGCTCACCTTCGAAAGGATACTTCATGCAATCGGTTTTGCCAGTTCTCCAAGGCCTCATCTGAGTCGGAGGATGCGGAACTGGTGCTGCGCCACTCTAATTCTCTGTCCATGGTGGGGTTAACATGATCTTCTAAAATGTTGTATAGATTGTCCCATCCTTCTGTAAACTCATCTCTGACTGGCTCCATATAGCAGAACCCTTCCACTGGATCCAGTGGTGCAATTACCCTCAATTCCTGGTTCTCAAATGACATTACACTTCTTTTAAAGTTGATGATTGCTTGATTCTCCGTAGCCCAATCTATCCTCAGCAGCACTAGATAGGGAACGGTGTTGTCCATGATCTCGATGACATCAAAGTTTGCATACGTTATGAGCCCTTCGATTTCAACTAGGAGTTGACAAACTCGTCCAAGCAAAGTGACTTTGCTTTGGTTCTCCAATCGCAGTTGTACTGGTGACCATGTCATCTGTGGCTTCCCCATCGTTTCGCATGTCTGTTTGGTCAAGATGTTCACATCCAAACCCAAATCTAGGATGATGGAATTGACATCAAATTCTCCAATTTGTGTGGACATCCGCATCTCTCTACCTATTTTTCTTTTATGTATGCGATTGACTTTATGTTCCAGCCGTGCACCTCTCCGTCGCTATAGCAGACCCTCTATTTCGTCCAATATTTCTGGGTCCTTTTCCAAATCCAGGCAACTTCCTAAGAAGGCCTTGAGGGTGGTTTCCTTCTTTTGCGACCTTGTCGGGTTGAATGTTGGTGGCATGTCGTAGACTTCTTATTCCATAGCCACTTATCACTGATTTCTCCTTTCATTCTATGCTTCCAAGAAGACATCCTTCTTTGCTTCCGCACCATTATTATCTCACTTCTGTCATGTCTGTATTGGTTCGATATGGGTGTCGGGCTTATTAGTTCTAGTCACCCCTCCTCCTTGTGTTACGATCCCTAATATTTATTGATTTCCTCGCGATTTTGTCGAAATCATCTATACTGTAGGTGGTGGTTTTGGAACATTTGAATTCTGGTTCTGCTTCATTTTCCATTTCGCAATAAGATGAGGGCAATCCTCTATATTATGATCTATAGCACTATAATATGTACATTGTGGTGTTGGATTCAGACAGTCTCTTTGGTAGTGCCCCTATTGGCCATAGTTATAACAGGTGATCGGGCCTCATCCCCTTCTGGTAGCTCCTCCACGACCTCATCCTCCATGGAATCCTCCGCCATAGCCTCCGTGAAGTGGCCCATATTGTTGATATTGCGGTTTCCCATACTGTGGTTGTTGATACTGCTATGGCCCACTGCGGTTGTCCATACGGTGGTGGGGGATACTCCGGGTGCCCATACTGCTCCTGATCGTATTGTTGTGGCTGACTATACTGCGATTTCTACTATATCATCGACGGATCCTCCCCTTTCATAAAGTATGTGTCAGATGTTCACTCTTGCAGCAGGTCATAGGCTCTGCAATCCTTCTCATCATGGCCCACCGACTGACAAAACTTGCAGTACAAATTCGGTGGTGTTGATACCATCTTTTTCAAGTATATGCACTCCTCCGGTTCGTGTCCTCTGGTCTAACATACAGGACACCATGGCATACCTCCTTCCTGAAGGTGGTTTGGCGCCCCTGACTGCAGATACTCCCTAAACTCTGGGAAATTGTCCTTATGGTGTCCTTCATTCCGGCATCTGGTACACCATATGTCTCCACGAGTCTTTTTTCCCTTCTTGATGTCCTCGAACTGGAGCATTAAATTGGCCAACTGTGCTTGTACTCTATCCATTCCTATCCCTGCATCACCAATCGGCGAATCCTCTAGTTTCATTGCAATTTCCAATGCCTCCACTTGTGTCGTGACCTTTTGCTGCATCAACGGTCCTCGTAATGTGGTACCAGTCCCATGATAAACCAATCCTTATGTTGCAACTCATTTACTGGAAATATCACTTTCGCTATCAGCGTTTTGTAGCACTGATCGAATTCCCACACCAATTCATTCAGAAATTACTTAATTTCTTTAAGCTATGTGATGTAATATGACTCAGATTTTGGTTTTTTGAACTCGTCAATCATTGCAGCTCTGATCTCAACCAATGTTTTTACCGCTGTCCCCACTAAAACTTTTACAAATTTTATGTACCAGTCTAGCGCACAGCCCCTTAAGATCGTCGCTAGCTATCCCAACTTTATCGCATCATCATGGACCTGCTTTACGGTCCAGACTGCTTCTAATATGAACCAATACTGTTCGGGATCCTCAGTCCCATCTCCTTGGAATGTGGGCAGCTTTGCCTCATCTACTATCCTAACACTGCTAGTATTGTTGTTTACCGAAGCACTACTCTTAGCGTTGCAGGTAGGGAAACATCGCGAGTAGTTTTGGTTTCTTCCTATGAAATTTGGATTAGTGTGCGGGGTCGAAGGTACATGGTAACTTATGATCTGACCTTGCTCTACCTCTGGGGTATCCTGGTCAACGTCTTCTTCGCAATAAGGGCACTTCCTTCCTTGTGGTCCTGCCTCGTGATTCTCTATTCCGGTCCTCTCAGGAGACTCTCTCTCAGTCCTCCTCTTCTTCTCAGGACGTCGGAATATTGCTCCACTCCTCAAGAGACCGCACTCTTCATTAGATTCCCTCTCAAATCCGTCGTCACTCATGTCCATCTACCACATCTTTCCATCAGGTTCATATTGACGCGATACCTTCACCCTTGCACACCGATTCTTCTACTCATCAGCGGACATCCTCAATATTCCTTTTTCACAAACCAGCATTTTAATCCACGGTTTCAGTGATGAAAAGAACCTTCCCCTTGGTCCTCTGAAGAAATTTCTTTCAGCATCACTGTATGACTTAATAGTATCTACCACAAACTCATTTATCTACCCTTCAAGGATACTATCTACCCAAAAACCAACAGCTCACGATACTTTGTTGTTGACCTGTTTCAGTTGTCGCACTAACTCTGGGGTCGAACACTCTGGTTCAGTTTTCTGGTAGTGATTTTTGCGATATGTCAACTATGCTAGCCACTCATGCAGTACCAATAGGAATTCATAGAAGAATATTTCATGAATATCTGAATAGATGTATTTCTGTAACCACTCAGTCGCTGTCTGTTTAAGGTCCCTCTTCTCACTTCCTACAAATTCTTCCGCTTTCTTGTTGAACCACTCTTGGATCTTTGGTTTTGTCGAGTGCCACAGCATATCCCCTTCTTTTCTAGCTTAGGATCCTGGCAACGAAACCATTTGCTGACACAACTATTCTCGAAAGGGGTTCACTCTATCATCAACAAACACCAACGGCCCTTATGCACTGGCCCGTAAAGGAATTACCTTTCTAGCAACGCCTATGAAGCAGCCGAGGTCTCACCCGAAGCGATTAAGGGTGCTGCAGGAACCTAGCTTCCACAGTTGCGAAGAAGATATGTGCACGTTAACCAGAGATCAAAATATTTACTACAGCCTAGTAAACCAAACATTCGCATATTTATCTCAAAGCATATTCAACAACATATTCGCGTTAACAAACAACATGTATCAACACAAATCAGCAAAAAGCATTTAAATAACCCATCATCGCATAACAACAGAATTCATAACCAAAAATCTTCATTCATTAACATCTAAGGAACAAACCTCACAAGGAATAGTCAACAGAATCCAAAAGATCGCATTAATCTCCAAAACTTAGATGCCCTTAGGCTTACAATCTTGCTCTATTTATATGTTTTTCTCTTATTACAGTTAGGTCCACATGACCGACTCGACTAATCTAACAACTCTTATATTTCCACAAAACATGGCGAAAGGTCCTTCTTCCGCGGAATGGCCCTTTCGCACCTGTCGGCTTCTGCACTTCCTGCAGATCTATCCTGTTCCAACATTGATGTATACTGTTAAAAAACGTGAGGACTTCCATTGATAATGATAATGGGGTCTAAGGTACCTAGTACATTCCAACAAGTGTGAATAAATGGACTTGAAGTAGAACACCTAAGGAACCTGTCAAATAATAGACATTGATGTATTCTCATTATTCAACAACAAGGGAAATTGCCACTGATGACTGCAATCCCCAAGGTACTAACCGAAACTCTAAAATTTGTTCCCAGAGCAAAATGAGTTGAAGTTGATGGGAAGAACTCCACTGGAAGGGAGGCCTTAAGGCATCCTCCATCATCCAACACGAGGAACACTCAAAGGTATGAGCAAATTTGGAGTAGGACAAGTAACAAGATGAAACAAACTGACACCAGGATGACCGACACATGAAATCAAGGTAAACTATAGAATGGCCAACACGGGATGTATCCTTGAATAGTGAGCACGATACAAAGTGAATCATGTAGTTTTCAACATGAGGGGGAAGTGATATAAGCCTGCAATGTAGGAGACATTAACAGACCCTCCATATGGTTGGAAGAATAACCAATCGGGGGAGTAAAAACTTGGAGATCAGGTTTACCCTAAGGTCAAAAACTAAAACCCAACTGAAATGATAGACTCAAATCGGTGTTGTGTTCAAGGACATGACTGACTTAACTGCCTTTGAAACTAAAAATATGTGATATACCCTTCTCATCCCTTATTCTTTTTGGTAAAAGAATGTCCTTCTTGTTGTTTTAATGAGTCCAAGAAAGAAATTTCAATAAGCCCAACCATGTAAAATTTAATGAGCCCTTGGGAGGAAGACTCAGGACCTTCTTCATTGTTTACATAGTTCAAAGAAGATATAGAAGAATACTCTATAATACTAATCTATGGATTTTAATATCGAGCCGAGATCTGTTCTTGCTCGCCAATTTTTTCAATTTTAAGGAGTCTGAAAAAATTAAACAATAACTACATACACCTACTCGTGGATTTTAGTATCGAGCCCAGGTTGGTATATGCTCGCTGGTGTTTTCTTGTTTAAAGAGTCTGAAAAACTTAAACAATCCTCTATATACCCTCTCATAGATTTCACATCGAGCTTGAGTAGGTGAGTGCTTGCTTGGTGTTTTCATGTTTCGAGAGCCTAAAAACCCTAAAGAAGGCTCCAAAAGTCCTTTTTCGTATAGTTAGTCTCCTCCACCGAAGAATTCTAAAACAATGAGAGAAGAACTCTTCTAGCCACGGATGACTAGAGTAGTCCTTTTTCGTAAGTAATCTGCAAAAGTCCGAAAAAGGGTTAAACTTATACTTAAGCGGATGGACCTTCAATTCCTTTAATGAGCTTGAAGAGAACAAGTATGCTCGACAATCTTGTTTAGTTTTTCAATAGTCAAAACAAGAGCTTAAAACAACTTAAAAGACAACTTCTAGGATTGTAAGTTCATGACCTACTAGAGAATAGAATCTCAACATCCCAGTTAGTAACAATAGACAAATTTTCTAATTGACATAATATGAAACAATATGGTACCTATATTGGTCTGTTTATAAGGAAAATAAGTCATATCCAGTTTAATGCTTTGAACTTCTAGTGAAATTTTGAAATACATAGTTTTATTTAACTCACCAAAATTTGTAAATATTAGTGATTAAATAGGCCATTTTACAACCAAATTGAAACTATACAATTTTTGAAAAAAGTGGGTAAAAATCAAAGTCAATTTGATATAAATAGTTTCAAATTGAAAAATCAAATATCACAATTGAAGTTTTTAGGGCACATTAGAGCAAAACCTTGATCTTACTCCGTTCATTGTGATCAAACCGCACCATCAATCGATCTTCTACTTCCACCAAGTAAGTTATTTCCTCCCATACTTGCAATTTCATCTATTTTTTGTTAATTTTTATTGTCAAAGTCATTTTAAATCACAATTTCAAACGCGTTTCTGCATGTGCACTGCTTTGTTTGAGTAAAAGTAGCACATTTGACACAAATGCGTTGGTTTAGTTCAAACACAACAGTGTTCGAGCGTGATTGTGTAGTGAGAATAGTAGAGCACACCTATGAAAGTAGGGTAAGAAATGAAAATGACCAACACTTGACTGTTTGCTTGGTAGGATGGTTCTCATATGGCATGAAAGGGAGCATGAGGAGATGGATCGAGAAGCATTACAAGATCCATTGACTCTCCATGCGGTTTGAAGATGTGGATTATTGAAATTTTATAGAACGGTCAACATGCGAGCACAAATCCGCTTGCTTGAGAGGCTTGTCCAATACTAGGATTCCAATGCATTGGTGTTCGATGTCCAAGGAGAAATACTAGAACTCACCATAGATGACATCTATTTTATCACAGGTCTCTCTCGGAGGGGAGACTTGGTGAACTTGAAAGGGTCCTCGCGCAATGTGGGTGCTGTTGAATATTGTAACTTCTAAGAATATTATATTTGTACATTATTTATTCCGGAGATGTTCCATCCCTCCGAGGTGATTCTATTATGTATCCAGAGATGTTTATTCCTCCGAGGATTTGTGGCAACTAGGGTTATTAGACCCACCATGTGGGGGTCAACCCAATCAGTTATAATAGGGTATTTAACCTAATGGTTAAATACGAGCCTACATGTACTTGTGTAAAATATATGTCAAAGTAGTGTATAAATAGAGAAGGTGTGTTCCTCATTTGATACACTCACACACTTGAAAAGAGGAGCACTTGTCTGGGAGATTTGCTAAGGAGGATTAGAAGGAGGGAGCACATCTTGTATTTTGGTTTATCATCTTATTGAGGAAAGCTTTGCTGGGTTTTCTACCCCATGAGGGTTTCCCAGGATAAATCTGTGTCTCTTGTGTTTATGCTATGCTTGTTGTTTCTTCAGTGATCCTGTATATGCTATTATTGTGAAATAGAATGTAATGTTGCTATTTTCTGTCTTAGCATATTGAATTTTAACATGGTATCAAAGCTAACCTGAAGGAAGACAAGGTATGGCACTTACGACACTTGCTTTACTTCCGACAATTTGAAGGTTAGGGTTTTACATAGCAAAAACCAGTCATCATAGAACTTTCACTATAACTCCATTTCTGCGAAGGTTCAGGGTCTGAAAAGTTTACAGGTTGAAGATAACATCCACAGGTACCTTGTTTCCAAAAGGCACTCTCATATTCGTTGTACTTTATGAGTTATGATCAGTAAAGGTTAGGATTTCTGCCTCTTCCAGATCTCAGTCAAAATCAGGTGACCTTGGAAAAAAGGTCATAACTTGGGCTAGGAAGCTCCAAATGAAATTTCATAAAAAGTGACAGGTATTACACAGACTGTAATATCTCAGGAAACGTTTTCAGAGGCCGAAGGTGAAGCAGTGACACGTGGCATGCCGTACAAGTTCGCTCTCCTGTTTTATCCCATAAACAGGTCACGTTGCGACACTTGGCATAACTCTCTCTCAGAGAGTCCAATTGAGGTCAGACCTGTCAGTATGGAAAGATAACAGGCGAGCTATCTTAGGAAAAAATTTTAGAGGCCGAAGATCAAACAGTGACACATGGCACGCCGTACAAGTTCGCTCTCCTGTTTTATCCCATAAACAGGTCACGTTGCGACACTTGGCATAACTCTCTCTCAGAAAATCCAATTGAGGTCAGACCTGTCAAGATGGAAAGATGACAGGTCAGGCTACTGCAGAAAAAGTTTTCAGACCCTGTGGAGCAAAAATTTCAGAGTTATAGCAGAAGCAATTAGGTGCATATTTCTGTCAAAACAGAATTATTTTTAGCACCTTTATTCATGGCTTCCAGAATTTAGGGTTTCGGAGAAAGTTGGAATTTTTTGAAGTCTGTAACCATGGATGGAAGATCCTCAGAAAAATAAGAGTTTAGAGCCTTGGATCGAACCTTTTGATTGGACAGAAGGGTGGGCTTCATCAAACCCTAGTTCGGGTTCCTGTCCAGAAGATCCAGAAGTTTCGAAGGCAATTTTGAGGGGTCAAATTTTGGAGATTTCAAAATTGAAGAATGTTAGGTTGATCAGCTCAGCAAGAAACATTCTTCCATCCATTCAGAAGTATGAAATTCAAAGATTGAATTTTTAGGGTTTCTTTAGCAAACCCTAATCAAGCTCCAAATCAAGTTTCAGTGGGAGTTGAGGCTAAGGCATTACATAAGAAGACTACAAAAAGTCTCGACAGGTATGACTTAAGGAGGTTCAGGTACATTACAAAAGACAAATCAAGTTCCATGACCATGACAACATGAAGACAAAGACTCACGAGGTATGTATGACTTTGTTATATTATGTTTAACCTATGAGACATGCAGGTTCTAGCTCAGGATCTCTAAATCATTGAAGAGATAGTTTAGGTATGTTGTACATAACTAAGTAGGTATACTAATCCAGGTATGTTTTCCTATGTCATGTTAGAATATTACCTTGTGTAAGTATACTTGGTATGATTGGTTAGTAATCAAGGGTTTATGCATATTATGTCTCTTATCTTGGTTGATTATTTAACTAACTAGATCAAACAAGAATATGCATGAGTAAAAGAAGACTTCCTTGAAACCCTGAATACTAATGATCATGACTATACATATTCAAGATTATTTAGAATTAGAATGTTTTTGATAATATTGAGAATATACTAATGAATGTATGTTTGTGTATGAGATCATGAGGATGACACTAGTGTACACTTGAGCATGCATAGTGGTACAGAATGAATAGAAGTTCAGAAGACATACAGAAGATCAAACGGGAGGCAACCACACAAACATAAAAGATAAGTATTTGAGTTGTTATTAGAAATAGTAAATGATATCTGTATGCATAATAGGTTATCATGATTTGATGATTATGAAGCATTACTAATCATGTACTTAATTTTGATTTGTAGGAAAGATCATGATGAATGATGAACTCTGAACAAGCGATGGATGTTCAACAAAAGATTTACAAATCAAACACACTATAGAAAGCTTGTGGTTAAGAGATTCTCTTAGAAAGAGGAAGATAATCATGATGAGATGTTTTTCTCCAAGGGACTAGATAAGACCATTCTCTTAATGATGTAATTAAAGAAGTGTGAATCAGGTTCTGTATGGGTACCCAGGATCGGTAGTCAATTGATGAGCTTAATGATCATCATGGGTGATGTGGATCTCAACCTTTGCTACAAGGTTGAATATGGCTTCTATACACATATGACATGGATGTAAGAAGGAACTCACCACAGAGTTCAAATGATTTTGAGGCTCATATTAGTAGACCCATCTGACAAGAGATGGCACAGATAGATATGCAGAAGATCATTCAATGTAGAGTGTGAATAATGGACAATTGACAGGTTCATGACAAAGCTTGGGCTTTACCAAAAGTAAAGTTGTTCCTAACCTTTACCTTAAGGTTGTGGATGATGAACCTATCATACCATTATTGTATGACGATGATCTCTTTCTGACAAGGAATGAGAAACAGGTCATGAAAATGGCTGCAGAAATGAAAATGAAAGATCTTGGATTAATGCACTACTTCTTAGGTCTATAAGTATGGAAAGATCCAAAAGGAATCTTTTAAATCAAGGTAAGTATGCTGTGAAGTTTCTAAAAAGATTTGATATGTTGGAGTATAAAGACATGGCCACTCCCATGGACTCCAACTTGAAGTTATTAGTTAATAACTCATCGTATTTAGTGGACCTGACCCTATATAGACAAATCATTGGGTCATTGATGTATTTAACAAATTCTAGGCTAGATATATACTTTGCTGTGAATACCCTAAGTCGGTATTTAGTAGAACCTAGAAAGGTTCACTTAATAACTACAAAGCATGTAGTGAGGTACCTAAAAGGTACATTAGATTTTGGTCTATATTATCTTGGAGGTCATGAACTCCGTTTACATGGTTACTCAGATTCTGATTGGGCAGGAAGTGCCTCAGACAGAAAGAGTACATCAGGTGGATATTATAGTCTTGAATCTGCCATGATCTCATGGTTCAGCAAGGAACATTCTAGTGTGGCTCTCAGTACTGCTGAAGCAGAATATATATATAGCTGTCTGCTCTGCCAGCTGTGAAGCAGTGTGGCTTCAGAAGCTATTATATGGAGTGTTTGACTTAGAAATGAATTCCACTATGATTATGTGTGACATTCAAAACTGCATCAAGATAGAAAATCTTGTATTCCACAATAAGTCAAAAACACATAGAGATCTGATAATTCTATATACAAGATATGGTGCACAGAGGAGCTATCAAGCTCGAGTATATAAGCACTGAGGATCAGATTGCTAATATCTTGACTAAACCTCTATCTCGAGTAAAGTTTGAATACTTCCGAGACAAGCTTGGTCTAGTCTAGAAGGACCCTCCTCGAAAGGGAGAGTAGCATAGTATCTGATAACAAGTTTGTCTCATCAATGATGAGGTTACCTATTTATTGCACCTAGTTACTTAGAATTATTTAGATTTAGGAATCTTATATTTTTTCTTTTGATGATATATGTATACATGCTTTTGATGATAGATGTTATGCATGTTTTGATGATGAGGATACATGTTTTTTTATACATGTTTTGATGATGAGGATACATTTTTTGTTATACATGTTTTGATGATGAGGATACATGATTGACACATGTTTTGATGAAGTTCTTGGTAAACATGTGAGGGGATTGGATCATCCCTGGAATTCAATCCGAAAGAAGATCCATAGACATATGTCTTCGAGAATGAAGTCCTTGGTGGACTTGAGGGGATTGGATCATCCTTGGACTTCAGTCCTAAAGAGAGCCGTAGACGTATGTCTTCGAGAATGAAGTCCTTGGTGGACTTGAGGGGATTGGATCATCCCTGGACTTCAGTCCTAAAGAGATCCGTAGACGTATGTCTTCGAGAATGAAGTCCTTGGTGGACTTGAGGGGATTGGATCATCCCTGGACTTCAGTCCTAAAGAGAGTCATAGACGTATGTCTTCGAGAATGAAGTCCTTGGTGGACTTGAGGGGATTGGATCATCCCTGGACTTCAATCCTAAAGAGAGCCGTAGACATATATCTTCGAGAATGAAGTCCTTGGTGGACTTGAGGGGATTGGATCATCCCTGGAATTCAGTCCTAAAGAGATCCGTAGACGTATGTCTCCGAGAAAAAAATCCTGAATGAACAGGTAAGGGGATTGGATCGTCCTCAGACTTTAGTCCTTTGAATTGAGCCGTAGACATGATGTCTCCGAGAACTAAATCCTGAATGAATAGGTAAGGGGATTGGATCGTCCTTGGACTATGGTCCTTTGAATTGAGCCGTAGACATGAGGTCTCCGAGAATTGAATGATAGGACTGGATCGTCCCTGGACTTTGGTTCAAAAGGTACATGATAGGACTGGATGATCCCTGGACTTCGGTTCAAAAGGTACATGATAGGACTGGATCGTCCCTGGACTTCGGTTCAAAAGGTACATGATAGGACTGGATCGTCCCTGGACCTCGGTTCAAAATGTACATGACAAATCCTAGAATTGTTCTAGGTTACATCCAGCATGAAATAGGGCTGGCTCTGTAGATGTGATACATCCAACATGAAACAGGGATGGCTCTGTAGATATGATACATCTAGCATGAAATAGGGCTGGCTCTGTAGATATGATACATCCAGCATGAAACAGGGCTGGCTTTGTAGATATGATACATCCAGCATGAAACAGGGCTGGCTCTGTAGATGTGATACATCCAGCATGAAACAGGTCTGGCTCTGTAGATGTGATACATCTAGCATGAAACAGGGCTGGCTCTGTAAATGTGATACATCCAGCATGAAACAGGGCTGGCTCTGTAGATATGATACATCCAGCATAAAATAGGGCTGGCTCTGTAGATATGATACATCCAGCATGAAACAGGGCTGGCTCTGTAGATGTGATACATCCAGCATGAAACAGGGTTGGCTCTGTAAATGTGATACATCCAGCATGAAACAGGGCTGGCTCTGTAGATGTGATACATCCAGCATGAAACAGGGCTGGCTCTGTACATGTGATACATCCAGCATGAAACAGGGTTGGCTCTGTAGATGTGATACATCCAGCATGAAACAGGGCTGGCTCTATAGATGTGATACATCCAGCATGAAACAGGGCTGGATCTGTAGATATGATACATCCAACATGAAATAGGGCTGGCTCTGTAGATATGATACATCTAGCATGAAACAGGGCTGGCTCTGTAGATGTGATACATCCAGCATGAAACAGGGCTGGCTCTGTAGATGTGATACATCCAGCATGAAACAGGGTTGGCTCTGTAGATGTGACACATCCGGTATGAAAAAGGACTGGCTCTGTGGTGGTAAATCCTAGATCTGATCTAGGTCACATCCAGTATGAAAAAGGACTGGCACTGTGGTTGGGATTGGATCGTCCCTAGACATGAGACTTGTCTCAAAGAGATAAGGATTGATCATCCTGGAACTTGATCTGGATTGCATCATCCATTGACCTATGTCCTAAAGAGAGCAGGATTGATCATCCTATAATATGATCGTGTGATGACGATGCTGCCGATCGTGTATGCTGATCGTATGACGACGATGTTGATCGTGTGATGACGATGTTGCTGATCGTGTGATGACGATGCTGATCGCATGATGATGATGCTGATCGTGTGATGACGATGCTGCCGATCGTGTGATGACGATGTTGATCGTATGATGACGATGTTGCTGATCGTGTGAAGACGATGCTAATCGTATGATGATGATACTGATCGTATGATGACGATGCTGCTGATCATGTGATGCCGATGCTTATGATCGTGTGATGACGATGCTGATGATCATGTGATGACGATGATGATGATCGAGTAATATCAACTCTGATGATGTTGATGTTCCAATAACTAGTTGAGTTACTGATGATGATGAATTAAAGAAAGCTTCCGATGATATATAGATGATGTAGTCAATGACTCCTTGCTCCTGCAGATGTTGTTATAATATCCTTCTCGTTAAGGGGGAGTGTTGAATATTGTAACTTCTAAGAATATTATATTTGTACATTATTTATTTCGGAGATGTTCCATCCCTCCGAGGTGATTCTATTATGTATCTGGAGATGTTTATTCCTCCGAGGAGTTGTGGCAACTAGGGTTATTAGACCCACCATGTGGGGGTCGTCCCAGTCAGTTATAATAGGGTATTTAACCTAATGGTTAAATACGAGCCTACATGTACTTGTGTAAAATATATGTCAAAGTAGTGTATAAATAGAGGAGGTGTGTTCCTCATTTGATACACTCACACACTTGAAAAGAGGAGCACTTTTCTGGGAGATTTGCTAAGGAGGATTAGAAGGAGGGAGTACATCTTGTATTTTGGTTTATCATCTTATTGAGGAAAGCTTTGCTGGGTTTTCTACCCCATGAGGGTTTCCCAGGATAAATCTGTGTCTCTTGTGTTTATGCTATGCTTGTTGTTTCTTCAGTGATCCTGTATATGCTATTATTGTGAAATAGAATGTAATGCTGCTATTTTCTGTCTTAGCATATTGAATTTTAACAGGTGCCTTGTCTGTGCAAGAGTATGTCAATGCCTACTACCTTCCGGGAACTGAGAAGTTCGGCAGTCAGATTCTTATCTCAACTATTGCAAACTTCCCCCTCAAATTCATCATGAGTATTCTTAACCATATGGAGTGCTACGCAACATCTTGCTTTGATACATTACATGCATATAGGTACTGAATACCTGTAAGGCATAGTATATGACTAGTCTTCAAGTCTTTTGGTGAACATGAAGCTTCAACTCTCAGGGTGTAAGACCGGGAGGATGAAGAATTTTGGGTATGGAAGCATACTGCGCACCTTTTTCTTTGAAAGGGTGAATGCTATCAATATGGGCATGACCTTGCCCCTAGTCAACCCTCGTGAGCCAATGTTGGCCCATTGGGGTGAGATCTTCCTCCGCCAGGGTGGTGGTGAGAGCAACTTCTGTTACCATGAGGATGATTTCTAGGGTTGGTGGGAACAACAAGTGCCATCTCTTGAGCAGTTTCCATATGCGGGTGTAGACTTCCACAAAGATCCTGAGCTAATCCTTCCTCCAGGAGCAGCCTGGGGAGATATAGTTATGTTTATGATTTTGAAAAATTATTTAATTCTTACATTTTTTATATATATGATTTTTATGATGAGTTTGAAGTACTAAGACAAAAATGTCATATGTAGATGTTGGACCAATATGTCCTGAGAGACACCCCCATACTATCGTGAGACCAGTGATAGTGGGTGCAGTTGATGCCATGCTAGAAAACATAGAGGGGAAGATGAGTGGGTTGACTCATGACATTCCTACATACAGGATCGAGCGGATGCTTCTCGACATGTAAGAGGATGACGTGGTTAGTGTGCCCCTAGCATGGACCAGGTTACTGCGGAAAGTAGTCAGGCTGGTCATTTTTTATCGAGAGGCAGCAGAGGCAGATGAGGCTCCTCCTTCTCCATAGGAGAAGGATATTTTATGTATATTTTTTAGGCCATTGAGCCCAATTTTGTATATTATGAAATGACTCTGTCACAGACTTATGACCCAAACTCATATTATTTTTTTATATGGATTATATATATACAGTATCAGTGTTATTTACATGTGTTTCATTGTGTTTTATGCATGAATTATATATGTGAATGATGCAAATGCCAATCTAAAAAGTAGTTTGCAAATGAATCAGTTAATGCATTCAAGTTCCTTGGAATATGTTGATATGTGATATAATCAAACTATCTCTCAAGTAGCTTAACGCGCAAAAACTGACGTAGCAAAGTAGGATCTTTAACTTGATAAACACCCATTAAATGAAAAAAAACTAACTACAAGTTGAGTTGTACCTACAAATGTGAAATGCCATGGATAGAGCATCTCAGAGTAGCTCTATCACTGCACTGTATTCATCCACATTGTTCATTGTGGGACCTAAACAAGCCCCTCCTGAAGAAACCAGTTGGCCAGTTGGTGAGTAAATAACCCAAGTAGTCGTGGCCAACTGACGGGTGTGGCGGCTAGCACCATCAGCAAACCCTATAAAGTGTTCAATCGACATCTGAAACACAAAGCAATAGATGCATAAGATGTAACTACAACTGTAAACAAATCTAACTCTACAAAATGTACAGCTATAATACATGAAAAAGCACAGATGCCTAAGAGTAGTATTTATTCAGGTAGATCCCATTTCTAGGCTCCGACAACTTATTAACTTCATAGTCTGTTAACTCGTATGCACCTTTATTCAGCACCTTTTAAACTATGTAGGGACCGAGCCACATGGACTTAAAATTTCCAGCCACTAAAGGTTCCTTGTCCTGATCCCAGAGCAGAACAAGGTCTCCTTCGAGAAAAATCCTAGGTCTAACAGACTTATCAGAATGTCTCTTGACTTGGTTCTTATTCTCTTCGTTTGCTGTGACCATGTTGCAGTGTTGCTCATCCAGATGTTCTAAATGCAGCAAACGTTCTTCCAAGACTGAAGTGTCTGGTAAAAGTTGGATAGCCAACTTCAATGAAGGAATCTCGCACTCAACCGGAATGACTGCCTCTATCACATGTACCAGTTGGAAGGGAAAGAACCCGGTAGCAGTCCTTACATTGGATCAGTAGGACCAAAGAGTAGGATACAGTGTGCCAATTAGTTCTACTCACATTAACATTCCTTTGTAAGATGGTCTTCAAATTTTTATTGACTGCTTTGACCTAACCATTCGCCTGCGGGTAAAATGAAGATGAATGCTCCTGCCGAAAACCTAACATAGTGTATAGATCGGTCATCATGTTGTTCTGAAAATGACGATAGTGATCAGTCATGATCTCTTTGCGTATACAAAATCTTGCAATGATATGGTTGAAAACGAAATAAGAGGTCGTTTCTCCATCTGACCTAACAGTAGGCATTGGCTCGGCCCACTTGGTGAAGTAGTCGATGGCAACAATTATATGATGATGGGATCCAGTCGAAACTAGATTACAATTCATAAAATCAATCCCCCATTTGGTGAAGGGGGCTACTGTTATTACAGGATGGAGAGGAGCTAGGTGTTCTTGCATCTTTCTGGTGAAAAACTGACATCGCTGGAAGCATTTCATAACTTCCACACAATCTTTAAAGATCATGGGCCAAAAATAACCGGCATGCAGTATTTTTGGGGCTATTTCCAACCCAGAAAGATGACCCCCACAAGCTCCACTGTGGGCATCATTCAATACTAATTATGCTTCCTCCAGGGTTAAACAACGACGTAGGATGGAATCTGCCCCACGTCTATACAAAGTGTCAGAAATGATGAGGTAATTCTTCACATGACTATTAAATTTGTGTTGTTCATCCTTCGAGAAAGTGGTGGGACACCTCAAAGTATGGAGACATACTAGGATATACCCATACCATGGGTCAAAGGAAGCAATGAGAAAGATATGTTCATCCGGCAATGATGATTCTTCTTCAATGTGTACTATGTCACTAGGAAACTCTGAAATCAGTTCGGCAAACACTAGTGATTTCTTTGACTTAGCGGATTGAAAAACCAAGTCAAATTCTTGCAGGATTACAATCCATTTATTAAATTTCCCACCGATTATGATTCGAGTGAGAACATATTGGAAAGGATTAACCTCTGCAACCACTATGGTGGTACGCAATAAAATGTAGTGATGTAGCCTCTGAAACGCATAGACAGCAACTAATGCCAACTTCTCTACATGAGAATACTTGATCTCAGGAGCTATCAAGGCACATGACAGATAATAAATGACATGCTCTTCAAGCATGCCATCCTACTGAACCAGTACTATGCCTATTGTGTATAGTAATGCAACCAGATACAAGAGGAAATCCTTCATGTAGTCTAGCAGTCTTAACAAGGGGGATGAAAGTAATTCCTTTTCAAGGCCTCAAATGATGCTTGAGCAGCCTCATCCCACAAAAATTAGGTGACTTGTTTAAGCAGTCTCATGAAACCTTTTGTAATTTTAGCATAGTTAATGATAAAGTGTCTCAAGAAGTTGGACATGCCCTGCAAAATTTTAAGTTGTCTCAGGGTTCGAGGAGGAAGAAGATTTACAATTTCCTCAACTTTCAATGGATCCACCATTATTTCATGATTGGATACTATGAAACCCAATAGTCATCCAGATTCAATGCAGAATACACATTTTTTGGGATTCAACCGAATCTTGTAGTATCTACACCTTTCAAACACGAGTCTTAAATGATCACGATGCTCCCGTCTGTTCTGAGATCACGCTGGGAGATCATCAACATAGGGTTCTACCATGTGCTTGATGTCATGAAAAGCAAAATTCATTGCTCGCTAGAAGGTGGCTCCAGCATTTTTCAAACCAAATGGCATCTTCCGATAGGAAAAGGTGCCCCAAGGGCAAATAAAAGCTATCTTGTGTTGGTCTTCAGGTTTGACCTGTATCTGATTATATCCTGAAAACCCATCCATGAATGAGAACATTTCATGGCCTGTGAATGCGTCAATGATCTAGTCTATGAACGGCGTGGGGTAATTGTCTTTTGGAAAAGATTTATTTAGGTCCCGGAAGTCAGCGCAGACTCTAATGGTACCTTGCTTATTGTCTACCGGAACAAGATTTGAAACCCATTCTGTCATTGCTATCGGATAGATAAATCCATCTTTGAGCAAATTTTCTACTTCGCCTTGATGGCAGCATCTTTTCGAGGGTTAACTAGATGGAGCTTCTGTCTCACAGTTTTAGCGTTGGGATACATTGTGATGACATGCTCGATGATGGAAGGGTAAATTCCTGGCATCTCCTCATAAGACTAGGCAAAAACGTCATGGAATTCTTTAAAGAGATTGGTATACAAAATGATCTCCTCGGAAGAACAGTCTGCTCCAATGAAAATATGTTCCACGACCCCAAGTTTGATGGAAATGTTGATCAGAATGGTTCTTGATATATTTTCCATTTTCCCTTCGGCATAAAGAACTTTCAAAGTAGAAGGGATAGCGAAAAAATCAACATTCGCACTGGGTCTCATTGAAAACTCACCTCTCTCAATCTTGTCTAGATCGAGAAGAAAATAAGACATGTGGTGCATATGTTCCCAAGGATGGTCCATGCCAATCATTGCTTCCAAGATCGCCTCATCAAAGGGAAAAACAATGTTTAGACAATCAAAAGAGTGGATAGGGTCCACTGACCATGCAAGAGCATAGTCCATATCTTACTTAGCAGATACCAATGGAGTCACGATATGTTATGTTGCAGCATGTTGTGAATCCAAGTAAGCCATTTCTGCAACAAATAAAGGCACAACTAGTTCTGATTCAGTTGGGAGAATCCATGGATCTATTGTTGGACTAGCCATGAAAATATCAGATGAAGAAATTCTTCAGAACCAATAAAATGAACAGGAGAAGGTAGGTCAAAAGTGCCTATTAATGACCCATAGAGTCGTGCTCCTAAATTCTCAGTAACTGGGCATGACTGATCAACCAACGGGATTGTTGAATCCGATTAAGTCTAGTTGGTCTTCCAGGAAAATGAAAGTGGATCGACTGTGACGATATTTCCTTTGTGGGGGAACATTATTATCTAGAAAATAGATAATGGCACACGTCCAACTCCTACCCAACAACAATTTATAATCGAGCAGAGCATCCGGAAATTCAACCTCTATAGATACTAGTTTTCCCGCAAGTTCAACATCAAATGATGGTAAGACTCTGTGTGGATGGAAAGATCTTCCATCAAAGGAGGTAAGTACCATGTTAGAGGGGGCTAGCTTAGGTTCACCTAAAGATTTCCAGCAAGAAATGGACATTAGGCATGCAGATGCACCCTCATCTACAATAGCTCATCCAATGGTCTTGGGACCATGCATGACCTCTATTTGGAGAGAAACATGGTACAACAACCAAAAGTTGATATATTCCATATAAAGAACGAGCCAGCATGTTGGATGAATCCACACTCCCGATCGCTATGAGAAGTGCATTGCGTTGCAATCGAAAAATTTACAGTACCTCCAAAGTGGACATGGAATGGGGGGTTTGGGCTAGATCCTCCACAACATTGTAGTTGGAGGTAGCCCTCGTGTTGGGGTTGTGCACAACTCGTTTGAAGACACCTTTCGGAATCTTCAACAGAGGATCCACCAGTCTCTCGATGTGGAGAGGGGTAGATGACTTAGGAACGTCCTTCTTCTATGAGTCTGTGGTATAATTTCTAGCTCGAGTTTGGAAAAGAGCATATGATTTAACCATATTAATGAATGATTAATCAGCTGAGTTGGCACGAGTGGTGCCCCCAGCACTGGAGCTTCTAGAAGCTGAACTGTGTCCATGAGGGAAAGGGTCTTTTAACACAGCTGGTTTCTTTTCACGGATCAGCTTTTGGACTTCTTCCATTAGAGGGCATTGATCGGTAATGTGGTCCTCTTGGCATAGCTTGCAAGGGAACTTCACTTTCCTTTTTTCCTTTTTACTCTCCTTGGCATTTTATGTGTTTTTGGGATTTTGTTGGTTTCCCTCTCCTTTCTTTCCCTTTATTTTGTTGTTGGGATGCTGAGGGCCCTGTTGGTTTGTCTTCACTTGTTGTATAGATTCTGTTGTTGAAGGGGAGGATGCAACCAAAGTTGCTTCTGCAGCAGACTGTTTGACTGACAAGGCGTGAACCTGCTTTGTTAAAGCATCAAACGTTGCAGAGTCTATTGAACCCATAATGCCATCAGCATGTGGTCCATGTTTAGGTTTACCAAAGTCTATGTTAGACCTCGATGCATCAGGAATAATCTCGTATAAGAGCCCAGACTGAGCATATACCAAGTCAAGCTGCTAGGTTCTCAAAATGGCTTCCTCTTTGGAAGACATCCTTGAAGTTGCAACTTCCTTACAAATATAAGGAAGGAGTGATTTGAGATACACTCAAATAAAAATGTTGGAAGGATGTCATATTTAATGATCCTCTTTCTCCTTCTCCACTCTTAAATGTGGTCAGATAGATGACTGACTTTGTTCTGTCAAAAGGTCGACAGTGTTAAATTTTCAGAATTTACTTCAATCTGATCTAGGATCTTAACTGAGAGAACAACATGTACAGCATATATACATCATATCAATCATGGATACAATAATGAAAGCACACAAGAGACACAAAGATTTACTTGGGGAAAACCATAAAGGTGAAAAACCCCAATAACTTCCTCAGAGATAGATAGAGCAATGATACAACCAACCATGAGAGATAGACATAACCTAGCAGCAGATCCTCCTCCTCCATAAGTGCGCCACTCCTCCTTGAGTGCATGAGTGAGAAGTGAGTGTGCAAATAGAGTGCCTCCCGCACTCTATTTATACTTGACTTGACTTGCCTTTTTTTACCTAACTCATGTAGACTCGAACTTAACCACATAACATAATGCTGAGTGGGCCGACCCCCAATAGGGTGGTCTAATAACCCTTCGACCCACATGGGTGACCCCCAATAGGGTGGTCTAATAACCCTTTGACCCACATGACTTATACAGGGCCGACCCCAAAAAAGGTGGTCTAATAACCCATCAAGTATAAGTTACGACACTTCCGTATAGAGGAATAATAACATATCTATAGGAATACAATATACATATATGTGAAATACATTCCAAAGTTACATATACATCAACACTCCCTCTTAACTAGGAAGGTATTTCTCAGCACAATTCTTCTAGCACAAGTCATCTTCTCTGGATCATCGTCACTGGATAATCGTCATCGAGTCATCATCATCGTCACTGCTGCTGCTATCTCAATCAATCTCTGAATCTACTCGTCATAGGAAGTTATACAAAGCCAGTCCTTTTTCATACTGGATGTAGGCCCACCATCTGCAGGTCTTCATCATCACTGGCCATACTGTGGAATTTTTAGGACTCATTACGTGCGTCACAAAACCTAGCTGCAGCATCCCAGGCTATTACGAGCACACAGCTCTACCTGTAGGATCTCCCAGGAGCACGTTACAGGTGACCCATCACAAAACCTGGCTGAAGCATCCCAGGTTGTTACGAGCACACGGATCTACCTGTCGGATCTCCCAGGAGCACATTACATGTAATCTCACCACAAAACCTGGCTGAAGCATATGAGGCCTTTTTCATCCTGTCCAGATCTCCCAGGAGCAAATTACATGTGGTCATGGCAAAACCTGGCTGAAGCATCTGAGGCCTTTTTCATCCTGTCCAGATCTCCCAGGAGCAAATTACATGCCATAGGACAAAACCTCGCAAGAGCATCTGCCAAATATCCCAGGGCACCGAATTACATGCCATAGGAAAAACCTCGAAAGACTATCTGCAGATATCCCAGGGCACAAATTACATGTCGTCCCAAGCAAAACCTCGCAAGAGCATTTTCCAGATGTCTCAGGGCACCGAATTACATGCCATAGGAAAAACCTCGAAAGACCATCTGCAAATCTCCCAGGGCACAAATTACATGCTTACCTACACAACCTGATCCACGGCCACAAAGTATCATCTGATACTCATCAAACATCATCTTGATGTACACATGATCATCCTGATCATCATCACTGCAACATCCTGCTGCATGTCATCTGGAGAAGCTCGTCATCCACGATCATCCTGATCATAGAATGCATTCATCTGATGCACACCAAGTATCCACCTGATACATACATAGATACATGATCCACACAATGTATCCATCAGCATACATGATCTACCTGATCATACAAAGATACATGATCCACACAATGTATCCATCAACATACATGATCTTCCTGATCATACGAAGATACATGATCCACACAATGTATCCATCAGAATCCAACATGATGCGTATATACAAAATACATACATATGATCCAACCGATCATATCCAGCATCCAGCATGATGCGTATACAAAATACATACACATGATCCAACTGATCATATCCAACATCCAACATGATGCGTATACAAAATACATACACATGATCCAACCGATCATATCCAGCATCCAACATGATGCGTACATACACATAAATGATCCAACTGATCATATCCAGCAGAAACTAGAATATCATCCTGATGCTCATCATCCAGCGCTTACATCCACAACCATGTGAAGGGTTCCCCTTCCAACATGCTTGGAATGGCTTCAGCAAATGTGTCCATCACTTCTTCCTCGAAGTATCCTCGATCTGAAGCACACCAAGCCTCTCTCTGAAGTACTCGAACTTCACCCTGGCTAGTGGCTTTGTCAGAACATCTGCAATCTGCTCGTCCGTCGCAACATACAGGAGCTTCACAGCTCCTCTCTGCACCATATCCATGATATAGTGATATTTGATCTCTATGTGTTTCAACCTGTCATGAAACACTGGGTTCTCGGACAGCTTCACACAACTCTGGTTATGACAGAAGATACCAGTAGCCTCCAACGGGAGATCAAATAACTCAGACAGTAGCTTCCGTAGACATACTGCCTCACAACTAGCTGAACATGCTGCAACATACTCAGCCTCAGCTGTACTTAGTGCTACGCAGGACTGCTTCCTGCTAAACCAAGATATCACACCTGATCCCATACTGAAGCAACACCCAGATGTGCTCTTCCTATCTACAGCATTTCCATCCCAATCTAAATCAACATAGCCCTGCAGGTTAAACTTTTGATTCACTTCATACTTGAGCCCATAATCCACTGTACCCTTCAGGTACCTCAGAACATGCTTTACAGCAACCAGGTGAACACTCCTCGGATCTGTCAGGAACTGGATCAATGTGTTCACAGTAAAGCAAATGTTTGGTCTCGTGTTCGTCAGGTACATCAAGGACCCAATCATCTGACGATACATGGAGATATCAACCGGCTCAGATGAAGAATCACATAGAAGCTTTAGATTCGATGCCATAGGTGTGGCCATATCCTTGCATTCCATCATCCCGAACCTCTTCAGGATCTCTACTACATACTTCCCTTGTCCAAGGAAGATTCCATCTGCACTCTCCCACACCTCCATGCCAAAAACAAATAGTGCATCATCCCCAAGTTCTTCATCTCGAACTCGGTAGTAAGCTTCCGCTGCGTGTCAGCAATCAATCTATTTTCACCTGTAACAAACAGGTTATCTGCATACAAAAGTAGTATCACTAGATTTCCTTCCTCAACCTTGTAGTAAGGGTTGGAATCCGCTTTACTCTTGTAAATCCCAAACTGGATAGAAAGTTGTCTATCCTACCATACCAAGTTCTGCACACATAAATGACTACACCATGCTATCTTGAAATCCATCTGGTGCATCTTCTATTTCATCTCAATGCTGCCATCTGCAACATGCTTGATCTGATAGTTCCTTTTGGAAGTCATAACAAACTTCCCTTCACATCTTGGGACTACATCCCAAACATCATTCTTCATGATCGACGGATCATGGCATTCCATTTCTTTATCCCAGATCCTGGGAACTTAAATATCTTCAATAGATATCTTTGTTGCTGGAACAAATGTTGTAGTCCTTTTTGTAGGTGAAGATATATGGTCTTTCCTACAAAACAGGTTAAATTGAATGATTAGAAACATCTCATAATTTTCAGAACAGATTCTTACACATAAAGAAATATGTCATACAGTCATGCAATTATCTTAGCCAATGCTTCAATACAACATTTATCCATATTCCGTAACTTTCTAGATGCCTTCCAATCTCTACCAGAACATTGTTAAGAGTGTGCACAACTCCCAACATGTCAGCAAATAGGTTTCATTCTAGATAAGTAGCAATGGAATGTTGTACAGTGCCATAGGCCACTTACCCATGCATATTAGGAGTATACTGTTCATCAATGCAATTATTCTAATATGCATAATACACAACCTAATTCTAGGAACATCAGTATATACATTATTGAACAGTATTATTTAAGAAATGACAATTCAAATACTTATCTTTGTTTGTTCATTGGGTGGACTCCCTCTGAGTCTTCGCTTCCTTGCAGGAGCTACTGGAGTCCTAATCTGAAGTAGCTTCTTCTACACCTTTTGATGTGGAATGTAGAGAGATGGTCAACTCCCTCTGAATATTTGCATCCTTGCATAAACCACTGGAGTGTACTCCCTCTTGATCTTTGCTTCCTGGATTACCTGTTCTTGAACTCATATTCATCCTTGGTCCCTATGCATGCTTATTAGTATCATGATTGTGTTATCCTTGTGATCTCATATAAAATCATACATTCATTAGTATACTATTAAAACACAATAATCTCAAGCATGTATACTCATGATCATTTCAAACAAAAATAATAAGAATTAGCATTCAAGGTTTATGTAGGATTCTTATGTTTAGTCAAATCATAAGAAGCATAACATGTCTAAACCTATAATTACTCAAACCTATGACTCTTTAGTTGAATCATCAATCAAGATAAGAGATATAATATGCATAGAACCTGTGATTATTCGAACCTATACCTTCATGATTCTTCTGGTTAGTCATATCATCAATTATGTTAAGAAACATAATATGCATACAACCATGATTATTCAAACCTATGACTTCATGAATAATCATTATCAACAACAGTATAAGATCCTAACACAAGGTAAGATTCTATCTTGATATAGGAAAAAACATACCTGGATTAGCATGCTAGCTAGATATGTCTAACATACTCACACGATGTCTTCTTGTTCTTCTTCAATGACTTGTGCTAGTAACCTGTATATCTCATAGGTTAACCATTATAAAACCAAGTTATACATACCTTGTAAATGGATCTTCTATAAGATCCATGACAATGGATGAATCTTTGTCCTCATGTTATCATAATCATATGATCTTGGACTGGAACATGATTTGTCTTTCTTGGTGTACCTTTCATGTTAGTAGACAACATAAACCTCATACAACACCATAATGCATTAGTACAATCATAAGTGTCAACACCCTAACCAATGAATATCTTCTATCATGCATTCATAATTTTGTTAAGGTGATACGACAAATCTAAAATCAAGATTGTACTAACCGTAATAACATGAAGACAAACATACCATAAACTTAATCATGAACAAATCTCGAAACATACCTCAATGAGTCATACCTGTCGAGATCGCTTGTAATCTTCTTATGTAAGGCCTTAGCCTCATCGCCCTCTGAAACATGAACTCCTTCACTTATGCAGGTGAACAATCCATCTTCTTCTAGGATTAACCCTATCCACTTGATTTGCAAGAAATGGACCTGGAGCTGGATATGGGTTTGTCAGAGAAACCCCAAAAATTCAAACTTTGAATTCCAAACTTTCGAAAGGATAGAAGTATGCGCCTTGATGAGTTGATCAAACTGGTATATTCAGAATTTGAAAACTGCAAAGTTTCACTCCTCAATTTTTCCTTTGAAACTTTCGGATTCACTGGACGTGACCCTAAATTGGGGTTTGATGAAGCCCACTCTTCTTCCCAATCAAAAATTTTGAACCAAATCTCTAAGCTTCTATTTTCTGAGGAGCTTCCAGCCGTGATCACAGATTTCAAAAATTCCCATTTTTACAGAAGCCCTAATTTTCCACTTTTCTGGTCAAAGTCCCGAACTAGGGTTTGATCAAGCCCGGCCTTCTGCCCAGCCAAAAATTCTGATCTTGGTATCTAAATTTTTATTTTGATGAGTAGCATTCAGCCGTGGTCTCCGATTACAAAAATTCCAACTTTCTACAAAGCCCTAAATTCCGGAAGCCATGAATGAAGGTACTCAAAAATAATTCTGTTTTGACATAAATATGTACCTGATTGTTTCTAGTGTAAATACGAACTTTTCAATCCACAGGGTCTGAAATTTTTTTTTGAGATAGCCTGTCCTGATATCTTTCCATCCTGACAGGTCTGACCTCAATTGGATTCTCTGAGAGAGAGTTATGCCAAATGTCACAACGTGACCTGTTTTGGGATAATTCAGGAGAGCGAACTTGTACGGCGTGCCACATGTCACTATTTGAACTTAGGCCTCTGAAAAAGTTTCATGAGATAGCGCGGCCTGTTATCTTTCCATCCTGACAGGTCTGACCTCAATTGGACTCTCTGAGAGAGATTTATTCCAAGTGTCGCAACGTGACCTGTTTTGGGATAATTCAGGAGAGCGAACTTGTACGGCGTGCCACGTGTCACTGGTTCAACTTCGGCCTCTGAAAAATTTATTCTGAGATAGTAAAGTCTGTGTTCTACCTATCAATTTTCACTAAATTTCATTTGGATCTTCCTAGCCCAAGTTATGACCTTTTCCCAAGGTCACCTGATTTTGACTCAGATCTGGAAGAGGCAGAAACCCTATATTGTACAAATCATAAATCCAAAAGTACAACGAATTGGAGGTTGTCCTTTGGACACAAGGTACATGTGGATCTTAGCTTCGTCCTGTAATAATTTCAGATCCGAAAACTTTGCCAAAACGTATTTATAGCGAAAGTTCTACGATGACTGATTTTTGCTATATCAAGCCCTAGCATCGTAAGTGCAACAAGTGTCATACATGCCATATCATGCCTTCTTTCAGGCTAGCTCTGATACCATGTTAAATTTTCAGAATTTACTTCAATCTGATCTAGGATCTTAACTGAGAGAACAACATGTACAGCATATCTATAGCATATCAATCATGGATACAATAATGCAAGCACACAAGAGACACAAAGATTTACTTGGGGAAAACCATAAAGGTGAAAAACCCCAATAACTTCCTCAGAGATAGATAGAGCAATGATACAACCAACCATGAGAGATAGACATAACCTAGCAGCAGATCCTCCTCCTCCATAAGTGCGCCACTCCTCCTTGAGTGCATGAGTGAGAAGTGAGTGTGCAAATAGAGTGCCTCCCGCACTCTATTTATACTTGACTTGACTTGTCTTTTTTTACCTAACTCATGTAGGCTCAAACTTAACCACATAACATAATGCTGAGTGGGCCGACCCCCAATAGGGTGGTCTAATAACCCTTCGACCCACATGTCCTACCCCCAATAGGTTTGTCTAATAACCCTTTGACCCACATGACTTATACAGGGCCGACCCCAAACAAGGTGGTCTAATAACCCATCAAGTATAAGTTACGACACTTACAATATAAATAACGACACTTCCGTATAGAGGAATAATAACATCTATATAGGAATACAATATACATATATGTGAAATACATTCCGAAGTTACATATACATCAATAGACAGAAGGTTTGTGCCCGCATCATACCGGATAGGAAGTTGAAAGTGGTTCAGAAAAACAATAGCTATATCCCAAAAGGTTCCATAGGAAGTTGCAGGAAATTCAATATACCATTTGGCTACGACACTTGCCAAGTTTATTTGAAAGATCCTCAACCTAATGGAGTCATCATTCAATGAATTAGAGGAGCACCAGAGATGAAACTTCGTAACATGGTCACGGGGGTCCTCACCAGTCTTACCTTCAAACTTTGGGATGTCTGAGGGAAACTTAGTGGGAATAGGTGGCCATGCAGGATCATGGCGCATAGGGTCATTTGTGAGTTTCGAGAGATCTGGCAAGTTTAAAGTTTCCAGAAATGGTAAACACGGTCGTGCCAATGGAATTTGATAGACAGGAACCTTGTATTGGGGACCTCCCATCACTTGGTTCGTGTACTACTGGTTGGGGTTTCTCCCAGCCATTGGTTGTGAAGTGAATGCATTAAAATTGCTCCACCCAAAAGAAAGAAGATTACTTCCTGGGGCAGTGGTCCATTACGGCTGGGTGTTAACCCCACCGTATCGTGGATTAATAATATTACCCCCTCCTCTAGCAAAGAAAGAGAAAGGGATACTCCTTGCAAGTATATTTGATGGATTAACATTGTAACCTACATAGGGGTTAAAGCCAGGTGTAGTAGTAATAGACGGTGCCGTCATCGTACCCATAATAGGTATAGATGCAGAAGGGATCAATCCTACAATGGAAGTGGAAGCAATAGTTTGAGTTACACCCTGGAACTATTGTGTAACAGGAGGCTGAGTGAAATTCACTGTAGGTATCCCTGTCAAAGGGACATTATTTGATCCAAAATTAGGGGTACAAACTGAGGCAGATGTCGAATCTTGTGAGCTTGGCATGCCTAGAGTACCAGCATTAAAACTAAATGACCGAGTCGAAGCAGAAGTAGTCCACAGTGAACTTGGTGTTGCAGTGTTTATGAAAGAAGGATTGACAATCCTTGTAGCCATAGAAGTTGTGGGAGTTTGAGGAACTCTCTCCTCATCTCCTAGGTTCGTCATGGTGTAACCAGGTGTAAACAAGTATGCAATGTACTTGGGTTGTTGAAAACCTATAGGTACCAGTAGTGGATCGTTGGGTCTAGTAAGAGGAGGGTTGAAAGGAGTACTAAACTCTCTAGAAGTTAGGTCCTCAACCTCAACAGTATGAAAGACCTGTTGATCATGGGGTCTAGGATGTGGTTCTCCAGGTACTTTTGTTTTTCCCACCAGTTCAAATAAACCACGGGAATCCGTCCTCCGGCGTCGCGGTGGCAGTGGAGGCTTCACAGTGAGTGGGCAAAATTTTTGCAACCTCTGAGACGTACAAAGATGTTGGTCCTCCACAACTATAAAAAGTAAACTAAATACAAAACCTAATGGCCACTACGACTAAGGAGCAAACAACATACCACTAAAAAATTTCCTAAGTGATCAAACCAACCAATTCAAGGAAAATACTCTCAGAAGAAATTCTGGGATGATGAGGGCCCAGAACAGACTAATAGAGTATCAACGGTCAGTTACGTGGCGTCCAATGGAGGTCCTCTGGGTGCAAGTGTTTGAATCACCAAACTGCCCTCCCAGGATTACTGCCAAAGGGTTACCTTCCACGTTTGTCCGAGGTGGAGTGGGAATATCCTTCCACTCTACCTGTGTAGAGCCCTAGGGTTATGATACTAAGGATACCACCAATACAAAAGAACTTGGGGGAATAATCGTCAGCCTAGTCAAAATGCATGGACAGGGTAGCACATCCCTAAATCCAAAATCACTAGTGGACCCCCATATGCGAGTCAACTATGGTTTATGGTTGAGAGGAAAGTGAGGGGGTATCCTCAACAATTCCAATCACCCACGACCTCATGTTTAACTCTGGTTTGAGTAGAGCGTTCCCAGGATAATTTGATAGAGGTGGATTTACCTAATAGATAGTTGTACTACGATTATTGAGTAATGAAGCCGATTTCAGGTTTTTTAAGGTGATTTAAACTCGAAACCCTAGCCTAAGCTAGTTGATGATGTGTATACCTAAAAAGAAAAATGTTGCTAGTTAATTTTATTAAGATTTCTTTTTAAGGGCTATTTTTTACTCAATAAGGGTAGTGCAGTGTGTGGAATGGTTTCGACAGAAAGCAAAGTGCGTAAAGAAATAATGCATTCAAAAACACAAAAGATTCTTTTCTTTTTGTTTATATTCTTTCAAAAAATGAAACTAGGAAAATCCTAAATCAAATTTCTTTTTAATTTTCTTTTGAATTTCAAAGAAAAGCAAACTATGCTACTTCAAAATGATGATAAATCTTACTACTAAGCTACCGAATTCACTTTTTGTCTTTTCTGATAATTGCAAAAGAAAAAGAAATTGGAAAGGAGCAAGTAAGGCCTAACTCAAAGTGTGAGTAAGAGAAACAACCTAATGGCTCAAAACAATCAAATCAAAAGACTTGAGAAAGGCTCCACCTACCGAGTTGTTTCAAAGGAAAAACTCTAGGCTTGGAACAAAGTGTAAAAGAAGCAAGGAAAAGAGATCCCCGTAATGGAAAAACAAACATAAAAGGCTGCTCCTAAGCACCAAAACCTAAGAAAACACTCACCAAACAAAGGAGTAGGTAAGCAAACCAAAAAGTAATGCTATCGACACACACACACTCAAAAGAAAATCTTACTGGAAAGCTTTAACTCACTCAGACAAGTCTGAATAGATATTTAGAAGGTATCTAGACCAAAAAACCTTTCAAAGCCACCCTAAGGACTCAAACTGGGATCAAACCCTAATAAAAGGAAAAGACAGTAAAAATGCGTCGTTGTTGCCACAGGCAACAAGTGTTCGAAACGTAGGTCTATATCACTGCAACAAACGTCTAGGGAAAAAAATGCATAGGTCTGTTTAGCAGAGAGTAGCACACAGCCTTGAACATAGTTAAAAAATAGTAAAGACACCTTAAACAAGTAATGAAGCAAGTAAAAGCAAACTAAAGGACTTCAGAGAGGCAAAAAAAGACTCAAAATAGACATACAAGCCTCGGGATTCAGTCACTGAACCAAAGAAAAAGGCTAGAAGTGGACCCAAACACTTGGAAATCAAACCCTAATAGAGGACTGGAACTTACAGGAAAATTCACTACTGTGTTGTACAGAAACCAGCACATGCCAGGAAAGATGCGCTATTGTGCACAAGACAAAGCAACGTTCATGACAAAAATGCGCAACTATAAGTAGGGTAAACCAATTCCCAGGGACTGAAATCAAACAAAATGGTTTTGCTAAAGTAGACTGAGATTAATCCAGATAGAAAGAACATGCAACAATGACTTATAAAAACTCTCAAAGAACAAAAAGACTGAAATAAAATGGAAGAAAAACCTAACAAGGTCTCCTAGAGCAGAAAAACAACCAGTTACTCCTCAGTATGGTCGCCAGTCTGTTGGGCAGGAAAAATACCTTATAGTGAGGAGAAGACACTACTAACTTGGGTTGGGTGATAGGTAAATACATTCATTGTATTTCATTAGTTACTACAAATGGAAAGAGATCGAGATATCAAAAGAAGTACCTTTTTATCGACGACTGGTCCTAGCTTTCACTTGATCTTTTGCTATGACGAACCTGCAACACAAAGTAAACCTAGCTCAGCGTATATTGACTGTAATAAATATTATGAAATTACAAACAACTTAACATCAAATACAATCAGACATTAAACCAAATGAACATTCAATCCAATAGACATTCAATTTGGGACAGGAAGGGTATTTCCACCTTTTATTGTCAAAGAAATGTAGAAAAGTACAGATATACCTGATCTGTCTAGACACTTCTGCAACCGAGTCCTGTGCTCCTGCTCTTCACAATGACTTGTGAATTCCTCCAGCGTAACAACAATTAAATAATTCCTTCTAGATTCCTCTCTCATGGATCCTCCTTGTATTTATGGGACAAAATAGGCAGTTGGAATTGAGAGGTGGCTGAATTGGGAGGTTGGGGAAGTTGCAGAACCAACTTCAACTAATCCCAATTTGTAATCTTAATATATTTTTTCATTTCATCTTAATATGTGCGTAGGTTTCATACAACTAGAGTAGTGCAAAGTAAGCAACTTTTACTCTTTACAACAAGTGTTTGCAACATTTTAAAGGTGTGTGCTACTTGTCCTTGAGCAGAGTAGTGTTTAGTTCACTGTGCCAATAGTCGCGCACATGTCATAAAATATGTAGAAAAAATAAGATTTTCAGCTGAAGAGTGTGATCTCAGCAATAACTTCATGCAGGGTCAATCTAGCTCGTCCATCCATAGTGTCATTTTGTGTGATCGACAGAGCAATGTGATCATGGATGGAGAAGTGCAGATTTGACCTATAACAATGGTGGTTCATGAGACTCATGATTATATGCATGTCCTTGAGGAGTTTAAATATGAATATGGTGAGTTTGAAGCACATACTACCTTCCAAAGAAAACTGAGCTTCTTCCTAGAGTGAGTCATTCCTCCATTGAAGAGTCAAAAGAGATCTCATTTAATGGACCAGCCTTTGATGGAGTTCATGCATCCACATATTTGGTGGATACTTCTTGCAGAAAGTTGGTCCATCCTTGGACTAGTGGCAGAGAGTTGAGCCATTGGGAGCACTCACGTAGAGAAGCATCTTGCTTTCCAGTCAAAGCATTGGGTTGGAGTGTCTCTTCTTTTCCTATTTGGGAGAAAAGACTTCTTTTCCTATGAGTGATATTCTTGCTTGAATATATGGAGACTTCTTGGATACATCTTACACCTTTTGTGAACAACATGGGAATCCATGGAATTTTGATGTTGCCTACTTTATTTGTGATTGGGCATGGGACTTTCACCCTTCTCATTGGAACAACAATGTTTTGATTGTTGGTACTTGTGTGCATTGGACACATGAAGTGCAATATGATTTGCATGAGATTGGGGGTGTCTTAGGGATTTTTAGGTCAAGGAGAATGAAGACCAAGCACTTGTTCATTCCCAGAGAGATTATGAGTTCCCTCTAGGTGTTGGTTGTACAATTTTGGAGGAGGAACATGATCTCACTTCGGTTCACCATTATGGATGATTATTATAGAGAGTTGGTTTACCATTCTCCATCCCAACAAACTTACACTGCCCCATCTACACAAAATCCAACAAAGAATCCTCCTCCATTTCATGCTCCCCTCAAATGCTCTTTATGTGAATATTTGGGCCATGCTACCCATCAATGTCCACAACTACCAGCACTTCAGGAACACATGGAAATATTAGAGGACGATCCCAACATCCCGATCATCAAACTTGAACCTCCCCCTAAGCCTCGTGATAAATCATTGCATACCAATCACCCCTGCACGATATGCCCTATTTACTGCCACTAGTCGCATCACTACCCTGATCTCCCAGAATACCAATTGGTTCTCTATGAACTAACTCATTCTGATCTAGAAACATCCACTCCCACCATTGAGGAAATTAATCCCCAAAAATCTTCCTCATTGGAAGAGATTAATACCATCTACATGATTTCCACCACCAGTGCACCCCAATCAACCAAATTGACGACTCGGTGCTTCCATAGTGACGAAGAAATCCTTGAATCACTTACAACACCTGACTACCCCTGAGATGATATGCACCATTGATCATATTTCATTCCTGAGGAGTATACCACCTCCACGGCAACCCAATTCTCTGTCGAATCCAAATATTTCCTTCCACCCAAGGTTAACTGGTTTAAAGATCCCATCCCAACTCCCTATGCCTTTGAGGAAGGCAGCATGGCCAACATTTCACCCACCATACAAGTCGATATTTCCACCACGCCCGGAGTACCCGAACTCATTTCATTAGGTGCATCATGCACTGAGGATGAGGTTCAAGCATATAAGAATCTCTTCCAAGAGTTTCGTGATGTCTTTTCCTAGTCCTACACCGAGATAACTGGTCTTGACCCTTCTATCATAGAGCACCACATTGACACTTGGCCAGACGTGCCACCTATTCTCCAAAAACAATGCCCCATCCACCCATCTAAGCTTCCCGCCGTCAAAGCTAGAATTGAGAAGCTTCATGTAGCTGGGTTCATTTACCCCATCTCCTATACCACCTGGGTTTCCAAACTGGTACTAGTCAACAAGAAGCAAGGAACCATTCGTGTCTATACCGATTTTCGCAACTTAAACCAAGCTTGTCCCAAAGACAACTTCCCCATGCCATTTATCGACCAACTCATTGATGCATGTGCGGGGCACGAGACGCTATCTTTCATGGATGGTTTCTTTGGGTACAATCAAATTCAGATTCACAAATAAGATTAGTACAAGACTACGTTCATCACCCCATGGGGCACCTTTTCCTATCGCGTTATCCCTTTCGATCTTAAAAATGTTGGTGACACCTTCCATCGGGCCATGAATTTTTGTTTTCATGACTTTGTTAATATCATCCTGGTCTACCTCGACGACCCCACGGCTCGATCCAAGAAACTGTCTGACCATCTAAATGACCTCCAGTAGGTCTTTCTGCCTTGTCGCAAATATCAAATCTACTTGAACCCACTCAAGTGTGTATTTTGTGATCCAGCAGGCTAGTGGTTGGGTTTTATCATTTACTAGAAAGGAATTGCTGTAGATCCATTAAAATTCCAAGCCATCCTAGACCCCCCATCACCACGTATGCTATGACAGCTATAGAGCCTTCAAGGGAAATCCAATTTTCTCCATCGTTTCATCCCCGACTACGCCATCACAGTTCATAGTTTCCTTCGTTTGCTCCATACCCACGTCCCTTTTGTTTGGGACGACCAAGCGCAAGGTTCTTTCAAGGACCTTAAGAAATCTCTCACACATGCCCCATTGATCTCCCCTCCTGATTTCTCAAAGGACTTCATCCTTTACGTTTCGGCATCCAACCATGCCGTTTCAGGGGTTCTTGTTCAAGAATATTTTGCTCGTCAAGAGCATGTCATTTATTATGTGAGCCAGACCTTATCAGTCCCATCACTACGTTACCCATATGAGGAGAAACTGGCCCTCGACGTCGTCTTTTTCGTGCAAAATTTGTGACACTACATCCTTATGAGTCACACTACAGTTGTCACAGACTCCAACCCCATGGACTATTTCTTGAACCATCACCTTCTTCAAGGCCACGTTGCTAAATGGGTCATTATCCTACAAGGGTATGACCTGACATTCACAAACCCCAAGAGTACTAAATCCCTTGGGCTTGCACAACTCATGACGGATTTACCATCCCTATTGTCGTTGCCCTCGATCACTACTAGTTTACCTGACGATCATTTGTTTATCATCTGGTCAGACGACCTGGTATGGTGACATCTTGGTCTACCTCTGCACACAAAATTTTGACCCGGTATCGATCATGATGGATGCCATCGCATCTGTCACCATGCCTCCCATTATCTTCTCCTATGCGATGTCCTATATCGACGCGTTGTCAACACCATCTTACGACGTTTCCTCACACGAGACGAAGCAGAACAAGTTCTCAACGACTATCATAGCAGAGCCTCTAGTGGCCATTTCTATGGAATGGCCACTACCCAAAAGGTGATCCGCACAGGTTACTTTTGGCCCACAATATTTACTGACTGCATCACAATGGTCAAACATTGGCTCAACTACTAGCTCTTTGCCCCCAAGGCAAGGAAACTCCCTGCCCCCCTTCATCCGGTTGTCACCGTTGGTCCTTTTTGCAAATGCACCATTGACTTCATGGAATTCAATCCTCCCTCTACCAGTGGCCATAATACATCATTGTGGCTATCGACTACTTTAACAAATGGGCCGAAGCCATGCCTACCTTCAACTGCAAATCTGACACTGCAACCCGCTTCTTTTTTAACCATGTCATCACTCATTTTGGAGTCCCTAAGAAACTTGTCTCTGACCAAGGCTCACATTTTGAAGACTCTATCTAGCGAGAATTTTCAACTCTACTAAAATTCAAACATCAATATGCCTCTGCCTACTGCCCCCAAGGGAATGGCCAAGTCGAGGCCATTAAAAAAATCTTGAAGACAATCCTTCAATGCACCGTTGACCAACATAAGTCCAATTGGCATCATATTCTTTTTCCTGTACTATGGGATTACTGTACATCTACTAAGACTTCCACGGGTTTTACCCCTTTTCATTTGGTTCATGGTGTAGAACCTGTGCTCCCCATCGAGTGTCAGATCCCAACATTGCACATCACCATTAAACTCCTCCCAGACACCTCACTGCTCGAACAATACTTAATTATGTTAGAGCAAGCCGATGAAGACCGCCGCGGAGCCCTTCAAACCATTGAGGCCTCAAAATGCCACTCCAAAGCCGGTTATGACAAGCACATTCACCCACGCACCTTCCATGAAGGAGACCCTGTATTCGTTTATCACCAAGCCCATGATAAAATGGGTAAAGGGAAGTTTGAATCCATGTGGCAAGGCCCATACATTGTACACACCTACCTTGGACACGGGGCATACATTCTAACAGATTCAGAAGGAAACCCCTTGAGTAACCCCTGCAATGGGTTATACCTCAAACGCTTTTACCCCTAACGCTTTTGGACAGAGCAGTCCATGTTGTACAGTTTCATTTCTTTTTTCGCTTTCATCATCCAAGACCTTACATTTTGTTCCTGCATTACCACAGATGGATCCTGTTCCACTTTACTATGTTGGCTTTGTCGACAGTGCAAGTCGCTAGTCTACAAATCTTGCCTTTGCAGCATGGGTACTGTATTCCCCCTCACATGAGTTGATTCACCTCAACAGAGTGTGCATAGGCACTGGTACCAATAACCAGGCTGAGTATGATGATGTGGCTGGTCTCTTGACTGCCCCCCTCCAGATGGGTATAAGTTACCTTCGTGTGTTCCTCGACTCCCAGCTTCTTGTCACCCAACTTAACAATTGTTACTAGGTACGTGATCCTTACCTCTTTAGAATTTTTTTGCGCACTAAACAAATGATCAGACAATTTGAATCCATTCCATTCACTCATGTCCCAAGAAATCAAAACAGTGTGGCAGATCAAATGCTTAACAACATTCTAGACTGGCACATCAACCAAACAATGTAGGACATTAACCATACATCATCATAACATCATATAGGCATCTAAAAACCATAGAAACAACAAAAAGAATCCATCATAATACTACATCCACATGCATATCATCACCATCAAAATGCATCCACGTGCATATGAGACTCTATCATCAAAAAATGCATCCATGTGCATGTATATATACCATATTGTCATAAAAAGTCATGAGTTCCCTCAGCACCCAACTATACAAAAAATACATCAAGGATCCCCAACAAGATCCTCTCCATATGATATCAGCCATATATACAAAGAACATCCCAACATGCTCATCAGCGTTGGGGGCAGGCCATGAACTGTCTAACTAGAGTCCTCCCCCAGATCCATGTCCTCATCACCACCTACAGCCACTGCCTCTACTGCCGACTCATCCTCTCCCCGCTCCTCCTCTGGATCCTTGTCATCAAACTTAGGAGCATCCAACAGGTCTCGAGCCCTACTCTCCTCCACCAATACAAAAACTCGGATCAGGATAGATCTCCACTCCCATGGAGAATCGTAACAAACATCCAGCAGTTCCTGGTCTAAATACCACCAACCCTCAACCTCTACCTCGACCAGTAACTGATCAAAGTTGCCTCATAAGACCTCTAATGTAGCATCGTCATCACGTCACCGTACCTCCCCTTGATGAGGTGGGACTTCCACAACTATGTGACCCTTGCGGTCCTGATGCCCTTGTGGAGGCCATGGTCCCACATCTGCAAGAACCAACAACAGAAAGGTTAGCATCATCAAACATCTCTAGCTCTCATCATAAACTGTCAAGTAAAAATACAACATGATACGATAAGAAGAAACCAAAATGCATAGATACCATCTGACCCCAAGACCTGTCCAGGAGGCCGTGATAGCTGAGGATCCCTTGAGTAGTCCATAGCTCGGTACGGGTAGTCCTCGATAAGAACAGGTATATGCATTCATTGCCTAAAAAAATTTGCAGTAAAATATCGGCCAATGACCCCCCACTATCGCGAACCATCATCTCCCCCCACCGCACCATCTAGGGCTCCGTCGGTCCTCCATCTTGGAACGCCATGTGAGGCTGCAGTGTAGGAACCCGCTCAAAAATGAAACAACACAAAAATGAACAGTAGCAGAAATCCCCTCTGAGTCACCTCACCTTTCTCAGCTCCCGCTGAACAATGGAGAGGTACATCTGACCCCATGCATAGTAGGTCCCTACTAACACCTGCTCAATCAACATCATCTTCCCTCCCGACACTCGAGGGGGCACATGCGATCCCATTACACGCACCACACATGCCACGACCGCTCGGGTCTCTGTGGCTTGGAAATCACACACCAATAGTGCATTCTTATGCACATAAGACCCTAGAAAACAATGCCTCCCTAGCATCTCCTCCATATCCATGTCCCCTGACCTCCTAGGCCGAGTATCTGCCATCCTACGCAAACAGAGCACTCCAGTAAAAAAATACACATCTACTAGGGTGATATACAGTCTCTCACCCTAGATCATGAATGCCTCAGTGTACGGGTCCCAAAACCCGAATATCCTATTCAGCAACAGAGATGCTGAACGCATGAGGGGCACCTGCGAAAACTTCAGCAATCCGTAGAGTGCTAAAGTCCCCTCCACATGACGAACCTGCCGGATGTCATCCAAAATGTTCTCCGGCATATCACGCTCTCTCCAAATCACCTTCGGCATCCTGCCAACCACACAATCAAATATCATCAGAACCACCTAGAATACTCCATCGATCCCGTCTGGATCGATACATCGACAAACCGGCACCACTACACGCATTCCGGGGCTTATAAACCCCACATGTTCGCTTCAAAGCACACTTTTCTCATCGAAAGGCATGCTTTGGAGTGCAAATGTGGAGCCCGTAGTCAGGCTCCAAAGTACATCTATGGGGCCTGCAGTCACACTCCAAAGAACAACTGTGGGAGCTTAAATTGTGCTCGACAAGACTGGCTGTGGGATCCACAGTCGCGCTTGACCAGTGCGGCTTTTGGAGCCACAGTCGCGCTCGACTAGCGCGGCTGTGGGAGCCACAGTCGCGCTTGGCAAGCACGATTGTGAGAGCCATAGCTGTGGCTACCTCACCCAATGCCGCGCTCTGGAGCACGCAAATCCCCTCAGAACCCGCGCTTTAACACTGTGGTCACCCAGTGTGTCTGGTACACCTCCCTCGAGGACCAAATCCCCCCCAAAAACAAAATAATATGAAATATAAGGGCTAAGAGTGTTACCTGCAACTGGCGAAATGAAAATCCATCGGTCTATTCTCCTGCAAATGCCAAATCACCTCTGGTTCACTCAATTCTTCTGTCAAACTCAATCATTCAAATGACACATGTCACTATGGGTCCACTTACTATTTATAGACATATTGCCAACTCTTATTTTAGCCATTTCGGATTCATATGAGGTCCATTTTCCAAACTGTTGATACCACTGGATTCACCACAATGAGACCTTCGCGGTGGTTGAGACCATTTCTCGATTTCACAAGACCTTTTTTTGGGGCATTTTTTAGTGCCCCTCATCACCCTCGATTTGTGTGCCACATTGGTTGTTATCGATTTTTGACATTTTTTATATCACTGGATTCAACTCTCCACGCTCGTGATGATGCATGACATCATTTCTCGCTCTCACCACCATATTTTTTAGGTCTTTTTCACACACCCCTCGTTGCCTCGATTTACATGCCACATCGACCTTATCCATTTTTGGTGATTTTTATGCCATCGGATTTAGTTTTTCGAACCCGTGATGATGCTTGAGATCATTTCTCTCTCTCACCAATTTTTTTTCAACATTTTGTCCACACACCTTGTTGCCTTGATTTGCATGCCACATCGGTCGCCGTTGTTTTTTACCAATTTTGGCATCAATGCCCATCCATGAGCTCTCCACTCCATCCATACTGTAGTTATTTTATTATTTTTCCACCATTCATCAACTCCCAAGGAGGCCCCACCAATGTTCCTCCTAGCCCTCATTCTTGTTTCCCATCGAACGCTTCCTCCTTGCTCATCTACACTTTGTTCGGTATAATTTTATCCCTTTTTCGAGTCAAACAATTCCTTTACAAAAAAGGCACTTAGGGAGTTTTTGTTAAGCTCTTTTCTGATTCCTAAAAGAATGAAAAGATCGATGCGCAATATTGCTTCCTTTCATGCTCGCTAAAAGTATCTGAAAGGGCATCTACCTGGTATAAGTTAACCCCTTTTCCAGACCTTGTAGACTAATTACGAAAAAGGAATACTTTAGCCACATAGGCTAGAAGAGTTATTCATTGCATCCTTTTATACTTTTTCAGGCCTTGGAGACTAACACACAAAAAAGAACCCCCTTGGAGTCTTCTTACTGCTTTCAGACTCTCTAAAAATGAAAGCAACCATGAGAACTCACCGTCCTGGGCTCGTATAAATCCACACGACAATACCTCTCCACCATTTCAAAGTCTTCTTATCACTTTTGGACTCCTTAACATGGAAATCACTCACAAGCATGAATTGTCCTGGGCTTGTACAAATCCACATGATAGTACCATTTCGAGTACCATTCTATCCCTTCTTTAAGCTCCTTAAACCACGAAGAAGGACCCAACGGTGCCTCTCGGCGCCATGACAGATCATATCTAGTCCCCACATTATGGAAACACCCCTAGTATGGTCACCTTTGTTCTAATTATTCTACGATATGCCACCCTTAGAGTTTCTTGACATCATTCCTTAGTTTGTCTCCCTGAGTCTCTCCCATCACCGTCACATCCCCTGGTCCCTTAAGCTATGATCCCTTCCTCTAAATTTAGTTTCATATGCTGCCCGGTCAGCCATGCCATCTTACTCTGAACAAAGGAAGTTTGAGTCCCCCCCCCACTCTGCAACCTCAGTTGTTCCCCACCCCCAAAGCATGTGAGTCCCACCTTCAGTACTATCACCTTTTGGTTGTACATCTCATGTTCCTATCAAGGAAACATCATTGCCTTGGTATTTGAAGGTCTACCTCTATCTATGCCAGCCAATCTATTCAAGAGGATAGACCTAGAGGTCCATGTTCCTTGGACTCATCACCATCAGTGGTTCATTCCTATGGACCATTTTGAGAGGAGTCCTTAATGCCTCTCCGAATGGCTGTTTCTCATGTGCTCGACTTCAACACCTTGATCGCACCATTGAGATTCGTGCAGGGTATTGGTCCCTTCAGTTATTAGTCGAAGACCCTGGATCTCCCCCTACTCTAGTACATTGGTGAGTCAATTTGGAACACCCAATTATATGTTCCCATGGATATATGGGCTGCATTGGCGACATTATTCAGAAGCCATCCAGTCATATGCTTCCTCGAGTACCCCATTCAGATACAGTCCAGTGTACCATTGAGATTCTAACTCTAAGTCATTGAGTCTACCCAGTTATTGGACACCTTCATACAGCAGCTCATCAGTCCTTCTAGTACCACATTCAGAGCGACTATTGTCATTCCAGTATATCAGTGCTTCAGCTCAGTCATGGTAGGACCATGAGTATGTCCCATTTTTGTGTCCCATATGGACCATTATGATGTACACAACAGTTCTCCATGTATTATCCAGGTCCCATTAGACCTCATTATTCTTATTTTGTATATCTTGATACGAGCATGGGTATGCCCGCCCCATCCATATATCAGCAACTATTCCTCATTCATTGTGAGTCCATGTATGTTCCATTTTTGTAGTTTGTATGGGGTCGTTGTTCCGGCCTCCAATCAGTCTCTTCCATCCTCCACACCCAAGGAAAAAGACAATGAAACTATGATGTCTATCGTCCATACGATGAGCTCATGCCCTCACACATCAAGGGGAAACCCTTCTAACACCCGAAAAATGCTCACTAGCTAATGTCCCTAGCCACATGACCCATTTGTCCACTTTTTCCATCGTTTTAGCCTCCAAAACCTCAAAAAACCTTCAATGGTCACCAAAAAGGCCAAAATCAATCTTTTTCTCCTCAAAATAATTAAATTTCCTCCAAAAATACCAAAAACCCTCCAAACGGGTCCAAAATTACCAAAAAATCAAATAAAAAGGGAATAAAATTAAAAAATCATATCAAAAAAGGAAAAAGAGGGAAAAAGAAGGAAAGACTCCCTAAACCAATGACCAAAACCATGTGGTACCACATACCATGGGTCAATACTCCACCAATAAAAAAACCTATAAAAAGGTGATGGAGGCCCCCTATTATTCATCCACAATCCAATCTACCTTTATGCTTCCAAAATCAATCCCGAAACCCTAGCCATCCATTTGAGCTAGCTTTCACCACTTGATTGACCCTTTGGCCAACCATCTTAGCATTTGGAGAAGAGAAGAAGACCTTGGAGCATCTCGTCCCTATGGATGCAAAAGATACATCAACCTCACCATTGAGGTAAAAATTCATGTAAAAACTCCATTTTCATCTAATGAAAAGATATAACTCTCCTTTATATTTGTGTTGCATGAAAAATCTATGAATATTTAATGTTTAGTGTCTTTTACTGCAAATTTATTTGATAGATTCTCATGCACATGCTTAGATTTAGTTTCTTATTTATGTCATTTACTTTAGGTTTATTTTACTATTTTTGAACTGCTACTAAGGAGTCCACTCTCCTTAGTAGGTGCCCTTTTTTTAATAAGTACAAGTAAAGAGAGGTCCAATAGCGACCTATTTTGGGTAAGCGGCTCCATGATCCCCGAGAGTTGGGTAAGGAGTAGCATGGAATTGGATGAAAGTGACCTATCATCTTTGTACAGGTTACTAATACCATTAGAAGCAAAACAACAAAATGACAGCGACAGAAGAAGTGGAACGGCGGAAAGGGACGTTCCAGTCTACAGTCAGAGCCACGCAGTTATAACTGCGGCTGTCAGAAGAGGCGTCAGAGCCAGAAGTGACACAGAAAGGAGGTCGAAGGAAAGTGAAGTAGCTGTCGACTATGACAGGCTGGGTTAATGGGGTAACTACACCATTTTTGGGTAGCATGGGTTTTTGGCCCAAAATCATTGTAAAGACATGACCTTCAGGCACGATCTATAAAAGGGGCAATTTTGTAAGGGAAGGGTTGATTTTTATTGATTTTTTAAAGCAATTATTGATCAGATAGAATATCTTACATTGATCCAAGAGAGAAAAAAGGCTTTGTAGCTATGTGCGCAGAGACCTATTGTAGAGAGAAGAGTCTGCAGCTGAGTGCACAGACTGGAACTCTTGAACTCTTCTCATTAGCATAAAAAACAGTTCCCGTGGACGTAGCTCCCATCCGAGGGGTGAACCATGTAAATAATTGTGTTATGTGATTGAATGAGTGTGATTGTGCATACTTATGTTTATGTTTACATTCATACTTATTATTATGTATGTTTGGGATTTAATATGTATTTTCATGTATATGATGGATGAGAATAATATGTTAAGTATGGAATATGTTGAATGCATAAATAATCAGAATAACACTAAGTTAGCGAAGTCTGTAAAGTGCATTCTTGTTAAGAAGTAGTGCAGTTTGGAGTTGCGTTGTTGTATTGTGGCCGTTTTGAAGTGCGCAGTCCCAGTGCGCAATGTAGCAGAAGAAGTAAACGCGAAGTGGTTGTGAATTTGCGCAGCTCATCACTCTCATAGCCGTGCATCACCTAATTACAAAAACTTGCTTCTGTAATCCACCCATAGCTTCGCCTCGGGTGAGACCTCAGTCTGTTCGCAGACTATTGCCGAAAGGGCCGGTGAAAAAGGGTTTTGTTAGACCATAGTGTCACCTACCCAAATTCTTAGAATATTATTTTATTTGCAAAATACTTTATGTTAAATTTTAATTACAATGTTTTGCAATTATGACCAAGTTTGGTCAAGGATGAATGTAATTACTAATTATTATTATTTAATAAATTAAAATAGGAGACAAACACTGAAGGGAACTATTAAATGAGTGTTCACTGACCCACTAGGAGGAATGGAAGCTGTTAGAAGGTATGGGACAAATGGCAGCATTTGCACTCCACCACTAGTTGTTGGTTATGGGAAAACTACCCCTAAATTTGTGGCATTATCCCCTAGGTGGGTGGAAGAGAGAAGGAAGCTCATTAATGACCAGTTAACCACTAAAAGGACTAGGCAACCTACATAAGGAAATTCGAATTGGGCAGGCATCCCATTACAATATTTTCTGCATAAATATTCCTCAAGTGCATCAGTTGATCACTGAGAGATTCGAATAGGGAGGCTATGTGAGAGTGCAATAGTGAGTCTGCTAAATATACTAAGAAGACAAACTAGAGGTGTTGGTGCAGGTCTTGTTGACTGTTGAGTCTTGATGACTATAAAGTCTATATTCTACTACAAGTTGGTGTACTAAGGCTTCTACAGAATCTTCCTCCTGGTGGTTGAGCGAACAGGATTGGGGGTCCTAAGGCAAGTAAGTTGGTTGTATTCGGGAGTAGGTTGGGTGGAACAGGCTCCTTGGGTGGTTTGTTCTCCTACAAATTATCAAGTTCTATTTTTCTATTGTTATTTTAGTCAGTTAAACTCTGCATTTATCAGTAAGAAATTATTTTACTTTCTAACCTAAGTATGTTTTCTACATGAAATTGATATAATATATGAATGATTGATAAATGACTTCTCTGCATTTTTCCCCATGTTGGTTTCTGCATTGTACTCTAGTATAGGAAGTGAAATTAAGATCAAATAACTGATGGGCAAAATGTCAAGTGAATAGATAAATTGATACTGTAGTGTTCTTCTAATTTCTAACATCTACATGTTTTAAACTCAGAAACATAACATTATATAATAAACAATTATAGAAAGCATTCTCTTGTACTTACTTATGAAAGAAAAACAATTCATTTATGTACAAAACTATAATTCTATTTAGCACTAACCATTGTTGCAATCTATTACCATGTATTCTTTGCAAAGATGTTTTGAATATCAGATGTTTCATGCATTACATTTCAGGCTTAATTAATTATAGGTTCTAACAGCTGCAAAAACTCTTGTAATCAGAGTTATTAAATTTAAACAATAAATAGATATTTATCTTTCATATCATAAAGTCATTTCAGCAAATATATCTCATATTCCCTTTTAACTACCGACTAGGGTTTCTCTTTTCAAGTTTACTCATAGTTAGAATTCCAAACATTCTATCTTGTTATCATTCTATTTTAGGATCAAATCAGAATCCTTAACCAAGAAAATAAATCAATTTCATTTTATTGATAGAATCGAAATTGATCCGATGTTTGCAATACTTAGCAATTATTCAAACTTTCAGATTATAAACACATATTTACAAATTCTTTCAATCAAATAGAAATACGCATTCAACATCCTATTTACTTTTGACCAAACCCAATGTTCATTTTATTTTCAAAACAGTAACTGAAACCATAGATTCGATTCATTATCGAATTTGTTACAGTAGCAATTACTTAAACTAACTCTCGACCATTATCCAGAACTGTTGAAACATTAACACTTTTCAATATAAAACATTGTTTTAAACATAGTGTAAAACTAAGGATCGAATCCTTCAACTATTAACTTGTTTCAAGTAAAGAACTATAGTTCCATTTTCCATTCAAAACATAAATCGCACAGTCCATCTATTTGTTTCACATAGACGTTTTCAATAACATGAAACTTGTTACCAAAAAAAATTACTATTTATTTCTTCATCGACGATTTGGGATTTCCAACATTACATAGTAAAATACTGAAGTTTTAAAACCGTAAGTGCCAAAAAAAATGATGAGGGTTTATCGCTTAGGGTTTACAACTCCCAAATATGAGATACATTTCCACTAATAATTTATAGTAAATGTTGCATTAACTAGACTAACCAACACCTTAGCAATTGGGCAGACAACATTACTATTCACAAATTACATTCATTGGACAGAAATTGTGCCAGAAAACCCAAACACTTAGAACTTCGTCAAACATCATTCGTCGAACTCAATTGCATAGGATGACCAACGAGGTAAGGAAACCACCAAGGCTTACCGATGGACAAGCAGAGCTCCCCCATTATTCTCAAGTGAATGGTCCTTTGACGAAAGCAAACCTGTCAAAAAAACCATGAATGGTTAAACAAGTTACTGGATATATTTATGAAGGTTTTTAAAATAACAGTAATGGGTAGAAGAACACTTTACCTTCACATTGAGAAGACTCTCTTGCAAATGAGGCCAACAAAGCCACCATCCATCTTGGAAGAGAAAATTCCAGTTCTGAGAAAACAATAAGTTTACCACGTTTTGAGAGTCAAAACCAGTGCCATCGCTTCAACAAATACCTTGGACAAACATCTCACAAACTCACGTAGTAAAACCAGCTGCAGACTTAACCTATCAACATATTAACTACTGCAACTTTCACTACAGAGGCTCGACTTCTTAACCTGACTTCCACTTGCAAGTTGAATAAACACAGGTCACAGGTTCGAGCTCGGTGAACCTCCAACTATCAAAACCCTAGAACACCTCGGCCTATTGGCCTCTCCCCAAGACCATTACCTTGAAAAATGAATGCCGAGAAATGTGGTTGAACGTCGTTGTAGTATGCAGTTAGGTTTTTTCCATTACAATCTCAAGAATCACAAATCGACGGTGAAGATTGTTTCCAACCGAGTACATTGGAAAGTGGGCAACCACTATGTTTAACACTTTAATAAATTTTACAACCACGACAGTGCCAACATAGTATGCCAACGAACAACATTATAAACATCTCAGAGAAGGGTTGTATCTCAACGATGCACAACTCGGATTCTTAACTTTATCATTCACCAGGTTTCACGTGAAGTGGATGATGTGGATGGACAACAAGCCATTCCACCATAGTGTTAGACCAAATCATTAATTCCTGAACGGGACACTGTCAACCTGCAAATCATGAATTTAATACCTGTCAGCTCATCATGTTATCAATGAACTCGTAGTTAAGTGCAATAACACACTATATCAATACTTAGAATAAAAACTAGTTTACATTGCATAGTTTATTTTTATGGTTAAAGTCTTAGCCATTCAAATGTTTGGTTATATAGATAATAGGATGAGGGTCGCACTTCACATAAGAACTACACACATAGGACTTGGTTAGGGTATATCCCTTGGTCCTTGTATTATTTGTTAGATATAAACAATATTTTGTAGAATCATACCTTATTACCCGGTACTAATGCTATATTCACAAAGGGTTAAAATCTATATTATGACCTTTCAGAATATGATTTCGTAGGTAACATCATAATAGATGTGTTAGATTCACTCACTGCTATATGCATTTAAAGATGGAAAGTGTAGGATCTTTTATATGATATTCAATTGGACCAGGATACTATAGTTGGAATTATTGTATATGCCAAATAATTCCCAAGTCAATTTATATGATGGTATTGAAATGACAAAATAGAAATAGTATCAGTTTCATACTTGACGTCCGTAACCTAGTATTTATACTCCAGAAATTCCTAAGCACAAGTAAATCCTATTTGAGGATTCTACTAATGAATGTATTAAGAATTGCAATCATTCTAACTTTCGCATTTTGTATTTCTTTATCCAAATAGAACATTTGGAATAGACATAGATCCATACCTGAAGCAAGGGAAGAACTTAGAAATTCTACCAACATTGACAGCTATTTGTAAAACTTAAATACTCTTAACACTTGTTTTGTCGCATTCTCTTACCTGAATTCTGCGCAAGAGGAATAGGAGCAAATGCTTTAGCTCAACATAGCTAAGTAAGCCTCAGGGACCTCGTAGGACCCCTTTCATCACCATCCAAAAACAAAACAGTCAGCACATTATCAAGAAAACGTAAACACATGAATTTTGAATGACTGTTAACAAGTAGAACTAATGAAATAAGGATGTTAAAAGAAGTATGTCATGTCGTTGTCATTTCAAATATCTTTAGTTATGAAAATCAGTAATTAATATGTTACTTGTATTAATGACTTATTAATTCAAGGATGTCTTGTCAAGCTTTTATTATTTCCACAATCGCAATTTATGTTACATTTAATGCTATTATAAAAAATTTAAAATTTTATGAAAATATCAAGATGTTACATGTGGTATCAGAGCTCATGCTCCAACTCTAGGCCTGAAAACGGACCAAGAACACGCAGCAGAAAATTTATTTATAGCAGAAATATTACTAATTCAAAAATTTAAACTATTTGTGTTATACAAACATTATTTTAAGTTACAGGTATGGAAGGATCAACTGAACATTTAGAAGACAGATTTCAACCCAACAGTCATAACACGGGACAACATTATGAAGAAAAAGTCCATGGCGAATTAAATGACAATTTGTTAGAATTGTTACGTGCATTTCAAGAGTTAAAAGCAGAAATCGGATCTGTAAAACAAGACAATGAGAAAATTCTAAAGACACAAGAGGAACTTAATCAAGTACTGTTCGAACAATTCCCAACTGACGAACAAGATAGAGAAATTGAAAATACCTCTCAAATTGAAGATTTACCTCATCGAGACAGGAGTAAGAAAATGAAAACTGATGATGCAAAAAATATTTACACATCATCAGAAGCTACCCATGACAAACGCAAAATGAAAAGAAATTATTCAAGTGATAGCAGCAAAGGAGACTACAAACCCAAAAGAAAAGGTCACAAATAGTATGAACAGATTTCTGAGGAGTTTAAGAAAATCAAACCCCCAACCTTCAATGGTGAAACTGAGAAAGGAGAGACAACAGAAGCTTGGTTGTCCGGAATGAAGAAGTACTTCTAAATTTATGATTACTCAGAATCATTGAAGGCAAAGTTGGCAATCTACAACTTGATTGGGAAGGCAGATATTTGGTGGCAGGACATCAAAAAAGTGAAGGGCATCAAGGACAAGGATGTGAATTGGAGTACTTTCAAACGGTACTTCAAAAAGAAGTTCTTATCTAAATAATACTATGAAGAAAAATCGAAGGAGTTCTATGATTTAAAGCTAGGAACAATGAACATGAAAGAGATAAACAGTATATTTCTGAATTTACTGAGGTATGTGCCATACCTCGTGGAAGAAAAACCAAAGAGTCAAAGATACCTGAGTTGTCTACCTTTCAACATCAAGGACATAATTGAGTATGACAATACAAAGACCTTAGAAGAAGCCATGAGGAAATCAACTTTTTGTTATGATACTAATCGAAAAAGAGAAGGAATATCAAACTGGAAAAGTCATAAACCTAGCAATTTTGAGCTGAAAAAGAAAAATTTCAGGTTTAGTGGAAATTCTGGTTTCCAAAAGAAAAAATTTCAAAATCGGAATTTTCAAGGAAATAATCCCAGAAACAGTCAGCAGCAGAATTTTACAGCTTCTAGAAACACTTCCAATGCTACCAGAGCTAATGATCAAAAGGAACCTATCAAATGTTTTGAGTGTCAAGGTCCTCATTATGCATCAAAATTCCCCAAGAGGAAGTGGACAGCTAACAATATCCATTCCATACAAACTGAACCTACTGTTGGAGACTTGTCAAGGGAGATGCCCAGAATTAATGCAGCACTCAACAACAGGCAAGCAGATCATCAAGTCTCTATGGTAGAGATTGAAGGTATTCTACAAAATCATCCTATTACTATTTTGATTGATCCAGGTGCTAGCTTAAGTTATATATCACCAGATATTGTAGAAAGTTTTAAATTGAAAACAGAAAAATTCAGTAAATCTTGGTTAGTTAGACTAGCAACAAGAACGAAAAGGAAAGTATCTAATTTTATTGAAAGTTGTGCTTTATCCATGAATCAGTTAAAGGTTTTTGGTCGCAACACTGTCCTAGAGGTTTTTCAATGTAGACCCAGGTTCTTCGCGGTACTAGATACCAACAAAAACCCCTATTCACCGGCCCTTTCGGAAACAGACTGCAAGCAACCTGAGGTGAAGTTGAGGGGCTGGTTACAAAAGCAGGTTTCCACAACCTTGTGATGCGAATGATTCAGCTATTTAATGCGCAGCATGATGACGGACTACGCAACTGCATTTAATGACTGTGCGAAGTCTTCTACTTCGCGTCGAGAATCTTTAAGAACAAAGATATTCGCATTCTCAGTGCTTCCTCAGGATGCACAGTGAAGTTTATGATACTTAATCACTTCTACTCAATCTTATTCAATAATCCTTAAGCATTCATCATTACTTAGATTGATAAACATCATGACTTGTGCAGATAAGTGAGATATGTAGTGTTGTGTGCTTTGACACTGCGATTCAATCCTTAACAATTAAGTGTGTGGTTATCTCATCAATCCATTCATTTGAGACTTATAGGTTCTTTCCTGCGAACATTCATCCATACCTGAACTATTAACATCTCATTCCATCCCTTCCGCGGTGAATATAGATAAAAATAAACACGTATAATATAACAGTAACTTATGCATGCATTGTAAGTAAATTAAGTAAGAACTAATGACAATCATACACAACAATCACATCACACAGTGGTTTAACATGGTTCACCCCCCCGGATGGGAAGCTACGTCCACAAGAACTGTTGTTTATTTATCTTGGAAAGGGTACAATAGTTCTTTGTCTGTGCACTCAGCTGTAGACGCTCTTCTTTCTCTCTCTCTAAATTAGGTCTCTACTCACTCAGCTACAGAGCCTTTACAATGCTTTTATCTAATAGATCTCACAATATTCAATAATATCAACAAAAATGAGAGTTAACCCTTTTCCTTTACAAAATTTACTTATTTATAGATCAAGAACCATAGGTCATGTCTTTAACAATTTGAAGGCAGAACCCTTAGGTTTACAAAACTGTCGCGATTTTCCCAAAACCAAACTACTGATATCTGGAAGCGGATATTCTATTATATGCGTGCCAACAGGTTGCTTCCGCCACGTTGTTCCTTCTTTTCCGGCCTTAGATGACTAGTTCAAGTAGTAGTAGTCTTCTGCCTGTTGTGATCAGTCACCTACCTCTGATCTGCACCTACCCACTGCTTGGTAGTTATCGACGATCTTTGCCAAAAGTAGGTCTTATGTGACCTAACCAAAATAACTTCCTTCATCCGTCGATGCTCTGCTTAGCTAGATCTCTGTTGACATGGCACATCGCGGCGCTGTACTCCTCGCAGCATCGACCTCGTAGCTCCTTTGACACTATGTTGCATGCAACTTCGCAGCATACCAAAACTTATCCCAAAATTGTTCAAACTTAATTGTGCTTAGCTCCGCAGTTCTCAAAATTCATCCTGTTCAAAAATGTCCCATATGGGCCAGGACCAACAGGCCCCTAACACTTACATGTGGCTCGCCCCCGAGCCACTTGGAACTCCTTGAAGGTGTTCCACAGATTGTGGGATGATCTTCACAATGAACTCTTGAATGTGTGAGTTAGCTTTTCTACCGTGGCCTTTGTATCTTGTTCAATTTGCCAAACTGTTTCCACCATCTCAAGTGTTATCTCCTGGTCGATCTGGCCTTCCATATGCTCTTGATTCTGGTTTAGCTCCTTTAACTTTTCTTCGATCTCCTGTGAGATCATGTCGGCGTCCTCTAATAATGGTTGCGACTTATCGCCCATTTCTGTCTCCTTTTCTCGCAAAGCTTGAACTTCCTTCTTTAGGGTGTTGATTTCTCTGTATTTTGGGAGTTTCTCCCTTGCTGGTAATGCCATAGCTTCCTTGCCCATCTTTTCTAGTGCTTCTTTTTTTTCTTTCACTTCCTTCTTTACTTCGAGCAATTGTTAGTCTTCTTCAAGGGAATTAAATGACTTCAATGCTGCTTCCAATAGACTTTGGCACTTCGTCACTTCGATAGCAATATTCTATGATATGACCTTCACTACTCCCTGTCTCAACTGTTGTTCATCTGGTGGAGTCTGTGGATTGATCTGTGCTTTCAGGGAAGCAATTTCAGATTCCTGGAGAATCTCCATGTCTTCCTTCTCATTCTTTAGGATATTGACCAAATCGCTAATCTTTACAATAGTATATGTTGGTTCTGTTTGTACTTCAAATTCATTTATACTATCTGCAATGGAAGTGATTGTGTTCTCCAATCTCAATCGACGATCTCTTTCATCTTGTAATTGCATAGTACTTCGTGAGCTCTCTTCCTTGAGTTTCCTTTGCAACTCTACCTATCCTTTCAGCGAAGCTATGGTTCTATCATGCATTTTTTCACTGACTTGCGTTTGTAAGTAATGTAGTCCTGGCAATGGTATGCTTGCAAGATCAAGCTCCACGCACTCTACATTCTTTGTATCTAGCATTGCTTGATCTTGTAAGGGAAACCTGATAGATAGTGGCTGCAAATCGACAATACGAGACCTCACGGGAACCGTTATTTGGTACTGTGAAGTCTCCGTGGACCCTTTTTTAGCTACTAACTCATGGTGCAAGGATAATCCTCTGCTGACTTCATCAAATTTTTGGGATATCCCTTGCAGTGTAGTTAGGTTCTGGTTTAACCTGTCTTTAAATGCCTTTTCCTTCTTCTCTTTGTCTGTCGAAAGTTCCTCCATTTGTTTAGTTACCCTCGTGACAATCAATAAATAATCATCTTCATGAAGCACTGTGTCTAATTGGTCTTTGTTTACTTTTTGTTTCTTCCTTTTTTCCTTTTTCCCCGAAGGACTTCCAACATCCTTCCTTTTGCTTGACTCTTTATCTTCTACTATGGGACACGGGATAGGGTTATCCTCACCAGAATCACTTTGGATATCCATGACCTCAACTCAGAATTCAGTTGGCCATTCCTTCATGATATTCTCAATATCTTCCTCATACATATGGTAATTTCCTGGGTACCAGTCAGCGTTATTTTTCTGTGCTTTGGCTGAAATGGAGATGCATTTCATCACAGCATAAAAATTTATAATGCGGATATATGTGCTTGTTACTTTCCTTTGTATGCGAGGTGTAAGCATGATGGCCCCACGTAGCTGGTCCTAATATGTGTAAAAGACTAGCACTATCTTGTGCTATCTTTCTAGATTCAAGTTTTCCCATAGGTTTTGAAATCGAGCACCTCTGCAGTCCGAAGTGTTTGTTACCACTCTGACATAGTGCTTCGGTTCCCTCCACCCCAGGAAGCCGATTAATATGATGAGCCAGGTGAAATGGAAGTTTCCACCATTGATTTGCGTATCATTCAGTTCTTCAAGGAACTCATTTAATAGATAGTGGCACCAATTGAATTCTTGTCCTTCGGCAACTGCAGTGCCAAGTAGTACTGTGCCTGTGTTTACTTCTAACAGTCTGCACTTTCTTAAGATTTTTCCTACTAATAACTGTGTGACAAACCTTATTGCCTCGTCCTTTATGTCATCTGTATGGAAGCCTCACTTCCCTTTGATCACAGATTGTGTTTCTTCATCAATGTTTCTACCTCTTTATCCTTTGTCTTTCCCTGGAAGAACTTCCTTGAGTCTTCTCCCCTTTTGCTTAATTTAGTTATACGGTGGATTAAGTCAATTGTGAGGTCAATATTTTGGTCTAGCCATAAATATCCCTTGTGGATGTGAGCCATAAGAGTTCGCACCACTACGTTGAGCTCTGGTGATCTGTTGAAATGTGGGAGTCTTAGCAGGTTGAGTAGCCCCGACTTGGCTACTCCGGACAACCATCTCTCGGCGACCAAGGTGAGATGATCGTTTTCATTCTTCTTCCAACACATTTATTTGTCGGGATGGAACTGTAGGAACTTTGGTTTAGTTGGCTTCTCCTTTTGCATTGCTAGCAGATCATAGTCCTCCCATTTGCATTTTGGAATCTTTCCTAACATTTTTTTGTCCACCTCAAAATGCTTCGATATTGGTAAGAGTGGTATCTCATACTTTGGACTCTTCAATAGTCTAATGGTCGGTGCATCCACTGTACGCAGCGAGATGTAGTCTAGAGTCATAGTTAAGGGTATCTCTTTATCGGAAAGGGGCTTATTTTTCCCTAACGAACTTGTCTTCGGTAGTTTTGATCTCGGTGCTACTATATTTTTCCCTTTGTCTTGCATGGAGGGGCTGTGTCTTGGTTATCTTCTTGGATTTTGTTCTGATTATATAATGATTTTCTTGTTTGGGGTTCTCATTAATTCGTCAATTCCTTCGTGTTGGAACAACCTCACAGTCTCTTCAACCGTGAACTCTTCTTCAATTGAAAATCTCTTAGACATGTAAACACTTTCAATGGTTGTAGACGGCTTACAAAAACTAGCTCAGACAGATGTTTTTGCAGAAAATTCTAAGTGTCTGATATGTCCACGAGATGATATGCAGTGTTATTTATAGGCGTGGTGGACCCTCCTCCGCATCCTTGAACGGCTAGATATGAATTTAATGGTGGTATCCGTTAGCGAAATTTGGCTGCTGCTTGTGTCTTGTCTTTCAAAATTGTGCTCGGAATGGTTATATGTGCTTTAAATGCCCGAGCGGTCGGTAGGGAACTACTGTATAACGGCTATTTTCTGGAGCCTCACATCGAACTATGTTAGGAAATCTTTGGTTCTGCGCAGTGATTTCGTGGGATATAATTTCTTTTCTTTCTAGTTGTTGCGTTTTGAATGCCGCAATAGCGCATTGTTTCTTTCTTTTTCTTCATGGTGTGCTGTATAGATCTATCTCTACAATTCTATGTACAGACTTTTCCATAGTTTCTAGTGCCCAATTCCGACTATATTTGGCCACCTAGAAACTTTACCTTCTTTATGGTCATATTGGATGCTGCGGAGTAGGACTATCGCGGTAAAGCTTTAGTTTGCTTCCATTTATCAAATTGGGTAGTGTATCACTGGCTAAAGTAGCTAACTGGACTACACCACCATTAGTAACATCTATTACAGTATATGGTCCAAGCCAATGCATTTTAAATTTTCCAGGAAACTTCATGAATTTACTATCATACAGTATGACTAGATCGTATACCTGAAAAGACTTATTCTTGATGTGGCGATCATGCCATGCTTTTTCTCGTTCTTTCTGCACTTGCTGGTGAAATCCTGCGATGAAGTGCTCTTCTTCCAACCCAACCAAGTGTAACAGCCTTTCTTCTAGTGTTACACAATCTGCCATCCCTGCAAATGCATCTATTCTCAAGCTGGGTATAATGTACTCCATTGACATTATTGCTTCTTGTCCGTAAGCCTATCTGAAAGGTGTATGTCCAATTAATTTCTTGCATGTCGTTCTATACGCCCATAATACAGATGGAATGCACAGGTCCCAATCATCACGATTTACATTTCATATCTTGGTTAGCGCATTTTCAAGTACTTTATTAAATGCTTCAACAGTGCCATTCACTTGTGGGTGATAAGGCATATTGTGTTGATGATGGATGCAGAACTCTTCAATCAAAGCTTCAATAGTTCTGTTTATAAAATGGGTGCCTTGATCACTCATCAAAATTTTTGGGCATCCAAATCGTGTAAGGATGTTCTCAAAAATAAATTGTGCAGCTGTAGTTGCAATACAGTCTTTGGCTGGTTTTTCTTCTACCCATCTGGTGAGGTAATCAGTTGCTGTAATAATGTACCTTGCACCTGTTCTTTTCCCCGGTGGGTTAATAGGTCCCACAAAATCAATTTCCCATTTCTTGAATGCCTACAAGGTCAGCTGAGGGTTCAACGGCATTTCATCTCTTCTTGACGGTTTCCCTATCATCTGATAGACATCGCAGTTCTGGAAATATTCTTTGGAGTCTTTATGAACTGTGGGCCACCATAGCCTTGCGCACAATATCTTCTGCGCAGTAGCCCTTCGTGCATAATGACCTCCTGCGACTCCTGAATGCGCATCAGCTAATATAAATTGCTTCTCATGTTCTAATACACATCTTTGCAGCACTTCATCAGGTCCTGTGATAATGGTGAATTATGTGGCTTAGAGTACAAGTTGTTTCTTTTATTGTGTATTGAATTCTGTAGGTGCGAACCTGGTAGTTAGAATGTCAATGATATCTTGATAATAATCATCGGCAATCTGTATAGCAAACAATTGCGCATCAGGTAGATTGTATTCTAGATTCGTAGGTTCCTCTCCTTACTCGATCCTTGATAGATGATCAGGTCCCAAATTTAATCTTACTGGTTTAACTACCATTTAAAAATCATACTCTTGGAAGAGTAAGAGCCATCTGCATATTTACCCCCCTAACATTAGCTGTCCTACTATAATGGTGAATTCTGCGGCTCAGACTACAAGTTGTTTCTTTTACTGTGTAGTGAATTCTGTAGGTGTGAACCCGGTAGTTAGAAGGTTAATGATATCCTGATAGTAATCATCAGCAATCTGTATAGAAAACAATTGCGCATCAGGTTGATTGTCTTCTAGATTTTCAGGTTCCTCTCCTAACTCAATCCTTGATAGATGATCAGGTCCCAAATTTAATCTGCCTGGTTTAACTACTATTTCAAAATCATACTCTTGGAAGAGTAAGAGCCATCTGCATATTTTCCCCCCTAACACTAGCTTATTTACCAGGTATTTTAATGTAGAATGGTCAGTAAACATTCAGAAGTGTGCACCAAGCAAATAGTGTCTGAACTTCTGTAGTGCATATACCATTGCAAGTCCTTCCCTTTCAGTAGTGGTATAGTTCTTCTTAGTAGATGACAACTTTCTGCTCGAAAATGCAATGGGATGAACAATTCCTCCTTCTCATGGCTGCGCAAGAACAATACCCAATGCTATACATGAAGCATCAACATGTACGTGAAATGGCTTTTCTCAGTCTGGAAAAACTAGGATCGACGCAGTGACCATTTTTTCTTTCAATGTGTCGAATCCTTTCTCACAGTCCTCATTCCAATTGAACGGTGCATCCTTTTTTAAAAGCTTCTCTATTGCTACAGTTATCTGTGCATACCCGTTTATGAACTTCCTGTAGTATCCGGTATGGCCTAATGTAGTGCGCAATTGTTTAACTGAATTTGGTGTAGCCACGTTTACAATAACTGCGATCTTCGCAGGATCAACCATGAATCCTTGCTTATAGACGATATGTCCTAGTAGAATCCCATAAGGAACACAGAAAATACATTTCTTTAAATTCAATGAAATCTGACGCTGTCTACATTTTTCCAGCATCATTCTGAGGTTTGCGGCATGGTTCTTCAGTAACCAAAAAATGGTCCAGTCATCAAAGTAAACTTCTAAAAACTTGTGGATGAATTCTTTAAATGGTGCGATCACCACTCTTGAAAATATGACTGGTCCATTCTTCAAGCCAAAAGGAATCACTGTATATTGGAACGACCCCCATTCTATTGCAAAAGTGGTTTTGTGCCTATTGGTTGGATCAATTTTTATCTGATGGTATCCATAAAATCCATCAGTAAAAGAGTATGCTTCATTCCCTCCAATGTTATCAAGTACTTCATCTGTAAAGGGTGTAGGAAATGGATCATGCATAGAGGCATCATTCAAATTTATGAGATCAACACATATCCTAATCTCACCCTTTGTTTTCTTGTCTTGGATGACCATTGGGCTCTGTTGGCTGCTTTTCTGGGCAGACCCGGGTTTTAATGAAGCGCAGCAACAAAACCCCTTGGCGCACTGGCCCTCTCGGCAACGAGCTGCGCGGCAGCTCGAGGTCTCACCCGAAGTGGCTATGGGGGGGTTAAGGAATCAGGTTTCCTTAACCGGGGTGACGCGGAGATGGCTCTTCCTTGAATGGTTCCTGTGAAATCGGCGGTCGGACCTTCCCGCAGGCCGCTCGCCGCAGCTGCGTGGGTCCCTTCCTTGGCAGGTCTACTGCGCAGTTTCTTCTCTCTAACGCAGCAGGCAACTATCCCTTGGGTCGACGCGCTGAACACTTCCTCGCCCTTCACATCTAGCGCAGTAACGCAGTCTGCTCTCGCCGCAGCGACCGTGCGTTACTACCTCTTTAGTACTTAAGACACTTCTAGTTATCAAAGGATCTTTCCAACTTGCTCAAACAGTCACAAAGATAAGACAGAAGTCTTGCATACACAAATAATGAACTCTAAATAGTTATCATTCACGCAAACATTATAACAAGAAGACATAAGTGAAGCTCATCCCCTCGAGGAAAACCACATCCACGGGAGCGTTATATTAACCAGAAAATGATAGAGTCATACAATATGCTGCGCACACAGCTGCAGCCTTAGATCTTACAGGAAACTCCACGCACACAGCTGGGAGCCCTTCTCTCAAGCTTGTCTCCTCTCTATGGAGATTACAAAGGCACAGACGTCGACTCAGACTGTCTGGCAACTCAGGGATTAGCTCCTCGGCTATCCGATTTCCTCTCTCTAGTTCTACACACCGGGTAGAAATTACAGTGAAGGATAATCAACACATGATCTATCCTTTAGACTGGCTCTCTAACAGTCTAGTGTCCAACTCTCTAACTCTCCAAAAGGAAGGAACTGAAGGAAGGGAGGAAGAACCCTCTACCCATTACAATGATTCATCTATATAGGTAGCCATGACGGTCACACCTTTACAAAACTGTGGGCCTTTCCCAACAGTGATTCCCAAAAACCCTAACCACGCACATGGCTAGGTGTACTGTAGGCGCCGCTTGCAGTCACGTCGCCGCTTCCTGCAGGCTCCGTGAATTCCGGCGCAGATTGTGGGTATGGGCGATCGTCCTTCGCCTTCAATGCTCTGGTCCGTTGCTCCTCCTTGATCCGAGCAACCATAACTTCTGTACTAAGCCTTTAAATGAGGGTAGCTAAGCCCTCTACTCCATCGCCTTTATTTATTATGGTAGCTGAGCCACCTTCATTCTTTGATGACGTGCGCGCGATCTCCGCAATTTCCGGTCCATGATCTGCGCTGAGATCATCCATCTGGCACCGTACTGCGCACCGTCTCCTTCTTACCCAAAACTTAGTGCTTGTCCCAAAATTAGCACTTTCCTTCCATACTCGTGATTTTTCCCAAAATTCGCAGCTTTTACTATAGCTGCGACCTTGGCCCCAACAGGCCCCCAACACTCACTTGTGGCTCGCCCTCGAGCCACTCGCACTAGCGCGTGGTCTTTGGATTTGCGCCTCTGTGTTTGCTTGAATCTCCGCGAATGTTTTCTGCCACTTCGCAATAGCGGAGTCCAATTCCTCAATACACTGATCAGCTGTCTGTACTGTTTCTGCGGTTGTTTCATCTTTAGTGAGTGTATCAATGATCTCTTGAGACTCGGCAATCTCTTTGATTTTTGTCTCAATCTGGCCAACGATTTCAGCATACTCATCCATGAATGGCTGAATGCTGTTGGTGAGCTTCTCATCTTCAGTTCTGAGCTTGTGCAGTTGCTGCTGCATTTTGCGCACTTCGCCCATTTTCTTCATCTTTGGCAAGCCTGTTAAGGACTTGGCTTCTTCATTCAGAACAGTGAGAGACTGTTCTGCAGCTTGCACCTGTTCTGATAGTCCTACTTTAAAAGGGAGGTTCACAAGCTCTGACCATGCTTCCATAGCCTGGTCCATCAGGTTCTTGGCTTCCTGTACTCGACCTTTCATTCGTGTGGAAGCTCTGCTCAATGCTTCAAATTGTACCTGCGCATCATCCGTAAGATGCGCAGCGACGCGAGCTTCTAGCTCAGCAATCTGGGTTTTATGGCCTTCTGCCATAGCAGCTATTTCTTGCTCCAGGGTTTTCGCCCTTTCGCCAATAATTTGAACTTTTGCAACCAGAGGGAGGTCTGGTTGAATCTCGCAAGCCGGCAATTCCTGAGCAATCTCTTCTATTGCGTTTCTGATGCTGGTGTCTTGCGCCTCATAGAGTGCAAGCTTCGCAGAGATATTCTTATGACTTTCCTTCAGCTCTATCTCCTGCGATTGCAGTCGTTGGTTTGCCTGGAAAGTAGAGAGCTCTCTAGCTCTCAACTCAAGAGAAACTTTCTCCTGTACTAGCTGTAGAGTTTCTATAGGAATCATAGACAAATTAATTTCTACAGGTCCAACTGTGCTTACCTGTAGTTCAGCTAGGGGATCTGGAAGTGTCATGCTGGTAGGCGGAATATGCACGACAGTGTGCCTTTCTGTGAGTTCTTCAACTCGCTCACCAGTTGGAATTTCTTGTGGCACCTGCGAAGTAGATGCTGGCGCATGGGTCTGCGCAATCCTTCCTGCGAGACCTTTTAGTTCTACAAATTGTAAGTCTAGAGCACCTCGGATGTGAGCATGCATGTTCCTCATCTCACGAAATTGGTCTTTCAAATATTTGTCGATCTCCGAGGGAATGGCCTCAGTGGGATGCGACACTTTCTGCTTCTTTGTGGCTGGTTCTGTTGAGCCTTCATCGCTTCTTTGCTCAGGGGCTTCCTTGCCCTTATTTTTTTCTTGCGCAGCGGCGGGTGGCATCGCAGGTGCGATGTCAGCTGCTGCTCTCCATTCATCGGACCACGACTTAATGGTTTCTTCGACATCTTCTGTGGTCATCCTGTAAAGACCTAGCGCCCAGTCACCTGGAATGTCGCAAGGCCGAAGGTAGAGTTGATGGATGTCGGCAGTAAAAGCCAACTTCCCGTCATACAATGTGGCTGTCTCCTCGCTCAGCCTTGGCATATCTTGTATGGTCTCTCGGAGGAGATAGTAATACTCACAAAAAACAGCGCGATTCATCTTGCGCTTCGCGGGATTAGGGGAATCCCAGAGGTTGATGTAGCGCATGCCGGCAACCTCTCCTGCGCGGCGTGGACGGAACTGAGTATTCGGGGGCTCCTTCCACCCGACGAGAGCACATAGAATTAGAAGCCATGAAAAATGGAATGATTGGCCTGCATTGTCCTGCACATTCAGGCAATCAGCCAAAAAAGAATTCAGCAGGAAGAGAGACCAATTGTACTGTTCTCCCTCCGCAGCTGCGATAGCGAGCTCTACGACAGCTCCAGTAACTTCTTTTGGTCGGCACTTGGTGAGAAGTCTGCCTGCAAGCAGACTTCCTGTGAAGCGAAGTGCCTCATCTTCAACTGTGGTGAGGTCATAAGCCCGACCTCCTCTTGTCAAGTTATATTTCTGGACCAGCTTTGCAGCTAATTTTCGGTCCTTCTCCTTTCCCGCAAAATGGATATTGGGATCCTTCCCGACCTTAGATAGGCCGGTGATACGGTGTATCAAATCAACATTTAGATCAATTGGCCTCCCGAGCCAAAGGTAACCTCCATGAACGCAGGATAGCAGTGTTTTAACGACTGCGTTCACTTCATTGCTACGCCCAAAGTGCGGTAGCTTCAACAAATTCAAGAGTCCAGGGCGTTCAAGATTTGCTGCAAATCCCTTCGGGATAAACTCATCAACGTTTCTGGTGGGATTATGGACGATATCCAAATATCGGTCCAACTGAAACTGAGGATATGTCTTATAGTCTCCAAGGTTAAAATCAGAGAATTTAACCAATGGAATGTTTCCCAATAGTTGGCCCTCTACCCGCACACTAGCCGGTAGTGGCGGTAGCGGAATTGGATACTTTGCATTCTTCGGAATCTGTACATCCGGCGCATCATCTGGACGCGGCGGAAGGTAGTTCACCATAGACGCGAGCGGCTCTGGAACAGGTTCCTCCTGCTGCTGCTGAGATGCTCTTGTGCCTGGAGATGTTCTGGGATCAGTAGCACCGGGGTGTACGTAGGTCGAAGCCGTCACCGGAGTGGCCATGCCGAAATCTAAGCCTCGGCGTAGAAATTGACGAACAACTTCTTCAGTCGATAAATTCTCCGTTGTGAACCAATGTAAATAACAAAACTCTGGACAGCAAATGGCGGAACTGCGTAGGGTATAGATTCTGAAAACAAGGGAAAATAGTCTGCACACTCGGCTCTGAAAACAATAATGCAGATCTTCAAACACAACTTATGCAACTCGAGACAGTAACCCGAAATTGATACAAGTGTGAGGTATGTATAGCCAGCGGGGTTAGTAAATGCGACCAAGTGGGGTTACGTAGCTATAGGCGGCTACAGATGAGTTGACAACACGCTATCCTCCTTGCCGTAGCGGTGCATTTAGTGTGATTGACGGGTTCTGACAGCCTTCCGGGAGAAGCTAATGCTTTCGGCGCCTGAGTTAAATGCAAATCTTTCGGAGATTAAGCCGAATCCGTCAGAACGGGTAGAATTAAATAGCGGCCTTATCCTTCATTTATTCAAACGCGGCTACATAACTGCTGTAATTCAAAATTTCCGGCGGGTCATTTCAACTTAGGAAACCGTGCCTCTATGGGTCCACAACAAAACTCTTTTCAGCGGCAAATTATGAAAGGGGACTTCGCAAGAGCGATAGTCCAATGGTCCACAAAGCAAAACTTCGCCAGAGCGGACTGCTAAGCTTTGCTCAAGCAATTTTTATTCAGGATGCGCGGATATTTCAAGGAACTGCGCAGGAAGCTGGAAACTGAGGGTGTGTCGCAGCTTCCGTGTAGACTAAATGCGATGTCTCTTTCAACTACACTGGGCATCTGCATTCCTGAGTAATATATTATGTCGACAGGGCGGAGTGGCCGTCGCAATAAAGCTTAAGCCGACTCCCGTTTATCATTGTAGGTAGTAGTTCTCCATTCAGCTTCGCAAGCTGAACTGCGCCTCCGTCTGTTATTTTTAGTACCTGAAAAGGACCTAACCAATGCACACGAAACTTGCCTGGAAACTTGATGAATTTACTATCGTAAAGGAGTACCAAGTCTCCTTCTTCAAAGTGCTTATGCTTAATGTGCCTGTCATGCCAAGCTTTCTGTCTTGCCTTCTGTACCTGTTGATGAAATCCGGCCATAAGTCTGTCTTCTTCTAAAGAAAGCAGTTGCGAAAGTCTTTCATTCATAGTGTCAGGATCTGCCATTTCTGTAATTTGCGCAATCCGGAGACTGGGAACAATGTATTCCATGGGCATAACTGCTTCTTGTCCATACACCAAGCTGAAAGGTGTGTGACCTGTTAATTTCTTGCAAGTGGTTCTGTAAGCCCATAATACAGCTGTGACTCTAAGGTCCCAATCATCTCTTTGTTGATTACAGATCTTCGTCAGGGCATTCTCAAGGATCTTATTGAATGCTTCCACCGTACCATTAGCTTGAGGATGGTAGGGTGTACTCTTATGGTGATTAATTTGAAATTCTTCAGTAAGGGCCTCTATAGTCTCATTGAGGAAATGTGTACCTTGATCACTCATGAGGATCACTGGGCATCCAAACCTAGTGATAATGTTCTCGAAAATGAACTGCGCGGCAGTAGCAGCGTCGCAGTTCTTAACTGGCTTCGCCTCAGCCCATCGGGTGAGGTACTCAGTAGCTGTAATGATATATCTTGCGCCAGTTCTTTTTCCTGGTGGGTTAATAGGTCCTACAAAGTCAATGGCCCATTTATCAAAAGCACGCAGTGTGATCTGGGGTCTTAGCGGCATTTCATCTCTCCTTGAGGGTTTTCCTGTGCGCTGGCACACATCGCAACATTTACAGAATTCCTTAGTATCCTTGTGCAATGTCGGCCACCAAAGTCCTGCGGCTAATATCTTCTGCGCAGTCGGCTTTCCTGCGAAATGGCCTCCTGCGGTACCTGAATGCGCTTCTGCGATGATAGAGCTCTTTTCATGTGGTAAGATACATCTGCGCAAAATTTCGTCAGGGCCCAACTTATAAAGCTGGCCTGCTATCAAAGTGAAGTCTGCGGCTCTGACAACAAGTTGCTTCTTCTGCTGGATTGTAAACTCAGCCGGCGCTTGTCCGGTAGTGAGAAACTTAAGAATATCAGAGTAATATTCGTCTGCTGCTTGGATATAAAACAACTGTGCGTCAGGCAGATTGTCCTCCAGACTCGTAGGTTCCTCTCCTGACTCTATTCTGGATAGATGGTCAGGCCCTGCATTCAATCTGCCTGGCTTTACAATAACCTCAAAATCATACTCTTGAAAGAGCAATAGCCATCTGCAAATTCTGCCTCCTAAAACTGGTTTATTGACCAAATATTTCAAAGCAGAATGATCAGTATACATTTTAAAGTGAGCTCCTAACAGGTAGTGTCTGAATTTCTGTAAGGCATACACCATAGCTAGTCCTTCCCGTTCTGTAGTGGTGTAGTTCTTCTCAGCTGTAGAGAGCTTTCTGCTGGAGTAAGCAATTGGGTGATCAATACTTCCTTCTCCAGACTGTGTAAGCACGATTCCTAATGCTATGGAAGAAGCATCAACATGAACATGAAAAGGTTTTCTCCAATCCGGGAAAACTAGAATAGGCGCTGTGATCATCTTTTCTTTAAGTGTGTCCAAGCTCTGTTGGCATTCCTCTGTCCATTGGAACTTCGAATCCTTCTTCAGCAATCTTTCCATAGGCGCTGTGATCCTTGCATATCCTTTGATGAATTTTCTGTAGTATCCTGTATGTCCCAATGTAGTGCGCAATTGCTTAACTGAGTTGGGCGCAGGTAACTTAGCAATGATGGCAACCTTCGCAGGATCCATCAAGAGTCCTTGTCTGCATACAATATGTCCCAACAAAATACCAAAGGGGGCACAGAATATACATTTTTTCAAGTTAAGGGAAATCTGATGCTGTCTACATTTTTCTAGCATCATGCGCAGATTCGCAATATGGTTCTTGAGTAAACCAAATACAGTCCAGTCATCAAAATAGACTTCTAAAAACTTGTGGATAAATTCTTTAAAAACAGCAACAACAACTCTAGAGAAAATAGCAGGTGCGTTTTTAAGACCAAAGGGCATTACCGTATACTGGAATGAGCCCCATTCAGTTGCAAAAGTAGTCTTGTGGCGGTCATCCGTATGGATTCTAATCTGATGATATCCCGAAAATCCATCAGTGAAAGAGTAAGCCTCTTGTCCTCCAACATTATCAAGTACTTCATCTGTGAAAGGAGTGGGAAATGGGTCGTGCGCTGATGCATCATTGAGTTTGCGCAAGTCGACACAAATTCTTATTTCACCTTTCGTTTTCTTTTCTTGGACCACCATAGGACTAATCCAATCGCTTTCCTCTACTGGCTCAATAATACCTGCTGCAAGCATCTTATCAATTTCTTCTTTGACTTTTTCTTTGTAGCGCGGGTTCAACCTGTATGGGCGCTGCTTTACTGGCTTGGCGTCGGGTTTCAGAGGTATGCGCATCACTCCTAAGTCTCCTAGGATGCCTTTCATTTCTGTGAACTTGGTAGGAAAGATATCCTGGTAATCACGTAATAAATCTGAAACATGCGCAACGGTTTCATCATCCCAATAATCTCCTATAGAAGCAAACTTTGGGTCAGCTTCTGTACCAATGTTAACTTTCTTGAGCTTGACGTGTTCTGCGATGGCAGGAATGTCAAGCTCAGGACCTTCAATATTGCGCGTCCCTTCTGATTCTGGGATATTGATGTTGCGAGGATCGTCCTCCTCATCTTCAGCGGTGAAGTTATAGCATTCCAGGGCATGTTCTATCTGGACAGCCCAATCTGGTTGGGAATATTCTGTTACTAGACCTGGTTCAAATACCTTCTTTTTAATACACTTCAGAGCCTGATCAATGCTTGGATGCTCTGACTCAAAGCTGAATGTAAGTTGAAAACTTTCTATCATAAGAGCCCAAGTAAGAGTGCCTTTGCGCAATTCTATTTCAGTATACCAATTCCTTGGAATTGTATCTAATGTGTGGATGAATTGGTGAACCCATTCATCTTCCGGAATATCTGACCATTGCTGAATACATGCTTCAATGTGTGACCTGGGGTCACTCTGTCCTTCATATTTGCGTAGCGCTTCGGCTGTGGTGTCCTGAAATCTGCGCAGTATCAATCTGCGACAGTCTTTCCATGTATGAATATTCTCCTTGTGCGCAATCCACCATCTTGCGGGTGTAGCGCGCAATGCTATATCCAGTGCCTGGATGCGCTGCGGTTCTGGAAGCTTTTGTTCATATTCCTGTATGAATTTAGTTACTTCAGTTAAGCCATCAAAAGTTGGAGTATCAATTAATTCTGTGCCAATCCATCGGATGGATTTAGTCATCATGGCGCAACGTCTTGCAGAAACCTCATGTAGACGATTCTGCCAGTTTTCCAATCCTGCATCTGAATCTGATGTGCACGAGCTATCACATCGCCAGCTGATATGGCCGTCTGCTGTGGGGTTGACATAGTCACTGTGGTTAGTGGTCATCTGATACAAGCTTTCCATGTGGCGCGCTTCCTCTTCTGCGCGAATGGGTTCTATATATCTTGGTCCTTGAATAGGATCAAGAGGTGCGATGACCCTGATCTGGTCATCCTCAAAGGTCATCTGTCTTTTCTTCAGGTTAATGACAGCCAAATTATCAAGTGCCCAGTCTATTCCTAACAGCGCTGGGTATGGTCTACTATCATCCATAATTTTGATTACTTCAAAATCTGCAGAGCTTCTTACTCCTTCAATATCAATAGGTACATTGGGTAATCTGCCCAATGGAGAGACTCGTTGCTGATTTGCGAGTCTTAGCTGGATAGGGGATCTTGTAAGCTGAGGGCTTCCCATCTGTTCCCATGTCTGCATAGTGAGAACATTGGCTTCTGAGCCCAAGTCTAACATGACTTCGTCCATTTCAAATGCTCCAATCTGCGCTGTAAGCCTCATCTCTTTTCCAGTTCTAGTGTGACTCCTAATCTGGTGAACAGCACGCTGTGGTGTGTTCGTCGAAGCAGAGTGTTGGCACTGATCCAACAGGTGTTGGAGTTCTAGAGTTGCTTGTTCATTGTGCAACAATTTTAAACATTGTCGCAGGAACGCATGAACACTGCCTAGTGCATGCTCCTTATCGTCATCAGGTCTTCTAGCTGTAGTGGCCTGTTCTTGTACCAGGTTGTCTTGTCTTAGCAATTGCGATCTACTATTGTTCTGCGGAATTGCGGCAGAACTTGAAGCTCTCGGATCTGAGAAATACTCTTGAGCTTGCTTAAATGCTTCTTTTTGCTTCTGTAGGTTAAGTGGGGCTGGTTTAATGTTAGCGCGGCGCACCCATTGCGTCGCTTGCTTTCCCGTTCCCATCTCTTGCGCACCAGTGGTAGCTCCACTGCGTGTCACTATATTAACTGTAGGGTCTGGTTCTCTTTTTTCTGCTCCAATCAACTGGATATTCTGATTGACCTGTGGTGTCTTTGCTTGCATCTTAGCCTGTAACTGAGGGCATTCTTCAATGATATGGTCAGAAGATTTACAATACCTGCAGAGGGTTGTAGGATTTTGGCAATCCCTAGCAAAATGACCTTGTTCTCCGCAATTATAACAAGTGATCTGTCCTCTTCCACGACCAAAGTTTGTTGTGCGTCCGCGTCCTCTGTAATTTGCTGCTCGGGCGTCCCGAGGTTGGTCATAAGGTGGACCTGCTGTGGGTCCTTGTGTCTCTGCTTGTACCCTATAAACATCATGCTTTCTTTCTATCATAAGATCATATGCTCTACAGTTGTTCTCATCATGACCTACTGATTTACAGAAATTACAATATAGATTCTTTGGAGTTTGTACATATTTCTGAAGTAAGTGGCATTCTTGTGGTCTATGACCTCTAGTTCTGCAGATTTCACACCAAGGCCCTTGTGCCTGTGGTAAAGGATTAGGTGCTCCAGTTGCAATATAGTCTATGAAAACAGGACAATGGTCCTTTGAATGACCTTGGGCTTTACATTTTGTACACCAAATTTCTTCCTTAATCTCCTTGCCTTTCTTAATATCATGCACTTGCAAGGTTAAGTTTGCTAATTGGTTCTGTAAATGCGCAACATCGTTGCTTGTTCCTGCAATTGGCGAAGCTTCTAGTTTCATAGCCATTTCTAGAGCTTGTTCCTGAGTATTGAGATTCTGTTGCATAAGAGGAAGTCTAATGTGTGGAAGCAGTGCAGCAATGAACCATTCTTTATGTTGCTGTGGTGCAAACTCGAAGCTTACTTGATCTATCAAGGCTTTGAACTTCTGGTCAAAGTCCCATACTGATTCTGTAGGTAACTGTTTGATGTCTTTGAGCTCTGTTATACACTGTGATTCTGACTTAGGTTTCTTGAATTCTCTAATCATGGCATTTCTTACCTCAGCAAGCGTCCTATTCTGTGCTGCTGAGTATTTCATGAACCAAGTCAAGGCTCTTTCTCTTAGTGTGGTTGCTAACTGAACCAGTTTAACAGCATCATCATTAATTTGCTTAATTGTCCAAATGGCTTCACATAAGAACCAGTGCTGCTCAGGGTCCTCTATCCCTGTTCCTCTAAAAGTTGGTAGTTTCATGTCATCACCCATCCTTCTTGCACGGGTTTGAGATGGAGGTACTGTAGCAGTGCCTCCGGGATGGTTAAACAAAGGTGGTACAGAGGTACTAGAAGTAGCGTGTGGGCTACTAGAAGGTGTTACTGTAGGATTATACTGAGCTCCGTCTGGTTTTTGCGGTGTAAAGGGGTAATACGGGATATGAGCACTCCCTTGTCTTTCTATATGGCTTGCTCTAGGAACTTGGCTATCGTTTGGGCTAGACTCAAAAGGATATTGGTCAAGGCCTACTTTATATCGTTTTCCACTACGAGTGCAACCAATAACTTCAGGATCACTATCAGAATCTACGGACATTACTTGACTATGCTATTCATCAGAAGCAATACATAGCTTTCCTTTTTCATACAGAAGCATTTTAATCCATAAGTTCAGAGAATTTAAGAACTTACCTCTGTGTACTTGGAAGAAACTCCTCTCAGCTTCACTGAAACTCTTTCTTGTATCGACTGCAAATTCGGTAATAAAACCTTCCAGTAGACTATTCAACCAAAAGTCTACTGCGCGGGACACAGGATTGTCTATCCGCTTCACAATACTAACTAGCTCAGGCGTCCACGTGACGGGTCGATCAACATGCAGCGTAGGTCTAGATTCTGCTAACTTGGCTATCCAAGCGTGTAACTCCAATGCAAACGTAACAAAGAAAATTTCGTAAAGGTCAGCATAAATATACTTCTGTAACCAATCTTCTGTTTGAAGCGTAGGGCTTCTATTTTCTTGTTCAGCAAACTCTTTAGCCTTTAAATCAAACCAATCTCCAATTTCCTTAGCTGTAGGATTCCAGTAACACATTTGTTAGCTGAGCAAGTCTCATTGTAACAGAACCTTATGTTGTCTTCAGCAACAGTCTCAGATGTCGCGTGACTAGTAAGTCTTACAGCAACAAGTCGCAAGACAAAGGAATCATTTGTTGGCTCAATCAACAGGGTTCAAAGCCATGGAAGTAATGTGATCAAAAAGTCATAAGGCAACAGAACCATTTGTTGGTCACTAGGCAACGGAACCATTTGTTGACTCTTCTATCTCGCGCGTTGCCAAAATAACAAGTCTCATTCGCGCGGCAACGGAACCATTTGTTGACTCTTCTATCTCGCGCGTCGCCAAAATAACAAGTCTCATTCGCGCGGCAACGGAACCATTTGTTGACTCTTCTATCTCGCGCGTCGCCAAAATAACAAGTCTCATTCGCGCGGCAACGGAACCATTTGTTGGCTGCTTTTCTGGGCAGACCCGGGTTTTAATGAAGCGCAGCAACAAAACCCCTTGGCGCACTGGCCCTCTCGGCAACGAGCTGCGCGGCAGCTCGAGGTCTCACCCGAAGTGGCTATGGGGGGGTTAAGGAATCAGGTTTCCTTAACCCGGGTGACGCGGAGATGGCTCTTCCTTGAATGGTTCCTGTGAAATCGGCGGTCGGACCTTCCCGCAGGCCGCTCGCCGCAGCTGCGTGGGTCCCTTCCTTGGCAGGTCTACTGCGCAGTTTCTTCTCTCTAACGCAGCAGGCAACTATCCCTTGGGTCGACGCGCTGAACACTTCCTCGCCCTTCACATCTAGCGCAGTAACGCAGTCTGCTCTCGCCGCAGCGACCGTGCGTTACTACCTCTTTAGTACTTAAGACACTTCTAGTTATCAAAGGATCTTTCCAACTTGCTCAAACAGTCACAAAGATAAGACAGAAGTCTTGCATACACAAATAATGAACTCTAAATAGTTATCATTCACGCAAACATTATAACAAGAAGACATAAGTGAAGCTCATCCCCTCGAGGAAAACCACATCCACGGGAGCGTTATATTAACCAGAAAATGATAGAGTCATACAATATGCTGCGCACACAGCTGCAGCCTTAGATCTTACAGGAAACTCCACGCACACAGCTGGGAGCCCTTCTCTCAAGCTTGTCTCCTCTCTATGGAGATTACAAAGGCACAGACGTCGACTCAGACTGTCTGGCAACTCAGGGATTAGCTCCTCGGCTATCCGATTTCCTCTCTCTAGTTCTACACACCGGGTAGAAATTACAGTGAAGGATAATCAACACATGATCTATCCTTTAGACTGGCTCTCTAACAGTCTAGTGTCCAACTCTCTAACTCTCCAAAAGGAAGGAACTGAAGGAAGGGAGGAAGAACCCTCTACCCATTACAATGATTCATCTATATAGGTAGCCATGACGGTCACACCTTTACAAAACTGTGGGCCTTTCCCAATAGTGATTCCCAAAAACCCTAACCACGCACATGGCTAGGTGTACTGTAGGCGCCGCTTGCAGTCACGTCGCCGCTTCCTGCAGGCTCCGTGAATTCCGGCGCAGATTGTGGGTATGGGCGATCGTCCTTCGCCTTCAATGCTCTGGTCCGTTGCTCCTCCTTGATCCGAGCAACCATAACTTCTGTACTAAGCCTTTAAATGAGGGTAGCTAAGCCCTCTACTCCATCGCCTTTATTTATTATGGTAGCTGAGCCACCTTCATTCTTTGATGACGTGCGCGCGATCTCCGCAATTTCCGGTCCATGATCTGCGCTGAGATCATCCATCTGGCACCGTACTGCGCACCGTCTCCTTCTTACCCAAAACTTAGTGCTTGTCCCAAAATTAGCACTTTCCTTCCATACTCGTGATTTTTCCCAAAATTCGCAGCTTTTACTATAGCTGCGACCTTGGCCCCAACAGGCTCAGGGTATTTTTTAAGGATTATAATATTATACTTAAGTATAGTATCATAGGCGATTATTTTGTATTGGAAAAAACATGCATATAGATAGGTAGGCGAATATTAAATATGAAACATACAATTTACTACTAAAATATGTAAATTTTGGCGAATATTATGATAAAAAACCATATTTTATGTAAATATAGGTGATATTAGAGACTAAAAATGACCAAATAGAGAATTTATTTTTTGAAAAAAAGCCAGAAAAATAGCCAATTGGCAAAATTCCGCCCTTAAAAATTTCCCTGATTGGGCTTATCCATTCAGATTCTTCAACCGGCTTAATGATTCCTGCATCGAGCATCTTGTTGATTTCTACCTTAACTCATTCTTTGTAGCACGGATTCAGTCTATATGGTCTTTGCTTAACAGTTTTCGCTCCAGGTTTAAGAGGAATTCTCATCACTCCTAAGTCTCCTAGAATACCTTTCATTTCTGTGAATTTCGTTGGGAATATTTCCTAATATTCCTGTAATATAGCTGCAATCTCCACAATTGTATCATCATCCCAGTAGTTTCCTATTGCTACGAACTTCGTCTCTTCACTAGTACCGATGTTCACTTTCTTTGTTTTGACCGGTCCACTCATGGCAGTAATCTCTAATGAAGGTCCTTCTACTTTGCGCATTCCTTCAGATTCATGGATCTTTATATTGCACAGGTCCTCCTCATTGCTGTCTTCCTTATCTTCATCTTTTTTAGCTAAGTTACAGTATCCCATGACTTTCTCTACTTGTTCAGTACAATCTGGTTGTAGAATCGCAAGTACATTGTTTGCTTCAAAAAATTCTTCTGATGTTATGTTTTCCTCCATGGATTCCAGTGTAAATATCTTTTACTTGATAAGCTGCAGCGCGTCTTGGATAGTCGGATGGTCATCTTCAAAACTAAAGTCTTTTTGGAAACTCGTAGTAAGGACAGACCAATTTTTTGTTCCTCTGCGCAGTTCCTCCTCTAGGTACGGAAGAGGTTCCTCCAATGTATGCACAAAGAGATGTACCCATTTTGTTTGTGGTCTTTCTTCCCATGCTTCTGCACATGCTCTAATATGATCCTTTGTATTTGTCTGGCCATTATATTTCTCAAATGGTAGTGTTACCTTATCATCGAATCTAATCTGTAGTTTGATTCTGCACTTGTCCTTGGTTGTCAATGTCTTTTTATGTGTGGTCCACCACTTAACAGGTGTTTCACGAAGTGCCATGTCTAATGCTAAGATGTGATTTTCATATGCAACTGCTACAGTGTATTCTTTGATAAATGAATAGACGTTAGTTGTACCATCATAAGTGGGGATTGGACTTACCTATTTTCCAATCCAGCAAAACAACTTTGTAATTGTCGCGCATCTCTTGTCAGATACTTCATGCATTCTGTGTTGCTAGTTTTCTAATCCTGCGTCAGAGTCTGAGATGCAAGAACTATCGCAACACTAGCTGAGCATTCCATCTGCGGTAGGATGAGTATAGTCCGTAGTATTTGTTGTCATTTTATAGATACGGTCAAGGTCTTGAGCTCTGTACTCTTCTTGAATAGGTTCAACATATTTCTCCCCCTGTGAAGGATCTAATGGTGCGACAACCCTTATGTCATTTCCTTCAAATATCATTTTCATTGTTTTCAGATTGATGACGATGGAGTTTTTCATTGCCCAATCGATGCCCAACAATGCCGGATAAGGATTGCTATCATCTACAATTTCAATTACTTCAAATTCTGCATAACTTCGTACTCCATCAATGTCAACAATGGTATTGGTCAACCTTCACAGCGATATAACTATGCCTTGATTAGCCATTCTTAACTGTATAGGTTACCACTGTAACTTTGGTTTTCCCATCACTTTCCATGTCTGCTTGGTCAAGACATTTACTTTAGATCCGAGATCAAGAATGATCTCATCCATCTCGTAATCTCCCATATGTGTTGTGAATCGCATTTCCCTGTTGATTCTTTCGGGACTTCTAATATTATGTACTGCGCCATGTGCTATTCGTTTCTTACTGCATGATTCATACTGATTTATCAATTTTTCAAATTCCATTAGAGTGTCTTTATTTTTTTATAGCTTGATACAGGTTTGTAGAAACTGCGCAACAAAAATAGATGTATCTGGTGCAGTGCCCGTCTGATCATATGCCAATGGCATATCTTCTATTTGCAGTACTTCACTTCGCAATGGGATCCTTGGTGAAGTAGGTGGTGGTTGTTTAAACATGTCCCGTGTTTCTTTAAATATTTCCTTGTTTTCCTATAAGTTCAATGGAGGTTCTTTCCTAGGATATTTCTAATTCCTACTGTTTCTCTAGGGTTCTTCTTAGGATGAGTTGTCCCAGAAGTCAAGGCTTCTGCGCTATTGTCTTTCCTATATCAGCACCACTCAATGTTACTACATTAACATGCTGACCTATAGGTCTTTTCTTTGATGCAATCAACTAGATGTTAGGGTTTGGTGTTTCTATTTATCTCCTCTTCTGCATTTCTACCTAAAGCATGGGGCAATCTTCAATCACATGATCAAATGATTTACAGTAATTGCATGTGGTGCATGGATTAGTACATTCTCTTGATACATGACCTGGTTGACCACAGTTATAGCATATGACCTGGCCTCGTCCTCTTCCTTGATTTTGACCAGTATTTCTTCCTCTCCCGTGATATCCACCACCGCGGACTCTATATCCTCCTTGATCATAATGGGTGTTTTCTTGCTTTGGCTAATTTTCCTCTTGGACACGGTACATTCCAGCACCTCGCATTACTTCCATATCTCGCTTTCTTTCAGTCATCAATTCATAAGTGCGACAGTTGGACTCATCATGTCCAACTGATTTACATAAATTACAGTATAGGTTTTTAGACGTTTTGACATATTTCTGTATGAAATAACAATCCTCAGGCCAGTGTCCTCTAGTTCTACAAATTTCACACCATGGCGCCTGGTTTCGATTCATATTTATTGGGTTTGGTGTGCCACTATTAGGATAATCTTGAAATAAGGGGAAATGTTCTCTAGTGTGGCCCTCCCCTTTGCATCTTGTGCACCAAACTTCATGTCTTTGTTCTTTTCCATTTTTCATACCTTGTAATTCTAATGTCAAGGTAGCCAACTAATTCTAGATCTATGTCATCCTAGAACTACTTTCTCCAATTGGTGAGGCTTCCAATTTCATTGGGATCTCCAAGGCCTCAGCTTGAGATACAACCTTTTGTTGCATCAGTGGTTGTCTAATATGGGGCAACAGCGCAGCAATGAACCATTCTTGATGTTGTTGCAGAGCTATCATAAAACTCACTTGGTCCAACAACGTTTTGAATTTTTGGTCGAATTCCCATACTGATTCAGTAGGTTTCTGCTTGATATCTTTCAACTCTGTTATGCATTGTGATTATGATTTGGGTTTTTAAACTCTGCTGCAATCACGGTCTTGATATCTTCTAAGGTTCTTGGTTGTGCTTAAGAATACTTCATAAACCAATGCAATGCTCTGTCTCTGAAAGTTGTTATGAGATGCGCTCTCTTTATAGCATCATCTATCACTTGCTTAACACTCCACAGGGCTTCGCAGAGAAACTAGTGTTGATCAGGGTCTTCCTGACTTGTTCCTTTGAATATCGACAGTTTTTTATCGTTATTTGTCATTCTCCTTCCAGATTGTGTATTGTTCTAGAACTGATTCCCTGTGACAAAAGTAGACACAGGCTATTGGATTGTGCTAGGGACAGTATTCTGCGGAATAGTTTGAGTCATAGTGTTGTGAGAACTCGCTCCTGCAGTGTTACTAGTATTACTGATCTGTGGGATGGGCTTTGCGACACTCGCAGCGGGTGGGTTCCGGACTGATTGATTTTGAGATATAATACGCTGGATTGTGGCTGATAACTGAGTGTTATTACTATTGAGGTCACATGGAATTTTTGTATCTATACAGTTTCTAGAGGATGTGGGTTTCTTCTCGTTAGTAATTTTGTATCTCTTTCCACTTCTCAAAGTATGGTTTTATTCATCAGAATCAATGTATTTATTTTCTACCATGACAGATTTAGAATTATTTTTGCATTCTTAAAACACCTTTCTCAACTAAAAGCATTTTGATATATAGGCCGAGGTTTTTCAGGAACTTACCTCTGAATCCTATGAAAAAGTATGCTTCAGCTTGGCTGTATGATTTTAGCATATATACAGCAAACTCGGTCACAAAACCTTCTAGTATGCTATCAACCTAGAAGTCAACTGCTCATGACAGTGGGTTGTCGATTGCTTTGAGTTGTTCAGTAAGCTCTAGACTCCACTCTATAGGTACTCTGCCTTGGGAACAATTCTTTCTTTCTACTAGGTGCGATATCCACTCGTGTAGTTCGTTTGGAAACAATGCTCAAAAAATTTCGTGGATGTCCCTCCACAAGTATCTATTCAACCACTGTACGTCAACTAGACGTGGCTGTCTGTTTTCTTTCTTTGCGAAGTCTCTTTTGATCTTATCTCACCAAGCCCAGATCTCTTTCTTTTTTGGATGCCAACTGTCGGACATTACTTTTCTGAATACAATATCACATCAATGGTCTTAGCACGGCAACAGAACCATTTATTGGTCGCAGCACTGTTCTAGAGGTTTTCGAATGTAGACCCAAGTTCTTCACGGTACCAGATACCAACAAAAACCCCTATTCACCGGCCCTTTAGGAAACAGACTGCAAGCAGCCTGAGGTCTCACCCGAGGTGAAGTTGAGGGGGTGGTTGCAGAAGAAGGTTTCAACAACCTTGTGATGTGAGTGATTCAGCTAATTAATGCGTAGTGCGGTGACGGACTGTGCAACTCCGTTTAGTGACTGCGCGAAGTCTTCTACTTCATGTCGAGAATCTTGAAGAACAAAGATATCCGCACCCTCAGCGCATCCACAGGCCGCGTGCAGTGGGGTTTATGATACTTAATCACTTCTACTCAATCTTATTCGATAATCCTTAAGCATTCATCATTACTTAGATTGATAAACATCATGACTTGTGCAGATAAGTGAGATATGTAGTGTTGTGTGCTTTGATACTGTGATTCAATCCTTAACAATTAAGTGTGTGGTTATCTCATCAATCTATTCATTTGAGACTTATAGGTGCATGCCTGCTAACAATCATCCATACCTGAACTATTAACATCTCATTCCATCCCTTCCGTAGTGAATATAGATAAAAATAAACAAGTATAAGATAATAGTAAATTATGCATGCACTGTAAGTAAATTAAGTAACAACTAATGACAATCATACGCAGCAATCACATCACACAGTGGTTTAACGTGGTCCACCCCCCCGGATGGGAAGATACGTCCACAAGAATTGTTGTTTATTTATCTTGGGAAGGGTACAACAGTTCTTCGTCTGCGCACTCAGCTACAGATGCTCTTGTTTCTCTCTCTCTCTAAATTAGGTCTCTGCACACTCAGCTACAGAGCCTTTACAATGCTTTTATCTAATAGATCTCACAATATTCAATAATATCAACAAAAATGAGAGTTAACCCTTTTCCTTTACAAAATTGCCTTATTTATAGATCAAGACCCATAGGTCATGTCTTTTACAATTTGAAGGTAGAACCCTTAGGTTTACAAAACTGTCGCGGTTTTCCCAGAACCGAACTACTGATATCTGGCAGCGGATCTTCTATTATATGCACGCCAACAGGTTTCTTCCGCCGAGTTGTTCCTTCTTTTCCGGCTTTAGATGACTGGTTCGAGTAGTAGTCAGGGAAATTTTTAAGGGCGAAATTTCGCCAATTGGCTATTTTTTGGGCTTTTTTTCAAAAAATAAATTCGCTATTTGGTCATTTTTAGTCTCTAATATTTCCTATATTTACATAAAATATGGTTTTTTATCATAATATTCGCCAAAATTTACATATTTTAGTAGTAAATTGTATGTTTCATATTTAATATTCGCCTACCTGTCTATATGCATATTTTTTCCAATACAAAATAATTGCCTATGATACTATACTTAAGTATAATATTATAATCCTTAAAAAATACCCTGGTAGTAGTAGTCTTCTGCCTGTTGTGATCAGTCGCCTACCTCAGATCTGCACCTACCCACTTCTTGGTAGTTATCGATGATCTTTGCCAAAAATAGGTCTTCTGTGACCTAACCAAAATAACTGCCTTCATCCATCGATGCTCTGCTTAGATGGATCTCTGTTGACGTGGCACTATAGTCCTCGTAGCACCGACCTAGCAGCTCCTTCGACACTATGCTGCGCGCAACTTCGCAACATAACAAAACTTATCCCAAAATTGTTCAAACTTAACTGTGCTTAGCTCTGCGGTTCGCAAAATTCTTCCTGTTCAAAAATGTCCCATCTAGGCCAGGCCCAACAAAGACACAAACCAAATTGAATGTTTTACCTTTAGGATCCTATGATATTATAATCGGAATGGACTGGTTAGAATCCCATCATGTCATTATGAATTGTTATGAGAAAAGTTTTACATGTTTAAATTATGAAGGAGAAACTATAGAAGTAAAAGGTATTCCAAGAAAGACATCCCTTAGACAAATTTAAGCCATGCAAGTAAAGAGGGTAGTTAGAAAAGGATGTCAATTGTTTGTAGTAAATGTAGTAAATGATGAGTTTATTTGTAAAGAGAACAAACTGAAACTAGAAGACATACTTGTCCTAAAGGATTTCAAAGATGTTTTTCTTGAGGAGATTCCAGGATTACCTCCTAAAAGAGATCTAGACTTTACCATCGAGTTAATACCAGGAGCAGTACCGAATTCTAAAGCTCCATATAGGATGAATATACTGGAATTAAATGAGTTGAAATCACAATTGAAGGAACTGATTGATAAAAACTATAAAAGACCCATTGTGTCTCCTTGGGGAGCACCTGTTATATTTGTTAAGAAGAAAGACGATACCCTAAGAATGTGCATAGATTATCGCCAGCTAAATAAGATGACAATCAAGAATCGATATCCGTTTCCCCGCATAGACGATCTATTTGATCAGCTGCATGGAGCAACGATATTTTCAAATATTGATTTAAGGTCAGGATATCATTAAGTGTGGGTGAAGAATGAGGATATTTTCAAAACAACCTTTAGAACTCGATATGGACATTATGAGTTCGTAGTCATGCCATTTGGCTTGACTAATGCCCCGACTGTATTTATGTGTTTGATGAACAATATTATGCACAAATACTTAGATAAGTTTGCTATTGCACTAGTACAAAATGAGAAATTAATGACTAAAATTTGACTATAAACAACTATTTTTTAGTCGGTGAGTAATAATATCCGATTTCCACTATCTTATCTCTAGTCGTATTTCACTAGTCATTAATCAGTTGACTTATTAGTCATTGATTTAGTCATTGATTTAGCGATTGATAGTCAGTGATTAAGTCATTGATTTAGTCATTGATACTCACTGATTTGGTCACTGATTTAGTCATTGATTTAGTCATTGATACTCATTGATTTAGTCACTGATTTAGTCATTGATTGTCACAATTAATGACCAAATATACGACTAAATAAACTACTAGATGATAACATATTAATGACTAAGATAAATACGACTAAACATTAGTCACGCTGTAAGATACTGGAAAATAGCTACTAATAGTCGTATATATGTGAATTTAGTCATTTTCTTACTCACTAATTTATGATAGGGTACAGAGGAATCGAACCACCAATCTCTTGCCTATAATTAGGCAGGTGCTCTACCATTAAGCTAGCACCCTTTAAGAAGTTGTTATTGCTTGACAATGATGATATTCAAACAAATTTTGCATGGGAACAATATCTGAGTCACTCAAACAAGGACAAGTCATATGGCAATGCCGCCACAAGTAAAGAGGTAAACAATAATAGAATATGGTTGAATGTTTAATCCATATGCAACAAAAATTTCAAATAAATAAATGATGGGCATGAGTATTTATAATTTTATATGCTTGCAACATGCAAACTTTTGGATACAATTCACTTGGGCATGAATATCTTGAGCATATTGATAGATATTCTCAAGATGCTTGCAAGATTTTATAGCATGGAAGCCTGAAGCCTGACCAAAATTGTTATGAAGAAGGGTTAGTGATGTGAATGCATGCAACCCAGAAATTAAAATGTCTAGGTTCAGGAACTGAAAATGGCATATCATTGGCACTGTTGCTCTATGGAGACAAGACATACAAGAAAATGTATAGGGGTTCTGTCAATTTCAATGCCTACAATTATGTCTACATTTTGAATGCAATAGCATATTGACAAATACCATGTATTTGGATGATAACTAGGAAATGCAACAATAGGTAGTTCCTTTAGCAACATAAACAAAGCATAATTTAGCACGATTTCCTACTGAAACTGAAGGTATGTTTTACTGGGAAACAATAATATCGATCTTGGTAAAATTAATAAAATGCTTCCACTCTAAGTAGAAGGCACATGGAGGGACTCTTATGTTCAGGGGGATTGTTGAGGGGTTTCTGAAACAGGAGAAGGCACTCAATTTTAGATCAGTGTTTGTTTTTTCCAGTTGCATTATCATAGTTTTTTGTTGAAACTGCGCAGTTCAACTCAAAAAATGTTACATGATCAGCTAAATAATTTGAAGTAGTCAGTTCTATGTAATGATTTTACTCAAGTTCACTAAACAATGCACTTTCGACTATTTGCCTTTACATATAGTCATCTCACTTTCAAAATTATTCCTCTCATTACACCCCTACTTAAGTCTCAAACAACGAAACGCGTTCCACTTGCAACAATTATGGCAGATGTTTGAAAATGGGCATGGTGATGTGAGATCATGTTTTTACACCATTGGAAAATCCCACATGAAAGCTGCAATCATGAATAAATAATTTGAAGTAGGAAAGTGGCCCTACTATCAATGAAAATGAGTACAAATAAGTAATTAGCAAAAAACATGACCTTAGAACCTCAAAATGTTCAATAAACAGAATGGACACCATAAGGAGTCCTTCTACAAAGCACAAAATGAACTATGTTTTTTATAAAGTCTATTCAAATTGAATATTGATATAAAAGAAAAAGAAATTGTCCTTGGCATATGATAGTAAACCTTAAAGGTGGCTGCAGCATCTGAAGCAATGTCGAAATTGGGGAGATGTATATAATCAAAGAATTTCTTCATATTATCAAACTCCAAAACATACTTGGTAGGAAAAACAAAAAAATCCAGGTTGGATAAAGCTCCTTGCATGAAATAACACTCAAAATTTGCCTGGCATACAAACACCTTGAAACTAAACCAAGCATTTGGATCTGAACAATTAAAATCAAATTTCCTTAAACAATGAAGAAAAGAGTTCAACATCTTAGCAAATTAACTAAACCATTGTTTGTTTCAGATATACAAGAGCTAGCCTAGTAGTGGAAATTGAATTGGAAGTTTAAAGCTCCCAAAAGACTCACATTTTTTATGGTTAGCAATAATAAATAAGGATTTGACATGGGACTTTTTACAAAGAAGGAGACAAGGTCCAGGGAATTATATGCTCTATATGAAGAAGGAAGAAAACTATCACTCATTTGCACATAAAATATGGAGTGAGGCAGATCAAGTTACAAGTGTTAAAAATGTACGGGCTAGTGATTCTTTGGAAGATTGCTTGAAAGCATGGTGGAATTAAAAAGAGTTCAAATGTATATAGATATTTTCCTTTCTTAATTGCATGGGGTATCTGGCTAGCCACAAATTGCCAAATCTTTGAAGAAAAACATGTTCCAACTTCCTACCTTTCAATGTTTCTCTCAGATGAGATGTCTGGTTTCAAGTTGTATAATGCTTACTAAGTAAGGGATTCACAAACAGATGATCTAGAAATAGATAAGTCCTAGGCCTGTACCTTTTTTGACAACACTAGACAAGGTCCATCAAAGTTTAGCAGTGTTAAATGGGTTTCCAATTTTTTGCATATAAGATTCTCTTGTGTCAAGTTTAAAGCTAGCTTCGGAGAAGGATCAAACAACCATAATATTCCGAAACACATAGGCATGGAGATATCTTCGAATAAGGATATCGTAGTTGATCACACCATAATATTTTGATCTATCAAGCTTAGTGACTCTACCAAGGTCCAAGATTCATTTGATGTTTCACTTGGTGAGGAATTTGCACCTTGGGTGAGAGTTTAAGTGGTAACACACTTAACAATTGATTATAGTCATTTCAAGATAGAAGAATTTTCATTATTAGCATAGGAAAAAATATAATTGTAACTTACCACAAGGTCCGAGGGTAAGCATATGGATGCAACTCTAGCTAGTGGAGTATTCTCTCCCAAACCAATATATTTCACCTGAAAACTAAAGCAAGTATTAATTAATCAAATACATCAAAACATGAAAGTTTACATTGTAAAAAATATTAGAATTTGAAGTTGACACTGATATTTTTTTTTTATAAGCTAGTAGTAGTTCCTTATATTATCAGAATCCAAATGTACAAAGCATCAAAATATGAAGGCCCTCTCATGGTAGAGAAAACAGACCTTAGAAAATGCAGTAGATGTTTCTTAACAGAGTAAGCATCAGAAACCATAGGCCCTCTCATGGTAGAGAAAACAGAACCAAAACAAACAGTTATGTTTCGTAACCAAGTAAAGAAGGATAATCAAGTTCAGAGAACATAGTAAGGAGTTCAGATAAGTAAAGAAGCAAAGCAATTAACTGATAAGGAAAAAAAACGAGAAGGGAACCAAGTTAGCCGGCGAAGCCTAGCTGCTGTTGTAATCCTTCTGAACAGGTTGAGTGGTAGGGTCCTTCTGTAGCGAAATGACGAACCGTTGAGCAAACTGCTTCTGATTGAACAGGAGTTGCTTCATCATGTCCTCCAATCCGTCTAGCGACATCAGTTTCTCTGCTTGAGCCTCGTTGCAGTCAATGAGTGCCTTACCAAGAACTTGTTTATGTGTCCAATGGAGGTCCAGGGTCTTCTGATAAAGGGTAGCGTGGCCTCTGGTATTGCCGGGATCAGGGATCAACGCCTCAAATTCCTCCCAAATTTCCTCATCGGTCATGCAGCTATGGGCGATGTGAGCATCATCTTCAGTGTCATTGATTTCCACGCGAGCTTGGACAGGGATTTCAGAGTGATAATTGTAGGCCTTATCCACCACCCCCTGCATGAGTCTGATGGGCAGAGAGGAAGAGGATCCTTGCAGCTACGCGTTGGCTTGCCGATAAGCTTGATGGGTGCGGGGATGCTTCTTGGGCGGCATGGTAACAGTGCGCAGGAAAACGGCTTTCCGAGATGAGCTTGTATGAGGAACAATGAGCGGCCAGAGAATAGGGCTGAGGGGGCAAAGCTCAGAGCAGGAGCAGGAGCTACTCACGTAGAGAGAACATAACTTCTCCCACAGAGAAAGGGGAACACAAATGCAAAGCAGCTTGCTCAGGCGATTATCGAAATGAGGCGGTAGAATGAGGACGAAAAGCTTATCAGCAGGGGGTCCATTAGAACTAATGATAATTGAAGGACAACCTTCATCAAACTGCGGCATGGGAGTCATCAATGGAGGAGCCTTCGACTAGTGCAGAGTTGTAGACGAGACCTCCCACACGCAGGAAGAGTAGTGGAGCTGGAGCAGACTAAGGCTCCAGACAGCCAAACCGGTGGGGGAGTTATAGCGTTGCATGGGGCACGTGGGTGGTTGAGGACCCAGAGATGACGATGGTGGGCCACGAGGCAAGCACGTGGGGAGGTACATGTCTTGGATTCTGAGCGGGGGTATGGGTAGGCGCGTAGGTAGGGAATCCATGGGATAGGTGTCTAGGGTGGGTGGTGGACATAGACCCCAACGTCAAGTTGGCTGAGGGACGGTGGATCATGTCCTCTGCATGGTTCACCCGCCGTGGAGGGAAGTTGACACCGATATTGACATATATCTATAGTGACATTTTTTTTCTTTTCTTTTCTTTTCTTTTTAAATGCATATTATATTACATTGTTGCACAAAAAACAACACATCAAGTTATACAACATCAATGAGCATTATACCAACTATCCCTCCCTACATAGGTAAGGAATGCTAGCCCCAACTTCAAGAGAGTCTACATCTTTTTCAAACATGGCAATTCTAGTATAGCTACCTATTTCACTCTAAACAATGAAGTCTCTCCAAAATAAAAAGGGGAAACATCCCCATTCAAGGAACCGTGGTGAGAATTTTCCAAAACTTAGAAAAAAATGTGATGCTAAAATAGAATTCTTTAAAGCCATCCCAATAGCAACTTGAAAATACATAATTAATTAGTAATGATATGTCTTACTCCCATGACAATTAAATCATATATTGGAAATCATGGTTAGCCCAACCATATTACAATTTTAAGGGATAACAATTGTTAATGTAGATTATTTTACATGATAATGACTAAAAACCACCCCTTACACAATTTACCAGTCTGACAACTACACTGAAAGGCTTCCAAATTGTTGATTCCACTCTTCGTAGATTCCAAGTTCATTTTCGGAAACATGAGGTCTTACTTATTGCAATGCATTCTCAAAATCCTTCAAGCAAAGCAACACATCTATAACAAACTTAATGCAAGACAGACAAAAATATGCGGGGCATACAAATCCATTTCCAAACGTTCTAACCTGGAACATCATTGGGATCATATCCTCATTTTTTAAGTTGGCAATGTCAATTCCTTTCCTTAAGGATTTTCTAACTATTCCCATTGAGGCACCCTTGACAAGATTTTTCATATCTAATCTAGAATACCCTGAAATGCCAGAATTTCCCAGCTCAAGTAGAACAATATAGATGGATTTTTTGTTCAATACAAAGCAAGCACAATCAAGGTATCAACGATAGGAGGATAGAAATACAAAAAGCATTAATACTCGAACTCAAAGAATCAAATCACCTTCAGTAATCTTACAGATGGATATTATATCTTCTTTTGAGAGAGTAAACAAGCCATCCTTCTCCAACAGATTATTTACTTCCATGCCCTTGATTCTACAGTAATATTGAGCTCAAGTTCATCTCCTTAAATGGGAAGTTGGTTGTAAACAAGTTTGCAATACATATAAATTGTGAAGACAACCCAACAAAGTAATTTCCACCTAAATTGTAAAGGCAACCAAAGAAAGTAATTTCCACAGTAAGTTGAACCTATAGATGGTAGTGGTATGTATAGGTTCTTTGATAGACATCTACGAGCAACTTCGTCAAGCTCCTTAGGCCAGTGTTTTCCCCTATTGATATAATGCATCGCAGTTGTAAATAGCTACAAAGATTATTGAAAAAAATGTGTAGAATGTAAAAAAATAATTTGTAGAAAAAATATTTGGAACAATATGTTAATCCAACAAAGCAAACTTGCATTGGGAGTATTGAGAATCGAATTTGTGCCTTTGAGGATTATAGAATCAAGGAAGTTGGAATCAAGATAAAGATTAGTTGAGATAAAGAGGGACACATTGCTACAAAATGTATTTCCGGTATTTAAAGCGAAAATGGTCCATTTAGTGGATTTTAATACTCAAAGACCATAATGGGGTCAGATTAAAGACCAAGATCCCATGAAAAACATGTTTCTAACTCACTTTAAGAACCATTGTAGTTCTGGACACTGATGTTGATCATGATGTTTCCAAGCAATTCATTAGTAACATTATTCCTGTTAAAATCCCTACGAGCATGTCTTCTTGTCACAACTACTCAACAAACATGAGTTGTTGCAAGCTCTAAAAAATATGGCTAAAAGGTATATCACTAAGCCTGGATGGACTTGAATTTTACATGGCCATGTGATTTTGATTGGATATGTCTTCTCTGAATGTTTCAAGAGGCGTTTCAACCAAGGCACACTAGGGATCATGTGAATAAAGGTTTCATTATGCTAATTCCCGAAGAGATGAAAAAAGACACATTGGGTAAGCAGCTGGAGGTTCATTACATTGCTAAATGTGTGCAAGTATTAGCTAATGTTCTAGCTAATCATATCAAGAATACACTTGCAAGAACCCTTCAAACTGATCTAGCCAGTTTTATTAAAGGGCAGTTCATACTAGATAAATCTTATTATAGCCTTAAAATTCTTGAATGGGCAAGGAAAACTAGGTCATAAACTCACAGGTCAGCTCCAATATAACACACAGGTTGAAATTTTGACTCCACACACACACACACATTGCAGACATTAGTCAAACAATTGAATGAAGTTCAAGATCAAATTGACATATTTAAGGAAATTTCTAACTGGTAATTGTCCACATTTGCACATTATACCACATTACATACATGGCTAAAGATGGGAAGGTTTATAATAGAGATTCCAATACCAATATATTTGCACCAATACTTGTCCCAACTCCCAGCAAAGGTTCTTTAGGATGTTCGTGATGCACATAAGCAATAACCATCCATAGATCTTCTGTCCACCCAACATTGTAAAAGATATATGACTGCCAAAATGAATAAAAAACAAAGTGGATAAGATAACAAGTCTATCAGAACATTTAGAAAATGTGTAGCAAGGCCCTCTATATTGGTGTAGGTGTTACAAACTTGAATTAAATATATCAAAAATAGTTGAAATAGAAAAAATGGAAGCTTCTTTCACTTGGTATTCAAACCAACGTAATAAGAAATGATAGTAAATAATTTTAACCAAGGATACCACTGATAAAATATTTGCATGTACCCAACTCAAATACATCAATAGGTGAAAATGGTATTAAGATCAAATACAGTTGAGAGTTGGTCTATGGGTACTTAACTCGAATACAACTAAATCGATTTATAAACACCTTACTTGAATATAATCATCCCAAAATACAACTAAGAGTGAGTGCATGGATTCCTAGCTCGAACACTAAGAGTGGGTATATAGATTTTTTAAATAACACATTATCTTGCAAGAAAATAAGAATGATAAACATAATTTATAGTTTAGAAGGAAACCCATATCTATATTAACTCTCGTAGATGATTAATGATGTAAAATACCATAGATTAGTCATCTTATTGATGGAAATCCTATACCCTTAGACATGATAGAATTTAATGGAAACGTTGCAATCCTACCGACCCTGAAATCCTGAAAACTGTTAAGTCTGCTGAATTCCAAATGCGATATGGAATTCTAGTTTCTAGTTTCTCCATATGAAAGCTAATGAGGTTGGAACTTGGAACTAGTCTCAGTCATCCTAGAGTAATTAATGGTAACTCTAAACATATAATAAAAAGTTGACATTCTCCTTTATCTTTCATTTTCTATCCTTCTACTTTAAAATTTTAGTATTACTAGTAATTATCAAGGTGAAAAACTCCTCGAAGTTCAATCCCATATCTTTGTTTTGCTTAAAGGGTCAATGGCATATACATGGTGATATTTTCCTACGGGTCCCATCCACCTCATGGGTGGGTCCAAAAAAATCAAAAAATGCCCAAAACACATTCTCAACTAGCAGAAACATTGTGGAAACATCACCATCCATATCGTACATCACTTCCAAATTGAGAAACACAATACACTGTAAAATATAGCCAATGGCATTTCCATTGTGTTTCATCCCGGTTTATGTGTTTCTAGGCATTCTGGAGACTAGGACATGGCCAAAATAGGAATTTTTTGTAACATATATAGATCCAATCAAGATAAGATAAGTTATAACTAAAATGAACTCCAACAATACCAGTCTTAAGTGCATGAAATGGCTAACTAAAAAAGAAAAAAAATCTTCTCAAGTGGTGTGCCCTTCTTTCCAAGAATAAAATGAATAATGAATAAATGAGATGAACTAGATTCTTTCTCAAGGATGCACACTTTGTGGGCTCAAATGAACAAGATAAGTTCCACAAAAGGTAAATTGGATTTTGTCAACTTGCATGGATAAGTGGAATCTTTTATAGAAAATATATTTCCAAAGTGGAGTGTTCAACTCTACATGAACAGTAAATAAGTTATTTTTCCATAAAAAACGTTATTTATAATTAAACAAGATAAGAGTATTTATTTGAAAATATCTGATCAAGTGGGTCGATCCACCTATTCTATCAGGTCAAGAAAACCATCACTTGTAGGTAAACATTATCCACTATCTCAGCTGATTCAACTACATGCTATCCCTCCTGAAATAGCAAATGATATGAAAATTGATTGAATTCATGTTCGAGGGAAAGGAAAATAGAGCCATCAATCATACATGGAAACCTATAAATCTACACCTGCTAAAATTGGTCATTGCTAAAAGTAGTTGATGTGACAAAAAATCGTAAAAATGTCATCTCAATTAAAAATATAGATTTTGCATTAGTACCCTCATATACCCACACTTGCTAAAAATAGCAGTGCTTTCCTTAAAATAGGGAACATTTAAATAAAGCTTTGTCACCAAAACTAGATACATGCATGATGCTTGCTATACACAACATTGCCTGGGACAGTACTGGCTAAAAATACAAACCCACTAAAAATAGTAAGTTCACCAAAAGAGATCCAAATATCAAAATACCTTCAATGGTGCCACTTTATAAAAATAGTATTGCCCAAAAATCGGCACTACTAAAAATATCTTAATTGAAGCACAAAATCTATAGGAAAAGAGTATATAATATTACATTTTTGGTCTTGGTGAGATTTGGTGCTTTAGAAGCAATTGCCATCCCCAATGTACTTTGTAGTTGAACTCATTATCTCAAAACATCATATTTATTTCTTTGGAAGAAACGTATCATTTGGTTTGTGGATAGATCTTATTTTGTCGGTATGTTAATTGTTGATTACTTCAATTTTCTAAATTGATTGACCTCATTTTTCACTCGACTTAATCAATTTTCTATTCTATTCGACTCCACAACCCATAAGACTTGTGAAACTACATTCATAAACTAAATTTCATAGTTCTACTTCGTTGTTTGTGACTTTTTGCACACAAATTTGACGTGCATTACAACAAATTTGAATAGAAAATGAGGTTACTTGACATAATAAAGGGGACATATGTTTTTTCTCTCTTTTTTTTGCGGTTTGAAATTGTTATCACACAGTTTTGATGACTATTATATAATTTACAATGAGTTTTAATTGCAGATCTGAAGTAGTTTTGGAACACAAAGCTATGTTTTTATCTTCATGTCACATAGGGAGTTCTCACTGTGGTTGGAAAGCACCACCCCAAAGTGGAAAGGAAAAATAAAGAGGTGACCAAGTACTATCCCCAATTAACATTTAGAAATAGACATTTGCAAGCATTAACGGGTTGAATCAGAATAATGCATTGGCGTTTGACCTGCTACAACATCAACAAAAGAAAAGATGTGAATATGAATTTGATTGGACCAGAACACCAGCAAGGATCCCACCCAGTGAGTCATGTCAAGGAAACTATTGACTATTGGGTTCCTAGAATCATAATGATTTGACAATTTGTACTCGCTGGAAGACCTATTTCATCAACAACCATTGCCACTGGACCCATCTATTGCTTTTCTTCACATGATTTATCAGCAATAATTACTTCCCCTAGTCCGAGAGAGCCTGTTATGCCCTGGGTAGAGATAGTTTCGGAGATAGTGTGCATTGTATCAGGGATTGCAAGAACTTTGGATATAAAGGGTTTGGGGAGATGGGTATATAGTGTGACGGGTATTATGGAATGCAAGCTATGATGCCTGGAAAATGTTGTTGATCATATCTAAGGGTAATGAAGCCAAAGAAGTCAGAACGATGGCTTAGGATGGCCTGGAAAAGTAGAGTCACGTAGCTAAGAACAGACAACAGCTCAGAGAAAGATTAGAATACAACATTGCATCTCTAATACTCAATAGTGAGAAGTTTCACAGAAGCATTAATCAACCTTGTACTAACTGGCTGGTTCAGAGTGGATAGTTTTTCTAGCTCTATTTAGATGGCAATACGAGATTTTTTTGGAAAATAAAGAAAGTGGGTTTGATGCATGTGTGGTTCTAACAAGATCTCCAGCCAGTTCTAATGCTCTATAGGTAAATTTCTAGGCATAAGCCTTAGAATCTTAATTGTCTATAGTGGTTTATGTCAATTTGATTTCTTGTATTAGCAAATGGTTTATGATATACAATCCATGCCACCCTGTAGACATAGTTTTGTAGTGATAATGGTAGTCATTGGTTTGGTTTGAGCATGGACTATTTTTATTTGTATTTAGGCATAATAAAAGCCTTACCCTTTTACCTAAGAGTAGCTTCGTTTAAGACAAAGAGGAGTAATAAGAGAATGAGTTTCACTGGTTCAATATAAGGCTAGAGTTTGAATGGGATATAGAGTAAATTTTATATCATTTTGTACATTATTGCTTGATTGATATAGTATATCTTATCAGTGAGTGGTTTCCCATTTTCATTTGAATGTGAGATCAGATTTATCAAATGCATAAAGAAACCTCTGGCATGGTCTTAGATAAAGTGAATACTCTAAAGCACAAAACCTCCAAATCATCACTAAGTTATGTAGTCATGTATCAAGATTTATATGCAGAAAGGTTCTACCTCAAGTTGGTATATATATAATCAGAAATCATGTATGTAATCATATATCATAGATGTAATCAAGGTTCTCCTTATACCTTTATAAAATTGAATATTTATGATAAATATGTGGTTAATTAAAATTTAATAGATCTGTTGTTTAGCAACTATATTATGCTAAGTTAACCTGCCTGGCATATCTAGCAACTGTATTATGCTAAGTTAACCTGCCTGGAATATCTATCTGTAGTAGCTGAGCATGGGATTTAAATATCAAAACATAGAAACAAAAAGCCAAACAAAAAAAAAAAACAAGAGGAAAGGGGTTCATAAACCTTGGGCATAACCCCAGAGTTATCTAAGCCTAACATACTTCTACAATCTTGTGCTTATCAGGAATTTTTTAATGTTGAGCGGGCATCCCAAAATTTTCTACTCAGATTGTTATCTTAATAAAATTATTTTTCATATCTTCTTTGTAAAGGAGTTCTATATCATACCTTTATGATCAATATGAACCATATATGTTCTGTATCCACATATACTATAAGTTTATGGCAAGCTAATGTCTTCTGATTTTGTTATGTATGGTCTAACAGCTTCCTTACATGATCCAAAGTTATAATATAACTCTCAATTCTTCAAACTCTCTATTAACACAATCAATTTTAATTGTGTTATGGAGATTTGTAATTGACCTGCTTTGTTAGTGATTTCAAACCACAATTAATTGTAATTGTGTTACAAAGATTTGTACTTGGCCTCCTCTGTTATTGATTTAAATCTTGTGTTTTCTTGGGATGATGAATATAGATAGTTCTTCTATATAATAATTGTGTATTAGAAAATCCAATCACGAGCAATCCAAAAATAGCAGCAAATGCATGCATACCAATGAATATACCCCGCTTGCCTATAAAAGAAGTGGCAATAAGCATGCCTCTGCCTTGACCAACAATGTGAGATTGTATAATGTATTATGTTCTGACCATTATATCAGATGCCTTTGTTCCATAGAAAAATCTTTTATTCAGAAATGGCATGACTGATCAATGAGTATCAAGAACTATAATCTTTCTGGCTTACCTTCAGGTTCAAGCTCAAGTTCATCTGAAATATCATCTGCACCAGCATCATTGGAGTTTGTGGAAATCCTCAGGGGTTCTCGATAATCCTTGCCCCCGGAAGTCACATTCGCAACTCAGTATGCAGGTACTTCAGCAACACATTTTATCCCGGAAACAGATTGGTCTTCTGCATTCCAAGGTGATATAGCCATACACCTAGCGAAAAAAATCATGATATTGGGATTGAATTCATTCCTCGCCCCCTCAATTTGCCTCTCTGTATACACCCCCGACGTCACGTAGCCTGCTATGTCGACCATTACATAGCCCTTCACCTTCGATGGCTTGAAATAGCTAGAATTGTGGCAAGGACACGTCAATCCCAAGGCATCTTGCCTTCCCAACTCATCAACATACTCCTCCACCGCTTTAGTTAAAGTGCAAGACGTAGATTGCTTCAACTTTTGCACATAATTTGGCTCGAATGACACCATATTGGATTCAATAAACCACCCATAGCTACTCTCCCCGAAGAAAGCAATCAACATATGCCCCCATTTCCTTTTGCTATGTGCCATGGCCGAGGCAAATGCCGGATTGTAAACCTTCCCCAGCCACCACGGATGAGATTTCACCTTTGCCCAGACCATATCTCCTTCTCAAAATTTCGAGGTTCCATTTGCATCATAGTCACTGTCCTTAACAACTTTATCTCTACTCTTTCCCTCTTTGAGAGCAATATTTTTCTTTAAAATCTTTCCCTCTTTGACAACAATACTATTCTTTAAAAGAGTATTATCATCAATATCATCCATGTTTATAACATTTTTCTGTTTTATCTTCTCATGATCCCTACCTTTAATCCGGATCAAAATTTTCTCTATGGGAATATTGTCCTCCTCGTCATCGACGCCTGAACAAGACGATTGCAAGCTAGTCATATCGACCCCAACTTTATTATTCTCCATAACCCTAGCCTCCGAAGTATTTATTTCCCCGCCAATCATACTCTCGCTTTCAAGCATATTGACATCTACAAAAACCCTAGTTTTCTCACTCTTCCGCATCAACCTTTGTAATGGAACATTCTATGCATCGACATCTATGCAAACCCTCATTTCTTCAACCTTGGGTATCGAACCCTCTGCTGCGCTCGAAACGCTAAATCGTTTATCGTCTTTTCCCTTTTCTTCACCGTTTTCGAATCTAGGACCCTGTAAATTGTGCCCAGTTGGGGTCTCCACCAATTTCCTCATCCGCCTGCCCTCGTTCCGGAGGGAAACCATAGTGTTGGATACACTCAACTGAATCAATGACAAATTCTGTGAACATCGATTCAAATTTAAAAGGAATTTGGACCATACCTTCAAATACGATAAATGGGTTGCCAGGTCGAGCGCCTAACAGAATACTTCATTGCCACATGTAGGTCCCGAAGCATTCCAATTATTTTTCCATCTGCATCATCAACTTTCTCCTACTCTGGTTCAATATCATAAGAAGATCATTTGGTACTTCTTTGTGCTCCAGGATGGATTTCCCCAGTTACCAGACCAATAGGTCATTGAAGAGATTTATGGACCACCTCGGTCTCCATTATGTTCCACTTGACTGGTTGGTCATCCTTCTCGAGGGTTGGATAAGATTGATAATAGTATTTAGTGCAGGGACATTTCTACACTAGTTTGACTATTTTTCTAAGAGGTGGTGAGTCTCTACGTCAGAAATGAAAAGATTATTGCAAGCACCTACAGATCTAGATTCATTCATTAAAACTCATTAAGATCTAAAATCATTTAGGAATTAAAATCGTGAATGATAAGCATAAAAGAACTCTTAAATGGAATAAACTTGAATCAATTCATGTTAAAACAATGGAGAATATACATGATTACTAGGAATCCTGGTGTGAATCCTCCTCCCTTGCCATATATTCTCCTTCCTTCATCCTTGCTTTCAAAGACTTGGAGCTCTTCTCCTTCCTTCAGAATCTCCTTAGCATGCCTTTGCTCTTTTTGTCTCCCTTTACCATGCCTCCCATGCCTTTCTTATATAGCATTGGGAGATGAGCCTTAGGTTTCTCTTCTAAATGTGGGATTAGTCATTTTCCTCATTTTGATTATTTTCAAGTGAAAACCCACTTTTGAATAGTTTTTAGGCTTTTTGCTCCACTTAGGATGTTTTAAACATGATTAATGCATTTCTCAGAGAGGATTCGTCTCTGATTGAACTTGTGTCATGACTTTCCTGTCACGGGTGCATGGTAAATGTATGTTGTTCCTTAACTTGGTTAAGGGTGTCAATTTGATTATTAACAGATTTCCCCTAATGTGTGAGGTCCGAAGCAGAGCTAAGGGCCGAAATACATTATTGAAATTTATACTCAGTATACTGATACTCTTTATAATGATACTCTTTGTACTGATACTCTTTATCGTTCAAAGCAAGGATAAGGGAAGGAAAACTCATGAGTGCAAGATTGAGGATCACACCTGCAAAACATAGCAATTTCTCAAATATATAATATGTTCCTGAGGTGAGCATACCCATGCTCAATAGTAAACAAGCATGGCCACAAACAATACACAATGGATCCATGTGAAAAGCAAATTTTTTTTCTGAAAATGTATACATGCACTTTGATGAGTGCGAGAACAAAGTATTTATTGAACTTTCTGACATGGCCATCTAATCTTTCACAGCTCGGGAAGTGCATCGATGAGTGATACAACTGTTTTTCCTAAGGTCTTCAATACAAACTGACGATAGTACGATTTTATATCATGCGAATAAGTGATCTGATGTCGAGAATAATAAAACACCATTTGATTATCGGTCATTGATGTATACCGTTAACATATGCGAAGAGACCCACCGATAATGATCATGGACTCTAAGGTACTGAGTACAAACTAGCAAGTGTGAATAGATGTTCAGAAGTCGAACACTTGTAGAATCAAACAATCAGGGGTCATTGATGTATACCCACTGTCATTTGTGAGGAAACTTGCCACTAATGACTGCAAGATCCAAGGTACTCTCAGGTTTCTAGATCCATGTCCTAGATGATGATTTGATGTCGATAGGAATAGATCCATCGGAAGAAGGGCATTGATGCATCCCACATCAACCGATACAAAACAAAGATCAATAGTATGATATAATTTGGTAGAACTGCAAGATCCAACACTGTAAATTGACACGAGGAAGGCCGACATGATTGGTCAGGAATATTTGAGGAATGGCCGACTCAGTTTGGACTTCCCTTGAACACATAACATGACGCAAAATGGACACTTGGAAACATAGGACTTTGAGTAATCGACCTTAATGAAATCCACTAATTCCATATGCATTAACGAAAGCTCCATTGTTGATGGGAAGGATAACCCATCGGTGGAGATCTGTTCAGAATACTAGTACAGTTTCCTAAGGAAAATGCAGATGGTGTACTAACAGCGAGGACCAAATAATTATGTGTCATGTTCAAGGGAGACAAGGACTGACTGTTTCCGTTTTCTTCAGAGTTTATAATATGAAGTGATTCAAGTCTCTCCCTTTTTGGATTTTTGTGTTTTCCAATTTTTATTTTAATTTTAACCTTTCTCATTTATTAGCTTGAAAAAAGAATAAAGCATGTTATGATACATTAGAGGAAATGAGTGTCTCAAGGGCATGCGCCTAAATGGCAAGGGCATGGGTCAGGCCAAGGCAAAGATCCATATTGCAAACAAGGGTTGAGCTAGTTATGTACACTCTTACAGATGTTTCCTCCATGGGTATGGGTCAAATCTACATAAGCAATGGTTTATAGGCATCTTGTAACAGAAAGTGACTATACAGGAAAATAAGCAACATAAGCAATAAGCAACGAAGCAGTTTGGATGGATGTTCAAGTGGATATTTTAACACAAGCTTATGTAAAATGACAAAAAAATGGGAGCCCATCAAGATATGGTCAAAAATGTATGAAAGAGAGATATGTGGTTTCAAACTCCAAGTCATGATGGGACTAATAGGGCTCCCCGGCCTATAAGAATAACACAGCATGGGCACCAAAATGGCAATGGGGTGTTGACTAGGGTGTCCCATGTTCAGTAGGTTCTGCTGTCGGCATGGTGGAAAATATGGATATGAAGGGCTGACCCACCAATTTCCAACAAGTTCGACCCTATGGTAAGTTTGGGTTGTAGAAGGTTCAAATGCATATTTACAAAGGGAAGGCCTAAACCTATATGCAAGTTTCCAAATATACCAAATGAGATCGAGGAACAGGAAAATCATGCTCTTATACCTGGGTAGATTTATATCAAGTATGCTCCCAGTGGCCCCACAAAAGATGATTTTAGGTGGGTACAACCAAATGTTTACAACTTCAGGGATATCTTCATTTGATGATAAAATGTAATCCAAGAAGTCATGTGAGCTAGGAGATCTCACAACCCAAATGGGCCAAGTAACCGAATCATATTCCTCCATCAAGGGAAGATTTTGATCCAAATCTGCCGAAGTTATTTGAGTAGCTGGGTTTGAAACTTCTATGACAGATAGGGGTGATCTAAATTCTTGCCAACATGGAAATGACATTACACAAGCTGAGGTACCTTCATCGACTATGGTTAGATAGGTGTTCTTACCATGAGTCGTTACTTTAATCTAAAAAGAAACTTCGGGAAGGATCCTACATATTGAATGGTTCATGTTTGATGTGATCAAAGTCAGATCAGATGGATCAACAACACAAATGGTAGACAATAGTTCCTTTCTTGGCGCAAAACGACATTGCAATACCTCCAAGGCTAACATGGCACATGGTACTTGAGCTAGGTCCTCAAGAACATTACTGTTCTGAGCAGCTCGCGTGTTGGGATTATGCATTGTTCTATGTTGAACACCTTTAGGGGGGTGTGGTACTAAGTCTATAACTAGTTTCTCAATGTAGAGATAACCATTTAGTTGTGATTTCGACTGATATGGTGTACTAGGAGAGACATCATAAGAATCAAGCCTTGTTTGAATGTTCATCTCAGGACCACACATGAAGACATTGGAATTAGGATCATTTCCCCCTTGCGGGGGGGGGGGGTGGCTGGTTTCCCCTGGTGGAGGTACCGGTGTCAAAATAGTGGGTTGTTGTTGCCCATGGAATTGAAGCATAGTTGGTGCATCTCCCTTCCCAGAGTTAGCATTTTCCTTACTCTTGTACTTCTTCTTCTTTCCTCTAAGGTCTATGGATGAGACTGTGAGGATGTCAGAATTGTTGGAAGGATTAGCAAGTTCCTGCATTGCCTGGCTAGCCGTGGGTTGCGAATTCTGAATAGAAACTTGTCCCGAATGTGGGGTAATCTATTCAAGACAACTGATGGAATCCATCATACCATTGGAATGAGGTTCATGTGGCAGCCTAGCTATATCAAATGCAGGTCTTGCAGGTTGGTTCCAAGAAGATTGGTTATTTTCTAGAACTTGACCACTCCATGGCGGAATGGGGTTAATGGTTAGATTGCCCCCTTGTGGGGTTAGGCCTGAAAAATATTGGTTACTTTATAGAGCCTGACCACTCCAGTGATGTGGTCCCTGGGTGTGATAAGAATTCCAAGGTGAGTTTCCCGTTTGCGGAGACTGATCCCAAGAAGTTTGGCAATTTCCTGAAACATGACCATTGGGTGGATTTCCTCCTTGTGGAGGTGGGGTCCAAGAAGATTGGTTATTTCCTAGATCCCAACCATACCATGGCGGTTGAACTTGGTATTGAAAATCATTCCAAGGTTGAACTCCTCCTTGTGGAGGTGGCATCCAAAAAGATTGGTTACTTCCTGAATGTTGCCCAGTCCATTGTGAACTAGGTTGCATGTATGGATTGCCCCCTTGAGGAGGTATGTTCGATTGAGATTGGTTACTTGGTGGAACAGTACCATTCCATTGTGGGATAGGATTGACGGGTGGATTGCCCCGTTGCGGGGGTATGTTCCATTGATATTGATGACTTGGTGGAACATTACCATTCCATTGAATGTTTCCTTGGTTTAGATAAGCGTTCCAAGGTTGATATACTCCTTGCGAAGGTGGGCCCCAAGAAGATTGGATACTTCCTGAAACCTTCCCACTCCATGGAAGAATGGGGTTGATAGGTGGATTGTCGCTAGGCATTCTGCTAGGATAAATAGGAGGATAACCCCCTGGGGCATTTCCACTAATCTGAGGAGCAGAGCCCCAATTGGAATAAATGTTCCATGGTTCATTGCTTCCGCCAGGAATATTACCATTCCATGGTGAAGGGTTTCCCACGGAAGTAGAATTTTGACAAGTGCTTTGTATACCATGAGGACTCTGATTTACTCCTTGTGTGTGTTGACCCTGATTAGTTGATCCATATGGAAAACCAATGTTTGAGAAATCCATGGGGTCCCTTGTTGATTTGTGCATGTCATTCAAACTTTCAGAAAGAGGTTTGATATCACCCAGTGACTCACGGATAGTAAGTGCAACTGGTTCTGAAAGACTCATCAAAGGAGGAATTTCATGAGCATGTGTGTGACGTTTCAATGTTTCAATTTCAACTAGATTAAGATTATGAACTATGTCTGTATTCAGTTCCTGATGTGACAATGAATTCTTAGTGTTGATTTGATGTTGTTCTTCTCCAGCAATGTTAGTTGAGTTGAAAATCGGTTATGTTTCCAAGTCATTAGAATGTGGTTTTTGTGTCTGTCTCTGCAATGTAGTAGGGCCTTCAATTTCCGATGACTCACCTCGCTGCCGCCATGACTGGTGGATCGGGAGAGTAGCCACTTCTAAGAAGTTGATAAAAATATGTGTTTAAAATGATAGTTTGAATAAAACAATCCTAAGGCAGTCTAGACTCAAAAATAGAAAAGTGTCCACATAGTAAAAATTCCCTAGAGATTTAAAGCAAGCAAACTTACTCTTCCAAAGAACCGAAGATTAGTGAAAAGCTGGATTGTAGGGCCTTTCGAAACTAGTAGCTGTCGAGGGATTTCATGTCCTCATACAATTTCTAGGAGCAAAGGTGTGAGAAACGGTTACAATAAACTTTAATCGCCAGGGGTACAAGTGTTGGTTCTTGACCGCTCACCCTCCCAAGGAGTAAAAGTTCCAAAGTTTGTCTCAGGTATTGTAAGTGTGTCCCACTCACAACAACCTATGTGATATCCTAAGAACAACCACTAAAGTTACCACTTCACAATCGACGGTCGAGCGGACAGTAGTAAGTGGAGGACAACTCTTATTACCAGAAACTCTAGAAATAGTGATGTCACCCCGAGGACTTGTCACTGAACATAGAATCCCTTCGATAAGCTTATGTCCCACTAAATAAGCAAGAAGGGGGAACCACTCTTACTTATCCAGATTGACCTAGTGCTTGACGCATGTTTTGGAAGTGCTTTCCCAACAAACGTTTTTTGCGATAATGGACTTACTCTCTTTAATCAATGCTAGTTTCAAAGTTTTGCAACCCAGGAGTGTTAACTCTCCAAACCTAATCCAAGGCACTAACCTAATCTTGTTGGTGATATTAAAATCAAAAGTTTGTCAATTTTAGATTAAGCTCCAATTTTAGTGGAAGTTTGCTTAATCTCAGGGGTGAAAGTGAAACTGATGGTGTTTTGACTCAAAAACAAAATGAACCATACAATGCAAGATGCTCACTATGCTATCTTTTAGTTCGATGAATATCCTAACTAAAGGAGGGTTAGAGGTTCATGAGCTTCTTTCAGACATGCAAAGTTTCAGGTAGATTTCGTAAGTGCAATTCTTTCTAAATGCGCATGAAAATCATGAAACTTTCCAAGCCTATGTGAAAATTTTGCAAACTTTTTTCTTTTAACCCAAAATTAAAGAATAAAAAACTTTAAAAAAATTTGCAATTTTTTTTTATGTTTTTTTTTTAAGATTAAAGATTTGAAAAGACTTCAATATGTTTGCAAAAAATTTCCTTTTTTGTCTAAAATTAAAGATTAAAAAGCTTCAAAAACATTTCAAAATTTTCCGTTTTAACCTAAAATTAAAAATTAAAAAGCTTCAAAATTTTGCCTTTCTAATCTCAAATTAAAGATTTGTAAAACATAAAAAAAAAAAATTGCAAACTTTTTGTTCTTTTTAATCTCAAATTAAAAATCAATTCTTTAAACTATAGAAAATTTTTACAAATTTTATTTTCATTGTAATCCCAAATAGACACAAAACTGTTGCAAAGTTTTGCTTTGTAATCCACAATTAAAGATTCAAATCCAAATTTTAGACTATGTAATTAAAAAAATATATATATATTTGCAAATTTTTTGTTTCTTTTATGTTTGAAACCAAAACTATAGACTATGGAAAGAATTTTGCAATTTTTTTTTTTTTAAATCTAAAATTTACATAAAAGTTCAAAAATGTTGCAATCTTTTGGAAATTCAAAAACTAAGGATTTGAAAGAATGAGCTTGTAAAAAAAACTAAAGATTTGAATTATTAACAAATTTGAATTATTAACAAATTAAATGAGAAAAAAAAAATTTCAAAATTGCACAAAATTTCAAAGAAAAAAAAAAGGCACTCAAGTTTGATTCATTCAAAAATCGGAGTTTGAGATAGTTTCAAAATTACCAAAAGGCCTTCATCAATGCGTTGACCAAAGGCTTTCAAGACATTGTTTACACGACATTTGAGAAACGCATTTGACCAATACGCAGCATTGGAAATGAAGACTTAGTCATCATACAGCGTTTAACCAATTCAGCACTACAATCCTTTGCAGCGATTCAGGGAAGGCTAGCTAATACGCATACAATGCTCTGCAGAGATATATTCAACGCTGAGGTTGATTTCACACGCAGAGGTTGAAGGTCTTCAACGGTTGTTGCAGAGCTGTACTAGTTTAAAAAAATCAAATGCAGGGCAGAGTTCAAAGGCATATACATGCAGAGATAACAGCACTCACACATTCCAGACTCCAGTGTTTTATGCTACACACTCCAGCCTTTTGAATTCGTTTTATGCAGAGTTTGACAAATTGAAGAGGTTTAACACACAGGGTTGACCATGCATTTCTAGAATCATCCAATTCTGGAACATGCTTTCACCATTCATCATTCGACTTGGTGCTACGCAGATATATCTCAGAATTGAAGAAGGAGACGTACTACAAAATGCTAGATGTTATGGTTGAACTTAACATAGTCTATGCCAGCATGGTGTCTCTTGACTACTATGTCGCTGAAAACTTCAGTTCATGAAATCTAAAATCAAATGCCACCTAATAACGCAGCATATAGTTGGATTAAGGCTGAGATCTACACCGAGACTCACGTTGAGATGAACTATCTTTCAACACTGTTTCCAATGCTGAAATGTTGTTTACAAATGCTAAGCTTATGGAGCTGGCCTACGTCACACACAATCGAGACTCGAGGCAGACACTGCATTTTAATGCTGAGATCAATGCCTTCAACAAAGATCTTTCACGCAGGGCTTGAGATTGGTGCAGAGTTGAAAGACAGGGTTGGATCGGTCCGTATACCTTCCACACTTCAACGCTGAGCTCTAAGAGCTGGGATTGACTACTGCAAAGTTTCAAACAGAGATGGATCGGTATGTAGACCTTCCACGCTTCCACGCTTCCAGGTTGAGCTTTAAGTTTTCAGGTAGAGTTTTAATGGCTTTAACCATGCAATAATGATCCTTAAATAATCCTCAACTCAGTGTTTACAGAAATCAAACACGCAGCGTTCTTAGAGAGTCAAGATCTTTGCAAGGTTTGAGTGTTAAAGATTTATTTAAAGAAATTTTCTGGCAGGTTTATAGAAAACGCGCAGGGGCATCGAGATGCTGAGATGAACCAACACAGCAACACCTTCACCATCACCATCAATGCCTCAAAATTGTAAATCTTGGCCGAGTTCTACGGAAGATTGAACGCAGAGATTTAATCAAGCTTCAACGCTTCTCCCTTTCAAATCGGCAGAGTGTGAATATCTTTCACAGGCAACACATTACGCTGAGTTGCTTCATGAGTTTCAATGTTTCAAACCTGCAACTCGTGGTGGAGTCTAAGGAGTTTTAGCAGAGTTTTATTTCTGAGATCTAAAGTGTAGTGCACTGAGATTTAATGCTCAAGATCCAGATCCACACAGGTAATTAAAGTCAGATATTACCATGCAGAGCCTTAATTTTTAGCCACGCAGAGCTTTAAAGACATTACTTCACCGCAGGGATTTAAGCTTTAAAAACTTTAACACCAGAATCTTCAAATTATGCAGAGCCTTAAGAATTTCAACGCAGAATTTGAACGCTTCAAACCAGAGTTTAAAAGGTTTTCATGCTGAGTTAAGAAAGTTCTATCATGTAGAGATTTAATCTTTAACACAGCTTGAAGATCAAAACAGAGTTTTAAACTCTAAAATTCCAAGCAGAGAGTCAAGAAACTCAGATCTGATTGAATTTTAAGGTAGTTTGCTGAATTAAATGTGTAGCTATGCCAGTCTTGAGCCTCCGTAGCTAGATCTTAGGGTGTTTAATGGATCTTTAAGCTGTACAGGAATAGTTCTGAAGGAAGAACACCCTAAAATATGCAGAAAAATCAAGAAAATTCAACGAGTATGGTCGCCAGTCTGATAATAGTATTTAGTGCAGAGATATGTCTACACTAATTTGACTATTTTTCTAAGAGGTGGTGAGTCTCTATGTTAGAAATGAAAAGATTATTGCAAGCATCTGCAGATCTAGATTCATTCATTAAAAGTCATTAAGATCTAAAATCATTTAGGAATTAAAATCATGCATGATAAGTATAAAAAAACTCTTAAATGGAAGAAACTTGAATCAATTCATGCTAAAACAATGGAGAAGATACATGATTACTAAGAATCCTGGTGTGAATCCTCCTCCCTTGCCATAAATTCTCCTTCCTTCATTCTTGCTTTCGAAGACTTGGAGCTCTTCTCCTTCCTTCAGAATCTCCCCAACATGCCTTTGCTCTTTTTGTCTCCCTTTACCATGTCTCCCATGCCTTTCCTAAATAGCATTGGGAGATGAGCCTTGGGTTTCTCTTCTAAATGTGGGATTAGTCATTTTCCTCATTTTGATTATTTTCAAGTGAAAACCCACTTTTGAATATTTTTTAGGCTTTTTGGTCCACTTAGGATGTTTTAAACATGATTAATGCATTTTAATGCATTTCTCAGAGAGGATTCGTCTCTAATTGAACTTGTGTCATGACTTTCCTGTCGCGGATGCATGGTAAATGTATGTTGCTCCTTCACTTGGTTAAGGGTGTCAATTTGATTGTTAACAAATATTTTATGCATCTAACTTAGCTGGGAGAGATTTGCCACCAATTTTGGCCTTTTTATCTTCCCGAAGGTATCCATAGTATGAAGGAATAATTACGTAATCTGAAACTGCGTTTGAAATGTACAAGCTATGCTCAATGTTTCGATCTCTCCTCTGAGATCAAATATCAATTTTTGACGGTGTCAATTTAATGTAGCAAGGTGCTATACAGATTAATATGAGGAGATTTGTAAAGTTTGTTACTAACTACATAACCAAAAATAAAATAAAATAAAAAAATAAAAAAATTTGTGCTTCATACAATAAAATAAATTAAAATTAATATATGGATTGGTTTTAATTTTGAATTTATTAAATAAAGATCCAATTTTTTGCACTTTTCTTTTCACATTAAGAAATTTGATCTATCTTTAGGTTTGATGGTTAAGATGATTCCAATCTTGTTAAATCAATTGTGTGTAAATAAATAATAAAAAGATAAAGTATTTTATTAAGGGTTATTTTTAATTTGATTTATTGTATATGTGTTTGTTTGTTTGTTTTTCGGTTGATAGAGAGATTTTTCGGTTTGTGGGTGATCCCCCCTGAAGTTATGGTTACTGGGTGCAAGCCCCGGAGGTGATGATTGACTATATGCGATCCATTTCACTAGTTTCACCAAGTGAAACGAGGTGCTCTACATCCCAGTATGGGGAAGATGTTGTAACGTATATGATGTAACGTTACAAAATAATTAAAAAAATTATTGCACTGAGTGAAACGAGGTGTTCTACAGCCCAGTATGGGGGAGATGTTGTAACGTGTGTAAAATAAAAACTTAAAACTTAAAAAAAGAAATACACCTCAAGAAATTGGATCCATGTCGGTGCTTGATAGATACGGGTTTAAGATGGATCTATGCTGGTCTCAATCCCACTTCTTCACCCTTGTGAGCATCACCCGATGCAATGAATGATAAGTGGACTATTAAAAAAACATGAGAAATTAGTCAGTTGCGACTATACTCATGGGATATGGGTCATATATTAACAATGACTTACACTATAATCCCAAAAATGATATATATGTTGGACTACGAAAACCCTCATATGTTGGAGACCAAACACATTTTTTAATACATATATAAGGGCTCTACACCTATAGAATTGTTTAGGTTGTTTTCATGGTTGGGCTTACACAATCACTAAGCTACAAACATTATTATATATATATATATATAATTGATTGAGTGTTTTATTTAGCTCCTTAAAAGTGTATTGAAAAATATACTTTGTATTAAAAATTTATTTGCATCCCCTTACAATATTTTTTGCATAAATATTCCTCAAGCGCATCAGGTGATCACTGAGAGATTCGAATAGGGAGGCTATGTGAGAGTGCAAATGTGAGTATGTTAAATATATTGAGAAGGAAAACCAGAGGTGTTGGTGCAGGTCTTTTTGACTGTTGAGTCTTGATGACTGTAAAGTCTATATTCTACTGCAAGATGATGTACTAAGGCTTCTACAGAATCTTCCTCCTGGTGGTTCAGTGAATAGGCTCGAGGGTCCTAAGGCAAGTAAGTTGGTTGTCTTCAGGACTAGGTTGGGTGGAATAGACTCATTGGGTGGTTTGTTCTCTTACAAATTATCATGTTCTATTTTTCTGTTGTTATTTCAGTCAATTAAACTCTGCATTTATCAGTAAGAAATTATTTTACTTTCTAACTTGAGTATGCTTTCTACATGAAATTGATATAATAGATGAATGATTGATAAATGAATTCTCTGCATTTTTCCCCATGCTGGTTTCTGCATCGTACTCTAATACATGAAGTGAAATTAAGATCAGATAACTGATGGGAAGAATGCCAAGTGAATAGATAGATTGATATTGTAGTGTTCTTCTAATTTCTAACATTTACATGTTTTAAACTAAAAAACATAACATTATATAATAAATAGTTATAGAAAGCATTCTCTTGTACTTACTTATAAAAGAAAAACAATTCATTTCTGTACAAAACTATAATTCTATTTAGCACTAAACATTGTTGCAATCTATTACCATGTATTCTTTGCAAAGATGTTTTGAATATCAGATGTTTCATGCATTACATTTTAGGCTTAATTAATTCTAGGTTCTAACAACTACAAAAACTCTTGTAATCAGAGTTATTAAATTTAAACAATAAATAGATATTTATCTTTCATATCATAAAGTTATTTCAGCAAATATATCTCATATTCCCTTTTAACTATCAACTAGGGCTTCTCTTTCCAAGTTTCCTCATAGTTAGAATTCCAAACATTCTATCTTGTTATCATTCTATTTTAGGATCAAATTAGAATCCTTAACCTAGAAAATAAATCAATTTATTTTCATTGATAGAATTGAAATTGATCCGACGTTTGCAATACTTAACAATTATTCAAACTTTAAGATTATAAACATATATTTACAAATTCTTTCAATCAAATAGAAATACGCATTCAACATCCTATTTACTTTTGAGCAAACCCTATGTTCATTTTATTTTCGAAACAGTATCTGAAACCATAGATTCGATTCATTATCGAATTTGTTACAGTAGCAATTACTTAAACTGACTCTCGGCCATTATCCAAAACTATTGAAACATTAACACTTTTCAATATAAAACATTGTTTTAAACACAGTGTAAAACCAAGGATCGAATCCTTCAACTATTAACCTGTTTCAAGTAAAGAACTATAGTTCCATTTTCCATTCAAAACATAAATCGCACAATCCATCTATTCGTTTCAATAACATGAAACTTGTTACCAAAACAAATTACTATTTATTTCTTCATCGACGATTTGGGATTTCCAACATTACATAGTAAAACATTGAAGTTTTAAAACCGTAAGTGCCAAACAAAATGATGATGGTTTATCCCTTAGGGTTTACAACTCCCAAAAATGAGATACATTTCCACTAATAATTTACAATAGACGTTGCATTAACTAGACTAACCAACACCTTAGCAATTGGGCAGACAACATTACTGTTCACAAATTACATTCATTGGATAGAAACCGTGCTAGAAAACCCAAACACTTAGAACTTTGTCAAACATCATTCGTCGACCTCAACTATACAGGATTACCAACGAGGTAAGGAAACCACCGAGGCTTACCGATGGACAAGCATAGCTCTCCCCATTATTCTCAAGTGAATGGTCCTCTGACGAAAGCAAACCTGTCACAAAAACCACGAATGGTTAAACAAGTTACTGGATATATTTATGAAGTCTTTTAAAATAACAGTAATGGGTAGAAGAACACTTTACCTTCGCGTTGAGAATACTCTCCTGCAAACAAGGGCAACAAAGCCACCATCCAGCTTGGAAGAGAAAATTCCAGTTCTGAGAAAAAAATAAGTTTACCAAGTTCTGAGAGTAAAACATTTTGCCATCGCTTCAACAAAGACCTTGGACAAACATCTCACAAACTCACACAGTAAAACCATCTACAGACTTAACCTATCAACATATTAACTACTACAAATTTCACTACAGAGGCTCAGCTTCTTAACCTGACTTCCACTTGTAGGTTGAATACACACAGGTCACGGGTTCGAGCTCGGCGAACCTCCAACTATCAAAACCCTAGAACTCCTCGGCCTGTGGGCCTCTCCCAAAGACCATTACCTTGGAAAATGAATGCCGAGAAACATGGTTCAACACGGTTGTAGTATGTAGTTAGGGTTTTTCCATTATAATCTCAAGAATCACAAATCAACGGTGAAGATTATTGCCAACCGAGTACGTTGGAAAGTGGGCAACCACTACATTTAACACTTTAATAAATGTTACAACCACGACAATGCCAACACAGTATGCCAACAAACAACATTATAAACAACTCAGAGAAGGGCCGAATCTCAACAATGCACAACTCGGATTCTTAACTATATCATTCACCAGGTTTCACATGAAGTGGATGATGTGGATGGACAACAGGACATTCCACCATAGTGTTAGACCAAATCATTAATGCCTAAACATGACACTGTCAACCTGCAAATCATGAATTTAATACCTGTCAGCTCATCATCTTATCAACGAACTCGTAGTTAAGTGCAATAACATACTATATCAATACTTATAATAAAAACTAGGTTACAATGCATAGTTTATTTTTATGGTTAAAGTCTTAGCCATTCAAATGTTTGGTTATATAGATAATAGGATGAGGGTTTCACTTGACATAAGAACTACACACATAGGACTTGGTAAGGGTATATCCCTTAGTCCTTGTAATATTTCTTAGATATAAACAATATTTTGTAGAATCATACCTTATTATCCGGTACTAATGTTATATTCACAAAGGGTTAAAATCTATATTATGACCTTTCAAAATAGGATTTCGTAGGTAACATCATAATAGATGTGTTAGATTCACTCACTGCTATATGCATTTAAAGATGGAAAGTTTAGGAGCTCTTATATGATATTCAATTGGACCAGGATACTATAGTTGGAATTATTGTATATGCCAAATAATTCCCAAGTCAATTTATACGATGGTATTGAAACGACAAAATAGAAATAGTATCAGTTTAATACTTGACGTTCGTAACCTAGTATTTATACTCCAGAAATTCCTAAGCACAAGTAAATCCTATTTGAGGATTCTACTAATGAATGTATTCAGAATTGCAATGATTCCAAATTTTGCATTTTGTATTTCTTTAGCCAAATAGAACATCTGGAATATACATAGATCCATACCTGAAGCAAGGGAAGAACTTCGAAATTCTACCAACATTGACAGCTATTTGTAAAACTTAAATACTCTTAACACTTGTTTTGTCAGATTCTCTTACCTGAATTCTGCGCAAGAGGAACATGAACAAATGCTTTAGCTAAGCATAGCTAAGTAAGCCTCAGGGACCTCGTAGGACCCCTTTCATCACCATCCAAAAACAAAACAGTCAGCACATTGTCAAGAAAACATAAACACATGAATTTTGAATGACTGTTAACAAGCAGAACTAATGACATAAGCATGTTAAAAGAAGTATGTCGTGTCACTATCATTTCAAATATATTTAGTTATGAAACTCAGTAATTAATTTGTTTCTTGTATTAATGAATTATTAATTCAAGGTTGTCTTGTCAATCTTTTATTATTTCCGCAATGTCAATTTATGTTACATTTAATGCTATTATAAAAACTTTAAAATTTTATGAAAATATCAGGATGTTACACATAGCTACGCAGAACCTAGGTCAGTAAGAGAAAGTTCAAGAATGAGGTTCATATCCAACAAATGGTTCCTTTTTTGCGATTGAACTGGTGATGTGCTTCGAATATTCGAATCCCATTAGAACATAAATATAGAACTGGGTGGATAATACATAAAGAGAGTTTGCAAGGAAAGAGAACAAACATTTGCATTTCTTGGATGTAGAATGGTTGCAGAAATACCTATGGTATGATATTTACAAAATTTTCTTTGCATTCTTCAGCAACGATCTATATGAGTGTCTATCAAGGATAGCATAACAAAATAATTTTTATTAGGGTGGAGAACCTATGGTGTGGACTCCAGATCTGATTCAGATAATTAAAGCGGTGGACAGCCCAATCTCAAGAGCAGTAGACTTCTTGCTAGACAGTGTAATAGAAGGCTAAATTATAGAATTTGTTGTGGACACTCTGAATTCTTACAATGCAGCAGAGGAATATTTTTCAAAGCATTCAAAGGTAAGTACCTGAGCAATATCAGTCTATACATTAAAATTATGAGCAAAGAAAGGTGTCTTAAGAATGAAATAAGATTCCTAGGATTTAAATATGTAATGTTTAGTAACATAGACAATGACACTGAAGAACACATCTATACATTATGAAGTGGTAAAAGATACTAGTATAGTACTGGAAATAGGTTTAATGAACATGAAACTTGCACCTCTAGAGAGACTGAGTTAGGAAGTAATAGGGACTCTGTTGGAGCCAAGGTCGTAGCTACGGTAAAGCTGCGAATTTTGGGAAAAAGCACAAGTATGAAAGGAAAGTGCTAATTTTGGGACAAGCACTAAGTTTTGGGCAAGAAGGAGACGGTGCGCAGTACGGTTCCAGATAGACAAGCTCAGCGAAGATCACGGACCGGAAATCGCGGAGCTCGCGCGCACGACAGAAGAGAATGAAGGCTGAATAGAAAGCTCAGCTACCATAATAAATAAGGCGATGGAGTAGAGGGCTCAGCTACCCTCATTTAAAGGCTTAGTACAGAAGTTATGGTTGCTCGGATCAAGGAGGAGCAACGGACCAGAGCATTGAAGGCGAAGGACAAGCGCCCATACCCACAATCTGCGTCGGAATTCATGGAGCCTACAGGAAGCGGCGACGTGACTGCAAGCGGCGCCTACAATACACCTAGCCATGTGCGTGGTTAGGGCTTTTGGGAATCACTGTTGGGAAAGGCCCACAGTTTTGTAAAGGTGTGACCGCCATGGCCACCTATATATATGAATAATTGTAATGGGTAGACGTTAGAGTTAGCGAGTAAGAGTTAGATACTCTTGGGATAGATAGATGGTTAGACTGTTAGATAGACAGTCTCGAGGATAGATCATGTGTTGATTATCCTTTGTATGTGTTCTACCGAGTCTGTAGAACTAAGAGTAGAATCGGATAGCCGAGGAGCTAATCCCTGAGTTGCCAGACAGTCTGTGTGACGTCTTCGCCTTTGTAATCTCTGTAGAGAAGAGACTAGATTAAGAGAAGGACTCCCAGCTGTGTGCGTGGAGTTTCCTGTAAAGATCTAAGGCTGCAGCTGTGTGCGCAGCGTATTGTATAACTCTATGGTTTTTCTGGTTAATATAAACTCCCGTGGACGTGGTTTTCCTCGAGGAGATGAGCTTCACATATGTCTTCTTGTTATAATGTTTGTATGAATGATTAACTGTTTAAAGTCCACTACCTGTATATGCAAGACTCTTGTATTATCTTTGCGACTGCTAAAGTGAGTTGGAAAGGTCCCTTGATAGCTATAAGTGCTAAGTACCAACGAAGTAGTAAAGCGCTGTCGCTGCAGCGAGCGAGGAATGCGTTACTGCGCTGGATGCGCAGGGCGAGGAAGTACTTAACGCGTCGACGCAAGGAATAGTTGCCTCCTGCGCTAGAGAGGAGAATTGCGCAGTGGGCCTGCCGAGGAAGGAATCCGCGCAGCTGCGCCGAGCGGCCTGCGGGAAAGTCCGACCGCCGATATCTGAGGAACCGGAAGAGGAAGAGCAATCTCCACGTCACCCAGGTTAAGGAAACCTGATTCTTTAACCCCCCCATAGCCACTTCGGGTGAGACCTCGAGCTGCTGCGCAGCTCGTTGCCGAGAGGGCCAGTGCGCCAAGGGGTTTTGTTGCTGCGCTTCATTAAAACCCGGGTCTGCCCAAGAAAGCAGCCAACAAATGGTTCCGTTGCCGCGTGAGCGAGACTTCTTATTCCAGTGATGTGCGAGATTGACGCACAACCCAGAGAAAGAAAGGAGCCAACAAATGGTTCCGTTGCCGCGCGAGCGAGACTTCTTATTCCAGTGATGTGCGAGATTGACGCGCAACCCAGAGAAAGAAAGGAGCCAACAAATGGTTCCGTTGCCTAGTGACCTGTTATTGTGAGACTTGTTATTTCAGAGACCTACTGTGCATATTGATCAACAAATGGTTCCATCGCCTTATGACTTTTTGATCACGTCACTTCCGTTGCTCTGAACCTTGTTGCTCAGCCAACAAAGGGTTCCGTTGCCGCGTGACTAAAACTTGCTATTTTTGCGACGTAGAAGGTTGTTGAGCCAACAAATGGTTCTGTTGTGAGACTTGGTATTTCGGCGACGCGTAAGATTGAGGAGAACAAAGGGTTCCGTTGCCTTGCGACTTGCTGCTGTGAGACTTATTATTTCCACGACATCTGAGATTGTTGCTGAAGCCAGCAAAAGGTTCTGTTACACTGAGACTTGCTCAGTTAACAAATGTGTTACTGGAATCCTACAGCTAAAGAAATTGGAGACTGGTTTGATTTAAAGGCTAAAGAGTTCGCTGAACAAGAAAATAGAAGTTCTACGCTCCAAACAGAAGACTGGTTACAGAAGTATATTTATACTGACCTTCACGAAATTTTCTTTGTTACCTTTGCACTGGAGTTACACGCTTGGATAGCCAAGTTAGCAGATTCTAGACCTACTGTGCATATTGATCAACCCGTCGCTTGGACGCCTGAGCTAGTCAGTATTGTGAAGCGGATAGACAATCCTGTGTCCCGCGCAGTAGACTTTTGGTTGAATAGTCTATTGAAAGGTTTCATCACCGAGTTTGCAGTAGATACAAGAAAGAGTTTCAGTGAAGCTGAGAGGAATTTCTTCCAAGTACACAGAGGTAAGTTCTTAAATTCTCTGAACTTATGGATTAAAATGCTTCTGTATGAAAAAGGAAAGCTATGTATTACTTCTGATGAATAGCATAGACAAGTAATGTCCGTAAATTCTGATAGTGATCCTGAAGTTATTGGTTGCACTCGTAGTGGAAAACGATATAAAGTAGGCCTTGACCAATATTCTTTTGAGTCTAGCCCAGACAATAGCCAAGTCCCTAGAGCAAGCCATATAGAAAGACAAGGGAGTGATCATATCCCTTATCACCCCTTTACACCGCAAAAACCAGACGGAGCTCAGTATAACCCCGCAGTAACATCTTCTAGTAGCCCACACGGTACTTCTAGCACCTCTGTACCACCTTTCTTTAACTAGCCCAGAAGCACTGCTACAGCAGCCTCACCTCAACCTAGCACAAGAAGGATGGGTGATGACATGAAGCTACCAACTTTTAGAGGAACAGGGATAGAAGACCCTGAGCAGCACTGGTTCTTATGTGAAGCCATTTGGTCAATTAAGCAAATTAATGATGATGATGTTAAACTGGTTCAGTTAGCAACCACACTAAGAGAAAGAGCCTTGACTTGGTTCATGAAATACTCAGCAGCACAGAACAGAACGCTTGCTGAGGTAAGAAATGCCATGATTCAGGAATTCAAGAAACCTAAATCAGAATCACAGTGTATAACAGAGCTCAAAGACATCAAACAGTTACCTACAGAATCAGTATGGGACTTTGACCAGAAGTTCAAAGCCTTGATAGATCAAGTAAGCTTCGAGTTTGCACCACAGCAGCATAAAGAATGGTTCATTGCTGCACTGCTTCCACACATTAGACTTCCTCTTATGCAACAGAATCTCAACACTCAGGAACAAGCTCTAGAGATGGCTATGAAACTAGAAGCTTCGCCTATTGCGGGAACAAGCAACGATGTTGCGCATTTACAGAACCAATTAGCAAACTTAACCTTGCAAGTGCATGATATTAAGAAAGGCAAGGAGATTAAGGAAGAAATTTGGTGTACAAAATGTAAAGCCCAAGGTCATTCAAAGGACCATTGCCTCGTTTTCATAGACTATATTGCAACTGGAGCACCTAACCCTTTACCACAGGCACAAGGGCCTTGGTGTGAAATCTGTAGAACTAGAGGTCATAGACCACAAGAATGCCACTTACTTCAGAAATATGTACAAACTCCAAAGAATCTATATTGTAATTTCTTTAAATCAGTAGGTCATGATGAGAACAATTGTAGAGCATATGATCTCATGATAGAAAGAAAGCATGATGTTTATAGGGTACAAGCAGAGACACAAGGACCCACAGCAGGTCCACCGTATGACCAGACCCGCGACGCCCGAGCAGGAAATTACAGGGGACGCGGACGCACAACAAATTTTGGTCGCGGAAGAGGACAGATCACTTGTTATAATTGCGGAGCACAAGGTCATTTTGCTAGGGATTGCCAAAATCCTACAACCCTCTGCAGGTATTGTAAATATTCTGACCATATCATTGAAGAATGCCCTCAGTTACAGGCTAAGATGCAAGCAAAGACCCCACAGGTCAATCAAAATATTCAGTTGATTGCAGCAGAAAAAAGAGAACCAGACCCTACAGTTAATATAGTAACACGCAGTGGAGCAACCACTGGTGCGCAAGAGATGGGAACGGGAAAGCAAGCGACGCAATGGGTGCGCCGCGCTAATATTAAACCGGCCCCACTTAACCTGCAGAAGCAAAAAGAAGCATTTAAGCAAGCTCAAGAGTATTTCTCAGATCCGAGAGCTTCAAGTTCTGCCGCAATTCCGCAGAACAATATTAGATCGCAAGTGCTAACACAAGACAACCTGGTACAAGAACAGGCCACTACAGCTGGAAGGCCTGACGAGGAGCATGCCCTAGGCAGTGTTCATGCGTTCCTGCGACAATGTTTAAAATTGTTGCACAATGAAAAGGCAACTCTAGAACTCCAACACCTGTTGGATCAGTGCCAACATTCTGCTTCGACAAACACACCGCAGTGTGCTGTTCACCAGATTAGGAGTCACATTAGAACTGGAAAAGAGATGAGGCTTACAGCGCAGATTGGAGCATTTGAAATGGACGAAGTCATGTTAGATTTGGGTTCAGAAGCCAATGTCCTCACTATGCAGACATGGGAACAGATGGGAAGCCCTCAGCTTACAAGATCCCCTATCCAGCTAAGACTCGCAAATCAACAACGAGTCTCTCCATTGGGCAGATTACCCAATGTACCTATTGATATTGAAGGAGTAAGAAGCTCTGCAGATTTTGAAGTAATCAAAATCATGGATGATAGTAGACCATACCCAGTACTTTTAGGAATAGACTGGGCATTTGATAATTTGGCTGTCATTAATTTGAAGAAAAGACAGATGACCTTTGAGGATGACCAGATTAGGGTCATCGCACCACTAGATCCTATTCAAGGGCCAAGGTATATAGAACCCATTCGCGCAGAAGAGGAAGCGCGCCACATGGAAAGTTTGTACCAAATGACTACTAACCACAGTGACTATGTCAACCCCACAGCAGAGGGCCATATCAGCTGGCGATGCGATAGTTCGTGCACATCAGACTCAGATGCAGGATTGGAAAACTGGCAGAATCGTCTACATGAGGTTTCTGCAAGACGTTGCGCCATGATGACTAAATCCATTCGATGGATTGGCACAGAATTAACTGACACTCCAATTTTTGATGGTTCAACTGAAGTAACTAAATTAATACAGGAATATGAACAAAAGATTCCAGAACAGCAGCGCATACAGGCATTAGATGTAGCATTGCGCGCTACACCCACAAGATGGTGGGCTGCGCATAAGGAGAATATTCATACATGGAAAGATTGTCGCAGATTGATACTGCGCAGATTTCAGGACACCACAGCCGAAGTCCTACACAAATATGAGGGACAGAGTGACCCCAGGTCACACATTGAAGCATGCATTCAGCAATGGTCAGATATTCCGCAAGATGAATGGGTTCACCTATTCATCCACACATTGGATACAGTTCCAAGGAACTGGTATACTGAAACAGAATTGCGCAAAGGCACTCTTACTTGGCCTCTAATGATGGAAAGTTTTCAACTTACCTTCAGCTTTGAGTCAGAGCATCCAAGTATTGACCAGGCTCTGAAGTATATTAAAAAGAAGGTATTTGAACCATGTCTAGTAACAGAATATTCCCAACCAGATTGGGCTGTCCAGATAGAACATGCCCTGGAATGCTATAACTTCACCGCTGAAGATGAGGAGGACGATCCTCGCAACATCAATATCCCAGAATCAGAAGGGACGCGCAATATTAAAGGTCCTAAGCTTGATATTCCTGCCATCACAGAACACATCAAGCTCAAGAAGATTAACATTGGTACAGAAGATGAACCAAAGTTTGCGTCTATAGGAGATTATTGGGATGATGAAACTGTTGGACATGTTTCAGAATTATTACGTGACTACCAAGATATCTTTCCCACCAAGTTCACAGAAATGAAAGGCATCCTAGGAGACTTAGGAGTGATGCGCATACCTCTAAAAGCAGACGCCAAGCCAGTAAAGCAGCGCCCATACAGGTTGAACCCGCGCTATAAAGAAAAAGTCAAAGAAGAAATTGATAAGATGCTCGCAGCAGGTATTATTGAGCCAGTAGAGGAAAGCGATTGGATTAGTCCTATGGTGGTCCAAGAAAAGAAAATGAAAGGTGAAATAAGAATCTGTGTCGACTTGCGCAAACTCAATGATGCATCAGCGCACGATCCATTTCCCACTCCTTTCACAGATGAAGTACTTGATAATGTTGGAGGACAAGAGGCTTACTCTTTTACTGATGGTTTTTCGGGATATCATCAGATCAGAATCCATCCGGACGACCGCCACAAGACTACTTTTGCAACTGAATGGGGCTCATTCCAGTATACGGTAATGCCCTTTGGTCTTAAAAATGCACCTGCTATCTTCTCTAGAGTTGTTGTTGCTGTTTTCAAAGAATTCATTCACAAGTTTCTAGAAGTCTATTTTGACGACTGGACTGTATTTGGCCTATTAAAGAACCATATTGCAAATCTGCGCATGATGTTAGAAAAATGTAGACAGCATCAGATTTACCTTAACTTGAAAAAATGTATATTCTGTGCGCCCTTTGGTATTTTGTTGGGACATATTGTATGCAGACAAGGACTCCTGATGGATCCTGCGAAGGTTGCCATCATTGCTAATTTACCTGCGCCCAACTCAGTTAAACAATTGCGCACTACATTGGGACATACAGGATACTACAGAAAATTCATCAAGGGTTATGCAAAGATCACAACGCCTATGGAAAGATTGCTCAGAAAGGATTCTAAGTTCCAATGGACAGAGGAATGCCAACAGAGTTTGGACACACTTAAAGAAAAAATGATCACAGCGCCTATTCTAGTTTTCCCGGACTGGAGAAAACCTTTTCATGTTCATGTTGATGCTTCTTCCATAGCATTGGGGGTTGTGCTTACACAGTCTGGAGAAGGAAGTATTGACCACCCGATTGCTTACTCCAGCAGAAAGCTATCTACAGCTGAGAAGAACTACACCACTACAGAAAGGGAAGGATTAGCTATGGTATATGCCCTACAGAAATTCAGACACTACCTGTTAGGCGCTCATTTTAAAATGTACACTGACCACTCTGCTTTGAAATATTTAGTCAATAAACCAGTGTTAGGAGGAAGAATTTGCAGATGGCTACTGCTCTTCCAAGAATATGATTTCGAGGTCATTGTAAAGCCAGGCAGATTGAATGCAGGGCCTGACCATCTATCCAGGATAGAGTCAGGAGAGGAACCTACAAGTCTAGAGGACAATCTGCCTGACGCACAGTTGTTTTCTATTCAAACAACAGACGAATATTATTCTGATATTCTTGAGTTTCTCATTACCGGGCAAGCACCGGCTGAGTTTACAATCCAGCAGAAGAAGCAACTTGTTGTCAGAGCCGCAGACTTCACTTTGATAGCAGGCCAGCTTTATAAGTTGGGCCCTGACGAAGTTTTGCGCAGATGTATCTTACCACATGAAAAGAACTCTATCATCGCAGAAGCGCATTCCGGTACCGCAGGAGGCCATTTCGCAGGAAAGCTGACTGCGCAAAAGATATTAGCCGCAGGTCTTTGGTGGCCGACATTACACAAGGATACTAAGGAATTCTGTAAATGTTGCGATGTGTGCCAGCGCACAGGAAAACCCTCAAGAAGAGATGAAATGCCGCTAAGACCCCAGATTACACTGCGCGCTTTTGATAAATGGGCCATTGACTTTGTAGGACCTATTAACCCACCAGGAAAAAGAACTGGCGCAAGATACATCATTACAGCTACTGAATACCTCACCAGATGGGCTGAGGCGAAGCCAGTTAAGAACTGCGACGCTGCTACGGCCGCGCAGTTCATTTTCGAGAATATTATCACTAGATTTGGATGTCCAGTGATTCTCATGAGCGATCAGGGTACACATTTCCTCAATGAGACTATAGAAGCCCTTACTGAAGAGTTTCAAATTAATCACCATAAGAGTACACCCTACCATCCTCAAGCTAATGGTACGGTGGAAGCATTCAATAAAATTCTTGAGAATGCCCTGACGAAGATCTGTAATCAACAAAGAGATGATTGGGACCTTAGAGTCACAGCTGTATTATGGGCTTACAGAACCACTTGCAAGAAACTAACAGGTCACACACCTTTCAGCTTGGTTACCCGCCTATAGCTACGTTACCCCACTTGGTCGCATTTACTCACCTCTGGCTATAAATACCTTACACTTGTATAATTTTTGGGTTACTTTCCTCGAATTGCTAGCTTGTTTACGAATCCAAGTTATTGTTTTCAGAGCCGAGTTGTGTAGAGTATTTTCCCTTGTTTTCAGCGTCCATATCCTATGAAGGTTCGCCATTTGCTGTCCAAAGTTTTTGTTCCCTACATCGATTCACGACGGAGAACCTATCAACTGAAGAAGTTGTTCGTCAATTCCTGCGCCGAGGCTTAGATTTCGGCATGACTACTCCAGTCACGGCTTCGACTTATGTACATCCTGGTTATCAGGATCCCAGACAGTCTCCGACTACAAGAGCGTCGCCATCCCAGCCAGAAGAACCTGTTCCAGAGCCGTTGGCGACCATGGCGAACTATATTCCGCCGCGTCCAGATGATGCGCCAGAAGTACAGATCCCAAAGAATGCAAAGTATCCCATTCCGCTACCGCCACTACCGGCTAGTGTGCGGGTAGAAGGGAAACTGTTGGGAAACATTCCACTGGTCAAGTTCTCTGATTTCAACCTCAGAGACTACAAGACATACCCTCAGTTCCAGTTAGATCGATATCTGAATGTTGTGAATAATCCCACCAGACAGGTTGACGAGTTTATCCCGAAGGGATTTGCAGCAAATCTTGAGCGCCCTGGACTCTTGAATTTGTTGAAGCTACCGCACTTTGGGCGTAGCAATGAAGTGAACGCAGTCGTTAAAACACTGCTATCCTGCGTTCATGGAGGTTACCTTTGGCTCGGGAGGCCAATTGATCTAAATGTTGATTTAATTCACCGCATTACTGGTCTATCTAAGGCTGGTAAGGATCCCAATATTCATTTTGTGGGAAAGGACAAGGATAGAAAATTGACTGCACAGGTGGTGCAGAAGTATAACTTAACAAGAGGAGGTCGGGCTTATGACCTCACTGCAGTAGAAGATGAGGCACTTCGATTTACAGGAAGTCTGCTTGTAGGTAGACTTCTCACAAAGTGCCGACCGAAGGAAGTCACTGGAGCCGTCGTGGAGCTCGCCATCGCAGTTGCGGAGGGAGAGCAGTACAACTGGTCTCTCTTCTTGCTGAATTCTTTCTTGGCTGATTGCCTGAATGTGTAGGACAATGCAGCCCAAGCATTCCATTTTTCATGGCTTCTAATTTTATGCGCTCTCGTTGGGTGGAAGGAGCCCCCGAATACTCAGTTCCTTCCGCGCCACGTAGGAGAGGTTGTCGGCATGCGCTACATCAACCTCTGGCCCCTAATCCCGCGAAGCGCAAGATGAATCGCGCTGTCTTTTGTGAGTACTACTATCTCCTCCGAGATACCATTCAAGAAATGCCAAGGCTGAGCGAGGAGACAGCCACGTTATATGAAGGGAAGTTGGCTTTTACTGCCGACATACATCAACTTTACCTCCGCCCTTGCGGCATTCCAGATGAATGGGCGCTAGGCCTTTACAGGATGACTACAGAGGATGTTGAAGAAACCATCAAGTCTTGGTCGGATGAGTGGAGGGAGGCCGCCGATCTCGCATCCGCGCTGCCAACCGCCGCTACGAAAGAGAAGGATAAGGGCAAGGAAGCCCGTGAGCAGAGAAGTGACGAAGGATCCACAGAACCGGCCACCAAGAAGCAAAAAGTGTCGCATCCCGCTGAGGCTATTCCCTTGGGGATCGACCAGTACCTACACGAGCAATTTCGCGAGCTGCGCAATGCGCACGCTCACATCAGAAGTGCTTTAGATTTGCTGTTCGTAGAACTGAAAGGTCTCGCAGGAAGAGTTGCGCAGACCCATGCGCCAGCATCTACTTCGCAGGCACCACAAGAAATTCCAAGTGCCGAACGAGTTGAAGAACTCATTGAAAGGCATACTGTCGTGCATATCCCGACTACCAGCATGACACTTCCAGATCCGCTAGCTGCACTACAGGTAAGCGCCGTTGGGCCCGTTGAAATTAATTTGTCTCTAATTCCTATAGAGACTCTACAGCTAGTGCATGAGAAAGTTTCTCTTGAGTTGAGAGCTAGAGAGCTCTCTACATTTTAGGAAAACCAACGACTGCAATCGCAGGAGTTAGAGTTGAAGGCAATCCATCAGAATACCTTTGAGAAGCTTGCACTTTATGAGGCGCAAGACATCGGTATCAGAAACGCAGTCGATGAGATTGCCCAGTTATTGCCGGCTTGCGAGATTCAACCAGACCTCCCTCTGGTTGCAAAAGTTCAAATTATTGGAGAAAGGGAGAAAACCCTGGAGCAAGAAATAGTTGCTATGGCAGAAGGCCATAGAACCCAGATCGCTGAGCTAGAAGCTCGCGTTGCTGCGCATCTTACGGATGATGCGCAGGTACAATTTGAAGCACTAAGTAGAGCTTCCACACAGATGAAAGATCGAGTACAGGAAGCCGAGAACCTGATGAACCAGGCTATGGAAGCTTGGACGGAGCTTGTGAAGCTCCCTTTTAAAGTGGGACTGTCAGAACAGGTGCAAGCTGCAGAACAATCTCTCACTGTTCTGAATGAAGAAGCTAAGGCCTTAACAGGCTTACCAAAAATGAAGAAAATGGGCGAAGTGCGCAAAATGCAGCAGCAACTGCACAAGCTCAGAACTGAAGATGAGAAGCTCACCAACAGCGTTCAGCCATTCATGGATGAGTATGCTGAAATCGTTTCCCAGGTTGAGACAAAAATCAAAGAGATTGCTGAATCTCAGGAGATCATTGATACCATCACTAAAGTCGAAGCAACCGCAGAAACGGTGCAGACAGCTGTAGAGTGTGTCGATGAATTGGACTCCGCTATTGCGAAGTGGAAGAAAACATTCGCAGAGACCCAAGCAAAAACAGATGCGCAAATCAAGCGACCACACGCCAGTGCGAGTGGCTCGAGGGCGAGCCACAAGTGAGTGTTAGGGGCCTGTTGGAGCCAAGGTCGTAGCTACGGTAAAGCTGCGAATTTTGGGAAAAAGCACAAGTATGAAAGGAAAGTGCTAATTTTGGGACAAGCACTAAGTTTTGGGCAAGAAGGAGACGATGCGCAGTACGGTGCCAGATAGACAAGCTCAGCGAAGATCACGGACCGGAAATCGCGGAGCTCGCGCGCACGGCAGAAGAGAATGAAGGCTGAATAGAAAGCTCAGCTACCATAATAAATAAGGCGATGGAGTAGAGGGCTCAGCTACCCTCATTTAAAGGCTTAGTACAGAAGTTATGGTTGCTCGGATCAAGGAGGAGCAACGGACCAGAGCATTGAAGGCGAAGGACAAGCGCCCATACCCACAATCTGCGCCGGAATTCATGGAGCCTGTAGGAAGTGGCGACGTGACTGCAAGCGGTGCCTATAGTACACCTAGCCATGTGCGTGGTTAGGGCTTTTGGGAATCACTGTTGGGAAAGGCCCACAGTTTTGTAAAGGTGTGACCGCCATGGCCACCTATATATATGAATAATTGTAATGGGTAGACGTTAGAGTTAGCGAGTAAGAGTTAGATACTCTTGGGATAGATAGATGGTTAGACTGTTAGATAGACAGTCTCGAGGATAGATCATGTGTTGATTATCCTTTGTATGTGTTCTACCGAGTCTGTAGAACTAAGAGTAGAATCGGATAGCCGAGGAGCTAATCCCTGAGTTGCCAGACAGTCTGTGTGACGTCTGCGCCTTTGTAATCTCTGTAGAGAAGAGACTAGATTAAGAGAAGGACTCCCAGCTGTGTGCGTGGAGTTTCCTGTAAAGATCTAAGGCTGCAGCTGTGTGCGCAGCGTATTGTATAACTCTATGGTTTTTCTGGTTAATATAAACTCCCGTGGACGTGGTTTTCCTTGAGGAGATGAGCTTCACATATGTCTTCTTGTTATAATGTTTGTATGAATGATTAACTGTTTAAAGTCCACTACCTGTATATGCAAGACTCTTGTATTATCTTTGCGACTGCTAAAGTGAGTTGGAAAGGTCCCTTGATAGCTATAAGTGCTAAGTACCGACGAAGTAGTAAAGCGCTGTCGCTGCAGCGAGCGAGGAATGCGTTACTGCGCTGGATGCGCAGGGCGAGGAAGTACTTAACGCGTCGACGCAAGGAATAGTTGCCTCCTGCGCTAGAGAGGAGAATTGCGCAGTGGGCCTGCCGAGGAAGGAATCCGCGCAGCTGCGCCGAGCGGCCTGCGGGAAAGTCCGACCGCCGATATCTGAGGAACCGGAAGAGGAAGAGCAATCTTCGCGTCACCCAGGTTAAGGAAACCTGATTCCTTAACCCCCCCATAGCCACTTCGGGTGAGACCTCGAGCTGCTGCGCAGTTCGTTGCCGAGAGGGCCAGTGCGCCAAGGGGTTTTGTTGCTGCGCTTCATTAAAACCCGGGTCTACCCAAGAAAGCAGCCAACAGACTCATATCAGGTTGAGACTGATAGTGAAGCAAAACCTAGAGTAACTACCTATCATCCTATTACTCCGCAGAAACCTCTAGTTGACGACAAAAATACTATTAACCCACAGAACAACAGTAGTAGTAACACCACAGGAGAAAGTACTCAGAACGTTCCAAGTTGTAATATACCTAACACATCACAGAACACTATGCCTCCTCGAAGAAGAATGACAGTTAACATCAAAATGCCTATATTCATAGGAATGAGTCTAAAAGACCCTGAGAAACACTGGTTTCTTTGTGAAGCCATGTGGAATGTTAAACAAGTACATGATGATGTTGTTAAGCAAGCACAATTACTCACCACATTTAGGGACAGAGCCTTAACATGATTTATGAAGTACTTTGTTGGACAGAATAGGACCCTAGTGGATATTAGGACTGCACTCATCAGAGAATTTTAAAAACCTAAGTCAGAATCACAGTGTATCACGAAGATCAAAGAAATTAAACAAAAACTTAGTGAGCAAGTGTGGGAATTTGATCAAGAGTTCAAAGGGTTGTTATATCAAGTGAGCTTTGACATAGCACCACAACAGCGCCATGAATAGTTCATAGCCGCGTTGTTTCCACATATCAAACTACCATTGATGCAAAAAAAGGTTACTTCGCAGACAGAGGCCCTAGAGATTGTGATGAAACTAGAGGCTTCACCTATAGGAGAGACTAGCACAAGTATGGTTTAGATATAGACCCAACTATAAAATATGACATTACAACTGCAAGATATGAAGAAAGGAAAAGAAACCCAAGAAGAGGTTTGGTGTAAAAAGTGTAAGGGAGAAGGCCACTCCAAAGAAAATTGTCCGGTATTTAAATATTACATCGCTAGTGGAGCTCCAAACCCATTGAATCAACAATAAAAACCATGGTGTGAGATTTGCCGATGTAGAGGACATCATCTAGAAAACTGTTATTTAATTCAGAAATATGTGCAAACACCCAAGAACTTATACCGCACATTTTGTAAATCAGTTGGCCACGATGATTCCAACTGCAAAGCCTATGAACTCGTGATAGAAAGAAAACATGATGTCTATCGAGTACAAGAAGAAACACCGCATAACAATGAAACCACAGAGTGTGATCAAGGCACGTACAGAGGATGTGGTGGATTTAGAGGTATAGAAAGAAACAATGGCCAAGGAAGAGGAAAAGGTAAAATAGTATGTTATAATTGCACTCAACCTAGACATCTATCTAGAGATTGTACGAATGCTTGTACTACTTGCAAGTACTATAAATATTTTGACTATGTCATTGAGGCATGCCTTGTTTTGCAAGCAAAAATGAAAGAAAGAATACCAGAAGCACAAAATCAAAATATACAGATGATCGTAGCTGAAAACAGAATACAGATTGCCATATTCATGCTGTGACGCGAAGTGGATCCATAACGGGAGAAGATCAAAGAACCGAATCCTTGACTTCTGAGAGTCACCAAACAAAACAAAATCCTATTAAAGGGACTTGGATAAGAAAAGCAATTGGAAAAGCACCTGCTTTCGATCTTCACAAGGAAAAATAAGTCTTCATGGAAGCAAGAGAAACCTTCAAAGATCCAGAACATGTAACTCCACAAGTCAAGTTGCGAAGTGAGACTTCGCCTGTAAAGGATATGCCATCTTCGTATGATCAATCATGTATTGCGACAGACACGATGAGTCCTATTGCGTAGCTATTACAGAGCTGCGTGAACCTGTTGAAGCATGAAGATGCTTTAGCAGAACTACATAACCTAATGATTCATTACAGGTAGCGTAATGTAGGGACTGAAACACATAGGGTGGTTCATCATATTAAGAACCATAAAAGAACTAGAAGGGAAATGAGACTGAATGCGTAGATCAAAGATTTTGAAATGGACGAGATTATCCTTGACTTAGGATCATAAGTAAATGTATTGACAAAGAAGACATGGGAACAAATTGGAAAGCCGAAGTTAACATGGTCACCAATACAGTTGAGGCTAGCCAATCAACAAAAGGTTCTATTATTTGGGAGGTTAGCAAGTGTCCTTTTTGACATTGATGGAGTGTGAAGTAGAGCAAACTTTGAAGTGATTGAGATTGTAGATGATATCCAACCCTATCTTGCACTACTGGGGATAGATTGGGAAATGGATATCCTCTCAATTATAAACTTGAAAAAGACGCATATGATATTTGAAGGAGCAGATATCAGGGTCATCACACCCTTGGATGCATCACAGGGACCTAGATACACTGAACCAATGAGACAAGAATGCAGAGCACAAGATTTGGATCAAATATACAAGATAAAGGTGAATTAGGAAGACTACATCAACCCAACTAATGATGGAACACTGAGTTGGCAATGTGATAGTTCTTGCATATCCAACTCAGATGCAGGACTAGAGAATTGGCATAGCAGAATGCACGAAGTGTCTGCAAGAAGATGCACACAGCTCACGATATCACTACAATGGATTGGAACAGAGGTAAGTCCAATCCCTACTCATGATGGCTTCACTAATATTCATACTATTTTTTAAGAATATCTTATATCAATTTCAGATGAACATAAGATAGCAACATTGGATACAACACTGCACGCTACAGCTGCTAGATGGTGGGATGTGCATAAGCAGAATCTGACCACATGGGAGGAATGTAAGCATATGGTGGAGATCATATTTCTGGAAGAAAATGAGTTTGTACAAGTGAAATATAAATGAAAAACTAATCCTAGATATCTAATCAACCATTGACTGAAAGCATGGACACATAGACTGCAAACGAAATGGGTTCATATGTTTGTACACACATTAGAGCAGATTTCGAAGAACTGATATATAGAAACAGAACTGCACAGGGGAATGATAGAATGGTCTGTCATGATTAAGAACTTCCAATCAACTTTCATCTTTGAGGACGAATGTCTAGGTATAAATGAGGCATCACAGATCATCAAAAAGAAGGTATTTAATGACACACCAGAACCTGCATATCACCAACTAGAATGGGCAAGACAGCTAGAACATGCCCTGGAATGTTATAACTTCACTTTAGATGAACAAGAAGATGAAAGCGATGATAATGATCCGTGCAATGTAAACATACATGAGTCGGAAGGAAAGCGCAAATTTGAAGGACCTCCATTGGAAATTCCGGATCTAAGTAATCCTGTAAAAACTCAGAAAGTGAACATTGGACCTACTGAAGAACCGAAGTTCGCTTCCATCAGCGATTATTGGGACAAAGAGATTGTTGCGCAGATAGCAGATTTACTCCGTGGATATGAAGACTTATTTCCTACGAATTTTTCCGAAACGAAAGGAATTTTGGGCGACTTGGGGGTTATGAAAATACCTCTCAAGCTAGATGCAAATCCCATTAACAAGATACCTTATTGACTCAATCCAAGATACAAAGAAAGGGTAAAAGCAGAGCTTGATAAGATGCTCGACACAGGAATCATTGAACCTGTAGAAGAGTAAGAATGGATAAGTCCCATGGTTATCCAGGAAAATAAAACTAAAGGAAAAATTAGGATATGTTTATATCTAAGAAATCTAAATAATGGATCACTGCATGACACATTTTCTACTCCATTCACGGATGAAGTGTTAGACAATGTTGGAGGGAATGAAGCGTACTCTTTCACTAATGGATTTTATGGATACCATCAGATCGGAATTGATACAGCAGATAGGCACAAGACTACATTTTCCACAGAATGGGGTTCATTTCAGTACACATTTATGCCCTTTGGTCTGAAGAACCGACCTGCTATTTTTTTAAGAATAGTTGTTTCCTCATTCAAGGATTTCATCCATAAATTCTTAGAAGTATATTTTGATAATTGTACAATATTTGGGTTGTTAAAGAACCATTATGCCAGCTTAAGACTGATGTTAGAAAAGTGTAGACAACATCAGATATCCCTTACCTTGAATAAGAGCATCTTCTGTATTCCCTATGGAATTCTATTGGGACACATTGTTTGTAAACAAGGGTTGATGTCTGATCCAACTAAAATCGCAGTTATTGTGAACTTTCCAGCGCCTATTTCAGTAAAACAACTATGCACTACATTGGGGCACACAGGCTATTACAGGAATTTCATCAAAGGATATACGCAGATAACTGTGCCTATGGAAAAATTGTTGAAGAAAGAAGCGAATTTCATATGGACTGAAGACTGCCAGAAAGGACTCGACACACTGAAAGAAAGGATGGTAATTGTGCCTATTTTAGTTTTTCCAAATTGGAGCAAACATTTCCACGTACATGTAGATGCTTCATCCATTGCACTTGTTGTTCTATCTCATCCAAGTGAGGGAGGCATTGACCATCCTATTGTATTCTCTAGCAGGAAGTTGTCCTCATCAAAAAAGAATTACACTACGACATAAAGAGAAGGTTTATCCATGGAATACGCACTACAAAAGTTCAAACACTATTTGCTAGGTGCACACTTCTGTATGTTTACTAACCATTCAGTGTTGAAATACCTGGTCAATAGACCAGTGTTAAGGGAAAGAATCTATAGATGGTTGCTACTCTTTCAGAAGTATGACTTTGAAATTGTTTTCAAGCCAGGAAGGATGAACTCATGACCTGACCATATTTATAGAATTAAGTCAGGCAAAGAACCTACCAACCTAGACGATAATCTACCGAATGCGTAGATTTTTTCTATCCAGATAGCAAATGACTATTATAAGGACATTGTAGAATTCCTAACCACAAGTCTGGCACCTACAGAGTTTACTACGCAGCAGAAGAAACATATGGTAGTAAAAGCAACGGACTTCACCATAATTGTAGGACAATTATACAAGCTAGGACTAGATGAAGTACTGCGCATATGTCTGCTAGAACACGAGAAACCATTGATACTTGCTGAAGCACATTCAGGTGTATCGGGAGGTCACTACGTAGGAAGAGCTACTGCGAAGAAAATCTTAAGACCACGACTATGGTGGCCCACACTCCATAAGGATTTAAAGGAACATTGTCATAGTTGCAATGTTTTCCAGAGAACAGGGAAGCCATCTCGCAGAGATGAGATGCCATTGATGCCACAGTTGACATTGAGAGCCTTTGATAAATGGGCTATTGATTTTGTGGGACCTATTATGTGATGAACCTACAATAATTAATTAATGAAAATACACGAGATATCATAAATAATAGAACATAATCACTTTTTTATTGATCATGGGCCACTCCGAGGGGGAAACCTCCTTTGAGCAAGCCCAATACAATTAACTTCATGGTGCCTTCAATGACCTCAACACACACTTATATACTAAGTCTATGCCCAATAATATGAGTCAAAACCATGGGACTTATAATACTATGGGACGACTTACAAAGCATATGCGTCCAATACTATGGGCTAATATAAACTACGGATCAACAAATACTATGGGACGACTTACAAAGCATATGCATCCAACAACAATATACTAACATAGTAAAGATAAGGGTTGATATAGGTTCCTAACATCCCCTCTCTCTTAGAAAAAGCTTTGTCCTCAAAGCTTTGATTGGAGAAATTGTTGCAGAATCTAAAGGAGTGGTTCCCTAGTAGCATCCTCGGGTTGCATTTAAGGCCACTAACGCCTTTGGAGTGTCAAGGAGGATTGCTTGGAAGGCTGTAGATGAAGAAGAACCTTGTCAGCTGCGTGGAAAATGCACTCAGAATGGTGATGATCGGCTTGTTGTTTCAGGTGAATTCTGGCCATGTGAAGATTGTCCTGCAGAATGAGAAGAATCTGATCATGGTTTCGAAGAATCGAGTCAATTTCCCGAACTTGGGAGCTGCTAAGGGTGTATGGAAGAAGAACTGGCGGTGTTTTTCCATAGACTGCTTCATATGGTGTCCTTTTAGATGTGGTGTTGTACCACCAGAGCGCTGCTAGGAAATCCATAGAAATAGTTGGCCAAAGCTGTGTAGGGATGGGCAAGGGTTTGAGCAATCCCGAAAGGAGTGTCGTTTCACCCTTGTTGACTTGGAAAGTATCATCGTCAGCCACCATCTATTGAATTGTCATTTTTAGTCCCTGCCAAAAGAAGTTACATTGTTCCCAGTCATACATTTTGCAGAACCCAGAGTGCCCTGTTGATGAAGAAGCATGGAGTTCATAGAAGAGAGAGCCCTGTTGAACATATTGCAACCAATTTGGAACAAGCAAAGAAAGAGCTGTAAGAGAACTGGGTCATCAATTGTGCAAGAAGGAGCATCTTCCACCATATTGTCCTTACCCTTCTTGTAATTGATCACATAGGGATAACCCATTTCAGGTGTGTTGGGGAGGAGACCCATTGTTCCAGAAAATTTTCCAGACTCAAGAGATCAGTCTTGATGCAGAAATAATTCCCTAATAGGTATGGCTGCCACTTCTTTACTGCATGGAAAATAGCCATCATTTCCTGCTGAGAGGTAGATGTGGCTAAATTCTTACCGGAAAGGTCTCTTGAAGGCAGCAAGCGCATTTGTTCAACAAAGATACCTGCATATCTATCCAAGGAAGTAGTGGAGACTGTGGATGGGTGCATCTGAATGGAATTGAGCTGAGCGATGACACCATGTGAATTCTTCTTAAGGATTTTTTCCAGGCGATGTGAACTGATGATGTAGAGAGACCCTGGTTGTAAGCCCATAAATTTGTGTTGTGCCCCGTTGACTTTAAACTGCATCCAAAGTTCAGCAAAATCCCATAAGATGGGGCCAAGTGTGCGTAACCATTGAACGCCCAAAACCACATCACATCCGCCTAAGGACAATGAAAACATGTCAGAGCTTAGGTTATAATATTCCATAGAGATACGCACATTGTGACACTTCCCCTTGCAAGGTAAGGTGCCCCCATTGGCAACCATGACTTCAAAGTTGGAGCAAGGATGGACAAAACAATCAGCCTGTTTGGTAATCCAAGGGTCAATGAAGTTATGAGTGCTACTAGAATCAATGAGTATGGTAAGAGGGAGATTCTTGGAGTATCCCCTGACTCGCATTGTTTGTGGGGTGGTGATGCCGATTACAGCATGGAGAGAGATATCGGGTGGGTCATCCTGAGATGGGGTGTCAACAGGAGGGTGTTGAATGGTGACCTGATCATCTACTGTATCTGTAGCTTCTTCACCAATTTCTAAGGCAGGCAGAGAATCCACATCCAAGAGATAGAGCTTTTGTTGAAGACATCTATGTCCCTGAGTGAATTTCTCATCACAATTATAGCAAAGCCCTTTTTCTCGGCATGCCTGCATTTCTATTTCAGACAAATGCTTGATAGGAGTTGGTTGAGGAGAAGGTGTGATGGGAGGTCGTTGGGAACCCATATTTCTGAAGGGAACAAAGGTGGGTTTGGAGTGTTGTTGAGCTGCGATCTTGTCCTCGGCCAGCTTAGCCAACCCTAGGACTTCCATCATTGTGTTGGGACAAAACATTTTTACCTCTGAGCGGATTTCATCCTTGAGACCACTGATAAAACAACTCCTGTAGAATTCATCAGACAATCCTTCTATGTGATTAGCCAATTTCTCAAATTTTGTCTGATACTCTCTCACTGTGCCAATTTGGTGAAGTTTAGTGAGTGCTCCTGTGAAATCATCAAAAGCACTAGGACCAAATCGTGGCAAAATGAGTTGGCAAAAATTTGTCCAGTTTGGCTCGGGATGATCTTTGATGTACCAACGGTACCATTGAAGGGCTTCCTATTCCAAATGAAAGGATGCAAGTGGAACTTTCTGGACATCAAAAGTATTATGCAGACTGAAATATTGTTCTGTTCGCTATATCCATCCAGTCGGATCAGTACCATTGAAGCAAGGAAAATCAAGCTTTGGCCCACGAAAATTGTTGGAAGAAGAGAACCCGGTGGCTGCAAAAGATTCTGGCTGTTGGTTATTGTTCATGGCTGAATGTTGAAGATGGAGGTTGAGAATTTTTTCATCCAGATCTTGGAGTTTGGTTTGGATGGCTGCAAGTGCTTCCTCCATGGTGTTTGCTCCTGCACGGGTGACAACCATAACTAGGTTTTTTTTTTTTGGTGGAATGGGTAGAAAAACACATATAGAAGCTGATTTAGTAAAGGGAAATTTGGATTGGGGAAACAATCTGATGGGTAATTGGGGTTTGACTAGATTTTGGACACTATCGAAAGGACATGAAAGCAAAAAGGAGGATTTCAGAAGCGGGGTGATAGAATGAGAAAATTTGGAAGAGAGGGACAAAGAAGCAGAATTCAAAAAGGAATTTTGTGGTAAAAGTTGAAGGTGATTGGGTGAAATCTGAGGAAGTTATGGAAAACCCTAAAAATAGATAAATGTGGGATTTCGGGCTTTGGGAAGGGGAATTGGAGATAGGGTCCTCAAGAATGAAAGATGCAGAATGGAATGATAGGGGTTCCCCAAAAATTTCAAGGGAAACAGAGTGAAAACAAGGGAGATATGGAGAAAAAACTGATTTTTTTTTTCCAGAAATGGATCGGCAACAGCGGTGCGAAAGGGATCCGCAACAGATGGATCTGCAACGTCGTGGAAGGGATAAAAAATGGCTGGATCTGAAATGGAAACTGGATCTGGAACGACTTTCAGAATAGATCTGAAACGGCTGAATCTGGAATGGAAGTGATCTGCAACAGTTCAACTGAAAATAGATATGGACCCTAGGTATGTGCGTCTTCATAACAGTTCCGGGGTTTCACTCGGCCACCAATGCTGTCTGACGGCTTGCGTATTGGGGTAGTACCCCTCACTCCACGGCTTAGGTAAAAATAATAACCGCTTTGTCACAAACGACAACTCTTGGTTTACCTCATGGGTGGAAACTAGTCAATCAGGTAGGGGTCGTTGCCCTTTTCGCTGGCAGGTCCTCTCAATGGGTCAGCTACTTTGGGGTTCCTGTGGTACTCCTCACAATGATTTTTAGGGATTATGCCCAAGTACTTCCCATAGTTAAGTGGATAGGGCTTATTCCCAAATCCGAACCTGCAATAGATGCGAAAAAAAAATTTGGCATAAATTTCACCCAGGGAGCCCAAGAAAGTGCTCTGATACCAGATGTGATGAACCTTCAATAATTAATTAATGCAAATACACGAGATATCAAAAATAATAGAACATAATCACTTTTATATTGATCATGGGCCACTTTGAGGGGGCAACCTCCTTTGAGCAAGCTCAATACAATTAACTTCACGGTGCCTTCAATGACCTCAACACACACTTATATACTAAGTCTATGTCCAATACTATGAGTCAAAACCATGGGACATATAATACTACGGGACGACTTACAAAGCATATGCATCCAATACTATGGGTCAATACTATGGGCTAATATAAACTACGGATCAACAAATACTACAGGATGAATAACAAAGCATATGCGTCCAACAACAATATACTAACATAGTAAAGAGAAGGGTTGACATAGGTTCCTAACATATTAACCCACCAGGAAAGTGAACTGGTTCGAGATACATTATTACAACTACAGACTATCTAACCAAATGGGTAGAGGAAAAACCAGTAAAGGACTGGAGTGCAGTTACTGCCGCGTAGTTCATTTTTGAAAACATCATCACAAGGTTTGGATGTCCAAAGATCCTAATGAGTGATTAGAGAAGACACTTCTTGAATAGAACTATTGAAGCCCTGACTGAAGAATTCCATATTTACCATTAGAAGAGTACACCATATCATCCACAAGCTAATGGAGCTGTTGAGGCTTTCAACAAGGTATTGGAAAATGCATTGAATAAGGTATGTAATACAAACAGGGATAGTTGGGATCTGCGAATACTAGCTGTGTTATGGGCATACACGACAACTTGCAAGAAGTTGATAGGACATACACCTTTCAGGTTAGCATATGGACAGGAAGTTGTGATGCCAATGGAATACATAGTACCAAGATTGAGAATTGCAACTTTCAGAGGCATGGTAGATAATGAGACAATGGAAGAAATGTTACTACACTTGGTTGGCTTAGAAGAAGATTGCGTCATTGCAGGATTTCACCAATAAATGCAGAAAGACACAGAAAAAGCATGGCATGATAGGCATATCAAGCACAAATTCTTTTAGGTAGGAGATCTTGTCCTTCTCTATGTTAGCAAATTCATGAAATTTCCTGGCAAATTTAAGATGCATTGACTAGGGCTATATGTTGTCAATCATGTTACTAATGGTGGCGCAGTTCAGCTAGCCACATTAGTGGGAGAAAACCTACTAGGTCTTATTAATGGAAGTAGACTAACAATCTACAAGGATAGCCCTAGTTATCCAGACCTCAATTGATCAGCAACGAAGAAATTCTAAGTGTCATGTGTAGTTGAAACTGGACACTAATAATGATAGAATAAATATTTCGCATGCAATTTTGGTGAAACGCGAGGTTCTATGAAATATCAGATGCGAAGTGCACATTGGAAGCGTAGATGCGAAGTGCACGTTGGAATCTGCGATGTGAAGTACAAAGAGGAAGCACATCTGCGAAGTCAAATATGAAGGAACATAAGTGCAGAGAGGAACTTTGCATACACATTTTTTCTGAGCCGTAAGCGTAGTTCAAAGAAACTAGTCGTTAAAATGTAGGTCGGAAAAATAACCGTTATATAGTGTTTTTACCAATGACTGCTTGTGCATTTAACGCAAATTTATCCGCTTCGAATGCATTCAACGAAAGAAAAGACTAATATCCTCGGTGGATTTGGCCAATGGTCACAATAGTTAATTTCTATCTAGTTGTTTGAGGGCATGCCTCAAGGTTAAATACGCCTATAAATACCACTAAGCCCAAACTCACGTGCTTTACCGAAATTTTTTCCGCAAGAACAGTTTCAGTAAATACCAGTGAGTGTCGAGCAATATCGAGAGAATACATACTAATGTCCAAGTGAATTTCTGAACAATCATCAGTTGAACAAGTTGCGAGGGATTTTAAACGCTGCGGGCTTGCAGGGGTAATGAGAATGCCTGGAAAAATATCTATTCCAGAAAGAGGTTTGGGGTCAAGAAGCTCACCGCGTCATGCAACAAATATGTAGCGAAAGGATAAGAAACCCATTAAGGATCCTGAGAAGCCGAAGGCAGGAGGAATACCGAATACTAGACTACCACTACCACCAGGGGACAGGCCCATCTATGTCATGCAAGAGTACATTCCACCAAGAAGGCTTGACGCGCCAGCATTTACCCCGTACAAGAATGCGTAGTATGACATTCCGTTACCGTTGATTTCCATCCATGTAAAAATACAAGAGGAATTACTTGGAAAGATAGTGGAATGCAAGTTCTTAAACCACAATCTTTTAAAGGGGAAGGACCCTAAAGAGTCGAAATATCCTCAGTTCCAAGCTGACCGGTATATGTGTCGAAGGGAGGATGAGAAATTGGGAAAACCAATCATCGTCGCACAGGATTGGCTCAAGCCATTGGTTCCATCTGGATTGTTGAATCTCCTGCGTATACCTTATTTTGACCGAAGTCCCGAGTGTGCTACGGTGGTGCACACTCTATTGTCGTGCATGCACCAGGGTGTTCTATGGCTCAACCGAAAGATTGATATCAATGTCGACCTAATCTACAACATCACTCATCTGAGCAAGCGAGGTGATGATCTTGCAAGATAGTTCGTGGGAAAAACGAAGGATAAAGAAATCACCAAGCAAATGAAAGAAGAATAAAAAATAGTAAAGGGGAAATGAGGTTTTGTCATAGATGACATTCAAGACCCAGCTACGTGGTTCATGGTTCAACTAGTAGCAGGATTTTTTTGAGGAAGTGTAGACCAGTGGAGGTTCTGGCCGCAGCAATTCTCCTCGCTGCGAAAGCTAAGGATGGGAAACCATACAATTGGGAAAATTATTTACTAAATGAGTTCTTGGAGGATGTCCAAGAAACTTAGGAGACTGGAAGTGCATTTCATTACACTTGGTTGTTGATACCGATTTCTTTTATAGGTTGGAAGGAGCCAATGTATCAAAACAACCTTCCAATGATAATAGGATATTTCTGAGCGGTGAAGTATGCCAACATGTAATCAAATGCGTGGCCTGACAGACAGTGCGTCAACAATGAACAGATGCACACTTACTATGGCCAGTTGTGCGATGTGATACAACACACTCCGCGTATCTCGAAGGATGTGACCACCATGTATCTTTAAAAGTTGTTATTTAAGGCTGAATTGCACTCTATCTACATTCATCCCAGGGTCGAGAATTAGAACCTACAATGGTTCCCAATGGATTACCAGTTGGATATGAAAAGGATTGAGCTTGCCCTGGAAGATTGGCCAACAGAGTGGAAAGTAGATGTACCTATGGAAATCCATACTACATCAGAGGAATGTAAGGAAAAATATCCAGTATATGAAGAGGAGACAACTAAAGCAAAGACACAAGTTGGGGAAAAGTGAAAGGACCCTGAAGGGTCGACAAAAGAGAAAGGTCCTAGGAAGAAACACAAAGCAAGAAAGACTCCGTCAGAGGTGAAGTTACACAATGATGATTATGACTGCATTTCACTACGTGTCACCGAGCAATTAGAGGAGGTCTCGCGCTAAAATATAGCAAAAGGGAAGAGACTCAAGTGCAGATAAATGAGAATCTTGCACAGCTCAAGAGCATGGTTGCAAGGATAGAACAAGTCCAGAAGGACTCGGTGCGCAATTTTGATTTAGAGGGAAATCTAGGTGAATCAAGCCAAAATAAGAGAAGGCCATCAGCCTGAACAACGAAACCTCACTTGGTACGAATGGAGTCACTGAGTATCATCTTCCCAAGCAATGAGCTAGCCGAAGGTGTGAAGAAGTTAGAGCACCTATATATCAATGTTGGAATGCTACCTATTGTGGGGTTGCACAATATGCATTTGCAAGTTTTAAAAGAAATCAGGGATAGACACATAGTCTCTTACAACCAAAACTTACATCTTGAGGATATTTACAAAGAACTATCAGAGGAAAGTGCACAAAAAACAAGAGAACTATCAGAGGCAAGTGCACAGAAAATAAGAGAACTAGCTAAAGCATAGGAGAAGCGAAGAAGGATGGAAGAGACAGTTGCTACGGTATGTGCACAAATAACATAATGCGAAGGCAGCTGGAGTTAGAAGATACAATAATTCATATTGGAAAGGTGGTCAGTGACCTTAAAGCAGATATGGCAGACATGGAGATCTCCCACAAGGAAGAGGTTGCTAACCTCGCAACTCAGAAGCCACCTAGTACCCCGCCGAACATGGTAGAAGCAAGAGCTTCCAAATTAAGGGATTCAACAGAGAGTATATCAAGTGAAATAGCAATATTCCAAGACTTACTGGAATAATCCACTAAGGTATGGGCTATGCTACAGGAGGAACCTGCCCTACAACAAATTTAGGACGAGTTGCATCAATGACAGACAAAGTTGGACTCTATGAGCACAGCTATGAAAACCTTGACACTTAGAGAGAAATTTAGAAGTTCAGAGAAGTTAAGGACTTGAAGCGAGAATTGCAAGTTTTGAGAGAGAAGGAGGCTGATACTGCAGCAAGGTTACAGCCAATGCAGGAAGAGGCGCTCACCCTCATTGGATAAATCGAAGAAAACAAATTACAGGAACTCCGCACCACGGAGAAGACAGTTAAAGAGTATACTTAGGAAGACGTATTAGAGGCGATAGTGGAAACTATTAAGGAATTCGAGCAGGAAACAAAGGAAGTAGTTGCAAAGTTGAGCACAACTCTTCAGGACTTAGCTATAAAATTGAGTCCTCTAGAGGACGCGGAGCTAGAGCCAAATGGATCAGAGACGATCCGAGTAAGTGTTAGGGTCCTGTTTGTTGAAATATTGTAACTTCTAAGAATATTATATTTGTACTTTATTATTCCAGAGATGTTTCATTCCTCCGTGAAGATCTTATTGTATATCTGGAGATGTTTCATTCCTCCGTGAAGATCTTATTGTATATCTGGAGATGTTTATTCCTCCATCGGATTGTGGTAACTTGGGTTATTATACTTCCCTAGTGGGGGTCATCCCTGTATGTGTTATGTGGGTCAAAGGGTTATTAGACCACCCTAGAGGGGTCGGCCCAATCAGTTGTAATGGGGTGTTTAACCCAGTAATTAAGTTGGGGCCGACCTAGCTTGTGTAAAATTCAGTCACGGAACAAGTATAAGTAGAGGAGGATGTTCCTCACTTATCTCACTCATTCATTCACTTGTGAGTGGCGCACTTGTGTGAGAAAGGTCTGCTGTGGAGGAGGAGGAGATCATGTATTTGGTTTACATCTTTGTATTCGCTGATCATCTATATTGAGGAAGCTTTCCTGGGTTTTCTACCCCATGAGGGTTTCCCAGGATAAATCTGTGTCTCTTGTATTTATGCTATGCTTGTTGTTTCTTTAGTGATCCTATATATGCTATTGTTGTGAAATGAAATGTAATGCTGATATTTTATGTCTTAGCATATTTAATATTAACATGGTGTCAGAGCTAACCTGAAGGAAGGCAATGTATGGCACTTACGACACTTGCTTCACTTGCGACAATTTGAAGGTTTTGGTTTTATATAGCAAAAACCAGTCATTGTGGAACTTTCGCTATAAATCCATTTTTGCAAAGGTTCAGGATCTGAAAAGTTTACAGGGCGTAGATAACATCCCCATTTACCTTTTGTTCAAAAGAAACCCTTAGATTCATTGTACTTTGTGAATTATGATTAGTACAAGTTAGGGTTTCTGCCTCTTCCAGATCTAAGTCATAATTAGGTGACCTAGGAAAAAAGGTCATAACTTGGGATAGGAAGCTCCAAATGAAATTTCGTAAAATGGTCTAGGTAGTACACATAATTTACTCTCTTAGGAGATGTTTTAAGAGGCCGAAGTGGAACCAGTGACACGTGGAACACCGTACAAGTTCACTCTCTTGTTTTATCCCATAAACAAGTCACATTGTGACACTTGGAATAACTCTCTCTCAGAAAATCCAATTGAGATTAGACCTATTAGGATGGAAATATGACAGGTCAGGATATCACAAAAAAAAAATTCAGATCCTGTGGATCGAAAAGTTCGGAGTTACAGTAGAAACAATCAGGTACATATTTCTATCAAAATAGAATTATTTTTGGAGCACCTTCATTCATGGCTTCCGAAATTTAGGGTTTCAGAGAAAGTTAGAATTTTTGGAATTAGAGTCCATGGCTGAATGCTACTCAGGAAAATAAAAATTTAGAGACCAAGATCAAATTTTTTGGTTAAGTAGAAGACTGGGCTTGATCAAACCCTAGTTCCGGATTTTGATCGGAAAGATGGAAAATTAGGGCTTCAGCAAAAGTTGGAATTTTTTAAGTCTGTGACCATGGCTCGAAGCTCCTCAGAAAAATAAGATTTTAGAGCCTTGGATCAAACCTTTTGATTAGGCATAAGGGTGGGATCCATCAAACCCTAGTTCGAGATCCTGTCTAGAAGATCTAGAAGTTTCAAAGGCAATTTTGAGGGGTCAAATTTTGGAGATTTCAAAATTGAAGTATGCTAGTTTGATCAGCTCAGCAGGACACATTCTTCCATACATTCGGAAGTGTGAAAGTCAAAGTTTGAATTTTTAGGGTTTCTCTGAAAAACCCTAATCAAGCCCTAGATCCAGTTTCAGGGGGAGTTGAGGCTAAGGTTTTACATAAGAAGATTACAAGAATTTCCTGACAGGTATGACTTGAGGAAATACAGGTATGTCTTGAAATCTAATTCTTGATTAAGTTCATAATATGTTTGTCTTCATATTATTTAGGTTAGTACAATCTTGATTAATGATAGAATTGTCTTATCACCCTAGTAAAAGTATGGATGCATGATAGAAGACATTCATTGATTAGGGCTATATGAAATGCATTGTGGTGTTGTATGAGGTTGATGTTGTCTGCTAACAAGATATAGGTACATCACGAAAGACAAATCAAGTTCCATGACCATGACGACATGAAGACAAAGGCTCATCCATAATATTTGATCACATAGAAGGTTTACTTACGAGGTATATATGACTTTGTTCTATTATGCTTAACCTATGAGATATGTAGGTTCTAGCACAAGAGATCTAAATCATTGAAGAGAACAAAGAAGATATTGTTTAGGTATGTTAGACATAACTAAGCAGGTATACTAATACTGGTATGTTGTCCTATGATCAATAAGAATATGCATGAGTAAAAGAAGACTTCCCTGAAACCTTGAATACTAATGTTTATTATCTATGATCATACATATTCAAGATTATTTAGAATTATAATGTTTAGATAATATTGATATTATACTAATGAATGTATGTTTGTGTATGAGATCATGAGGATGACACTAGTGCACACTTGAGCATGCATAGTGGTACAGAATGAATAGAAGTTCAAAATTCATATAGAAGATCAAGCAGGAGGAAACCACACAAACATAAAAGATAAGTGTTTGAGTTGTTATTTGAAATAGTAAATGATATTGCTTGTAATAGTTGTATGCATATTTGTATTCCTAGAATATATCATGCTGAGTGTAAACATTCATATAAAATTGAATAGTATACTACTAATATGCATATGATTGGTAAGTTGGACAAACATTCCATTGTTGCTTGTCTAGAATGAAACCTCTTTGCTGACATGCTGAGAGTTGTGCACACTCTCGATAGTATGTTCTAGAAGAGATGGAAGGCATCTAGATAGCCACTGTATGCATATAGGATATGGAAAAGTGTTGTGCCAAAGTATTGGTCAAGATAGTAGCATAACTATGTAAACCATATCTGTATGCATAATAGGTTATCATGTCAACATGATTTGATGATTATGAAGTATTACTAATCATGTACTTAATTTTGACTTGTAGGAAAGATCATGATGAATGATGAACACTAAACAGGTGATGGATATTCAACAAAAGATTTACAAAATCAAAAACACTATAGAAGGCTCATGGCTCGAAGATTCTCTTAGAAATAAGAAGAGAATCATGATGAGATGTTTGCTCCAAGTGGATAGATAAGACCATTATCCTAATGATGTAATTGAAGAAATGCGAATCAAGGATTCAATTAAAGAAAGCTTTGTTCGGGTACCCAGGATCGATAGTCAATTGATGAGCTTAATGATCATCATGGGTGATGTGGATCTCAACCTTTGCTACAAGGTTGAATATGGTTTCTATACACAGAATACATGGATGCAAGAAGGAACTAACCACAGAGTTCAAATGATATTGACGCTCATATCAGTAGACCCATCTGACAAGAGATGGCACAGATAGATATGCAAAAGATCACTCAATGCAGAGTGTGAATGATGTTCAATCACAGAGGGAGAATTGATAGATTCTTGACAAGCTTGGGCTTTAGCAAAAGTAAAGTTGATCTGTTACGAATGATGAACCTATCATACTATTACTCTATGTGGATGATCTATTTTTACAAACAGATCATGAAAAGAAAGAAGAAGATGGCTGCAGAAATGAAAATGAAAGATCTCTTAGTATGGCAAGGCTCCGAAGGAATCTTTCTCATCCTGGGAAAGTATGTTGTGGAAATATTTTGAAGAATTGATATGTTGGAATTTGAAGCCATGGCCACTCTCATTGGTTCCGACTTGAAGCTGTTAGCTGATGACTCATCAAAGTTAGTGAATGTAACTCTGTACATACATATTATTGGGTCATTGATGTATCTGACATATACCAGGCTGAATATATGCTTTGCTGTGAAACACCTTGAGACAGTATCTAGTGAAACCTAGACGAGTTCACCTGATAGCTGCAAAGCATGTGATGAGGTACCTGAAGGGTACGATAGACTTTGGTCTATATTATTTTGGAGATCATGACTTCAGATTGTATGGCTACTCAGATGCTGATTGGGTAGGAAGTGTATCAGATAGGAATAACACATCGAGCGGATGTTATTGTCTTGAATTTGCCATGATCTCGTGGTTTAGAAGGAAGCAGTCTAGTGTGGCTCTCAACACAAGCAAATATATGGATGCTTTCTCTGCTAGTTGTGAATTAGTATGGCTTCAGGATTATTTGACTTAGAGATGGATCCCACTGTGATCTTGTGTGACAAACAGAGTTGTATCAAGATGGCAGAGAATCCAGTGTTCCATGATAAGTCAAAGCACATAGAGATCTGATATTTTGATATACGAGATATGGTGCAGAAAGGAATTATAAAGATTGAATTTGTGGGCCCTAGTGAACAAGTTACCAATGTACTAACCAAACCTCTACCTCGAGTAAAGTTTGAGTATTTCCACGACAAGCTTGGTGTAGTTCAGAAGGACCCTCCTCGAAAGGGGGAGTGATGTGGTCACTCATGATGAGATTGCCTGCATCGACAGTGAGGTCGATGATGTGGATACCTATATTGGTGATTCCGACAGAGAGGTTGGTGGATGGTCCTTAGATAGGGTCTAAGTTGACAAGGGGATTGCATCATCCTTGAACACATTTTCTAAATTGATCTGTAGACAGATGTCTTCGAGAATGAAGTCCTTAGTGGATAGGTGGGGATTGTATCGTCCTTGGACTTCGGTCCCTTGAATTGATCCATAGACCTATGTCTTCGAGAATGAAGTCCTTAGTGGACAGGTGGGGATTGTATCATCCCCGAAATTCGGTCCCTTGAATTGATCCGTAGACCTATGTATTCGAGAATGAAGTCCTTAGTGGATAGGTGGGGATTGTATCGTCCTCGGACTTCGGTCCCTTGAATTGATCCGTAGAACTATGTCTTCGAGAATGAAGTCCTTAGTGGACAGGTGGGGATTGTATCATCCCCAGACTTCGGTCCTTTGAATTGATCTGTAGATGTATGTCTCCAAGAATGAAGTCCATAGTGGACAAGGATCCCATAAATATGAAAGGAAGGATCATCCAAGTATGATAGCTCCGTAAAGACTAGGTCCCATAATTATGAAAGGAAGGATTGTTTGAGCACCACCAATATTGATGGACTAGAATCCCGTAATTTTGAAAGGAAGGATTGTCCATGATCCCGTAATTTCGAAAGGAAGGATCACCAGTGTTGATGAAATAGAATCCTGTAATTCCAAAAGGAAGGATTGTCCATGATCCCGTAATTCTCAAAGGAAGGATCACCAGTGTTGATGGACTAGAATCCTGTAATTCTGAAAGGAAGGATTGTCCATGATCCCATAATTCCGAAAGGAAGTATCACCAGTGTTGATGGACTAGAATCCCATAATTCCGAAAGGAAGGATTGTCCATGATACCGTAATTTCGAAAGGAAGGATCACCAGTGTTGATGGACTAGAATCCCGTAATTCCGAAAGGAAAGATTTTCCATGATCCCATAATTCCAAAAGGAAGGATCACCAGAGTTGATGGACTAGAATCCCGAAAGGAAGGATTGTCGATGATCCTGTAATTCCGAAAGGAAGGATCACGTGTGTTGCAGGGTATGTTGCTATTGTGTATACTTAATTGATGAGGATACTTGTATTAATGAGGATACTTGTATTGATGTATTGTAACTTGTATTGATGATATGTATTGATGAGGATACTTGTATTGATGATATGTATACTTGTATTGATGAGGATACTTGTATTGATGATGTGTATACTTGTATTGGTGTGGATACTAATACTGATGATCTAGATGATGATGCTGTTGATTGTGATGATCTAGATGATGATGTTGTTGATCGTGATGGTCTAGATGACGATGTTGCTAATCGTGATGATCTAGATGATGATGCTGCTAATCGTGATGATCCAGATGCTCTAGATCGAGATGATCTAGATGCTATAGATCGAGATGATCCATACGCTATAGATCGAGATGATTCAGATGCTGGTCGTATGACGACGATGTTGATGATAGTGTGATGACGATGCTGATGACCGTGTGATGACGATGCTGATGATGATGGTGATGATCATGTGATGACGATGCTGATGATCATGACGATTCAGATGATGATGTTGATGTTGCTGTAGCTGTTCAAGTGCTTCAAAATATGAAGACTCAGTATTGAAGATGTTAGTGTTCCAGTATTGAAGATGTTCCAGTAACTGCTTGAGTTACTGATGATGTTGAGAAACCTTCCATTGATTTATAGATGTATCATGTATGATGTTGATGAATCTTTGCTCGTGTAGATGTTGTTATAATATCCTTTTCGTGAAGGGGGAGTGTTGAAATATTGTAACTTCTAAGAATATTATATTTGTACTTTATTATTCTGAATATGTTTCATTCCTTCGTGAAGATCTTATTGTATATCCGGAGATGTTTCATTCCTCAGTGAAGATCTTATTGTATATCTGGATATGTTTATTCCTCCGTCGGATTGTGGTAACTTGGTTTATTAGAATTCCCTAGTGGGGGTCGGCCCTGTATGTGTTATGTGGGTTAAAGGGTTATTAGACCACTCTAGAGGGGTCATCCCAGTCAGTTGTAATGGGGTGTTTAACCCAGTAATTAAGTTGGGGCCGACCTAGCTTGTGTAAAAGTTAGTCGGGGAACAAGTATAAGTAGAGGAGGATGTTCCTCACTTATCTCACTCATTCATTCACTTGCGAGTGGCACACTTGTGTGAGAGAGGTCTGCTATGGAGGAGGAGGAGCGCATGTCTTTGGTTTACATATTTGTATTTGTTGATCATCTATATTGAGGAAGCTTTGCTGGGTTTTATACCCCATGAGGGTTTCCCAGGATAAATCTGTGTCTCTTGTATTTATGCTATGCTTATTGTTTCTTCAGTGATCCTGTATATGTTATTGTTGTGAAATGAAATGTAATGCTGATATTTTATGTCTTATCATATTGAATCTTAACACTATTGGGCATCGCCCAAGTTGGCACGGTTTTTGGCAATGCAAAGTCAAGGTAAGCGGAATTGGAAATGCGAAGTCATAGTAAGCGCAGTTGGCGATGTGAAGTCTAAGCATGGTGTAGTTTTGCTAATGCGTAGCACCAGCATAGCAGGTATTTTTGGTAACAGGTACAAGTAAAATGAGGTCAAGTAGCGACCTATTTTGGGTAAGAGACTCCATGATCCTCGAGAGTTGGGTAAGGAGCAGCGTGGAATTGGATGAAAGCAACCTATCATCTTAGTACAGGGTACTAAGACCATTAGAAGCAGAACGATGGACTGACAATGACAGAAGAAGTGGAGCGGTGGAAAGGAACATGCCAGTATGCCGTCAGAGCCACGTAGTTAGAAATGTGGCTGTCAAAAGAGGCGTCAGAGCCAAAAACGACGCAGAAAAGAGGCCGAAGTAAATTGAAGCAGCTGTTGACTACGGCAGGTTGTGTTAGCGGGCTAACCGTGCCTATTTTGGGGGATTTTTGGGTAGGATGGGTTTTTGGCCAACAATCATTCTAAAGACATGACCTTCAGGCATGATCTATAAAAGGGGCAATTTTGTAAGGGAAGGGTTGATTTTTTTTTTATCTTTGAGAGGAATTATTGATCAGATAGAAGATCTTACATTGATCCAAGAGAGGAAAAAGGCTCTGCAGCTGTGTTCGTAGAGACGTATTGTAGAGAGAAGAGTCTACAACTGAGTGCGCAGACTGGAACTGTTGAACCCTTCCCATTAACATAAACAACAGTTCTTATGGACGTATCTACCATCCGAGGGGTGAACAACGCAAGTACATGTGTTATGTGATTGAATGAGTGTGATTGTGTGTACTTATGTTTATGTTTACATTCATACTTATACTTATGTATGTTCGTGATTTTATATGTATGTTCACGTATATGATGGATGAGAATAATATGTTGAGTATGTAATATATATGACTAAATGCAAAAGTATTTCGAAATATGTTGAATGCATAAGTAATAGGAAAAACAGTAAGTTAGTGAAGTTTGTAAAGTGTGTGCTTGTTAAGAAGTAGTGCATCTTGGAGTTGCGTTGTTGTATTGTGGCCATTGCGAAGTGCGCAATCCCAGTGCGCGTTGTGGTAGAAGAAGTAAATGCGAAGTGGGTATGACTTCACGTAGGTCATCAGTCTCATAACTGTGCATCACCTGATTACAAAAACCTGCTTCTGTAATCCCCCCATAGCTCCGCCTCAGGTGAGACCTCAGTATGATCATAGATTGTTGCCGAAAGGGATGGTGAAGAAGGGTTTTGTTGGACCATAGCTACGCGGAACCTGGGGCAGTAAGAGAAAGTTGAATAATGAGGTTCATAGCCAAGAAAGTCAATGCACCATTAATGTTGCAATTACTTGAACTAAATGCACTGATAACTTAATAGTATACATAATTTTACGGTGTTGCTCGGTCACATCATTGCACCGGTACTAGTGCTCTGACATGCCATCGGTGCACCATCAACATTTTAATATCTAAATTTTAAATATAATAAATTGCAATGCATTTCAATAATTCAAGCCCACTATGTACGGTGCACATTTTTGGATGAAATGCATCGGCATGTAAATATCTAAACTCACCGAATTTTGTCAGATTTAATGATTTTATAAAAATATAATGATGGTGCACCCAGGTCACGTCAGTACACCGATGTTGGTTCTTTGACATGACATGGGCACACCGTATACAGATTTTTATAAATTGTTAAATGTAATAAATAGCAGTGCATTTACATAATTAGAAGCACTAGTGCACTAACATGATTTAGGCGCACCGTGCACCACATTTTATAAAATGTTCTACTGCGTTGGATATTTGTCACACTGTTTAATTAAATTGTTAAATATATTAAAATATAGTACCGGTGCAATATTCTTATTTCTGTGCACTATTAGTGGTTCAAATGGTTAACTTAAGCACCTTAAGTGGTGAACATATGTTATTTAGACATATCTATAGTAAAAATTTATTTAGACATTTTAAAGAAAAATGTAATATTGTTGCTATTAAATAGGATTTTAATTGTATGAAATATGTGAAACAGAGACGTGAGAAAGAACAAGCTGCTCAACATGAGCGTGCACAATTGGAACAATACAACATGGTTAAACAATGGGAGGCTAGGGAGAGGGAGATGAGTTTGTACCCTCAACCCATTACTTCTCAGACTCAAGAGCTCTTGAGGACTATTAGACTCTTGTAGTTCTATCAGGAGGCTACATCCTTGTAATACCCCATTTTGACCCCTATGGTTTATTGGCCTCAATGTAAATATTATATATATGTTATGTGTGTGTTTTCCCTAGTGTGGATCTCAAGTCCAAGGCCCCATTAGTGTATGTTCATGATTTAATTACATAGGAAATTATTTGATAGTTTGATTATCCATGAGTTGTTAATCCATGAAGATTTGTAAATAATGTAATTATTAATTAATGCAATAAAATACCCAAGAAGATGGATAAGGAGGCAACCAATGAGAAGGGTCCATGTGTATCCATTAGGGAGAGGTGAGGTGGTTATGGGATTGTTGACCATGCTGCCACATGTCCAACTGTGAACCCATTTGACTCCCCATGCTGACATTAATACAACTGTAAGAGGGTGGGTGAGAAAACAAGACCCATGAATTCTATGGAGTATGGAGAAACCTACGAATCCGTATGAAGTGTATGGCCTTGTGTGTTGCTTGTCCCTTAATCCACTCCACGCCTGGGAAATATCCCATCCTATTTGCTAACCATGGATTGACCAAGAAGCCAAGGGAGGGACACACCTGTAGAGTCTGGTCATGAAGAAAACAAGTAAAAATCACAATTTCCTATGCAAGCCGAAGGTGCAGAGCCGAGAATGCCCAAGGAAACTCGGTACAAGAATGAAACTGATTGGGACAGCCATAGATCGGTTTTTGGGATAAATTGCAGAGATTCAATGACCTAGAGAACCGGTAAGAATCCCTTAGGATCGAATGTAGAAGACTAAATTCATGGGGCAGAGTTTAGGGCAGAACCCTATGAAGGATTGCTTGTATAGCAGAGAGAAAAGGTCACTTAGGTTGGTTTTTCTTAATAAACCTAGTCAAGGATGTAATCTCATGACGAACAGTAGTTGAACCTTTCTATTCCCACCCTGAATAATAATGGAGGGAAGGGATCTTGAGGGACTGTGTAGCAGAGAAGAGGGCCTTCCTTGTGTTGGGTGAGGTAGGTAATGTGGGTGTCATGCTTACTGAGTGGTCTTAGATTCCTGTAGCTTTGGGGTAGAGCTCACTAGATTAGCAACACCCCCCCTTGTTCCCTGTATTGCTCGATAAACCCAACTATAGGTTGGGTTAGCATTGGGATGAGACCTTGGCTACAAGAGAGTCCATTAGCCCTCCTTAGTGGATACACAGCCCAGCTCGGGGGTGGTCTCTCACCTGAAAGAATACAAGATGGACAGAGACCTAAGGTTGGGTGGAAATTTGTCCTCACTTAGCGAGTTGCTTGGGGCAGCTTCAATATTCAAAGATAAGTGCTTATGTGGTATAAACTATGAGGTTTCATGTATTATGCTTATGTGTTGATGCTCAATTTGTTGAATTAATGTTGTATGAATTTGATCAATAGATAGAATGTGTAAAAGCCTGAGTAGAAGGCTGAGTTCATGTTGAATACTTCATTTAGTTGCACATTATTAATGCATTACAAATCTTGCAGGTCATATATGTTTTGGTTAGACTTAGTTTCATGCACCTTATGAATTGTTATGCTTGTCATGCCCTAGACTAAGGAATGGATGATTTCATGAGATTGCTCATTAGGAAGATAGGTAGAGGCTTGAATATGAGATTGAATGCATGTTGAATACTTCATCATTGGCATCAATGTGATGTATGAGTAGCCCCTGCAGGCTGTGGGTGTAAGGATTAGCTTAGCTCATTACATATGCTTATTTTGCATTGTCTTCACCCTTAAAAGGGATGGCTTGACTCCACCTGGTCTTGGGAAAGGAAGGGGATAGCCCTGATGTGTTTTAGAGCCCCTCTGTGTTCAAGTGAAGGGAGAACTCATGGAAAGAAGGAGACAAAATCCCTAGAAGAAGGATAAAGGCACTTAGGTGGAGTTATGAAAAAAATTTAGTATGGAAATCGCCATGGTTGGAGTGCTCATATGGGATGGGAATTGCACCATTGGATAGATATCTCCAATATATTTATAGTAGTACCAACCTTGTACCATTTGGCTTAAGGATGAGGGAGTTATGCCTCTGCAAAGTTTACAGGACCAGAGGAGGTGCTTCCGCAGTTCCGCATCCGCAATGAGGATTGAAGATTGCGGATGTTGGAAAATAATGTTGGATTGGACTTCTGCATTCCCAAATTTTGCAATACGAATTGTAGAATGTGGAAGGAGAAATTTTCTGGAGGATTGGAATTAGACTTCCACATTCCCGCATTTCGTAATGCGGAAGGAGAAATTTTTCGAAGGATTGAATCTGGGATTCGACATTCCCGCATTCTGTAATGCGGATTGCGTAATGCGGAAAGAGAAATTGTCGGAATGATTATTTTGGGGATTCCACATTCCAAATCTTGCAATGCAGATTGTGGATTGCAGAATGCGGACCGTGGATTGACTGCCATTGTGGATGTGTGCGGATTTGGAGAAAACAAAAGAAACAAAGGGTCTCCTAACTTTGTCCCTTTATCTTCTGTTGAATCTGATATATGCACAACATGTAGTTGATAACCGTTTTTATATAATTTTCTCAGCTGTAAGGATGAAATCTGCCTCACTGAGACTTGTTTTGGAATTCCTTTAACCAACCTTGGTCTTCCTTCATCATCAATCCACTCAAGCACCTTCTTATAGCAGTCAATCTTGGCTCTATGCTTCACCAATCAATCCATGCCTATCAAGGCATCATAAGATCCTAAGGGTAGTACATTCAAGTTTACCTTGGTGGGAATTCCATTAAGCTCTATGGAACATTCCACCACTACTTCACTCACCTTTCTCTTAGTCCCAGTGTCTAGTTGAACTAACCAAGACTTACTATGTTTCACTTTACTAAGTGAACAACTTTAAACCACCTTAGGAGACACATAACTACAAGTTAATCCTGGATCAATTAAAACTAAAATAGATTGCTTAGCAATCATACCTTCAACTTCTACCACTGCTGATTGGTGGTTTTCCTAGTGATCATCTAGTGTTGCATAGATTCGAGGTTTGTATCTAGCCATATATTCTATCGTGGTTGCTTCTCCTAGGTTATGCAAGCTTCGGGGATTCCCTCTTTGATTTGGGAAATATCTAAGCATGTAGTTGTCTCCACATCCACAACACTAAAGTGGTCCTTTTGATGTTTTATCTACTGTTACAGCTGGTTTGAATCCACTTCCTACTGGTTTTCCTTGTGGAAAGTTTCTAGATTGATACTTGAAGGATGGCTTGAATCCACTTCTCCTTGGTTCAAATCCTCCTTTGGGATTTCCTTTCCATGCTAGTTGAGTGTCTGTCCTTCCTTTATTCTGCTCATAGAAGATCATGGCCATTCTAATGGCTTCATCCAAACTTGTGGATGGAAAGACTCAATCCGATCCCTATAGTTATGTGGTATGCTTCCAAGGAAACAGTGAATCTTCACCCTTTCATTCTTGATGTAATCTATATACGTTAACAATTCCAAGAATTTATGAACATGTTCCTCCATGGAATTTTTCCCCAACTTGATTTCATTGAACTCCTTTCTCTTATTGTCATAGTACCTAGATGATAGGTATTTTTCCTTAAAGTATGTTTTAAACTGTTCCCAACTGATCCTTCCTTCACTGGTTCTCTTCACTTTCATGATATGTTCCCAACAAATGGAAGCTCTGCCATGCATATTGTACATGGAAACCCTAGCTTTCTCACTTTCTGAATAATCATGCATTTTGAAGTACTTTTTCATTCCAAGTAGCCATGCCTCTACCTTCTGGTCTGTGTTTCTTTATCCATCAAACATAGGAGGTCTTGCTTTCCTAAATTCTCCTTGTGGGATCCCTCTAGACCTCCTTCTTCTCTCAGTCCCGTTGTAAGTGTGCCTTGGACTCTTTTAAGAGTCTCTGGAGTGTCATGACCTGCTGGAAGGAGATACCAAAGAGGATTTTCTGTGCCTTCTTCTCACATAACCTTTTATATGGCTTGGATTCCTCTTCCTAGAATGGCCTCTATAGTGACTAACTGGATTCCTTTATTCTCTTCCCATATTACTTGGGTTGGACCCCATATTAAGCCCTTGATGCATGTTAGTGAGGCTTTGTAAAATGGCTGCATTGAGCTGGTGCTGCTCTTCCTGAACCTTTATCAGCCTCTCATCAAAACTTACCATGGTCTCAACCAAGTTTTGGGGAGTCACCTGCTCCCTTCTTCCATTATATGTTGTTTCAACGTGCTCTTCCTGCACGTTTTCCCCTACCACCTCTTTTTCAGGCTCGTAGGGATTCTGTGAATCATTCACGATCACCATTCTTGGTTTCTTGCACATGACCTTGTTGTATGATTCAATTATAACCTATTGCAATCACTTTGCATGATATAATTGTTTATTAGATAGCATAGAACTTGAAACATCCATACAATCTAGAAATTATTCATTAAACAATTAATAATAAGAGTTTTTTTAGGTTTAAAATAGTTCCATGGGCATTTTCTTGCGTGCGATTTCTTCCACGGTTCGGCTCTAACAGCCCCAGTGTTGTAACCGAAGCTCTGATACCAATTTATAATGTCTCCTGACCTCCCTTGTGGCCTTCAGAGGCCACTAAAGATCCTTCATGACTTTTTTTATTTACTTCCAAAACCATCGATCCGCAATCCGCAATCCGCATTGCGGATGCGGAAATGCAATTCACCATTCCGAATGGCCTTTCGCAATCTGAAATCTGCATTGCAGATGTGAAAGTGAAGGAATCTGACTTATCCACCAAATGACCTTTCACAATCCGCAATCCGCATTGCGGGTGCGGAAATGTGGAAATCCAACTCCTCCATCAAATGACCTTCCGCAATCTGCATTGCAGATGCGGAAATCCAAATTCTCCACCAAATAACCTTTTGCAATCTACAATCCGCATTGCAGGTGTGGAAATTCGTAAATCCAAATTCTCCTCCAAATGACCTTCCGGAGTCTGCAACCCGCATTGCAGATACGGAAAGGGTCATGCTCAAGACCCTTACACCAACAAGTTTCCAAGGCAACTTCTAAGGGTCATAACTTCCTCATAATGGGTCCAAATGAAGCAATGTTGGTATCGTTGGAAAGCTATTGGAGATATCTATCCAATGGAAAAAGCCCCTTCCCAACTAAGGTATCTAACATCCTCATTTTATCCTATAATTGTTTGTCTATAAACCCTCTAAGGTGCCTTCCATCCTTCAACAGGTCTCTACCTACCTCCTGCCATAACCCCATCTTTCCTCTGACTCACAAAGAGGGTTAAAAATACCACAATCCAAGTAAACATTACTCATGATTAAGTGAGGTCAAGCAGTCCATTTACAAGGGTAAACATCTCATAACAAAATACTTATAATAAATGAAGCTAATGCTAACCATACATCTAACACATGTAAAATTAGCAATGCATTACACTCATGCAAATAAATGAAGCATTCAACCTGCACTCAGCCTTCCACTCAGCATTATACATGGTATACCTACTATTCACATTCATATAAAATTCATTCAATAAATTAAGCAAAACAACATAATAATAACACATGAAATAACATCATTCACTCCACATAACACTTATCTTTGTATCTTGAAGTTGCCCCAACAACTAGCTAAGTGAGAGGAACATTCCACCCAACCTTAGGTCTTTGTCCAGAATATACTCTTTCATTTGAGAGACCACCCCTGAGCTAGGTTGTGTATCCACTAAGGAGGGCTAGGTAGGCTCTTCAACAATCAAGGTCTACTCCAATGCTAAGCCAACTTACAGTTGGGTTTATCAAGCATATAAAGAAACATCGAGAATATTTCTAAGTCAGTGAGCTCAACCACGAAGCTACAGACATCTCAATAACTTAGGAGGTATGGCACCCACATTATCCACCTCACCTAACATAAGGAACTTCTAATTCTCTACTACATAGTCCCTCAAGGCCTCTTCCCTTCTAGTGTTGTTCAGGGTGGGAATAAGAATGTCCAGCTGCTAGTTCTATGAGATCACAATAGTCATTGGTTTTATCAAGCATTCCAACCCCTAATCCTACCTTTTACATTTGCTAAACAAGTTGTTTCATCACAGGGTTGCGTATCAAGCTTTGTCTTGCAACTCGACTCTCTACTTGCGGATTCCAGGACTCACACAACTTTGTCAAGATATTCACACCCTGTAACCCACCTTCAAGAACATCTTCAAGGTTCTACCCATAGATAACGTATACGTCTAGATTCCTATGGCATTCGGCTCTACTACTACATTTCACATAGGAAAGCTCTTCTTCTTCCTCTATCTCATGGTTGGCTCTGCGTTTCGGGATCCAAAGAAGTCTAGATCACTAGCGCATAGAAAGAACAAGGTTCCTCTAGCTTCCTCGGTGGTTCTCTACCTCTCACTCCAATCCCCCCACACACAGCAACACTTTTTTTTTTCATAGGATGGAACCACCATTGAACAAAATGAACAACCCCCTTCTCAAATCTTAGCATCATTTTTATCTCCTGCGAATATAATCCGTCAGATTTCCTTCTCCACGTTCTGTAACCAAATCCCTACCCATACATGGAATCAAATCAGTTTCCCCCTGCCCAAGTGGTAGCATGGGTCACCATCCCACAACCACCCTCACCTCTCCCTAGTGGATACCTTCATCCCCTTTTCACTAACTTCCTCACTTAGGAAGTTTTGGGTATTTCATTGCAATATTAAACATTTACATAAATTACAAAATTTCATGGCTTAATAGCACATGCATAGTTTCACTGTCAAATACTTTCCTATGAAAGCAAACATTAAGCATCCAATAGTGGGGTCTTGGACTTGAGCTCCACACTAGGGTCAAAACACATTGCACAAACATAATATTTACATTGAGGCCAACAAATACTATGGCAAGGTAGGAGTATTACACTGATGAAAACCATGGCTGCAAGGTTTGGGGGAGGTTTTCAAGCCCCCCTACTGATTCTCTTGGGGGTCTCTGGGTTAGGGGCATCCCGATCCCGCATGAGGTAATGGTAGGAGAGGGAATGAGATCCCAATATTAAAAAATGGCAGGAACTCCAATCTGGAGCAAGCATGGCCAATGCATTCCCAAATTGGGCCTAATACCCTCAATGCAGATCAAATCTAGTAAGCTGAGGGATCAAATCCAATACATGCAATATCATGCGCTTATAGGTAAATTTGTGGGAATGATACCATTGGAAAAATCCCTAGTCTGGTGGATAAACTCGACTTGGAAACCACAGGGTCATTATGATCTACAACTGGGTTCAAAAGTCTTTTTAACCATCTCTTTCCTAAGCACGTAGGATAGAAAAAAAGTATTGGATGGAGGCCCTTATTTATTCCACTCTGTTGGCCTATTCTTAATACCATGGAAGGAGAAGTTCTGCCTAGATAAAGAGGATATGAGATTTTCTATGGTATGGATCCGTCTATACTCCCTCCCAAGCGAGTACTGGGACTCAGAAATTTTGGAACATATCGGGAACAACTTGGGCTCCTTCATCAAGATATCCAAGAAAACCAAGGCACAATGATATAAGGCCTATGAGAGGATATATGTTTACATGGATCTATTGAAAGAACTACCAGAATCCATCAATATCTCATGGGAGGACGAATATTGGGTGAAAACCCTAGATTACAAACAAATCTCATTTAGATGTCGGAGATGCCACGAATATGGACATTTGTTCAGATAATGCTATATGAAAACTCCAAAACCCCCTCCTGGATGAGGAAAATATGGATCAAGGGTTCACTAGGATTTCCACACGAAAAAGAGGAGGGAAAAAACAAAAAAATATGGAATCCCCAAAGAAGATTTTAACGTCCAATCAATTTGAAGCACTAAGAGATCAATCAGAGGAAAACATTACTACATCACCTATTGAAGACCAATAGGAACCGAATGGACAGGAAGAGAAGAAAGGAAATATGAACGAAACAACCTATGCTATGGAGGAAAACCATAACAAATACCTACAAGGGGAAACAAGAGAAGAAACTGAAGATATGGATATTGCAGATCTAGATTGCGATGGCATTGAACAAGCCTGCGAAGATGCAGAAAAAGGATATGTTCCCTGGGAGCAAGTAGTTCTACTAAAGGAGGCTATCATCAAAGTAAGGGAAACCAACCGTCTTGGTATCAACCCAGGATCTCGCAAAGACTACAAGAGAAATCATGAAGAGATAATCAAGAAAATGAGAAGGAAATCATATAGGAAATGTATTGCTGCATCAGGTTTAAAGCTGATTGAATCAGGTCAGTACCCTGCAATTAGGGCTACTCTAGGTTTAAAAATATTTATGTTTTAATAAATATTGTATCATGGAATATAAGAGGTCTTAATAGTCCTCAAAAAGAAAATATCTTAAGAAAAAAGATTCAGAAGACAAATCCATCCATTGTTTTCATCCAGGAAACAAAGTGTTCGGAAAACCAGCTTCAAGAAACTGCTAAGAATATCTGGAAAGGAAGTGAAGGAATTGGTATGGATTCTAGAGGAATCGTAGGAGGCCTAGGAATTATGTGGGATCCCCAAACAGTAAGATTTTTTGGATTCTATGGCAATCATTGGTTCCTCTCAGCAGAATTTGGAGTAGTTGGATTCCCAATTACTGGTCTCTTAACCAATGTTTATGGACCTCACACACCTCGAGAAAAAATGGATTTCATTGATACTCTAAGGATAATTTTATCATGGGAGGAGAATTTAATATCATTACCTTGTTAGAGGAAAATAAAGGAGGAAGGAAGAAATTGGAGGAAAAATGTGGTCGCTTCAAAGATACCATTGAAGGCATTAGGATGGTAGATGTTATCTCGGGGCAAGGAATATTTACGTGGAACAACAAACGAAAAGGAGATCGCCACATTGCTTCTCACCTTGATTGCTTTCTTGTATCTGAATCAATTATGGAATCTGGTAGTGAAATATTGACTTCCATTCTCTCAGCTATTGGCTTTGACCATTAACTAGTGGAACTATGGTGGAGTGGATTAGGGTAACAATTCAAAAAGACCTTTTGATTTGAACAATTTGAACAAACCACTCGTTTTAGAACCCCATTGTTAATAGACTTAGGCATATTTTCCCATATTTTGTGGTATGGGAATTGTGGAGAGAAAGATGCTCTAGAACTTTCCAAGAGAAATCTGGAACTGAAGACAAGGTCTAGAACTCCATCCAGAATAAGATGCTCGAAACAGTGAAAATGAAATCTTGGGAAAATGCGGATTGGGAGCTAACGCCTCAGATTCCCTCATCCTGCAGGCCTGGGGGATATCAATGCCAATGCAATGTTATTTGAGACAAGAAAGGACATCTATGACAAGTTCTAGTCCCTAATTATGGACTCCTCCTCCTGCTAGTTTCTTCAAACTTAACTTCGACGGTGCTTTGAAATGAAATCCCGGGCCTGTAGGATTTGGATGTGTTATTAGAAATCACCTTGGCGAAAAGCAAGGTTTCAAAACTGGCTTCATTGGCACGGAATCTAACAATGCAACGTAAATGGAAGGTTTACTCCAAGGAATACAAATGGTTGGTCTTCAGAAATGGACCCCACTAATTGTTGAAGGAGACTCTAAGATAATCCTCCACATGGAAAAGAATATCCATCATGGAAATCCGAGCTTCAATGGGGCAACATCATGGTCATTAGAAGAGAGGTTGGAGAAGTTGGTAGTGATGTTACACCCCATAATGGATCTTACCTTCAACCACGTAAAAATAAATGGTAACAAGTTGGAAGAATTTCTGGCTAACCTCGAGATTGAAAACCATAATTCCATTTATTCCGACTCATGGATGGACCTGAACGATGAGACAGCCTAGTTCAAATGCAATGAAATTATTCTTCAAGACATCACACGATATTATGAAGTGGAGGAATCCCAACATCGGGAGGGCCCTCACCTAGCTACGTGACGTTTCGCCACACTCGCCAAGCAATCGAGGATCTAAGGTTGAGGAAATAGAGCCTTAATCAACATTTACTTTGGTTTATTCTCAATCCTGTCACAACTTGTGGTTACAGTTGCAGTTATGAGCACAGGAAGTGGAGGATCCAACCATCCGCTAGGAAGATATCTTCAAAGGACTACGAGGCACGAGTAGTTTATAATGGCAGGTATGATGTCAATTATTGCATGGAATGGAAATTTTACTTATAAGGAATGGAAAGGTGGTGGACATAGATGTGTTCACAAGGTTCTTCTCTCATGCACTTAGCCAACATTGTTCTATTCATGAAGAGAGGTAAAGTTCAGGGAATCAACATAATGGAAGACCATTGTAAGGAGGAAGATGAGAATATCACACATGGGCAATGTCTAAGTCATAAAATGTAAGAAGCTCCTTTGGACAAGGGCCACCAGGTCTCCCATGTGAAAAATAAATCTAGGTTGGAGGCTCAGATATTTGAACTGGGTTTCCCTTCAGATGTGTAGCAGGAAATTCAAGGAGTGGAACAATAGCTATGGAAAAAGCTACACAAGGAAACCCCGCATGAGGAGTGTCGAAAAGTGGAATATTGGGTCATGGATCTGGGAAACAATGTTGACCACCTAATTCTTTATGAAAGGAGTGTTTCTCTATACTAGGTGATGAATAAATTGATGGGGCATGTTCTTGGGAGCAAATGGAGAAGACCAGAGGAGGGGAGCTGATGGAACAGTTGCAGAATTCGCTTCAAGCTGATTGAAAGGAACTGCACCGGAAGATGGAATTATTATTACAATCCATGGGCATCCATTTTCCTACTTATCCAGCGCCTGCGATAGACAAGAATCCTCAGGGTCACTTCCTGTACTTTCCTTACATTCTATTGTAATGGTCCTCTAAGATCAGGGGTTGTTTCTTTTCTGGATAGATGGTGTTTTTCCAGGTTTCTACCACTATGTTTTATCTGTGTGTGATTATGTTTGGGTGTAGAAGTCTTATTTTCTGGGAGGTTTTGGGAAATCTAGATTATATGAAGGCAAGTTGTCACGGAAATTGTAATTTTGGTTTTATGTTATGGGTAGATCAGTCATATGGCAATTCTCACTTTGTAAGGCCTGGGACCCTAGAATTGCAGAAGATCAACAGAGCTTCGACTTGTTTTTCTTGAATGTAACCTCTCTTATATATATATAATACAAAAAAATTCTTACTTACAAAAAAAAACATAACTATGGGTCGCATTGTATGAAGAGAAGAGGAGGAAATGGGTCATTGATAGAAAAGAATTCAGGTGGTTGCATGGTAGAAGCATGCTTTTTCTAGATCATTCAAAAGAAAATATGCCAATGATATGTCCCAAATAGTTGAGTTGCAGACCAAGTCAGAGAGAAATATGGTGCATCCGATCGTTACCCTCCTGAAGAGGAGGATGTGCTAAACATTGGGATCGGGTGTAGCAACTCGGTAATAAAATATTTCTATACATTTCTAACTTTATAATGCAACTTTGAATTCTAACATCTATTTTTAATATATTAATGGTTGGGTTATTAGACATATGACACCATCATTTGTTAACTTTTATTATAGGTGCTTTTGTTCCCATCTATGTGGTCTTATGGAGAACTTTTTTCACCGAGGATGCTGATGATGGGCATGTTACACAAGAATGTGGAGTGGAAGTCGAGTTCAACCAATCTAGTCGTCCTAGCCACTGAGATAGAAACCTGATAGGAGGGATGTTGGGTTATGTCAAAAAGATACAAGCTATCGTTGAAGTGGACTTCTCATCTTTCCAATGTGTTATTTCTAAGTGCAGATGGTGGGAAACATTCGATAGGAACAATGTAAACAGATATCATGATAGTGGGTTTATATGTACCAACTCTAGAAATATGTGGGATGAAAGTAAGGAGCCTTATGTTTTCCCAAAATAATGCAACCAAGTGTTCTTTTACCTGGATGTGTTGGATAGAGATTGGTGGTTCATATTAATACATGACCCTATATCTAAAGATGTTTTTGAGAACAACAGTGCTATCATGCCAATCGAGGAAGATAATTAGGTTGATGGAAACAAAGAGTGATATGTACATTTTTTATTTATCATTTACATATTGAGATGTCATTTTGTTACTGTCTAATTTTTTTTATTTTTTTTGCATGTTATAATGGTGGAAATGGAAAGTTGATTACTGGATGCAATGTTTAAACAATTTCAGTTGGTTAACAATCAATATGATACAAAATATGGTTCATGTCTATGAAGTAATTTATGGTTGTATGGAATGATTATGTCATTGTCGAAATTACTCATATTATGTTTTGTGTATACATATAAATACACCATGAAAACAACTTACATGATTCAATTTTATTTTTGTGAACTTAAAGGCTAACATATTCTTTCTAATTTGAAGGTGGTCTCAAATTTCCATATTAACAGTTCAATGCTTGTATTTATTTATGTTTTTGTTATAAATAATGTTAAGAATTATAATTGCATTAACATATGACATTTCTATTAGAATGTAATGTTTTTTTATTATATGATTTGATTAAATTTAATTTTTGTTATAATGTAATGTTTTTTATTTGTTGATTGTATTTATAATGTTAACTCCAACATAGAAAATGACACATTTGTAACCTTGATGGAGATTGAAAATTCAACAATTTTTTTACTAGTGTTGAGCTCTACAATGACTTAATTTATGGCCTTGATAACAATGAAATTTACAACAAAATTTAAGGTGCTCTCTAATTTCTCCATCAATATTTGAATGTTTGTATTTCATGATGTTTTTGTTATAAATAATGTTAAGAATTATAATTTCATTAATTTATGACACTTGTTATAATGTTTGCGAATATTTTTTGGATGACAATAATAGAGAAAAAATGGCTTTAAGGACGAAGGTGTAGGTATGGAATCTTCTTTAGGAGAAAAAAATGGCTTTAAGAGAGAATATTCTTTTCCCTTTGTAATACAAGAATTAAATATGTTATATTAATAAAATTGGATTTCATTTCTTCATCTCTCTATTTATAGGAGGTTAAAATCCATCTTAAAACTGGTTGAGACAATAAGGATTTAGATTAGTCAGTTAACAAATATGTATATATGTTTAATATTTATTCACCTTATTTTATGGTTTGTAAATAAGTACATAGTTTTGATTTTTAAATTAAATCCATAGTTGTATATTTGACTAAAAATATTTCATATATGTATCAATATATAATCATTGATTTAGATTTTCTTAATGCAAATTTATAATAACATAATTTTATGTTAATCTAATTTATATAATTAATATGAATCTATACTATTTTATAAATTAGATATATTCATTGACAAACTCAAACATGAATACTTGATATCTTAAATCTTGAATAGTTTTGAAATTAGTATTCAATAAGAAATTATTTTAATGATATTACATAAAAATAAAATAAAAATCATATTAACAAAGTAATAAACAATCCTTAAAATATAATAACATTAACAAAGTAGTATAACATCAGTAATGAATTGAATTAATATAAATTTGCAATCATTTATATATACTTAAATTGATTAATATATATTAATAGTTAATCCAATTTATATAAATTTACTCTTCAATATAAAAATTGATTTTGATGACTTAAATGTTAATATGATAAAGAAATAGTTGGAAATGTAACATGTGTATTTCCCTTCATTAGTCAATTATATATATATATATATATTACAATAGAAAATAGATCAAATATTTCATAACATTTAAAAACATGCAAAGGGGCAATGTGCATGATAATTTTAAACACCATCATCATCATTATCACCATCTAACATAAACATGCCATCACTATCACTGTCACCATCTAACAAACATAAAAATAAACACCATCATACCATCATTAACATAAAACTAATACAAATAAGCATGAATGTACCATCATAAACATTATGTGACATATTCATATAACATATACATCTTACAGATTTAAGCATCATTTAACACACATAAGATCTAACAATAACATGTAACAAAACAAAAGTTCCCTTTTATAGCATAACCATCATAAACATCATCAAACCTGACCTAACATATGGGACATGACCATCATCATATAAATAAACATCAACATCAACATCTGTAAAATGGAAAATTATGTGTGTGTGTGTACACACACACACACACACATATGTATAACATCAAACCGATGATAAGCATCAAATATACATGTCTAGTCAACCCCTAGAACCATATCATCATCACTATATGTCAACCCACCAAATTTATCAGCACCTCCAGCAGTAGAGCCAGAGGCATGATCAGTACCTCTGTTAGGAAATAAACTAGCATGCATATCGGTAGGAAAGGAATCTCTTGGAATGTGGATCATCTCACTCGATCTGAGCATCCTATCGAAAGATGAGGGGACTACTGGATGAGGATGATGGGTAGCCCATGAATCTATAGAGGGTGGTCATTCGGGTAGGCATAATGGATCAGAAACTCGATTGGTCGAAGAAGGTGGAGGTGGGGAAGGAGGAGGTGGAGGAGATGTATGGGATGATAAAAGAGGATCAAGAGGAGGTGGAGGAGGAGGTGCATGTGATGTGGAGGATAGTTTAGCAGTTGAAGGAGGAGGTGGAGTAGTAGATATCGAATTTGATGGAGGGGGGGTGGACGTAGAGGAGGTGGAGGAGAAGGTTGATGGTCATCCATACTAGCATCCAATATAATGTGTGCACCGATAACATGATGGATCAACAACCTCATATGATGAGGAATAATCCTCCATATCTTTGTAAGATGAGGCAGTCGATGAATGTCGTACACTCACACAGGCTAAAAAATCACATATGCCAACAATGTGGCCAACATGTCTTCCACATCCTACTAATAACTATCTTGGAGCCTACGTGGATGGTGGAAAGTATGTATACCATCCAACTATGGCCTATCTTGACTGTGCTCCTCCATATCCTCATCCCCATGAGTGGTAGGAGGAGTCCTGACCTCAGCATCAAATGTGCCAATGTCTACAAAATATATAGTACACAATAATAATTAGACAATTTCATTACAAAAGTTAATATTAATATTTTATTTTCATTAAGTATAAAGAGAATAAAATGAAACTAGAGTAATTTAAACTTAACGATAATATTACCTCTCTCATCAGGTGGCTCATTCGGTGTGAAGAAGATCTCGAGGTACCCTCTCTATTCCAAGCCAACATATGGATATGGAACCATGTATATTGTATGGTACTCATCAATTCCCAACATATCCAACACATATGAGGTGATCCTAGATGGGAACTTAGGCTTCCCCCTCTTGGGAATCATCTACCCCCACATGTGCATATGCACCTCAGTCATCGACCTAGAAGGTAGGCACTCAAATGATGTTCTAGTGGACGTAAACCTCTCAAAAAATAAACAAAAAAGATCTAAACTAAAAGGGAAGTTAGAAATCCCATCAATGACTGCATGACATCTATCTAAACCATAACAAGAATTACACAAAAAATAGGAGACCACCTAATGCATCTAGGTATCTACACTAAAGAGTCAACATAATACAGTAGAGGGAAAATAATGCAATGCCCATCACTAATGGAGTGGTCCAACATCGTAAGAGAAAGAGAGAGGAATCTAACCTCCTCTCAACCATAAGTAGAGATCCTAAGCTACCCACACTAACTTGAAAATCAGAGGGATGGACGACCACATCACTGATTATATATCTCAGAGAGTAATCTAACTAACTCTCCATTGGAGCACCGATTGGGACATCAGAGAACTGGTGTAAATCCTCCACTCTCCTGGATAGCTCATTGATGAAATAAATATCCTCCTCAGTGGGTTAGAACCACTGACTGGAACCAACATGAAATTATTTCCTATGATGATCCCAACATTAAATTAATTGACATAATAATGAAGAGTTACCCTTAAAGGATTGTAATGCTCCCACACCTCCCAGGTGGCCTTTAGAAGCCATGGGAGACCCTATGTTTCTTTTTTTTTCTCCAAATTATTCCAAATCCACACACAACTGCAATGGTAGTCGATCCATAGTTTGCATTCTGCAATCCGCAATTTGCATTGTCGGATTCAAAATGCAAAATCTTGAAAATAATCCTTTTGACAATTTATCTTTCCACAATCCGCATTGCAGAATGTGGGAATGTGGAATCCCAAATTCAATCCTATGAAAATTTTCTCCTTACGCATTCCGCAATCCGCATTGCGGAATGCGGAAGTCCAATTCCAATCCTCCATAAAATTTCTCCTTCTGCATTCTGCAATACACATTGTGGAATGCGGAAGTCCAATCCAACGTTATTTTCCAACATCTGCAATCCGCAAGCCGCATTACGGATGCGGAACTATGGAAGCACCTCCTCTACTCTTGTAAAATTTACAGGGGCATAACTCCCTCACCCTTAAGCCAAATGGGACAAGTTTGGTACTGTTGGAAATATCTTGGAGAGATCTATACAAAGGTGGAATCCCCACCCCATCTGAGCACTCCAACCATGCAAATTTCCAAACTAAAATTATGTTCATAAATCCACCTAAGTGCCTTTATCCTTCTACCAGGGATTCTGTCTCCTTTCGACCATGAGTTATCCTTTCACCTGACATAGAAGGGCTTTGAAACACATCAGCGCTATCCCCTTCCTTTCCCGAGACTAGGTGAACTCAAGCCATCCCTTGGAAAGGTGAATACAATGCATAATAAGCATATATAATGAGCCAAGCTAATTATTACACCCACATCCTGCATGGGTTATTCAAACATCACATTCATGCCAATGGTCGAGTATTGTACATGCATTCAATCTCATATTCAAGCCTACCTATCTTCCTAATGAGCAACCTCATTAAAACATACATTCATTAGTCTAGGGCATGACAAGCATAACAATGCATAAGGTGCATGAAACTAAGTCTAACCAATACATCTACCACCTGCAAGATTTGTAATGCATTACACTTGTGCAACTAAATGAAGTATTCAACATGAACTCAACCTTCTACTTAGGATTATACACAGTCTATCTATTGATAAAATTCATACAACATTCATTCAGCAACTTGAACATCAACACATAAGCACAATACATGAAACTTCACATTTTATACCAAAGAAGCACTTATCTTTGAATCCTGAAGCTGCCCCAAGAAACTGGCCAAGTGAGGAAAACTTTCCAACCAACCATAGGTCTCTATCCATCTTGTATTCTTTCAATTGAGAGACCACCCCGAGCTAGGTTGTGTATCCCCTAAGGAGGGCTAATCGACTCTCTCACAATCATGGTCTCATCCCAATGCTAACCCAACCTACATTTGGGTTTATCAAGCAATCCGAGGAACAAGGGGGGGTACTGCTAAGCTAGTGATCTCTACCATAGAGCTGTAGGAATATCATACCACTCAGCAATCATAACACCCACATTACCTACCTCACCCAACACAAGGAAGGCCCTCTTCTCTGTTGCACAGTCCCTCAAGGCCCATTAACTCTAGTGCTATTCAAGGTGGTAATAGAAAGGTCTAGTTGTTGTTCCTCATGAGATTACATTCTTCACTAGGTTTATCAAGAAGATCCACCCCTAAGTGAACCTTTTTCTCTAATATACAAGCAAGCCTTCATAGGGTCGTGCTCTAAACTCTGCCCTGCAAATTCAGTCTTCTACAATCAAGCCTAAGTGATTCTTACTAGTTCTCTAGGTCGTTCAAGCTCTGCAATTTATCCCACAAACCTATCTATGGTTGTCCCAACTGGTTTCATTCTTGCACCGGGTTTCCTTGGGTGATCTAGGCTCTGCACCTTCGGATTACACATGAAATCAAGATTTTTACTTGTTTTCTTCATGGCCGGACTCTGCAAGTGTGTCCCTCCCTTGGGTTCTTGTTCAATCCATGGTTAGAAAAAAGGATGCATGAATTCCCAGGCGTGGAGTGGCTTAAGGGAGAAGAAATGCACAGGGCCATACCCTTCATACAGATTCCCAGGTTTCCCCATACTCCATTGAATTCATGGGTCTGATTTTCTCTCCCACCCTCTTACATTTGCATTAATGTCAGCATGGGGAGTCGAATGGGTTCACAGTTGGGCATGTGGCAGCATGGGCACCAATCCCATAACACTCTCACCTCTCCCTAATGGATACACATGTCCCATTCTCATTGGTTTCCCCCTTAGCCATCTTCTTGGGTATTTTATTGCATTAATTAATAATTACATCATTTAGAAATCTTCATGGATTAAAAGCTCATGGATAATCAAAATGTCAAATACTTTCGTATGTAATTAAATCCTGAACATCCACTAGTGGGGCCTTGGCCTTGATCTCCACACTAGGGAAAACACACACATAGCATATATAAAATATTTACATTGAGGCCAATAAACCATAAGGGTCAAAATGGGGTATTATAGCTCCCGCTCCGTTACAATAACACCGTCCTCGATTTTCTCAAAATTGAAAAAAATGGGAATGCCTCTTTCATGACATCCTCCAGCTCCCATTTGGCCTCTTCGGGAGTAAGGTGATTCCATTGCACCTTTACCTTCCCTATGGCCTTGTTTCGGAGCAAAGTGACCTTCTTGTCGAGGATGCATATAGGCTCCACTTGGAACTCTCCCTCTGGATCCACCCGTATCACATTCCAATCAATTATGATTAAGGTCTTGTACATATTTCTTAAGCAAAGAGACACGGAAAACATTGTGAGCTTTCATGTTAGCAGTAAATGCAATCCTATATGCAACTGGTCCTATCCTATGAAGGGCTTCAAATGACCCACAATATCTTGGTTCCAACTTGGCACAACTTCCCAACTGTTAATATTTAATATGCTAAGACATAAAATAGCAGCATTACATTCCATTTCACAATAATAGCATATACAGGATCACTGAGAAACAACAAGCACAACATAAACACAAGAGACAGAGATTTATCCTGGGAAACCCTCATGGGGTAGAAAACCCAGCAAAGCTTCCTCAATATAGATGACCAGAAATATACAAAGATGAAACCCTGAGACATGATCTCCTCCTACACAATAGCAGACCTCTCCTCCACAAGTGCGCTATCCTCAAGTGTGTGTGTGTGTCAAATGAGGAACACACCTCCTCTATTTATACACCACTGTGACATATCTTTTACACAAGTACACGTAGGCTCGTATTTAACCAATGGGTTAAATACCCCACTACAACTGACTGGGCCGACCCCTCTAGGGTGGTCTAATAACCCTTTGACCCACATAACACATATAGGGCCGACCCCCACTAGGGAAGTCTAATAACCCGAGTTACCACATTCTGACGGAGGAATAAACATCTCCGGATATACAATAAGATCTTCACGGAGGAATGAAACATCTCCGGAATAATAAAGTACAAATATAATATTCTTTGAAGTTACAATATATCAACACTCCCCCTTAACGAGAAGGATATTATAACAACATCTGCACGAGCAAGGAGTCATCAACATCATACATGATACATCTCTAAATCATTGGAAGGTTTCTCAACATCATCAGTAACTCAAGCAGTTACTAGAACATCTTCAATACTGGAACATCGACATCTTCAGTATTGAGTCTTTATCTTCTGTAGCACTTGAACAGCTACAACAATATCATCATCTGGATCCTCATGATTATCGTCATCACACGATCATCAGTATCATCATCTCACGATCATCAGCATCGTCATCACATGATCATCAACATCATCATCACACGATCATCAGCATCGTCATCACACGATCATCAACATCGTCATCTCACGATCATCAACATCATCATCTCATGATCATCAGCATCGTCATCTCATGATCATCAGCATCGTCATCACACGATCATCAGTATCGTTATCTCACGATCATCAACATCGTCATCACACGATCATCATCATCGTCATCAATACAGGTATCCATAACAATACAAGTATCCACATCATTAGTACAAGTATTCATGCCAATACAAGTATACATATCATCAATACAAGTATCCATACTGATACAAGTAATCACATCATCAATACAAGTATCCTACCGATACAAGTAACCACATCATAAATACAAGTATCCTACCGATACAAGTAACCACATCATCAATACAAGTATCCTACCGATACAAGTAACCACATCATCAATACAAGTATCCTACCGATACAAGTAACCACATCATCAATACAAGTATCCTACCGATACAAGTAACCACATCATCAATACAAGTATCCTACCGATACAAGTAACCACATCATAATAAAAAAATACTTTCTCGGAGACCATTCATCTACGGATCAATTCAGGGACCAAAGTCTGGGGATGATACAATCCCCACTTCTTGGAGACCACACTTCTACGGATCAATTCAAGGACCAAAGTCTGGGGATGATACAATCCCCACTTCTCGGAGACCACACGTCTACGGATCAATTCAGGGACCGAAGTCCGGGGATGATACAATCCCCACTTCTCGGAGACCACACGTCTACGGATCAATTCAGGGACCGAAGTCCGGGGATGATACAATCCCCACTTCTCGGAGACCACACGTCTACGGATCAATTCAGGGACCGAAGTCCAGGGATGATACAATCCCCACTTCTCGGAGACCACACGTCTACGGATCAATTCAGGGATCGAAGTCCGGGGATGATACAATCCCCACTTCTCGGAGACCATATGTCTACATCTCTCTTTAGGACTGAAAGTCCAGGGATGATCCAATCCCCTTAACTGTCCACTAAGGACTTCATTCTCGGAGACCTCACGTCTACGGCTCTCTTTAGGACTGAAAGTCCAGGGATGATCCAATCCCCTCAACTGTCCACTAAGGACTTCATTCTCGGAGACCTCACGTCTACGGATCTCTTTAGGAATGAAATTCCAGGGATGATCCAATCCCCTCAACTGTCCACTAAGGACTTCATTGTCGGAGACCTCACGTCTACGGCTCTCTTTAGGACTGAAAGTCCAGGGATGATCCAATCCCCTCAACTGTCCACTAAGGACTTCATTCTCGGAGACCTCACGTCTATGGCTCTCTTTAGGACTGAAAGTCCAGGGATGATCCAATCCCTCTTCTTTCTCGGAGACACCTGTCTACGGCTCACTTTAGAACATGTGTTCAAGGATGATGCAATCCTCATATGTATTCTCATCAATACATCTATTATCAAAAGCATGTATTCTGACTAATACATCTAACATCAAAAGCATGTATAAGTAAAACTAAGTATTCTAAGCATAACAGTCCTAAATCTAAATTTTTCTAAGTATCTAGGTGTAGAGAACAGGTTACCTCATCATCGACCTTGTTGTTCGATGAGACAATCTCATCATCGGTGACTATACTACTCCCCCTTTCGAGGAGGGTCCTTTTGAGCTACACCAAGCTTGTCTCGGAAGTATTCAAATTTCATTCGAGACAGAGGTTTGGTTAGTATGTTGGTAACTTCTTCATTTGACGTAGAGGTTTGGTTAGTACATCGGTAACCTGTTACAAATTCAAACTTTATAGTTCCTTTCTGCATCATATGTTGTTAGATCCCTATGTTCTTTGACTTATCATGGAACAATAGATTCTATGTCATCTTGATACAACTCTATTTGTCACATAGGATCACAGTTGGTTCTATCTCTAAGTCAAACAATCCTGGAGCCAAACTTCTTCACAACTAGCAGAGTAAGCAGCCATATATTCCGCTTGTGCTGAGAGCCACACTAGACTGCTTCCAGCTAAACCATGAGATCATGGCTAATCCCAGACAATAGCATCCTCTCGATGTGTTCTTCCTGTCTGATACACTTTCTGCCTAATCAGCATCTGAGAAGCCATCTGAAGTCATGATCTCCAAGATAGCATAGATCAAAGTCTATCGTATCCTTTAGGTGCCTCATCACATGATTTGCAGCTTATCAGGTGAACACATCTAGTTTCCACTAGATACTGACTCAAGGTGTTCACAGCAAAGCATATATCTGACTTAGTATTCGTTAGACACATCAATGACTCAATAATTTGTCTGTACAGAGTTATATCCACTAACTCTAATGATTCATTTGCTAAGAACTTCAAGTTGGAATTCATGAGAGTGGTCATTCCAACACATCAAGTCCTTTTAATATTTCTCAGCATACTTTCCCTGGTTGAGAAAGATTCCTTCTGAGCCTTGCCATACATCCAGACCTAGGAAGTAATGCATCAATTTGAGATCTTTCATTTTTCATTTCTGCAGCCATCTTCTTCTTTCTTTTCATGATCTGTTTCTCATTCCCTATCAGAAATATATCATCTAAATATAATAATAGTATGATCCATAACCTTAAGGTAAAAGTTAGGAACAAATTTACTTTTGGTAAAGCCCAAGCTTATCAAGAAACTGTCAATTTTCCCTTTTAGACTGAACATCATTCACACTCTGCATTGAATGATCTTGTGCCATCTCTCGTTAGATGGGTCTACTAAAATGAGCCTCAATATCATTCGTACTCTGTGGTGAGTTCCTTCTTGCATCCAAGTCATCTGTGTATAGAAACCATATTCAACCTTGTAGCAAAGATTGAGATCCACATCACTCATGGTGATCATTAATCTCATCAATTGATTATTGATCCTAGGTACCCATACAGAACCTGATTCACACTTCTTCTTTAATTACACCATACTTGGAGCAAACATCTTGTCATGATTCTCTTCCCCTTTCTAAGAGAATATTCTAGCCATGAGCCTTCTATATTTTGTTTGATTTGTAAATCTTCTTGTTTGAACATCCATCACTTGTACGGTGTCCATCATTCATCATGATCTTTCCTACAAATCAAAATTAAGTACAGGATTAATAATACTTCATAATCATCAAATCATATTGACATGATAACCTATTATGCATACAAATATCATTTACATAGTTATGCAACTATCTTGACCAATACTTTGGCACAACACATTTCCATATCCTGTATGCATACAGTGGCTATCTAGATGCCTTCCATCTCTACCGGAACATACTATTGAGAGTGTGCACAGCTCTCAGCATGTCAGCAAAGAGGTTTCATTCTAGACACGCAACAATGGAATGTTTGTCCAACTTACCAATCATATGCATACTAGTAGTATACTGTTCAATGCTTTATGAATGTTTATGCTCGGCATCATATATTCTAGGAATACAAATATGCATACAGGCAATATCATTTACTATTTCAAATAACAACTCAAATACTTATCTTTTCTGTTTGTGTGGTTGCCTCCCGCTTGATCTTCTGTATGTCTTTTGAACTTCTATTCATTCTGTACCATTGTGCATGCTCAAGTGTCGTCCTCATGATATCATACACAAACATACATTCATTAGTATAATCTCAATGTTATCAAAACATTATAGTTCTAAATAATCTTGAAAATGTATAATCATGATTATAGATAATATTCAAGGTTTCAAGGAAGTCTTCCTTTACTCATGCATATTCTTGTTTGATCTAGTTAGTTAAATAATCAACCAAGATAAGAGACATGATATGCATAAACCCTTGATTACTAACTTTATGAATAAGCATAACCAATCATACCAAGTATACTTATACAAGGGATCCTAACACAAGGTAAGATTCTAACATGACAGGGGAAAACATACCTGGATTAGTATATTTGCTTAGTTATGTGCAACATACCTAGACAATCTCTTCATTGATTTAGAGATCCTGAGCTAGAACCTGCATGTCTCATAGGTTAAGCATAATATAACAAAGTCATACATACCTCGTAAGTAGAACAAAGATTATGGATGAGTCTTTGTCTTCATGTGGTCATGGTCATGGAACTTGATTTGTCTTTTGTGATGTACCTGTATCTTGTTAGCATACAACATCAACCTCACACAACACCATAATGCATTAGTACAATCATATAGACCTAATCAATGAATGTATTTGATCATTCACATGCATTCATACTGCTACTAGAGTGATAAGACAATTCTAACATTGACCAAGATTGTACTAATAAATAATATGAAGACAAACACATTATGAACTTAATCAAGAATCAGATTTCAAGACATACCTGAACCTTCTTAAGTCATACTTGCCGAGACTTCTTGTAGTCTTCTTATGTAAGGCCTTAGCCTCAACTCCCCCTGAAACTTGATCTAGGGCTTGATTAGGGTTGGCTAGAGAAACCCTAAAAATTCAATCTTTGACTTTCACACTTCTGAATGGATGGAAGAATGTGTCTTGTTGAGTTGATCAACCTACCATTCTTCAATTTTGAAATCTCCAAAATTTGACCCCTCAAAATTGCCTTCGAAACTTCTGAATCTTCTGGACAGGAACCCAAACTAGGGTTTGATGAATCCCACCCTTCTGTCCAATCAAAAGGTTCAATCCAAGGCTCTAAACTCTTATTTTCCTGAGGAGCTTCCAGCCGTGGTTACAGACTTCAAAAATTCCAACTTTTGCTGAAGCCCTAATTTTCCATCTTTCTGATCAAAATCCCGAACTAGGGTTTGATCAAGCCCGATCTTCTACCCAACCAAGAAATTTGATCTTGGTCTCTAAATTTCGATTTTCCTGAGTATCATTCAGCCGTGGACTCCGATTCCAAAAATTCTAACTTTCTTCGAAACCCTAAATTCCGGAAGCCATGAATAAAGGTGCTCCAAAAATAATTCTGTTTTGATAGAAATATGCACCTGATTGTTTCTGCTATAACTCTGAAATTTTTGCTCCAAAGGGTCTAAAAACTTTTTTTGCAGTAGCCTGACCTGTCATCTTTCCATCCTGATAGGTCTGACCTCAATTGGATTTTCTAAGAGAGAGTTATGCCAAGTGTCGCAACGTGACCTATTTATGGGATAAAACAGGAGAGCGAACTTGTGCGGCATGCCACGTGTCACTGTTTGAACTTCGGCCTCTGAAAAATTTTCCTGACATATCTCGCCCTGTTATCTTTCCATCATGACAGGTCTGACCTCAATTGGATTCTCTGAGAGAGAGTTATGCCAAGTGTCGCAACGTGACCTGTTTATGGGATAAAATAGGAGAGCGAACTTGTACAGCGTGCCACGTGTCACTGGTTCACCTTCGACCTCTGAAAAACATTTCTTGAGATAGTACAGTCTATTTAATACCTTTCACGTTTTACGAAATTTTATTTGGAGCTTCCTAGCCCAAGTTATGACCTTTTTTCCAAGGTCACCTGATTTTGACTGAGATCTGGAAGAGGCAGAAACCCTAACTTGTACTGATCATAACTCATAAACTACAACGAATATGAGGGTACCCTTTTGACAAAAGGTACCTGGGGATGTTATATTCGACCTGTAAACTTTTCAGACCCTGAACCTTCGCAGAAATGGATTTATAGCGAAAGTTCCATGATGACTGGTTTTTGTTATGTAAAACCCTAACCTTCAAATTGTCGTAAGTAAAGCAAGTGTCGTAAGTGCCATACCTTGTCTTCCTTCAGGTTAGCTCTGATACCATGTTAATATTTAATATGATAAGACATAAAATAGTAGCATTACATTCCATTTCACAATAATAGCATATACAGGATCACTGAAGAAACAACAAGCACATCATAAACACAAGAGACAGAGATTTATCCTGGGAAACCCTCATGGGGTAGAAAACTCAGCAAAGCTTCCTCAATATAGATGACCAGAAATATACAAAGATGAAAACCTGAGACATGATCTCCTCCTCCACAATAGCAGACCTCTCCACCACAAGTGCGCTGTCCTCAAGTGTGTGTGTGTGTCAAATGAGGAACACACCTCCTCTATTTATACACCACTCTGACATATCTTTTACACAAGTACACGTAGGCTCGTATTTAACCAATGGGTTAAATACCCCACTACAACTGACTGGGACGACCCCTCTAGGGTGGTCTAATAACCCTTTGACCCACATAACACATATAGGGCCGACCCCCACTAGGTAAGTCTAATAACCCGAGTTACCACATTCCGACGGAGGAATAAACATCTCCAGATATACAATAAGATCTTCACGGAGGAATGAAACATCTCCGGAATAATAAAGTACAAATATGATATTCTTTGAAGTTACAATATCTCAACACTAACTTCATGGAACTCTTCCTTGGTTTCACTCTCAAGTAGACATGATCCCCAATATGAAATTCCTTATGCATTCCTTTTAGATCCGCATAAATCTTTTCCCTGTCATGTGTTGCCTTCAAATTTTGTTTTATATTAACAATCTGTTACTCCATCTCCTTAATAATTTCGGGTCCAAGTAGTACCATGTTCACTGATGCTTGATGTCCATTGTTGTATGCAAACTCTACCAAATGTAGATAGTCTTCCCACATGGATGGCTTGTCCATCACATACATCCTCAACATGTCTTCAAGAATCTGATTTACTCTCTCAGCCTAACCATCAGTTTGAGGATGATAGGTTGTGCTAAAATTCAGCTGAGTCCCTAATTCCTGGAACAATCCTTTCCAAAAATTAGATGTGAAATTTGTGTCACGATACAAAATTATTTCCTTTGGAAACCCATGCAATCTGAATATCTCTCTCATGGAGATATTGGCAATATCATTGGCCTTGTGACTGGACTTGACTGGAACTAAATGAGATACCTTTGATAGCTTTTCCACCACTACCATGATTGAATCATGCTTCTTCACTATCATTGGAGAACCTGTTATAAAATCCATAGAGATCACTTCCCACTTCCATTCTAGAATGGGAAATGGCTGCAACAATCCTGCTGGATGTTGATGCTCTACCTTGACTTGTTGGAACTTTTGACACCTAGCAATGTACTCAGCTGTGTATTTCTTCATACCATGCCAAAAGTACTATTTTATTACTGATGTTATAGTTTTTTGATATCCTGGGTGTCTATAATATGGCCTTTGATGTATCTCATCCATCACAAGCTTCTTCAAATCTGCACTATCTAGAATGTATAGTCTGGTACCCTAATAGATGAGAACATCATCCTCACCTAGCTGATACCTTGCATACTTTTCATCCACAATACCCTACTGCAATTTATCCTTGACCTGAAGGTAAAATTCATCACTGATTTGAGCTTCTAGAATCCTTTCCTTCAAATTGGATTTACACACACTTACTGCTGCAATATGGAATTTTCTGCTGAGTGCATCAACAACCTTGTTTTCCTTACCTTTGACATGCTTAATCTCCAAATCAAAATCACGAGGAAAATCCATCCATCTAGTTTGTCTAGAATTCATATTTGGTTGGTCAAAAAAATATTTTAGACTCATGTGATCAATCATGAGTTCAAATCTTCTTCCGAAGAGATAATGTCTCCATCTCTTGAGAGCATGCACTATGGTTTCTAGCTCTAAATCATGTTTGGCATAGTTCCTTTCATGCTCTTTTAATTTTCTGGAATCATAGAAGATTACAAATACTTCTTGCATGAGTACTCTATTGATCCCTTCAATGCAATAATATGTGCATACCACAAAGTCTTTCCTTGGATTTGCAATATTCAAAACATGAGTGCTAGCAAGGAACTCTTTCAACTGTTGAAAGCTCTTGTCACATTTTTCAGACCATACAAATATGATATTTTTCCTTTTCACTAGAGTGATTGCATGAGCTATATTGGAGAATCCTCCAATGAATCTTCTATAGTAGCCCACAAGACCCATAAAATATCTAACATCTGCTGCATTCCTTGGAGTATGCCAATCCATTATGGCTTCAATCTTCTCTGGATCTACTGCAATGCCTTATGCTGATATAATATGACCAAAATACTGTACTTTTTGCTGATAGAAGTCCCACTTACTCGGCTTTGCATACAAATGGTGTTCTCTAAGGAATTGTAACACCATTCTTAAATGCTCATTATGTTATTATTCATTTCTTGAATACACAATAATGTCATCCAAGAACACAATCACAAACTTATCCAAATATTTGTTGAAGACACTGTTCATGAGACACATGAATGTAGCAGGTGCATTGGTAAGACCAAATGGAACCAGTGTGAATTCATAATGGACATACCTTGTCCTGAAGGCTATCTTATGAATGTCTTCTTCATTAATCCTCACTTGATGGTACACAGACCTCAATTCAATCTTTGAAAACACTCTAGCTTACTTCATTTTGTCAAACAAGTCATAAATCCTAGGAAATGGATACTTGTTCTTAATTGTCACCTTATTGAGCTTCATGTAATCAATACACAGTCTCAATGTCTCATCCTTGTTCTTGAAAAATAACACAGGTGCACCCCAAGGAGATACACTAGGTTTGATATATTCATTTTCCATTAATTCTTGTAGCTACATCTTGAATTCTACCAATTCTGGTGTGCTCATTGTATAGGGAGCCTTGGAAATTGGTGTTGCCCTAGGAACCAGGTAAATGGAAAAGTCAATGTCTGTCTTGGGTGGTAGCCCTAGCACTTCATCTAGAAATACATCCTAGAACTCTTGTAATAGTTGAAAGTCTTCTAACCTGTGCCCTTTATCTTCTGCTGAATCGGATATATGCACAACATATAAATGGAAACCCTTTTTATAGAAATTTCTCAGCTGTAAGGAAAAAATATGCCTTACTGAAACTTGATTAGGAATTCATTTTACTAACCTTGGGCTTCCTTCATCATCAATGCATTCAAGTGATTTCTCCTAACAGTCCAACTTGGACCTATGTATTTCCAACCAATCCATGCCAATTAGGGCATCATATGATCATAATGGTAGGACATTTAATTCTGCATATGTGAGGAGTCCATTCAATTCTATGGGGCACTCCTTCACTACCTCACTTACCTTCCTCTTGGTACCTGTGGCTAATTGAACTAGCCAAGCCATACCATGCTTTAATTTACCAAGAGAACAACTTTCTACTACCTCAGGAGACACATAACTATGAGTGGACCCTAGATCAATCAAAATAGAAATAGATTACTTAACAATCTTACCTTCAATATCCACCATTGTTGATTGATGGCATGCTTGGTGATCATCCACTGCTGCATAAATCCTAGTTGTTTCCCTTTCCATATATCCCATTGTAGTTGCTCCTTCTATGTTATGCAAGCCCCCTATATTTTCCTTCTGATGTGGGTAATATTTAAGCATCTGGTTTCCTTTGCATCCCCAACATTGGAGTGGCTCTTTTGGTGTCTTTTTTGCTGCTACAACTGGCTTGAATTTTCTTCTTGCTTGATGGTCATGTGGAAATATTCTGGGCTGATTTCTGAATGGTGGTTTAAATTCACTTTTATGTTATTCAAACCTCTCTCTGGTCTTACCTTTCCATGTTTGTTGCATCTCTAATTTATCTTTACCCTACTAAGAGGAATGTTCTGCCATTCTAATGGATTCATCCAAGCTTGGTGGATTTACAAACTCTATCCTATCTTTGTAATTTTGTGGTAGACTACGAAGGAAACATTGTATTTTCACTCTTTCATCATTGATGTAATCTACATACCTCAGTATCTCCAGAAACTTGTGGACATGCTCATCCATGTTATTCTTCCCTAATCCAAGTTCATTGAACTCTTTCCTTTTATTATCATAATACCTAGTTGATAGGTAATTATCCTGGAAGTATCTTTTAAACCTTTCCCAGCTGATTCTTCTTTCAGTATTTCCTTTTACTTGCATGTGGTGTTCCCACCAAATTTAAGATTTTCCACTAAGGTTATAGATGGAAACCCTAGCCTTTTCATTCTCTGAATACTCATGCATTCTGAAGTACTTTTTAATTCCAAGAATACATGCCTATGCTTATTGACGTTCTTTTCTTTCACCATCAAAAGTGGGAGGCCTTGCCTTCCAAAACTCACCCTGTGGGATACCTTTTTGCCTCTTTATTCTCTTACTTCTTCTAGAAATATGTCTTGGGGTTCCTTAAGAACCCTAGGAGTCATCTGATCTGCTGGAGGAAAACCTAGGAGAGCGCGTTCTATGTTTTCTACTGATATAATCCCTTCTACGGCTTGGTGTTCTTCCCCTAGAATGACCCCTAGAGTGACTTTCTACATTTCTTTCCTCTTGGCCTTCATTTCTTGGGTTAGACCCACCATTTATTCTCTGATACATGTCAGTGAGGCTCTGCAAGATGGTTGTGTTGAGTTGGTGTTTCTCTTCTTGTGCTTTCATCATCCGCTCGTTGAAGCTTACCATGGTCTCGGCCAAGTTTGGGGGAGTCACTTGTGCCCTTCTTCCATCAGAATCAGCCTCTGTATGTGACTCTTGCACATTCTCACCCAACATGTAGTCCTCTGGCTCAAACAAATCATGTGCATTGTTTAAGGTGACCATTCTCCCACCTTTCTATGCGCTGCCTTGCTGTACGTTTCAAGGATTAACTGTTGCAACCAATGTGCATAACACAGACATCTATTAGACATTACAAGCATGTAAATAAACCTTAACATATCCATTCAAATCTCAAATTACTCATTGGCCAATCAATTAATCAATAAATGTTCATAAAAACCACTCCATGGTGCATTTCTTGACCATAATTTCATGCACAACTCGGCCCTAACAGCTCCCAGTACTGCAACTGAAGCTCTGATACCACTTTCTCATGCTCCCACACCTCCCAGGTTGCCTTCAAAATGCACTTGCTACTTTCATGTGTCTTATGAACAATGTCTTCAGCAAATATCTGGATAAGTTTGTAATTGTATTCTTGGATGACATTCTTGTCTATTCAAGGAATGAAGAAGAGCACAATGAGCATTTGAGAATGTTGTTGCAAGTCCTTAGAGAAAACCAGTTGTATGCAAAGTTGAGCGAGTGTGACTTCTATCAGCAAAAGGTACAGTATTTGGGACAAATTATTTCAGTAGAAGCTATTGCAGTAGATCTAGAAAATATTGAGGCCATAATGGATTGGCCTACTCCGAGAAATGTTGCAGATGTAATATGTTTTATAGGACTTGCAGGTTACTATAAAAGGTTCATTGAAACTTTCTCCAAGATAAATCACCCAATTACATCATTACAAGGAAAGGAATTCAAATTTATATCGTCTTAGAGGTGTGAAAGGAGTTTCCAGAAGTTAAAAGAATTACTTACTAATGCTCATGTTTTAAATATTGCATATCCAAGTAAATACCTTGTGGTGTGCACATATGATTTCATTGAAGGATTGGGTGGGGTACTCATGCAAGAAGGATTTGTAATTGGCTATGAGTCAAGGAAGCTGAAAGATCGTGAAAGGAACTATGCCACACATCACTTAGAGCTAGAATCCATAGTGCATGCTCTTAAGAAATGGAGGCATTACCTTTTGGGAAGAATATTTGAACTTAGGATGGACCACATGAGTTTAAAATATTTATTTGACCAGCCAAATCTAAATGCCAGGAAAACTAGATGGATGGAGTTTCTTTGTGAGTTTTATTTGGAGATTAAGCATGTCAAAGGAAAGGAGAATAAGGTTGTTGATGCACTCAGTAGGAAATTTAATGTTGTAGCAATAAGTGTTTGTAAATCAGATTTGAAGGAAGGGATCCTTGAAGCTCAAGCTAATGATGAGGCTTACCTCCAAATCAAAGAGAAGTTGCAGGAAGGTAATGTGGATGACATGTGTGTAGGATATCGGATTAGAGAAGATGATTTCCTTATGTACCAAGATGCTAAACTGTGTATAATTGAAGGATTGTGTGTTGGGTCAGATACACCAAAAGCCATATTCTGGTTACCCAGGGTATCAGAAAACTATAATTGCAGCAAGGAAACAATACTTTTGGCAGGGAATGAAGAAGGATATAGGAGAGTATATTTCCAGGTGTAAAAAGTTTCAGTAGCTCAAGGAAAAACATCGACATCCAACAGGACTATGTAGCCATTTCCCATTCCAAAGTGGAAATGGGAAGTAATCTCTATGGATTTTATAATAGGTCTACCCATTACTGTGAAGAAGCATGATTCCATTATTGTTGTAGTGGAAAAGCTATCAAAAGTAGCTCACTTTATCCCAGTTGAGTCTTCTCACAAGGCCAATGACATTGAAAATATATTCATGAGAGAGATATTCAGGTTGCATGGATTTCCCAAGGCAATAATTTTAGACCGGGACACGAAATTCACTTCCAATTTTTGGAAAGGGTTATTTCAAGAGTTGGGGACTAAGTTGAATTTCAGTACAGTCTTTCTGTTGGAATATTCTCACCATCATTTTTTATATTTGCATGCCTACATGCATTCTACATGCATCTTCATGCAGATTCTGCATGCATCCAATTATCAGTATGGTAGTCTCCCAGCACCTAGTCCCCAATTTTTCATCCCTAGGATCCTGTTTCTACTCAATTCTATCCATCCTAGCCACATATGCGCCCTTGTTTCCATCACTGGAGTACAATTGCACCCTCTTCCACCTATTTAGGAGTTACATCAATCAGTTCCATGATTAGTGTATTAGTTCCTTAATTTGAGGACTAATATCTTAGTTAACTGATTGAAACACTTAGATAGACACCTATAGAGACTAGTTCAACTCTACTGACTACTGACAGCTCCTCATGCTCCCACATTGGAGTCTCCTTCCCTAGATTTGTGCCACATGCACTAGCTAGACTCAGTTAGACTCATTTGACTAATATTTAACTATTTGTGATTACTTCCATTGATTGGATGATGTCTCCAATGTCCTCCAAGCCACACATTAAGGATAATTCGAATGACCTTAGGAGGCATTCGAATTCATTTGATTGTATTAATTTATTATTCACTTTTCACAGTGCCATCTTATAGATGATGTATGATACAACATTTTTTTCCATTTCTTGTGTTAATGAGTGATTATTGTTTCAACAATTCTTCTTCTCTTCTCTGCTATTATTGAGTGAGTTTTAGTGAGGTTTGCTCCATCTGTGTGATCTCTCCTATAAAATATCACACTATCATCCTCAAATAGATGGTCAAATTGGGAGAGTAAACTAGATTCTTGAATACATGTTAAGGATGTATGTGATGGATAAGCCATCCAAGTGGGAGGACTGCCTACACTTGGTAGAATTTTCCTACAACAATGGGTACTAGGCATCATCAAGATGAGCCCTTTTGAAGTCTTGTATGGCAAAGGATTCATAACTCCAGTGAATTGGGACAGTGCAGTGAATAGGGTACTGCTTGGACCATAAATGATTGAAGAGATGGAACAAGAAGTTGTTAAGATCCGAAAGAATTTGAAGGTAGAGCATGAAAGGAAGAATAGCTATGTTGATTTGAAGAGAGTACACAAATAATTCCATATTGGGGATCATGTTTACTTGAGAGTGAGACCAAGGAAGAGATCCATGAAGTTGGGAAGTTTTTCCAAGTTGGAACTCAGATATTGTGGACCATTTGACGTCCTTGATAAAATAGGACTAGTTGCATATATGATTGTATTACCTACTAACATGAAAGATCATAATGTTTTCCATGTCTCTTTGCTTAAGAAATATGTAGATGATCCTAATGAGATCATTGATTGGCATGTGATATAGGTGGAACCAGAGGGAGAATTCCAAGTGGAAACTATATGAATCCTCAACAAGAAGGTTACATTACTCTATAGGCGAGGCATCAGACAGGTAAAGGTGCAACGAAAGCACCTCAGTCCAGAGGAGGCGACCTGAGAGCTGGAGGATTCCATGAAGGAGGAATTCCTGTTTTTGTTTATTTTTTAAAACACTAAGGACGATGTTGTTGTAAGGATGAGGGAGTTGTAGTACCCCTACCCCGCCTTAGTATTTTTTGGCCTCAATGTAAATATGTGTTTGTGTAATGTGTGTTGACCCTAGTGTGGATTTCAAGGCCAAGGCCCCACTAGTGGATGCTTAAGGTTTGATTTCATAGGAAAGTATTTGACAGTGAAACTATGCATGTGCCATTAAGCCATGACATTTTGTAATTGATGTAAATGTTTAATATTGCAATGAAATACCCAAAACTGGTTAAGTGAGGAAGCTAATGAGAAGGGGGCGAGGGTATCCACTAGGGAGAGGTGAGTGGGGTTGTGGGATGGTGACCCGTGCTTCCACTTGGGAAACGGGAAACCGATTTGATTCCCTATATGGGTACGGATTTGGTTACAGAATGTGGAGAAGGAAATCCGATGGAGGATATTCATAGGAGATAAAAATGACGTTGAGATCTGAGAAGGGGTTTGTTTGTTTTATTCGAGTGTGGTTCCATCCTATGAAAAAAAAGTGTTGTTGTGTGCAGGGGGGATTGGTGCGAGTAGTAGAGAACTGTCAAGGAAGCCAAAGGAAGCATGTTCTTTCTATGCTTTAGTGATCCGGACTTATTCGGATCCTGAAATGTAGAGCTAGCCATGAGATAGAGGAAGAAGATGAGCTTTCCTATGTGAACTATAGTAGTAGGTCTGAATGCCATAGAAATCCCGCGCGTATGCGTTATTTGTGGGTAGAACCCCGAAGATGAGATCGAAGGTGGGTTACAGGGCATGAATAACTTGAGGAAACTGTGTGAAGCCTGTAATTCGGGAGTAGAGAGTCAAGTTGTGGGATAAATCTTGGTCCACAACCCTGCTATGAACCAACTTGTTTAGAATATGTAAAATGTAGGGTTAGGGGTTGGAATGCTTGATAAAACTAGTGAATATTGTGATCTCATAGAACTAGCAGATGGACCTTCTTATTCCCACCCTGAATAGCACTATAAAAGAAGGGGCCTTGAGAAACTGTACAATAGAGAAGAGGGCCTTCCTTGTGTTGGGTGAGGTCGATAATCTGTGTGCCACAACTGCTAAGTGATTGAGATGTCTGTAGCTCTGTTGTTGAGCTCACTGACTTAGCAATATCCTCCCTATTTCCCTGTATACTTGATAAACCCAACTTTAGGTTGTCTTACGATTGGAGTAGACCTTGATTGTTGGAGAGACTACCTATCCCTCCTTAGTGGATACAAAACCCAGCTCGGGGGTGGTCTCTCAGCTGAAAGAGGATAGGCTGGATAGAGACCTAAGGTTGGGTGAAACATTTATCTCACTTAGCTAGTTGCTGGGGAAGCTTCAAGATATGTTGATGTATTTGTAACTTCAGAAGATATTCACTTGTATATTGTATGTCTTACATTTGTACTTTATTGTATCCCCAATGGATATGTATTATTCCTCCGATTGGAAGTGTCATCATTTGTATTTGCAAGTGTCTCAAGTTGCATTATAAGTGTCGTAACTTATATTTTATGGGTTATTAGACCACCTTGGTGGGGTCGGCCCTGTATGAGTCATGTGGATGGGTTATTAGGCTTCCTTACCAAGTCGGCCCAGTTAGGGTTAAAGTCAAGTCAACTCATTGTATAAATAGAGAGTGTGACTCTCTCATTTCATTCATTCACTCACTCACTCACTTTGCATTAGTGAGAGAGAGGAGGAGTTCTCACAAGTGGAGGAGGAGAATCTGCTAGGAGACTATCTCTTGTTTTGGGGTTTGATATTTGTGATCTTTGTATTTGTTCTCATTCTATCTCTGAGGAAGATGCGGGGTTTTTCACCTTCTTGGTTTTCCCTAGTGAAATGCTTTGTGTCTCTTGTCTCTTATGCTTGATATGTTGTACATGCTTTTCTCTCAGTTAATATCCTAGACCATATTGAATGAAATGATGAAAAATAACATGGTTGTTATCACCTAGATTTTATAGCATAAATACCAAGGTATAATACATGGATATCTCAAAAAATTCCTTGGAGAAAGATTGAATATTTTTTTTATTTTCATAGCTAGGTGCTAAGGTAGGAGAAATAATTGATTTGGAAGTGCTAAGTATAATAAACCTGAAGAAATTTCAAAAGAAAGTGTTAAAATATAATCAAAGTGATCAAAAGGAAGGACCAAAACTATAGTCCGAAGGAAAAATATGTGAATGATTACCTATGGTGCATGTTGTACCATTGATTGAGTGCTGATAGGAGATCTACGGTTCTTGTTGGTTCTCGCATGGCCAAATTGCATGGAGTAGAGAGGATATAAGTGATCATGATGAGTAATACCGGTGGACAAGTGGTGACTGAAGAGCGCTCCGTAAGCAAGGGAAGTGGTAAGTAAAACCACCTCAATAGGATGCGAGACCATTGTGGCAGAAGATAAGATAATAAGATGAATGGCTGTGATTCACGATCAACGATCCAAGGGTTCAAGATGGAAGTTTTTATTTACCATATAAGTTTCATGGGATCAATGGTTCGGGTTTCAAAGAAAAGTAAATCAACAGTGATAAGATTTAGAGATGCATGGAAGATAGTGATGTGGACCCCATTAGAAGGAAATGGTTTGAATATTAAATAGGTTGCGAATCCCTACCGTAGATGCGTATCGAGAGAATATCGATGGTCTTGAATGGTTGATGCATTGGAAAGGTGATCGGTGGTTAAGAAATGTAGTGGGTGTGGAAAAACAAACCACTCGATAGGTGTCAGCTCTAGGTTATGTTGCAAGGCGGATAAGTGGTAATGGAAACCGCTTTGGAGACTCGCGACACCACTTTGAAGAGATAGTGTGATAAAACAATAGACAACAGAGAATGAGAGATGAAAAGTGATTGGATAGTTGATGGAGAGGGGGTATCCCGACAGTGAAATGAATCAGATCTAACGACTGAGGATGTTGCACGGAAGATCAACGGATTAAAAACTTGCTTGCTGGAAAAGAAGACCGAAGTATAGAGAAAAAAGGCTTATATATATAGCAGTCGGCATGTAAAGTTGAAATTTGTTCCTCAGACCTGTCGAAGTTAGAAGCTTCTAGACACGTGGAAGACGAAGAAGGCGACCTGACATTCTCATTGGTTGCTAGTGATAGGTAGGCTCTTTCAATTGTTTCCATTAGTAATATAAACGTGCTTACTACAAGAAAATGGAAGAAGATTCAAGTTTAAACATGGTTAGGGTTAAGAACACTCTCGAAGATAGGTATTTCAATATATTTGATACAGAAATTAGGTTTCCTTTCGCCGAAATTAGAAGAAGATTGAAGAATCTACTTACATAAGGCATATATGTGCATAGAGTGTTCCAACTGTCTTTTATCTTGTTCTCCCTTGACCAAATTATGCCCTTTCCTGAATTTGTAACCTGATGCGCATCCAATTATTCTGACCCTCAACGCGTTATCATGAATGCTCAAAAAACCAGAATTGTCTATTCTATAAATTCCTTTGTTGTGAGTACTTCTTTCGAAATTTCGACATCCCAAAATGTTGAGTCTGAAATTTTTTCCAAGGAGTCAATCGTTGCCCTATATCGTCAAATTTCTCCTGAAAGTCGACAAGATTCTCTAATTACATGTCTTAAACCTGATCTAGAAATTGAAAATACCCTGTCCCCTCTTGATGTTAATTTATTCAATGACAACACCCAGTTAGTCCTTTCACTGTTTGCCCAATTTTTGGGTTTTGATACTGATATGTTGGTAACTAAGCTACAGTTGAGTTTATTGTTCAGGATAAGTGTTGGTTTTCTTGGATTCGAGTATGAGTTAGTGCCGAGTCTCAATTTTGAAGAATTTGTAGCAGAAAATATTCATTCTCAGTTAACAGGTTTTCCCAAGACAAGATATTTTAGGTTTCAAGCACAATTGATGAAAATGTTCATGTTTAGTAGTCGGGAAGAATTGCATTTTACACCAGAAGTTTATGTAGGCACTTTGGATGATAACATGTTCAATTATATGAATTTTATTCAGTCTGAGTTGTACAGAATGATTTTTGGAGAGGAATTACCAAGAGTTTTACCCGAAATGAAGTCCATGATGCAGTTGAAAAAGGAGGTAGCAGTAGGAGACTGGTTTTTATTAAAAGATTCTACAGTGATTAGTTTGTACGGTTTCCTACATGAACCTTACATACTACCTGCCTTTTTAACTTTGGAGTTTGTTAGGAAGAAGTTGATTTTAGAAGCTGAAAACTTTTTGAAGTTAAAAAATGAGCTAATTTAAAGTATCCATGGACAATAGGCCCATTTATTGTGAAAAGTAAGGATGCCCTTTCAGTTGTAAAGAGAATGCTGGAAGTTATGGAGTTTGAGAAAGATATAGCAATGGAATATGATCCTTTTCATATTATTTATGAAAGGAGGAAGCTGAATAACATTAAAGATTTTAAACACAAAGAAGTAGAAGGGTCATTAAAGGGAAGAAATTTGTTGCAATATGAACCAGAAGAAGAAATAATGTCAAACATACAGGTGGAAGATCTCTCTTTGATAAAATCAACAATAGAGGCTGATATTATACCAAAAGCTATAGAAATTGGAGAAAAGAGGAGTCTGCAGAAAATAATAGATGAACATGATGAAGAAAAAGAAGCAGAAAAGAGGCTTAAGGATGAGACTCAAGAATTGGTCGAGACACAGCAAGATTTGGCAGTTTTGATAAATGATGAAATTGGTAAAAAGGAAGAGATGTCAGTTCCACAATTATAGGTACGAGAATATAATTTCCAAGAAGTTAAAGACGATGGAGACAGAAGTAGATTTCAGTCCAGAGTTGAATTGTATAAACAATATGGAATAAATAAACAAACTTCCTCTCAGTTTGTTTATAGTTTGTTACCAAAAGTTAGAGACTTGTCAAATTCAGATGTTACCTTGGTTGCTAGCAGGGAAATCAAAGAAAACACTTTGAACCTGGCAGTATCAACTGAAGATAAATTAACTGAGATGAAAGTTAATTTGAAAAAAATAATGGTACCAGATAAAATTCAATTGCACAAATAGATAGGAGAAGTGATATATGAAGATTTTGTACAGGCAATTTTAAAGGTTGACAAATTGGAAGGCATTATAAGAAAAATGGACAGTCAATTAAAACAAGAAAGACTGAAGAATAAAGCCCAGCAACATCAAGTCAAAAAATTACAATTTGACTTAATCTCAAGTGATGGTGGAGGCAAGGCGAGCAAAAAATTGTTGATAGAAAAAGATAATTTGATTCGGACGTTACAGAAAAAATGAAAATTCCAAATAGCCAATTGATTCAAGCTCCTAAAGAAACAAAGCTAGAACAAAAAAAAGAAGCTTTATCTAAGGAACTCAGTGATAACAAAGCAGATTTGTTGAAATGGAATGAAAAGGAGGCAGAGTGGAAGAAAGATAAAATGAGTTTTAAAAGTCAAATTGAATATTTGAAAGGAAAGCTAATAGCTTTAGCTCAGCAGAAACCAAGTACAAATCAAATGAGTGAAGATACTAATGCAGCCGATCTAGTGCAATCTATGTTCAAAATCAACCTCAAAGATATAGAAATCAAAGAATTGAAAGAAAATAAATTGAAGCTAGAAGAGCATAACTAGAAAAAAGACGAAGAAATAAAGGGACTACAGAATAAAAATAAGGAATTAGTTGAGACAAATCAAAGGTTCATTTCTCAGGTGATCGGGCAAGTCCTGATGCAAGGTTGTAAGCATATGATTTGGGATAATATTATTGAGACAACCGCTAATCTCAGACCTTATTTAAATTTCATAAAAGCAAAGGAAAAAACAATAAAGGAAGCTTTGAAAAATTGTACCGTAGTGAGAGAAAATCTAAACAAAAGACCAAAGGAGATGGCTTGAAATGCCATGGATTTTTTGAGAGTTTTATCAAAGGATGAGTGAAATACATTAGATATCAGAAATAGAATTTCAGTAATTGCTTGGGAAAGAAGGACATTAGGAAAGTACACTCATGTGGAAGGTGTTGAAGCTCACTGCGCGGGGATGAAAAGACAAGTTACTGATTTCAAGAGAAAGTTTGAAAGAGTTTTCCAAAAAGGATTACCTTCTTTTGGGAATGAAGATGATGAGTTAATTTTCCCGAATGAATATAAAAATTTGTTGTTTGCGATAAGGAAGAACCATGAAAAATTTCAGAAACTAACTCATGTTCTTATAGGTGAAATCTTGTTAGAGAAATTGGGAAAAGATTTCAAGATCATGAATTTGTTGAAGAACATAAGTGAGGAAATTACTACTATGTCAAGTGAACAAAGTGTAGAGCTGAAAGTCTTGGTGAAAGAAATGATATTGTACGAGACCATCATGATCGACCAGTGGAATTACGTGGAAAAATATGGAAAAATGAAATATACTTTACGTCCTTGAAGATGCTCGTTGAGCAATTTTATTAAGAGAAATGAAGACCTTTGAAGTTTTTAATTTGTAATAAATTTGTATAAATTTTTACTTAAGTGACAGTTGGCAAAATTAGTTACGATTATTCAGTTTTAGTTAAAAGAAGTAGTTAGGTATTTCTTCGGAGAAATTTTGTATAAAAGACAATGAAATTCATTTTTGAAGGGGTTAAAAACTTTTTGAGAGACAAGAAATTTGTATTGAGTTGATATATTTTTGAATAAAGAAGCCGTAGAGTGAATGACATATCTTTTACAGAATCAGAGATTCATGTGTTGATCATTATTACAGACTATTTTTCTCTATTCTTATATGCGCATGTTTATCTTCTTCGTTATACTTCCATTATGTTATGTCTTATATGCTCAGATGAAAGTTGAAATAAATTGGGATTCATATGTTTATGCCTTGATTTATTGCATCTGTTTATCCATTTCTTTCTCTAAAGTTGATAGTGGATTCATCTAAAATCTGGTGCCCATTATTGACGGACTCTCTTTCTTTCTTTCTGAACCACCTACAAAAAGATTTGATTGTAATATGACAGCTACCTTGCCTCTGTGAAAAACCTTATTGTTGTTTATCTCAACGTACAATAATTCCTAAGTTTGACTCCATGCCCAACGTTTCTTGCTTTTATTTCAACCAAGCATTCATTTAAAAAACTCAGTCATTTTTCATATATCTTTAGCCATTTATTATATTTTGAGAGAGCCCTCTCTGGTAGGGAAAAGGCTAATTTCCTTCCTAAATATTGGTTTGAAATAGTTTCCTTGGGGTTTATCCTTCTACAACCAAAGGGTAAAATCCGAGTGATAACATTTTGGCGCCGTTTCCAGGGAACGAAGGTTTCATTTTCCCTGGGAAAAATGACATTGCATTCAAATTTCAGTGGGAAAACAAATTTGATATTCATGGTTGGTTGTATTTTTCCCTGGGGACTTCACATTCAAATTTTTCAGTTATAAAAAAGGCGACTCCAAGAAATACATTGTGGCTTCTCGAATAATTCCTACAAGGGGAAATCCAGGTTCACGGTTGTTCTCTGGTGTAGAAAGTGCAGAAAGACTCCTGAAAAAGAACAAAGGAAAAGATAAAGCAGGTACTTCTCAAACAATAGATACTTTTCCTGATTTTCAAGAAAGATTATTTGATGATGAAAATGTTGGTATAAGTGAAAGAACTTTGTTTAGAACAAAATCAGAATCAAATTTAAAAGAAACTGAGGTTGATCAAGATAGTTTTTGGAAGTATTCTTTACAGTCAGTTTGGGAGGGTTTACAAAGGTTTGAAAGAAAAGAATATAAAAAACCTAAGGCCTAGAGAGCACCCTTAAAGAATCAAAACGCTGGTCAAAATATTTTAAATAATAAAAATACTTCAGTAGTACCACATCCAAGACCAATGGCCATTAGGTTTGCTCCTCTTGTCTTACCAGCTGCTTTGCATGACCTTCCTGAGAAATATTGATAGAGAATTATATTGTTTGATGGGGAGGGAAATGTTACTGCACAACAACATGTTGATAAATTTAATGATTTTCTTGATCTTGAAGAAGTAGACCATGATGATGCAAAAATGTGGTTACCAGCTCAAAGTCTTGCAGGATAAGTCAAAAAATGGTTCAGAACCTTAGGTGTAGGATCTATTGCTACATATAATGATTTTGTAACACAGTTTATTGCGTGGTGGTAAGACAAAAAGAATCCCTCACAAATATTAACACAGTATAACAATTTGAAAAAAGGGGGTTTTGAAACAATCCAAGAATTTTCTGCTAGATTCACAAAGGTTTATAATCCAATTCCTGTTGATTTTAAACCATTGGTAGGAGCTACCAAGTTGCATTATGCAGATGCATTTGAGGGTGATTTCTCTTGTACATTGAGGGAAAGGAGGTCAGCCACTTTGTCAGATATGATGAGAAACGCAGTGGAAGTAGAAGCAAATCTGATGGCTTCTAGAAAAATAAAACAAAAAGCTGACATGGATAGGAAAAATAGTAAAGAAGTAATCAACCTTCAACCTCTTTTTCTTCTTCTATTGAAGTAAAATTTGAAGTCACGATGAAAACCATGGAAAGGTTAATAGATAGGTTAGCATTAGATAATAGACCTCCAAATAGAGAACAAACATAACCGCCTATTAGAAACCCTAACTTCAGAAGACCAATACCCCCACAAATCAGACAAAGAGATCAAAGAGATCAAAGAGATCAGAGAGATCAAAGGAATCCAAGAAATCTTGAAGGCAACCCTGTAAGACCACCATTTCCTGAAAATTATGTTGATCAAGAAAATGAGGCAGAATTGATGGAAAGTGAAATTCACTTATTTGGAGATTTAGATTCAGAAGTGTACTTAACAAAAATGGAGCATGATATGTTTTCCACAGAAGGAGAATGTAATGCTTTGGAATCAGAAAGTGAACAGTACCATATTGGATATCAAAATGCAGTAAACAATCTTAAAAAGAAGATTAGTCTCATAAACAGGGATGTGAAAGTAGATAAAGGTAAAGGTCCAATGGATAATACATCAACTAGCCAGAGTAAGAAAAATAAACAAAACACAAGATGCAGTAAAGAAGGTCCTATAAAGAACAAGAGAAGTAGTTAAGGAAGGTGATAGAAGTTTAGTTCCATTCAATCTGCAAAGTGAGATATCAAAAATCAAAATTTCTATACCATTTAATGAAATTCTGAAAAACACTGAGTACAAAGAATAGATTTCCAAAATGATTGGAGGTGGAAGACAGGTAGAACCAGATACCTTAGAATTGAATGATGATACCCCAACAATTCATCTGGGCTCAAGAATGGAAGACAATAGTACAGATGTTGTACCACCTTTTTATATTAATCTAAATGTTCATGACAAGGTTGTGGACAATTGTATGCTTGTTTCAGGTGCTTCACATAATCTGATGCCAAAGGTTGTAGTGAAAAGTTTGGGTTTAGAAATAACCATACCATACAAAGATTTATTTTCTTTTGATTCAAAAGAAGCAAAATGTTTGGGATTGATCAAGGATTTGGTGGTGAATCTTACTCAAATTCCAGTCAAAGGTGTTGTCATGGATGTGGTTGTGGTTGATGTTCCACCAAAATTTGGAATGCTATTATCTAGATCTTGGGTGTCAAAGCTGAAAGGTACTCTGCATATGGATATGTCCTTTTCTACTATTCCAGTTCTTGGAAATCATAGGAGGTTGTATTCTGAAAAAAGACTTCAATATATGGTTAGTGATAAAGGTGAACCTGATAGTCATGAAATATATGCAGTAGATACATATTTGGGTTCTTCTATATTCTATAATGATATTCAATCTGAAGAAAAAATAGATGTGATGAAACCAAAACAGGACAGTCTACCAAGTGAAGAAGAGAAATTGTTGAAAGAAAATGTAAGAATAGAAGGAACCTGGATTATGCATTTTGATGGATCAATGAGTAAAGAGGGTGTTGGCGCAGGTATATGGATAACTTCTCTAGATTTAGAACTCCTGATATTTTCTTTCAAACTAGCATTCAAATGTACAAATAATGTTGCAGAATATGATGCTTTAATTTTGGGGTTGAATTTGTTAAAGGATATGAAGGCATAGAAGATTAAAGTGTTTGGAGATTCTGAGTTGGTGTTAAATCAAGTAAAAGCTTTATATCAATCAAGACATCCGAGACTGATATCTTACAGAAATGAGGTTTGGGACTTATTAGAAAACGTTTTTGATGAACATTATGTGGTTTCAATACCCAGGGTGGATAATTCAATAGCAGATTAGTTGGCTACTACTGCTGCAGCTTTCAAATTTCCCAAGTTTTCTAAGAAGAAGTATGATATTGAAGTTGTGAATAGACCCTCTATTCCTGATAACATAAGACATTGGTAAGTCTTTGAAGATGATCAGAAGATTAAGATATTTCTGGAGATGACAGATGAATTTAACTACTAAACTATTGATACTGAAGATGCAGATGATTTCCCTGGTATGAATGAGTTTTCTAAAGAATTAGAAAAATTGAAAGAGACAATTGTAGGTAAGGATATAATTCAGTTAAAAAATAATGTCATCACAAGAGGGCTTGTTCAATTGGAGAAATTATTTGACAGGAACATTGTAGCAAAGAATCCAAAGGTAGAACCCAAAGCTGAAGATGTCAAAGATTGCAAAATTGGCACTAAAGAAAATCCTAATATGGTGAAGATTTCAAACAAGCTTCCAAAGGAGGAAGAAAGGAGAAGTGTTGAAAAAATGAAACAATTTGCAGATGTTTTTGCATGGAGTTATGAAGACCTCAAAGAATATGATACTTCTATAATATAGCATATTATTCCCATCAAGCCTAATGAGAAACCATTCAAATAGAAGCTAAGAAGAATAAATCCAAAACTACTTCTGGCAATTGAAAAAGAGGTTAAAAAAATATTTGATGCCAAGATCATTGTTTTTTTGAGATTTTCTATGTGGGTGGCAAATCTGGTTCCTGTACGGAAGAAAAATGGAGAAATACGATTATGTATAGATTTCTGAAACTTAAATAAAGTATCCTTGAATGATAACTATCCACTTCCTAAAATGGATCACATTTTACAGAAAGTTGTGGGAGCATAAACAATTTCCTTGAATGATAACTATCCACTTCTTAAAATGGATCACATTTTACAGAAAGTTGTGGGAGCATAAACAATTTCCATGTTGGATGGATTTTCAGGGTATAACCAGATCAAGGTTCATCCAGAAGACAGGGAGAAAACAACCTTTACTACTACATGGGGAACATTCATGTACGCCAAAATGTCATTTGGGTTGATGAATGCAGGGGCTACTTTTCAGAGGGCCATGGATATTTCTTTTGCAGAGGAAAAAGATAAGTCTGTGGTATTTTATATGGATGATATAACCATATACTCAAAGTGTGCTGCAGATCACGTGAAGCATTTGGAAAGAGTTTTCTTGAAATGTAGAAAGTTTGGTATCTCATTGAATCCAAAAAAGTCTCACTTTGCTATGGAAGAAGGAAAGTTGTTGGGTCACATCATATGAAAATATGGAATCAAGATTGATCCAGAGAGAGTATCGACAATTCAAAAGATCAGAATACTGAGGAGCAAAAAAGAGGTATAGTCTTTCATTGGTAGAGTTAATTTTTTGAGAAGGTTTGTTCCCAGCTTTGTTTAAATTTTGAGACATATTTCTTAAATGCTTAGAAAAAATAATGAAATCAAATGAACTAATGATGCTAAGAAATCTTTCAATTATATAAAAAAGGCTCTAACTGAGGCACCAGTTCTAATAAGCCCTTATTTTTCAAAATATTTTATTGTATTTTCCTATGCGTCGGAACATGCTTTGGCTGGAGTTTTGCTACAAAAGAATCAAGAAGGTATGGGGACCCCAATTTCCTTTTTCAGTAAGATTTTGAGGGATGGGGAGCTGAAATACAATATTACGGAGAAACAAGCTTATGCGTTGTTGGAGCCTAGGCTGTAGCTATGGTAAAGCTGCGAATTTTGAGGAAAAAAGCACAAGTATTGAAGGGAAAGTGCTAATTTTGAATAAGCACCAATTTTTGGGCAGAAGTAAATGGTGTGTAGTACGGTGCCAGATGGATGAGCTCACTGCAGATTACAGACCGGAAATCACGGAGCTCGCGCGCACACGTCAAAGGAGAATGAATGTGGCCGAGTAGAGAGCTCAGCTACCACAATAAATGAAGCGACGAAATAGAGGGCTCAACTACCCTCATAAAGGCTAAGTACAGAAGTTATGGTTGCTCTGATCAAGGAGGAGCAATGGACCAAAGCATTGAAGGCGAAGGACAAAGAGCAGTGAATGATGAAGCGGTGCCCATACCCGCAATCTGCGCCGAAAGTCACAGAACCTGCAGGAAACAGCGACGTGAATGCAAGCGGCACCTACAGTACACCTAGCCATGTCCATGGTTAGGGTTTTTGGGGATTACTGCTGGGAAAGGCCCACAGTTTTGTAAAGGTGCGACCGTCAAGGCCACCTATATATATGTATAATTGATAAGGGAAAAGGGTTGGTTGGTTGGTTGTTGTTTATTTTCTATTGTGTTGTTAGAAGACAAGAGTTAGAACTGGATAGCTGTGAAGCTAATCCCTGATTTGCAGATAGTCTGAGTTGACGTCTGAACTATTGTAATCTCTGTAGAGGAAGAGACTAGATTGAGAGAAGGGCTCCCAGCTGTGTGCGTGTAGTTTCCTGGAAAGATCTAAGGCTGCAGCTGTGTGCGCAGCATATTGTGTAATTCCATTTCTGATTAATATAAGATACACTTCCCGTGGACGTGGTTTCCCCGTGGAGGTGAACTACATAATTCTCGTTATTATGATGTTGTGTTGCGTGAATGTATGTTTTAGTTTTCTATCAGCGTTTACATGAATGTTTCATTGTCTTTATGAATGAGTATATAAAGCAAGTCCTGGAAACTCCCTTAGAAGTTATATTCGCGCACTGTCGAAGGAGTCGATAGGAGCACTATCGCCGCAGCGCCTAGGAATGCGTTATCACGCTGGGCGTGCAAGAAAAAACGATACATAGAGTACCGGCGCAGAGGGTACTTGCCTCGTGCGCAGGAGAAGGGATACCGTGCAGCTAGGCTGGTAAGTGCGAACTTCAGCGCTGTTGCACTAAGAAGTCGGTGGACGAGTAAGACGTTCCGCTTTGGGGAATCGTCTTAAGGAGAAAGAGAGGGAGAAGATCGCAGTATCCGTGTCACCTAGGTTAAGGAAGCCTGATTCCTTAACCCCCCATAGCCACTTTAGGTGAGACCTCGAGCTGCTGCGCAGCTCATTGCCGAGAGGGCCAGTGCGCCAAGGGGTTTTGTTGTTGTGCCTCATTAAAACTAGGGTCTGTCCAAAAAGAAGCCAACAAATGATTCTGTTGCCTTGTGACTTATTACTGTGAGACTTGTTATTTCGGCGACGCGCGAGATTGATGCGAAACCCAGAGAAAGAAGGAGCCAACAAATGATTCTGTTGCCTTGAGACTTGCTCAGCCAACAAATGTGCTACTGGAATCCTACAGCCAAAGAAATTCAAGACTGGTTTGATTTAAAGGCTAGAGAGTTCACTGAATGAGAAAATAGAAGCTCTAGGCTTCAGACAGAAGACTGGTTGCAGAAGCATATTTATACTGACCTTCACAAAATTTTCTTTGTCACATTTGCACTTGAGTTGCATGCGTGGGTAGCTAAGCTAGCAGATACTAGACCCACTGCGCATGTTGATCGACCCGTCACTTGGACGCCTAAGTTAGTTAGCAGTTTGAAGCGGGTAGATAATTTTGTGTCCCGCACAGTAGAATTTTGGTTGAATAGTCTGCTGGAAGGCTTCATCACCGAGTTTGCAGTCGATACCAGAAATAGCTTCAGCGAAGCTGAGAGGAACTTCTTCAAAGCACACAGGGGTAAGTTCTTAAATTCTCTGAACCTGTCGATTAAAATGCTTCTGTATGAAAAAGGAAAACTATGCATAGCTTCTGATGAATAGCATAGACAAGTAATGTCCATAGATTCTGATAGTGATTTTGAACTTATTGGTTGCACTCGTAGTGGAAAACGGTATAAAGTAGGCCTTGACCAACATTCTTTTGAGTCTAGCCCAGAAGATAGTCAAGTTCCTAGAGCGAGCCATATAGAGAGACAAGGGAGTGCTCATATCCCTTATCACCCTTTTACACCGCAAAAGCCAGACGGGGCTCAGTATAACCCCGTAGTAACACCTTCTAGTAGCCCGCACGGTACTTCTAGTACCTCAGCTCCACCTTTGTTTAACCATCCTGGAGGTAGTGCTACAGCACCTCCACCTCAACCTAGCGCAAGAAGGATGGGTGATGACATGAAGCTACCAACTTTTAGAGGAACAGGGATAGAAGACCCTGAGCAGCACTGGTTCCTATGTGAAGCCATTTGGACAATTAAAGAAAATTAATGATGATGCTGTTAAAATGGTTCAGTTAGCAACCACATTAAGAGAAAGAGCCTTAACTTGGTTCATGAAATACTCAGCAGCACAGAATAGGACGCTTGCTGATGTCAGAAATGCTATGATTAGAGAATTCAAGAAACCTAAATCAGAATCACAGTGTATAACAGAGCTCAAAGACATAAAAAAGTTACCTACAGAGTCAGTATGGGACTTTGACCAGAAGTTCAAAGCTTTGATAGATCAAGTAAGCTTTGAGTTTGCACCACAGCAGCATAAGGAATGGTTTATTGCTGCGCTGCTTCCACACATTAGACTTCCTCTGATGAAACAGAATCTCATTACTCAGGAACAAGCTCTAGAGATGGCTATGAAACTAGAAGCTTCACCAATTGCAGGAACAAGCAACGATGTTGCGCAGTTGCAGAACCAATTAGCAAACTTAACCTTGCAAGTGCATGATATTAAGAAAGGCAAGGAAGTTAAAGAAGAAATTTGGTGTACAAAATGTAAAGCGCAAGGTCATTCAAAGGACCATTGTCCCATTTTCATACAGTATATTGAAACTGGAGCACCTAACCCTTTACCACAGGCTCAGGGTCCTTGGTGTGAAATATATAGAACTAGAGGTCACAGACCACAAGAATGTCACTTGTTACAGAAATATGTACAAAATCCAAAGAATCTATATTGCAATTTCTGTAAATCAGTAGGCCATGATGAGAACAATTACAGAGCATATGACCTTATGATGGAAAGAAAACATGATGTTTATAGAGTACAGTCAGAAGCAAAAGGACCCACAGCATGTCCACAGTATGACCAAACTCGCGATGACCGAGGAGGAAATTATAGAGGTCACAAAAGCACAACAAATTTTGGTCGTGGAAGAGGATAGATCACTTGTTACAATTGCGGAGCTCAAGGTCATTTTGCAAGGGATTGCCAAAATCCTACAACCAGCTGCAGATATTGTAAATCTTATGATCATGTCATTGAAGAATGCCCTCAGTTGATGGCTAAGATGCAAGCAAAGACGCCACAGGTCAATCAGAATATTTAGTTGATTGGAGCAGAAAAAAGAGAACAAGATCCTACAGTTAATATAGTAACGCGCAGTGGAGCAACCACTGGTGCGCTAGAGATGGGAACTGGAAAGCAAGTGGCGCAATGGGTGCGCCACACTAATATTAAACCATCTCCGCTCGACCTGCACAAGCAAAAAGAAGCATTCAAGCAAGCTCAAGAGTACTTCTCAGATCCGAGAGCTTCAAGATCTATCGCAATTCCGCATAATGATACCAGATCGCAAGTGCTAAGACAAGAGAACTTGGTACAAGAACAAGCCACTACATCTGGAAGGCTTGATGACGAAGATGCACTAGGCAGTGTCCATGCTTTCCTGAGAAATTGCTTAAAGTTTTTGCGCAATGAAAAAGCAACTATGGAACTTCAACACCTGTTGGATAAGTGTCAACAATCTGCTTCGATGAATACACCGCAACGTGATGTTCACCAGATTGGGAGTCATACTAGAACTGGAAAAGAGATGAGGCTCACAGCGCAGATTGGAGCATTTGAAATGGACGAAGTCATTTTAGACTTGGGCTCAGAAGTTAATGTTCTCACCATGCAGACATGGGAACAGATGGGTAGCCCTCAGCTTACAAGATCTCCTATCCAGCTAAGACTTGCGAATCAACAACCAGTCTCTCCATTGGGAAAACTACCCAATGTACCTATTGATATTGAGGGAGTAAGAAGTTCTACAGATTTTGAAGTAATCAAAATTCTGGATGATAGTAGACCTTACCCAGCACTTTTAGGCATAGACTGGGCATTTGATAATTTGGTTGTCATTAATTTGAAGAAAAGACAGATGACCTTTGAGGATGACCATATTAGGGTCATTGCACCGCTTGATCCCATTCAAGGACCAAGGTATATTGAACCCATTCGGGCAGAAGAAGAAGTGCGCCACATGGAAAGTTTGTATCAGATGACTGCTAGTCATAGTGACTATGTCAATCCCACAGCAGACGGCCATATCAGTTGGCGATGCGATAGTTTGTGCACATCAGATTCATAAGCAGGACTGGAAAATTGGCAGAATCACCTACATGAGGTTTCTGCAAGGCGTTGCGCCATGATGACTAAATCCATTCGATGGATTGGCACAGAATTGAATGAAACTCCAATTTTTGATGGTTTAACTGAAGTGACTGAATTCATACATGCATATGAACGACAAATCCCAAATGAGTAGCGCATACAAGCATTAGATGTAGCACTGCGCGCTACACCCGCAAGATGGTGGGGTGCGCATAAAGAGAATATTCACACATGGCAAGATTGTCGCAGATTGATACTGCGCAGATTTCAGGAAGCTACAGCAAAAGTGTTGCACAAATATGATGGATAGAGTGACCCCAGGTCACACGTTGAAGCATGTATTCAGCAATGGTCAGATATTCCGGAGGATGAGTGGGTTCACCTCTTCATCCACACATTGGATATAGTTCCAAGGAACCGGTATACTGAAACAGAATTGCGCAAAGGCACTATCACTTGGCCTCTTATGATAGAAAGTTTTCAGCTTACCTTCAGCTTTGAGTTAGAACATCTGAGCATCGACCACGCTTTAAAGTGTATTAAAAAGAAGGTATTTGAACAATGTCCATTACCAGAGTATTCCCAACCAGATTGGGCTGTCTAGATGGAACATGCCCTGGAATGCTATAATTTCACCACTAGAGAAGATGAAGATGATCCTCGTAACGTCAATATTCCAGAATCAGAAGGGACGCGCAAAGTCGAAGGTCCTCAGCTTGATACCCCTGCCATTACAGAACACATCAAGCTCAAAAAGATTAACATTGGTACAAGAGCGGAACCCAAGTTTGCTTCTATAGGAGATTATTGGGATGATGAAATTGTTGGCCATATTTCAGATTTATTACGTGACTACCGGGATATCTTTCCTACCAAGTTCACAGAAATGAAAGGCATCCTAGGAGATTTAGGAGTTATGCGCATACCTTTGAAAGTAGATGCCAAGCCAGTAAAACAACGCTCGTACAGGTTGAACCCGCGATATAAAGAAAATTTTAAAGAAGAAATTGATAAGATGCTCATAGCAGGTATTATTGAGCCAGTAGAGGAAAGTGATTGGATTAGTCCTATGGTGGTACAAGAGAAGAAGACAAAAGGTGAAATAAGAATCTGCGTGGACTTGCGCAAGCTGAACGACGCATCAGCGCATGATCCATTACCTACTCCATTTACAGATGAAGTACTTGATAATGTTGGAGGACAAGAAGCTTACTCCTTCACTGATGGCTTTTCAGGATACCATCAGATCATAATCCATCCAGACGACCACCATAAGACTACTTTTGCGACTGAATGGGGCTCATTCCAGTATACGGTAATGCCCTTTGGTCTTAAAAACGCACCTGCTATCTTCTCTAGAGTCGTTGTTGTCGTTTTTATAGAATTCATTCATAAGTTTTAAGAAGTCTATTTTGATGACTGGACTGTGTTTGGTTTATTAAAGAACCATATAGGGAACCTGCGCATGATGCTAGAAAAATGTAGACAGTATCAGATTTCCCTAAACTTGAAAAAATGTATCTTCTGTGCTCCTTTCGGTATTTTGTTGGGTCATATTGTATGCAGACAAGGACTCCTGATGGATCCTGCGAAGGTTGCCATCATTGCTAATTTACCTGCGCCCAACTCAGTCAAACAATTGCGCACTACATTGGGACATACAGGGTATTACAGAAAATTTATCAAGGGTTATGCAAAGATCACTGCACCCATGGAAAGATTACTGAAAAAGGATTCGAAATTCCGATGGACAGAAGAATGCCAACAGAGCTTGGATACACTTAAAGAAAAGATGATCACTGCGCCTATTCTAGTTTTCCCAGACTGGAGAAAACCCTTTCATGTTCATGTAGATGCTTCTTCCATAGCATTGGGGGTTGTGCTTACACAACTGGGAGAAGGAGGTATTGACCACCCCATTGCTTACTCCAGCAGAAAGATGTCCACAGCCGAGAAGAACTACACCACTACAGAAAGAGAAGGACTAGCTATGGTGTATGCCCTACAGAAGTTCAAACACTACCTATTGGGCACACATTTTAAAATGTATACTGACCATTCTGCTTTGAAATACTTGGTCAATAAGCCAGTGTTAGGGGGGAGAATTTGCAGATGGCTACTACTCTTCCAGGAGTATGATTTTGAGGTTATTGTGAAACCAGGTAGATTGAATGCAGGACCTGACCATTTATCTAGGATAGAGTCAGGTGAGGAACCTACAAATCTGGAGGACAATCTGCTTGATGCGCAACTGTTTTCTGTTCAAGCAGCAGATGAATATTATTCCGATATTCTTGAGTTTCTCACTATCGGGAAAGCGCCAGTTGAGTTTACAATCTAGTATAAGAAGCAACTTGTTGTTAAAGCTGCAGACTTCACTTTGATAGCAGGCCAGCTCTACAAGTTGGGCCCCAACGAAGTCTTGCACAGATGTATCCTACCACATGAGAAGAACTCCATCATCGCAGAAGCGCACTCAGGGACCGCAGGAGGCCATTTCGCAGGAAAGCCGACTGCGCAGAAGATCTTAGCCGCAGGTCTTTGGTGGCCAACATTGCACAAGGATTCTAAGGAATTCTACAAATGTTGCGATGTGTGCCAGCGAACAGGAAAACCTTCAAGAAGAGATGAAATACCGCTAAGACCCCAGATAACACTGCGTGATTTTGATAAGTGGGCCATTGATTTTATAGGACCTATCAACCCACCAAGAAAAAGAACCGGCGCAAGATACATCATTATAGCTACTGAATACCTCACCAGATGAGCTGAGGAAAAGCCAATTAAGAACTGCGACGCTGTCATTGCCGCACAGTTCATTTTTGAGAAAATTATCACTAGGTTTGGATGTCCACTAATTCTAATGAGTGATCAAGGTACACATTTCCTGAATGAGACTATAGAGGCTCTTACCGAGGAATTCCACATTAGTCATCATAAGAGTACACCCTACCACCCTCAAGCTAATGGTACGGTGGAGGCATTCAATAAGATTCTCGAGAATGCCCTGACAAAGATCTGTAATCAACAAAGATATGATTGGGACCTTAGAGTCACAGCTATATTATGGGCTTACAGAACCACATGCAAGAAACTAACAGGTCACACACCTTTCAGTTTGGTGTATGGACAAGAAGCAGTTATGCCCATGGAATACATTTTTCCCAGCTTCAGAATTGCGCAAATTACAGAAATGGCAGATACTGATACTATGAGTGAAAGACTCTCACAATTGCTTGCCTTAGAAGAAGACAGACTTTTAGCTGGATTCCATCAACAAGTACAGAAGGCAAGACAGAAATCTTGGCATGACAGGCACATTAAGAATAAACACTTTGAAGAAGGAGACTTGGTAGTCCTCTATGATAGTAAATTCATCAAGTTTCCAGATAAGTTTCATGTACATTGGTTAGGCCCTTTTCAGGTCATAAAGATAACAGAAGGAGGAGAAGTTCAGCTTGCGAAACTTAATGGAGAATTGCTACCCACAATGATCAACGGGAGTCGGCTCAAGCTTTATCGCGACGGCCACTCCACCCTGTTGACTTAATACATTTCTAAAGAAGTGCAGATGTCCAGTGTAGTTGAAAGAGGCATCGCATTATCAGTCTACACGGAAGTCGCGAGACACTTTGAGTCTCTGGCTTCCCGCGTAGTTCCTTGAAACATCCGTGCATGTCAATAAAGTTTTTTTTGAGCAACCCTATTTTTGCGCTCTTGCGAAGTATTTTTTCGGCTCGTCGAACCGTCGCTCTTGCGGAGTTCCCTGTGTCAAGTTGCCACTTGAGGAGTTCTCGTTGTGGACCCCTCTATATGCACAGTTAACTATGCTGAAATGACCCACCGAAAAATTTGAATAGTCCTATAGCTGCTTGAATATTAATGAAGGATAAGCTCGCCATTTAATTGTATCCACTTTAACAGAGTCGGCTTGATCTCCTGAAGATTTGCATTTATGTCATGCGCCGAAAGCTTTAGCTTCTCCCGGAAGGCTGTCAGAGCTCGTCCATCACAATTAATGCACCGCAGAGGCGCGGGGGTATGGGGCTTGTCAACTCATGCATAGGCATCTACGGCTAGTAACCCCACTTTTCCGCATTTACTATCGCCTTTAGCTATAAATACCCCACACTTGTATATTTTTGGGTTACTTTTCTCGAGTTGCATACTGTCTTGTTTGAGAATCTAAGTGATTGTTTGCAGAGCCGAGTTGTGCAGAGTGCTTCCTTTGTTTTCAGCGTTTGTATCCTACGCTGTTCCGCCATTTGTCCGTTCAAATCCTTGTTTTCTATACCGGTTCATGACAGAGAACCTCTCCACTGAAGAAATTGTTCGTCAATTTAAGCGCAGAGGCTTAGATTTCGGCATGACTACCCCGGTGACCACCTCGGCTTACACGCACCCTGGTTGGACTGATCCCAGACAATCTCCGGGCACAAAGGCATCTCAGCAGCAGCAGCTGGATGAACCTGTTCCAGAGCCCTTGGCAACTATGGTCAATTATATTCCACCGCGTCCAGATGATGCACCAAAGGTGCATATTTCGAAGAATGCAAAGTATCCGATTCCGCTGCCACCACTCCCAGAAGGCGTGCGACAAGAAGGGTCCCTGCTTGGACACATTCCACTGGTTAAGTTTTCTGATTTCAACTTGGGCGACTACAGAACATATCCTCAGTTTGCGCCAAATCGCTATTTGACGGTAGCCCACAATCCCACCAGAAAAGTTGATGAATTCGTCCCGAAGGAATTTGCAGCAAATTTAGAGAAACTGGGACTATTGAACTTGTTGAAGCTACCGCACTTCAGGTGTAGCAACGAAGTCAATGCAGTTGTTAAGGCACTACTATCCTGCATTCATGGTGGTTACCTTTGGCTGGGGAGGCCAATCGATTTGAATTTCGACTTGATCCATCGTATTACCGTCCTATCTAAGGTTGGTAAGGACCCCAATATTCATTTTGTTGGAAAGGACAAAGAAAGAAAGTTAGCTGCACAGTTGGTGCAGAAATACAAATTGACAAGAGGAGGTTGGGCTTATGACCTCACTATCGTTGAGGATGAAGCACTTAGATTTACCGGCAGTCTGCTTGTAGGAAGACTTCTCACAAAGTGCAGGCCTAAAGAAGTCACTGGAGCTGTCGTGGAGCTCGCTATCGCAGCTGCAGAGGGAGAGCATTACAACTGGTCTCTCTTCCTCCTCAATTCTTTCTTGGAAGACTGTCGGAACGTCCAAGACACTGCCGGTCAGTTGTTTCATTTTTATTGGCTTTTAATTTTATGCGCCTTGGTCGGGTGGAAGGAGCCCCCCAACACTCAGTTCCTTCCACGTCGCGTAGGAGAGGTTGCAGGCATGCGCTATGTCAAACTCTGGGATTCTAGCAATCCCGCAAAGCACAAGATGAACCGCACTGTATTTTGTGAATACTACCATATCCTCAAAAATACCATTTAGGAAATGCCGAGGCTGAGTGAGGAGACAACAAAGATATATGAAGGGAAGTTGGTATTTTCTACCAACTTGCATGAAATTTACCTCCGCCCTTGCGGCATTCAAGAAGAATGGGCCGTAGGCCTTTACAGGATGACTACTGAAGATATTGAAGAAACTATCAAGTCTTGGTCGAATGAATGGAGGGAGGCCGCTGAAATCGCATCCGCGATGCCACCTCCTGCAGCGCAAGAGAAGGATAAGGGCAAGGAAGCGCCTGAACAAAGAAGTGATGAAGGTTCAACAGAAGCAGTGACCAAGAAGCAGAAGGTGTCGCATCCCTCTGAGACCATTGCCTCGAGGATCGACCAGTACTTGAAGGAGCAATTTCGCGAGCTGCGGACTGCGCACGCTCACATCAGAAGTGCTCTGGACCTGCAGTTCGTGGAATTAAAAGGTCTCGCAGGAAGAGTTGCGCAGGCCCATGCGCCAGCATCTACTTCGCAGGTGCCGCAGGCACCTACAAGTACCGAGCGAGTTTAAGTACTCGCAGAGAGGCATACTATCGTGCACATCCCGCCTACAAGCATGACACTTCCGGATCCTTTGGATGCACTGCAGGTAAGCGCAGTTGGGCCCGTTGAAATAAATTTGTCTTTGATCCCAATAGAAACTTTGCAATTAGTGCAAGAGAAGGTCTCTATTGAGATGAGAGCTAGAGAGCTCTCCACATTCCATGCAAACAAAAGACTACAATCGCAGGAGATAGAACTGAAGGCCAGCCACAAGAATATCTCTGAGAAGCTTGCACTTTATGAAGCATAAGACACTGGGATAAGAAATGTAGTTGATGAAATCGCCCAGGAGCTGTCGGCCTGCGAGATTCAACCAGACCTTCCTCTGGTTGAGAAAGTTCAAATTATTGGTGGAAGGGTGAAAGCCCTAGAGCAGGAAATAGTTTCTATGGCTGAAGACCATAGAATGTAGATCGCCGAGTTGGAAGCTCGTGTTGCAGCACACTCTACAGATGATAGGCAGGAACAATTTGAAGCGCTGCGCAGAGCTTCCACACAAATGAAGAGAAGAGCAGATGAAGCCGAGAACTGATGACCCAAGCTATGGAGGCTTGGACTGAGCTTGAGAAGCTCCCTTTCAAAATCGGTCTTTTGGAACAGGTCGAAGCCGCAGAACAGTCCCTAACTGTTCTGACTGAACAAGCTAAGGCCTTAGAAGGCTTAGCAAAAATGAGGAAAATGAGTGAAGTGCACAGAATACAACAAAAATTGCACAAGCTCAGGAACGAAGATGCTAAACTCACCAACAGCATTCAACCATTTATGGATGAGTATGCTGAACTTGCTTCCCAAGCCAAGGCAAAGATTAAAGAAATTGCAGAATCTCAATAGATGGTTGATGGCATAACTGAAGACGAAGCCACTGCAGAAATGGTACAGATAGTTGTGGAGTGCGTCGATGAAATGGACTTCGCTATCGCGCAGTGGAAAGAAACATTTGTTGTGACCCAAGCAAAGTCAGCCGCGCAAGTAAAGCGACCAAACGCTAGTGTGAGTGGCTCAAGGATGAGCCACAAGTAAGTGTTAGGGGCCTGTTGGAGCCTAGGCCGCAGCTATGGTAAAGCTACGAATTTTGAGGAAAAAGCACAAGTATTGAAGGGAAAGTGATAATTTTGAATAAGCACCAATTTTTGGGCAGAAGTAAATGGTGTGCAGTACGATGCCAGATGAATGAGCTAAGCGCAGATTACGGACCGAAAATCGTGGAGCTCGCGTGCACATGTCAAAGGAGAATGAATGTGTCCAAGTAGAGAGCTCAGCTACCACAATAAATGAAGCGACGGAATAGAGGGCTCAGCTACCCTCATAAAGGCTAAGTATAGAAGTTATGGTTGCTCTGATCAAGGAGGAGCAACGGACCAAAGCATTGAAGGTGAAGGACAAAGAGCAGTGAATGATGAAGTGGCACCCATACCTGCAATGTGTGCCAAAAGTCACGGAACCTGCAGGAAACGGCGACGTGATTGCAAGCGGTGCCTACAGTACACCTATCCATGTCCGCGGTTAGGGTTTTGGGGGATTACTACTGGGAAAGGCCCACAGTTTTGTAAAGGTGCGACCGTCAAGGCCACCTATATATATGTATAATTGATAAGGGAAAAGGGTTGGTTGGTTGGTTGTTGTTTGTTTTCTATTGTGTTGTTAGAATACAAGAGTTAGAACTGGATAGCTGTGAAGCTAATCTCTGTAGAGGAAGAGACTAGATCGAGAGAAGGGCTCCCAGCTGTGTGCGTGGAGTTTCCTGGAAAGATCTAAGGTTGCATCTGTGTGCACAACATATTGTGTAATTCCATTTCTGATTAATATAAGATATAGTTCCCGTGGACGTGGTTTCCCCGTGGAGGTGAGCTACATAATTCTCGTTATTATGATGCTGTGTTGCGTGAATGTATGTTTTAGTTTTCTATCAGTGTTTACATGAATGTTTCACTGTCTTTATGAATGAGTATATAAAGCAAGTCCTGGAAACTCCCTTAGAATTTATATTCACGCACTATCGAAGGAGTCGATAGGAGCACTATCGCTGTAGCGCCTAGGAATGCATTATCGCGTTGGGGGCGCAAGTAGAAACGATACATAGAGTACCGACGCAGAGGGTACTTGCCTCATGCGCAGGCGCAGGGATACCGCACAACTAGGATGGTAAGTGCGAACTTCAGCGCTGTTGCACTAAGAAGTCGGCGGACGAGTAAGATGTTCCGCTTTGGGGAATCCTCTTAAGGAGAAAGAGAGGGAGAAGATCGTAGTCTCCGCGTCGCCTAGGATAAGGAAACCTGATTCCTTAGCCCCCCATAGCCACTTCTGGTGAGACCTCTGCTGCGCAGCTCGTTACCGAGAGGGCCAGTGCGCCAAGGGGTTTTGTTGCTGCGCCTCATTAAAACCTGCGTCTATCCAAAAAGCAGCCAACATGCGCTGGTGAAAGCATTGAAAGATTTCCAAGTTTACATTCTACATTCTCATACTGTAGCATATGTTCCATCCATAGCAATAAAATATATCCTTACTCAGTCGGATCCAAAAGGGAAGAGAGCAAAGTGGATTGCAGTCTTGTTGGAGTATGATCTTGATATAAAACCTACGAAGTTGATAAAAGGTCAAGGCTTGGAAAAGATGATGACTAAAACAAATTATGACTCCTTGGATATAGATTTCATTTCAGAACTTTCAACAGAACCTATTCCTGAATGTCAAGTGGTTGAAGACTTTTCTTTGTCTCCATGGTATGTAGATATTGTGTATGTTCTACAAAATTTACAAGCACCCCTAGGGATGGATAAAACAAGATCAAGATTAGTGAAGATGAAAGCATCAAATTTTTGTATATTAAATGAGTATCTATATTGGAAATATCCAGGTGGATTTTTATTGAATTGTCTATTGGAAAATGAAGCACAACATATTATGGGTGAATTTCATAAAGGGATGTGGGGAGGACACCATTCGTGGAAGGATACTGTTAATAAATCTTGAGAGCAGGTTTTTATTGGCCAAGAATTTTTTCATATTTGTACAAAGAGATATCCAAATGCCATGAATGTCAAATATTCGATGGAAAAAGAGAGCTTTTACCCTTACCTCTAAAGTCGATCTCAGTAGAAGCGCCATTCCAACAATGGGGATTGGATTTCATTGGTGAAATAAATCCAAATTCTTCAGGGAAGCATAGGTGGATCCTCACCACTAAAAACTATTTCAAAAAGTGGATCAAAGCCATTCCTACCAGAAATGCCAATGAGACAGTTATTATGAATTTTCTGGAAGAAAACATTTTCTCAAGATTTGGTTGTCCCAAAAGAATAATGACAGACAATGCTCCAGCCTTTAAGTCGATGAAGATGATAAATTTCTGTCATAAGTATCATATCCATTTAAATCATTCCACTGCATACTATCCTCAAGGAAATGGACTGCCAGAGTCCTCAAATAAGAGTCTGGTAAGAATTATCAAGAAATTGTTGGAGGAGAATAAAAAAGTGTGGCACGCCAAGCTCAAGTATGCTTTGCGGGCATATAGAATTAGTACAAAGAGGACTATCGGTACTTCTCCTTTTCAATTGGTATATGGCACGGAAGTGATATTTCCAGTCTCCTTGGGGGTACCAGTTATGAAATAGTTGCAGAAGAACCTAATCACATCCAAAGGAGGATTAATCAGATGATAGAAGTACATGAGCTGAGAGAAAAAGCCTATGACAGAACTCAAGTGCATCAAGAAAAAATGAAGAAAACATCTGACAAAAAAATTAATGAGAGGGATTTTCAGATGGATGACCTAGTTTGGAAATTGGATGCCAGGAGAGAAGACAAACATGGTAATTTTGAACATCTATGGAAAGGTCCATATATAATAGCAGGATTTCAAGGAGAAAATGCATTTTATCTTCAAGATCGGAATGGAGAATTTCTTCCAAGAGGACCAGTGAATGGGAGACATCTCAAGCACTATTTGTCTTAGATATTCAAAAATAGAAATAGTGTATATATACATTTCTTTTCAAAAGTCTTATATAATACAAAAAAAAAAAAAAATTGTCTTAAAAAAAGAAAAAATTTGTCTTAAAAAAAGAAAAAAAAATTGTCTCCAAAAATAAATTGCCTACTTTAAATGATTCAAAATTTTACTTACAATTTTTAGCAGATGAAAGAAGAGCAAGTCACAAATCATAAGATTCAGCTGAATTTGAAAACATCCCAATGGATCAGGCACCTAGTCTACAAGGTTCTTTTCTACCTCGTAGGGAGGATAGCATCCCCAATTCGAGCCAGTTGTTAGCACCTAGTTTTTACAACATAAATACCAAGGTATAATAGATGGATATCTCAAAAATTCCGTGGAGAAAGATTGAAGATGTTTTTATTTTCATAGCTAGGTGCTAAGGTAGGAGAAAGAAGTGATTTGGAAGTGCTAAGTATAATAAAACTGAAGAAATTTCAAAAGAAAGTGTTAAAATGTAACCAAAGTGATCAAAAGGAAGGACAAAAACTATGGCGCATGTTGTACCATTGATTGAGCGCTGATAGGAGATCTACAGTTCTTATTGGTTCTCGCATAGGCAAACTGCGTAGAGTAGAGAGGAGATAAGTGGTCGCGATGAGTAATACCTGTGGACAGGTGGCAGCTAAAGAGTGCTCCGCAAGCAAGGAAAGTGGTAAGTAAAACCACCTCAATAGGATGCGAGACCATTGTGGTGGAAGATAAGATAATAAGATGAAGGACTGTGATTCACGATCTGTTAGAACATTTTTACCCCTATGTACATTAATCATTTATTAATGATGGTTAATTAGTGCCCAAGTGATTAATGATTACATCCCTAAGTTGGTTAGCTACTAAATGGTCAATTATCATGAACTAGTTAGCAAATGTGAACAAGTGCTGAGTCAAACCAGCTGTTTGGAGCGTTCCCCAGGGCAATTAATGCATTCAGCATGCCTAGAGCGCCCTCCTCAGGTCAATTAATGCACTCAGCATGCTTCTCTTCTACCTAGGGCGCATTTGATCAGTTTGTGGACAATCTTGCCAACTTTGTCATATTTTTGGCCAATTTTAGCTACCAAACCTCTAACCAACCAGTTTCTTCACATGTGTGAGGTCACATGGGCCTGTCCAGTCATTCCTAGCATTCACACAGCTGATTCGAACCAGTTTGGGATGGTTTGGGATATTTTGGTCAACCTAGGGGGGTTTGAGCTATTTCTAAGCTAGATCAGTGTGAACACTCCAGATGGATTCGAATTCTTCCAGATTTGTATATATGGGTGTTCTTAACCTATGTTAAGGTTGGACAGTTAATAATATTGACATTATTCACCAATTTCACGTGTATTGTTCTTCATTCATTTACAGATTTATGCTATTCTTGCAAATGTTGTGCAATCTTTCACTAGTGAGGAATCCATAGTAGCTAGGTTCTGCTGTGATTGAGATTTTACATGGTATCAGAGCTCTTGGAGCTAGAATTCCAACCAGCAATACTGTTGTAGTGGATTGCCAGAAGCAGTGGAGAAACCACATAATTCCTGAGGCCATTGCCTTGAGCTTACTGGAGAAATCTAGTGGCTCCTCTCAGGTGTGATGCTCTCCCGAATGCACCCACTATCCATACAGGGTTCGAATCTGTTAGTGTAGATCCCTCCAGAGTGATTTGAGAGTTGTTTGCAGGTATTGAAGACCAACATTGTCAGCAAGTGCGAATTGCAGCAGAGAAGAATGGAGCCATCTCACCCAAACGTGCTCACTCCCTTCAACTATTTCGATTGGAAGGCAGAAATGGTGATTTTGCTGAGATCTAAGGGTCTCTACAGAATTACGATGGGCACTGAGGTTGAGCCAAACTCAGCTGTGGATAAATCCAAGTTTTTTAACAGAATGGATGAGGAATTTGGCCTCCTTTGTCTCAGCATTTCGAGAGACCTCATGTTTCATGTAGAAAGTCTAGCAACTCCAAATGAAGTGTGGCTCAAGCTTGAGACACTGTTTGGAAAGACTGATGAGATGAGAGGCCACCAGCTCGAAAATGAGCTTGTCTCACTGAGCCCAGGGAATTTCGATTCCATCCAGGACTTCTTCACCAAGTTCAAGAACTTGGTCTTGCAGATCAGACAATGTGGCATAGAGAAGAAAGAAGAACAGTTGGTGTTGTCCATTCTCTCCAAATTGGGTTCTGAATACTCAGTTTTTGTGTCTTCCTTCAACTCCACAAGGCTCACAGTTAGAGGTTGGAAGATGCCATCTTTGGCTGACTTCATGGAGATGCTAACTCAAGAGCAATACAAGCTGGTCTTGATGGGATCCATCAAGCAAAAAGACCAAGTTCTTGCAGCTGGAGATTCGAAATGTGGAAGAGGCAAGCAAAAACCCAGGGGGCCGAAACCTCAAGAGAAGAAGAGGAAGGATGAGAGGCCCAAATCCTCTGAGGGGGTCTCGAATCCTGTCAAGAACAAGGGAAAGAAGGCTGAGAAGACAAAATGTAGCTACCGTCAAAGAGGTTTTCATCTAGAGAGCTCATGCATGAAGAAAACCATAGACACCATGACCCATCTCCTACAGAAAAATAATATTCCTCTTCCTGAAAGTTCCAAGAAGAAGGAGTGCGTTTCTGAAGACAAGGAGAGCTGCCATGCTTTGGTGGCTAGTTCATCTCATTCACCTTTTTTCATCATTGATTCAGGTGCCTCAAGGCACATGGCTTCCTCAAGAGACTCGTTTTTTGAACTTGCACCCTACAGTGGCCTCTCCATTCGAATGGGAGATGACTCAGAAATCCCTGCTCATGGCATTGGGAAAATCTCTATGGAGAATGGCTTCTTCTCTAATGTGCTGCATGTGCCAAATCTTGCAGCAAACTTGCTCTCTGTATATCAAATGACAAATACTGGAGCAGCAAAGAAGGTGGTCTTCACTCAGGACGATGTGGAGATATCAGAAGTTTCCACCGGGAAAATTGTTGCAATGGGTGTTGCAGACCATGACATGAAGATGTACAAGTTCTCCCACTTTCTCGAGTTCTCTTCACCAAGTGTGCTTCTATCACATGGGAATGATACCAGAAATATATGGCATCAAAGGTATGGGCACCTAAACTACAGATATCTTCAAGTTTTAAGCAAAGAAAAGATGGTAGAAGGGCTGCCACAAATCAGTTTTTCAAGTGGAACATGCAAGGGTTGCATGATTGGGAAGCATCCTGAAAAGAAGTATGACAAAGGGAAGGCAAGGAGGGCTGATCAACCACTTGGAATAGTGCATTCTGATCTTATAGGGCCACTCCCCACACCCTCCTATGGCTGCAGCAAATATGTGCTCACCTTCATCGATGACTACTCAAGGTACTGCTGGTTATTTTTCCTTAAGCAAAAATCTGAAGTCTTTGAATGTTTCAAAATTTTTAAGAGCATGGTTGAGAACTTCAGTGGGAAGGCCATGAAGGTTTTGAGGACTGATAATGGCAGAGAGTATGTCAATAAAAATTTGCAGCAGCTCTGTCAAGAGCATGGCATTCAGATGCAACACTTAGTGCCCTACACACCACAGCAAAATGGTGTTGCAGAGCGCAAAAATAGAGCACTGAAAGAGATGGCAACTTGCATGTTGCAAGCAAGGGATTTGACTCCCAAATTGTGGGCTGAAGCTATGAATTGTGCAGCATATGTTCAGAACAGAGCACCACACAAAGCTTTGCAAGGAATCACTCCATTTGAAGCATGGATGGGCCACAAGCCCAATGTCTCACATTTCAGAATTTTTGGCTCAAGGGCTTGGGCCAGAATTCCACCGGAGAAGAGAAAGGCATTGCAGCCCCAAAGAAAGGAGTCAATCATGGTTGGGTATGCAGAGGATTCCAAGGGCTACAAGCTCTTTGATCCATCCACTCACAAAACTTTCATTGAAAGAAGTGTCAAATTCGAAGAGGAAGAATTCTTGCAAGCTAGTGAACAAGGTGCTGGGGAATGCTCATTCCCTCGTCTTGATGATGAAGTAAGTAGTGATTCTTTCTCTGATATTTCTGATTCTGATATTGCTGAAGATGATGTTGATATGGATTCTGAACATATCCCTCCCTCAAGGCCCAAGTGGGTAGAGAAAACAATTCAAAGTGCTGGAGAGCTTGTGGGCGATCCCCAAGATGCTAGGAAAACTAGATCTCAATTTCACAATTCCTTTGCATGTGATAATTCTGATCTGAGTGAGGCATGTTATTTGATGGTTGGATCTGATCCAATGTCATATTCAGAAGCATGTACAGACCCAAGATGGCAATCATCCATGCAAGAGGAGATGAACTCACTCCATGAGAACAAAACTTGGGATTTGGTCCCTCTTCCTCCCAAGAGGAAACTAGTGCAATGCAAGTGGATTTATAGAACCAAAATTGGATCTGATTGCTCTGATATGAAGTATAAGGCTAGGTTGGTGGCTAAGGGTTACTCTCAGGTCCAAGGAGTGGACTATACAGAGACATTTGCACCGGTGACAAAGATGGACTCCATAAGACTAGTTTTGGCCATTGGGGCTTCCAAGCGATGGGAGATTCATCACATGGATGTAAAAAGTGCCTTTCTTCATGGGGATCTGAATGAGGAGATATATATGCAGCAGCCTGAAGGTTTTATTTCTGATCATACACTTGTTTGCAGGTTGAACAAATCACTCTATGGGCTCAAGCAAGCTCCTAGAGCATGGTATGCAAAAATGGACAATTTTTTGCTATCTTTGGGGTTTGAGAGGTGTAAGTCTGATCCAAATGTGTATATGCAGCATGTTAGTGATCTGATATTGATTATTGTACTGTATGTTGATGATATTTTGATCACTGGTAGCTGCACCAAAGAACTTGACTAAGTTAAGAGAGCATTGCACAGTGCATTCTCCATGACCGATCTAGGATTGCTAAAACAATTTCTGGGTTTGGAGATAGATCAATCTGTGAATGGAATTTCTGTATGTCAGTCAAGGTATGCTTCAGATTTGCTGCAGAAATTTAATATGGTTGAATGTAAGTCTGCAAAATATCCATTTCTTTCAGGATTTAAGCTTACAGAATGGGGTTCTTCACCACTAGTTGACAGTTCACTGTATAGACAACTAGTTGGGAGTTTGTTGTATCTTACACACTCTCGACCAGATTTGTCTTATGCTGTTGGGGCTGTTGCAAGGCACATGCAAGAGCCTCATGAGATCCATTGGAAGGAATCCAAGAGGATCCTTCATTATGTTCAGGGTACTAAGTCCTTTGGTATCCATTATGCTGCTGGTTCATCCCTTGAACTAGTAGGATTTACAGATTCTGATTGGGTCGGTGATTGTATCGATCGGAAATCAACTTCCGGTTATGTTTTTATGCTTGCACATGGACCTATATGCTGGTCAAGCAAGAAACAAAGCACTATTTCCTTATCTTTAGCTGAGGCCGAGTACAGGGGAGCAGTCAATGCAGCCACACAATGTGTTTGGCTGCAAGGTATTCTTGCAGAGTTCGGGATTGTCTTTGATTCACCCACTATTCTTTGGTGTGATAATCAAAGTACAATCAATATTTCTACCGATCCAGTACAGAGACAGAGGACCAAGCACATAAAGATACACATGCATTACATTCGGGGGTTGGTGCATGACCGGACCATAGCATTGCAGTATTGCCCATCCAGTGAGCAAACTGCTGATATCTTCACCAAGTGTTTTACCGAGAAGACCTTCACTCACCTTAGATCTTTGCTTGGGGTGAGTGATGCATGGTGATGATTGGTGTATTTTGATATATGCCACATGTCCATTTTAGAGGGGAGGTTTTATTTCCCATGTGGTTTTCCTCCTTACCTTGGTTACATGGACAAATAAATTTTCATGATGTAAAAGGTGACTTGAGCCTAGTTGCCAAGGCCTTAATTTTTGATATTTCACTAAGTCTAGCTTAAGGGGGGGTGTTAGAACATTTTTACCCCTATGTACATTAATCATTTATTAATGATGGTTAATTAGTGCCCAAGTGATTAACGATTACATCCCTAAGTTGGTTAGCTACTAAATGGTCAATTATCATGAACTAGTTAGCAAATGTGAACAAGTGCTGAGTCAAACCAGCTGTTTGGAGCGCTCCCCAGGGAAATTAATGCATTCAGCATGCCTAGAGCGCCCTCCTCAGATCAATTAATGCACTCATCATGCTTCTCTTCTACCTAGGGCGCATTTGCTCAGTTTGTGGACAATCTTGCCAACTTTGTCATATTTTTGGCCAATTGTAGCTACCAAACCTCTAACCAACCAGTTTCTTCACATGTGTGAGGTCACATGGGCCTGTCCAGTCATTCCTAGCATTCACACAACTGATTCGAACCAGTTTGGGATGGTTTGGGATATTTTGGTCAACCTAGGGGGTTTTGAGCTATTTCTAAGCTAGATCAGTGTGAACACTCCAGATGGATTCGAATTCTTCCAGATTTGTATATATGGGTGTTCTTAACCTATGTTAAGGTTGGACAGTTAATAATATTGACATTATTCACCAATTTCATGTGTATTGTTCTTCATTCATTTACAGATTTATGCTATTCTTGCAAATGTTGTGCAATCTTTCACTAGTGAGGAATCCATAGTAGCTAGGTTCTGCTGTGATTGAGATTTTACACGATCAACAGTCTGAGGGTTCGAGATGGAAGTTTTCATTCACCATATAAGTTTCATGGGATTAATGGTTTGGGTTGCAAAGAAAAGTAAATCAACCGTGATAAGATTTAGAGATGCATGGAAGATAGTGACGTGGACCCCATTAGCAGGAAATGGTTTGAAGATTAAATAGGTTGTGAATCCCTACCATAGATGCATAGAAGGAGAATATTGATGGTCTTGAATGGTTGACACATTAGAAAGGTGCTCAATGGTTAATAAATGTAGTGGGTGTGGAAAAACAACCACTCGACAGGTGTCAGCTCCAAGTTATGTCGCAAGGCGGATAAGTGGTAATGGAAACCCTTTGGAGACTCGCGACACCACTTTTGAAGAGATAGTGTGCTAAGACAATAGACGACGTAGAATGAGAGATGAAAAGTAATAGGAAGGTTGATGGAGATGGGGTATCCTGATAGTGAAAGGAATCAGATTTGATGGCTGAGTACGCTGCATGAAAGATCAATGGATTTAAAACTTTGTTTCTGGAAAAGAAGACCGAAGTATAGAGAAAAAGGATTATATATATAACAGTCGGCATGTAAAGTTGAAATTTGTTCCTCAGACCTCTCGGAGTCAGAAGCATCTGGATGAGTGAAAGACGAAGAAGGCGACGGGCCATTCTTAGAGTTTGCTAGTGACAGGTAGTCTCTTTCAACTGTTTCCATCAGTAATATAAACGTGTTTACTGCAAGAAAATGGAAGAAGATTCAAGTTTAAACACTGTTAAGGTTAAGAACACTGTCGAAGATAGGTATTTCAATATATTTGATACAAAAATTAGGTTTCCTGTCACCGAAATTAGAAGAATATTGAACAATCTACTTACAGAAGGCATAGATGTGCATAGAGTGTTCCAATCGTATTTTATCTTGTTATGCCTCGACCAAATTATGCCCTTTCCTGAATTCTCAAAAAACCAAAATTGTCTGTTCTATAAATCCTTTTGTTGTGAGTACTTCTTTCGAAATTCCCACATCCCAAAATGTTGAGTTTGAAAGCTTTTCCAAGGAGTCATTCATTTCCTTATATTGTCAAATTTCTCCTGAAAGTTGACAAGATTTTCTAATTACGTGTCTTAAACCTGATCTAGAAATTGAAAATACCACATACCCTCTTGATGTTAATTTCTTTAATGACAACACCCAAATAATCCTTTCACTGCTCACCCAATTTTTGGGTCTTGATACTGATATGTTGGTAACTGAGCTACAATTGAGTTTATTATTCAGGATAAGTGTCAGTTTTCACCGAGTTGAGTATGAGTCAGTGCCGAGTCTCAAGTTTCAATAATTTGTAGTAGAAAATATTCACTCTCAGTTAACAGGTTTTCCCAACACAAGATATTTTAGGTTTCAAGCACAATTGATGAAAATGGTCATGTTTAGTAGTCGCGAAGAATTACATTTTACGCTATAAGTTTATGCAGGCACTTTGGACAATAACATGTTCAATTATATGAATTTTATTCTATCTGAGTTGTACACAATGCTTTTTGGAGAATAATTTCCAAGAGTTTTACCCGAAATGAAGTCCATGATGCAATTGAAAAAGGAGGTAGCAGTAGGAGACTCGTTTTTATTAAAATATTCTACAGTGATTAGGTTGTATGGTTTCGTACATGAACCTTATATACTACCTGCCTTTTTAACTTTGAGAATTTTCACTTTGGAGTTTGTTAGGAAGATGTTTATTTTAGAATATGAACACTTTTTGAAGTTCAAAAAAGGAGCTAATTTAAAGTATCCATGGACAATAGGCCCATTTATTTTGAAAAGTAAGGATTCCCTTTCATATGTAAAGAGATTGTTGGAAGTTATGGAGTTCGAGAAAGATATAACAATGGAATGTGATCCTTTTCATATTATTTATGAAAGGAGGAAGTTGAATAACATTAAATATTTTGAACACAAAGAAGTAGAAGGGTCATTACAGGCAAGAAATTTGTTGCAATATGAACCAGAAGAAGAAACAATGTCAAACATACAAATGGAAGATCTTGCTTTGGTAGAATCAGCAGTAGAGGCTGAGATTATACCAAAAGCTGCAGAGATTGGAGAAAAGAGGAGTCTGCAGGAAATAATAGATGAACATGATGAAGAAAAAGAAAGAGAAAAGAGGCTTAAGGACAAGACTCAAGAATTGGTCGGGACAAAACAAGAATTGGAAGTTTTGACAAATGATGAAATTGGTAAAAAAGAAGAGATGTCAGTCCCAGAGGTACATGTACGAGAATATAATTTCCAAGAAGTTAAAGATGGTGGAGACACAAGTAGATTTCAGTATAGAGTTGAATTGTATAAACAATATAGAATAAATAAACAAACTTCCTCTCAGTTTGTTTATAGTTTGTTACCAAAAGTTAGAGACTTGTCAAATTCAGATGTTACCTTAGTTTCTAGCAGGGACATCAAAGAAAACACTTTGAACCTGGCAGTATCAACTGAAGATAAATTAACTGAGATGGAATTTAATTTGAAAAAATAACGGTACCAGATAAAATTCAATTGCACAAACATATAGGAGAAGTGATATATGAAGCTTTTGTGCAAGCAGTTTTAAAGGTTGACAAATTGGAAGGCATTATAGGAAAAATGGACAGTCAATTAAAACAAGAAAGACTGGAGAATAAAGCCCACCAACAAGAAGTAAAAAAATTACAATTTGACTTAATCTCAAGTGATGGTGGAGGCAAGGCGAGCAAAAAATTGTCGATAGAAAAAATATAATTTGATTCAGACATTACAGAAAAAAATGAAAATTCCAAATACCCAATTGATTCAAGATCCTAGAGAAACAAAGCTAGAATAGGAGAAAGAAGATTTATCTAAGGAACTCAGTGATAGCAAAGCAGAGTTGTTGAAATGGACTGAAAAGGAAGCAAAGTGGGAAAAAGATAAAATGAGTTTGAAAAGCCAGATTGAAGATTTCAAAGGAAATATGACAACTTTAGCTCAGCAGAAACCAAGTGCAAATCAAATGAGTGAAGATACTAATATAGTCGATCTAGTGTAATCTATGTCCCAAATCAACCTCAAAGATGTAGAAACCAATGAATTGAAAGAAAATAAACTGAGGCTAGAAGAGCAGAACCAGAAAAAAGACGAAGAAATAAAGGGACTACAGAATAAAAATAAGGAATTATTTGAGATAAATCAAAGGTTCATTTTTCAGGTGATCAGGAAAGTCCCAATGCATGATTGTAAACATATGGTTTGGGATAATATTATTGAGACAACTGCTAATATCAGACCTTAATTAAATTTCATAAAAGCAAAGGAAAAAACAATAAAGGAAGCTTTGAAAAATTGTACCGCAGTGAGAGAAAATATAAACAAAAGACCAAAGGAGATGGCTCGAAATGCAATGGATTTTTTGATATTTTTATCAGAGGATGATTTAAATACATTAGATATAAGAAATAGAATTTCAGTAATCGCTTGGGAAAGTACACTCATGTGGAAGGTGTTGAAGCTCGCTATGTGGGGATGAAAAGACAAGTTACTGATTTCAAGTGAAAGTTTCAATGAGTTTTCCCAAAAGGATTACCTTCTTTTTGGAATGAAGATGATGAATTAATTTCCCCGAATGAATACAAAAATTTGTTGTTCGCGATAAGGATGAACCATGAAATTTTATAGAAACTAACTCATGTTCTTACAGATAAAATCTTATTAGAGAAACTAACAGAAGATTTCGAGATCATGAATTTATTGAAGAACATAAGCAAGGAAATTCCTACTATGTCAAGTGAAGAAAGTGTAGAGCTAAAATTCTTGGTGAAAGAAATGATATTGTACAAGACCAACACGACTGACCAGTGGAATTACGTGGAAAAATATGTAAAAATGAAATATACTTTACGTCCTTGAAGATGCTCGGTGAGCAATTTTATTAAGAAAAATGAAGACCTTTGAAGTTTTTAATTTTTATTAATTTTGTATAAATTTTGACTTAAGTGACAATTGGAAAAATTAGTTAAGATTATTCAGTTTTAGTTAAAAGAAGCAGCTAGGTATTGCTTCAGAGAAATTTTGTATAAAAGACAATGAAAGTCTTTTTTGAAGGGGTTGGAAACTTTTTGAGAGAAAAGAACTTTGTATTGAGTTGATAAATTTTTGAATAAAGAAGCCATACAGTGAATGACATATCTTTTATAGATTCAGAGATTCCTGTGTTGATCATTATTATAGCCTGTTTTTCTCTCTTCTTATATGTGCATGTTTATCTTCTTCGTTATACTTCCATTATGTTATGTCTTCTGTGCTCAGATGAAAGTTGAAATAAATTGGGATTCATATGTTTATGCCTTGATTTATTGCATGTGTATCTATTTGTTTCTCTAAAGTTGATAGTGGATTCATCTAAAATCTGGTGCCCATTATTGATGGACTGTCTTTCTTTCTTTCTAAATCACCTGCAAAAAGATTTGATCGTAATATGACAACTACCTTGCCTATGTGAAAAATATTATTGTTGTTTATATGATCGTACAATAATTACTATGTTTGACTCCATGCCCAACGATTCTTGTTTATATTTCAACCAAGCATGAGTTTAAAAAACTCAGTCATTTTTCATATATCTTTAGCCATTTATTATATTTTGAGAGAGCCCTCTCTGGTAGGGAAAAGGATAATTTCCTTCCTAAAGATTGGTTTGAAATAGTTTCCTTGGGGTTTATCCTTCTACAACCAAAGGGTAAAATTTGAGTGATAACATTTCTACTTTATTGTATCCCCAATGGAGATGTATTATTCCTCCGATTGGAAGTTTGGTCATTTGTATTTTCAAGTGTCGCAAGTTACATTGTAAGTATTGTAACTTATATTTGATGGGTTATTAGACCACCTTGGTGAGGTCGGCCCTGTATGAGTCACACGGATGGGTTATTAGGCTTCCTTAGAAAGTTGGCCCAGTTAGGGTTAAAGGCAAGTCAAGTCATTGTATAAATAGAGAGTGTGACTCTCTCATTTCATTCATTCACTCACTCACTCACTTTGCATTAGTGAGAGAGAGAGGAGGAGTTCTCACAAGTGGAGGAGGAGATGTTGTTAGGAGACTATCTCTTGTTTTGGGGTTTGATCTTTTTGATATTTGTATTGGTTCTCATTCTATCTCTGAGGAAGTTGCGGGGTTTTTCACCTTCTTGGTTTTCCCCGATGAAATTCTTTGTGTCTCTTGTGTCTTATGTTTGATATGTTGTACATGTTGTTCTCTCAGTTAAGATCCTAGATCATATTGAATTAAATGATGAAAAAATAACATAGTATCAGAGCTAGCCTGAAGGAAGGCATTGTATGGCATTTACAACACTTGTTGCACTTGCGACAAATTGGAAGCTAGGGCTTGATATAGTAAAAACAAGTCATTGTGGAACTTTCGCTATAAATCACGTTTGGAGAAGGTTTAAGATCTAAAAATTTTACAGGCCGAATATGAAATGTTCATGTACCTTGTTTCCAAAGATTAGCGCCATATTTGTTGTACTTTGTGAGATAAGATTCGTACAATTTAGTATTTCTACCTCTTCCAGAATGCATCCCTAAAGAGGTGACCTAGGCACAAAGGTCATAACTCTGTCTAGGAAGCTCCAAATAGAATTATGTAAAAATTTGTAGTTAGGGAATGAACTTTAGTTTCACACGTCTAAGTTTAAGAGGACGAAGTTGAAACAGTGACATGTGGTACTCCGTACAAGTTTTCTATGTTGTTTCATCCCATAAACAGGTCATGTTGTGACACTTAGCATATATCTCTCATAGAGAATCCATTTGAGGCTAGATATGTGGGGTTGGAAAGATGAAAAGTCATTATACCACAGGACGAAGTTTCAGACTTTGAGGATCCGAAATTTCAGGGACACACCAGAAACAATATGGAATATATTTCTGTCAAAACATAATTCAATTCTGAGCACTTTCATTTTTTGACCTCTCACTGCTGCGGGAAATTAGGGTTTCTACAAAAGTTGAAATTTTTGGAATTTGAGATCACGGCTGGATGCTCCTCATCAAAATCAAAATTTAGAGACCAAGATTGAATTTTTTGGTTGGGTAGAACCTCTGGCTCTATCAAACCCTAGTTTGGGATTTTGACCAGAAAACCAAAATTTAACAGAAGCTATAGATCCGAAACTCAGAGGTCATTTTTGGAGGGTCAATTTTTGAAATTTTCAAAATATGAGCACGCTGACTTGCTCGCCTCAGTCAATTACATCTCCTTGTCCATTCAGAAGCTTGAAATTCCAAATTTGGATTTTTAGGGTTTCTATGTCAAACCCTAGCCAGCTCTAGATCCAGTTTAAGCAAATCAAAGTGGATTGGGTTAATCCTTGAAGAGAATGAATTGGACACCTACATAAGTGAAAAAGTTCCAGTTCAAGAGGGAGATGAGGCTAAGGCCTTATATAAGAAGACTACAAGCAATCCCAACAGGTATGACATGAGGAGATATAGGTATGTTTTGAAATTTGTTCATGATTAAGTTTGTCTTCATATTATTGAGGTTAGTACAATTTGACTTGTCTTATTACCTTAGTAAATGTGTGAATGCATGTGAATGATAGAAGACATTCGTTGATTAGGGTTATAATACTTATGATTGTACTAATGCACTATGGTGTTGTATTAGGATGATATTATCCACTAACATGAAAGGTATAATCAAGTTCTAGATCAAGAACATATGACCATGGTGACATGAGGACAAAGACTCATTCATACCCATTGATCACATAGAAGCTCTACTTACAAGGTATGTATAATTTGGTTCTACAATGCTTAAACTTATAAGATATGTAGGTTACTAGCACAAGGTCTAAATCATTGAAGAAAACAAAGAATACATTGTTTGGGTATGTTAGATATAACTCGCAAACATGATAATCCAAGTATGTTTTTCCTATATCAAGTTAGAATCCTACCTTGTGTTAGGATATCATATAAGTATACTTTTGTATGATTGATAATGATTATTCATGAAGTTATAAGTTTGAGTAATCATGGGATTATGCATGTTATGCTTCTTACTTTGATTTATGATAAGACAAACCATAAGAGTTCTTATGGTCAAATAAGAATATGCATGAGTAAAAGAAGTCCTCCCTGAAACCTTGAATAATAACACTTGTGATTAATTAACTGTGTATGAAATGACCATGACCATGCATGTTTAAGATTATTTAGAATCATAATATTTTGATAGTATTGAGATTATACTAATGAATGTATGATTATGTATGAGATCTTGAGGATGACACAATGATGACACTAATATGGATATAAGTTCAAGGATAGATAATCTAGGAACAAAAGATAAAGAGGGAGCACACTCTAGTAGTTCCTACAAGGAAGCAAAGATCAAGAGGGAGCACACTCCAGTAGTTCATGCAAGGAAGCAAAGATTGAGAGGGAGTCCACCCAACAACCAAACAAAGATAGGTATTTGAATTGTCATTTCTCATATATATGATTACATAAATGATGTTGTTCAGTCATGTACATACTTGTGTTCCTAGATTTAGGATGTATATTATGCATATTAGAAAAGTTGCATTAATGAACAAGATACTACTAATATGCAAGTAATGGGTAAGTGGGCTATGGTACTGTACAAAATTCTATTGCTACTTATATAGAATGAAATCTCTTTGCTGACATGTTGGGAGTTGTGCACACTCTTAACAATGTTCTGGAAGAGATGGAATGCATCTAGAAAGTTACCGTATGAATACGGGATATGGATGGATGTTGTATTGAAGCATTGGCTAAGATAATTGCATGATTGTATGACATATGTATTTATGTCTAATATTTGTTTTTTAAAACTATGAGATGTTTCTAATCATGCAATTGAATTCGACTTGTAGGAAAGATCATGTACAATCACCTACAAAAGAAGGAAGAAAAAATTTGTTCCAATAATGAAGTTCAAGAAAACTGTCTATTGAAGATATTGAAGAATCTAAAGTTCTCAGGATCCAGGATGTAGTAATGGAAGGATGCCATGATCAAGGAGTACCAGTTGATCGTGAAGAATGATGTATGGGATGTGGTCCTGAGACTAGAAGGGAAGTCTGTTGTGACTTCGAAGTGGATCTACAAGATCAAGCATGTTGTAGATGGTAGCATAGAGAAATACAAGGCAAGGTTTGTGGCTCGTGGCTTCTCCCAGAAAGAAGGGATAGATTATGAATAAATGTTTTCACCTGTAGCCAGATACACTTCCATCAGAACAATACTTTCTCTAGCTGTAGTGATGAAGTGGAAGATACACCAAATGGATTTCAAGACAACTTTCTTGAATGGTGTAGTCGAAGAGGAAGTGTATGTGGAGCTGCCACTTGGTTTTGAGACATGTAACACCCCATATTTTGATTAGGCATATTTATCAGTTAGACACACTATAATTTATTTTCTTATATTTTGTTGAACTCAACTCAATGGAGTAAAATATATTACGACATGATGGACCTGATTATATGATGTTACTTTGTTTAATGATTTCACTATGATTATGATGTTACTATATTATGTGGTTACGATGGTCATAGGATTTCTTTATTTTATGATTATAGTATATGTTTATATGTTTTCATGAATAAGATGCGAAATATATGATGCGGTACGTGGATACTTTTGGGTCTAGGAAATGCCCCTTTTTGGCCATCCTTATTACATCATTTTGCCCTGATTACATCCTATTTTCATAAGCTATATCTATGCCTTTTCTCCAGATCGACCAATAATATTGACAAGTATAATTTGTTATTGCTTTATTTGTTTTATGCCTAAGATTGTTAAGATTATGGATCCTAGTCCTTGATTTATGCTAATTTGTGTTGTTTCATTTAGTCAAGGTCTAAAGCACAGGTGTATCATTCAAATGGAACCAGTTTCTACTTTTCAAAGCCCGATTCCTCATAAATCCAAGGGAAAATGCATTCCTCCATGAGAATCTATAACAGGCCTCCACTAAAACAGAACCCGGCTGCAACAGATAGATCGCATTCCAGCTTGCCAAATCCATTGATCCATTGATTACTTGAGTAACAGCTCCTTCGTGAGTAACAACCTTGTTTAATATGGCTGTAACAGTTAGCTGTAACTCCACAGCATGAAGATATGAGATCTTCATTGTTGCACGATTTTAGTGGATCGTGATTTGTACTTTCAATGTATAAATATGAGAAGGCTCTTGTAGCCTGGGGTTGAACAATTACTATTTTGTATAAGTTGTAACAGAGCACTGAGATTGTCAATTTCCATCATTAATATAAGAGCAGAGTTCTTCATTTATGTGTCTTAATTTGTTGTGATTCTCGGCGTCTTTATTAGAAATACAAGGCCTACCTTCTCATAGAGATAGATTGCTTAAGTAGGTAGGTTACTTTAGATTTCTTTCTGTGTGTGATGTGTAATTATTGTAGATATTACTGTTAGTTGCAACAGAGGTTAGCTTTTCTTTTGGTAGTTCACGATTGCATCTTAAATAGTTGTAACAGAGTGGTGTGACAGTTGACTATGTAGGTTAATTCAATTTAATGCATGTGTGTTCGAATCAGCTGTAACAACCAAGCTCAATTCCAATATCTTTTATTTGTTTATGCTTTCTAGGATTTCTAGTAATTATCAGTTAGGGTTCAAGCTTATGTTTAGATTCTGGTTGCTGTTGTATCTTCAATTGGTTTAATAGAATAGGTATATTGTGATTGAATAACAGTAGCTACTAGATGGATCATTTTGGTAAAGATTGAATATTGTAGTTTGATAATTATAGGATTTAACTTCTTGCAAAAGTAATCTAGTTTATTTCTATTCTTAATTTATAACTGCTAGGTTGATCTCTGTAGGAAAGTAGCTGCAATTGAATTCCTAGATGTATGAATTAGATTTGTTACTTTATGGGATGAGTTTGGCTGGATAGTCTGATAGGATTATTATCTTCATTTAGTTAATCAACTACTTGACATGTTTATGAATAGATTATGCTTATTTCCATTGAGATAAAAGACCTCCCTCGGTTTGACAATTTATATTGACCATCTTGTGTGTTAACTTTAATTAATTGACATATAGGGTGACTAACATTTTGGCGTCATTTCCAAGGATGGTAATAGATAGATAGAGTTAGTATTTGGTTTCATTTGATTTCATTTTAGTTTAATTATTTACAGCATGCATGAATACAAGAAAAACAAATCTGGAATCCCCTTTGAATACTAACATTGCTGGTGGAAGAGGTCAAGGTCATAATGCAGGTCAGGGAAGACATACATACATTGATGAGATAATTGCTCGAGCTGATTCTTCCACTAGAACACCGTGGACATCTACATGCAGGGGAAATTCTGTTCCTTCCAATCTGGAACATTCAGCATCAACAGTGGAGAAAATAAACCTCCTGGAGATAAGAGAAATGTTGTGGGTGCACCAGATAGAGAGGATATCTATCATATCAACGGAACCAAAGTTAATAAAGAAGTGTGGTTGGAGAATCGCCGAGTAGTAGAGGAAGAGAGAAGGAAAGCAGAAGAGAGGAGAAGAGAAGAAGAATCCAAAGCAGAGGAAGAACGCATAAAGGAAGCTGGTGAAATTTTGACTAGAACCATGGCTGGTAGAGAACAGGAAGGCGAGAAAAAACATGGGGAGAACTGGGAAGAAGAAGGAGAAAATAATTAGCCTCATAATACTGTGGCTACATTAGATTTCCCTATCCTCCAGACACCTGGAGAAACTCCCATGAAAAATATCTCACCATCAGTGTTCCCGAATTTTCATGGTAAGTCTTCCGAGGATCCTGATGAGTTTCTTTTTGAGTTTGATATCCTCTGTTGTAGTTACGATTACACCTCTAGTGCTCAGAAGCTGAAGTTATTCCCAACCACCTTGAAGGGAAATGCTCTGCGCTGGTTCATGAGTCTGGGTCGTGAGACTATTACTACTTGGGATCAAATGAAAAAGACCTTCCTTTCTAAGTACCAAGAATATTGCAGAAATAGGGATAGAAAAGAGGAGTTGTTTAAAATGGTTCAGAAGGATGAAGACAGTTTAGAAGACTTTGTGGAAATATTGTTGTACAATTTACAAAGATCTGGTCATGCTGAGATTGGAAAGGATGTGCTCAAGATCATTTTACTAAGAAGAATTAGAGAAAACTACCTTGATATGTTGAATCTGTTGGGAAAAGGGGACATCTCGAAGGAACCTTTCGAAAATATTGTTGAATTATGTCGAAGGTACTCCAAGGGATCCTCTAGAACCAACAAATGAGACAAAGATCGAGACCAGGATGTCTTCACTAGGACTCAAAAGTCAGCTAGTGGAGGGGCCACTCGAGCAGAAATAAGAAACTTACTGGAGAATTTTAAAATAGACATGATGAGTTCCATTTCCTCAGAGTTAGATGTCATGAGAGCAAAGCATGAGCATGTAGTAGAAGACCTTACACTTGGTGTATTCTGTCCTAAATGTAGGAAAAAGCACCCACTGAAGGAATGCCCGTTGGACAAAGCAGAGGTATGTAGGATATGTGAATTGGAGCATGATAACAAGGAATGTCCTTCATTACCTAAGGTCAAAGCAGTCCTGCAGGCATCCATTCCAGATGTGGAGCTAGCTTACTTCATTGCACAAAAGAAACCATGGCAGCCTCGAAATCAAGGTATGAATCCAGACCCATCATTTTTTTTGAATACTATGAATGGAATGAACAATATGCATAATATGAATACAAAATTCCCTTCACATTATTCTAACAATCAGTGGCATCCATCTCATAACCCAATGCAAAATCCTAACTCATGGACACCATGGTCACAGCAGTCAAACAATCAAGCTCCTTGGAATTCCAACTAGAGAAATTCTTACCAAGGAAATAACTGTCCCCATCACCAGACTCAGTATCAACAGTATCCTCCTCAATAGTATCAACACCAACATTATCAGCAACCACAACTCCCATTCCAAAACAATGCCACACTAATGAATGCACCACTTCGACCACAGATACCTGCACAACCTAACCCGAACCCAAACAATAAAGCAGTCCACCAATTTGAGATTGCCAACATGCCTGTGTATTCTATTACCCAGATTCCCTGCAATGATATACAATTACGATCAGGGAAGGTGGTGGAACCTATTATCACTGAGGATGTTTCATCACCAATGATTGAAGCTGGAATGAATCAACACTATGAGAATATGGTTAATTCAGCAAGCCCCATCATTGAGGATGCTGATACTCCTACCGAGACAGTAGCTGAAACTCAGAGAGTAACACACGAAGTATCACATCATACACATTTGATGAGAGAACCACCATACCTTGAACGATTGGCCCTGCAGAAAATAGTGGAACAACCCCGATTCGATCTCGTGGGAGAATTGAAAATTTTGTATGTTAAAATTCCACTATTACAGGCCCTCCATGATGTGCCCATTTCTGCTAACACTGTTAGAGATTTATGTGTCAAGAAACCAGGAAGAAGGCCCAGGGACCCCCCCACTGTCCACGTATTGGGAAAAATCTCCGGATTAATAATGGGGAAGGCCACTGTAGTAAAATATGATGACCCTGGAAACTTGACTGTTACAATTCACATAGGGAACACAAAAATATCCAATGTCTTGGTAGATTTAGGCACAACTATTAATGTTATGACCATAGAGACTGTGAAGAAATTGGGACTCACTAACTTTCAGCCAATCCCTACTATTTTGGAACTTGCTAGCAAATCAACGATCAAGCCTGAAGGGATCCTAGATGACCTCATAATATCAGTTCACTCGTGGGAATACCTTGCGGAATTTTTAGTGTTACATCCGAACTCCCAGTTGGGGGGACACCCACTGATCCTCGGAAGACCGTGGTTAGCCACAGCAGATGCCTATATCAGCTTTCGGTCAGGATCTATGACCATTTCAGATGAGACTAAGATCAAGAGCCTAACTTTGTATCCTCCAGCTCGACCAAGCACAGAAGCTGAAACTCCATTATGGTCAGATTTGGAGGAGGAAGAAGGTGTGCAGCCGTTATTAACAATAGGGAGATCCTTAACGTTTAAAGATGAAACAGAGGATGACGCCATTAATAGTTTCATCAGTGAGCCCACTTCAGTTAATGAAAATCTCTATCAGATCTTGGATAGCACTTTAGCTGCAACAGAGCAAGAAAATCTTACAGAAGAAACTCTAATCGGTGATGCCAGTATAATTCCAGTACTCAAAAATTCAAAGAGTGTTCCAGTAGAAATCGGGCTAGGGAAAACATTGAATATCAATCCCAATCTTGCTCCTAGCAACCTGGAACAACTAGTCACTCTGTTGAAACAACGTAGGGGAGATTTCACTTGGGATTACACATACATGAAAGGGATTACTTCCAATTTGTGCACCCATCACATTTATATTAATACCAACTCCAATCCTGTATGTCAACCACAACGAAGGATGAACCCGAACCTAAGAGACATAGTGAAAGAGGAGATCCAAATTTTTTTGGAAGCAGGATTTATATACCCGATTTTACACAGTGAGTGGGTTTCTCCACTTGTGATTGTGCCAAAGACGAATGGGAAATGGAGGGTTTGTGTGGATTACAGAGAACTGAACAAAGCAACTTAGAAGGACCACTTCCCCTTACCTTTCATCGATTAGGTCCTTGATACCTTGTTTGGGAAAAAGTATTCTTCCTTTCTGGATGGCTTTAGTGGCTAAAACCAGATCCAGATTGCTCCAGAAGACTAGGACAAAACCACTTTCACATGTCCCTGGGGAACTTTTACATACCGAGTACTTCCTTTTTGGATGTGCAACGCACTAGCCGCATTTTAGAGAGCAGTGATTGGAATATTTTTGAAAATGGTAAATGATTGCATGGATATTTTTATGGATGACTTTACTCCATATGGTGATAGTTATGAAGAAGCACTGAAAAACTTAGAAAAGGTCTTGAAACGCTGTGAACAAATCCAACTCTCTTTAAGCACTGAAAAGTTCCATATGATGATGAGTGAGGGCATTCGACACTTCATATCTTCTGAGGGAATCCATGTAGATCCATCCAAAATCAAGGTGATTGAAAATATACCAACTCCTGGAACACAGAAGGATGTACGTAGCTTCTTGGGGCATGCTGGCTATTACATAATGTTCATAGAATTTTTTTCCAAACTAGCTTCTCCTTTGTTCACTCTGCTGATGAAGGATGCACAGTTTGTCTGGAATGATGCATGCCAAATAGCATTTACTGAGCTAAAGAAAAGGCTATATACAACACCAATCTTACGAGGGCCCAACTGGGCTTTAACTTTTCATATTTCTTCGGATGCTTCAGACACTGCCATTGGAGTAGTTTTAGGACAGCAGGAAGGTAATGCTCCCTATGCAATTTATTACATTAGTAAGAACTTATCTCCTGTTGAACTGAACTATACTGTCATAGAGAAGGAATTCCTTGCCATTGTTTATACCATCAACAAATTTAGACATTCTATTAGTGGATATTCCACTTTTGTGCAAACTCATCATTTGCTATCAAGTATTTAATGAATAATCCAATCACAAATGTTATAGTTACTAGATGGTTGTTACTGTTACAGGAATTTGATATCACAATTCTTGATAGACTAGGGAAGGAAAATGTTGTTGCAGATTTTGTATCTCGACTTACCAACAGTGATGACAACTTACCAGTCAAAGATTCCTTCCCTGATGAAGATTTGTTTGCAGTATCATCTCATTCCCCATGGTATGTAGATATTGCTAACTTTTTGGCTGCAGGTAAGCTCCTAGTACATCTGTCGACGAGAGAAAGAAAGAAGATCATACAACAGAGTATTAGGTACTGCTGGATTGATGGTCATCTTTTCTACACAGGGCTTGATTTAGAGATCAGGAGATGTGTTAGAGAAGATGAGATCTTTAGCATTCTTAAAGATTTCCAAGATGATCCCTGTGGGGGGGAATTTGCTGACAAAAGGACAGGTCATAAAATTTTGAGAATGGGTTATTTCTGGCCTACATTATTCAGGGATGCAAAGAAGTATGTTCAGGCATGTGATAGCTGCCAAAGGATGGGTCAACACAACAGATTAGATGAAATGCCTTTGCAGCCATAGCTTGTGGTCGAACCATTTGATAGGTAGACTCTAGATTTTGTAGGGCCTATCAACCCTCCCTCAAAACAGAAATTTCACATCTTGGTTTGCACAGATTATATGACCAAATGGGTAGAATCTTAACCTTGGTTAAGGCCAATGATCAGGCTGTGATTGATTTCCTATATGAATAAATTTTTACTCGGTTCAGAGTACCTAAGGAAATCGTTACAGACGGTGGACCACAGTTTGTGTCTCACAAGCTGGAAGCACTGTTAAAGAAATTTGATATTCAGCACAGGATAACCTTGCCATATCATCCACAGGCCAATGGCCAAGTGGAGAGTACAAACAAGGTCATCGAGGCTATTCTGACAAAAAGAGTGAAGAGCCATCGTAAAGATTGGGCTGAAAGACTTCCAGAGGTACTATGGGCCTATCGTACTACATGGCATAACACCACTGGTTTTTCTCCATATGAGTTAGTGTATGGTAAAAATGTTTTTTTTCCAATCGAATTTGAAATCAGGACTTTGAAAACAGCTGTGGAAGCAAACCTTGATTTATTAGAGGCATAGAAGGACCGACTAAATCAACTCAATGAGTTGGATGAGAAGCGCACAGCTGCAGTACATCATACAACTCTAATCCAACAATAGTGCTCTAAGTGGCATGATCGATTTATAAAGAAGAAAGTCTTCCAAGAAGGAGACTGGGCTCTGTTGTATGATTCACGGTTTGAGAGGGACTTTAAAGGCAAATTGCATACCTGTTGGTTAGGCCCCTATCATATAGATCGGGTATTTGATAATGGAATAGTTCAGTTGATCACCATTGATGAAAACAAAACACCATTATTCGCAAATGTTCATCGGTTGAGACTGTATCACAAGCCGATCTCAAGGGAAGCTCTCGTTTTGCATGTTGAGGTGATCCAGACTATCAGTTAACGCTGAGACAACAATTTTTCACAACCCTTGTCAATTTTTAAGAACTGCAATATCGACATGATTTGTACATAAATAATTCATTCTCTTTTTCATTTTGTATTTTATCTATTTTGCATTTTGCATTTGATCGGGTTTGTTTGAAGAAGTCTATGCAGGAATTAATTGGAGGAACAACGATCGTGGTTGCAACAGACGATTGTAGGCGCATTGCATTGTTCCTGATCTAATAAAGCTCTTTTTAAGAAGATGGATGATTTGCTACCTTTCAGCAGTCAGCTGAAAATTTGTTGTTACTTCATTATGGCGCAGCTGCAACTCCTTACTGTACTCACTCTTCCTATTTAAGCAGTTGCGACTCCGCTATTCTTGACCATTATGCCAATTCCAGTAGCTACGACTCCGCTATTCTCCACTTCATTTTCACTCTTTTCTAGTAGCTGCGACTCCGCTATTCTTGACCATTCCCCCAATTCCAGCAGATGCGGCTCCTCTATTTTCCACTTCATTTTCCCTCTTTGCTAGCAGCTGCAACTCCGCTATTTTTTACCATTCTGCCAAATCCAGCAGCTGCGACTCCGCTATTTTCAACTTCATTTTTGGTATTTTCTAGCAGCTGTGACTCCGCTATTTTTGGCCATTCTGCCAAATCCAGCAGCTGCGACTCCGCTATTTTCCACTTCATTTTCATTCTTTGCCAGCAGCTGCGACTCCGCTATTCTTGACTATTCCACCAAATCCAGCAACTGCAACTCCGCTATTTTCCACTTCATTTTCGTTCTTTTCCAGTAGCTGCGACTCCGCTATTCTTGACTATTCCACCAAATCTAGCAGTTGTGACTCCACTATATTTTTTTCCATTTCGCACTTTCCGTACAGCTGCGACTCCACTATTCTTGCCTATTTCTCCAAATCTAGCCTTCCTGTTGCACGCATGCCAACAGGTCGCTTTCACTGAGCCGTTCTTCCTCTAACGATCTCGTGCGACTGGTTCAGGTAGTGGTTCTTATGCATGTGTGACCAGTCGCTTTCTTCCGCTTTTACTCCTTACCTGTCACCTAGAACTCCTGGAGCATCTTTACCAAAAATGGACCGTCGACGGTCTAGCTGGAATTTCTGCCATCTTCCATCCAACACTATGTTTTTTGGATCCACGTAGACTGGATACATCGCAGCACTATCTCCTCACAGCTCTTCCGACGCTGTGCTGCGTGCAACTTCGTAGAATCCCAAAAAATTATACAAAAAATATTCTAGCTGAACTACGCTCTCCGCAGTTCTAAACATCCTTCTTTCTCAAAATGCTCCACTTGGGCCAGGCCCAACAGGCCCCTAACACTTACATGTGGCTCGTTTCCAATCCACCTGGAACTTCAACTTCTTCAAGCTGTTCTGCCACTTGCGGAGCTAGCTTCGCAACGAACTCATTGTATGTGACAATCAACTTTTCGACTGCTTCCTTTGTGTCTTGCTCAACTTGCTTGACTGTTTCCAACATATAAGGTGTTATCTCATCACCAATCTGGCCTTCCACCTATTCTTTATTTTCATGGAACTCCTTTAACTTTTGCTCGATCTCCTATGAGATCATGTTGGCATCCTACAATAAGAGTTGAGACTTATCTCCCATTTCAGTCTCTTTTTCTCTTAAGGCTTGCACTTCCTTCTTTATCTCATTGATCTCCCAGTACTTTTGAAGCCTTTCTCTTTGTTGTAGGGCTTTCACTTACGCATCCATCTGTTCTAGTGCTGCTTTCTTATCTTTCACAACGTTCTTTACTTGTAGTAATCCTGGGTCCTCTTTGAGGGCGGTGAATTCCTTCGACGCCGCATGTAACAGACTCTGGCACTTAGCCACTTCGGCAGCAATACTTTCTGTTGCGGCCTTCACCTCCCTTGCTCTTAATTGTTGTTGATCTGGTGGGGTCTGTGGGTTGGTCTGTGATTCCAATGCAGCAATATTAGCTTCATGGATGATCTCCATGTCTTTCATCTTTGTCTTGAGGCTATTAACCAGCTCACCAATCTTAATGACACTGTCTGCTAGGTCTACCTGTACTTCAAATTCTTCTATCTCATCTGCGACCACAGTGATCGTGGACTCTAGTATTTTCTGATCATCATGCTCATCTTGTATTTCCATAGCTCTCTGCGATCTACACTCCTCCAACTACTTATTTGTTGCTTGCAACTCAGCTTGTCCTTTCAGCACATCAGTAGTTCTCTCATGCATTTTTTCAACAACCTGCAGATGCAAGTAGTGTAGACTCAACTTTGGTATCTTCGCAAGGCCGAGCTCCACATGCTCGATGTCCTTCGTGTATAGCACTATTTGTTCTGGAAATGGAAGTCTTACAGTCAATGGATCAAGGTGAACAACATAGGACTTCGCAGGTACGATTATGGTTAGTTTCGACTCCTTCTACTATGAAGTTCCTCCTCACTTCCCTTCGGACTCTGAGTCCCACGGCATGAGTAATGTTTTGTGGACTTCTTCAATTTTCTTTGTGATCCCTTGCACCATGGTCAGGTTCTTTTGCAGACTTTCCTCAATAGCTTTGTCCTATTTCTCCTTCTTAGTCATCATATCTTCCATCTACTCTATGAACTTTTCCGTGATTGTTTCATAGTCCACATCATGGAGTACTTTGTCTGATTGGCTTTTATCAGCTTTTTGCTTCTTCCGCGCCCCCCTTTTCTGTCATGGGATCTCAAGTTATTTCCTTTTTCCCATCTCCTTTTCTTCAATGATAGGACATGGAATAGGTTTTTCCTCGCCGAAGTCACTTGCGACATCTACAATTTCCACTCAAAACTCGGCAGGCCATTCCTTCATGATATTATCAATATCATCTTCATACATGGGGTAGTTTCTTGTGAACCATTCAATTTTCCTTTTCTGTGCTTTGGATTAAATATGAATACTACGGATGTCAGCATAAAAAAAAAAAGTGCGAATGTACTTACTCATTAACTGCTTTGATATCCGTGGCATTCGGAGGATTGTGTCGCACAGCTGGGTATAGTATTGGTAGAAAACCTCAGTTGTTGCATGCTATCTCTTCGAGTTCAGATTTTCCCAAAGGTTTGAATATCGGGCCCCTCTATAGTCGTTGGTATCGGTGAGTACGCCAAGATAATCCTTCAACTCCTTCCACCCTACGAAGGTGATCAACATAATTAGCCATGTGTAAGGGAAGTTTTCGCCATTGAGCTACATGTCATTTAGCTCCTCCAAGAACTCGTTCAATAGGTATTGACACCAGTTGAATTGCTCTCCCTCCGCGACCGCGGCACCAAGTAGTACTGCGCCTGTAGGTACCTCCAGTGGCCTGCATTTTTTTTAAACCTTGTCGGCTAACAACTACATGAAAAAATTTATCGCTTTTTCATCTTTATCGTCCATCTGAAAGGCCCTCTTCGCTTTGAGGACAGTTTGAGTTTTCTTCAGCTTTGCCACGGCTTCTTTTTCCTTGCTTTTCCCTTGGAAAAACTGCTTCGGGTCTTTACCCATTTTACTCAACCTAGTGATGCAGTTGATAATGTCAGTGGTCAGTTCGACATTGTGGTCAAGCCACAAATATCCCTAGTGAATGCACGCAATTAGAGTTTGCACCACCACGTTCAGCTTTGGCGATCTGTTAAAATGCAGGAGTCTGAGAAAATTGAGCAATCCCGACTTGACTACTCCCGATAACTAGCTTTCCGCGACAAAGGTGAAGTCGCCCTTAACATATTTCTTCTAGCGCATGTACTGGTCGGGATGGAATTGTGGGAACCTTGGTTCATTGGGCTCCTCCTTTTGCATCTGAAGGAGATCATAATCTTCCCACTTACATTCTGGAATTTTACCAAGCAAATTTTTACCAACGTCGACGTGCTTTAATATGGGTGATAGCAGGATGTCGTATTTGGCATTCTTTAGTAACTTGAAGACCGGTGCATCCAGTGCACACGGTGAGATATAATCTAGGGTCATTGTCAAAGGTATCTCCTTATCAACTATTGGTGGTTTCTACACTGTCGAACCCATCTTTGATACCTTCATTCTCGGCCTCGCTGGATCTTTGCCTTTCTCTTGCATTATTTGAGCATGTCTTGGTGATCTTCTAGACACTTGACCTTTTGCTATGATGACGTTCTTGAATGGGGTTCTCATTAACGCTTCAATCCCTCCGTATTGAAATACCTTCACACTCTCCTGGACCATGAATTCTTCTTCAATGGAATATCTCTCAGACATCCACTAGAAAATTTCTATAGGGTTTTGGACAGCTTACTGAAAACAACTTGCAAAGTAATGTGCAAAGGAAAATTCTAAGTCTTTGGTAACTCCCACGAGTTTGAATTCAACACTACTTATAGGCGCAGCTGACCCCCTCCATGCCCCTTAGCGGCTAGATAAGCATTAAATGTGGTATCCATTGTCCAAATCCGACAGATTCTTCGATCCTTTCTTTCATAAACTCGTTTAGAATGGCTATATGTGTGTTAAATTCCCAAGTGGTCGCTGGAAAAGTTTTGTATAATGGCTATTTTTCCAATCGACAGTGTAATGGCTATTTTTCTGGAGTGTTGCGTCTAACTGTGTGACAGGTCATCATTACTCCTATGCAATTACTTAGCAGTGCCTGACCTCTTGCTTCTGAACTTAACATCTGTCCTTGTTCACTTGATCTTCGCAATTTCCTTTTGGACTTCGCAATTGCGTGGTTACTCTCTTCTTTTCTTTTTTTTTCTTTTTTTCTTTTTCTTTTTCCGTAGTGGCATATATTAACAGTGTTGCATGGTATATACAAGCTCCTCATCATACATTGAGTACAGACTCTTCCCCCTTTCTAGTGCCCAATTTCAATTGTACATGGCAGTTAGAAATTTCCCTCTTTCTGATCATCACAGGTTCCGCAAAGCAGGACTATCTCGATAGGGTTTTAGTCTGCTTCCATTAACTAGACCTGGCAAGTTATCTCCTGCTAATGTGGCTAACTCGACTATGCCACCATTATTTACATGTAAAATAGTATATGAACCAAGCCAATGCATTTTAAAATTTCCAGGAAATTTCATGAATTTGCTATCATACAAGAGGACTAGATCACCTACCTGGAAAGACTTGTTCTTGATGTCGGGATCATGCCATGCTTTTTTTCTTTCTTTATGCACTTGTTGGTGAAATCCTGTGATGAAGCAATCCTCCTCCAGACCAACCAAGTGTAGAAACCTTTCTTCTAGCGCATCGCGATCTTCCATTCCTGTAAATGCAGCTATTCTAAATCTGGGAACAATTTACTCCATAGGCATAATGGCTTCCTGTCCATAGGCCAGCCTAAACAGTGTATGGCTAGTCAACTTCTTGCATGTGGTTCTGTATGCTCATAAAATAGATGGAATGCGCAGGTCCCAGTCATCCCTATTCACATTGCATACCTTGGTCAGCTCATTCTCTTGTACTTTATTGAATGCTTCAACAGTTCCATTCGCTTACGGATGATAAGGCTTACTTTGCTGATGATGAATGCAGAATTCTTTGATCAATGCCTCAATGGTTCTGTTCAAAAAGTGAGTTCCTTGATCACTCATCAAAATCTTTGGGAATCCAAACCTTGTAAGGATGTCTTCAAATATGAAATACGTGGCAGTACCTGTGCTACAACCCCTCACTAGCTTCGCTTCTGCACAGACAAACCCACTGACCCCACCAGATGATTAGGTCCAAACATTAATCTACCAGGTTTAAATACTATCTAAAAATCATACTCCTAGAAGAGTAACAACCATCTGCATATTCGCCCCCCTAACACTGGCTTGTTGTCTAGGTATTTCAGAGCAGAATGGTCAATGAACATAGAGAAGTGTGCACCCAGCAAGTAGTGCTTGAATTTCTGCAGGGCATAGACCATAGCTAGACCTTCCCTCTCAGTGGTTGGTATAATTTTTGTTTACAGATGAGAGCTTCCTGTTGAACTGTCTCCCCGCAGCACTGATCTTCGTAGCTCTTCTGACACCGCGCTGCATGCAACTTCCTAGCTTCCCAAAAACTTATACAAAAAATATTCTAGCTGAACTGCGCTCAGCTACGCAATTCCAAAAATCCTTCTTGCTCAAAATGCCCCTTTTGGGCTAGGCCCAACGGGCCCCTAACATTTACATGTGGCTCGTCCTTGAGCCACCTGGAGCTTCAACTTCTTCGAATTGTTCTGCCGCCTATGGAGGTAGCTTCACAACGAACTCATTGTATGTGACAATCAGCTTTTCGACTGCTTCCTTCATTCCTTGATCAACTTGCTTGACTATTTCCAACATATCAGGTGTTATCTCATCATTGATCTGGCATTCCACCTGTTCTTGATTTTCGCGCAACTCCTTTAACTTTTGCTCGATCTCCTACAAGATCGTGTTCGAATCCTCTAGTAAGGGTTGAGACTTATCTCCCATTTCAGTCTCTTTTTCTCTCAAGGATTGCACTTTCTTCTTGAGTGCATTGATATCCTGGTACTTCTGAAGCCTTTCTCTTGGTTGCAGGGATTTCACTTCTGCATCCATCTCTTCTAGTTTTGCTTGCTTATCTTTCACAGCGTTCTTTCCTTGCAACAATACTGCGTCCTCTTTGAGGGAAGTGAATTCCTTCGACGCCGCATGAAATAGATCTGGCACTTAGACACTTCGACAGCGATACTTTCTGCTACAGCCTTCATCTCCCTTACTCTTAACTGCTATTGATCTGGTGGGGTCAGTGGGTTTTTGTATGCTTCCAATGCAACAATCTTAGCTTCATGGATGATCTCCATGTCTTGCATCTCTATCTTGAGGTTGCTAACCAGTTCACCAATCTTTACGATAATGTCTATGGGGTTTACATGTACTTCAAATTCTTCTATCTCATATCTGACCGTAGTGATCGTGGACTCTAGTATTTTCCGATGATCATGCTCATCCTGCAGTTCCATAGCTCTCCACGAGCTAGATTCCTCCAACTACTTATTAGTTGCTTGCAGCTCAGCTTGTCCTTTCAGCACTTCAGTATTTCTCTCATGCATTTCTTTAACAACCTGCATATGCAAGTAGTGTAGACTCGACAGTGGTATCTTCACAAGGTCGAGCTCCACACACTCGACGTCCTTCATGTCTAGCACTATTTGTTTTGGTAATGAAGCCTTACAGTTAATGGATCAAGGTGAACAACGCAAGACTTTGTAGGTACGAGTATAGTTAGCCATAGCTCCTTCTGCTAAGAAGTTCCTCCTGACTTCCCTTCGGACTATGAGTCCCACACCAGGGGTAATCTTTTGTGGACGTCTTCAATTTTCTCTGTGATCCCCTGCAGTGTGTTCATATTCTTCTGCAGACTTTCCTGAATAGATTTTTCCTGTTTCTCCTTCTTAGTCATCAGATCTTCCATTTTCTCTGTGACCTTTGCCGTGATTGTTTCATAGTCCTCATCATGGAGTACTGCATCTGACTGGATTTTATCATCTTTCTGCTTCTTTCGCGCCCCCTTTTTATGTCTTGGGCTCTCAAGTTCTTTACTGTTTCCCGTCTCATTTTCTTCAATGATAGGACATGGAATAGGTTCGTCCTCGCCGGAGTCACTTGCGACATCTACAATTTCCACTCGAAACTCGGCAGGACCTTCATTCATAATATTATCAATATCATCTTCATACATGGGGTAGTTTCTAGTGAACCATTCAATGTTCCTCTTCTGTGCTTTGGCTGAAATATGAATACTACGCATGTTTGCATAAAAATAAACAGTGCGAATGTACTTACTCGTTACCTGTTTTGATATCCGCAGCATGCTCAGGATTGCGTCACGCAGCTGGGTATAATATTGGTAGAAAACTTCAGTTGTCATGTTCTGTCTCTGCGAGTTCATATTTTCCCAAAGGTTTGAATATCAAGCCCCTCTGCAGTAGTTGGTATCGGTGAGTACGGCAAGATAATCCTTTAGCTCCTTCCACCCTACGAAGGTGATCAACAAAATTAGCCATGTGTAATGAAAGTTTCCGCCATTGGGCTATGTGTCATTTAGTTCCTCAAGAAACTTGTTCAATAGGTATTGACACCAGTTTAATTGCTCTCCATCCGCGACCGTGGCGCCAGGTAGTACTGTGCTCGGATGTACCTCCAGTGGCTTGCATTTTCTTAAAACCTTGCCAGCTAACAACTGCGTCATAAAATTCATCGCTTTTTCATCGATGTCATCTGTCTGAAATCCCCTCTTCCCTTTGATGACAATTTGAGTTTTCTTGATCTTTGCCACAACTTCTTTGTCCTTGCTTTTCCATTGAAAAAAATGCTTCGGGTTTTTACCCCTTTTACTCAACCTAGTGATGCGGTTGATAGTGTCGATGGTCAGGTCAACATTGTGGTCAAGCCACAAATATTCCTGGAGAATGTGCGCCATTAGAGTTCGCAGCACCACGTTCAGCTCCAACGATCTGTCAAAATGCAGGAGTCTAAGCAAATTGAGCAATCCCAACTTGACTACTTCCGATAACCAGCTTTCCGTGACCAAGGTGAGGTCACCCTTCACATATATCTTCCAGCACATGTACTGGTCAGGATGGAATTGTGGGAACCTTGGTTCATTGGGCTCCTTCTTCTACATTTGAAGGAGATCATAATCTTCCCAATTACATTTAGAAATTTTACCCAACAATTTTTTATCAACGTCAACGTGCTTTGATATGGGTGATAGCAGGATGTCGTATTTGGAATTCTTTTGTAACTTGACGACTGGTGCGTCCAGTGCATGCGGTCAAATATAATCTGGGGTCATTGTCAAAGGTATCTCCTTATCAGCTATCGATGGTTTCTCCATTGTCGAACCCATCTTTCGTATTTTCGTACTTGGCCCCGCTAGATCTTTTCCTTTGTCCGGACCGTGTCTTGGTGATCTTCTGGACGCTTGACCCTTTTCTTTGACGACGTTCTTGGCTGGGGTTATCATTAACGCTTCAAGTCGTCCATATTGAAATACCTTCATAGTCTCCTGGACCATGAATTATTCTTCAATGGAATATCTCTCATACATCCACTGGACAACCTCTATAGGGTTTTAGACAACTTACTTAAAACAACTTGCAAAGTAGTGTGCGCAGGAAAATTCTAAGTGTTTGGTAACTTCCGCGATTCTGAATGCAACATTACTTATAGGCGTAGCTGACCCCCAACCATGCCCCTTAACGGATAGATAAGCATTAAATGTGGTATCCATTGGCCAAATCTGGTGGATTCTTCGACCCTTTCCTTCATAAAATCGTTCAAAACAGCTATCTGTGCATTAAATGCCCAAGCAGTCACTGGAAAAGTATTGTATAACAACTATTTTTTTGATCGACGGTGTAATGGCTATTTTTCTGGAGTGTTGCATCTAACTGCGTGATAGGTCATCATTACTCCTGCGCAGTTACTTCGAGGTGCCTGAATTCTTGCTTCTAAACTTAACATCTCTCCTTGTTGACTTGATCTTGGCAATTGTTTTTTGGACTTTGCAACTGCACGGTTACTCTTTTCTTTTTTTTTCTTTTTTCTTTTGCCGCAGCTACATATCTTAATAGTGTTGTGCGGTATATAAAGGTTCCTCATCATACATTGCATATAGACTCTTCCCCCTTTCTAGTGCCCAATTTCAACTATACGTGGCACTTAGAAATTTCCCTCTTTATGATCATCACAGGTTCCGTGAAGCAGGACTATCCCGATAGGGTTTTAGTCTGCTTCCATTAACTAGACTTGGCAAGTTATATCTTGCTAATGTGTCTAAATAGACTGTGCCTCCATTAGTTACATGCAAAACAATATATGGACCAAGCCAATGCATTTTAAACTTTATAGGAAATTTCATGAATTTTCTATCATACAGGATGACTAGATCACCTACCTAGAAAGACTTGTTCTTAATGTGGGAATCATGCCATGATTTTTCTCTTTCTTTCTGCACTTGTTGTTGAAAGCCTGCGATGAAGCGATACTCCTATAGACTAACCAAGTGTAGAATCCTTTCTTCTAGCACGTCGCTATCTTCCATTCCTTGAAATGCAGCTATCCTGAAGCTAGGAACAATGTACTCCATAGGCATAATGGATTCCTGTCCATAGGCTAGCCTAAATGATGTATGGACAGTCAACTTCTTGCATGTGGTTTTGTATGCCCATAAAATAACTAGAATGTGCAGGTCCAAATGATCCCTATTCACATTGCATACCTTGGTCAATGCATTCTCCGGTACTTTATTGAATGCTTCAACAATTCCATTCGCTTGCGGATGATAAGGCGTACTTCGCTGATGATGAATGTGGAATTATTCTGTTAATGGCTCAATGGTTCTGTTCAAAAAGTGAGTGCCTTGATCACTCATCAAAATCTTTGGGAATCCAAACCTCATAAGGATGTCTTCAAATAAGAACTTTGTGGAAGTACCTTCTTTACATTCCTTCACTGGCTTCTCTTCTTCCCATCTGGTGGGGTAATCATTTGCAATAATAATGTACCTCCCACCAGTTCTCTTTCCCGGCGGGTTTATAGGTCCCACAAAATCAATTGCCCACTTCTCAAATTCCTGTAATGTCAACTGCGGATTTAATGGCATCTCGTCTCTTCACGATGGCCTTCCTGTCCTCTGACAGACATCACAGCTCTGGCAATGTTCTTTCGAGTCCTTGTGAATCATAGGCCACCATAGCCCTGCCAACAATACCTTTTGCATGGTGGCCCTTCCTGTGTAGTGACCTCCTGCTACTCTTGAGTGTTCATCTGCTAATATAAATGGATTCTCATGCTCCAACACACACCTGCGCAATACTTCATCCAGTCCCAATTTATATAACTGACCTGCGATAATGGTGAAGTCTGCTGCTCACACTTCCAGCTGCTTCTTTTGCTGCTTAGTGAACTCTATGGGTGCTAACCCAGTAGTCAAAAATTCTATGATGTCTTTATAATAAGCATCCTCTATCTGGATAGCAAACAACTGCACGTCAGGAATATTGTCTTCAAGATTCGTAGGCTCTTCTCCTGAATTGATCCTTGACAGATGATCAAGTCCCAAGTTTAATCTGACAGGTTTAACTAATATCTCAAAATCATACTCCTGGAAGAGTAACAACCATGTGCCGATTCTCCCCCCTAACATTGGCTTGTTGACCAGGTATTTCAGAGCAGAATGGTCAATGAACATAGAGAAGTGTGCACCCAGCAAGTAGTGCCTGAATTTTTACAGTGCGTAGACCATAGCTAGACCTTCTCTCTCAGTGGTGGTATAGTTTTTCTCTGTAGATGAGAGCTACCTGCTCGAAAATGCGATGGGATGGTCAATACCTCCCTCTCCTGGTTGTGCTAAGACAACTTCCAATGCTATACATGAATCTTCAACATGAACATGGAATGGGCTCTCCCACTCTGGAAAAACTAGGATCGACACAGTCACCATTTTCCCTTTCAAAGTGTCAAAACCTTGTTCACACTCTGTGTTCCAAATGAACAGTGCATCTTTCTTTAGCAACTTCTCCATTGTTGCGGTTATCTACGCATACCCCTTTATGAACTTTCTGTAATAACTGGTATGCCCCAATGTAGTGCGCAACTGCTTGACTGAATTTGGTGTCGGCAAGTGTACAATTACTTCAATCTTCGCAGGATCAACCATCAAGCCTTGCTTGTACACATAGTATGTCTTAACAAGATTCTGTAAGGTACACAAAAAATACACTTCTTGAGGTTGAGCGACATTTGATGTTGTCTACACTTTTCTAACATCAGTCTCAGATTTGCGCAATGGTCTTTCAGCAACCGGAACACTATCCAATCATCGAAATAAGCTTCTAAAAGCTTATGCATGAAATCTTTGAATACTGTGACCACAACACTGGAAAAGATGGAAGGCCTATTCTTCAGACCGAACAGCATCACCATGTACTGGTATGACTCCCATTCAGTGGAAAAAGTGGTCTTATGTCTATCTGCGGGGTCGATTCTTATCCAATGGTGTCCCAAAAACCCATCAGTAAAGGAATAGTCCATATTTCATCCAACATTATCAAGCACCTTATCGCTAAAGGGAGTAGGAAATGGGTCATGCTTTGAATCATCGTTCAGTTTTATGAGATCCACACAAATCATGATCTCACCTTTTGTTTTCTTATCTTGGACAACCATCACTACTACATTTTTGGCCTTTAAGGGGGGTTGTCTTCTGCCCCCAAAAGTGACCCACAGGGGGAGGTTTTGGCTTTAAGGGCGTTTTTGTCAAAACTTCCCGTAAAGGCACCGGTGTTAAAAGTTTTTCCCTTTAAGGGCGGTTTTTTATGAGATTGGAACCACTGCCAAAAGTGACTTTTGGGGGTGGTTTGTGACCCCCCTCGTAGAGGTCTAAGGAGGCAGTTTTAAACCCCCCTCATAGACCCCTTCATAGAGACCTACGGGGGCGGTTTGTGACACCCCTCATAGAGGTATACGGAGACAATTTTTAACCCCCCTTGTAGACCCCTTTATAGAGACCTACGAGGGCGAGTTTGAACCCCCTTCATAGAGACCTATGAGGGTGGTTGTGAACCCCCCTCATAAGCCCCCTCATACAAACCTATAGGGGCAGTTTGGAAAACCCCTCGTAGAGGACTATAGGGGCGGTTTCAAACCCCCCTCGTAGAGGCCTATAGGGCCTGTTGTGAACCCCCCTCGTATAGTCCTATAGGGGCGGTTTGAAACCCCCCTTGTAGAGGCCTATAGGGGTAGTTTAGGACCCCCCTCATAGAGGCTTATAGGGGCAGTTTTGAACCCCCCATTAGAGGCCTATAGAGGTAGTTTGAAACCCCTATAGGGGCAGTTTGTGACCCCTATAGCGGTAGTTCTAAACCCCCCTCATAGACACCTATGGGGGTGGTTCAGAACCCCCCCCTAAATTTCCTTATTACAAACCTTTTGGGGTGGTTACAAACCCCCCTTGTAGGTACCTCTGAGGGTAGTTACAAACCCCCCTCGTAGGTACCTACAATGGAGGTTCTAAACCTACTTTGTTGTAAAATACAAGGGCAATTTTGAACCCCCCTCATAGTGACATATGAAGGCAATTTAGAACCCACCTCGTAGAAACATACAAAGGTGGTTTGAAACCCCCTCTATAGCCATAATAAAATATATTTTATTAAAAAAATCAATACTACAGTTTCAACATATCAGAACCCCTCCTAGAAGAGTAACAACCATCTGCAAATTCACCCCCCTAAAACTGGCTTGCTGTCCAGTTATTTCAAAGCAGAATGGTCAGTGAACATAGAGAAGTGTGGACCCAGCAAGTAGTGCCTGAATTTCTGTAGCGCATAGACCATAGCTATACCTTCTCTCTCGGTGGTTGGTATAATTTTTATTTGCAGATGAGAGCTTCCTCTTGAACTGTCTCCTCACAACACTGATCTTCATAGCTCTTCTTACGCTACACTGCGCGCAACTTTGCAGCTTCCCAAAAACTTATACAAAAAATATTCTAGCTGAATTGTGCTCAGCTATGTAGTTCCAAAAATCCTTCTTGCTCAAAATGCCCCTCTTGGGCTAGGCCCAATAGGCCCCTAACACTTACATGTGGCTCATCCATAAGCCACCTGGAACTTCAACTTCTCTGAGCTATTCTGCTGCCTGTGGAGGTAGCTTCACACTGAACTCATTGTATCTGACAATCAGCTTTTCGACTACTTCCTTCGTTCCTTGCTCAACTTGCTTGACTATTTCCAACATATCAGGTGTTATCTCATCGTTGATCTGGGCTTCCACCTGTTCTTGATTTTCATGCAACTCCTTTAACTTTTGCTCGATCTCCTGCAAGATCGTGTTGACATCATCTAGTAAGGGTTGAGACTTATCTCGCATTTAAGTCTCTTTTTCTGTTAAGGCTTTCACATTATTCTTGAGTGCATTGATATCCCGGTACTTCTGAATCCTTTCTCTTGGTTGCAGGGATTTCACTTCTTCATCCATTTGTTCTAGTATTGCTTGCTTATCTTTCACAACGTTTTTTACTTGCAACAATCCTGGGTGCTATTTGAGGGCAGTGAATGCCTTCGATGCCGCATGAAATAGATCTAGCACATAGACACTTCGGAAGTGATACTTTCTGCTGCGGCCTTTATCTCCCTTGCTCTTAACTGCTGTTGATCTGGTGGGGTTAGTGGGTTTGTCTTTGATTCCAATGCAGCAATCTTTGCTTCATGGATGATCTCCATGTCCTGCATCTCTGTCTCGAGGTTGCTAACCATTTCAACAATCTTAACGATAGTGTCTGTGGGGTCTACATGTACTTCAAATTCTTCTATTTCATCTCTGACCGTAGTGATCATGGACTCTAGTCTTTTCCGTCGATCATGCTCATCCTGCAGTTCCATAGCTCTCCACAAGCTAGATTCCTCCAACTGCTTATTAGTTGCTTGCAGCTTAGCTTGTCCTTTCAGTGCTTCAGTATTTCTCTCATGCATTTCTTCAACAACTTGCAGATGCAAGTAGTGTAGACCCGACAACGGTATCTTCGCAAGGTCGAGCTCCACACGCTCGACGTCCTTCGTGTCTAGCACTATTTGTTTTGGCAATGAAGACTTACAGTTAATGGATCAAGGTGAACAACACAGGACTTTGTAGGTACGTTTATGGTTATCTACAGCTCCTTCTGCTATGAAGTTCCTCCTGACTTCTCTTTGGACTCTGAGTCCCGCAACAGGGGTAATCTTTTGTGGACGTCTTCAATTTTCTCTGTGATCCCCTGCAGTGTGGTCACGTTCTTCTGTAGACTTTCCTGAATAGATTTTTCCTGTTTCTCCTTCTCAGTCATCAGATCTTCCATCTACTCTGTGACCTTTTCCATGATTGTTTCATAGTCCTCATCATAGAGTACTGCGTTTGACTGGATTTTATCAGCTTTCTGCTTCTTCCGCACCCCCTTTTTATGTTCTAGGCTCTCAAGTTCTTTACTTTTTCCCGTCATATTTTATTCAGTGATAGCACATGGAATAGGTTCATCCTCGTTGGAGTCGCTTGCGACATCTACAATTTCCACTCGAAACTCGGCAGGCCCTTCCTTCATAATATTATCAATATCATCTTCATAGATGGGGTAGTTTCCTGCGAACCATTCAATGTTCCTCTTCTGTGCTTTGGATTAAATATGAATACTACACATGTTAGCATAAAAATCAACAATGTGAATGTACTTACTCGTTACCTATTTTGATATCTATTGCATGCTCAGGATTGCGTCACGCAGCTGGGTATAATGTTGGTAGAAAACATCAGTTGTTGCGTTCTGTCTCTGTGAGTTCATATTTTCCCAAAGGTTTGAATAGCGATCCCGTCTGTAGTAGGCGGTATCGGTGCGTACGCCAAGATAATCCTTCGGCTCCTTCCACCCTATGAAGGCGATCAACAAAATTATTCATGTGTAATGGAAGTTTCCGCCATTGAGCTGTGTGTCATTTAGTTCCTCAAGAAACTTGTTCAACAGGTATTGACACCAGTTTAATTGCTCTCCATCTACGGCCGTGGCACCAAGCAGTACTGTGCTCGGAGGTACCTCCAGTGGCTTTCATTTTCTTAAAACCTTGCTTCCTAACAAATGCATCATCAAATTCATCGCTTTTCATCGATTTCATCTGTCTGAAATCCCCTCTTCCCTTTGATGACAGTATGAGTTTTCTTGATATTTTCCACAGCTTCTTTCTCCTTGCTTTTCCCTTGGAAAAAATGCTTCGGGTTTTTACCCCTTTACTCAACCTAGTGATGCAGTTGATAATGTCGATGGTCAGGTCAACATTGTGTTCAAGCCAAAAATATTCTTGGAGAATGTGCACCATAAGAGTTTGCACCACCACATTTAGCTCCGACGATCTGTCAAAATGCGGGAGTCTGAGCGAATTGAGCAGTCCCAACTTGACTACTTCCGATAACCAGCTTTTCGCGACCAAGGTGAGGTCACCCTTCACATATTTCTTCCAGCACATGTACTGGTCGGGATGGAATTGTGGGAACCTTGGGTCATTGGGCTCCATCTTCTACATTTTAAGGAGATCATAATCTTCCCAGTTACATTTAGAAATTTTAACCAACAATTTTTTATCAACGTCAATGTGCTTTGAAATGGGTGATAGCGGGATGTCGTATTTGGAATTCTTTTGTAACTTGATGACCGGTGCGTCCAGTGCACGCGGTGAGATATAATCTGGGGTCATTGTCAAAGGTATCTCCTTATCAGCTATCGATGGTTTCTCCATTGTTGAACCCATCTTTGGTATTTTCGTACTTGGCCCTGCTGGATCTTTTCCTTTATCCAGACCGTGTCTTGGTGATCTTCTAGACGCTTGAACCTTTTCTTTGACGACGTTATTGGCTGGGGTTCTCATTAACCCTTCAATCGCTCCATATTAAAATACCTTCATAGTATCCTAAACCATGAATTATTCTTCAATGGAATATCTCTCAGACATCCAATGGAAAAATTCTATAGGGTTTCAGACAGCTTACTGAAAACAACTTCCAAAGTAGTGTGCGCAGGAAAATTCTAAGTGTTTGGTAACTTCCGCGATCCTAAATGCAGCATTACTTATAGGCGTAGCTGACCCCTGCCATGCCCCTTAACGGCTAGATAAGCATTAAATGTGGTATCCATTGGCCAAATCCGGTGGATTATTCGACCCTTTCCTTCATAAAATTATTCAAAACGGCTATCTGTGCGTTAAATGCCCAAGCAATCACTGGAAAAGTACTGTATAACGGCTATTTTTTTGACCGACAGTGTAATGGCTATTTTTCTGGAGTGTTGCATCTAACTGTGTGACAGGTCATCATTACTCTTGTGCAGTTACTTCGAGGTGCCTGAGATCATGCTTCTAAACTTAACATCTCTCCTTGTTGACTTGATCCTTGCAATTGCCTTTTGGACTTCGCAACTGCACGGTTACTCTTTTCTTTTTTTTTCTTTTTTCTTTTTCCATAGCTACATATCTTAATAGTGTTGTGCAGTATATATAGGTTCCTCATCATACATTGCATATAGACTCTTCCCCCTATCTAGTGCCCAATTTCAACTATACATGGCACTTAGAAATTTCCCTCTTTATGATCATCATAGGTTCTGTGAAGCAGGACTATCCCGATAGGATTTCAGTCTGCTTCCGTTAACTAGAATTGGCAAGTTATCTCCTGTGAATGTGTCTAACTAGACTGTGCCTCCATTAGTTACATGCAAAACAATATATGGAACAAACCAATGCATTTTAAACTTTCTAGGAAATTTCATGAATTTGCTATCATAGAGAACGACTAGATCATATACCTGGAAAGACTTGTTCTTAATATGGCAATCATGCCATGCTTTTTCCCTTTCTTTCCGCACTCGTTGGTGAAAGCCTGCGATGAAGCGATACTCCTATAGACCAACCAAGTGTAGAATCCTTTCTTCTAGCGCGTCACGATCTTCAATTCCTTTAAATGCAGCTATCCTGAAGCTAGGAACATTGTACTCCATAGGAATAATGGCTTCCTGTCCATAGGCTAGCCTAAATGATGTATGGCCAATCAACTTCTTGCATGTGGTTATGTATGCCCATAAAACAACTAGAATGTGGAGGTCCAAATCATCCCTATTCACATTGCATACCTTGGTTAATGCATTCTCGAGTACTTTATTGAGTGCTTCAACAGTTCCATTCGCTTGCGGATGATAAGGCGTACTTCACTGATGATGAATGTGGAATTCTTCTGTTAATGGCTCAATGGTTCGGTTCAAAAAGTGAGTTCCTTGGTCACTCATCAAAATATTTGGGAATCGAAACCTCGTAAGGATGTCTTCAAATATAAACTGGGCGGAAGTACCTTCTTTACATTCCTTCACTGGCTTCTCGTCTTCCCATCTGGTGGGGTAATCAGTTGCAGTAATAATGTACCTCGCACCAGTTCTCTTTCCCGGCGGATTTATAGGTCCCACAAAATCAATTTCCCACTTCTCAAATGCCTATAATGTCAACTGTTGATTTAATTGCATCTCATCTTTTCACGATGGCCTTCCTGTCCTATGATAGACATCATAGCTCTGGCAATGCTCTTTCGAGTCCTTATGAATCATAGGCCACCATACCCCCTCCCGCAATATCTTTTGTGTGGTGGCCCTTCCTTCGTAGTGACCTCCTGCTGCTCTTGAGTGTGCATCTGCTAATATAAATGGATTCTCATGCTCCATCACACACCTGCGCAGTACTTCATCCGGTCCCAATTTATATAACTGACATACGATAATGGTGAAGTCTGCTTCTCGCACTACCAGTTGTTTCTTTTGCTGCTTAGTGAACTCTATGGGTGCTAACCGAGTAGTCAAAAATTCTATGATGTCTTTATAATAAGCATCTGCTATCTGGATAGAAAACAACTGCGCGTTAGGCATATTGTCTTCAAGATTCATAGGCTCTTCTCCTGAATCGATCCTTGAAAGATGATCAGGTCCCAAGTTTAATTTGACAGGTTTAAATAATATCTCTAAATCATACTGTTGGAAGAGTAACAACCATCTGCAGATTTGCCCCCCTAACACTGGCTTGTTGACAAGGTATTTCAGAGCAGAATGGTCAGTAAACATAGAGAAGTGTGCACCCAGCAAGTAGTGCCTGAATTTTTGCAGTGCGTAGACCATAGCTAGACCTTCTCTCTCAGTGGTGGTATAGTTTTTCTCTACAGATTAGAGCTACCTGCTCGAAAATGCGATGGGATGGTCAATACCTCCCTCTCCTGGTTGTGCTAAGACAACTCCCAATGCTATACATGAAGCATCAACATGAACATGGAATGGCCTCTCCCAGTCTGGAAAAACTAGGATCGGTGCAATCACCATTTTCTCTTTCAAGGTGTCAAAACCTTGTTCACACTGTGTGTTCCAAATGAACGATGCATCTTTCTTTAGCAAATTCTCCATTGTTGCAGTTATCTATGCATACCCCTTTATGAACTTTCTGTAATAACCGGTATGCCCCAATGTAGTGCGCAACTGCTTGACTGAATTTGGTGTCAGCAAGTTTACAATTACTACAATCTTCGCAGGATCAACCATCAAGCCTTGCTTATACACATCGTATGTCCTAACAAGATTCCGTAAGGTACACAAAAAATACACTTCTTGAGGTTGAGCGACATTTTATGTTGTCTACACTTTTCTAACATCAGTCTCGGATTTGTACAATGGTCTTTTAGAAACTGGAACATTGTCCAATCATCAAAATAAGATTCTAAAAACTTATGCATGAAATCTTTGAATACTGTGACCACAACTCTGGAAAAGATGGAAGGCATGTTCTTCAGACCAAACGGCATCACCGTGTACTGGAACGACTCCCATTCAGTGGAAAAAGTGGTCTTATGTCTATATGCGACGTCGATTCTTATCTAATGGTGTCCTGAAAACCCATCAGTAAAGGAATAGGCCTCATTTCATCCAACATTATCAAGCACCTCATCACTAAAGGGAGTAGGAAATGGGTCATGCTTTGAAGCATCATTCAGTTTTATGAGATCCACACAAATCATGATCTCTCTTTTTGTTTTCTTATCTTGGACAACCATCAATACTACATTTTTGGCCTTTATGGGGGGTTGTCTTCTGCCCCCAAAAGTGACCTACTGGGGGGGGGTTTTGGCTTTGGGGGCGGTTTTGTCAAAACTGCCCCTAAAGGAACCGATGTTAAAAGTTTTTCCCTTTAAGGGCAGTTTTTGATGAGATTGGGACCACCACCAAAAGTGACTTTTGGGGGTGGTTTGTGACCCACCTCGTAGAGGTCTAAGGAGGGGGTTTTAAACCCCCCTCATAGACGCATTCATAGAGACCTACGGGGGTGGTTTGTGACAACCCTCGTAGAGGTCTATGGAGACGATTTTTAACCCCCCTCGTAGACCCCTTCATAGAGACCTACGGGGGCAGGTTTGAACCCCCTTCATAGAGACCTATGAGGGCAGTTGTAAACCCCCCTCATAAGCCCCCTCATAAAAACCTATAGGGGCAGTTTGGAACCCCCCTCGTAGAGGACTATGGGGTCGGTTTCAAACCCCCCTCATAGAGGCCTATAGGGGTGGTTGTTAACCCCCCTCGTCTAGTCCTATAGGGGCGGTTTGGAACCCCCCTTGTAGAGGCCTATAGGGGCAGTTTAGGACCCCCCTTGTAGAGGCTTATAGGGGCAGTTTTGAACCCCCCTCGTAGAGGCCTATAGAGGTAGTTTGAAACCCCTATAGGGGCAGTTTGTAACCCCTATTGGGGTAGTTCTAAACCCCCCTCATAGACACCTAGGGGGGCGGTTCAGAACCCCCTCTAAATTTCCTTATTACAAACCTTTTGGGGTGGTTACAAACCCCCCTTGTAGGTACCTACGAGGGTAGTTACAAACCCCCCTCGTAGGTACCTACAAGGAAGGTTCTAAACCCCCCTCGTTGTAACATACAAGGGCAATTTTGAACCCCCCTCATAGTGACATATGAAGGAAATTTAGAACCCACCTTGTGGAAACATACAAAGGTGGTTTGAAACCCCCTCTATAGCCATAATAAAATATATTTTATTAAAAAAATCAATACTGCAGATTCAACATATCAGAACCCCTCCTAGAAGAGTAACAACCATCTGCAGATTTTCCCTCCTAACACTGGCTTGTTGTCCAGGTTTTTCAGAGCAGAATGGTTAGTGAACATAGAGAAGTGTGCACCCAACAAGTAGTGCCTGAATTTCTGTAGTGCATAGACCATAGCTAGACCTTCTCTCTCAGTGGTTGGTATAATTTTTATTTGCAGATGAGAGCTTCCTATTGAACTATCTCCTTGCAGCACTGATCTTCGTAGCTCTTCTGACGCTGCACTGCGTGCAACTTCGCAGCTTCCCAAATACTTGTACAAAAAATATTCTAGCTAAACTGCGCTTAGCTACACAGTTCCAAAAATCCTTCTTGCTCAAAATGCCCCTCTTGGGCTAGGCCCAAAAGGCCCCTAAAACTTACATGTGGCTCATCCCTGAGCCACCTGGAACTTCAACTTCTCCGAGCTGTTATGCGGCCTATGGAGGTAGCTTCACAACGAACTCATTGTATGTGACAATCAGCTTTTTGACTGCTTCCTTCGTTCCTTGCTCAACTTGCTTGACTATTTCCAACATATCAGGTGTTATCTCATCGTTGATCTGGCCTTCCACCTGTTCTTGATTTTCGTGCAACTCCTTTAACTTTTGCTCGATCTCATGCAATATCGTGTTGACATCCTCTAGTAAGGGTTGATACTTATCTCCCATTTCAGTCTCTTTTTCTCTTAAGGCTTGCACTTTCTTCTTGAGTGCATTGATATCTCGGTACTTCTGAAGCCTTTCTCTTGGTTGAAGGGATTTCACTTCTGCATCCATCTATTCTAGTTTTGCTTGCTTATCTTTCACAGTGTTCTTTACTTGCAACAATCCCAGGTCCTCTTTGAGGACAGTGAATGCCTTCGACGCCGCATGAAATAGATCTGGCGCTTAGACACTTTGGCAGCGATACTTTTTGCTGCGGCCTTCATCTCCCTTGCTCTTTACTGTTGTTGATCTGGTGGGGTCAGTGAGTTTGTCTGTGCTTCCAACTCAACAATCTTAGCTTCTTGGATGATCTCCATGTCTTGCATCTCTGTCTTGAGGTTGCTAATGAGTTCACCAATCTTATCGATAGTGTCTATGGGGTCTACATGTACTTCAAATTCTTCTATCTCATCTCTTACCGTAGTGATCGTGGACTCTAGTCTTTTCCGACGATCATGCTCATCCTGCAGTTCCATAGCTCTCTACGAGCTAGATTCCTCCAACTGCTTATTAGTTGCTTGTAGCTCAGCTTGTCCTTTCAGCGGTTCAGTATTTCTCTCATGGATTTTTTCAACAACCTGTAGATGCAAGTAGTGTAGACCCGGCAGTGGTATCTTCGCAAGGTCAAGCTCCACACACTCGACGTCCTTTGTGTCTAGAACTATTTGTTCTCGAAATGAAGCCTCACAGTTAATGGATCAAGGTGAACAATGCAGGACTTAGTAGGTACGATTATGGTTAGCTACAACTCCTTCTACTACGAAGTTCCTCCTGACTTCCCTTCAGACTATGAGTCCCGCAACAGGGGTAATCTTTTGTGGATGTCTTCAATTTTCTCTGTGATCCCCTGCAGTGTGGTCATGTTCTTCTGCAAACTTTCCTGAATAGATTTTTCCAATTTCTCCTTCTCAGTCATCAGATCTTCCATTTGATCTGTGACCTTTGCCGTGATTGTTTCATAGTCCTCATCATGGAGTACTGCGTCTGACTGGATTTTATCAGCTTTCTGCTTCTTCCGCACCCCCATTTTATGTCCTAGGCTCTCAAGTTCTTTACTTTTTCCCGTCTCCTTTTCTTCAGTGATAGGACATCGAATAGGTTCGTCCTCGCCGGAGTCGCTTGCGAAATCTACAATTTCCACTTGAAACTCGGCATGCCCTTCCTTCATAATATTATCAATAGCATCTTCATACATGGGGTAGTTTCCTGCGAACCATTCAATGTTCCTCTTTTGCGCTTTGGCTGAAATATGAATACTACGCATGTTAGCATAAAAATCAACAGTGCAAATGTACTTACTCGTTACCTATTTTGATATCCGTGGCATGCTCAGGATTGCGTCACGCATCTCGGTATAATATTGGTATAAAACCTCAGTTGTCGCGTTATGTCTCTGCGAGTTCATATTTTACCAAAGGTTTGAATATCGAGCCGCTCTATAGTAGTTGGTATCGGTGCGTATGCCAAGATAATCTTTTGGCTCCTTCCACCCTATGAAGGCGATCAACAAAATTAGCCATGTGTAATAGAAGTTTTCGCCATTGAGCTGTGTGTTGCTTAGTTCCTCAATAAATTTGTTCAATAGGTATTGACACCAGTATAATTGCTCTTTGTCCATGCCCGTGGCGCCGAGCAGTAGTGTGCTCAGAGGTACCTCCAGTGGCTTGCATTTTCTTAAAACCTTGCCGGCTAACAACTGCATCATAAAATTCATCGCTTTTTCATCGATGTCATCTATTTGAAATCCCCCCTTCCCTTTGACGACAGTTTGAGTTTTCTTGATCTTTCCCACTGCTTCTTTGTCCTTGCTTTTCCCTTGGAAAAAATGCTTTGGATTTTTACCCCTTTTACTCAACCTAGTGATGTGGTTAATAATTTTGATGGTGAGGTCAACATTTTGGTCAAGCGACAAATATTCCTGGAGAATGTGCGCCATCAAAGTTCGCACCACCATGTTCAGCTCCAACGATCTGTCAAAATGCGGGAGTCTGAGCAAATTGAGCAGTGCCAACTTGACTACTTTCGATAACCAGCTTTCCGCGACCAAGGTGAGGTCGCCCTTCACATATTTATTCTAGCACATGTACTGGTCGGGATGGAATTGTGGGAATCCTGGTTCATTGGGCTCCTTCTTCTACATTTGAAGGAGATCATAATCTTCCCAGTTACATTTAGAAATTTTACCCAACAATTTTTTCTCAACGTCAACGTGCTTTGATATGGGTGATAGCAGGATGTTGTATTTGGAATTATTTTGTAACTTGACGAACGGTGCGTCTAGTGCATGCGGTGAGATATAATCTGGGGTCATTGTCAAAGGTATCTCCTTATCATCTATCGACGGTTTCTCCATTGTCGAACCCATCTTTGATATTTTCGTACTTGGACCCGCTGGATCTTTTCCTTTGTCCGAACCGTGTCTTGGTGATCTTCTTGATGCTTGACCCTTTTCTTTGACGACGTTCTTGGATGGGGTTCTCATTTACCCTTCAATCCCTCCATATTGAAATACCTTCATAGTCTTCTGTACCGTGAATTATTCTTCAATGGAAGATCTCTCAGACATCCACTGGACAACTTCTACAGGGTTTCGGACACCTTACTAAAAACAACTTGCAAAGTAGTGTGCGCAGGAAAATTCTAAGTGTTTGGTAACTTCTGCGATTCTAAATGCAGCATTACTTATAGGCATAGATGACCCTCACCATGCCCCTTAATAGCCAGATAAGCATTAAATGTGGTATCTATTGGACAAATCCGGTGGATTCTTCGACCCTTTCCTTCATAAAATCATTCAAAACGGCTATCTGTGCATTAAATGCCCAAGCAATCACTGGAAAAGTACTGTATAACGACTATTTTTTTGACCGATGGTGTAATGGCTATTTTTCTGGATTGTTGCATCTAACTGCATGACAGGTCATCATTAGACCTGCGCAGTTACTTCGAGGTGCCTGAATTCTTGCTTCTAAACTTAACATCTCTCCTTGTTGACTTGATCTTGGGAATTGCCTTTTGGACTTCGGAACTGCACAGTTACTCTTTTCGTTTTTTACTTTTTTCTTTTGCCGTAGCTACATATCTTAATAGTGTTGTGCAGTATATACAGGTTCCTCATCATACATTGCATACAGACTCTTCCCCCTTTCTAGTGCCCAATTTCAACTATACGTGGCACTTAGAAATTTCCCTCTTTATGATCATCATAGGTTCCGTGAAGCAGGACTATCCCGATAGGGTTTTAGTCTGCTTCCATTAACTAGACTTGGCAAGTTATCTCCTGCTAATGTGTCTAACTAGACTGTGCCTCCATTAGTTACATGCAAAACAATATATGGACCAAGCCAATGCATTTTAAACTTTCTAGTAAATTTCATGAATTTGCTATCATACGGGACGACTAGATCACCTACCTGGAAAGACTTGTTCTTAATGTGGCAATCATGCCATGCTTTTTCTCTTTCTTTCTGCACTCGTTGTTTAAAGCATGCGATGAAGCGATACTCCTATAGACCAACCAAGTGTATAATCCTTTCTTCTAGCATGTCGATATCTTCCATTCCTTTAAATGCAGTTATCCTGAAGCTAGGAACAATGTACTCCATAGGCATAACGGCTTCCTATCCATAGGATAGCCTAAATGATGTATGGCCAGTCAACTTCTTGCACGTGGTTCTGTATGCCCATAAAACAGATAGAATGTGCATGTCCAAATCATCCCTATTCACATTGCATACCTTGGTCAATGCATTCTAGAGTACTTTATTGAATGCTTCAACAGTTCCATTCACTTGCGGATGATAAGGCGTACTTCGTTGATGATGAATGTGGAATTCTTCTTTCAATGGCTCAATGGTTCTGTTCAAAAAGTGAGTGCCTTGATCACTCATCAAAATATTTGGGAATCCAAACCTTGTAAGGATGTATTCAAATATGAATTGTGCGGAAGTACCTTCTTTACATTCCTTCACTGGCTTCTCTTCTTCCCATCTGGTGGGGTAATCAATTGCAGTAATAATGTACCTCACACCAGTTCTCTTTCCCGGCAGGTTTATAGGTCCCACAAAATCAATTTCCCACTTCTCAAATGCCTGTAATGTCAACTGTTGATTTAATGGCATCTTGTTTCTTCACGATGGCCTTCCTGTCCTCTGACAGACATCACATCTCTGGCAATGCTCTTTCAAGTCCTTGTGAATCATAGGCCACCATAGCCCTGCCCGCAATATCTTTTGCGTGGTGGCCCTTCCTTCGCAGTGACTTCCTGCTACTCTTGAGTGTGCATCTGCTAATCTAAATGGATTCTCATGCTCCAACACACACCTGCGCAATACTTCATCTGGTCCCAATTTATATAACTGACCTGCGATAATGGTGAAGTCTGATGCTCGCACTACCAGCTGCGTCTTTTGTTTCTTAGTGAAATCTATGGGTGCTAACCCAGTAGTCAAAAAGTCTATGATGTCTTTATAATAAGCATCCGCTATCTGGATAGCAAACAACTGTGAGTAAGGCATATTGTCTTCAATATTCGTAGGCTCTTCTCCTGAATCGATCCTTGACAGAGGATTAGGTCCCCAGTTTAATCTGACAGGTTTAGCTAATACCTCAAAATCATACTCGTGGAAGAGTAACAACCATCCACAGATTTGCCCGCCTAACACTGGCTTTTTGACCAGGTATTTCAGAGCAGAATGGTCGGTAAACATAGACAAGTGTGCACCCAACAAGTAGTGCCTGAATTTTTGTAGTGTGTAGACCATAGCTAGACCTTCTCTCTCAGTGGTGGTATATTTTTTCTCTGTAGATGAGAGCTACCTGCTCGAAAATGCGATGGGATGGTCAATACCTCCCTCTCCTGGTTGTGCTAAGACAACTCCCAATTCTATACATGAAGCATCAACATGAACATGGAATGGCCTCTCCCACTCTGGAAAAACTAGGATCGACGCAGTCACCATTTTCTCTTTCAAGGTGTCAAAACCTTGTTCACACTCTGTGTTCCAAATGAACGGTGCATCTTCTTCAGCAACTTCTCCATTGTTGCGGTTATCTACGCATACCCCTTTATGAACTTTCTGTAATAACCGGTATGCCCCAATGTAGTGCGCAACTGCTTGACTGAATTTGGTGTCGGCAAGTTTACAATTACTACAATCTTCGCAGGATCAACCATCAAGCCTTGCTTGTACACATAGTATGTCCTAACAAGATTCTGTAAGGTACACAAAAAATACACTTCTTGAGGTTGAGCGACATTTGATGTTGTCGACACTTTTCTAACATCAGTCTCAGATTTGTGCAATGGTCTTTCAGCAACCGGAACACTGTCCAATCATCGAAATAAGCTTCTAAAAAATTATGCATGAAATCTTTGAATACTGTGACCACAACTCTGGAAAAGATGGAAGGCATGTTCTTCAGACCGAACGGAATCACCGTGTACTGGAACGACTCCCATTCAGTGGAAAAAGTGGTCTTATGTCTATATGTGGGGTCGATTCTTATCTAATGGTGTCCCGGAAACCCATCAGTAAAGAAATAGGCCTCATTTCCTCCAATATTGACAAGCACCTCATCACTAAAGGGAGTAGGAAACGGGTCATGCTTTGAAGCATCGTTCAATTTTACGAGATCCACACAAATTATGATCTCACCTTTTGTTTTCTTTTCTTGGAAAACCATCACTACTACATTTTTGGCCTTTAGGGGGGGTTGTCTTCTGCCCCCAAAAGTGACCTACGGGGGGGGTTTTGGCTTTGGGGGTGGTTTTGTCAAAACTACCCCTAAAGGCACCGATGTTAAAAGTTTTTCCCTTTAAGGGGGGTTTTTTATGAGATTAGAACCACCCCCATAAGTGAATTTTGGAAGCGGTTTGTGACCCTCCTTGTAGAGGTCTAAGGAGGTGGTTTTAAACCCCCCTCATAGACCCCTTCATAGAGACCTATGGGGGCGATTTCTGATACCCCTCATAGAGGTCTATGGAGATGGTTTTTAACCCCCCTTTTAGACCCCTTCATAGAGACCTACGGGGGTGGGTTTGAACCCCCTTCATAGAGACCTATGAGGGCAGTTGTGAACCCCCCTCATAAGCCCCCTCATACAAACCTATAGGGGCGTTTTGGAACCCCCCTCATAGAGGACTATAGGGGCAGTTTCAAACCCCCCTCTTAGAGTCCTATAGGGGCAATTGTGAACCCCCCTCATATAGTCCTATAGGGGCAGTTTGGAACCCCCCTTGTAGAGGCCTATAGGGGCAGTTTAGGACCCCCCTCATAGAGGCTTATAGGGGAGTTTTTGAACCCCCCTCGTAGAGGCCTATAGAGGTAGTTTGAAACCCCTATAGGGGCATTTTGTGACCCCTATAGGGGCAATTCTAAACCCCCCTCATAGACACCTAGGGGGGCGGTTCAGAACCCCCCCTAAATTTCCTTATTACAAACCTTTTGGGGTGGTTACAAACCCCCCTTGTAGGTACCTACGAGGGTAGTTACAAAACCCCCTCGTAGGTACATACAAGGGAGGTTCTAAACCCCCCTCGTTGTAACATACAAGGGCAATTTTGAACCCCCCTCATCGTGACATATGAAGGTAATTTAGAACCCACCTCCTAGAAACATACAAAGGTGGTTTGAAACCCCCTCTATAGCCATAATAAAATATATTTTATTAAAAAATTCAATACTGCAATATCAATTGGGCACGAAGGAATCAAACCACCAACCTCCTGCTTGTAAGGCAGGCACTCTTCCATTGAGCTAGCACCCTTTCAAAATTGGGGGGAGGAGCAATATGAACATCTAGATTGCATCATTTGTAATTCTAAGAAAAGACAATAATATGCAAAGACAACAATGCTTAAAATCCAATTTATTTTTCAAAACACACTGATAAGCACAAAAATCTACCATAATAAGGCAACAGAATATCCAAAACAATTATACAATCTATTAAGGTGGTTTGCAAAAGGGTCTAAATGCCATATTTTATTTTATTTTTCTACTCACGTTGGCTAATCTCCTAACAATGGGACTTTGACTTGAGAACCAAATTTCCTACCAATGTGAACAAGGATGCACTATCATGGCATGATTTACAACCATTGATTTATAAGGTAGGCTTGTGTTAGATTTGAAAATTCTGAGCCATTTTGAACACCCATTTTAAGAAAAAAACCATTTAATTTCCACGTCTAGTTTCATGTTCTTCATGGCTTCATGAAATTCAAGTGCTTTGAAGGAACTAGAGTTTTCTTATGAAGCTAGCATCATGTTGCTCTTGGTTCAACAATTTCAAGAGTAGTTAACATTTGTATAATACGTTCTTAGCCAAATAACTTGCATTGCAAAGGTTGTGACAAATTGCATTGTAGGGAAAAATGACGTAGGACATGATGACAAGTTATAAACGATGGTGGGACAACAAGAGGAATCCCTAAGACAACAATACTAAAGAGAAACGCAACAAAAATAATGGCAATTGAATTCAACCATCACCATTTCAAAACCAACATCGAAGCTAGACACCAAGATCACAATCTCTTATTTTGATGGCTCTTAATAAAGACAAGTTGGATTCCTAAATTAGAATTCTCAAATCTTATTTCAAATTACAAGAGGACAAATTAAAGTTAGTAGCCTAATGTTCAAATGGGATGTTCGGCATGTACTCCTGCGAAACACAACCATTAAAAATTAGCAAGGTTCACAACAGTGAAATAAAGTCACTCCCTTTATGTGGAATCTCAATGTTCAAAGTGAAGCAAAAGAAATTGATTTCAAGTGCAATTGCATTGTTATTCATAACAGGTGGCTGGGGATAACATACCAAGCATGGTGGGGATGATGCTCTAACTCTTCCTGGCAAGTTCCCTAGTGAAAATGATCAAGTACAAAAGAAGACTTAACATTTTTCTGCCGACAGTTTCCTTCAGTATTATCCCTTCAACATAGTCACAAACATAACCCAGAAAATACTAAATAAAACACCCTACCATAACTAATAAGAACATAATCTTCAAGCATGAAAATAAAACTTTATAATAATTTCACTCACAAGAGGTAATTATTTGGCAGAATTGTCCCTTTCTTCATTTATCTTGTCACCGGTGCAACAAAAGAAATGGGGCAACTTGACCCTGCCACAACTCCTACAATCACACGATCAACCCTTGATCTTTAACCTATAGGTTAAAACTCTCTCTCTCTCTCTCTCTCTCTCTCTCTCTCTCTCTCTCTCTCTCTCTCCAAGCTGGAAAAAAGCTTCTATGGAGAAGAATTTGTTTTGGATCTGTTTATAGCAGCAACACAATTATTAAAACTATTGAGCTATTGACCAAATTTCAGTCACAGCTGAGGACAGAGAGTGATTATAACAATAGGAAAAGCTAGTTGTGTTTAAAATGAAGATGTTACAGATCAAATATTTGCATCCGTTGTCTCATTACACCAAGTGGAAGTAATTATCTAGTGGTGAAACTGTTGGTCCATGAGCAGACGTTGGGCCCCACAAATACAAGTAGGTATTTGCTTGGATGAGAGATTGAATAACTATAGTCAACTTAATTACACAAGGTTTAATAAGTTACAAATAACCCTTAGTTAATGAATGCTTAGAAGATACCACAAGATTATAAAGAAGGAAAACCTCTGAGGCTCAACATTTTTCAAGCCCAATAGGGGTGTTAGTTAAAGATGGCCCCATGTTGGTAGGGCCTCATAAGGAGTTCTAGCTCAAAAAGTTGCACCCATATTGTGAGCATGGCTGCATGAGATTTGCAAACATGTTGAAGTTTGACTAAGAGTGAGGCTTGCAAAATGTGGATTACAAAATATTGCAAAACGCAAGTGCAAAATGTCTATGCCACATATAAGTCCAACTTTAGAATGTACACTCCAATATTGATGATGATGATGATGATGATGATTGTTAACAATAACATCCACCAAGACCAACATTGGTCTATCTAGCCTTGAGAAAAACTGATTTATTAGGAACAAAATCGTAAGGAAAAACTGATTATTAGATTTATCATATATTGAGACAAACTGATTTATTGTGCACTTTAATTAATGGATATGTACCATTGACTAATTGCACAGATTTCACAAAGTTTCTACATTCATTTTTAATTCTTTTTAAATGGTAAATATACCAATTGGCCCTGTCCTAAACTCTTGTGAGCATAGTACTCAAATCTCCCCGTGGAACTAGTTTGAACATTGGGAATAAATCATTTCTTCATGTACCTGGAAATTGAATTGTCTTATCTATTCCAATTATGTTACTGGTTATATGCTTCTAATGCCACCATACATAAAATTTAAAACTTTTAACAGGTATTTCCAAGACAATACCCAATGCAATCCAGTAATATTGTCCACATAATCCCTCTTAGTTCATCATTATTTGAAATTTATGTCATTACATGAACTTATGACATTCTGTAATGAATTGTCATATGCATCCATGTTGGGCATCAACTTTATGCCTAACTAGGTATAATCGTATTAAAAGCAACCAAATCATGGTAACAAGTAACAACTCATGGTGATTTGTCACTTGTTAGCGAGCTGCCAACTTTAAGCTTGCCCCCATGTGTAAGACTTGGTTGCAAGGGACCTCAGCTGACATTTAGGTAACACAAGCTCTGAAATGAGGGTTAAAAAAATACCAAATAAATATAGGTTGGACAACAACTTTAGTCCTTCCTAGGTGATATATAGACACACACACACACATACATGTATATCATATTAGTAGAGAGCCAAGGGTTATCTCTATCAACCGAACCATCTTCCTAGATCATGTCAACAATAGGGAGGTGGGAGGCCATAGATCACAAGTTCAAATCTGTTCAAGTCCTTCGAGGTTACTAGCAGTTATTTTGGTTGGCGGTTGAGCAAACATCCATCCAAATACTACGAGAAGAGGGGGCCTCCCATAATGTTTTCCTTGGAAAAAATACAGAGACACACAATCCATCCTCATCAAAGTTAACATCTCGACTTACCACAATCTTCTTTTGCATTGGAATGTAAATACAGTAAACCTTTGGAGTCTCACTATATCCAACACAAACATTCTTATGCTCAAGGGTTTAATTTGAGTCCTCTTCTCATGATGGACATGAATATAAATAGGACGAAAAAAAACTCAAAAATGTGATACCTAAGGTATCTCGCCAGTATAGGATTTTTCTAGTGTCTTGTCCTCAATATCCTGTGAGAACACCCATTCAAAATTACAACCGTATTGCATGCCTTTTCCCAAAGACACATGGATGAATATTTGTCATGGATCATTGCTTTGGTTGTCTCTATTATGGACCCATTATTCCTCTCTACAACCTCATTTTGTTGCAGGTTGTGAGATATTTTTAAACTTTAGCTCCCTCTTGACCTTTTATTCTTTGCAAAATGCATCAAAGTGCTCGGGGGTGTACTATATTCCATTATCAAATCTCAACACTTCAATCTACTTGCCCATTTTATTCTCAATTAAGGCCTTGAACTCTTGAAACTTAGAGAACACTTCATCCTCGGTCTTCATAAAGTAAACCCAATATTTTTGTGTGAAATCATCAATGAAAGAAATATAATGCAAGTTCTTGCAAAGAAACTAAGGACATAGGTCCACGTACATTTGAATGAAATGGATCAATACTATTTCTTGATTCATGCTCACTACTTAAGACAGAAGTCTTGGCATGCTTACCAAGTGTGAGACCCTTGCACACTCTTGTCTTCTCCATCTTGAAGTTTGGCTTTCCTTGCACCATGTCCTTCAAGAGAGGCAATGATTCATAGTGCAAGTGATCAAATCACTTGTACCATAACTTGCTCATTGACATTCTCATGCATTAAAGCATCATAGTTCATCAGATCTGCTAGCGACATGTAAAGGCCACCTTCTCAAACTCCTATGGCCAAAACTTTACCAAGTTCATGGCTACAATTTCTACCAATATCCTATTGATAATCAAGCTCAGCCACACACTACAGATCTCTTAGAAGATTCTTTGTCAAACCAGGAATGTACACAACATCATGAAACTCTAGAACATTCTTTCAAGGCATGCAAAAAGAGATGGAATGGGGATAGAGCCCATTTCAATAACTAGATATGTGAATAATTTTGTTTTTTGTGATTTAGCTTTGAAAGTACAATTTGCACCAATTTTTTGTGATGAGAGGATATTCTTGACACCTAAATATAACTTTTCAAATGCAGGAAGGAATCTGAGGTATTGCACTTAATTTTTCTTTTTGTGATTTAGTTTTAAAAGTACGATTCAAACCATTTTTTTGTGATGAGAGGATACTTCTAAGGAATGATCTTGTACCTTCTAAAGGGGTTGACTTCTCAATGTCTGCAGCAAATGGAATAGAACCTAAGCCCCGGGACAAAGAGATCATGACAAAGCATATATCTTCTTCTCTATTGCAAGATAATATGGTTGACAATCTGATATCATTGCGAGAAAGTTTTAAGGTTTCAGAGGTAGTCTTTGGGGAGATTCTTCCTATCACAGATGATTATGGTTATCATGGATTTGATCACTTTGATAAGTACTTAAAATCTAATATGAAATGGAAGTATAATTCAAATAGTTTAATATAACTACCAGTAGCTAATGAAATATTTGATGTTTTAGAACCTATTTGTAGGAATGGACAAGACCATGTTGTCTGGGATGACATGCTTTTTCCCATGGGAGATGGAAGTAGTGCAAATTTCTCTTATTCATTTGGATTTTTTGTTGGTGCAACAAACCCCTGTGATCCTTCCATATATTGGAGCCTCCATGAAGGGGTTTTTCTAAGAATAAGTATGAACACCTTCTAGATGTTGTAGTAGCTAACATATGTTCACCGATGAATCATAACACATATGACAATATGTTAACTGAGCATATAGTCTCAAAATCAAGTACTACACCTTCTCTATATAGTGCCTCAGACTTTTTCCAGGATTTTCCCAGAAATTCCATGGAACAAGATGGGGAGTCTGCCTTGTATTTTTTTCCACGTTGCCCCATGTTGTAAATGACTTAGTCTTACCGGAGAAACCCATTACTAATATGACACCTTATCAGTTATCACAAGTCTGGCAAGATGGAACACTAGAAGCAACAGTTATTGCTATCACTCAACTAGAACTAAGAAGCTTTCTAGAAATTTGGGAATTTAATGGACAAACAAGTGATATGCAAAAATATTACAAGAATGGTAGCTTGAAGAGAATTTTATAGGTTCTATCTACCAATATTAGTCTCATGGAAAAAAATGTGGAGCTTCCCTCATCAAGGGATAATTAGGATGTGTACTACAATCAATATTGGGAGAATGCTTATCTAGGTTGGAAATACAATCATACAACATGAGAATGGAATAGAGTGGATGGGCATGAAGCAATGCCACCAGAATCATCTATTGGGAAAGTTGGCAATGGGGAAGGTGGGTCAAAGGACAACTCGTACCCCACTTTGAGAAATGTTAGTTATTCTAGTTGGCAGGCACATGATAGCCAAATTTATAATTATGGGAATTCAAGAGATTCCATTCACCATTTTGAATCAATAACTGGAGAAGTGCCTTATTTACTTCAAACTGGTGAAACAGGTTTGGCATAGGTATCTACAGGGCAATTTGTTTATGGATGGGAGTAGTTCTCGCAAAATTTTGCTCGAGATAAACAAAACATTTATTTTGATCCTCAATATCCTGGATGGTACTATGACTCAGTTGCTCAAGATTTGCACCAGTTGGCAGATTATGGTGGGAAAACTTATACAAGTGGGATTTCAATAGCATATTCTTTTCAAAGTCAATTAATATCATCCAAGCAAGCTCAAGTAAAGAAATTATTTGATAGTGTTGATGCTTATGATGATCCTAGTTTATATATCCAGAGTAATCAATTTCAAGGTGTCCAAACACACTGTACTATGATAGAGTTGTCAGGGTATTCAATGATTATGCTACGAGTGATGGGAAATGGGAAGTTTCTGCTCACTAAAACAATACACATGGTTGCACTCAGTATCATGGAGGATTTTTCAATAATAATGTTATTGGGAAAAATCTCAAGGATGCATTCATTGGAAATCAGAGTAATGGATACCAACCATCTGCAAGCATACAGGATGAACTGGATCAATCAACCAATTTGTAGATTCCAAATTTTTCTTTTCCATATGATCAAGCAAATCACACTTTCTCTATCCATCATAGATATTTCAATTTCCAAATTTTGGATTTTGGTCAAAAATTTTACTCATACAATCCTCCACATGTTGATCAGAATCAGTGCCCTCAGGCCAGCCATAATTATTATTAAATCTACAACAATAGGTTATACTCCTCAAATTCATAAGGTCGGCCAACATGCAAATTATACACCTCTTGTCATTAACTCTTTTATGGGAGGTAGGTCATCTGCAGGGTCTCCTCCACATGCCTTCGTGGCATTTGAGTCTTTGGCCTCTTCCTGTGTGTTAGAATATGTGCTAATGTTGTGATTAGGAGTAAAAATTGTGTTGGTTAATCACTGGTGACATCCAAAAGCCTATAAATATTGTGAAATTTGTTGTTTGGAAAGAGCAATGTGAACAATCAAGAGGTATCATTGGACAGTATCAAATGACCTACAAGACTACAAGTACACACTAAATCAACAGGTTTTGTTGTTGGTTATTCATTTGATGGGAGGTGGACTTAGTGATAGGTTGCACTATTTTGATTAACTGACCATAGTAGAAGTGTGAGTGTCCATTGCATAATTATTTGTATGGCACATGTGAATTTGTGATGGGAATACAATCTTGTTGCATATGGGGTTTGGAGCACTTGTTGATCCTTATGGTCAGGGTCTGGGTTTTTGTGATTGATCATTGGAGCATTTTCTATGCAATGCCACCAAAAGGATTTTGGACATATAATAACAGCTAAATGGCAGTGTACAATTGGTGAACAAAAGGAAAAGGCCTAATCAATAATACTGCAGGGTCAATGGCGAAGAAAAGATAAAACCATTGATCATAAAAGGGCAAGGCAAAAACAACTCCAACAAGCCTAGAAAGGTAAATATTAAGGCCAGGCCACAGTCCTAAGGATCCAACCATGAATGAAGCAAGAGTCATAATGTCTTGAATCTTAACTTGGGTTAGGTAGGGATTCAAAAGTTTAAACATAGAGCGTAATAATTGGGGTCTGGGGATGTATATTGGTGTGACCCAAAAGTTAGAATGATTGCTTTTGTTTTCTCAATATTTTTGGATGCAAGTTAAAAGAGCAATTTGGACTCCCATAAAATATAATTATAAAGTAAGATATACCATTGAATACCTTCAGGAAATGAACATGAGAAACAAGTTCCCTGTCAAACCCTAGCTGTACATATAATGGGATAAATTACTTTTGAGAAAATCCTTTGCAAAGTGTAGTAGCCATGTCTAGTCATACATGAATATGATGCACCTTAGTGTTGGCCAACAACATCGAAACACTATAACTGGAAATACTTGATAACAATTGCTGAGTTGAAAGTGAATGAATGGATCTCTCCTTATAAGTCAAATAGTGCAGTTCGACCTTTTTGTTGGCCAGATATCAAGAGACTTTTGTTTATGTTTTTTCCAGTCTCAACAAGAGTAATCGAGTTGGTCTACTCTGTCAATAGTAATTGGTGTATTTCTCAAGAGGCCTGTAGATCCTATTGTACAATTTTGAAGGTTTTCCTTTTAGTTTAGATGGACAAATTTTCCACCTATTTGTAGCATTCTTTAGGCTATAATGGTCTCATGGATTTCCATATCAATCAGGGCACCACTGTTCCAAGAAGAAACAGTTCTCACCTTTCTCGAGAATATTAACAAGTTATGGTATGCTAGCAACACATTTTGTATTGGATGCATCTTTTCACTAATTCATATGGAAGCCAAGGGGAAATAAAATGATAGGTTCTTATCACATATAAGTGCTCAAGGTTTGGTATTAGTGGCATTTTTCCTTGTTAAAGTTAAAGGGAATGCTATCTTGTAGAAAATAATTACCCTTACAAAGTTCTCAGTTTACCGGATCCCGTCACAACCTCAGCCAAACTAAGAACAGAGATAATCAACAAGTTCTATGTTTATCAAAATAAATTTATAAACGCCATGTGCTCCCATGCCAATCCATTAGAGACAATTTTCATGGTTAGTAGGTTACCATTTAGATTTGTAGCCTCTTGACTGTGACAGTATAACACACTCACTCGACAATATCTTTTGTTTTCTTTTACTGTATCATGATTTTCTGGATTGTCTTTAAGGAAAGCTAATTTCAAAATAAGCTCAACTCTTTCTTTTCTAGGGAATATATTAAATCCAGCTGCTGTGATAATCCTCCACTAGACTAGAAGTATCCAACAAGGCCTCACCAATGGGAATTTTGACAAATGATATGTTTTGCTCATATGGATTTATTTTGATTGGAGACAATGGATTGCTTCTTAGGACACTATTGAAATGTTACTGTTATGCCACATACTGTATTGGCATACTAGTACTTATTTTTTGGACTAATTTTCCCAACAAGGGGTTGGATCCTTGTTTATAAATTGGAATAAATAGAAATCTTATCTTCCCTATTAAAATAGATGCAAATAACAAAATACTTGACTATAGGGGTGTAGACTACCTGTGAATGAATTCTCATTCCTCTGTCTTGAATGTTGAACAATTGGATGAATCCTTAGCACCTAGATTGCTTAGACACCTTCACACACCCAAAAAACAAATACCCTTACACTTTCTTTTGGAAGAATCCTATTGTAATATTGACTTCAAATTGCATCATTATATATTGTAAACAAGAATATTACACATACCAATTAAATTACATCAACAACATGAACATGAATAAATTCAAGTAACACATAATTGGGGGGTGAAGGAGAGATTCACATTACACTAAACTCTTGTGCCAATACCAGAAATGACCACACAGTCCAGAATTTCATTTTTCCTTGCTAGATGTTCTGTTTTTTTTCTAGAGTTGGTCTATAGTCAACCCACCTAAAATAAACTGTGTATTAAGGGATTCCATGAAGAGTGGAAATCCACATTAAGGTGGCAGGAAATTTTTGAAAAGCATGTCTAAGAACCTATCAAAAAATCCTCCATTTGATGTCCCCTACATTGAAATCAATAGTTACTATTAATATCTAACCCAAAGAAAAACCATGTTTACTATCAGAGAATGTTGTGCAAAATATATTCACAATTTATCAATAATATGTGACATACTCTATCAAAGAACAATAGAATTTAATCTTATCCACAGGATTCAGATTTTCATTTGCCTCCAAATGAAGAGAAATATGAGCTTCATCTTGCTATTCATATTTTTCAAGAAATGCAATCATGTGTTCATGTAACTTTATGTTCCACTTGTACCAATTAGATTCTTTAATTGCACGATACATCTGCATTGCACAACATAGTATATATTTAGTTATATTGTATAGCACCAAGAAATAGAGAAAACATGAAGGAAATGGGAAGGATAGTTGAATCAGTGGGGGATCAATATTGGATTTCAAGAAAATTCAGCTCACATAGCAAACCGGGCCAATACCAAAAACATTAGCAAGCTATGGGGCTAAAAAAAATCTATAAAAAGAGGTAAAATATGATATCCTAGAAAAATTGTTAATAAAAAAGTAAAAATATAAAATTGGAATTAAACCTATCATATATTTAGTTATATTGTACAACACCCAGAATCGGAGAAAACTTGAAGGAATTCGGAAGGATAGTTGAATCAATGGGGGATCAATATTGGCTTTCAAGAAAAGTTAGCTCACATAGCAAATCAGGTCAATACCAAAATCATTAGCAAGCTATGGGGCTAAAAACAATCTATAAAAAAAAAGGTAAAATATGATATCCTAGAAAAAATGTTAATAAAAATATAAAGTTGGAATTATAATTATCAAATATATGGAACCAGAATATGAAACACAATGTATAAGAATCATAACAAAATTAGATGATTTGAAAAGCATAATGGCTAGAACAACAAATATAACTATGTATACAAACATTTTCTGATGTATAGAAGTGTGCGTGTTTATTCTAGAATTTGAAATGAATCCATCTATAAGCAACATGTTTTCTTTTATGTTACAACTTTTCTAATTTTGTTTATATTCTAGAAAATAAAAGTTTAATTGCCTCATTTTTAAGAGGAATCAAGTTATATTCAATTAGAAGAATGAACTAAGTTATGTGTCTTTTCCACCCTTAATATATTCAGAATAATTTCTCTTTTCAACTTAGTTCAACCATTTCCCATGCTTTGGATGAGGTTTTAGTTTCCTAGGTAAAAGGTTTCTAGTATGAGAAGGCCCCTCTCCAAATGAATAATAAATATAAAGGATATTGTTTGTTAAGGCACAAACCTTCCTCGGACCTGGAACATAGAAATTTACAATACAGACATATATTTACCACTGAATCATGAATGCAATCCTACTCAATAACCTAAAGTAATGTTGTTGAATATTGTAACTTCTAAGAATATTATATTTGTACATTATTACTCCGGAGATGTTTCATCCCTTCGAGGCAATTCTATTATGTATCCGGAGATGTTTATTCCTCCGATGGTGTGTGGGAACTAGGGTTATTAGACCCACCATGTGGGGGTCGGCCTTGAGTTTATATTTTAGGGTTTATTAGACTTCTCAAGTAGAGGTCGGCCCCATTAGGGTTTTTGGTCAGTTGGGATCTAGTATAAATAGAGGAGAGGAGCTCCTCATTTGACACACACTCACAACTCAGAAAAGTAGCGCACTTGTGTCTGGGAGGTATGTCTGGAAGATAGAGAAGGAGGAAAAGTCTTGGAGCACATCTTGTATTTTGGTTGATCATCTTATTGAGGAAAGCTTTGCTGGGTTTTCTAACCCATGAGGGTTTCCCAGGGTAATTTCTGTGTCTATCTTGTGATTATGTTTCTTTCAGTGATCTTGCTAGCCTATTTGGTTTAAAACTTAACAAATGTGACTATCAAGTTGCAATATCTTGGCAAAGGAACAATGTCACATGCATATTCCCAACTCCCCAACATCCCCATGTTACCCTATATCATCCATGGGTCAACACTGTATTCATCACTAATTCAATCCAATATGAAGTAATTCAGTAAGATTTCACCAATACCATATGACCATCAAAGCAAAATGCCATTTTCACTGCCTTGGATCTCTTTACTCTTCTTTCTAATGAAAAAAGTGGAATATACAATACAATTTAGATCCAAACTTCTTATCAATCTGGAATTCGCATTGCCTCTTTATGACAAGGTAAGCAACTTTGGTGTGTCGAGCACTGTTTAGGGATAGACCCCACACAAGGTAAGACCTATCGTAGTGGAACAACATAACTGAGAAATGCATACCATTTTATCCAATGAATTTCCAACTCAATCAACTGCCCTAGGATCTTTATCATGTTAGTATACATGCAAGAAGAAAAAAATGTGACAAAGTGCCAGTTTATAAAAATATAATTGCCTCATATTTTGAACTCAGTTTCCAGCATCTATTGTTTCACACTAGATAATGGAGGTTACCAGAGAACGTTAGGCATGTTATCATCTTATTTCTCACCTTGGTCAATACATATAGCTTATATGAGTTCAATTATGGTTATTGAAGAGTTATCCTACTCTTTGAAGGATGATATGACTAGAAAGTGGGTAGAATAGTATGTGAGAAGGGGTCATGATTTTCTTTGTGGAGACTATATGCTTTCTTTTGGGTGGGGAAGCATGTGCTTTGTGGTATGTGTGGGTGTTTTGCGTGGCTATACCTTCAAGTGGGGATCACATTATCTATTGAGAAGAGAGTTTCCATTGGGATAGGGAGTAGAGGAAATTCTTCCAATGAAAAATTCATTTTCAGAGGTCATTTGGAAGGGTAGACACTCACTCCACTACTGCCGATCATGTTGTTTGTGATCTTCTATTGTATGGTGGGTATTTACAACATCTTTGGGGAAAAATAAATCACTACAATCAAACAATAGATGCTAGAAACTGATTTTATCACCTACAAGTCAGATAGTACCTCATATAAAAATATAATGGAGGTTATCAGAGAGAGATTCACTGCTTGTGGAGAACATTAGGCACATTATCATCTTATTTATCACCTTAGTCACTACATATAGCTGAGATGAGTTCGATTCTGGTTGTTGAAGAGGTATCCTTCTCTTTGAAGGATGATTTGACTAGCAAGTGGGTAGAATATTGTGTGATAAGGGGTCGTGATCTTATTTGTGGAGACTATATTATGCTTCCTTTGGGTGGGGAAATGTGTACTTTGTGGGATGTGTGGGTGTTTTGGGTGGTTGTACCTTCTAGTGGGGGTTGCATTCTTTGTTGAGAAGAGAGTTACCATTGAGATAGGGCGTAGAGGAAATTATGCCAGTGCAAGCTTCATATTCAGAGGTCAATTGGAAGGGTACATAGTCATTCCACTACCATCGATCCTGTTGTTTGTGATATTCTATTGTATGATGGGTATTTACAACATCTCTGGGGAAAAAGAAATCACTACAGTCAAACAATAAATGTTGTAAATTGATTTTATCACCTACAAGACTGATAAAATATTATTATAGGTGAAAATATCAGGTTCACAACCATGTTTCTTCATTTCATCCAGGAATGAAAGTGCAGAATCGCGCTCATTCATTTCACAAATAGCCCTCACTACAATATTGTAAGTTTTCAGGTTTGATGATATACCAAAGATGTCTATATATTTATAGACTTATGCTTTCTGGATTGAGTCTATGCACATTTTAATCTTTGCAATAAATTTATGTTATGTAACAGAAATTCTCTCCCTATACCAATGTTCTCTCACCATCCATTTTGACCATTTTCTTCAAACTATAATTTCTAGCACAATCTATATGTAATCTAATATTCCTCCAAAACCCAAAGAGTCTTATACAAAGGAAAAACAGACCAAATAAACTCTATTGTACTTTAAAAAGGCAGAAGAGACAATAGATGTAAGCTCTATTGTACTTTAAAAAGCAGGTACTAGATGGTACCTATCAAATGCATCTGTTGATAGAGCTTCACAGCCTCGTAAAATAGCCCATTCTGCACATATCCTGCAGTCATACCAAACCAAGACACAACATTTCGTTCAGCCATTTCTTCAAACAGCTCCAGAGCCTCATCAACAAACCCATTCTGAGCACACCCTATAATCCTCGCATTCCACGAGACAACATTTCTTTTAGACATTCTCTTAAACAACCTCAAGGCCTCGGCAACATGCCCACTCTGTGCATACCCCGTGATCAATGCATTCCACAAAAATAAGTTCCTCTCAGACATATCCTTCATCAATCCCCCCACTCCGAGCATACCCTCCCATCATCACAGTCAAAGACACACCATTTCGTTGAGGCGTTTCTTCAAACACTTGCGTGCATATTGAATCCTTCCACATTTCACATACACATGCATGAGTGTGTTCCCCACATAGACATCATACTGAAACCTACCTTTAATCATGCCCCCATGGACCTCCTTGCCATGTTTCAGTGATGCGAGAACACAAGAGAACGTAAACTCATTCGGTTGAATGTCATCTCTCTGCATCTGGAGATACAATTGCAACGCCTCCTGCCCATGCCTGCACTTGGAATAAGTTGCAATCATAGAAGTCCAAGAAAACAAATTTTGTTCACACATTCCTTCCAGAACTCTGTGAGAATCCGACAGAATTCCACACTTGGCATACAGATTCATGAGTTTGGTCCCTAAATATGCACCTAGGGTGTATCCGGTTTGATGCATGTGGGCATGGATTATCTTTCCATTGATCAAGCATTGGATAGATCCTCCTCAATCCTACGATCCCTCAGCGCATCCAAATTAAACCCTAAAACAGTAATTGATGGAGAATCACTGCAACATTTAATGTGAAATTTACCAAATCTACAACAAAGTTTCCAGATTTGAATCAATTCAATGAAAGGGAATCGATATAGAGCTCCTATAGATCAATTTGAAGGCCTATACTTGTTTCCATAAACTCGCAAGGTAGATTGAAGGTCGATATTGGTGCAATCCCAAGCCCAGTTTTTTTTTGGCGCCCCTAGTCATTCAACATTCTGCCATACCTGATCCCTTGAAGAAAATGTTGATCGCTTAAGTAACAAGGCTCCTTTAAATATTCTTGGATCACCCAATGAATTATTGCATGACATTGCTCTGTAGTCCTAGTCGAAACCTTGATCGAATGACTGAAGCTGATTTGCTGCAGGGAGGAAATTTTGACAAAATTTGGCGCCCTCCTCTTTGAAAACGATGAAGGGGAAATTTTAACGAAATTTAACTTCTATCACTACCCTTTCATATGTATGAGATCCTAGAGTTTGGGTTTTAAGAGGTCAAATATTGCATGGAAGTAATGTGGATTGATGTGTGTACATATTTAAGTTCAAAGTTGATGACATATGAGAAGGATGATGATGATCACAAGGATAAGTATGATGACAATGGAGATCATCATGAGATCAATAGTGATGATTACGATGATGAATATGATGAAGATAATGACAATGAACAGTGAAATAGAGAAGGTAGAAGAAGAGGCCATGAATCCTAAGAAGAGGAGAATATAGAGATGAAATAGAATTAGTAGAGGCCAAGCACTTGAGAAGAAAAATAAGTCCCAAGAGTAAAACATGTACGCAATTGTAAATTTAGGTATCAATGTAAATTTTGTAGTTTGTAAAAGCCTAACTAAGGCTAACACTAGCAGGTATTAGGAGTTTAAATTTTGATTTTGGTGGCCCATAGAGGCTATTGTAAATTATTTATTTTTGATATTAATGAAGAATATTAATGAATAACCTATTATATGAAAATGTATGAATGAATGAGTGTGTGTTTGATTTTATTTGTTATTGATTACTTATGCACTTTGAGCAGTCAAATTCCTATTGAGCCTTGTGAGTTGGAGAAGGGGTTAATATAGTAGCTCTATTGAGTAGAGAAACTAAGTTTTCTTCCTATGTGTGTGATAAATTAACATGTAGTGGGACCCTCCCAACCCTCGCTTTATTAGGTGGTGTCAAATAAAAACAATTTCTATATAGAAGAACAACTCCAATAGTGGCTGGGTATATTTGTTGGAGAGGTTGAAGCATGCCCGCATTGAGGTTTAGTGGGTGAAATGATATAAGGATTAGAAAGAGGGCGAGAATCTTGCAAGTTAAGATAAGAAAGGTCCAAGGAGAGTATGAAAGATATGAATCCTATAGGAGGCTTCGGAAGAATCCTAGAGGAGGCTTAGTTGAGAAAATTCAACTTATTGTATTTCCAGAGTAAAGGAGCTATAGATGAAGGTCGCTAGATATCGAGAGAGCTATAGATGAAGGCAGCTAGAAAGATTCGTAACTTATCTGTAGAAGTTGGTTTTCCAATAACCTTGGACCAGAAATACAGTATATTGAGTGAGCGATGAAGGGTAAGAAGTGCATATAGACGGGATTGATCCAATTTCTCCAAATTGTGCAAAATTGAACCAATTTGTCCAAAAATTTGCGGGATTGAACCAATTTGTCCAAAAATTTACGGGATTGAACCAATTTGTCCAAAATTTCACACTAAAACGAGTGGCAGGAAAAAGGAAAGGTACGCAAAAAAATATCTTTATGGTATGATATGCCAAACCATGACATAGTACCCTACTTGAACAATAAGTGTGGGGTGAAGGATCTTATGGCACATTGGCTGAGGTGTTACTACATATGTAAATCACATTTTTCTTGTAAACGCAAAGCTAGGGGTCCGATGTGCACTGACAAGGGTACACTGTCAAGAATAGTTTCCATAACACAAGGGTGGCATATGTTGCTTGTATTTTTTTTCTAGTGAGAGGTTTGACCTATACAATTGCTTTGGTCTAAGTTCTCTGGGAAGTGATAAATTATTGACTGGTTTCCACTTGGGGGGTCATATATTTTAGTGGATTGAAGATCCTCCTACTGCATTAGAAACATGCCAACTTGTTGAAAAAACCCAACTAGCATCATCAAATAATTTTCCAACAATTGGACTTTAACTTGAGATCTGTCAGAGCCCCAACATACTGTATAAGGGTGGCTATTCCAATCTACCTACAAACCTAAGCCCAATATTGTGTTGTTCTCTATGTGTCAACAAAAGAAACAACTATGCATTGTTTTTGGAGATGTCACACCGTGAAAGTGTTCTAGACATGGTTTCACAATGAATGGTGAGAGGAGGAACACTAATGAGACCCATGCGATGGCATGAGGACCTACCCATGGTCGGTGAACCTACATAAAGGAAAATGTTATTGCCTAATACTATGTCTTTGGACTTTCTAACTATTATAACGTAAGCGTTAAAAAGGCAACCATATCCCACTCAAAGCTAGCCAAATATTCCCTATGGAGGGTTTAAGTGATGGCATGGGCTCTACTTCCATGAGTAATAAAATAAAATGTGTTATTGCTTAGTACCCAATATTTCATGCATAAAACATGAAATGGACCTAGAGAACCATATTTTCATGCACCGATGAATATTGAAATGGTGACCATATATCATTCATAGGCTTAAGGTCCTCTATTTTGGGCATGTGTGGTAGTTTAACACATCACACATATCCCATGAGTCCCTAAGGAAATTTTTATGGCCTTAGACTATGATGTTTGACCCTAGACCATGAGAACATTCATTGGCATAGTTATTATTGAAATGGCCATTGTATCATGTAGGGCATGTGTGATTTCCTAGGGCTTCAAGTGGGGACCATGAACCTCAGAGGATAATGTTACGTCTTAAGGAATGTTATGTATGATTAGGGAATTCAATTTTCTAGTTGGGTGTGGATGGCCTATTTCTATCTAATAGAATTCAAGGTACATGGACACATGACCTCTGGTATATGGTTTTAATCCCAGATAGTATTACATTTGCTTCATAGTTAGGATCCCTTGGTTTGAGAGTCGGCCCCCATGGGATTCTTCGATGACGCAACAAATAAGGATCAAAGTGGAATTGGGATTTTGGTGAAAGACACCTCCACTCATTGTTTTAAGGAACACATGGCAACTGATGAAGTTGAATATAGCAACCCTGACCAGTGTATTAAATTTTGGTTAACTTTAAAACTATGCCTCCTTGTCTTTTATTAGACTGGGTTCAAAGCTTCATGTTAACAACAACTCCCCAGGAACAATATGTGTAAAGTTCAGAACCATGCCATTATCAGGCATGTTTAACCTAAATTTCTTCCCGAACCAACTCCGATCATAGGCACCGATGACGATGGTGGAGAGCTCATTCTTCACACAGTTTGAGTCGGTGGTATGCACTAACATGTGTCTACAACAAGGCGGCATGTGTCTATAGCAAGGTGATAGGTTGTGGCACATCTTAAATAATGCGGATGAATCTTTGCTCTCATATATTGATGATACCCAAAACTTGAGTCCAACTTTGAAAAAAACTTTTCCCATCTAATTTAATAAAGAGGATCATCAATTTGGGTAGGAGGTACTTGTTCTTAATTGTCACCATACTTCACATTGAATAACCAATGCACATCCAAAAGGTTCCATCCTTCTTATTGACTACCAATATGTGTTTTATCCAAGGTGATGCACTTGGTCATATGAACCCTTTGTCTAATAATTATTGTAATTGCATCTTGAATTCACTCAACTCATTAGTTTGCAATATATTCTAGGCCTTGGATATGGGCATGTGTGTGTTATGTTATGCTCTCTTGTTGCCATTGTTGTCCATCGGAATCCACTTGAGTCACCCTTCACAAAAAGGGGAAAACAATGAGAAGAAAGGGTGATGGAATGAAAATTACTAGCATGTTGAAATTGGCAGGAAAATTTTCATTTTTGGTGATACAGATCTAAAAATTACCAACATATCCCACTTGTAGTTGAAATTAGATTCGCTCTTTAGAGATTATTGTTACACAGAAATCTTCCACCTTGTGAGCATCAACATTCTTTGGCCTGTAGGATCCATTTCAGTGATTTAGATCCGTTTTCATCCTTCAGTGATACCAGTTTATCCTATTTTTTTTCCTACCCGCATGTTGCATCACTATAGCATGCGTACCCACAAGTTGCATCCCTATAGCCCACGGGTATCAAGTAAAATGGTAAAAACCACTATTTTATTACTTTTTACTCCCAAAGAGCGGTCATTGGGTGACCTTTGGCTCTCTATATTCCCAAGTAACGCCTCGATGAGTCCTTTCACCTACCTTTGAGAGGACTATATATTGAGCACATATGGCTTATGGACGGGAGGAAGAAGAGAAGAGTAAAGGCACTCTAGTGGATTTTTTCCCTATCTTGAGTCTACACTTATTGATCCTTGTAGTTGTGAACCATTTATGTTCACCTTCCAAACTCCTTTCTAGTTTGAGTTTGCCATTCATGGAGGATTGAAGTGGTGGAGGCACAAGTGGATTGATCTAGATCTTGGTTCAGATTGGTTGCCGACAAGAGGTCGTATCACTTTGTACTTCTTCTTGTTCATTAATAGAAATACTCATATTCACATCCATTCATGGTGTGAATGACATTTATTATACATTGGGTTGCATTTGCTTATGATATTATGGACCATTGTTATTGATAATGTTAATCTTATTTATATATCACATGTACTTGTTAGATATTGGTTGTCGAGACTAATTTGCAGATTACAAGTGCTTGGATTTGCGCAGATTGAAAAGCTCCAACGGGGATCTACATCAAATGTTGGATCAAGGTTGATTACATTTATCCATTGTTTTAACATTGTCATATATGATAGCATTGTTATGACAATTGCGTAGATTTCTGGTAGTCATCTGTCTGTTGTGGTATTCCCAAGCCATAGTGAGTTTTCTCCAATATAGAAATGGTGACTCCACTGGGGAAAACATCCATCTTTGGGAAATTTTTTAAGCATTAGTCCATAATTAGAGTTGTTTTTTATCGAAGCTCTGTGTCACTGATTGGCCGTTAAGATACACTGTAGAAAATTTTCTTTTTCTGAGCCTCTAGACTCTCTGTTTGACCATTTGGTGTTCCTCACCCACGGGCTGGTTTAGTTCTGCCCACGTCTACCTACCTCTATTTACTCTACTGCTCGCGGGTACCCGCGGGATTTCCTTTGATAGTAGCATGTAACTCCGCCTTTTGTTGGTTTATGGCTATTGGTTGTTGCTGGGTGAATTTGGTTGATTCCTGAGTCTTTGTTGGCCTCTTTCTTGACTGTTTCATGCCTTGATTGTGACCAGATCTCTTCGTTTTTCTTGGTTGAGCCTTATTGGTTTTAACCTCTTGGTTTTTTCCTGTTGAGCTCATTCCTTTGGCTGATTCTTACTATTTAGGATCTGCTGGGTTGTCTTAGTAATCTTCTCGACACTTCAGTGACTGAATAGTAGGATTTTGCTTGCACTTTTTCATTCCATATATATTGAAAAAATACAAAAACATTCATTAGTTTTTTTTGCATTTTCCTTTCTCTTTATAAGAGAAAATACAAAAATATTTTATTTCCATGTACTGCATTTTGCATTGAGTGCTTGTTGCCTTCATTTTAGGTTCTGCTTGTGCATTGAAAAGATAAAAGTTTGCATATTTGTTTCAGAATTGTTGGTTGATTTTGAATATTAGTGACATTGTTTTATTGGATAGATGAGTCTAGGATTGGATGATGTTGCATACTATTGAGTCTACACATCACTAGTTTCACGACCATATCCCTTGAGTAATCACAGCCACTAAAATTAACGCTTAATCATAAAATTGATTAGACTTATTTTATTTATAGGGTACACCAACTAGCATAGGTTTAGAGTCTTGGAATAGATCATTGTGAGTTAACAATCCAAGACTACTGAATGAAACATTAGGTGTCTGACCAGTGAGTGGAGGAATCCATGGTATAGATCGGTGTTCTCAGGAAAGCTCTACTGAAACCAGAGTTAGGCACGAGGTCACGGGAGGTTGGTTGAGGAAATATCCCTCTGATACCGGCTGAACGTGGGAGATATATCCAATATTTGTTCGTATCTGGGGGTACCGGAGGTTCGTCCTCTTGTGCTTTGATCTTAGCTACCCTGCCCATACGATGGGTCCCACCTGCGACTGTTCGCTTGAGCATTGGTTATATTGCGGTATGCATAGTTGCCTTACCTAGGTACCGCACATGGTACTTGTAGTGGTTATGCTGTTTGTGTCCTGAGTCAGGTAGGGATTGGATAGCACAGTTGTGTTCGTGCAGTGGACTTGACCCTGTCGACACAGTGAAGTCTAGGTGTCTCTATGACTAATTATGTTACCTCCGACTGTAGTTTGGGAGTCTCAAGCCTCTCCTTGGAGAGACATACCGGCTCTAGTGTCGGAAGCTCATTTATCCACTCTGTTTGTCTGCTCTTGGCTGTAGATTCTCTAGGTGTGTGATTTTGATTTACTATTTTTTATCGATAGTTGGACTTTAGGTGACGGTGTGTCTCTCTTCGGAGAGAACATGGCGCTGATCCCTACTCTCCACCGGTCTCGTCGTTTGGATGGTTTAAAGCCAGCTTTGGTTACACAATGTATTACTAAAGGATGCTAGAGGGCTCCCTCTGAGTCTTCAGATTCTTACATGACTTATGTTGAGGATTACATGGCTACACATCCCGATATCAGGCAAGACCTTTCTACTCCTTCGGGCAGAGTTGAACATACTTCTAATCCCCAGACTCCTCGTGAGGATTGGGAAGGTAATCCACCTATGAATCAACCTGGTTCTATTTTTCCTAGTCCACTTGACTGGGATCTATTTGATCCTTCAAATCCGGATAATTATCTTTATGGGATGCCCGACTTACCCGAGGAGGAAGAACAGGACGAGCCTTTCATTCCTTCATTTCCATGCAATTCTAGATATAGGAGGCCTGAGACTCATGATGATTCTGGCCCTACGATCAACCCCACTGCACTCTCTTTTGGTATGCCTAGTCACAATACTGTCGAACCTTCCACTATGGTTGGTACTCATGCTGGCACTAGTCAAAGTGTTAGCCATACTATACCCATTGGGGGCACTACCCTAGCTGGGGACACTACGTCATCCACCCACTCACATAGTATGGGGACTGGTCTGATTCCTAACCATGCTAATGTTGGAATGCGACCACCTCCTAGGAATACCCAACCTAGTCGGAATGTTGTCCGAAACACGACTCGCCATCCATGACCTAGTACACATGTTGGTACTCGTCAACCTAGGACCACTTTTGCACATGATACCATTCCTCCCAACCACGGGGGTGGAAACATACCGCATACTTTTGCGTCCACTACCGCCGCTAGTAATAGTAATGTAGGGGGTGGGAATATTTCCTATCTACATGGACATCACACTGTTAACACGCAAAAAGTGTTCACTACCTCATCTACCACATTATATGCCTCATTTGTCCATTTCCTACCATATTTCCCTTAAAAACCCAAAACATCCCACTAAAAAGCCTCCAAAACGCCTAAAATGCCTCCAAAAGGCCACAAAACCCTCAAAATAGCCTCAAAAAGGCTAAAAAAACCCCTTTTCCCTCCAAAATTCCTCTAAAATAGAAAAAATCCCCTAAAAAGGGAATAACAAATATAAAATAATGAGGAAAAGGAGGAAAAAACCCTATACAGCTGCCCTAAACCATATGGTTCCCAAAACCATGGGTCAGCACTCCATTACCAAAAAACTATAAATAGGTGATGGAGATCCCTTATTTCATATCCACAATCAAGCATACCCTTACTCTGCCAAAATCTCTCTCAAAACCCTAGTTCACCATTGAACTACTTTCACCTTGAGAGCCCCTTTTGGCCCATTCCCACCATTGGAGAAAGAGAAGGAGCACATTGGAGCTTGGAGCAACCTTCTTGGACATTGCAAGGAGCTTCATCAACCTTCACATTGAAGGTGATATTAATACAAAACCCTTGTTTACAAATTGTTGTTTATTTTTCATGCACATGTTTTAGAGTAGTTTCTATTTCTGTTTTAGCTTAATTATTTCCATTTACTGAACTGCTACTAAGGATTCCATTCTCCTTAGTAGGTGCTCATTTGCACAAGCTAGGGGTAAAACCCTAGCTACAGTTTTGGCGACTCCCCTAGATTTTGAATTTCTGGTTTCCGTTTAAAAAAAATTTCCTTTCGCCTGTCCCTTTCGGCCGTCGTACATCGCGTCTTTTCCCTCTGCAGTCGCGTCCCGACCGCGTCTTTCAGGCCTTTACCTATGACCCGACCGCGGCTCTCAGACGGTTTCCGAATCCCTTCCGGCAGATTCAAGTATATTACCTGCAATCCGACCGCGGCTAATCAGCCTGTTTGCTGCGATCGGATTGCGCATGTCGGCCATTTTCCCACGTCCTGACTGCGGCTTTCAGCCTCTTTCCCGCATCTCGACTGTGTCTGTTAGCCTTTTTGCGGCGAACTGACTGCGTCTTTTTCTCTGTTTACTGCGTCCCGACTGCGTCTTTTGGCCCGAAAGCCACGACCTGACCGTGTCTGTTTCCCTAAAACCCGCGGTCCGCCTGTAATGATTCGCCAAAGACCCGCGGTCTGATTTCTGCATTTTTCCTGTTTCGAGCCCAGCCCCTTTTGCTACAATATTTTCTGCATCTAAACATCCCTCTGTCCTACCTACATCCCCACTTCCTTACAGCCTTTCTGCAACATAATTTATGTTCCCTTTACAGAATCTTTTTAAAATTTCGGTATTTTAATTCAGAAAATTTTGCAAGTTAAAGTTTCAATTCCAGCATTATTGATAGTTAGAAGTTGCCCCCCTTGTGGCACTTCTATTTTTGGGTTCATCACCTCACGAGCACACACTCTGTCACATAATTCAAGTGAGCCTTAAAAAGTACCTAACTCAACCAATATTCTAACCCCACTTGGGGAACACAAAAGAATCTTTGTAGTTAGGTAGGATCGGGGGGATAGGCTTCCAATAACACCCCTCGGTTACTTACACTTGAGACATAGTTGTTGTCCAAATAGGGAACCAAAATCCCCTAGTACTTTTTGGCACGGTCACGACCAGTTTATCAGAGGGGCTCTCCCTTAGGAGGGTTGAAGTTGGGAGACTGGTTCCGGAGGCCTGAGTGGAATACCGCACTCCATTCAGTAACCGAAGGGCTACCTTTCGCGGTTTGCGGGATATCCCTGTATAGGGGTATTGCGGTAAACGGACTAAACATCAGATTCACCTTTCTGGATGTGTCATGAACGGGGTATCTTAGTTGCCATTCTTCTAGGATTGACTACCCAGTGTCCCTCCCGGTAGGGGGATATCATAGCCACTTGGATTTCCTATTCATATTGTCTGACTTGGATTTCATCACCTTGCAGAGGATATGTCTAGTTGAGTCAGAATACTTTTAGTTAGGTGTTTGCATGCTCCTTTACCTCCCTTTGGTCTAGTGAGTCCACCATTTTTTATTTTTTGGAAACCTGCTGCTTGTTGGTATTCTGACCATCTTTGTTGATACTCCACCTATTGTAGCACAGCTATTGCAGTGGGTGTTTTGAGTTGGTTGTTGGCCTGAGTGCCTTGTTTTTTAGCTCTCCTTCTGCACACTCGGTTGCATTAGGGTTTTTGAGTTGTTTTTCTACTCACCTCAGCCCACAGAGATTTGACACCATTGAGTCCCCGAGACATTCTCGGCGCCTCAGGGGCGACCCCCTACAGCACAGTTCACTTGACACCACCCGTCATAGATTCAGATCATCATCCGTTGATACCACTCATCACAGATCTAGAGCCTTGTCACTTGACTCCACTCGTCAGCGACATAGGACTCCGTCACCAGATATTGACGGCCCTTACTTTACCTCTGATTCTGACGAAGAGTTTGAGAACCCTATTTACACTGCCCCTACTAGCCCCATGGCTGGCACGAATTCTACTCCTTTTGTTATAGGGACCATTGGTGGCACATCCACCACTACACCAGTTACTACACCTGTTTTGGGCATGCCCTCCATGGGGCCCCCATCTACTGTTCCCCTCACGACACCTATTCCCGCAGCGAGAATACCTATCCCCACTCCCTCAGTGGCTCACACTACCCATGGTGGTGTCAGACCATCCTCCACCACCTTAGTTGCCCCACTTGGGGGCACCATCCCAAATCCTGTCCCTCCACTTGGGGGCATTGGCTCCAACTTGGTTCAACCCACTACTGTGTCACATCCTTCTTCCAGTTTTCCATTCATGGCTAGCCTCAACCTACCTGACCTGGCCAGATTGACCAACGATCCTATTTGACACGACCTTGCGTGGCCTCATATGCCTACCAAGCTCCCCTCTGACATCCCTAAGTTCGAGGGCAAGGCCGGTGAGGACCCACAAAACCATATCATGTCTTTCCACCTATGGTGTTCCTCTAACTCCATAGTGGACGACTTTGTTCGCCTCCGTCTCTTACAGCGCACCTTCACTGGCTCTGCAGCCAAGTGGTATATCGAGCAACCTCATGGGACCCATGCCACCTTTGCTTCCCTTGCCTCGACCTTCCTGCAGTTCTTCCAGTTGCCTGTCCGCTATGACGCAGGCGTTGAGATCCTCCTATCCTGCAGACAAAACACGGCTACCCACATCACGGACCACATCCATAAGTGGCGTCGACGCCGTAGCTTATGCAAGATCAAACTAGACGACCGTATCTTCCTAGATTGGTTCCTCAAATCCCTTCTCCCTGTTATTGCTAAGGATGTGGCATCAGAAAGACCCCAGTCTGAAGAAGAGGCCATACTTAAGGCCCAACAGTTCGACCTCATTTATGCCCAGTTGGGTTACCTTTATACCATTATACCTAACGCCCCTCGCGGTGATTCCTCCCAGCACGATGCTCCGGGGGCATCCCACACTGCAGACGGCATCATTGGCCGTGTTTCTTCGCATCCCCAACCATTTTCCATTACACGTCCTACCCCTGACCCCGACCTTTCACGGGCTACCTCACAGTCTGGAGCAACCAACTCGTATGCTCCCATGACACATCACCACCATTCCCATGGACCCTCATGTCCACCTCAGTGCTTCGGTCATGCGACTCCCGCTTATCCCCCACCGGTCGCACCTCAGCCTTACTACCACCAACAGGCTGCCCCAGCTCCTGCGCCTTCACAAGCCCAACCCGCTTATTACCCATCACAGGAAGCCCCTACGGCAAACCCATAACCTGCTCCGCAGCCATATCAGCAACCCCCTCAAGTTGCTACACCTGCTCAGCCTCCACCTGCATATCATCCCCCGCAGCATGCTCCCACACCTCCGCAACCTCAGAATCCACCTACTGCCCAAGGGAAAGTTTACGCCCAACAAAACCCACAGCAAAACCAAAATAACCAACGCAACCAGGGACTTTTTCACATTTGTGATCTCAACCATTTTTGAGGTCACATATCACTTGTATATTTGATTTTATACACCTAGTTATTTCCTTTGACCGTTCCGGAGTCCTTATGACCTCCATTTTTCGCACCATTTGCACCGCCGGATTCATATTTCCATGTCCGTGATGATGCTTGAGATCATTTCTCGCTCTCACCAGAACCTTTATTGACATCGTGACATGACACTTTGTCCCCTCGGTTTGCGTGCCACATCGGCCATTCTCCATTTTTTTCGCATGTTTTATACCATTGGATTCATTTTTCCGAGCCGGTGATGATGCTTGAGATCATTTCTCGCTCTCACCCCCATGTTTTTCGGGTCTTTTTCCAAAACACCCCCATCACCTCGGTTTGCGTGCCACATCGGCCGTTATCCGTTTTCGACACTCTTTATATCGCCGGATTCATTTTTCTGAGCTCGTGATGATGCTTGAGATCATTTCTCGCTCTCACCTGGTACAGTTTCAACATTGTGTCCCGACACCTTGCTGCCTCGATTTGCGCACCACATCGGCCGCCATCGGATTGTTCCACACTTTTACATGAGCCCTTCACTCCTGTCATACTGCAAATGTTTCATTATTTTGCCACCATTCCATTCACCCTGCAAGGAGGCCCACCAGTGTTCCCCCCTACCCTCGTTCTTGGTCATCATTACTGATCCTTGATTGAACACTTCCTCCTTGTCTGGCCATTCCTTTTGTTCGGTATAATTTTATCCCTTTTTCGGGCCGGACAAGTCCTTTACGAAAAAGGCACTTAGGGAGTTTCCGTTAAGCTCTTTTCTGACTCCTAAAAGAATGAAAAGATCGCCGAGCAATCTTGCTTCCTTTCATGCTTGTAAAAGTACCTGAAAGGGCGTCTATCTGGTATAAGTTTAACCCTTTTCCGGACCTGGTAGAGTAATTACGAAAAAGGAATACTCTAGTCACACTGGCTAGAAGAGTTCTTCACTGCATCCTTTTATGCTTCTTTGGGCCTTGGAGACTAAATCTACGAAATAGCAACCCCCTGGAGTCTTCTTATTTTCTTTCAAACTCTCTAAAATTGAAAGCAACCACGAGCATGAACTGTCTTGGGCTCGTTAAATCCACACGACAGTACCATTCCATCATTTCAGAGTCTTCTTATCGCTTTCAGACTCCCTAAAATTGAAAGCAACCACGAGCATGAACTGTCCTAGGCTCGTATAAATCCACACGACAGTATCATTTTACACACACTTCTTCTAGTTCCTTTGTTGATGTATATGTAACTTCGGAATGTATTTCATCAGTATATTATATGTATATTTATTGTACCCTTATAAGAGATGTGTTATTCCTCTATAAGGAAGTGTCGTCATGTGGATTGACAAGTGTCGTAAGTGTGTGTACTTGCCAATGGGTTATTAGACCACCTTATGGGGTCGGCCCTAATTAATATATAATATAATGTGGATGTACTAAAGTAGACAAGTCGGCCCCAGTAGGTCACTGGGCAAAAAGGTGAGTATAAATAGAGATAGGAGATCTCTATTTTACTCATTCGGAAAAGCATCTATCTCTCTCTCTGGAAAGTGGCGCACTAGTGAGGAGGAGGAGGATCATCTGCTAGGAGACTATCTCTGTATTATTTGGTTGTATTTTGGTTGAGCCATTGCTCTCTCTATCTCTGAGGAAGTTTGTGGGGTTTTTCACCTTAGGGTTTTCCCCACGGAAACTATGTGTCTCTTGTCTCTATGCTTTTGATTCTTGTGATGCTTGTGATGCTTGTCATATTATGATTGTCATGCATTGATATACTGTAGATGTTATTCTCTCAGCAAAGATCCTATAGTATTGTGATTTAATACTGAAAATTTAACATGGTATCAAAGCTTAACTGAGAAGAAGACATTTTGCAGTGACGGAAGCTTGTATTGCTTGTTTATTGGGTTTCTCTCCACAGATTTTTGAAATTCAGTATAGTAGATTGGATCTACTCATCAAGGCGCATCTTTCTGTCCAATCAGATTTCAGTTCCGATCATTTTCAGTTTTGGCCCTAAAAATTAGGGTTTCCACAAAAATAGGAATTTCTGAAAACTGAAGGTACAGCTGGAAGCTCCTTACAAAAATCGAAGGTTTGAGATTTGGATCGAGATTTTTGGCTGGGTAGATCTCCGGGAAACTCAAACCCTAATTCAGGGCTCTCCCTAGTGAACCCGGGAGGACAAAAAGGCAATTTTGAAGGACAAGACTTTGCTGATCTCAAATTCTGAATGTACTAGGCTGATCAGCTCTCCAAGGCGCATCTTTCTATCCTTTCGGAATTTTGAAATTCACATTTTGAATTTTTAGGGTTTCTCTGACAAACCCTAATCCGGGACCAGATCCAGTTTTCAGCACTTCAAGTGGTAAGTTCTAAATATTTTCTATTTCCATTTGAAGTACTCTTAAAGATGTCTCTTCACACCAAACTTGAGGATAAGCTTGAAGGGGCTGATAACTTCCGAGCCTGGAAGTATAGGATTGGGCTAATCCTGGAAGAGAATGAGTTGGACTCATATGTGAAAGAAGACATCCCTATCCCAGAGGATGAAGAGGCCAAGGTATTGCACAAGAAGAACTTGGTCAAGGCAAAGAGAATCATTGCTGATTCTATCAAAGACCATCTCATACCCCATGTGTCTTCTCTCAAAACACCCAAAGAGATGTTTGAATCTTTGACCAAGCTATTTGAAGGAAAGAACATAAATCGGAAGATGACCCTGCGGAACCAATTGAAAGCAGTGAAGTTTCAGAATGGAGAAACCATTCAATCCTACTTTTCAAGGGTCTCTCAGATCAAGGAACAATTAGAAGCAGTAGATGAATGGTGAAGTGGTAATGACCACTCTAAATGGCCAACCCAGGCCATGGGATTCCTTTATTCAAGGAATTTGTGCAAGGAAGAAGTTGATCTCCTTCAGTAGACTTCGAGAAGAATGCTCTCAAGAAGAAGCTAGACTTTTAGCTCGTGAGGAAAAGATGGGAGGAGAAGATCAAGCTCTTGCAGCTCACACCAAAAGAAGCAAAATCAAGAAGGATCCCTCTCGACTCAATAGGTCCTATCAAAAGAAGAATAGGAAAGACCTAAGATGCTTCACATGCAATGAGAAGGGTCACTATGCTTCAGATTGTCCCAAGAACAAAAGGGATAATAACAACAACTTCAGTAAGAAGAAGAAGGGCAGCAAAAGAAGATTTCATGCTCATGCTGCCGAAGATGATGAACCCCCAAAGAAGAAGGCTAGGGCAGAAAGTGATAGTGATGATGACTCATCAAGTGAAGAAGAGTATGTTCTGATCTCTGCTCTTACAGGTACCATCTCCCATGGATGTAATGATTGGTTAATTGATAGTGGGGCCTCCAAACACATGACTAGGTTCAAGGAATCTTTTGTGAATCTTTCTGAACATGAATCACCCCATAAGGTGAAACTTGGGGATGATTATCAATACCCAATCAAAGGAAGTGGTGAAGCCTCCTACAATCTAGATTCTGGAAAATCATTGAAGTTGAAAGAAGTACTTTATGTACCTGGGCTCAAGAAGAACTTACTCTCCATTTCTGCATTAGATGCAAAAGGTATGAGGGTTGCATTTGTGGATGGCCAATTCCTAATGTGGCCAAAGGGAAAGACCATAGATGATGCAGTAGTGATTGGAAAGCAAGAGGGAGGTTTGTACAATTTGAAGGGACAACCTGAACATGCCATGGTGACATAAATACAAAGATTCATCCATAGTCATAGAGGTATGTATAATTTGTTTTTGCAAAAGTTAACTAATGAGTTATGCAGGTCATTGAAGAGAACAAGAACACATTGCTAGACATAACTAGCAAATATGGTGACCAGGTATGTGTTTCTTATATCATAGGATCTATCATATAAGTATGCATGGCATGATTGATGATGATTGTTCATAAAGTCATAAGTTTGAATAATCATGGGCATATGCATATTATGTGTCTTACCTTAATTAATAATATGACTAACCAGAAGAGTCATAGGTTTGAGTAATTACAGGTTTATACATGTTATGTTTCTTATGATATGAATAACCATAAGAGTCCTATATAAACCTTGAATGTTAATGCTTATTATTTCTGTTTGAAATGATCATGACTATACATACTTGAGATTATTGTGTTTTAATGAATGTATGATTTTGTATGAGATTACAAGGATAACACAATCATGATACTAATAAGCATGCATAGGGACCAAGGATGAATATGAGTTCAAGAACAGGTAATCCAGGAAGCAAAGATCAAGAGGGAGCACACTCCAGTGGTTTCTGCAAGGGTGCAGATATTCAGAGGGAGTTGTCCATATCTCTACATTCCACAACAAGAAGGTGTAGAAGGACTCCAGCAGCTCCTGCAAGGAAGAAAAGACTCAGAGGGAGTCCACCCAACAAACAAACAAAGATAAGTATTTTAATTATCTTGCATATTTGTTTGCTTAACTAAAATTGTTCAATGATGTATATGCTCATGTTCCTAGACTTAGGATATGTATTGTGCATATTAGAATGATTGAATTAATGAACAGTATACTACTAATATGCATGTGTTGGGTAAGTGGCCTATGGCACTGTACAACATTCCATTGCTACTTATCTAGAATGAAACCTCTTTGCTGACATGTTGGGAGTTGTGCACACTCTTAACAATGTTCTGGTAGAGATTGGAAGGCATCTAGAAAGTTACGGGATATGGATAAATGTTGTATTGAAGCATTGGCTAAGATAATTGCATGACTGCATGACTGTATGACATATTTCTTCATGTGTAAGAATTTGTTCTGAAAATTATGAGATGTTTCTAATCATGCAATTTAACCTGTTTTGTAGGAAAGACCGTATATCTTCACCTACAAAAGGACTACAACATTTGTTCCAGCAACAAAGATATCTATTGAAGATATTGAAGTTCCCAGGATCTGGGATGAAGAAATGGAATGCCATGATCCGTCGATCATGAAGAATGATGTTTGGGATGCGATCCCAAGAGCTAAAGGGAAGTCTGTTGTGACTTCCAAATAGAACTTTCAGATCAAGCATGTTGCAGATGGCAGCATAGAGAAATATAAAAGTGATGAAATAGAAGATACACCAGATGGATTCAAGACAGCTTTCTTGAATGGTGTAGTTGAAGAAGAAGCAGCCACTTCGTTCTGAGACACATGATAGGAAATAATATATGTGCAGAACTTGGTATGGTGAAGATAGATTGATTGCCAACACGCAGCGGAAGCTTACTACCGAGTTCGAGATGAAGAACTTGGGGATGATGCACTATTTGTTTTTGGCATGGAGGTGTGGCAGAATGCAGAAGGAATCTTCCTTGGACAAGGGAAGTACGCAGTAGAGATCCTGAAGAGGTTCGGGATGATGGATTGCAAGGCCATGGCCACACCTATGGCATCGAATCTGAAGCTTCTTTGCGATGCTTCATCTGAGCCAGTTGATGTTTCTATGTATCATCAAATTATTGGGTCCTTGATGTACCTGACGAACACGAGACCAGATATTTGCTTTGCTGTGAACACATTGAGCCAGTTCCTGACGGATCCGAGGAGTGTTCACCTGGTTGCTGTAAAGCATGTTCTGAGGTACCTGAAGGGTACAGTGGATTATGGGCTCAGATATGAGGCGAAACAAAAGTTTAACCTGCAGGGTTATGTTGATTCAGATTGGGCTGGCAGTGCTGCAGATAGGAAGAGCACATCTGAGTGTTGCTTCAGTATGGGATCAGGTGTGATCTCTTGGTTTAGCAGGAAGCAATCCTGCGTAGCACTGAGTACAGCTGAGGCAGAGTATGTTGCAGCCTGTTCAGCTAGTTGTGAGGCAGTATGGCTACGGAAGCTACTGTCTGAGTTATTTGATCTCCCGTTGGAAGCTACTGGTATCTTCTGTGATAACCAGAGTTGTGTGAAGCTGTCCGAGAACCCAGTGTTTCATGACAGGTCGAAACACATAGAGATCAAATACCACTATATCAGGGATATGGTGCAGAGAGGAGCTGTGAAGCTCCTGTATGTTGCGACGGATGAGCAGATCGCAGATGTGCTGACGAAGCCACTAGTCAGGGTGAAGTTCGAGTACTTCAGAGCGAGGCTTGGCGTTATTCAGATCGAGGACACTTCGAGGAAGAAGTGATGGACACATTTGCTGAAGCCATTCCAATCATGTTGGAAGTAGGATCCTTCACATGGCTGTGGATGTAAGCGCTGGATGATGAACATCAGGATGATGTTCTAGTTTCTGCTGGATATGATCAGTTGGATCATTTTATGTATGTATGAACGCATCATGTTGGATGCTGGATATGATCAGTTGGATCATGTGTATGTATTTTATGTGCATCATGTTGGATGCTTGGACCATGTATCTATATTTGTATCAGGAGGATACATTGATGATCAGGAGGATCATGTATGATGATATGTATCAGGTAGATACTTGGTATGCAGCAGGATGTTGCATTGATGATCAGGAGGATCATGTATGATGATATGTATCAGGTAGATACTTGGTATGCAACAGGATGTTGCATTGATGATCAGGAGGATCATGTATGATGATATGTATCAGGTAGATACTTGGTATGCAGCAGGATGTTGCAGTGATGATCAGGATGATCATAGATGACGAGCTTCAGGATGTTGCTCCAGATGACATGCAGCAGGATGTTGCAGTAATGATCAGGATGATCATAGATGACGAGCTTCAGGATGTTGCTCCAGATGACATGCAGCAGGATGTTGCAGTGATGATCAGGATGATCATAGATGACGAGCTTCAGGATGTTGCTCCAGATGACATGCAGCAGGACGTTGCAGTGATGATGATCAGGATGATCATGGATACATCAGGATGATGTATGGTGAGTATCAGGTTGATACTCTGTGGTCGTGGATCAGGTTGTGCAGATGAGCATGTAATTCGTTGCCCTGGGAGATTTGCAGATGGTCTTGCGAGGTTTTTCCTATGGCATGTAATTCGTTGCCCTGGGACATCTGGCAAATGCTCTTTCGAGGTTTTGCTTTGGGAGGACATGTAATTCGTTGCCCTGGGAGATCTGCAGATAGTCTTGCGAGGTTTTGCCTATGGCATGTAATTCGTTGCCCTGGGATATCTGGCAGATGCTCTTGCGAGGTTTTGTCCTATGGCATGTAATCCGTTTCCCTGGGAGATCCGATAGGTTGGGCTGTGTGCCCGTAATAAGTCCTGGGATGCTCTTGCGAGGTTTTGCCATGACCACATGTAATTCGTTGCCCTGGGAGATCCTATAGGTAGAGCAGTATGCTCGTAACAGCCTGGGATGCTCTTGCGAGGTTTTGTGGTGAGGTCACATGTAATTCGTTGCCCTGGGAGATCCTATAGGTAGAGGAGTATGCTCGTAACAGCCTGGGATGCTCTTGCGAGGTTTTGTGACGCACGTAAAAGTCCTGAGAATTCCACAGTATGGCCAGTGATGACGAAGACCTACAGGTGGTGGGCCTACATCCAGTATGAAAAAGGACTGGCTCTGTAGAACTTCCTATGACGAGTAGAGACAGAGATTGGATGAGATAGCAGCAGCAGTGACGATGATGATGACGATGCATCGATGATGATGATCCAGAGAAGAAGACTTGTCTAGCAGATCTGTGTCGAGAAATACCTTCCTAGTTAAGAGGGAGTGTTGATGTATATGTAACTTCGGAATGTATTTCATCAATATATTATATGTATATTTATTGTACCCTTATAAGAGATGTGTTATTCCTCTATAAGGAAGTGTCGTCATGTGGATTGACAAGTGTCGCAAGTGTGTGTACTTGCCAATGGGTTATTAAACCACCTTATGGGGTCGGCCCTAATTAATATATAATATAATGTGGATGTACTAAAGTAGACAAGTTGGCCCCAGTAGGTCACTGGGCAAAAAGGTGAGTATAAATAGAGATAGGAGATCTCTATTTTACTCATTCGGAAAAGCATCTATCTCTCTCTCTGGAAAGTGGCGCACTAGTGAGGAGGAGGAGGATCATCTGCTAGGAGACTATCTCTGTATTATTTGGTTGTATTTTGGTTGAGCCATTGCTCTCTCTATCTCTGAGGAAGTTTGTGGGGTTTTTCACCTTAGGGTTTTCCCCACGGAAACTCTGTGTCTCTTGTCTCTATGCTTTTGATTCTTGTGATGCTTGTGATGCTTGTGATGCTTGTCATATTATGATTGTCATGCATTGATATACTGTAGATGTTATTCTCTCAGCAAAGATCCTATAGTATTGTGATTTAATACTGAAAATTTAACATCCTTAACCCATGAAGAAGTCTCCTCCCGTGCCTCCCTTCACTATGATCCATCATCTCGGAAGCACCCCTAATCAGGTCGCCTTTGTTCAGAGTATTCTGCAGTCTCCTGCCATTTTATACCAGCTTGAGTCTTCCTCAGACCAGTCACCCTCCCAGATCCAATACAGCTATGATCCCTTTCCCCTCAGTCAGTTTCATATGCTGCCAGATCATCCCCATTATCATACTCTGAACAAAGGAAGTTTGAGTCCACCCACTCTACTTGCCCAGTTGTCCCCCCACAGTTTGGTCAGTACTGCCATCAGTACTATCACATTTTGGTTCTACACCTCGCACTCCTGTCAAGGAAACATCATTGCCTTCATAGTTGCAGGTCTCCCTCTGTCGACAACAGCCCCTCTATTCCAGAGGATAGGCCCAGAGGTCCCTATGCCTTGGACTTATCACCATCTGTGGTAAGTGCCTACGGATCATTCTGAGAGGAGTCATCATTGCCTCTTCGAGTGGTTGTTTCTCACATGCTCGACTTCAGCACCTTGATCGCATTGTTGAGAATCGCGTAGGGTTACATCCTTTACATTATTTGTCGAAGACCCCGGATTTCCCCCGACTCTAGCACATTGCTGAGTCACTTCGGAACGACCAGTTATACGTTCCCATGGATGTCCGGGCTGCGTTGGCATTTGTATTCGGAAGCCATCCAGTTACATGCTTCCTTGAGTACCCAGTTCAGCCCCAGATCCGTTCCAGTTCAGTGTACCATTGAGAGTATGACCCTTGTCACTCTGGTCCAGCAGCCCATCACTTCCTTTGGTACCACATTCAGTAGCACTGTTGATTGTTCCAGTGTATCATCTCTTCAGCTCAGACATGGTCAGCCCGGTAGTATGTCCCAGATTTGTGTCCCCTCTGGACACCTATGATGTACACAGTGGTTATCTATGTATCTTACAGGTCCCTCTTTTCGGGCCTCACTGTTATTTTTATGTATCTTGATACGAGCATGGGTATGTCCGCCTCGTCCATATATTGAGATTATTCCTCAGTCAGTATTTGAGGTCATGTACATTTCAGGTCCCCATTTTTTGGACCCCATTGTTGTTTGTTATGTTATATTCTAATACGAGCATGGGTATGCCTGCCTCGTCCATATGATCAGATGATTCCTCATCCATTATTGAGGTTATGTACTTTTAGTTCTTGCAGTTGTTCGAGATTGTTGTTCCGGGCTTCAGTTTGTTTCTTCTCTTCTCTCCACACCCCAGGAAAACCATTTATGACTTATGATGTCTATCGGCCATACGATGAGCTCCTGCCCTCGCACATCAGGGGGCAATCTGTTAACACCCAAAAAGTGTTCACTACCTCATCTACCACATTATATGGCTCATTTGTCCATTTTCCTACCATATTTCCCTTAAAAACCCAAAAAATCCCACCAAAAAGCCTCCAAAAGGCCTAAAATGCCTCCAAAAGGCCACAAAACCCTCAAAATAGCCTCAAAAAGGCTACAAAAACCCTTTTTCCTCCAAAAATATCCAAAATTCCTCTAAAATAGCAAAAATCCCCTAAAAAGGGAATAACAAATATAAAATAATGAGGAAAAGGAGGAAAAAACCCTATACAGCTGCCCTAAACCATATGGTTCCCAAAACCATGGGTCAGCACTCCATTACCAAAAAACTATAAATAGGTGATGGAGATCCCTTATTTCATATCCACAATCAAGGATACCCTTACTCTGCCAAAATCTCTCTCGAAACCCTAGTTCACCATTGAACTACTTTCACCTTGAGAGCCCCTTTTGGCCCATTCCCACCATTGGAGAAAGAGAAGGAGCACATTGGAGCTTGGAGAAACCTTATTGGACATTGCAAGGAGCTTCATCAACCTTCACATTGAAGGTGATATTAATACAAAACCCTTGTTTACAAATTGTTGTTTATTTTTCATGCACATGTTTTAGAGTAGTTTCTATTTCTGTTTTAGCTTAATTATTTCCATTTACTGAACTGCTATTAAGGATTCCATTCTCCTTAGTAGGTGCTCATTTGCACAAGCTAGGGGTAAAACCCTAGCTACACACACCACCAACCCTGCTACTGGTCACACCCATATTGGACCTGGGAATAGTTCTCATGCTTATGGTCATCACACGACTACTTAAGTTAATCCTAATATTGGGGGTGGGAACATACCATACCACTATGATCAATACAACACGGTTCCCACTATGAATAGAGTATACATGCCCCATACCCATGGTGGCAACCATTACTACAACACAATCGATGCTGGCCACCAGTATCACCCACCACTCCAATATGGTGCTCAAAATGCACATATACCTGCTTACTCTCAAAAGGGTTAGGTAGGGGGAGGTTATCCATCTTATGGCCATGGGAAAGCTTATGGACCGTCAGGTCCTTCGTATCAACAGTTTAACCCTCATGGTCAAGCTTTTGGTCCATCGTATAACACAGTTCCTTTCAACCAAACTTTTATGGGAGCTTATAATCAAGCTTTCCAGCCACAACTCCCATTCCTTGCACACTTGAATCTCCTGGATCTTTCGAAGCTCACGAATGGTCCAGTTTGTCACAACCCAACTTGGCCCCCGGTCCCTACCAAGCTCCCTTTGGACATTCCAAAGTTTGAGGGGAAAGGTGGTGAGGACCTAGGGGATCATGTCACGAAATTTCACCTTTGGTGCTCCTCCAACTCTTTGAATCATGATTCCATTCGATTACGCCTATTTCAATGCACCCTCACGGGGGCAACCTCGAAATGGTATGTGGAGTTGCCCGAAAAAACCTATAGGGGTTTCAATAAGATTGCTTTGGTTTTCTTAGACCATTTCCAGTTGCCGGCTCGTTATGATACTGGTACTGAGTTGTTGTCCACCTTTTGTTAGAATAAGGCCACACATATTTTTGACCACATTCAAGAGTGGCGTCAGTGGAAGAGATTAGTGAAAGCCAACATTCCTCCAGAGTTCTTGTTGGAACGGTTCCTCAAGTCTTTAATTCCATATATTGCTAAGGATGTTTCGATGTCTGGAATTATGACTGAGGAACAAGCTATCTTGAAAGTCTAGCAGTTAGATCTTCTTTATTCTTAGTCTAGCATTTTGTATGACATTATTCCTGATGCACCGAGAACAAGACATGAGCCCACGTTAGTTCCTGGACCACATGCCGATGGCATCGTGGGGTACGTATGCACTCGCCCTGTAGATTTGGTAGCTAATCAAATGCAAAATTTGTCACTAAACCAGTCTGCACCCGAACAGGTTCACACCTTGTCCACTTCCACTCCATCGTCTGATGTACACAATGTGTAATCAGTGAAACCGTTGGGTAACCAGCAACCTGGTGGTAAGAAAAAGGGGAGAAATAATCGTAGGGGTGGAAACAATGGAAGTAACAACAATAGCAATCGTAATACTCCTCATAAAGAGAATGCCAACCCTCCTCGGGAAGTCGGTAATGCTGGCGAGGATCATAAACCTAGGCGTAAGGTGAAATTCCCTTGCAAGCTTTGTGGGGAGGATCATCTTACTCACTTATGTCCTCATATTGAAGAAGCATCGAAGCATTTGGCACAGAGCCCAGCTGTGTTGAAAGATCCCCTACCTCATCACCAAAACATGGCTTTGCATGCTCCCACCACTGGTTATGGTACTAATGAAATGACAACGTCTTCTTCCAATACTAGTGGTTATGGATGCGTGAATATGGTTAAGTCGGAGGTTTGTGTTGCTACTCGTCAACATGATTATGGTGCACCACTACCGAATTTGGGGAATGAGCCTCCCCCTCCTCTTGATAATTCCTTTCATATTGAGAAGCCTTCTATTATGCCACGGATACCGAAAGGTGTTCTCAAGTGCTCCACACATAATCCTAATGCTCGAGCCACCCATAACTACTCCGTCATAGAAGATTTGGGCCAAACTCTGTGTGCCATGTTGGCTCTTGAAGTTTTGCAAGCTTTTCCTTCTCAGAAGCATGCCCTTTTGAGTGCGTTAGGAGTTTAGGATGGGGTAATTCCTAGTGTTATCAAGTTCGATACTTCTGATGTCCAACCTCGCTTGCCTTACCACGTGGCTTTTCAAATCCAGGTCGTTTTCCTTAAGAGCTTCGTCAAATGTGCTATGGTTGATGAAGGTGCTTCTGCGTCGATAATGTCGTTAAATTGTTGGAAAGCTCTTGGCTCTCCTCCCCTACTCGTGTCTAGAACGAAACTCACTGCATTCGACGATAGAACTTTTACGCCACATGGAATTATCCCTTCCCTTGTTGTCTCCTTGGGAGGTAAGTCCATGCCTATTGAAGTCGAAGTGGTTGATGCGCCCATCAACTACAACCTTTTACTGGGTCGGAACTGGATGTACGCTATGAAGGCTATCGTGTCTACTGTATTTCGAGTTATTTTCTTTCCCCATGAAGGAAAGATTGTGACGATCGATCAACTGGATTAATTTGCCACTCCTTCCATAGCATCCACGGGATCAGTAGTCCCACAAGTTTCTAATTCTCAGTCGGCAACTGGGAACATAGGTGTTGGAATGTACCCCTTGTTGATGGGAACTTTTAACCATTCTACACCTATGAATTTTATTGGAACCATTTCCGATAGTGCGCCTCGTCCTTCGAATAGTATGCCATTCCGGACTTCCTATTGTGGTGATCCATGTATTTTTCCATCCACGGATTCTATGTCTATAGACATTGCACACGTTGGGATGTCTATGCCCTTTTATATAGCAGAGCTCACTTATGATCACATCAAACAAACCACTGCAGATCCGGATTGTTGAGATATTGTAACTTCAAAGAATATTATATTTGTACTTTATTATTCCAGAGATCTTTCATTCCTCCGTGAAGATCTTATTGTATATCCGGAGATGTTTATTCCTCTGTCGGAATGTGGTAACTCGGGTTATTAGACTTCCCTAGTGGGGGTCGGCCCTGTATATGTTATGTGGGTCAAAGGGTTATTAGACCACCCTAGAGGGGTCGGCCCAATCAGTTGTAGTGGGGTATTTAACCCATTGGTTAAATACGAGCCTACGTGTACCTGTGTAAAATACATGTCAGTGTAGTGTATAAATAGAGGAGGTGTGTTCCTCATTTGACACATACACTCACTTGAGAAAGGAGCACTTGTGGAGGAGAGGTCTGCTATGGTGGAGGAGGAGATCATATCTTTGGTTTGCATCTTTGTGTATTTCTGGTCATCTATATTGAGGAAGCTTTACTGGGTTTTCTACCCCATGAGGGTTTCCCAGGATAAATCTGTGTCTCTTGTGTTTATGCTATGCTTGTTGTTTCTTTAGTGATCCTGTATATGCTATTATTGTGAAATGGAATGTAATACTGCTATTTTCAGTCTTGGCATATTAAATATTAACATGGTATCAGAGCTAACCTGAAGGAAGGCAAGGTATGGCACTTACGACACTTGCTTTACTTACGACAATTTGAAGGTTAGGGTTTTACATAGAAAAAACCAGTCATCGTGGAACTTTCGCTATAAATCCATTTATGAAAAGTTTCAGGGTCTGAAACATTTACAGGTCGAAGATAACATCCCCAGGTACCTTGTGTCCAAAGGGCACCCTCATATTCGTTGTACTTTTTGAGTTATGATCAGTACAAGTTAGGGTTTTTGCCTCTTCCATATCTCAGTCAAAATCAGGTAACCTTGGCAAAAAGGTCATAACTTGGGCTAGGAAGCTCCAAATGAAATTTCGTAAAGAGTTACAGGTATTACACAGACTATACTATCTCAGGAAACTTTTTCAGAGGCCGAAGGTGAACCTGTGACACGTGGCACGCCGTACAAGTTCGCTCTCCTGTTTTATCCCATAAACAGGTCACGTTGCGACACTTGGTATAACTCTCTCTCAGAGAGTCCAATTGAGGTCAGACCTGTCAGGATAGAAATATAACAGGGAGAGCTATCTCAGGAAAAAATTTCAGAGGCCGAAGGTCAAATAGTGACACGTGTCATTCCGTACAAGTTCTCTCTCCTGTTTTATCCCATAAACAGGTCACGTTGCGACACTTAGCATAACTCTCTCTTAGAAAATCCAATTGAGGTAAGACCTATCAGGATGGAAAGATGACATGTCAGGCTACTACAGAAAACGTTTTCAGACCCTGTGGAGCAAAAATTTCAGAGTTATAGCAGAAACAATCAGGTGCATATTTCTGTCAAAACAGAATTATTTTTGGAGCACCTTTATTCATGGCTTCCGGAATTTAGGGTTTCAGAGAAAGTTAGAATTTTTGGAATCGGAATCCACGGCTGGAAGCTCCTAAGAAAAATAAGAGTTTAGAGCCTTGGATCAAACCTTTTGATTGAGCAAAAGGGTGGGCTTCATCAAACCCTAGTTCAGGATCCTGTCAAGAAGATCTAGAAGTTTGAAAGGCAATTTTGAGGGGTCAATTTTTGGAGATTTCAAAATTGAAGTATGCTAGTTTGATCAGATCAGCAAGACACATCCTTCCATTCATTCGGAAGTGTGAAAGTCAAAGATTGAATTTTTAGGGTTTCTCTAGCAAACCCTAATCAAGCTCTAGATCAAGTTTCAGGGGGAGTTGAGGCTAAGGCCTTACATAAGAAGACTACAAGAAGTCTCGACAGGTATGACTTGAGGTTCAGGTATGTCTTGAAATCTGATTCTTGATTAAGTTCATAATGTGTTTGTCTTCATGTTATTTATTAGTACAATCTTGATTAATGTTAGAATTGTCTTATCACCCTAGTAATAGTATGAATGCATGTGAATGATCGAAGACATTCATTGATTAGGGCTATATGATTGTACTAATGCATTATGGTGTTGTATGAGGTTGATGTCGTTTGCTAACAAGATACAGGTAGATCACAAAAGACAAATCAAGCTCCTTAAAACATGACAACATGAAGACAAAGACTCATCCATAATCTTTGTTCTACTTACGAGGTATGTATGACTTTGTTATATTATGATTAACCTATCATACATGCAGGTTCTAGCTCAGGATCTCTAAATCATTGAAGAGATTGTTTAGGTATGTTGTACATAGCTAAGCAGATATACTAATCCAGGTATGTTTTCCTATGACAAGTTAGAATCTTACCTTAGGATCCCTTATATAAGTATACTTGGTATGATTGGTTATGCTTATTCATAAAGTTAGTAATCAAGGGTTTATGCATATTATGTCTCTTATCTTGATGATCTAATTAACCAGAAGAGTACTATGATCAAACAAGAATATGCAGAAGTAAAAGAAGACTTCCTTGAAACCTTGAATATTATCTATAATCATGACTATACATTTTCAAAGATTATTTAGAACTAGAATGTTTTGATAATATTGAGAATATACTAATGAATGCATGTCTGTGTATGAGGATGACACTAGTGCACACTTGAGCATGCACAGTGGTACAGAATGAATAGAAGTTCAAAAGACATATAGAAGATCAAGCGGGAGGCAACCACACAAACATAAAAGATAAGTATTTGAGATGTTATTTGAAATAGTAAATGATATTGCTTGTATGCATATTTGTATTCCTAGAATATATCATGCTGAGTGTAAACATTCATAGAGCATTGAACAGTATACTACTAATATGCATATGATTGGTAAGTTGGACAAACATTCCATTGTTGCTTGTCTAGAATGAAACCTCTTTGCTGACATGCTGAGAGCTGTGCACACTCTCAATAGTATGTTCTGGTAGAGATGGAAGGCATCTAGATAGCCACTGTATGCATACAGGATATGGGAAAGTGTTGTGCCAAAGTATTGGTCAAAATAGTTACATAACTATGTAAATGATATCTGTATGCATAATAGGTTATCATGTCAATATGATTTGATGATTATGAAGTATTACTAATCATGTACTTAATTTTTATTTGTAGGAAAGATCATGATGAATGATGAACACTGAACAAGCGATGGATGTTCAAACAAAAGGATTTACAAATCAAACACACTATAAAAGGCTTGTGGCTAGAAAATTCTCTTAGAAAGAGGAAGAGAATCATGATAAGATGTTTGCTCCAAGTGGCTAGATAAGACCATTCTCTTAATGGTGTAATTAAAGAAGAAGTGTGAATCAGGTTCTGTATGGGTACCCAGGATCGATAATCAATTGATGAGCTTAATGATCACCATGGGTGATGAGGATCTCAACCTTTGCTACAAGGTTGAATATTGTTTCTATACACAGACGATATGGTGCAGAAAGGAACCAAAAATGTACTAACCAAACCTCTACCGATCCAATGTACTAACCAAACCTCTACCTCAAGTAAAGTTTTCTGAGACAAACTTAATATAGTTCAGAAGGACCCTCCTCGAAAGGGGGAGTGATGTGATAACTCATGATGAGATTGCGTGCATCGACAGTGAGGTCGATAATGAGGATACCTATATTAGTGATGCCGACAAAGAGGTTGGTGGATGGTCCTTATATAGGGTCAAAGGTGACAAGGGGATTGCATCATCCTTGAACATATGTTCTAAAGAAAGCCGTAGACGTATGTCTTCGAGAATGAAGTCCTTGGTGGACATGATAGGATTGCATCATCCTCAAGAGAGCCATAGACGTATGTCTTCGAGAATGAAGTTCTTGGTGAACATGTGAGGGGATTGGATCATCCCTGGACTTCAGTCCTAAAGAAGAGCCGTAGACGTATGTCTTCGAGAATGAAGTCCTTGGTGGACATGATAGGATTGCATCATCCTCAAGAGAGCCGTAGACGTATGTCTTCGAGAATGAAGTTCTTGGTGAACATGTGAGGGGATTGGATCATCCCTGGACTTCAATCCTAAAGAAGAGCCGTAGACGTATGTCTTCAAGAATGAAGTCCTTGGTGTACATGATAGGATTGCATCATCCTCAAGAGAGTCGTAGACGTATGTCTTCGAGAATGAAGTTCTTGGTGAACATGTGAGGGGATTGGATCATCCCTGGACTTCAGTCCTAAAGAAGAGCCGTAGACGTATGTCTTCGAGAATGAAGTCCTTGGTGGACATGATAGGATTGCATCATCCTCAATAGAGCCGTAGACGTATGTCTTCGAGAATGAAGTTCTTGGTGAACATGTGAGGGGATTGGATCATCCCTGGACTTCAATCCTAAAGAAGAGCCGTAGACGTATGTCTTCGAGAATGAAGTCCTTGGTGGACATGATAGGATTGCATCATCCTCAAGAGAGCCGTAGACGTATGTCTTCAAGAATGAAGTTCTTGGTGAACATGCGAGGGGATTGGATCATCCCTAGACTTCAGTCCTAAAGAAGAGCCGTAGACGTATGTCTTCGAGAATGAAGTTTTTGGTGAACATGTGAGGGGATTGGATCATCCCTGGACTTCAGTCCTAAAGAAGAGCTGTAGACGTATGTCTTCGAGAATGACGTCCTTGGTGGACGGTTGAGGATTAAGTCATCCTTGGACGTAGTCCTAAATGTACGGTTGAGGATTAAGTCATCCTTGGACGTAGGTCCTAAATGTACGGTTGAGGATTAAGTCATCCTTGGACGTAGGTCCTAAATGTACGGTTGAGGATTAAGTCATCCTTGGACGTAGGTCCTAAATGTACGGTTGAGGATTAAGTCATCCTTAGACGTGGTCCTAAATGTACGGTGGAGGATTAAGTCATCCTTGGACGTAGGTCCTAAATGTATGGTTGAGGATTAAGTCATCCTTGGACGTGGTCCTAAATGTACGGTTGAGGATTAAGTCATCCTTGGACGTAGGTCCTAAATGTACGGTTGAGGATTAAGTCATCCTTGGACATAGGTCCTAAATGTACGGTTGAGGATTAAGTCATCCTTGGACGTAGGTCCTAAATGTACGGTTGAGGATTAAGTCATCCTTGGACGTTGGTCCTAAATGTACGGTTGTGGATTAAATCATCATTGGACAGTAAATCCAGTAATTCCGAAAGGAAGGATAGTCCTAAATGAATTGAGTGGATTAAATCATCCTTGGACAGTAAATCCAGTAATTCCGAAAGGAAGGATAGTCCTAAATGAATTGAGTGGATTAAATCATCCTTGGACAGTAAATCCAGTAATTCCGAAAGGAAGGATAGTCTTAAATGAATTGAGTGGATTAAATCATCCTTGGACAGTAAATCCAGTAATTCTGAAAGGAAGGATAGTCCTAAATGAGATTGAGTGGACTAATCATCCTGTAAATAGATTGGGATTGCCTCATCCCTAGATATGGTGAGATGTCTTAAACTGATAAGGACTAATCATCCTGTAAATAGATTGGGATTGCCTCGTCCCTAGACATGGTGAGATGTCTTAAAGTGATAAGGACTAATCATCCTGTAAATAGATTGGGATTGCGTCGTCCCTAGACATGGTGAGATGTCTTAAGTGATAAGGACTAATCATCCAGTGAATAGATTGGGATTGCCTCGTCCCTAGACATGGTGAGGTGTCTTAAAGTGATAAGGATTGATCATCCTGTAAGTTGATCTGGATTGCATCATACATGGACATGAGAGTTGTCTTAAACTGAGAGGGACTGATCATCCCGTAAGCGGATCAGGATTGCATCATCCTTGGACCTATGTCCTAAAGTGAGAGGGATTGATCATCCCGTAATTGGATCTTGTGTGTTGCAGGGTATGCTGCTATTGTGTATACTTGTATTGATGAGGATACTTGTATTGATGATGTGTATACTTGTATTGATGAGGATACTTGTATTGATGATGTGTATACTTGTATTGATGAGGATACTTGTATTGATGATGTGTATACTTGTATTGATGAGGATACTTGTATTGATGATGTGTATACTTGTATTGATGAGGATACTTGTATTGATGATGTGTATACTTGTATTGATGAGGATACTTGTATTAATGATATTTATACTTGTATTGATGATGTTGTTGATTGTGATGATCTAGATGACGATGTTATTGATCGTGATGATCTAGATGACGATGCTGCTGATCGTGATGATCTAGATGACGATGCTGCTGATCGTGATGATCTAGATGACGATGTTGTTGATCGTGTGATGACGATGTTGATGATTGTGTGATGACGATGCTAATGATCGTGTGATGACGATGCTGATGATCGTGTGATGACGATGCTGATGATCGTGTGATGACGATGCTGATGATCGTGTGATGACGATGCTGATGATCATGAGATGAGGATGCTGATGATCGTGAGATGATGATGCTGATGATCGTGCGATGACGATGCTGATGATCGTGAGATGACGATGCTGATGATCGTGTGATGACGATAATCGTGAGGATCCAGATGATGATATTGTTGTAGCTGTTCAAGTGCTACAGAAGATAAAGACTCAATACTGAAGATGTCGATGTTCCAGTAACTGCTTGAGTTACTGATGATGTTGAGAAAGCTTCCAATGATTTATAGATGTATCATGTATGATGTTGATGACTCCTTGCTCGTGCAGATGTTGTTATAATATCCTTCTCGTTAAGGGGGAGTGTTGAGATATTGTAACTTCAAAGAATATTATATTTGTACTTTATTATTCCGGAGATGTTTCATTCCTCCGTGAAGATCTTATTGTATATCCAGAGATGTTTATTCCTCCGTCGGAATGTGGTAACTCGGGTTATTAGACTTCCCTAGTGGGGGTCGGCCCTGTATATGTTATGTGGGTCAAAGGGTTATTAGACCACCCTAGAGGGGTCGGCCCAATCAGTTGTAGTGGGGTATTTAACCCATTGGTTAAATACGAGCCTACGTGTACCTGTGTAAAATACATGTCAGTGTAGTGTATAAATAGAGGAGGTGTGTTCCTCATTTGACACATACACTCACTTGAGAAAGGAGCACTTGTGGAGGAGAGGTCTGCTATGGTGGAGGAGGAGATCATATCTTTGGTTTGCATCTTTGTGTATTTCTGGTCATCTATATTGAGGAAGCTTTACTGGGTTTTCTACCCCATGAGGGTTTCCCAGGATAAATCTGTGTCTCTTGTGTTTATGCTATGCTTGTTGTTTCTTCAGTGATCCTGTATATGCTATTATTGTGAAATGGAATGTAATGCTGCTATTTTCAGTCTTAGCATATTAAATATTAACACGGATCTCTCTTCTCCCCAGACAGTTGAAGAAGATCTCATTACACTGCCAGTTTGGGCAGCCAACTCATCTTTCTCTCATGATTGCCTTGATGATACTTTGCCATCTGATGAAGCTATCCTCGAAGCCATGTGTGGTAGTGAGAGGCCTTGGGAAGATATGCACCATCGATCTTATTTCCTTCCCAACCTTGAGCTCATTGAGCAGGAGGAGTTTAGGATGACTCTAGCTGAGATGGTTGGTCACCCTGTGGCTCTTTTGTTGTCGCATGATGTTTTCGTGGAGGGGAATATGGCCAATATTTCCCCAACCACTTCGATCAACATCTCTCACACTCCCAAAAAGATTGAGAATGTTTACATCGGTGATGATTTCACTCCTGAAAAGATTGCTACTTACACTGATTTTTTTACTGAACTCTGGGAAGCTTTCGCCTGGTCATATGAGGAGATGCCAGGAATAGACCCCCGCATTGTTGAACACGAGATTAAAACATATCCTAATGCTAAACCGGTTTGACAACGCTTACATGCTATGAACCCTAGGAAGGCAGCTGCTATTAAGGCAGAGGTGGAGAAACTGCTCAAAGCTGGTTTCATCTACCCCGTTCCTCTTACCGAATGGGTGTCAAACCCCGTTCTTGTGGATAAGAAGCAGGGAACGATCCGTGTATGCACTGATTTCAGAGATTTGAACCGTGCATGTCTGAAAGACAACTTCCCCATGCCATTCATTGACCAAATATTGGATGCTTGTGCAGGAAGTGAGATTTTTTCATTCATGGATGGATTCTTGGGTTATAATCAGATTCAAATCAAACCCGCGGACTAACATAAAATGACATTTATTTGTCCATGGGGAACTTTTACGTACTGTAAAATGCCCTTCGGCCTCAAGAACACCGGAGCTACTTTTCAGTGAGCCATGAACTATGCCTTTCATGATCTTAAGAAGATTATTGAAGTTTTCTTGGATGATCTTGCTGGCCATTCTCGCAAGAGAGTGGACCACCCCAAGCACCTCCATATGATTCTCGAACGATGTATCCACTACAAAATTCGATTGAATCCAAACAAATGCATCTTCGCTGTTAGGACTGGTTGCCTTCTAGGATTCATAGTTTCGAAGGAGGGTATTAGAGTCGATCCTCTCAAAGTTGAGGCAATACTTCAGTTGCCTCCTCTACGTAATCTGTTTCAACTTCAGAGCCTCCAAGGGAGAGCTACTTTTCTGCATCGGTTTATAGTTAACTATGCCAGTATTACTAAAGTTTTCGCATGCCTATTGAAGAAAGACACACCTTTTATCTGGGATGAGTGAGCCCAGCAGTCTTTCGACACCCTTAAGAAATCGTAAAATGCCCTTCGGCCTCAAGAACATCGAAGCTACTTTTCAGTGAGCCATGACCTATGCCTTTCATGATCTTAAGAAGATTATGGAAGTTTTCTTGGATGATCTTGCTGGCCATTCTCGCAAGAGAGTGGACCACCCCAAGCACCTCCGTATGATTCTTGAACGATGTATCCACTACAAAATTTGATTGAATCTGAACAAATGCATCTTCGTTGTTAGGACTGGTCGCCTTCTAGGATTCATAGTTTCGAAGGAGGGTATTAGAGTCAATCCTATCAAAGTTGAGGCAAAACTTCAGTTGCCTCCTCTGCGTAATCTGTTTCAACTTCAGAGCCTCCAAGGGAGAGCTACTTTTCTGTGTCGGTTTATAGTTAACTATGCCAGTATTACTAAAGGTTTCGCATGCCTATTGAAGAAAGACACACCTTTTATCTGGGATGAGCGAGCCCAGTTGTCTTTTGACACCCTTAAGAAATATTTGGTATTGGCCCCCGTGCTTATTCCGCCAGAATTTACACAAGATTTCATTCTTTATGTGGCCGCATCTCAAGAGACTATTAGCATGGTCTTGGTTCAGGTAGATGATGCACTCGTCGAGCATGTTATCTATTATCTTAGTCAAAATTTAGTAGACGCTGAACTAAGGTGCACCCATGTAGAAAAGTTGGCACTTGCGATTGTTCATGCAGTCCAGTAGTTACGACATTACATTTTGCTTCGAACAACCACTGTTGTAGCTCATATCAATCTGTTTCAGTTCGTGCTTTCATGACGCCTTATCAGGGGTAAGTATAATAAATGGATTGTGATCCTTCAGGAATTTGATCTCAAGTTTGCTTCTGCAAAATCGGTGAAATCATTGGTTTTTGTTGAGCTTATGTCGGACGTTCCACGACTTGATGAGGATGTCATTCATGAAGATTCCTTTGTGGATGAACACCTATTTCTTATCTCGATCGAGGACCTTTGGTATGGGGATGTCATTAGATATCTCCAAAATTTTAAGTTTCCTCTGCATTATTCACGAGACGAGCAACGATGTGTGAGACATCACGCTAAATATTATACTATTGTCGGTGACACTTTGTATCGCCGAGGAAAGGATTCCATTCTCCATCGTTGTTTGACTCATGAAGAAGTGGAATGGGTACTTAATGATTGCCATACGGGGGCGTGTGGAGGTCACTTATCCAGGCTTACTACAGCCCAACATATTATGCGAGCAGGTTATTTTTGGCCTACTATCTTCAAAGATTGTATTAACGCTGTGAAGAGATATCACCCTGACTAGGTGTTTTCTCGGAACATACACTCGCATCCAGTGCCCCTCCATCCGGTCGTCACCGTCGGTCCCTTCACTAAGTGGGGGGTATATTTCATGGATTGCAAACCAGCTTCGGTTGGGGGGCATCATCATATTATTGTGGTCGTGGATTATTTTTCCAGATGGGCTGAGGCCATGCCTACCGTTAAAGCTGACGGTGCTACTGCAGCTCATTTCGTGTTCAACCAAATTTGTCACTCGATTCGGTATCCTGAAAGAGATTGTCACTAACCATGGCAGCCACTTTCAAAATAAGATGATGGAGGATTTGTCTCTCAAGATTGGGTTTTGTTAGGAACACTCATCTTCCTACTATCCTCAAGCGAATGGTCAGGTTGAAGCAGTCAATAAGTCTTTGAAGACCATTCTCCAATGTACGATCCAACAAAGCAAGACCATATTGCATATCATGTTATATCCTGCTTTGTGGGCTTATCAAACCGCGGTTAAGACTGCCACTGGGTTCTCACTGTTCCAGTTAGTTCATGGTGTGGAGTCACTTTTACCGGTTGAATGTGAGATCCCTTCGCTAAAGCTAGCCATAGAGCTCCTCCCTGATACGACAGAGATTGAGCAACATTTAGTACACCTCGAGCAACTTGACAAGCACCGTCGAGATGCCACTGTGGCCATTGATGTTAACAAGCATTGTGTCAAGGTTCAATATGATAGGTCTTTCCATCCCCAGCAATATGCTGAAGGTGACTTGGTACTCTTGTATGACCAAGCTAAAGAACCCCTGGGGGCAGGCAAGTTCAATCCCATGTGGCATGGTCCTTACATTGTGAGGCATGTCCTCGAAAAAGGAGCTTATGAGTTAGAATATTACGAGGGAGTTGTCTTGAAGGAGCCTAGAAATGGGCTCTACCTCAAGTGGTATTACTCTTGAACCTTTGGTTCCAGCTGATACTTTTGTACACTATTGTATAGTTTTTCTGTACATAGTCTAGGTTACATTTTTGGTTGTCGGGTCTGCTGATTAGCCTCTGTTTGATTGACAGATGTCAGCGGGATGTCCTACGTTCTTAGGTTTTGCGTATGGTGCTAGCTGACATATGCAACAACTTGCTTCTACTGCCTAGGTTATCTTTTCACCTGACCATCTAGTTGTGTCCTCAGGAGGTGCTTGTCTCGGTCCTACATCTAACAATGTGGCTGAGTATAGTGCCATTGTTGAGCTACTTCGGGATGCCATTTCACATGACATCCAGTATTTAGAAGTCTGCCTGGATTCACAACTAGTTGTGTCTCAACTGAATGGGCAGTACTGTGTACGAGACGCTACATTACTACGGATATTCCTTAAGGTACGACTCTTGGAGAGACATTTTGTTTCTATTACATATATTCACATTCCAAGAAGTCATAATTATATATCTGATGCATACGCTAACTATGTATTAGATTGGCATTTGTCACATTCATCATGAAGCACATAAATACAAAGACATTCATACATTTGTACCATACACACATATAGTAGAACTGAGAACCAAAGTTGTATATGTATATAAATATGTCCAAAAATGGTAGTGTCATACAAGACTGGAGGCCGTAGCCCTCAAAAATATACATATCGATACAAAAAATGATAAGACCCTGGGATATCTACTCCCTCCAAGGAGGTCTAGCTTCCGACTCAACGGGATGCGTCTCATAGTAGTACAGTACTACAGTGGCCATCCGCTACAGTAGCCGCACCCACTCACCAGGAACACCCACTACCTGGCGCTGCATATCCTCAGGTAGTCGGGCTACCTCTACCAGCGGTACTCGGGAAACCATCTGTGATATGTTGCACTGCAACGTTTGTAGTGTGCGCCCTGCTGCAGCATCTGCTGCCACCTCATCTCTACCCCGATGACCATGTCTCGGGAAGCCCTCGGGTCTGACTGGGCCTTTGTCTGCAAGCAAACAGTCACCCATTAGCACATGAAATTACCACCAAAAATATTTTTTGCATTTTAACTATAATAAAAAAATCCATAAAAATTTAAAAAACACAAAACCAAAAGAGTACTGATCGATGTCTCCGAAAGATGCACATGGTGGGAGCGGCATATCACGGTCCTATCTGAAGTCTATCCCCGCATAGGGGTAGTCCTCGATACAAATCACCTACCGGTTCCACCAGTGGAAGAGCTCCTCAATATATGGTGACGCCAGACGGCCACCACCCTGTCATGTCAGTATCTTAGCCCACCGAGTCAAGGCTTAATCACGGAGACTGTGAGGAGAGACATCCACCCTCGGGCTAAGTCCCAGAACCCTCTCAAAGAAGAAACTGCAGAGGATGCTACCATACCCAAATATTTTGGCCTGCCCCTCTTTTCACTCCATCAGTTGTGTCTTCATAGATACCAGCATAGTAGTACACCAGTCGAATACAGTAGGCTGCAAGCATTGTGATGCATAGAACATCACCGGTCTAGATTCCTGATGTCGTGCTTTGGATCCCGTGATCCGCACCAGAGTTGCCACTATGATATTTGTGCTCAAGTCCACTATGAGATTGACCAGCACTTGACTTCCCACTGGTCGTGTGTCGGTGGGACAATACCGCACTATGTATTCTTGTACAGTAATCCCACCATCCATGGTCCGTGACCGAAGACTAGCCACTTCCCCTCTATTGGACAAACCGGTAATGAAATAGATATCCTCTACTTCCAGTGTCAATGTTTTCCCGTTGAGGATGAAGTGTTGAGCATCCACATCCCAATAGTTGATCAAATGACGGAGTAGTAGGTTTTGGGCCCTTAAGCCCCCGAGACTCTAGTATTTATATAAGCCACATGCTTGTTGTGCTTGCGAATCGTTGCACATGGCCTCATCTACCTGATCATGCTCTTGTTCTTTCCACTCTAGAACAATCCTGGAGTGCAAAGCAAGATATTTTTAGTCATTTTCATGCTTAAAAACTTCTTCACGGCCATACCCGCGAGCTATATTGTAGACAGGTGCGGGTAGACGCGGGTAGTCAATTTTTTGACTGCGCGTTTGATGCCCTACCTGCGACCTGCATAATTATAGCCTGCAGGTAGCATCGAAGCCATTTAGGACAAACAAAATATCCCACCGAACAAAATTGAAATAAAAGCACTTAAATGAAAGGTATGGCAGTGAGCACTAACCTACTCCGGACGGTTCGTTGAACGGTTGCTCGTAGCTCCCACGATCAGCGCTTGAAGTTTCAGGTGCAAACTTACCACTCAACTCCAAAATGGTGAATAGTGCAAATGAATTGAAAATTATTAAATTTTATTACTATTTATAATTTTTTGGACCCAATTTTCTATAGTTTTTTCCATTTTGGGATGTTATGAGCTAATATCATGTCATGGAGTAGTGTTTTTTCAACAGATTTCCTCGGTGAGAGTTGTTCTGATCCATTTCACACCTACGGCAGGTATGTTTCACACCTAGCATATAGGTTAGATGCCATTTCCACATGCATTATGCATTTGACCTGTTGACCATTTTCATAAACCCTAGGTGTGACCCTGCTTTGTGATTGACATGGAACCTTCAAACTATTATAGAAGTGTCGTCATGTGGCAGTAGGGCTTCCCCAAACATGAGTACCCTAGTTAGAACCCCATTTTGCTTTTGGTGCCCATGCCATTGTTTGTCTTCAGGATTGGGAGTCCTTTGTAGTTACGCCATGACATTGCGATGAAGATTCATACTCTACTTTGTCTTATGCTGGTCATCTCCCTTAAGGACTCCCCTTAGTTATATCATGCTCTAATTGTATTGCATCATCCTGCTTGCTGCTTGAGCCTTGTACCGGCTCCCGCCTACTCAATTGTTAGCCTGGTGCTTGAGCACTTTCCCTGTTGAGCCTTGCAGAGCTTATATATTTTCCCTTCACAATTTGATGACCCTCAGGGAACACACCCCTAAGTGTCCACATCCTGCATGCACTTCCTTGCATTGAGCATAGGTATGTTCCACTACTTGGGACTAGTCTACTAGCTATTTGACACTCGTTCCCTCACTTGTTGTACTATAAGCAATTTTATTCTTTTTCAAGCTTTTCCCAAATATGAAAAAGAAAAAAAAAGAAAATATTCCAAAAATTCGGACGGGATTATGGTCTTTATTTCTTATTGGAAGCTGTTGTGTCGCCTTTGAACAGAGCATTCATTCCACTCTGTACATTATGAGTCAGGACTATAGTTGGACCTTAGGAGCTGTACTTGTTTCTCAGTTTTCTCCACCAATTGGTTAAGCTTCCAGTCATTATGGAGCCCTCTGTAATGCCTCCTGCATTGCACAGATTATGTCAAGTCTATGCTGCTTGAGTATATCCATCTACTCATGCTCTTGTTCAAAGGAAGTCCTAAAACCAATGTCGGCCACTCCTCAAATATCTTGACTATTGCATGTCGGCCATCCTTATTGAGTTAGTCTGTTTCACCTGAGATCTTCCAAATATTTCAGCATTGTTGATACCTCATGCTGGTTAATGGGGGATGCCTTAATTCCCTCCTTCCAGCGAGTCTCATCCCATCGACTTCAACTCATTTATTCCGAGACTTGAGGCTTAGAGTTTGGTTGAGTACCTTGAGACTTGCAGTCATTAATGGCAGGTTCTCTCACCATCGACAGTTTTGGGAATAGATCAATGTCCCCTAATCGATGGATTCATCCTAGTGTTCGACTTCAACCCATTTATTCACACTCTGATGATTGTGCTCTATGCCTTAATGCCCATTTTCATTATGGGTGGGTCATCTCGCGTCTGTTAATGGTATACATCAATGACCGGTAATCAGACGATGTCTGATCAGGTTCGACCCCAACTCCTTTATTCACTTGATGGGACTTACACCGTCAAAGACTTGTGTAGAAGACCCCAGGCGATTGTGGCATTCAGTATGCTACATATGACTTTGACTTTACATCTGAGATATCACCTCTCAGATTTCAGCAGTTTGTACCTCTAGTTTGCACCAACTGTCTTCTTTTCAACAGAAAACCATCTCTTACTATAGAGGGATCATGGCTATGATCACTTATGACATGTATCTACTTATGTACTACCTATTCATGGCCATTGTATCAGATTGTTGTACTATACCGACATGTAGTCAGAGATACTATTGTATTATGACGAGTGATCTGTTCTTTCCACTTGTGTCTCCATCACTCCACTTCTGAGTTTTATAATGTATTTGGGCCATCGTAGCACATTTCAGTCTCTGACCTCACACATTAGGGGGCATCTATTACATAGAAATCTTCCACCCTGTGAGCATCAGTATTCTTTGGCCTGTAGGATCCATTTCAGTGACTCAGATCCATTTTCATCCTTCAGTGATACCAGTTTATCCTATTTTTGTTCCTACCCGCATGTTGCATCACTATAGCATGCATACCCGCGATTTGCATCCCTATAGCCCGTGGGTATCAAGTAAAATGGTAAAAAACCACTATTTTATTACTTTTTTCTCCCAAAAAGCGGTCATTGGGTGACCTTTGGCTCTCCATCTACCCAAGTAATGTCTCGATGAGTCCTTTCACCTACCTTTGAGAGGACTATATATTGAGCACATATGGATTATGGACGGGAGGAAGAGGAGAAGAGTAAAGGCACTCTAGTGGATTTTTTCCCTATCTTGAGTCTGTACTTATTGATCCTTGTAGTTGTGAACCATTTATGTTCACCTTCCAAACTCCTTTCTAGTTTGAGTTTTCCATTCATGGAGGATTGAAGTGGTGGAGGCACAAGTGGATTGATCTAGATCTTGGTTCAGATTGGTTGGCGGCAAGAGGTCGTATCACTTTGTACTTATTCTTGTTCATTAATAGAAATAGTCATATTCTCGTCCATTCATGGTGTGAATGACATTTATTATACATTGGGTTGCATTTGCTTATGATATTATGGACCATTGTTATTGCTAATGTTAATGTTATTTATATATCACATGTACTTGTTAGATATTGGTTGTCGAGACTAATTTGCAGATTACGAGTGCTTGGATGTGTGCGGATTGAAAAGCTCCAACAAGGATCTACATCAAACGTTGGATCGAGGTTGGTTACATTTCTCCATTGTTTTAACATTGTCATCTATGATAGCATTGTTATGAGAATTGAGTAGATTTCTAGTAGTCATCTGTCTGTTGTGGTATTCCCAAGCCATAGTGAGTTTTCTCCAATACAATTATGTGATGTCGCAAGGCGGGTTGAACAAAGTTGAAGCAATCAAGGATATGATAATTTCCAAAAAACATGACCTTATGCTAATTCAAGAGACAAAAATGTCGGACGTGGAGGTCTTGTCTCTTTCATGATCCCTCTGGAAGAACTATAATGGCAAAGCCCTCAGTGTCCAAGGTGCATCAGGGGGAATTGCTACTCTGATATCTCAAAATTACACTTTAATTTCCACCATTGAAAACCACTTATGGATGCTAATCGAAATACAGGAAAACAATAGTAACAATCTTACCTACATTTGCAGTGTCTACAGTCCCACTCATTACAGGGATAAGAACAAGCTCTGGGTTGATCTCATCATCTTAAAAGAGGATATAAGAGGAAAAAATCTCATTGTGTCTGGAGACTTTAATGTGACAAAATCACAACAGGAGAAGCACGGGGAAAACCAAGTTTGCGACCCCTTTGCAGAAAAGTTAGAAGACTTAATTGCAGAGCTAGATTTGATTGACATTCCGTTAAGAAATGAAAAAGTCACATGGAACAATCAAAGATGTGGAGTTGGGAACATAACAGCCAAGATGGATCGGTTCCTGGTAAGTTCTTCATTTTTTAACTATGATCTCATAGCGTGCTCTCATGCCATACCTTCTACAGCTTGACTACAAGCCGATTATCTTATCCCTCACCTCACCTGAAAATTACGGCCCCATTCCTTTTCATTTTAACTCCTTATGGCTCCAGGAACCCGATTTCTACGATATTGTACAAGTAGCATGGAACTCCAGCATTATTGGATCCCCAAGCTTTGTGTAAGAGTCCAAGCTAAGAGCAGTTAAAACAACGTTGAAAAGATGGGAAAAAACTTCTTATAGATACCCCAGCTGCATTAAAAAAAGCTTTATTCAGAATTGGGAATTCTTCAACGTAGAGTAGAGGTAGAAAAGATGACGCTTGACTCTGTCGGCCATGAAAAAAACATAAATTTGAAAATTCTTACAACGTCCAAAAATGAAGAAGATATCTGGAGAGTCAAGTTCAGACAGCTGTGGCTCAATGGTGGTGACAACAACACTAACTACTTTCACTATCAAGCTAAGGCTCGCCAAAGTTGGAATAATATTAAGGAGTTAAAGAATCAAAATGGCGAGAATATCAGCAGGCAAGCTAACCTGAAGCTCCATATCTTCACTCATTTCAATGATCTCTTTAAAGATAGTGGAGAAACAGATCTGGAAGCCCAAATGGATCTTCTTTATGGCATTCCTAATCTAGTTACGGAAAATTATAATAGAGAGATTTCCAAGTCAATCTTGGAGCATGAAATTGTAAACGCCATTTGGTCCCTCCATGTTGATAAAGCGCCAAGTCCAGATGGGTTTACCATAATTTTTTACAGGGAAGTGTGGGACATAATAAAAAAGGATCTGAAATACATTCTCAACTGGACCAATAAAAAAGAAAAAATAGGAGGGGCTACTAATTCTTCCTTTCTTGCTCTAATTCCCAAAGAGAACACCTCGAGCTCCATCAATTGATTTCGTCTGATCTCTCTTTGCAACACTTCTTACAAAATCATGTCAAATATTCTCACAACCAGAATGAAAAAATTCATGGGGCAGCTCATCTCTGAGTCCCAGGGGGGTTTCATTGTCGGAGGCCAAATCCTTGATAATATCATCACTATCCAAGAGGAAACACATTCTAACATCGAAAAAAGGCACCAAGGTATGGCAGTTAAGCTTGATATCACCAATGCATTCGATAAAGTAAATCAACATTTTCTCTTCGAAATAATGTTCAAGTTCAGCTTCTCAAGAAGATTTGTTCGCTAGGTCAAAGAATGTATAAGTAGCCCCTGGATATCCCCCCTTGTTAATGGCAAGTCCACAAACTTTTTCCAAGCCACGAGAGGACTGCGGCAAGGGTTCCCAATGTCCCCTTTCCTTTATCTTTTAGTTGCTGAGTCAATGAGCAGGAAAATCCATCTCCTACAAGAAATGGGGGATTTAAGAGGTCTCAAAATAGTCAGAGGTGTTAGATCGGTCAACCTCACTCAATTCGGTGATGACACTATCTTACATGGGGGAGCCTCATCAATCATAGCAGAAAGATTCAACAAAGTTCTCTCTACTTTCCTCTCAGCTTCCAATGGAAAAATTAACACAGTCAAGTCTAAGGTATACAAATGGAATTGCAATCCAGGGGTGCTAGCAAACATTGCAAGAACCTTTGGTTTTGAAGGAATAATAGATTGGAATTCCTTTAACTACCTTGGCATTCCTATTTTTAAAGGAAAAAAAAAGAGTTTTGGATTGGAAAGGTTTGATAGAAAAAATTAAAAATAAATAAATTCTTGGGGCTCCCAATGGCTTAATCCCAGTGGCAGGTTGGTTCTCATAAACACCATCCTCTCTGCGTATCCCCTATACATTTGTTCAATATCCCTTTCTCCCAAAATGGTCATGAAGGAGATCACCAAAGATATCAGGAAATTCTTATGGCAAGGTGGGAGATCAAATAATTCTAGAAAGTTTCACCTGATCAATTGGGACATGGTATGCAGACCCAAGCAGTATGGTGGGGCAGGGATCAAAGACCCAACAACTATGAACCTCGCACTTGGTGCTAAAATTCTATGGAGAGTTATCTTGGGAAAGAAGGCGCGGTGGAAAGATATCCTACACAAAAAATACATGTCTGGCAGCAGAATACGTTGCATGGAAAATATTGATCAAGGTAGAAGAGGCTCCTCCATTTGGAACCTGTGTAAGAGGGAAACCTTCATAATTAACAGGAGCCTATTCTGGATCCCTGGTAATGGAAAGCAAGTCATTCTCTGGAAAGACAACATAGGTACTAACTCTCCTAGAAATTACCTGAATGAATTTCATGAATTAAGAGAATGGATGGATCAAGCCAACATCCACACGATGTTCGATTTGTCCTCTTGGTCCAACAAGGGAAGTTCGGAGGGATGGATTGATTTGAATATCCCAGAGCATCTTTTGAATTAATGACTACAATGACCTTCTGTCATTATTTCATGGCTCTATTCCTGTCCATAAAAATATTAGAGACAAACATGGTTGGGGTAAATCTACGTCTTTGTTAAAGAAGGATACAGCTACATGGATTCTATCAACAATCAACACACCAAGGACACTAAATGGAACATCGTTTTGGGAAAGGAGAGTCTTCCAAAAATAATTTTTTTTTCATGGACTCTTACCCACAGAAAAACATTAACTGTTGAGAACCTCGGAAAAAGAGGTATTGAAGGTCCAGCAAGATGCATATTATGCAAGGAAGCTGATGAAACGATGGATCATCTATTCCTCAAGTGCAAATTCTCCATGGAGGTTTGGAACCGTGCTTTCCGGTAAATTCAACCTAACTTGACCCTTCCAACCAATGGGAATGATTTGTTTGCATGCTGGCAAGATTACTACCATCGTTCGTTGGCCAAGAAGACAGAATTCAATAAAACTTGGGTTGCTTTTCCCAAATTTATTTGTTGGAAGTTATGGACTACGGGGAATAAGGAAATGTTCGAAGACATTAGGGCCACACCAAACAAAGTCTTATCTTTAGCAAAATCACACAGGATCGTCTCTCTTTCCTCGAGAGGTATGAATAATATCATAAAAGAGCATTTAACTGTGGAAGAGAGAATTTGGGTCACAGAACTCCTGACCTCCACCCATCCCCCTATCTTGGATCACCCCCTAATGAATCAGACCTCTTAGAATTGGAAAATCAGAAAGAAATCAAAGGAGTTTCAGCTTTAGATCAAGACAAATGGCTGTCACACTTTGTTCTTCGACGGAGCCTCGAAAGGCAACCCCGGTCGGGCAGGTGCAGGAAGAGTTCTACTTGATCCTGAAGGAAATAAGGTGAAAGACTTTGCATGGGGCCTTGGAAGGAGAACCAACAACAACGCTGAGTGGCTCGCTTTGATCAAAGGATTGGAAATAGCCAGAAAAGATAAAATCAAGGATTTAATGGTCATGGGAGATTCAATGCTAGTAATCCGCGAAGCTATAAATTTGACCAAAAACCGCAAAGAACCAGCCTCTAAGCTTCAACATATATTCAATCTTATTGTAAAAGATTTCAACATCATCAATTTTCTTCATGTATTGAGGAACAACAACCATCAAGCTGATCTCACGGCCAACAAAGGTGCAGGTATGGATTGTGGAATTTCGACTAGTAATGGTCAAGATATTGGCATAAATTGGGTTCCATGACCCTCCAAGTATGACGATAGCTCCACTCAGGTAGGGAGCTCAGTGGCTGAAGGAGTGTTTAGATGTTGGCAAACTTCACACTGTAATTGTCAATATGAGTATATTCACGTTGCATAGCATCAGAACTTTCAAGCTTCAAATAGGAAACAACTTCAACATTTGGGATGCATATGGGAAGATTACTAGTGCTGAGAAATCAACTATGAATTGATGTTGGACAAAGGAATCATTTCAATAGCAGTACAAAAAGCTGAATTCGAGCATCAGATCTATTGAATCATTAGAATTAGGAAGAATTGGTAGCAAAAAGTAGGTCATCAAATGATTCAGTTTTCAATCGGCACCATTCTTGGAAGGTATTGGCAACACCTTCAGTCACTTCAGCAATCCTTTACCAAATCAACATTAGCTGTATTTTGGCTACAAATTAAAATTTGGCTTCAAGTTAAAATTTTGGCTTATGGAGTATTCTAGTTTCAATTTAAAATTTAGTTTGACAACCCCAGGAGTATTGTTGTGGTTTAGAAAAGCATTTCTTGGCAAGAATGACAGTTCAAAGTGTGTTGTAGATCGAACGTTTTGCACAATTTGAAGTTTTGGTTTTGTTATGTCTTCAAAGACTGGAAAGAGCAGAGCTTCTTAGGGCAGCTCTCAGCTACAGGGGATAGTCTCCCCATTCATTATGTAACCTTGCTCATCTATTCTCCTTTTTTATAAAATCTAATTAATTGTTATTGTTAAAAAAAAATGTGATGTCGCAAGGCCTTAATCATCACTCAAGAGAAACATAGGGATTTGTTACATATAGGCTAGATATTCCATATGTAGATCATATGTAGTAGTCTAGTTTAACATACATGGACCATCAACCCCATATCAAATTAATATGGTATTAGGCCCTAAAATTCGTGTATAGGCCATGGTATAGGCCACGAGAACCATCGTCAATGTTACAAATATTGAAATGGCCACAATATCTCGCTTGTAAGGTAAAGTAACTATGTGTAGGGCCCTACACATAGACCATGAATCATATAGTAAATTTATTAACCATGGACCATTATTTAGGTTATGAGAACAACTATTGGTTTACATAACCTATAAATATTAAACCATGGTTAGTTTATTGGTTTACATAACAATGGACAAACCAACAACAACAATGACATTGACGATGGTGACAATGATGATCATGACGATCTCACATGTAGGATAGAGATTCTTATGTGGTAATATAGGTTAAAATGCATGGACCATCAACCCCATGGAAAATTAATATGGCATTAGACCCTAAATTTATTTCACATGCCATAGTCCAGGCCACGAGAACCATCCTTTGTGTTACAAATATTGAAATGACCACCATAAATAATGCCACTAACTAGACGCTACCTAACACAACCAACCCATGTAAATGACTCATGCACTTGGCACACTTGATCCATGAAATGAATTCATGCACCTAGGAAGCTTCAACCTCTAATACCCTCAACTCACACCTAACCTTAACATCTATCCCCAAACCAAATAACATAATAACTTATAAACCACTTAACCACTATTACCAATAAAACCAGAACCCCTTGCCCACTAATCCACTGATCCCTTAGGTGCCTCTCTTCTAATCCAAAAACTCCCCAAATCCTACCACATTATTAAATTGTAGAAAATATCCCCTTAATCTAGTGTCCCTCTAACCCTAACCCACTACCCCCTAACCCAATCACTAGCATGCTTACTGCACCAAATCAACACACTAACACAATAAACTTTGACCTTGGGTTATTTATAACCAAGGCTTTAGATCAAAGACTTTGAGATCAAGGTTTGAATGATCATTGTATGGGATTTAATCAAACCAAAATTAGTGCAAAAATAAACACAAGAACTTAGGCTATAAACAAAATATTCCCTATCTAGGGTATGTATGATGACTCAAGTCCCTATGCATGGCCCATGAGTCTCAAAACAAAGTTTTGTTGCCCAAGAACCTACATTTTGGCTCGAGACCATAACATAGGCTCCTAAAACCATCCACGACATGAAAATACTAAAAAAAATGACAATGTGTTACTCAAAAGCTAAATATTCCTTGCCTATGGCCTATGTGGTGGTACAGAGAAATGCCCATAGGTCACAAGACCTTGAGGTAACTACCAGTCATTATAAACTAGATTTTGATCTAACACCATGAACACCATGGATTAGGCTTCAATAACTATCCATGATGTTGTAAATATCGAAATGGCCACCATACCCACTTGCAAGCTAAATATTCCTTGTGTAGGAATCATGTGGTGATTAGGGCCCTACACATGGCCCATTAGCCATAAAGAATAATGTTACAGCACATGAGTTTGTATTTTGACCATGGATCATGGAAAGTTGGAGTGTGAGAACCATCTTTCATGTGAAAAACCTAGCATGACTGCAACAATTGTAGAGCTCTAATGGGATATGGTGTTGAATTATGATGCACACCCTTCCTAACACTACAATAGCTTGTGTGCGCTTAGCTCCAATGTTTTGATGAGATGCATTGTTGAACCCATGTGACACACCTAACCCACGTACATAAATGACTTTTAGGGGGTTTTCAAAAAACTTCCTCGAAAATTTCAATTCACGTGACTTTTAGGAGGGGTTTCAATAAACCGCCTCCAAAAGTTCAATTCTCATTTCTTTGAAGGGGGGTTTCACAAAACCTCCTCCAAACATTCAATTATCGTGACTTTTAAGGGGGGTTTTTAAACAACTGCCTCCAAATTTTTAATTTGCATGACTTTTAGGGGGGGAGTTCAACAAACTACCTCCAAAAGTTCAATTCTCATGACTTTTAAGGGGGGTTTCAAAACCCCGCCTCCAAAAGTTCAATTCTCATGACTTTTAAGAGGGGTTTCAAAAAACTACCTCCAAAAGTTCAATTCTCATGTCTTTTAAGGGGGGGTTCCAAATAACCGCCTCCAAAAGTTCAATTCTCATGACTTTTAGGGGGGGCTCCAACAAACCGCCTCCAAAAGCTCAATTCTCATGACTTTTAACGGGGGTGCCAAAAAACCGCCTCCAAAAGTTTAGTTCTCATGATTTTTAAGGGGGGTTCCAAAAAAAATGCCTCCAAAAGTTCAATTCACATTACTTTTAGTGAGGGTTTTGACAAACCTCCCCCACAAGTTATGAGAATTTGGTTTTCTGGGGGCTTTTCAAACAATCTCCTCCAAAAATTCAATTCTCGTGACTTTCAAGGGGGATTCCAAACAAACCGCCTCCCAAAGTTCAATTCTCATGACTTTTAGTGGGGGTTTTGGAAAACCGCCCCCAAAAGTTATGAGAATTGAGCTTTTAGGGGGGGTTTCAAACAACCACCTCCAAAAGTTCAATTCTCATGACTTTTAAGGGGGGTTCCAAACAAACCGCCTCCCAAAGTTCAATTCTCATGACTTTTAGGGGGGGTTTTGACAAACCATACCCAAACGTTATGAGAATTGTGATTTTAGGGGGGGTTTTCAAACAACCGCCTCCAAAAGTTCCATTCTCATGACTTTTAAGGGGGGTTCCAAAAAAACCTCTTCCAATAGTTCAATTGTCATGACGTTTAGGAGGGGTTTTGACAAACCGCTCCCAAAAGTTATGAGAATTGGGCTTTTAGGGAAGGTTTTCCAAAAATCGCCCCCAAAAGTCAAATTTCAGGACTTTTTGGGGCGGATTTAAAAAAACCGCCCCCAAAAGTCCAATTTCCATGACTTTTAGGGGTGGTTTTAAAAGACCGCCTCCAAAGGTTTGAAAAAAAATTTAGGGGAGGTTTTACCAAGATCCCCGCAAGCCAAAACCGCCCCTAAAGGGCTATTTTGTTGTAGTGCATAGGGCTTATCCACTCAAACTCCTCGACTAGCTGGATGATCCCTGCGTCAAGCATTTTATCAAGTTCCGTCTTGACTCATTCTTTGTATCGTGGATTTAGTCTATAGGGTCTTTGCTTAACAGGATTTGCACCTGGCTTAAGGGGTATCTTCATAACTCCTAAGTCTCCCAAAATTCCCTTCATATCTATAATCTTTGTTGGGAACAACTCCTGATACTCATGTAACAGGTCTGCGATCTTCCCCATGGTCTGATCATCCCAGTAGTCTCCAATAACTACGAACTTTGGCTCTTTGCTAATGCTAATGTTCACTTTCCTCGTTTTCATAGGTCCACTCATATCTGGTATTTCCAGCGGAGGTCCCTCTACCTCGCGTGCACCTTCTGGCTCGGGTATCTTAATGTTGCGTGGGTCCTCCTCATCACTGTCTTCTTTTTCCTCAGTTTATTCAGCTAGGTTATAACATTCCATGGCATGCTCTACCTATTCCTTCCATTCTGTTTGTAGGCTTACAGGTACACTGTCAACTCCAAAGAATTCTTCTAGTGTCATGCTCTTATGTGGACATTCTGGCATGAATATTCTTTCTTTAATAATCTGCAGCACATCATTTATGGTAGGACTCTCGTCCTCAAAACTGAAACTCTTCTCGAAGTTCACAGTAAGAGTAGGCCAATCTGTAGTTTCCCTACGTAATTCCATAGTACCATTTATTTGGAATTTCCTCCTCCAGCATGTGCACAAACAGATGCACCCAATCTGTCTTTGGTCTCTCCTCCCACGCTTGTGAACAGAACTCAATGTGCTATCTTGGATCTATCAGTCCATTATATTTCTCAAATGGTAGGGTAACCTTGTCAGCAAACCTGATTTGCATCTTAATTCTGCATTGATTCCATGTGGTCAATGTCTGCTTATGCGTATCCCACCATCTGGCAGGTGTCTTGTGCAGTGCCATATCTAATGCTGGTAAGCTATGCTCATCTGCAATTGCTGCAGTATAATCTTCATCGCAGGAACTTGTGGAAGAGGATGGGATTGAGGACACGAAAGACATTATTGAGCTGCGAGACAACTAGTTAAGAATCTAGGGGTATTTGCATATGGGTACTAACCTTAACAACCCCATCAATGGGTTGTACCTTAAATTCTTCTACCCTTGATCCACACACACCCCCATAGGTGCGATATGTTTTGGTTTTATACTTCTTCATTATCAAAACCTTTGCCATGTTTGTTACTACACTTGGGTATTTTTACCATATGTGCAAGATCACGAACGAGACATGGAAGAGACCCGTGGGTTTTCCATTATAATAACATGACTCTTTCCCTCAAAAAATGTGTCTGAATTCTATCACAGGTATCATGACACAACTTTCATATAGGAAATGTTTTCCCTCTGCTCACATTGCATTTACCAATATTCCCGTTGATAACCATAGGGCCCTAATTTCCATTCTTAATGTGCCATCAATGTTATCAATGTGAATAGCATGTTCCCCCACGGGTGTGCACACCATTAAAATCCTTGTCATAAATTGACAACCATGATTTCAATCTCCCACAAGATCGAGGAATCTAATAAATCTTGAAAAGATCACGCCTTGTTCATAATTTTATAGTTGTGCATTTACTCCCCCACCTTTAGGAATTGATGTCATTTGATTCCTTAGCATATGCTATGATCAATATTCAACACTAGAAAATCATACCTCCATGATAAAACCACCATCAACAATATTCCTTGTATCATCACCCTCGTGAAGACACTAATGGGGGCCCCACCCTTAAAAGTACCCAATTCTATTCAGTTATTCCTATAGGAACAATCTACATGGCATTGATTAATAGGGAACTCATCTTCGAATTTGCAAAACAACCCCCACCTCATCTTGGAAAGCGTCCCTAAACCCACTCAAAAGCATGGGGACACCTCCCATCATCAAATTGGTCCACCAACACAAACAAAACTGTGGGGACCCCACCAATCATTCTTTATGTACAAACAAGTTCCCCAATCCACACAAAACCATGGGAACTCTTTATTCTTTTGGAAGCAACCCATGGTTTCCTTTGATAGATGTATTTGAGTCTCACTATCCCGAGCAGTATCCTTTTTTTTTTAGTCACCCTTACTCTCGGTATTAAGTCTCAATCAAAGCTCATTCACTTGCATTTTGTCTTCAATTAATGCCTAAATTCTACACACATGTGATATCTTAGAGAATCTTGCAGTTAGGCATCATCAACATAAAGAATGTAATTCACCAAAGTCATTCTCAACAAATCCAAAAGAAATCACGAGTCCAAAAATGCCAACAAACCAGTCAAAAGAAGGGGTCGCATGGCTTAAACATTGTTAACCTGCACTCTAGCCCAGGTTACTAGAACATCTCCTATGCTACACCCGCGTGGCTATTCCTTAGATAGTTGCGCTATTGTTAAAATGACAGGACCACCTACTTCCCATAGTGCATTGAAGCCTCCATCATCCCCTAGGATCTGAATTCGACTCCTCACACACTTGGTGGCATTAAATAGTCCCCTTAGTGTACCTTGGAACTAGTCCATGGAGAAGATAAGTTCACATTTGGATCTAGTTGTTTGTTGGACACCTCTTGGCTTATAAAAGGAATCCATTGGCATACATTTTGTAGACATAAATGAAGGGAAAGTTTATTCTACTGGATTTTTGTTGGAGCTTCCTCATATCCCACCTCTTCCCATCATTGTAAGCATTCCCAAGCTCCCTTGCCACCTTCCTTCAAGGGGAAATAGTTCCTCTCCATTGTTCCACCATTGACTTAGTGTTAACACCCAAAAAGTGTTCACTACCTCATCTACCACATTATATGGCTCATTTGTCCATTTTCCTACCATATTTCCCTTAAAATCCCAAAAAATCCCGTTAAAAAGCCTCCAAAAGGCCTAAAATGCCTCCAAAAGGACACAAAACCCTCAAAATAGCCTAAAAAAGGCTAAAAAACCCCTTTTTCCTCCAAAAATAGTAAAAATCCCCTAAAAAGGGAATAAAAAATATAAAATAATGAGGAAAAGGAGGAAAAAAACCCAATACAGCTGCCCAAAACCATGTGTTTTCCAAAACCATGTGTTTTCCAAAACCATGGGTCAGCACTCCACCACCAAAAAACTATAAATAGGTGATGGAGATCCCTTATTCCATATCCACAATCACAAGCACCCTTACTCTGCCAAAATCTCTCTCGAAACCCTAGTTCATCATTGAACTACTTTCACCTTGAGAGCCACTTTTGGCCCATTCCCACCATTGGAGAAGGAGAAGGAGCATATTGAAGCTTGGAGCATCCTCTCGGACATTGCAAAGGGCTTCATCAAACCTTCACATTGAAGTTAATATCAATACAAAAAGCCATTCTTTAAATTTGATGTTTATGTTTCATGCATGTTTTAGAATTAATTTAATTTCTGTTTTAGTTTAATTATTTCCATTTACTGAACTGCTACTAAGGAGTCCATTCTCCTTAGTAGGTGCTCATTTGCACAAGCTAGGGGTAAAACCCTAGCCACAGTTTTGGCGACTCCCTTAGATTTTGAATTTCTGGTTTCGTTTTTAATTTTTTCTTTTCGGCTGTCCCTTTCGGCCGCCGCATACCGCGTCTTTTCCCTCTGCAGTCGCGTCCCGACCGCGCCTTTCAGGCCTTTACCTGCGATCCGACCGCGGCTCTCAGACTGCTTCCGACGCCCTGCCGGCGGATTCAAGTCTGTTACCTGCGATCCAACCGTGGCTAATCAGCCTGTTTGCCGCGATCTGACTGCGCCTGTCGGTCATTTTTCCGCGTCCCGACTGCGGCTATCTGCCTCTTTCGGGCGTCCCGACTGCGTCTGTTAGCCCTTTTGCCGCGACCCGACTGCGTCTTTTTCCCTATTTTCTGCGTCCCGACTGCGTCTATTGGCCCGAAAGCCACGACCTGACCGCCACTGTTGCCCTCAAACCCGCGGTCTGCCTGTTCTGTTTCGCCACAGACCCGCGGTCTGATTTCTGCATTTTTCCTGTTTTGAGCCCAGCCCCTTTTGCTGCAATATTTTCTGCATCTGAACAACCCCCTGTCCTACCTGCAGCTCACTTCCTTACAGCCTTTCTGCAACATAATTTCTGTTCCCTTTACAAAATCTTTTTAAAAATTTCAGTATTTTTAATTCAAAAAATTTTGCAAGTTAAAGTTTCAATTCCAGCATTATTGATAGTTAGAAGTTGCCCCCCTTGTGGCACTTCTATTTTGGGTTCATAACCTCATGAGCACACACTCTGTCACATAAATCAAGTGAGCCTTAAAAAGTACCTAACTGAACCAACATTCTAACCCCAATTGGGGAACACAAAAGAATCATTGTAGTTAGGTAGGATCGGGGGGATAGGCTTCCAATAACACCCCTTGGTTACTTTCACTTGAGACATAGTTGTTGTCCAAATAGGGAACCAAAATCTCCTAGTACTTTTTGGCACGGTCACGACCAGTTTATCAGAGGGCCTCTCCCTTAGGAGGGTTGAAGTCAGGAGACTGGTTCCGGAGGCCTGAGTGGAATACCGCACTCCATTCAGTAACCGAAGGGCTACCTTTCGCGGTTCGCGGGATATCCCTGTATAGGGGTATTGCGGTCAACGAACTAAACGGAAGATTCACCTTTCTGGACGTGTCATGAACGGGGTATCTTAGTTGCCATTCTTCTAGGATTGACTACCCGGTGTCCCTCCCGGTAGGGGGATATCATAGCCACTTGGCTTTCCTACTCATATTGTCTGACTTGGATTTCATCACCTTGCAGAGGATATGTTTAGTTGAGTCAGAATACTTTTAGTTAGGTGTTTGCATGCTCCTTTACCTCCCTTTGGTCTAGTGAGTCCACCATTTTTTCTTTTTAGGAAACCTGCTGCTTGTTGGTATTCTGACCATCTTTGTTGATACTCCACCTATTGTAGCACAGCTGTTGCAGTGGGTGTTTTGAGTTGGTTGTTGGCCTGAGTGCCTTGTTTTTTAGCTCTCCTTCTGCACACTCAGTTTCATTAGGCCTTTTTGAGTTGTTTTTCTACTCACCTCAACCCATAGAGATTTGACACCATCCGTCACCATTGAGTCCCCGAGACATTCTCGGCGCCTCAGGGGCGAGCCCCCACAGCACGGTTCTCTTGACACCACACGTCATAGATTCCGATCATCATCCGTTGATACCACTCATCACAGATCTAGAGCCTTGTCACTTGACTCCACTCATCAGCGACGTAGGACTCCGTCACCAGATAGTGACGCCCCTTACTTTACCTCTGATTCTGACGAAGAGTCTGAGAACCCTATTTACACTGCCCCTACTAGCCCCATGGCTGGCACGACTTCCACTCCGTTTGTGATAGGGACCATTGGTGGCACATCCACCATCACACCAGTTACTACACCTGTTTTGGGTATGCCCTCCATGGGACCCTCATCTACCGTTCCCCTCACGGTACCTATTCCCGCAGCGGGAATACCTATCCCCACTACATCAGTGGCTCACACTACCCATGGTGGTGCTGGACCATCATCCACCACCTTAGTTCCCCCACTTGGGGGCACCATCCCAAATCTTGTCCCTCCACTTGGGGGCACTGGCCCTAACTTGGTCCAACCCACTACTGTGTCACATCCTCCTTCCAGTTTGCCATTCATGGCTAGCCTCAACCTACCTGACCTAGCCAGATTGACCAACGATCCTATTCGACACGACCCTGCGTGGCCTCATATGCCTACCAAGCTCCCCTCTGACATCCCTAAGTTCGAGGGAAAGGCTGGTGAGGACCCACAAAACCATATCATGTCTTTCCACCTATGGTGTTCCTCTAACTCCATAGTGGATGACTCTGTTCGCCTTCGTCTCTTACAGCGCACCTTCACTGGTTCTGCAGCCAAGTGGTATATCGAGCAACCTCATGGGACCCACGCCACCTTTGCTTCCCTTGCCTCGACCTTCCTGCAGTTCTTCCAGCTGCTTTTCCGCTATGACGCGGGCATTGAGATCCTCCTATCCTGCAGACAAAACACGGCCACCCATATCACGGACCACATCCATGAGTGGTGTCGACGTCGTAGCTTATGCAAGATCAAACTAGACGACCGTATCTTCCTAGATTGGTTCCTCAAATCCCTTCTCCCTGTTATTGCTAAGGATGTAGCATCATAAAGACCCCAGTCTGAAGAAGAGGCCATCCTTAAGGCACAGCAGTTCGACCTCATTTATGCCCAGTCGGGTTACCTTTATACCATTATACCTGACGCCCCTCGCGGAAAGTCCTCCCAGCATGATGCGCCGGGGGCATCCCACGCCGCAGACGGCATCATCGGTCGTGTTTCTTCGCATCCTCAACCATTTTCTATTGCACGTCCTACCTCTGGACCCGACCTTTCGCGGGCTACCTCACAGTCTGGAGCAACCAACTCGTATGCTCCCATGACACATCACCATCACCATGGACCCTCATGTCCTCCTCAGTGCTTTGGTCATGCGACTCCTGCTTATGCCCCCCCAGTCGCACCTCAGCCCTACTACTATCAGCAGGCTGCCCCAGCTCCTGCGCCTTCACAAGCCCAACCCGCTTATTATCCGCCACAGGCAGCCCCTGCGGAGAATCCACCACCAGCTCCGCAGCCATATCAGCAACCTCCTCAAGTTGCTGCACCTGCTCAGCCTCCACATGCATACCATCCACCGCACCCTGCTCCAGCACCTGCGCAACCTCAAAATCCACCTGCTGCCCAAGGGCAAGTCTACGCCCAACAAAATCCGCAGCAGAACCAGAACAACCAACGCAACTAGGGCCAATAGAACCGCAGCAAAGGCCGTAATCGTGGGAACAACCAACCTGCAGATCAAGCCGGTCAACCGGCTATTCCCCCCGACAACAACAACGCGGCCCCCGCTAACCAAAACCCTGATCGCCCGCCCAAGCAGGCTAAAAAATCTAATTTGAGAACAAACCATCCTTGTTCTGTCTGCGGGGTCTATGGCCACTACACCCATACTTGCCCACATTTGGAGCGAGCTCGACAACTTTGGGTTGATGATGCCCATCGCCAAGGGAATGCGGCTCCTCAAGCACCGCCCAACCCCCCACAACCTCAGCAGCAACCTTTGGTGTTGCAAAACCCCTTACCAACCCAAGGCGTGGTGAACACTCAGCCGTTGGCCCCTCAAGCTAACGCGCAACCCCAACAACAACAGATCACATACGCCGCTCCTGATCAACCCATGTTTGACTCAGGTACCCATCACTTGTTGATGATGTCTTCCAATGATGTCAACCTACAGACCCGTCGGAACCAATATGGATCCACCTCTGAAGCCCTTCTCGCTGATAAAACCGCTAACGCTCATCCCACTGATCAAGCGTTACGTATCCCTCCCCCGTCGGTCGATGGCGCTCCCAAAGCAGCTCGTTTCCCACTTCACCGTATCAACAACAACCCCAATGCGTGTGCTGCGTCAAACTACAACATTGTAGATGACCTAGCCCAATCTTCCGCAGCCATGTCTGCATTAGAAGTCTTGAAGAACTGCCCTTCCCAGCGCAAGACTTTACTCTCCGCCATTGGGGGGATTGACCCAAATGATTCGAATTTGATGGCATTTGATTTGGACCAGTCCGAACCACGCCTGCCTTCCACCTTAGCATTCCAAGTTTCTGTTTCCGTTCGGAATCTTGTCATCCATAGATGCATCATCGATGAGGGTGCCTCCACATGCGTTATGTCTACATTCGTATGGCAGAAGTTGGGATCCCCTACACTCCAGCAGTCAACCACTACGTTACGCGCCTACAACGGACGTTCGGCTCAGCCCCAAGGTCTCCTAGCCAATGTCCCTGTCCAGTTATGTGGTAAAACCGTCCTCATCGATATTAAGGTCATCAATGCCCATCTTGATTACAACCTCTTACTCGGTCGCAGCTACATGTATGCTATGCGGGCGGTCGCTTCCTCGGTCTTTCGTACCATGATTTTCCCCCATGATGGACGCGTGGTCAAGATCGACCAACTTACTTACTATGATCCCAATGCTCCCGCGGCACCTGAAAATGTTCTCCCCATGGTTGAACAACCTGTTTCTCGTGCCATCACCTCGTTTGTTTCCTCTACGGGGCCTGGAGTCTACTCAGACGCGCCGATGACCTCCACCTTTCAATCCATTCCTCCCCCGTCATCTACGCCTGAAGTGTCTGACTTATGCACCTTGTCCCACGACAACCAACCACCTAACAATCAACCACCCTTGTTTCCTAAACCACCATTGGTACCTAGCCACATTGGTGTTACACCTATCCATACGATCCCCTTCCTAGTCCCTCCATCAGGAGTAGTAAGTGCCCCGGTCATGGCTACCCTTAGCCTCCCTGGGTTAACTTTGGGATTACCCGTATGGTATCTTTTGCCTCCCGTTCGCCCGCCGACACCAAACGTCGTCCTCCAACCGATGCAACCCATGGCTACTACCACTCAGCCACCTCCCGGTGTCTCTACCCCTTCGTCCTCCACGACTCCTCCTCCTACTCCCAAACCCACTGGGGGCAGCGGTCCACAACCTTACACTGCTGTGCCACCTCCTAAGACAGTCAAAAACCCTCCAGTATTTCGTGCTCCTCCCAAATGCTCATTGTGCGACGAGTTGGGCCATGCAACCCACCAATGCCCACAGTTACCAGCATTGCAAAAGCATATGCAGATGCTCGATGATGACCCCAACATCCCAACTGTCGAACTAAACCCCACTCCCAAGCCTAAAGATAAGTCCCTACGTACCAACCACTCCTGCGCCATATGCGGTATTTACGGGCATTATTCACATCATTGTCCCGATCTCCCGGATTACAGAGCGGCTCTCTATGAGATGAACAATCTCGATCTTTAGACAACACCACCCACCATTGAGGAAATCTACCCCCCGGTTTCTCCCCCTTCTGGAGAGGTTAATATCATCTATATGATCTCTTCAAACACTACCCCCTCGTCAACCGATTTGACGACGCAAACTTTCCGTACCGATGAGGAGATTCTTGAGGCCCTTACCGCTCCAGATTATCCCTGGGATGATATGCACCACCGTTCCTATTTCATCCCAGAAGAATCCTCCTCTAGCACAGCTACCCAATTCACAGTTGAGTCCAAAGAATTCCTTCCCACCAAGGTCGACTGGTTCAAGGACCCTATTCCTGCTCCTGATGCCTTCGAGGAAGGTAACATGGCCAACATCTCACCTGTCATCCAAATTGATATCGCTGCCCCAGGACGTGCCCCTGAACTCATTACTTTAGGAGCATTCTGCAGTAAACAAGAGATTGAAGACTACCAAACCCTTTTCAGAGAATTCCGTGATGTCTTTGCCTGGTCCTATACCGAAATGCCTGGTCTTGACCCTGCCATTATAGAGCAGCACATTGACACATGGCCTGATGTACCCCCGTCCATCAGAAACAACGTCCTATTCCTCCCTCAAAGTTCCCAAGATGTGCCCCTGAACTCATCACTTTAGGAGCCTTCTGCAGCGAGCAGGAGATTGCGGACTACACACAACTCTTCCACGAGTTCCGTGATATCTTCACCTCCCCCCTCGAACAGGGGGCATACATCTTAGCTGACTCCGAAGGCCGTCCTTTGCGCAACCCTCGTAATGGGTTGTATCTCAAGCGCTTTTACCCATAAAAGAAACCTGTGGCCTCATTGGTCTGCGTTGTACAGTGTACTTTCTTGTTGTTTTTGTCTATCCACACCATTTCCACCACTGGAATCAGCATGACGAGACCATCATGATGGTCACCTCGTTGCATTATTTTTGTTCCGTCATTTTTTGCCCATTTTTTAGAGGCCACTAGTCGCCCCGGCTTGCGTGCCACATCGGCCGTTCTCTGTTTTTCACATGTTTTATATCATCGGATTCATTTTTCCGAGCTTGTGAGGATGCTTTAGATCATTTCTCGCTCTCACCCCTAGATTTTTCAGGTATTTTTTCCAAAACGCCCTCGTCGCCTCGGTATGCGTGCCACAACGGCCGTTACCTGTTTTTGACACTTTTTATATCGTTGGATTCATTTTTCCGAGCTTGTGATGATGCTTGAGACCATTTCTCGCTCTCACTTGGTACAATTTCAACATTGTGTCCCAATACCTTGCTGCCTCGATTTGCGTGCCACATCGGCCGCTATCGGATTGTTCCACATTTTTACATGAGCCATTCACTCCTATCATACTACAAATGTTTCGTTATTTTGCCACCATTTCATCTACCCCGCAAGGAGGCCCACCATTTTTCCCCCATACCCTCGTTCTTGGTCATCATTACTGATCCTTGATTGAACACTTCCTCCTTGCCTGGCCATTCCTTTTGTTCGATATAATTTTATCCCTTTTTCGGGCCGGACAAGTCCTTTACGAAAAAGGCACTTAGGGAGTTTCTGTTAAGCTCTTTTCTGACTCCTAAAAGAATGAAAAGATCGCCGAGCAATCTTGCTTCCTTTCAGGCTCGTTAAAGTACCTGAAAGGGAGTCTATCTGGTATAAGTTTAACCCTTTTCTCGACCTGGTAGACTAATTACGAAAAAGGAATACTCTAGTCACACCGGCTAGAAGAGTTCTTCATTGCATCCTTTTATGCTTCTTTGGGCCTTGGAGACTAAATCTACGAAAAAGAAACCCCCTGGAGTCTTCTTACTTGCTTTCAGACTCTCTAAAATTGAAAGCAACCACGAGCATGAACTGTCCTGGGCTCGTAAAATACACACGACAGTACCATTCCATCATTTCAGAGTCTTCTTATCGCTTTCAGACTCCTTAAAATTGAAAGCAACCACGAGCATGAACTGTCCTGGGCTCGTAAAATCCACACGACAGTATCATTTTACACACACTTCTTCTAGTTCCTTAACCCATGAAGAAGTCTCCTCCCGTGCCTCCTGGCACTATGATCGATCATCTCGGCAGCACCCCCAATCAGGTCGGCTTTGTTCAAAGTAGTCTGCAGTCTCCTTTATACCAGCTTGAGTCTCCCTCAGCCCAATTACCCTCCCAGATCCCTTACAGCTACGATCCCTTTCCCCTCAGTCAGTTTCATATGCTGCCAGATCATTCCCATTATCATACTCTGAACAAAGGAAATTTGAGTCCACCCACTCTACTTGCCCAGTTGTCCCCCCACAGTTTGTCAGTCCTGCCATCAGTACTATCACATTTCGGTTCTCCACCTCGCACTCCTGTCAAGGAAACATCATTTCCTTGATAGTTGCAGGTCTCCCTCTGTCGACGACAACTCCTCTATTCCAGAGGATAGGCCCAGAGGTCCCTACGCCTTGGACTTATCACCATCTGTGGTAAGTGCCTACGGATCATTCTGAGAGGAGTCATCATTGCCTCTCCGAGTGGTTTTTCCTCACATGCTCGACTTCAGCACCTTGATCGCATCGTTGAGGATCGCGTAGGATTATATCCCATCAGTTTTTAGTCGAAGACCCCGGATTTCCCCCGACTCTAGCACATTGGTGAGTCACTTTCGGAACGACCAGTTATATGTTCCTGCGGATGTCCGGGCTGCGTTGGCGTTTGTATTCGGAAGCCACCCAGTTACATGCTTCCTTGAGTACCCAGATCAGTTCCAGTTCTGTGTACCATTGCGAGTGTACCCCTTGTCACTCTGATCCAGCAGCTCATTAGTTACTTTGGTACCACATTCAGTAGCACTGTTGATTGTTCCAGTGTATCAGCTCTTCAGCACAGACATGGTCATCCCAGCAGTATGTCCCAGATTTGTGTCCCCTCTGGACCCTTATGATGTACACAGTGGTTCTCTATGTATCTTACAGGTCCCCCTTTTCGGACCTCACAGTTCTGTTTATGTATATTGATACGAGCATGGGTATGCCCGCCTCGTCCATATATTGAGATTATTCCTCAGTCAGTATTTGAGGTCATGTCTATTTCAGGTCCCCATTTTTTGGACCCCATTGTTATTGTTATGTTATATCTTGATACGAGCATGGGAATGCCCGCCTCGTCCATATGATCAGATGATTCCTCATCCATTATTGAGGTTATGTACTTTTAGTTCTTGCAGTTGTTCGGGATCGTTGTTTCGGGCTTCAGTTTGTTTCTTCTCTTCTCTCCACTCCCCAGGAAAACCATTCATGACTTATGATGTCCATCGGCCATACGATGAGCTCCTGCCCTCGCACATTAGGGGGCAATCTGTTAACACCCAAAAAGTGTTCACTACCTCATCTACCACATTATATGGCTCATTTGTCCATTTTCCTACCATATTTCCCTTAAAATCCCAAAAAATCCCGTTAAAAAGCCTCCAAAAGGCCTAAAATGCCTCCAAAAGGCCACAAAACCCTCAAAATAGCCTAAAAAAGGCTAAAAACCCCCTTTTTCCTCCAAAAATAGCAAAAATCCCCTAAAAAGGGAATAAAAAATATAAAATAATGAGGAAAAGGAGGAAAAAACCCAATACAGCTGCCCAAAACCATGTGTTTTCCAAAACCATGGGTCAGCACTCCACCACCAAAAAACTATAAATAGGTGATGGAGATCCCTTATTCCATATCCACAATCACAAGCACCCTTACTCTGCCAAAATCTCTCTCGAAACCCTAGTTCATCATTGAACTACTTTCACCTTGAGAGCCACTTTTGGCCCATTCCCACCATTGGAGAAGGAGAAGGAGCATATTGAAGCTTGGAGCATCCTCTCGGACATTGCAAAGGGCTTCATCAAACCTTCACATTGAAGGTAATATCAATACAAAAAGCCATTCTTTAAATTTGATGTTTATGTTTCATGCATGTTTTAGAATTAATTTAATTTCTGTTTTAGTTTAATTATTTCCATTTACTGAACTGCTACTAAGGAGTCCATTCTCCTTAGTAGGTGCTCATTTGCACAAGCTAGGGGTAAAACCCTAGCCACACTTAGCATTTAGTTTGGACAAAAAAGGCCTCCCTAAGGTAGATTTTTGTCTTCCCTTGAAGCCCACACCTCTTGGGTGTTGTACAACTTGACCATTGGGAAATACACAAGTGGTTTGGCATAACTTGGATTGTTATTGGAATTTTCATTCTCCCCCCATCTCTTTTATTTTTCTTTTTATCCATATTTCTTTGTTTTATGTGAATTTCACTAAAAACATATTGGAGGATCACTTGGAGTACAACCAACGCAAACCAACCATAGGGGATCCAAGGACCGAGGCCTTGTTGTAGCCTACAAGGTATAGCCTCTTACAAAGTGGAAGAGTGAACACTTGGGAAATTTTTTCCATAGTTGTTCTAATGGATACTCCACCTAATTTTGGTCATTTCTTAGTTAACTAGGTTGGTTTATGCTAAGTAATTAACTATGGGTTTTTATCATTTGAAGGAGATCAGGTATTCCACCACTTGCCTCGGAATTTGGACCCAAGTCGAGCTTAATTAATTTTTACACATTAGCATGGATCCCAATCTCCCAACCCTGCTACCAGTGCAAAAAAACCTTCGACAGACGCACTACTAGCATAGGTAATCGATTCACAACCTGTGCGACCTCCCATAGGTTGACGCGCACACCTTGATAGTGTATCACCTGCACTACAAGTGCACCTATTTTGTATTTTTTTGTGCTACTCGCATGGCAGAGTATTGTTTGGCTGCGCTATAGAATTTTATTTTCATTTTATCTACATAGTACATTATGGAATCCCAATTGCTACTTACGGATGAACTCAAATTAAGTTAATTCGCATAATTACTTAGTTTTCTAGTAATTAGTTCACCTAGACTAAGATTGGGAAGTAAAGAGGGAATATCTCTTGAAACTTACCTAGGTAACCAACCTTGAGGCGTTCAATGGGCCTCATTGTTGTCACTAGTATTCAAGACCATTCTTGTTTGTGCACAACTGACATGTTTTTAGTATCAATGCTAGTGTAGAGTCCACTTTTTGCACACAAATAAGGACCTAAAGACTCTTGTCCCCCTAAGTATTCTCTTCACCTCGCACTTCAAATGAGATTGGTGAATCATAAAATGGTGCGAGTTTAAAATTCCTCCATTGTGCACTTTTCTATTAGTTAGCATTTTGATTTGCAAAGCACAGTGAGCATCTTTTAGAGTTCAAAGTACATCTATTTGTTCATTCACTTCATATACTCTTCTAGTTAATTTTCCGACAATTGATTTGATTTCACCACATGTGTTTGCACCACTAGAACACACTAAGAAACCTAAATACCCTTCCGATCCTAGTATGCTCTTCTCCTTGCACTTCTTGTGAGCTTGGTGAATAAAAAAGGTAGGAATTGTGAAATACCTCTCTTACACTCCCTTAATGAAATTTCTAACACCTTAAAGTCAACTTTGTAATTATCCAACCAACTAGAATCCTCCATAGGAGGTCACAAAACAATATTTTAGGTAGGTAGGATTGATTGGGAAAGGCATCCATTAATGTTCACCAATCTAGTTTCATTAGTGATATTTTGAAACATATAATTGTTGTCTTATATGGTACTTATAAAATATTACTACAAGCAAGTGTTCAAAGAAAACCTCGATCAGAAGTGCATCATGACCAGGGAGGTGAAAGATGAGGTATAGTTTCCTTTATCTCCCCGATAAGTCACTCAACTTGTTTTAGGGAGATGACACTATAATGCGCAGGTCGAACCACTAATCCACACTTGACGCAAGGTATCTTAGTGGCCAAACTTAGGAGATCACCAAGGATAAATTGTGAGTTCAATTGACACATGAAGTTAGATATTTTCATTGGGAGGTCTTCCCAAGTCTTCTTGATTGGAACATGGGTCCCATTTCCGGTAGAACTAGATTTTTGTTACCTCCACTAGTCAATTGGTGTGTGGACCCCATTGTCACCATTAGTTGTGCTTTTGGGAGGCCCATTTACATTTTATTGGAAGGATGTTAGGTCCTTTTATGGAATTTACATTTATTTTATTTTCTAAATACAAGTTCACTAACTCTTAATTAAAAATAACCTACATGTGGGGTCTCATGCACTAAAACCGACTTTGCACATATCATTCACTTAGAGAACCATTTTGCATCTGGTATGGTTGGCATATTTTTGCATTTGTTCAATTGAATTTAATTCCACCATCACTCTCATTTGACACAAATCCTTCACCATTGAGGAACCAAACAACATCCTAAGGAAGTCTCGATGACTGCAAGTGTTTTCTTAAATAACTATTCTAGAGGTTTCCAATATAGACCCAGGTTCTTCATGGTTTCAAGGAACCAACAAAACACCTTCTCACTGGCACTTTCGGAAAAATCCTACGAACAGACTGAGGTCTCACTCGAGGTGTAGCTATGGTGGTGCTACGGAATTAGGTTTCCATAGCTATGTGATTAGTTGTTCGGAAATGACTATTGCAGGATGAAGATGGTGCGATGATATCCTTTGTCACAGTTAGCACTTCTACAAGCCAAGATGCTTGCACAACCAGCGCATCCAACGACTGCGCGGTGCGGGTAGGATTCAATCAACAAGACCACGCAATTGAATTATATGCTTCCTCTTCAGACTTAACCACTCGTGAAGACTTTACTTAGTACTCATTCATTCATCTAATTCCTTAGATGATTAGCCTTATAACCAATGTAAACAGATGAAACACACAATACCAGGCACTTCTGGTGTTGCGCGTCAAGGTCGTTAGACAACAAAAACTCTACATACATATGTGATTATTTGACGGACTGATATCTTCGTAGACTTAGAATACTGCACATTCAACATTCATCCATTCATGTGACACTTAACATATTATTCTCATTTCATTCCCATGGTGAATACATATAAAAGCATGAACATATCAACTGATAAATGAGAATTCAAGCATTCATAGTAAGCAAATAGACAAGTGCAAACACATAGACAATCACACTACACAAGATTTAACGTGGTTCACCCCCAGGATGGGAGCTACGTCCACAAGAATTGTTGTTGTATTAGTATTTGTGAAGGGTACAATAGTTCTTGTCTGTGCACTCAGCTGCAAACTCTCTTCTCTCTCAATATGGCTCTACGCACACAGCTTGCAGATCCTTTACAATATTGTCTCTCACATAAGATTTATCTGTATTAATCAACAGTACAACAATACAAAATGAGAGATTCAATAACCCAACAACCCTTTCCCATACAAAATGTGCCTTATTTATAGATCATGCTCGTAGGTCATGTCTTTACAATTCAAAGGTAAAAACCCTTAGGTTTACAAAACTGTCACGGTTTTCCCTTAACTGAACTGCTGGTTTCTGGTAGCAAATATTCCATCGTGGCCATCCTCCATGCATGCTTCATGTCACTATCAGCCTCATGTTGCGCGCATGCCAATAGGTCTCTTTCACCGAGCCGTTCTTCCTCTAACGGTCTTATGCGACTGGTGTGTGTAGTGGTTCTTTCACATGTTTGACCAGTCACTTTCCTTCCACATTGATCCTTACCTGTCGCCTAGAAATCATGGAGCATCTTTATAAAAAATAGACCACTGATGGTATAACTGGAATCTGTGCTGCCTTCCATTCAACACTCTGCTTTTCTGGATCTTTGTAGGATGGCGACATAGCAGCATTGTACTCCTCACAGCATTGAACCTCATAGCTCTTGTGATGCTGCACTACGCTCCTCTTCGCAGCATCCCAAAATTTAATTGTTCAAAAATCCTTCAGCTGAACTGCGCTTAGCTCCACAGTTCCAAAATATGACTTACTAAAAAATGCCCCACTTGGGCCAGGCCCAACAAGACCCTAACACTTACATGTGGCTCATCCCTGAGCCATCTTCAACTTCTACTTCGCCTAGTTGTTCCTCCTCTCGCGGAGCTAGCTTCGTAGCGAACTCGTTGTATGTAACAATCAACTTTTCCATTGCTTCCTTAGTGTCTTTCTCAACTTGTTTGATGGTTTCCAACATCTTAGGGGCTATATCATCATCAAATTTTCCTTCCACCTTCTCTTGACCTTTGCGTAGCTCATGTAACTTCTCCTCAATCTCCTGCGAGATCGTGTGGGAGGCCTCCATGAAGGGTTGCAATTTATCTCCCATTTCAGTCTCTCTTTCTCTTATTGCTTGGACTTCTTTTTTTAGTGTGTTGACCTCCTGGTACCTTTGGAGTCTTTTTTTTTTGGTAGTAGGGCTTTAACTTCTACATCCAACAGTTCTAATGTTGCTTGCTTATCTTTCATAGCGTTTTTGACTTCTAGTAGCACTGGATCCTCTTCGAGGGTAGTGAATGCCTTCGATGCCTCATCTAACAGACTTTTTCACTTAGCCACCTCGGCGGCTATACTTTCTGCTGCAGCCTTTACTTCCTTTGATCTTAATTGTTGCTGATATGGTGGAGTCTGCGGGTGAATCTGTGCATCTAGGGCAGCAACTTTAGCTTCGTGGCTGATCTCCATATCTCATATCTCTACCTTAAGATCGCTAACCACTTCATCAATCTTAACAACAGTTTTCGTGGGGTCTATCTACACATCACATTTTGATATATCATCTGCAATAGCAGTGATTGTTGACTCTAGTCTTTTCCGTTGATCATGCTCTTCATGTAGCTCCATATCTCCCTACGAGCTAGATTCCTCCAACTGCTTATAGCTTGTCTGCAACTCAGCATGTTGGTTCATAACATCCATACTACACTCATGAATCTCCTCAATAACCTGCAAATGCAGGTTGTGTAGACCGGGCAGTGGTAGCTTCGCAAGATCTAGGTCCACATGCTCTAGGTCCTGCATGCCCAAGACTAAATGTTCTGGAAATGGCAACCTCACACTTAAGGGATCCAGATGGACAATGCAGGACTTCGCATGCACGATCATGGCTAGCTGCGGTGTCTTCTGCTGCGAAGTACCTCTTGAATTTCCTTTAGACTCTGAGTCCCGCGGCAAGGGTAATATTTTGTGTACTTCTTCAATTTTCTCTATAATTCCTTGCAGCGTGGTCATATTTTCTCACAAAGCTTCTTGAATCAATTTGTCTTTTTTCTCCTTCTCAGTCATCAGATCTTCCATCTGTTTTGTGAACTTTGCAGTGATCATCTCAAAATCATCATCATGAAGTATTTCTTCTGAAATGTCTTTAGCAGCTCTCTGCTTCTTCTTTGTCCCTTCGGCTATACAGGGCTTTCAACTTCCTTCTTTTTTCCTGTCTCTTTTTCTTGAATAATGGGACATGGAATGGGGTTGTCCTCGCTAGAGTCGCTTTCGATATCCATAATTTCAACTTGAAACTTTGTAGGCCATTCCTTCATGATATTTTAAATTTCGTCTTCACCCATATGGTATCTCCCTGCGAACCATTCAGGGTTCTTTGTCTGTGCCTTGGCTGAAATGTGAATAGACCACATGTCAGCATAAAAATTTACAGTACGAATATACTTGGCAGTTACCTCTTTTGTTATCCAAGGTGTGACATTAATGGCCTCGCATAGCTGCTGATAATATGTGTAGAATACCTCGGCTATCACATGCTGCCTTTGTGAATTCAAGTTTTCCCAAAGGTTTGCATAGTGGGGTCCTCTGTAATCACCACTGTCTGTGATTACGCCAACGTAATCCTTTGGGTCCTTCAACCCTATGAGCGTGATCAACACTATTAACCAGGTAAAATGGAAGTTACCACCATGCATTTGTGTGTCATTTAGTTCCTCCAGGAACTCATTCAACAGGTATTGACACTAGTTGAATTGTCTACCCTCTACGACTGTGGCACCAAGTAGTACCGTGCCCGTAGGTACCTCCAGTGGCCTTGCTTTTCTGAGAATCTTGCTAGTTAAAATTTGCATGACAAACCACATGGATTTATTATCTTTATCCTCCGTCTGAAAGCCTCTCTTTCCTTTGATGATAGTTTGCATTTTCTTCATCTTCGCGGCCACTTCTTTGTCTTTTCTTTTCCGTTGGAAAAACTGCTTCGGATCTTCACCTCTTTTGCTCAATCCAGTGATCCAGTGGATTAAGCCAATGTTTAGGTCGTTATTGTGGTCAAGCCACAAATATCCATGGTGGATGCGCGACATCAGAGTTCTCACCACCACATTCAACTCCGGCGTTATGTCAAAGTGCATGAGCCTCAATAGATTTAGCAGTCCCAACTAGACTACTCCAGACAACCAACTTTCTGGGACCAAGGTGAGGTTTCCTTTCATGTCTTTCATCCAGGACATGTACTAGTCGGGATGGAACTGTGAGAAATTGGGTTCGTTTGGCTCCTTCTGCATTTGAAGCAAATCATAGTCTTCCCACTTACATTCCGGGATGTTCCCCAAAATATTCATGTCCACCTCAACATGCTTCGATATAGGTGAGAGTGGAATGTCATACTTGTCATTCTTCATTAGCTTGATGACCGGTGCGTCCAGTGCACGTGGTGAGATATAGTCAGGGGTAAGCTTTAATGGAATTTCCTTATCGGCTATAAGTGCCTGTGGCACTGTGGAACTCATCTTTGGTTGCTTCATGTTTGGCCCCACTGGATCTTTACCTTTGTACTGCATTGCTGGAGCGTGTCTTGGTGATCTTCGTGATGCTCGGCCTTGTTCTATGACGACTCTCTTGTTGGGGGTTCTCATCAATCCTTCGATTCCCCCATACCTGAATACCTTCATAGTATCCTAGACAGTGAACTCTTCCTCAATAGATGATATCTCAAACATTCATCGAATGGGTTTGCGTAAAGCAACAGAATCGCTGATAACGTGCTGTAAACAAATGCAAAGTATCACTCACAGAAAATTCAAAGGTTTCAATAACGCTCGCGAGTCCAATTATAGTGGTATTTATAGGCACAACTAGCCTCCCCCATTCCCCTTAATGGCTAGATAAGCATTAAATGTGGTATCCATTGGCCAAATCCGGCGAAGATTTGGGTCCTTTTGTTGATTAACTCATTCATAATGGTTATTTCTTAGTTAAATGCCAAAGTGGTTGTCGATAAAGTACTGTATAACGGTTATATTTGTGACCGACACTATAATGGCTATTTTTCTGGAGTAGCATCTTGAACTGCACGGCATACCTCCCCACTCCAGCGCATTTATTGCATAGGTCCTGCTTTCCTACTTCTGAACTTAACTTCTTTTCTCATTTAACTTGATCGTCGCAATTGCACTTTGGTCTTCGCAACTGCGCGGTTCCTTTTTTCTTTTTCTCTTTTCAACATTTTTTTTTTGGCGTAGCTTCACTGATAAACAAGCGATGTGTGATATATACACTTTCTTCATCACACTTCATGTACAGACTCTTTCCTCTTTCTAGTGCCCAATTTCAACTATACATGGCACTTAGAAATTTCCTTTCTTCTGATCATCAAGGGTACTGTGAAGCAGGACTATCCCAATAGGGTTTTAGTCTGCTTCCATTAACTAGACTGAGCAAGTTATCTCCTGCTAATGTGGATAACTGATTTGCACCACCATTAGTAACATTTACAACAGTATATGGACCAAGCCAATTCATTTTAAACTTTCCAAGAAACTTCATAAAATTGCTATCATATAAGAGGACTAGATCACCTACCTAGAAAGACTTATTTTTGATGTGCTGATCATGCCATGCTTTTTCTCTTTCTTTATGCACTTGTTGGTGAAATCCTGTGATGAAGCGATCCTCCTCCAGACCAACCAAGTTTAGAAGCTTTTCTTCTAGTGTGTCACGATCTACCATGCCTGTGAATGCAGCTATTCTCAAGCTAGGGACAATGTACTCCATTGGCATTATTACTTCCTGTCCATCGGCCAGCCTAAAGGGTGTGTGGCCAGTCAACGTTTCGCAAGTAGTTCTATATGCCGATAAAATGGCTAGAATGAGTAGGTCCCATTCATCCCTATTCATATTTCATATCTTAGTTAGTGCATTCTCCAGTACTTTATTAAACGCTTCAACAATTCCATTTGCTTGCAAGTGATAAGGTGTACTTCACTGATGATGAATGCGGAACTCTTCTGTAAATGCCTCTATAGTTCTGTTCAGGAAATGAGTTCCTTGATCACTCATCAAAATATTTGTACATCCAAACCTTGTAAGGATGTCTTCAAATATGAATTGCGCAGTGGTACCTACGCTACAGTCCTTTACTAGCTTTGCTTCTGACCATTTGGTGAGGTAGTCAGTTGCAGTAATAGTATAGCTCACACCAGTTCTTTTTCCTGGTGGGTTTATAGGTCCCACAAAATTGATTTCCCATTTCTCAAATGCCTGTAATGTCAACTGTGGATTCAATGGAATTTCATCTATTCGCAATGGCTTTCCTGTCCTTCGATAGACATCATAGCTCTAACAATGCTCCTTCGCATCTTTGTGAATGGTAGGCCACCATAGCCCTTCCTGCAGTATCTTCTACGCAGTGAATCTTCCTGCATAGTGACCTCCTTCTGCTCCTGATTGTGCATTAGCTAGTATGAATGGTTTCTCGTGCTCTAACACACATCTACGCAGTACTTCATCTGACCCCAATTTGTATAACTGTCCAGTAATTATGGTGAAGTATGCTTCTCTTACTACCAGTTTCTTCTTCTACTACGTAGTAAACTATATGGGTGCCAACCCAGTAGTAAGAAAATCTATGATGTCTTTATAATATTCATCAGCTATCTGGATGGAAAACAACTGTGCATCAGGCATATTGTCATCAAGGTTCGTAGGTTCTTCTCCTAACTCGATCCTTGACAGATGATCAGGTCCTAAGTTCAATCTTCCAGGCTTAACCACTATTTCAATGTCATACTCCCGAAAGAGTAATAACCATCTGCATATTCTCCCCCCTAACACTGGCTTGTTGACTAGGTATTTCAAATCAAAATGGTTAGTGAACATAGAGAAGTGCGCACCAAAAAAATAGTGCTTGAACGTTTGCAGTGCATAGACCATAGAAAGGCCTTCTCTCTCAGTGGTGGTATAATTCTTCTCTATAGATGAGAGCTTCCTGCTTGAAAATGCAATGGGATGGTCAATAATTCCCTCTCCTAGTTGTGCTAATACAACTCCCAATGCTATACACGATGCATCAACATGGACATGAAATGGCTTCTCCCAGTCTAGAAACATTAGGATCGACTTAGTTACCATTTTTTCTTTTAAAGTGTCAAATCCTTGTTCACACTCTGCATTCGAAATAAATGATGCATCCTTCTTTAATAGCTTCTCCATGGCTATGGTTATTTGTGCATAACCCTTTATAGACTTTATGTAGTATCCAGTATGCCCCAATGTAGTGCACAACTGCTTGACTGAATTTGGTGCTGGCAAGTTTACAATAATTGTGATATTCACAAGATCAACCATCAAGCCCTACTTGCACACAATGTATCCCAACATAATTCCATAGGGTACACAAAAGATACACTTCTTTAGGTTTAATGACATTTGATGCTATCTGCATTTTTCTAGCATCAATCTGAGGTTTGCGCAATCATCCTTCAGCAGCCCAAATACTCTCCAATTGTCAAAATAAGCTTCTAAAAACTTGTGCATGAAATCCTTAAATGCTACGACCACAACTCTTGAAAATATGGTAGGTGCATTCTTCAGACCAAATGGAATCACTGTGTACTGGAACGACACCCATTCGGTGGCAAAAGTGGTCTTGTGCCTATCCTCGGGATCAATTCTTATCTAATGATATCCTAAAAATCCATCAATAAAGGAATATGCCTCATTTCCTCCAACGTTATCGGGCACCTCATTAGTGAAGGGAGTAGGAAATGGTTCATGCATCGAACCATCATTCAATTTTCTGAGATCCACACAAATCCTGATCTCTCCTTTTGTCTTCATATCTTGGACAACCATATGGCTTATCCACTCAGACTCCTTGACCAGCTCGATGATCCTTGTGTCAAGCATTTTATCAAGTTCTTCCCTGACTTGTTCTTTGTATTACGGATTTAGTCGATAGGGCCTCTTCTTAACAGGCTTTGCACCTGGATTAAGAGGTATCTTCATAACCCCTAAGTCTCCCAAAATGCCCTTCATCTTTATAAAATTTGTCGAGAATAAATCTTGATACTCATGTAATAGGTCTACGATCTCCGCAACAATCTAATCATCCCAATATTCTCCAATGCTTGCGAACTTCGACTCTTTGCTGGTGCCAATGTTCACTTTCCTCGTTTTTACAGGTCCACTCATGTCTAGGAATTCCATCAGAGGTCCTTCTACATTGTGCTCTACTTCTGATTCAGGTATATTTATGTTGCATGGGTCCTCCTCATCACTTTCTTTTTTTTCTTCACCCTCTTCATCTAAGTTATAACATTCCATGGCATGTTTGACCTATTCCTTCCATTCTATCTATAGGCTTCCAGGTATGATATCAAGTCCAAAGAATTCCTCTAGTGTCATGTTCTTATGTGGACATTCTGGTTTGAATGTTCTTTCCTTAATACTCTACAGTGCATCATTTATGGTAGGACTCTCATCTTCAAAATTGAAGCTCATCTGGAAGTTCGCAGTCAGGGTAATCCAAATTGTAGTTTCCCTACGCAACTCCATATCTAGGTATCATTTCTTTGGAATTTCTTCCTCCAACATGTGCACAAAATGATGCACCCACTCTGTTTGTGGTCTCTTCTCCCATGCTTGTGAATAGACTTCAATATGCTTCCTTGGATCTGTCTGTCCATTGTATTTCTCAAAGGATAGTGTAACCTTGTCAACAAATCTGATCTACATCTTGATTTTGCATTGAGCCCATGTGGTCAATGTCTGCTTATGTGCAACCCACCATCTGGAAGGTGTCTCGCATAGTGCCATATCTAGTGCTGGTAAGCGATGTTCATATGTAATTTCTACAGTATATTCTTTGATAAATGAATAAACATTAGATAAACCATCATAGGTGGGGATTGGGCTTACCTCCTTTCTAATCCAACACAGTGACTTTGTAACCTATGCGCATCTCCTTGCAGATACTTCATGCATATGACTTTGCCAGTTCCCCAATCCTGCATCAGAGTCTAAGATGCAAGAGTTGTCGCATCTCCAGTTGAGTGTTCCATTCGCAGTAGGATTAATATAGTCTTCCTGGTTTGTTGTCATCCTGTACAGGCGGTCCAAGTCTTGACGCCTGGATTCCTCCTGAATCGATTCGCTGTATCTGTCTCCATCTAAAGGGTCCAATGGTGCGATGACCCTAAGATGCTTTCTTTTGAATATCATCTTATTTGTCTTCAATTTTATGATGGAGAGGTTATCCATAGCCCAGTCATTCCCTAATAGTGCAGGATAAGGATGACTATTATCCACAATCTCAATAACCTCGAAATCTGCATGACTTTGTACTCTATAAATTTCAACAATAACATTGGCTAACCTTCCAAAAGGGATGACTTTCTTCTATTGGCCATTCTCAATTGAATTCGTGACCATAACAACTTTGGTCTCCCCATCGAATTCCATTTCTGTTTAGTTAAGACATTTACTTCAGATCCCAAATCAAGGATGATCTCATCCATTTCATAGTCTCCTATTTGTGCAATGAGTCTCATTTCTCTACCAGTTCTTTTGTGTTTCTTGATGTGGTGAACTACGCTATCGGTAGTCTTTGTCTCATTCTATGGCTCATACTAGTTTAACAATTTCTGCAATTCTATGATAGCATATGGGCTCTTCATTAATGCGCAACATAAGTTCCTATCTCTGCTACGACGCTTGTTTTGTCATAAGCAGCCGGCATATCTTCTATATGTGGTATTTCACTGCGCAGCGGGATTCTTGGAAATTTAGGTGCTGATTCTTTGGAGATATCCCGCGCTTCTTAAAAGACTTCTATGTTTGTCTTCACGTCAAATGAAGGTGTGTTCCAGGCAACTTTTATTATCCATATTGTTTCAAGAGGAGTCTGCTTTGTGTTAAAGTCTCAAGAAGTCGAAGCTTCTACTCCTCTATCTTTTCCTGTCATAGCGCCACTTTACATCACTACATTGATACTTCGATCCGTAGGCCTTTTCTCTATTGTGATCAACTGAATGTTTGGGTTTGACGCATCTTGTCGCTTTCTTTTTTGCATTTCTTCCTCTAACACTAGGAAGTCTTCAATAACATGATCAAATGATTTACAGTAATTGCATGTGGTGCATGTGTTAATACAATCTCTAGATAAATGACCTACCTATCCATAGTTATAACATATTACTTGACCGCGGCCTCATCCTTGAGCTGGGACGTTATTCCTTCCTCTCCCGCGGTATCCTCTGTGGCCTCTGTATGCACCCAGATCATGCTGGACATTATCTTGTTTTCGCAGAGTCTCTTCTTAGACTCTGTATACTCCTCCATATATATGCTCAATATCTTTCTTTCTTTACAACATGAGCTCATATGCACGGCAGTTGGACTCATCATGCCCAACTGACTTACAAAAATTGCAATATAGGTTTTTAGTTGTTCTTACATATTTCTAAATCAGGTTATAGTCCTCTGGCCAGTGTCCTCTAGTTCTGCAAATTTTACACCATGGCCATTGGTTCGGATTTAATGGGTTTGGTGCACCCATGTTAAGGAAATATTGGAATAAAGGTAAATGATCCTTAGTGTGTCCTTCCCCCTTACAACCTATACACCAGACTTCCTGTCTCTCTTATTTTCCTTTCTTGATATCCTTTAGTTGTAGTGTCAGGGTAGCCAACTGGGTCTGAATCTGCGACATCCCAGTGCTAGTTTCTCCAATTGGTGAAGCTTCTAACTTCATTGTGATATCCAAGGCTTCTGCCTATGAAGCCACTTTCTGCTGCATCAATGATAGACAGATATGAGGAAACAACGCAGCTATAAACCGTTCCTGGTGCTGTTGTGGTGCTATGACGAAGATTACTTGATCCAATAGTGTTTTAAATTTTTGGTCAAATTCCCAGATTGTCTCATTAGGTTTCTACTTGATCTCTTTTAACTCTATTATACACTATGATTCTGAATTCAGATTCTTAAATTCTACTAAGAGTGCAGCCTTGATTTCTACCAGGGTTCTATTCTGTCCCTATGAGTATTTCATGAACCAATGCAAGGCTCTGTCTCTAAAGGTGGTGATGAGATGTGTTTGCTTCACAGCATCATCCTAAACTTATTTAACACTCCACATGGCTTGTCATAGAATCTAGTGCTAACCAGGGTCCTTTAGACCCGTTCCTTTGAATATCGGCAGCTTAATGTCTTCGGTCATGCTTCTTTTAGGTGGTGGAGGGTTCTGCATGGTGTGTTGTGCAGAAAAAATAAAAATAGTGTTGCATGGAACCATCTAACTGCTAGGGATATTCACGATAGGGGGGTTTTGTGTGATGGAAGGCACGGTGTTCACAAGAGGTGGGTTTTTTGGAGTAATGGGATAATAGGTATAAGATAGAGGTGTGGCTTGGCTATCAGATTCGGCTTGTGAATAAACATCTACATGGAGTCCATGTCCACCAAAATTTTTCTTAGGTGTATATTTATATCTTTTCCCACTTCTTAGATTATGTGTCTCTTCGTCAAACTCACTAAAAATGCTATTGAGCATTACAGATTCACAAATTTCACTGCATTCTAAAAACTCCTTTCTCCGGTAAAAGCATATTAATGTATAAACTAAGTTTTTTCAAGTACTTACCTCTGAATCCCTTGAAAAACACTCTTTCGGCTGCGCTATAGGACTTTAGCATATCCACAACAAACTGTGTCACAAAGCTTTGTAGCGTACTGTCGAACCAGAAGTCGATTGCTCATGTGAATGGACTATCTACTGCTTTGAGCCTTTCAATAAGCTCTGGTGTCCACTCAGTTGGTACATTTCATGGTGTATAGTTTCTTTTCTCTGCGATCCTTAACAACCACTTGTGTAGCTCGTTTCCAAAATACGCCCAGAAAACTTCGTGAACGTCTTTCCACAGGTATTTGTTCAACCACTAGATGTCAGAGAGATGTGGGTGTTTATTCTATTTTCTTACGAAGTCTCTATATGTATTGTTACACCAAGCCCAGATTTCTTTCTTGTTTGGATGCCAAAAGTCAATACCCAGCAAAGTGTCTTCTTGATCGCACATCATGACTTCAACTCATCACGGATTCTTAGCATGGGAACGGAACCATTTGTTGGATTAAATAACTGCTCTAGAAGTTTCCAATGTAGACCAGGTTCTTTGTGGTTTCAAGGAACCAATAAAACCCCTTCTCACCAGCCCTTTCGGCAACAGCCTGCGAACAGACCGAGGTCTCACCCGAGGTGTAGCTATGGGGGTGCTGCAGAATTGGGTTTCCACAGCTATGTGATGCGTTGTTTGGATAGGACTACTGCGCAGTGCACTATAGGGTTCGCATTGCGGACTGAAGACGGCACAACAATAGGCTTCTTCGTGGTCAACACTTCTACAAGACAACATGCTTGCACAACCATCACATCCAAGGACTGCACAGTGTGGGTAGGATTCAATCAACAGTATATCACAACAGACTTATACGCTTCCTCTTCAGACTTAACCGCTCATGAAAAATTTACTTATTACTCATTCATTCATCTACTTCTTTAGATGATTAGCCTTATAACCAATGTAAATAGATGAAAGACACAATATTGCGCACTTCCGGTGCTGCGCGTCAAGGTCGTTACACAACACAAAATCTACATACATATGTGATTATTTGACGGGCTAATATCTTCATAGACTTAGAATACTGCGCATTCAACATTCATCCATTCATGTGATACTTAACATATTATTCCCATTTCATTCCCATGGAGAATACATTAAAAAGCATGAATATATCAACTGACAAATGAGAATTCAAGCATTCATAGTAAGAAAACAGACAAGCGAAAACACATAAACAATCACACTACACAATATTTAACGTGGTTCACCCCCAGGATGGGAGCTATGTCCACAAGAACTATTGTTGTATTAGTCTTTGGGAAGGGTACAACATTTCTTTTCTACGCACTCAGTTGCAGACTCTCTTCTCTCTCAATAGGCCTCTGCGCACATAGCTTGCAGAGCCTTTACAATATTGTCTCTCACAGAATATTTCTCTGTATTAATCAACAACAAAATAATACAAAATGAGAGATTCAACAACCCTTTCCCATACAAAATATACCTTATTTATAGATCATGCCTACAGGTCATGTCTTTACAATTCGAAGGCAAAAACCCTTAGGTTTACAAAACTGTCACCTTTTCCCCTTAACCAGACTGCTGGTTTCTGGTAGCGAATCTTCTATCATGGTCTTCCTCCACACATGCTTCACGTCACTATCAACCTCCCTATCGCACACACACCAACACGTGGCTTTCACCGATCCGTTCTTCCTCTAACGGTATTATGTGACTGGCCTGTGTAGTGGTTCTTTCAAATGTGCGACCAGTCGCTTTCCTTCCACATTTCTCCTTACCCATCACCTGGAGATCATGGAGCATCTTTATCAGAAATAGACCACCGATGGTCTAACTAGAATCTGTGCCACCTTTCATCCAACACTCTGCTTTACCGGATCTCCATAGATTGGCCACATCGCAGCTCTGTACTCTTGTAGCACTAAACCTTGTAGCTCTTTCGACTCTGCATTGTGCTCTTCTTTGCAGCATCCCAAAATTTAGTTGTTCAAAATTCCTTCAGCTGAACTGTGTTTAGCTCCACAACTCCAAAATCTGACTTACTAAAAAATGCCCCACTTGGGCTAGGCCTATCCCCTCTCTCGAGGGGTGATTTTACACCTTCTCCCTATGGTTCACACGGAAGGTATTCCTCCCAGAGAAAATATTGATCTCCCCATCTCCTCTGCCACTGGAAGAGGCACTTCTCTAGATTTTCCTCGAGGAGATCCTTTGGAACCCGTTGATCCCTCCTATCACATAGGAGGTCAGTTGTTGTTTTCAACACCACATGGATCTCCCCCATATGGGAAACACACCTAGCACATAATGGAAGGACCAACTCCCCTGACCTTATTGTTCATGGCTAGTTTAAATCTACCATATTTGGCCAAACTGATCAACAATCCCATAGCACATGATCTAACCTGGCCGGATATACTAGATAAAATTCCCTGCAATATTCCCAAATTCAAAGGAAAGATAGGGGATGACCCCTCCAACCATGTCATGCCTTTTCACTTATGGTGTTCATCTCACAACATAGTTGATGATCGTATGAGGATTCACCTCTTCCAACGTATCCTCAATGGAATGACAACAAAATGGTACATAAACCTAAAAACAGTGACCCATTCCACATTTGCGACATTAGCCACTTAAATTCTAGCTCCTGATTCAACTTTACCTTGGACTCGAAATTCTCACATAGTTTCGACAAAATACATCCACCCACATCGCGGACCACATCCATGAGTAGCGTAGGCATCGCACATTATGTAAAATCGAAATACAACCACCTTTTTTGTTAAATTGGTTTATCAAATCTCTCCAACTTGCCATAACTAATGATGTCACTACTTCTATTCCCCAAAGCGAGGAAGAGGCTATTATAAAAGCACATAATTTTGATCTCATATATGCATAATCCAGCTACCTTTACACTATCCTTCCTAATGCCCCTTGGCATTGGTCGTTGGATCCCACACCTTTGGGCTCGTCGCATTCGGTGGGTGGGATTACTAGGTCCATTTCCCATTTAGGAAAGGTTCCTCCTACCATGTCTACACCATTTAATATGGTTCCAAAATACCCATCCATGCCATTAGTGTCAATACCCCCTACAACAGTAACAACCCCACCAGTTTGTTAGTTACAGTACATACCTTATAGTCCTACATACCGAAACGTTAGCCAAGCAACGATGGTACCCTCACCACCAATGTCCCAAGCCATTCCTACGTCCACATCTTATGGAGCGCAAACCTCCTTGATCCCACCCCTAAGGTATAACTCACATTATCCTTTACCATGCCCACCTAGTCACCAACCTATCCCCCACATGGGGTTAAGCCTATTTCAACCATCTTACTTTCAACAAGATCAATAATTTGAGCAATTGAGCACCGCAAACCCCTAGAATATGAAGACTTGGGGGAAGAAGAAAGGGAAGAACAAAAGCAATCGGGACAAGGAGGAAATCCCCCTCCCTAATAAATCTATAATATGGGTAACCAAAACACGGGGACTAACAACCCCCAAAAACAAGGGAAGAAACTCAACTTGAGGACCAATTATTGTTTCTCCATTTGCAGTGATTATGGTCACTACACACATCATTCTCCTCTCGTCCCCGACTACCAACAGTTAATGGAATCCAAAAATAATACAATGATGAATCCTCCTCGGGATGCAAACCCTCGCCAACCCAAAACCGCCATGTTACAACAACCCTTTGCAAATCAAGGAGTAGTTACACAGCAAGAAGATCCTCACCCACCCAGTGACGACTTTTTTCAAAATATATACATGTTGCATATAAACCTCTAGAATCGATCCAATGGTTATGATATGTATGAAAAACCCAAAGTGGAAGATGCCACTATCCCATTGAAGGGCCCTCTACAAATACCATGCCCAAATACCAAACAAATCACATGGATTCCCAAGGTTCCACTTTGGTGTACCCCTAATAACCCTCACATGGAAGCCTCCCACATTTACAGTATTGTGTATGACTTGGCTCAATCACCTACAACCATGTCCACGTTAGAAGTGCTACAATCATTCTCAACCAAGTGAAAGGAAATACTCCATGAACTCAGCACCATCGATCCTTCTGATTCGTGCCACATGACCTTTTTTCTTGACAAAGGAGAATCAAGACTAAGATTTTCAATCGCATTCCAAGTTCCAATCACCGTAAAGAACGTCGTGATTCATCATTGTATCATCAACAAAGGTGCATCCACTTGTGTTATGTATGCAAAAGTGTGGAAAAATTTAAGCTCACTTGAGTTGGTCTCGTCGTCTATCGCTCTTCGCACATATGATGGGAGACCATCCCAACGAAGGGGATTGTACCAAAATGTCCCCATCGAGCTAGTAGTTATATCGAAGTAGTTGATGTTGAACTCAACTACCACATCCTCTTGGGGCGTAATTATATGTATGCCATGAAGGCAATCACCTCCTCAGTCTTCTGTATCATGATGTTTCCCTTAAAGGGAAGGTCATCACCCTCGACCAGCTTAACTACTATGATCCCAACACCACAAGTAATCTCGACAATGTCCTACAGATTGTACTCAGCGATGATAAACCATATGTTGACATTTCCCTCGGCATGTACAAGGACTCCAATTTCTTAGGAGTGTATTCGAGACCACCACTAAGGATGCACTGATGAAAATGGAGCCACCTCCACCTCAACACCACCATTGATTCATGGCATTGAAAAAACGTTGAGTCCATCGGTACAACCAATCTTCCAAATCCCATTCAGTTACCCTCCCATGGGTGTACATGGGACAACATTTATGGCTCAATCAACTCTACATGGGCTCACTTTGGGAACCCCGATATGGTACCTTACACCACCCTACCAAAAGATGGCTTCAAAACCAGGCGCTCACTATGCGTTTGTCCTTGTTTCAGCTGTTATGCCTGCAAGGCATGTAACACATTCAGTTATGATAACCAAACCTATGAAATCCATCACTAAACCACAACCGGTCGTCGCTAAGACCTCTAATGGAGGCACCAAACAACCAAATTTGAAAGGTCCCTATTACCAAATCCTACATCTGATTCATTAAATATCGCTAAGCCTAAAGTAGGGGGCATCAACAAACAATAGTTAAAATCCCCAATTATGATCAACACTCCTACTCTAAGAGTCATGCCGCCATGTTCTCTTTGTGGACAGCAAGGCCACGCGACCAATCTATGCCTCAATTTATTGGATATAAGGAATTTTCTTAATGCTCCCATTAGCATAACACATGATCCACCAAAGGTAAAATGGGGCACACCTCCCTCACCAACATCTAATTCCAAGGCATTGCGTACAAATCACGCATGTTCCATGTGTTCTCAGTATGGGAACTATACACACCATTGCCCAGATATCCCTCGTTTTCAAGAGGCTCTAGTAGTTGTCCGCCTCACCCAGGCATTGGACGATCCCTATCCCCCTTCATAACTAGAATCATCTCCCATCAATACACTAACCAAGGTAACCCGTGTGAACCCATCCCCATGATGGGAATATTTTATACCAGACCAACAATCGCCATTGTGCCCACAAATCCCAACCATTGTTTTAAGCAAAACCAATGCCACTAGACCATGTCTCTCATGCAATTTAATTTCTCACCATTCATTCCAATGTCCTCTCATAGTTGTATTTCTCACTTTACGTGCAACTCATAGTCAATTAGCCAATAACCTTACACCTTACAGGACCACCCTCCCTGATGATAGCACCTCAAATAGATTAGATTCCCTGAGATATCTTGATCATCCTTCACCAATATCCAGGGAAAAATTGGATCCCATAATATTTCTCCAAGAAGAGATCCTATCCCCCAACCCAAGCACCTCCCAATACCTCGACATCCTACATCTTGCTTCGGTCCCCCTTCTTACCAATACTAAAGACCCCTTTTCCTCAGACGAAGACATTCGAGAAGAGTATGTCTTCACCATGGATGAAGAGATAAATGAACTTATATGGGACACTTTCCATCATAGGTCCTCAATAGCTAGTAGGAAGGAACCACACACACCACCCGTTGAACAACAATATACAATTGAGTCAAAATATTTTCTACCCCCTAGTCATATCGATTAGTTCAAGAATCCTATTCCTTCCCCAGATGCATTGGAACATGACAATATCTCCAATATATCACCAGTTAACATCTATTATGGTTTCCACCAGGGAAGGTAAAGGAAATCCCTTGCCAAAGTCCCAAGGTCACCCATCGACCAGTTACACCAAGTAAAGAGTCAGGAAACCCAAAAAAATAGCTAAGTATCAAGAAAATCCAAGCTAAATGACCGATCCACGGTAAGAAAATGAGGGAAAGCAAGGAAGTAGGGCTCTTCCACAGGAAAAAGTAGCCATAAAGTATTCTTCCACAACCAAAGGAGGTTCAGCGGCCAATATTGGATGGCGAGATTAGATCAGCAGTTGAAAATACGTTCCGCAAGAGGGTTTCTGAGTTTTGCATACCGCATTGTTGATTGCGGATTGCAGAAGCGACCTTTTTTCAAGAGTGCAAAAGTATGTTTCTGAGCTCCGCATTCCGAAATTGCGGATTACAGATTGTGGAATGACAATTTTCCAAAGGGAAAAAAGGTAAGTTTTTGAATCCCACATTCCTCATTGTGAATTGCAGATTGCGGAAAGGCCATTTTCCAAGGAGGCAAAAAAGAAAGTTTCTGAATCCTGCATTCAGCATTGTGGATTGCAGAAATGTCATTTTCCAGTAACACAAAAACAGGTTTCTGAATCCCACATCCTGCATTTTGGATTGCGGATTGCGGAAAGGATATTTTTTAGTAGGCATAAAATCAAGATTCTGAATCCCACATCTTGCATTGCAGATTGCGAATTGTGGAAAGGTCATTTTTTAGAAGGCACAAAGTAGAGGATTTGAATCCCATAGTACGCATTGCCGATTGCAGAAAGGTAATTGCGGATCGAAATAAGTTTTGGAGAACAAATCATAGCCACGAGGAATGGAGATCTTTAACATAATAATGGCGCATTTGAGAATGGTGAGGAGGCCTATTTTAGTTACATGTCCTAATAAACCTAAAATAGCCTGATCTGATTGATAAGCAGGTGGCTTCCGTGGCCCAATTGTGCACTGCCAACACAAGTGATTCCCTTCCTCCTCATGTGACACAATCACAGGTTATTGATTGAGGAGGCCTAGATCAAGACGCTTTATCGTTACCACTCTGATTTTTTTTATGAATCAGTTAGGATATTTTGATGCTTTGTAAGCCTATAAAGGAAGGTTCTGAAGAGGACCAAAGGGTTGGAGGTTTTTGTTTCAGAGAGATTACTGCTCTATGCCTATATTTGAACTCGGTCTCTTAATTCAATGAAAAGACCCGATTCCGGAGCTTGATATTCCTGTGATGTGTGTTCTGATGTATGTTATTTCCTATGTATGTGTTCTTTTTTGTATTTCCATTGATTGTTTACTTCTATAGTATCTAAATATTAATACTACATGGTTTGGAATTCATGCCCACATGCTCCGGATGCATATGACTAGGTATTCCACCCTTTTCCTCTTGAATTTGTAGGTTAGAATTCATTCACAAATGCTCTGACCTTATAATGGAACTTGTTCCCTTTCTCTGCTTTCACCTCCTAATCCTCTTGACTTGTAATAACCCCATCTACCTTGCCTCTTTCCTATGCAATTGTGGTCTGAATTTGTCATTGGTGACAGTAAACCCACCGGAGTTGACTCCATGCCCAACTGTCCTCCTGTTCTTAACTCCAACCAAATGAAAATATTATTTTAATTCATTGTTCGAAGGTATAGCCACCACTTTTACCAATATCCCATCCCATTCAAGCTATATCCCATTGCTGGAAGCAGTAAAGAGATATCCTTCTCCATGGTTGGAAAGGCTAGTTTCCATCCAATAAAGATTGGTTTGCAATAGTTACCTCATGGTATTTCCTTCCACAACCCAGGAAAATATTGAGTGATAAAATTATGGCAACTCCACTGGGGAGAATATCTGGTTTTCACAGTATCAAATCAGACCTCTGAGGGAAAATAGAGAATCTAAGGTTCCAAGGTTGTATCATTTTCCCTGGCGAATCCAACTTTCAAATAGGTGATCCCACTAGAGATCGAGCTTACTTTAAAATTTGTATTAGATCAGAGTTGATTGGTGAGGGAGAACAATAGTTAGACACTAAAAGGATTGTATATTATTCTCTTGGTGATTCCATCCTTCGAATTGGCAAACTCCTAGTAGGAAGTCTCGCTCCTAGGAGGATACCTACTAGAAGTCATCCAGACCTTGATCTACCAAAGGTTACTTCGGACCTGGAGAAGGTCCTCGAGAAAGAAAAGAAAGGCCAAATAGGTATTTCTCCCTTTTCTAAAGCTACTGGCCAAAATACCCACGTCTTGAGTACTTCTCCTACTGCTTCTAAAATCCCCTCTGGTCCTAAGAAAAACCCAAGAGCCATGGCTTCATGATATGCCCCTCTAGCCCTTCCAGCAAATCTCGATGAATTACCTATGGGCTATGCCCAACATCTCAAGAGATTCGATGGGGAGGGAAAAGATTCTACACAACAACACGTGGATCAGTTCAGTGATTTCAAAAACGTAGAAGAGGTGGATGAGGATGATGTTAAGATGAGGCTGTTTTCCCAAAGTTGTTGATGTATATGTAACTTCGGAATGTATTTCATCTATGTATTTCATATATATTTATTGTACCCTTATTAGAGATGTGTTATTCCTCTATAAGGAAGTGTCGTCATGTGGATTGACAAGTGTCACAAGTCTGTGTACTTGCCGATGGGTTATTAGACCACCATGTGTGGGGTCGGACCTGAAATATATATTATATTGTGGATGTATCTAGATAGACAAGTCGGCCCCATAGTGTAACTGGGAAAACAGGTTAGTACAAATAGAGATTGAGAGATCTCTATTTTCATCACTTGGTAACTCACACTTCTCTCACTCAGAAAGTGGTGCACTAGTGAGGAGGAGGATCATCTGCTACTAGGAGTCTATCTCAGTGTATTTTGGTTGTACTTTGGCTGAGCCATTGCTCTCTCTATCTCTGAGGAAGTTGTGGGGTTTTTCACCTTAGGGTTTTCCCCATGGAAACTCTCTGTCTCTTGTCTCTCATGCTTTTGATTCTTGTGATGCTTGTCATGCTTCTTGTGATTGTTATGCATTGATATACTGTATATGTTATTCTCTTAGTAAACATCCAAGAGTATTGTGAATTAATGCTCAAAATTTAACATGGTATCAGAGCTAACCTGAGAAGAAGACATTTTGCAGTGACAGAAACTTGAGTTTCTTGTTTATTGGGTTTATCTCCATAGTTTTTGGAAAATCAGTATAGTAGATTGACTGTACTCATCAAGGAGAATCTATCTGCCCAACCAGAATTCAATTCTGGGCATTTTTAGATTTGGCCCTAAAAATTATGGTTTCCACAAAAATAGGAATTTTGGAAATTTGAAGACATAGCTGGAAGCTCCTTGCAAAAATCGAAGTTTAGAGCTTTGGATCGAGATTTTTGGCTGGGTAGATCTCCGGGAAACTCAAACCCTAATTCAGGGCTCTCCCTAGTGAACCTAGGAGGACAAAAAGGAAAATATGAAGGGTAAAGCTTTGCTGATCTCAAATTCTGAATGCACCAGGCTGATCAGCTCATCAAGGTGCATCTTTCTATCCTTTCAGAAAGTTGAAATTCACATTTTGAATTTTTAGGGTTTTTTCGACAAACCCTAATCTGGGACCAGATCCAGTTTTTAGCATTTCAAGTGGTAAGACCTAAATCTTTTCTATTTCCATTTGAAGTACTCTTTAAGGTGTCTCTCCACACCAAGCTTGAGGATAAGCTTGAAGGGGCTGATAATTTCTGAGCTTGGAAGTATATGATTGGGTTAATCCTGGAAGAGAATGAGTTGGACTCATATATAAAAGAAGACATCCCTATCCTAGAGGATGAAGAGGCTAAAGTATTTCATAAGAAGAAATTGGTCAAGGAAAATAGAATCATTGTTGATTCTATCAAAGACCATCTCATACCCCATGTGTCTTCTCTAAAGACACCTAAGGAGATGTTTGACACTTTGACCAAGCTATTTCAAGGGAAGAACATAAATCGGAAGATGACCCTGTGGAACCAATTGAAAGGAGTAAATTTTCAGAATGGAGAAACCATTCAATCTTATTTTTCGAGGGTCTCTCAGATCAAGGAACAACTAGAATCAGTGGATGAAATGGTGGAGAATGGTGAAGTTGTCATGACCACTCTAAATGGCCTACCTAGGTCATGGGACTCCTTCATTCAAGGTATCTGTGCAAGAAAGAAGTTGATATCCTTCAGCAGACTACGGGAAGAATGCTCACAAGAAGAAGCAAGGCTTGTGGCATGAGAAGAAAAGATGGGGAATGAAGATCAATCTCTCACAGCTCACACCAAGAAAGGGAAGTCCAAGAGAGAGCCATCTCACTCCAAGAAATCTTCACATCACTTTAAATAAAGAAGAATATGCTTCACCTGTAATGAAAAAGGACATATTGCCATAAATTGTCCAAAGAACAAGAAGGACAACAACAACCTCAACAAGAAGAAGAAGGGCATCAAAAGAAGATTTCATGCTCATGCTGCCAAGGATGATGAGCCACGTAAGAAGAAGGCTAGGGCAGAAAGTGATGATAGTAATGATGACTCATCAAGTGAAGAAGAGTATGTTCTAATGTTTGCTCTCACAGGTACTATCTCCCATGGTTGTAATGATTGGTTAATTGACAGTGGGGCTTCCCAACACATGACTGGGTTTAAGGAATCTTTTGTGAACCTATCTGAACATGAATCACCCCATAAAGTGAAACTTGGGGATGATTATCAATACCCAATCAAAGGAGGTGGTCAAGCCTCCTACAACCTAGATTCTAGAAAATCTTTGAAGATGAATGAAGAACTTTATGTACTTGGGCTCAAGAAGAACTTACTCTCCATCTCTGCATTGGATGCAAAAGGCATGAGGGTTGCATTTGTGGATGGCCAAGTCCTAATGTGGCAAAAGGGAAAGACCATAGATGATGCAGTAGTGATTGGAGAGCAAGAGGGAGGTTTGTATAAATTGAAGGGACAACCTGAAAATGCCATGGTGCATGAATCCATGGAGCCAAGTGAACTTTGGCATAGAAGACTTTCTCATATGCACTGTAGGGCACTTCTAATTGAAAGCAAGGTTGTAGAGGGTGTTCCTAAAATCAAGACCAAACATGAAGGTGTTTGCATAGGATGTGCAAAAGGTAAGAACATTAAGAAGGCTTTCCCAAGCAGTGAAAGCAAGGCAAAAGACATCCTGGAAATCATCAACTTAGATGTATGTGGTCCTATGCCATCCAGTTATTTAAGTGGGTATGTTTACTATGTCTCATTTATTGATGACTTCTCTAAGAAGACTTGGGTATAATTATTGAAGAACAAAGATGAGGTGTTTGATAAGTTCAAGGAATTCAAAACCTTGATAGAGAATCAAACTGGCAAGAAGATCAAAACATTCATATCCGACAATGGTGGAGAATTCACCTCAGGTAACTTCAAGAAGCTTTGTAGTGATTCAGGGATTAAGATGGATTTGACTGCTCCTTACAATCCACAACAGAATGGAGTTGCAGAAAGGAAGAACAGAACAATCATGGAGGAAGCAAGAGCAATGCTACATGACCAGGATCTACCTATGCATCTATGGGAAAAAGCAGCTAGAACAACTATATATGTGCAGAACAAAACTCCCCACAAGATATTGGACAACAAGACACCAGAAGAGGTCTTTTCTGGTAAGAAACCTGAAGTTAGCCATCTCAGAATATTTGGTTTTCTAGTATACACACATGTCCCAAAGAAAAAGAGGACCAAGCTAGATCCTTCAGGAAAGAAGGGTATCTTTGTGGGTTACAGTGAAAGCTCAAAGGCTTACGGAATATATTTTCCAGGGTTCAAGAAGATTGATGTCAGCAGGGATGTAACATTTGATGAAAACTCAGCATTCATCAAATCAAGGAAGGCACCTATCAAAGTTTATGAAGAACCTAAGGAAACTAGATTTCAAGACACTTCTATGACAGAAGCAGTTCCAGAAGTTGTTCGTGAGTTTGAAGATCCGCAAGAACCTGTAGATCCACCCCGTGAAGATAACTCTCACAAGAGGAAACCTGCATGGGCTAGAGAGCTCATTCAAGATGCAGAAATATTTGGCATTCCAGAAGAAGAACACGAAGCAAAGAAGAGAACCAGATTACATACCAACTATGTTGCTTTACTCTGTGACATCATGAATAAAGAACCTTCTAGTTATGAAGAAGCAGCGGAAAAAAAAAAATGGAAGGATGCCATGGTTGAGGAATACCAATCAATAATGAAGAATGATGTTTGGGATGTTGTACCAAGACCTAAAGAGAAGTTCATTGTGACTTCTAAATGGATCTACAAAATCAAGCATGCTGCAGATGGCAGTGTAGAGAAATACAAAGCAAGATTCATAGCTCGTGGCTTCTCTCAGAAAGAGGGAATAGATTATGAAGAAAATTTTGCACCTGTAGCTAGGTATACTTCCATCAGAATAGTACTTTCCCTGGCTGTAGCGATGAAATGGAAAATACACCAAATGGATGCCAAGACTGCTTTCTTGAATGGTGTAGTTGAAGAGGAAGTATATGCGGAGCAACCACTCGGTTTTGAAATACATGACATGGAGTCATATGTGTGCAGATTGAAGAAATCCTTGTATGGCTTGAAGCAAGCTCCCAAAACTTGGTATGGTAGGATGGACAGTTTCCTATCTAGTTTGGGCTTTACCAAGAGTAAAGTAGATTCCATCCTTTACTACAAGGTTGAGGAAGGGAATCCTGTGATTCTAATCCTGTATGTGGATGACTTATTTGTAACATGAGATGACAGATTAATTGCATATACTAAGAGGAAGCTTGCTGTAGAGTTCGATATGAAAGATTTGGGAATGATGCATTATTTCCTAGGTATGGAGGTGTGGCAGAGTGCAGGTGGGATCTTCCTTGGTCAAGGTAAGTACACAATAGATATCCTGAAGAGATTCGGGATGATGGATTGCAAGGCCATGGCCACACCTATGGCATCGAACCTGAAGCTTCTATGTGATGCTTCATATGAGCTGGTTGATGTCTCTATGTATCGTCAGATGATTGGGTCCTTGATGTACCTGATGAACACAAGACCAGATATTTGCTTTGCGGTGAACACATTGAGTTAGTTCCTGACGGATCCGAGGAGTGTTCACCTGGTTGTTGTAAAGCGTGTTCTGAGGTACCTGAAGGGTGCAGTGGATTATGGGCTCAAGTATGAAGTGAATCAAAAGTTTAACCTGCAGGGTTATGTTGATTCAGATTGGGATGACAGTGCTGTAGACAGGAAGAGCACATCTGGGAACTGCTTCAATATGGGATCAGGTGTGATCTCTTGGTTTAGTAGGAAGCAGTCCTGCATAGCACTAAATACAGCTGAGGCAGAGTATGTTGCATCCTGTTCAGCTAGTTGTGAGGTAGTATGGCTACGGAAGCTACTGTTGAAGTTATCTGATCTCCCATTGGATGCTACTGGTATCTTCTGTGATAACCAGAGTTGTGTAAAGCTGTCTGGGAACCCAGTGTTTCATGACAGGTCAAAACACATAGAGATCAAATATCACTATATCAGGGATATGGTGCAGAGAGGAGCTATGAAACTCCTGTATGTTGCGAGGGACAAGCAGATTGCAGATGTGCTGACGAAGCCACTAGCCAGGGTGAAGTTCGAGTACTTCAGGGAGAGGCTTGGTGTTCTTTATATCGAGGACACTTCGAGGAAGAAGTGATGGACACATTTGCTGAAGCCATTCCAAGCATGTTGGAAGGAGGATCCTTCACATGGCTGTGGATGTAAGCGCTGGATGATGAGCATCAGGATGATGCTCTAGTTTCTGCTTTGTATGATCAGTTGGATCATTTATATGTATATGTATGTACGCATCATGTTGGATGCTATATATGATCAGTTGGATCATTTATATGTATGTACGCATCATGTTCGATGTTGTATATGATCAGTTGGATCATTTATATGTATGTATGCATCATGTTGGATGCTGGATATGATCGGTTGGATCATTTGTATGTATTTTGTATATGCATCATGTTGGATGCTTGGACCATGTATCTGTATATGTATCAAGTGGATACATTGTATGATCAGGTAGATCATGTATGTTGATATGTATCAGGTAGATACCTGGTATGCATCAGGTAGATGCATTGAATGATCAGGGTGATCGTGGATGACGAGCTTCTCCAGATGACATGCATCAGGACGATGCAGTGATGATGATCAGGATGATCATGTGTACATCAGGATGATGTATGATGAGTATCAGGTTGATACTTTGTGGCCCTGGATCAAGTTGTGCAGATGAGCATGTCTAGGAGATCCTATAGGTCGGAGTTGTGTACCCGTAAGAGCCTGGGATGCTCTTTCGAGACAATGCTCTCGGAGGACATGTAATTTGTGCCCTTGGAGATTTCCAATCAGAGTTGTGTACCCATAACATCCTGAGATGTTCTTGCGAGGTTTTGTCCTATGGCATGTAATTTGCTCCTGGGAGATCTGGACAGGATGAAAAAGACCTCAGATGCTTTAGCCAGGTTTTGCCATGGCCACATGTAATTTTCTCCTGGGAGATCTGGACAGGATGAAAAAGGCCTCAGATGCTTCAGCCAAGTTTTGTGGTGGACCACATGTAATTTTCTCCTGGGAGATCTGGACAGGATGAAAAAGGCCTCAGATGCTTCAGCCAGGTTTTGTGGTGAGATCACATGTAATGTGCTCCTAGGAGATTCGACAAGTAGACCTGTGTGCTCGTAATAGCTTGGGATGCTTCAACCAGGTTTTGTGATGGGTCACATGTAATGTGCTCCTGGAAGATCGGACAGGTAGAGCTGTCTGCTTGTAATATCCTGGGATGCTACAACCAGGTTTTGTGATGCGCGTAATAAGGCCTGAGGATTCCACAGTATGGATAGTGATGATGAAGACCTCCAGGTGGTGGGCCTACATCCAGTATGAGAAAGGACTTGCTCTGTAGAACTTCCTATGATGAGTAGAGTCAGAGATTGGTTGAGATAGCAGCAGCAGTATGATGATGATGATGATGATGCATAGATGACGATGATCCTGAGAAGAAGACTTGTCTAGCAGAACTGTGTCAAGAAATACCTTCCTAGTTAAGAGGGAGTGTTGATGTATATGTAACTTTGGAATGTATTTCATCTATGTATTTCATGTATATTTATTGTACCCTTATAAGAGATGTGTTATTCCTCTATAAGGAAGTGTCGTCATGTGGATTGACAAGTGTTGTAAGTGTGTGTACTTGCCAATGGGTTATTAGACCACCATGTGTGGGGTCGGCCCTAAAACATATATTATAATGTGGATGTATCTAGATAGACAAGTCGGCCCCATAGTGTAACTGGGAAAACAAGTTAGTATAAATAGAGATCGGGAGATCTCTATTTTCATCACTTGGTAATTCGCACTTCTCTCACTCAGAAAGTGTCACGCTAGTGAGGAGGAGGATCATCTGCTACTAGGAGTCTATCTCAGTGTATTTTGGTTGTACTTTGGTTGAGCCATTTCTCTCTCTATCTCTGAGGAATTTGTGGGGTTTTTCACCTTAGGGTTTTTCCCACGGAAACTCTCTATCTCTTGTCTCTCATGCTTTTGATTCTTGCAATGCTTGTCATGCTTCTTGTGATTGTTATGCATTGATATAATGTATATGTTATTCTCTCAGTAAACATCCAAGAGTATTGTGAATTAATGCTCCAAATTTAACAAAAGCCTTGTAGGGGAAGTGAAGAAATAGTTTGAGACCCTTCGGAATAGAGGAATTGCTACTTATGAAAGATTTGGAGAATCTTTCCTAGCCAGATGACAGGATAAGAAAAATTCTCTCCAGATTCGCACTCAATATGAAAACACGAAGAAAAAAAATGTTCAGTCTGTCCAAGAATTCTCATCCAAGTTCATGAGGGTGTACAATTCTATCCCTGTGGATATAAAAACCCCTGTGGGGGTAGCTTAACTCCATTTTGCAAGCTACTTTGACAATGCATTTTCTCTCATTTTGAGAGAAAGGAGATCTACCACTCTCCCTGATATGATGAAAGATGCATTAGAAATCGAATCCAACTTGATGGCCTCAGGTAAAATTAAGCACATAATTGAAGCTGAGAAAAAGAGATGCAATGAAGCAATGCAACCTTCCACATCCCAATCCATGGATTCCAAATTTGAGCAAATGATGAGAATTATGGACATATGGGTGGATGGGATCTCCCTTAACAATAGGCCTCCTATCAGAGAAAACCTAGAGCCTCAAGATCAAAATAACAATCTCAGAAGGCCCCCTGCCCCATAGGGAAGACCTAGAGAGCCAAGAGACCTTAGAAATCTTTAGAATCAACCAATCAGACCACCTTTTGCTAAGAATTTCATAGATGAAGAAGAGGAATATAAACATGATGAAGACCAAATCCATCTCTTTGATTAGATCCAACCCTAGTTTTATTTGACTAAATATGAAAACGACTGGTCTTCCCTACTATTTGATGACGTCCCAGGTGGATCCAAATATTACCAGTACCAAAGAGGGATCCACAACGCCATCTGTGAGTTTGAAAGGAAGCATAATTTGAGAAGTAGAAAAGTAGAAGTAGACTGAGGAAAGACTGTTGTTGATACATCGTCTTATCATCCTCCAAGAAAGGAAATCTATGGGATAAAGGACCCAAAAGTTACAATCACCAAGGAGACTCCTGCAAAGGGGGTAGACCCCCCTAAAAATAATCCAAAATGGAGATATGAAGGTGACACCAAGGCAACAGAGAGTGTCCATGCTGCTTTCAGTTTGGAGAATGAAATATCCAAGATTAAGGTCTCCATCCCCTTAAATGAGTTGGTCAGAAACTCAGAATACAATGACCAACTTATGAAAGTAGTTAATGGTGGAGAAGGAAAGCAACTCGATGTTAACACCCAAAAAGTGCTCACTAGCTCATTTACCACATTATATGGCCCATTTGTCCATTTTCCTACCATATTTCCATTAAAAATCCCAAAAAATCCCTTTAAAAAGCCTCCAAAAGGCCTAAAATGCCTCCAAAAGGCCATAAAACCCTCAAATAAGCCTAAAAAAGGCTAAAAAACCCCCTTTTCCTCCAAAAATAGCAAAAATCCCCTAAAAAGGGAATAAAAAATATAAAATAATGAGGAAAAGGAGGAAAAAACCCTATACAGCTGCATAAAACCATGTGTTTCCCAAAACCATGGGTCAGCACTCCACCACCAAAAAACTATAAATAGGTGATGGAGATCCATTATTCCATATCCACAATCACAAGCACCCTTACTCTGCCAAAATCTCTCTCGAAACCCTAGTTCACCATTGAACTATTTTCACCTTGAGAGCCACCTTTGGCCCATTCCCATCATTGGAGAAGGAGAAGGAGCATATTGAAGCTTGGAGCATCCTCTTGGACACTGCAAAGGGCTTCATCAAACCTTGACACTCAAGGTAACATTAATAGAAAAAGTCATTCTTTTCATTTGATGTTTATGTTTCATGCTTGTCTTAGAAATAATTTAATTATTATTTTACCTTAATTAGCTTAATATACTGAACTGCTACTAAGGAGTCCTTTCTCCTTAGTAGGTGCTCATTGGCACAAGCTAGGGGTAAAACCCTAGCTACAGTTTTGGCGACTCCCCTAGATTTCGAATTTCTGGTTTCCGTTTTGAATTTTTTACTTTCGGCTGTCCCTTTCGGCCGCCGCATACCGCGTCTTTTCCCTCTGCAGTCGCGTCCCGACCGCGCCTTTCAGGCCTTTACCTGCGATCCGACCGCGGCTCTCAGACTGCTTCCGACGCCCTGCCGGCGGATTCAAGTCTGTTACCTGCGATCCGACCGTGGCTAATCAGCCTGTTTGCCGCGATCTGACTGCGCCTGTCGGCCTTTTTCCTGCGTCGCGACTGCGGCTTTCTGCCTCTTTCGCGCGTCCCGACTGCGCCTGTTAGCCCTTCTGCCGCGACCCGACTGCGTCTTTTTCCCTATTTTCCTGCGTCCCGACTGCGTCTGTTGGCCCGATAGCCGCGACCTGACTGTGACTTTTTCCCTGTTTCCGGCGTCCCGACTGCCTCTGTTCGCCCGATAGCCGCGACTTGACCGCCGCTGTTTCCCTCAAACCCGCGGTCGGCTTGTTCCAAATCGCCACAGACCCGCGGTTTGATTTCTGCTCTTTTCCTGTTTTGAGCCCAGCCCCTCTTGCTGCAATATTTTCTGCATTTGAACAGCCCCCTGTCATACCTGCAGCCCACTTCCTTACAGCCTTACTGCAACCTAATTTCTGTTCCCTTTACAGAGTCTTTTTAAAATTTTAGTATTTTTAATTCAGAAAATTTTGCAAGTTAAACTTTCAATTTCCTTATTATTGATAGATTGGAAGTTGCCCCCCTTGTGGCACTTCTATTTTTGGGTTCAACACCTCACGAGCACACACTCTGTCACATAATATCAAGTGAGCCTTAAAAAGCACCTAATTAAACCAACATTCTAACCCCACTTGGGGAACACAAAAGAATCATTGTAGCTAGGTAGGATCAGGGGGATAGGCTTCCAATAACACCCCTTGGTTATTTCACTTGAGACATAGTTGTTGTCCAAATAGGGAACCAAAATCCCCTAGTACTTTTTGGCACGGTCACGACCAGTTTATCAGAGGGCCTCTCCCTTAGGAGGGTTGAAGTCGGGAGACTGGTTCCGGAGGCCTGAGTGGAATACCGCACTCCATTCAGTAACCGAAGGGCTACCTTTCGCGGTTCGCGGGATATCCCTGTATAGGGGTATTGCGGTCAACGAACTAAACGACAGATTCACCTTTCTGGACGTGTCATGAACGGGGTATCTTAGTTGCCATTCTTCTAGGATTGACTACCCGGTATCCCTCCCGGTAGGGGGATATCATAGCCACTTGGCTTTCCTACTCATATTGTCTGACTTGGATTTCATCACCTTGCAGAGGATATGTTTAGTTGAGTCAGAATACTTTTAGCTAGGTGTTTGCATGCTCCTTTACCTCCCTTTGGTCTAGTAAGTCCACCATTTTTCTTTTTTAGGAAACCTGCTGCTTGTTGGTATTCTGACCATCTTTGTTGTTACTCCACCTATTGTAGCACAGCTGTTGCAGTGGGTGTTTTGAGTTGGTTGTTGGCCTGAGTGCCTTGTTTTTTAGATCTCCTTCTGCACACTCGGTTGCATTAGGATTTTTGAGCTGTTTTTATACTCACCTCAACCCACAGAGACTAGACACCATCTGCCACCATTGAGTCCCCGAGACATTCTCGGCGCCTCAGGGGCGAGCCCCCACAGCACGGTTCTCTTGACACCACTCGTCGTAGATTCCGATCATTGTCCGTTGATACCACTCATCACAGATCTAGAGCCTTGTCACTTGACTCCACTCGTCAGCGATGTAGGCCTCCGTCACCAGATAGTGACGCTCCTTACTTTACCTCTGATTCTAACGAAGAGTCTGAGAACCCTATTTATACTGCCCCTACTAGCCCCATGGCTGGTACAACTTCCACTCCATTTGTCATAGGGACCATTGGTGGCACATCCACCACTACACCAGTTACTACACCTGTTTTTGGTATGCCCTCCATGGGGCAACCATCTACCGTTCCCCTCACGGTACCTATACCCACAGCGGGAATACCCATCCCCACTACATCAGTGGCTCACACTATCCATGGTGGTGCTGGACCATCCTTCACTACCTCAGTTCCCCCACTTGGGGGCAACACCCTAAATCTTGTCCCTCCACTTGGGGGCACTGGCCCCAATTTGGTCCATAGCACTATTGTGTCACAGACTTCTTCCAGTCTGCCATTCATGGCTAGCCTTAACCTACCTGACTTGGCTAGATTGACCAACGATCCTATTCGACACGACCCTACATGGCCTCATATGCCTACCAAACTACCCTCGGACATCCCTAAGTTCGAGGGCAAGGCCGGTGAGGACCCACAAAACCACATCATGTCTTTCCACCTATGGTGTTCCTCTAACTCCATCGTGGATGACTCTGTTCGCCTCCGTCTCTTACAGCGCACCTTCACTGGCTCTACAGCCAAGTGGTATATTGAGCAGCCTCATGGGACCCATGCCACCTTTGCTTCCCTAGCCTCGACCTTCCTGCAGTTATTCCAGTTGCCTGTCCGCTATGACGCGGGCGTTGAGATCCTCCTATCTTGTAGACAAAACACGGCTACCCATATCACGGACCACATCCATGAGTGGCGTCGACGCCGTATCTTATGCAAGATCAAACTTGACGACCGTATCTTCCTAGATTGGTTCCTCAAATCCCTTCTCCCGGTTATCGCTAAGGATGTGGCCTCAGAAAGACCCCAGTCTGAAGAAGAAGCCATCCTTAAGGCCCAACAGTTCGACCTCATCTACACCCAATCGGGTTACCTTTATACCATTATACCTGACGCCCCTCGCGGTGAGTCCTCCCATCACGATGCGCCGGGGGCATCCCACGCTGCAGATGGTATCATTGGCCGTGTTTCTTCGCATCCCCAACCATTTTCTATAGCACGTCCTACCCCTGGCCCCGACCTGTCGCGGGCACTCCCAGTCTGGAGCAACCAACTCATATGCTCCCATGACACATCACCATTCCCATGGACCCTCATGTCCACCTCAGTGCTTCGGGTATGCGACTCCTGCTTATGCTCCTCCAGTCGCCCCTCAGCCTTACTACCATCAGCAGGCTGCCCCAGCTCCTGCGCCTTCATAAGCCCCACCCACTTATTATCCGCCCCAGGAAGCCCCTGCGGCACATCCACAACCTGCTCCGCAGTCCTATCAGCAACCCCCTCAAGTTGCTGCACCTGCTCAGCCTCAACCTGCATATCATCCTCCGCAGCCTGCTCCTGCACCTGCGCAACCTCAGAATCCACCTGCTGCCCAAGGGCAAGTTTACGCCCAACAGAACCCGCAGCAAAACCAGAACAACCAACGTAACCAGGGCCAACAGAACCGCGGCAAGGGCCGTAATCGGGGAAATAACCAACCTGCAGACCAAGCTGGTCAACCGGCTAATCCCCCTGACAACAACAATGCGGCCCCCGCTAATCAAAACCCTGATCACCCGCCCAAGCACGCTAAAAACCCCAATTTGCGAACGAACCACCCTTGTTCTATTTGCGGGGTCTATGGACACTACACCCATGCTTTCCCACACTTGGAGCGAGCTCGGCAGCTCTGGGTTGACGAGGCCCATCGCCAAGGGCATGCGGCCCCCCAAGCGCCACCCAACCCCCCCCCAACCTCAACAACCCCCTTTGGTGCTGCAAAACCCATTACCGACCCAAGTCATAGTGAACACTCAGCCGTTGGCTCCCCATCAAGCCAATGCGGCCCAACAACAGCAAATCACCTACGCTGCTCCCGATCAACCCATGTTTGACTCGGGTACTCACCACTTACTGATGATGTCATCCGCTGACGTCAACCTCCAAACCCGTCGGAACCAATATGGCTCCACCTCTGAAGCCACTCCCACGGATAAACCTACTAACGCCCATCCCACCGATCAGGCGTTACGTATACCTCCGCCGCCCATAGACGGCGCTGCGAAAGCACCTCGTTTCCCACTTCGCCGAATCAACAATAACCCTAACGCGCGCGCTGCGTCAAACTACAACATCGTAGACGACCTAGCCCAATCTCCCGCAGCCATGTCTGCGTTAGAAGTCTTGAAGAACTGCCCTTCCCAGCGCAAGACTTTACTTTCCGCCATTGGGGGGATTGACCCAACTGATTCGCATTTGATGGCATTTGATTTAGACCAGTCTGAACCACGCCTACCTTCCAGCTTAGCCTTCCAAGTTATTGTCTCCGTTAGGAATCTTGTCATCCATCGGTGCATCATCGATGAGGGTGCCTCCACATGCGTCATGTCTACATTTGTATGGCAGAAGCTAGGATCCCCTCCTCTCCAGCAGTCCACCACTGCATTACGCGCCTACGACGGTCGTTCGGCTCAGCCCCAAGGCCTCCTAGCCAATGTCCCCGTCCAGTTAGGTGGAAAAACAGTCCTTATTGACATAGAGGTAATCAACGCCCAATTGGATTACAACCTTTTACTTGGCCGTAGCTACATGTATGCCATGCGGGCGGTTGCCTCTTCTGTCTTTCGCACCATGATGTTCCCCCATGAAGGACGCGTGGTTAAGATTGACCAGCTCACCTACTATGATCCCAGTGCTCCGGCGGCACCGGAAAATGTTCTCCCCATGGTTGAACAACCTGTTTCTCCTGCCACCACCTCATTTGTTTCCTCTACGGGGCCTGGAGTCTACTCAGACGCGCCGATGACCTCCACCTTTCAATCCATTCCTCCGCCGTCATCTACGCCCGAAATGTCTGACTTATGTACCTTGTCCCACGACATCCTACCACCTAACACTCAACCATCCTTGTTTCCTAAACCACCATTGGTACCTAGCCACATAGGTGTTACACCAATCCATACGATCCCCTTCCTAGTTCCTCCATCAGGAGTAGTAAGCGCCCCGGTCATGGCTACCCTTAGCCTCCCTGGGTTAACCTTGGGATTACCTGTATGGTATCTTTCGCCTCCCGTTCGCCCGCCGACACCAGATGTCGTCCTCCAGCCGGTGCAACCCATGGCTACTACCACTCAGCCACCTCCCGGTGTCTCTACCCCTTCGTCCTCCACGACACCTCCTCCTACTCCCAAACCCACTGGGGGCAGAGGTCCACAACCTTACACTGCCGTACCGCCTCCAAAGACAGTCAAGAACCCTCCAGTGTTTCGTGCTCCTCCTAAATGCTCGCTGTGTGACGAGTTGGGCCATGCGACCCACCAATGCCCACAGTTACCCGCATTACAGAAGCACATGCAAATGCTCGACGATGACCCCAACATCCCAACGGTTGAACTAAACCCCACTCTTAAGCCTAAAGATAAGTCCCTACGTACCAACCACTCTTGCGCCATCTGCGGTATTTACGGGCACTATTCACATCATTGTCCCGATATCCCAGATTACAGAGCAGCTCTCTATGAGATGAACAATCTGGATCTTGAGACGGCACCACCTACCATTGAGGAGATCTACCCCCCAGACTCTTCAACTTCCGGAGAGGTCAATACCATCTATATGATCTCTTCAACCACTACCCCCTCATCAACCGATTTGACGACGCAGACTTTCCGTACTGATGAGGAGATTCTTGAGGCCCTTACTACCCCGGATTATCCCCGGGATGACATGCACCACCGTTCCTATTTCATCCCAGAAGCGTCTTCCTCTAGCTCCGCTACCCAATACGCGGTCGAATCCAAAGACTTCCTCCCCACCAAGGTTGACTGGTTCAAGGACCCTATTCCTGCTCCGGATGCCTTCGAGGAAGGTAACATGGCCAACATCTCACCTATCATCCAAGTTGATATCGCTGCCCCAGGACGTGCCCCTGAACTCATCACTTTAGGCGCATTCTGCAGTAAACAAGAGATTGAGGACTACATACACCTTTTCAGAGAATTCCGTGATGTCTTTTCCTGGTCCTATACCGAAATGCCTGGTCTTGACCCTGCTATCATAGAGCACCACATTGACACCTCTGAGTCAAGGGGCATCATAGATTCTCTTGACCCTGGGATAGGGGGCATGATCAATCATTTTGACCCTGCCCCATCACATTTATCTCAGCATGTCAATGAACCCATCGTTCAAACCAACACATATGTGATCCATAATCACAAACCCCATGCACATAGCATGGGGGCAGGTCATTAACCCTGCTCACTTTTTCACACTTGTGATCTCAACCATTTTTTGAGGTCACATATCACTTGTAGATTTGACTTGATTTTATACACCTAGTATTCTGCCCCCGCGGGCCATCATGATACACCTAGTATTATGCCCTCCATTTTTTTGCACCATTTGCACCGCCGGATTCATATTTCCATGCCCGTGACGATGCTTGAGATCATTTCTCGCTCTCACCAGGACCAATATCAACATTGTGTCCCGACCCATAGTCACCTTGGTTTGCGTGCCACTTCGGCCGTTCTCCGTTTTTCACATGTTTTATATCATCGGATTCATTTTTCCGAGCTGGTGATGACGCTTGAGATCATTTCTCGCTCTCACCCCCCCGATCTTTCGGGTATTTTTTCACAAATGCCCTCGTTACCCCAGTTTGCGCGCCACATCGGCCGTTACCCGTTTTTAACATCCTTTATATCGCCGGATTTTCTGAGATGGTGATGATGCTTGAGATCATTTCTCGCTCTCACCCCCTGATTTTTCGGGTATTTTACCAAAACGCCCTCGTCGCCTCGGTGTGCGTGCCACATCGGCCGTTACCTGTTTTTGACATCCTTTATATCACCGGATTCATTTTTCCGAGCTCGTGATGATGCTTGAGATCATTTCTCGCTCTCACTTGGTACAATTTCAACATTGTGTCCCAACACCTTGCTGCCTCGGTTTGCGCGCCACATCAGCCGCCATCGAATTGTTCCACATTTTTACATGAGCCATTCACTCCTGTCATACTGCAAATGTTTCATTATTTTTCCACCATTTCATCTACCCCGCAAGGAGGCCCATCAGTGTTCCCCCCTACCATCGTTCTTGGTCATCATTACTGTTCCTTGATTGAACACTTCCTCCTTGCCTGGCCATTCCTTTTGTTCGGTATAATTTTATCCCTTTTTCGGGCCGGACAAGTCCTTTACGAAAAAGGCACTTAAGGAGTTTCCGTTAAGCTCTTTTCTGACTCCTAAAAGAATGAAAAGATCGCCGAGCAATCTTGCTTCCTTTCATGCTCGTTAAAGTACCTGAAAGGGCGTCTATCTGGTATAAGTTTAACCCTTTTCCGGACCTGGTAGACTAATTACGAAAAAGGAATACTCTAGTCACACCGGCTAGAAGAGTTCTTCATTGCATCCTTTTATGCTTCTTTGGGCCTTGGAGACTAAATCTACGAAAAAGCAACCCCCTGGAGTCTTCGTACTTGCTTTTAGACTCTCTAAAATTGAAAGCAACCACGAGCATGCACTGTCCTGGGCTCGTAAAATCCACACGACAGTACCATTCCATCACTTCAGAGTCTCCTTATCGCTTTCAGACTCCTTAAAATTGAAAGCTACCACGAGCATGAACTGTCCTGGGCTCGCAAAATCCACACGACAGTACCATTTTACACACACTTCTTCTAGTTCCTTAACCCATGCAGAAGTATCCTCCCGTGCCTCATGGCACTATGATCGCTCATCTCGGCAGCACCCCCAATCAGGTCGCCTTTGTTCAGAGTATTCTGCAGTCTCCTGCCATTTTATACCAGTTTGAGTCTCCCTCAGACCAGTCACTCTCCTTGAGCCGTTACAGCTATGATCCCTCTCCCCTCAGTCCGTTTCATATGCTGCCAGATCATTCCCATTATCATACTCTGAACAAAGGAAGTTTGAGTCCACCCACTCTACTTGCCCAGTTATCCTTCCACAGTTTGTCCGTCCTGCCATCAGTATTATCACATTTCGGTTGTTTACCTCGCGCTCCTGTCAAGGAAACATCATTGCCTTGATCGTTGCAGGTCTCCCTCTGTCGACGACAGCTCCTCTATTCCAGAGGATAGGCCCAGAGGTCCCTACGCCTTGGACTTATCACCATCTGTGGTAAGTGCCTACGGATCGTTCTGAGAGGAGTCATCATTGCCTCTCCGAGTGGTTGTTCCTCACATGCTCGACTTCAGCACCTTGATCGCATCGTTGAGGATCGCGTAGGATTCTATCCCATCAGTTTTTAGTCGAAGACCCCGGATTTCCCCCGACTCTAGCACATTGGTGAGTCACTTCGGAACACCCAGTTATATGTTCCCATGGATGTTCGGGCTGCGTTGGCGATTGTATTCGGAAGCCATCCAGCTATATGCTTCCTTGAGTACCCAGTTCCGTTCCAGTTCAGTGTACCATCGAGGTTGTTGCTCCCAGTCATTCTGATCCAGCAGCTCATCAGTTCCTTTGGTACCACACTCAGCAGCACTGTTGATATTCCAGTGCACCAGTTCTTCAGATTACACATGGTCCGCCCAGCAGTATATCCCAGTGTTGTGTCCCCTCTGGACACTTATGATGTACACAGTGGCTATGTATCTTACAGGTCCCCCTTTTTTTCGGGCCTTACAGTTCTGTTTATGTATCTTGATACGAGCATGGGTATGCCCGCCTCGTCCATATATTGAGATTATTCCTCAGTCAGTATTTGAGGTCATGTATATTTCAGGTCCCCATTTTTTGGACCCCATTGTTATTGTTATGTTATATCCTGATACGAGCATGGGAATGCCCGCCTCGTCCATATGATCAGCTGATTCCTCATCCATTGTTGAGGTTATGTACTTTTAGTTCTTGCAGTTGTTCGGGATCATTGTTCCGGGCTCCAGTTTGTTTCTTCTCTTCTCTCCACTCCCAAGGAAAACCATTCATGACTTATGATGTCCATCGGCCATACGATGAGCTCCTGCCCTCGCACATCAGGGGGCAATCTGTTAACACCCAAAAAGTGCTCACTAGCTCATTTACCACATTATATGGCTCATTTGTCCATTCTCCTACCATATTTCCATTAAAATCCCAAAAAATCCCATTAAAAAGCCTCCAAAAGGCCCAAAATGCCTCCAAAAGGCCATAAAACCCTCAAAATAGCCTAAAAAAGGCTAAAAAACCCCCTTTTCCTCCAAAAATAGCAAAAATCCCCTAAAAAGGGAATAAAAATATAAAATAATGAGGAAAAGGAGAAAAAAAACCCTATACAACTGCCTAAAACCATGTGTTTCCCAAAACCATGGGTCAGCACTCCACCACCAAAAAACTATAAATAGGTGATGGAGATCCCTTATTTCATATCCACAATCACAAGCACCCTTACTCTGCCAAAATCTCTCTCGAAACCCTAGTTCACCTTTTGAACTATTTTCACCTTGAGAGCCACCTTTGGCCCATCCCCAACATTGGAGAAGGAGAAAGGAGCATAGTGAAGCTTGGAGCATCCTCTTGGACACTGCAAAGGGCTTCATCAAACCTTGACACTCAAGGTAACATTAATAGTAAAAGTCATTCTTTTCATTTGATGTTTATGTTTCATGCTTGTTTGGAATTAATTTAATTATTGTTTTACCTTAATTAGTTTAATATACTGAACTGCTACTAAGGAGTCCTTTCTCCTTAGTAGGTGCTCATTGGCACAAGCTAGGGGTAAAACCCTAGCTACACTCGATACTCTCAATCTGCATGATGACAAACCCACTCTTTCATTTTCCCCCAATGTCAAAAATGCCTCATAAATTGATGTCCCCCCTTTCTATATTAGTCTCAACATACATGAACATATCTTGCATAATGGCATTTTGATTCAAGAGCCTCTCATAACCTCATGCCAAGTTTAGTGATGGAGAATCTAGGGTTAGAAATCACAAGACCCTATAAAGACCTTTTATCCTTTTATTCTAAAAGAGTTCCCTGTGTAGGGATTATTACGGACATGGTGGTCTCACTGAATCAGATACCTCAGAAGAATATGATCATGGACGTGGTAGTGGTTGATATTCCACCTTAGTTTGGGATGTTCTTGTCTAGGTCATGGACAACAATGTTAAATGGGACCATGTAGATGTACATGTCTTATGCCACCATCCCCATCTTTGGGGGAATCAGAAGGTTGTACAGGGAACATAGGCTATCATATGTGGTAAGAAACAAGGACAAGAATGATAATCATCCCATATTCTGCGTGGACATGGATGTAGGTTCCTTAATTCTCTGCTATGATCCAAGTTTAGAAGAATAAAGTGTGAAAATTTCCAAGTTACCTGAACCAAATTATGAAGCTAGTAGAGAAAATGAGATACAATGCCTTGACAGTTCAACCAACACAGAGAACGATGGCCAGAGGATGGACGAGGGCAGTAATGAGGAATCCGAATTGGAAACAAAGGTCATGGTCACCCTCCAAAAAGAAGATCACTGGATCATGATATTCGATGGGGATGTGAATAAAGAAGGAGCTGGAGCACGAATATGGATCACCCCTCCAAACAAGGGAAATGCATGCACCATATTTCATACTGCCAAGCTAATGTTTGATTGTTCAAATAATGTGGAAGAATATGAAGCTTTTCTATTGGGATTGAATGTACTTAAAGACTTGAAAGCTAAGAAGATCAAGGTCTATGGAGATGTAGAGTTGATAATCCAACAAGTGAACGACAACTATGAGGTGCAACATCCCAGGTTAAGGGTTTGCAGAAATGCTGTGTGGGATCTGTTTGGCAATTTCTTCATAGAACATCATATTTATTTCATACCCAGGGAGCAAAATTAAATAGCAAACATTATAGCCAGCTCTGCTAGTAGGTTTCAACTCCCTGCCTACCCGGCTAGGGATCACATGATTAATATAATGCATAGACCCTTTGTCCCAGACAATACAAATCATTGGAAAATATTTGACGATGACTAGTAGATCAAGAAATTTCTAGAGATGACTGGAGAATTTTCCAATATCCAGATTGATCAAGAGGACTATGAAGGGGAGGAGTGGGAGCCTGATCCGCCAGAGCTCAAAACTACTTTGGGAGGCAAAGAGATTTTGGAGCTAAAAAGCAACTACATAACCAAAGGATTGGTTCCACTAGAAATACTGTTTGATGAAAATGATGTGGCCAAGGATCACAAAGTGGCTGCAAACCCAAAATAAATAGAACACTATAACATTGGGAGTGATGAAGAGCCAAAAATTGTCAAAATATTGAAATATCTAGCCCCGAGAACTAAAAAGGACTATATGGACTTAATGAGAGAGTTTTCTGATGTGTCTGCATGGTCCAACTAAGATATCAAAGAATATGACACAGTCATCATCTAGCATACCATACCAGTCAAGATAGGGGAGAATCCATTCAGGCATAAACTGAGAAGGACGAATCCCATGATGCTCCCGCTGATAGAAAAAGAGGTAAAGAGGTTGTATGACAAAATCATAGTCTCTTTGACATTTTCAAAATGGGTGGCTAACATAGTCCCAGTGAGGACAAGGAATGGTGAGATCAGACTATGTATTGACTTCAAAAATCTCAACAAGGTGTCTCTAAAGGACAACTACCCTCTTCCCAAAATGGACCATATTTTGCAGAAGGTTGTGGGGGTAGCAAGAATGTCCATGCTGGATGGATTTTCAGGGTATAATCATATTAAGGTGTAGCTGGAAGACAAGATCAAGACAACCTTTACAACACCTTGGGGAACCTTCATGTATGCTAAGATGCCCTTCGGTCTGTTGAATGCAGGATCCACCTACCAAAGAGATATGGACATAGAATTTGAAGGAGAGAAGGACAAATGTTTGGTTGTATACATGGATGACATCACTGTATATTCTAAATATGATGCAAAACACGTAAGGCATTTGCACCAAGTGTTCATCAAGTGCAGAAAATTTGGGATCTCCTTGAACCCTAAAAAGTCAAATTTTTCCATGTAAGAGGGAAAGATGCTAGGCCACATAATATCTAAACATGGGATCAAAATTGACCCAGAAAAAATGGATGCAATACAGAAGATTGAGCTCCCCAAGAGTAAAAAGGAAATCCAATCCTTTCTAGGAACAGTGAATTTCATAAGGATATTTATCCCCAATTTTGCATAAATCATGAGGCCAATCACCTGCATGCTTGAGAAAGACACTCAGGTCAGGTGGACTGCTGAAGCTAGGAAAGCATTTCAATATATAAAAAGAGCAATTATTGAAGCACCTATACAGATCAGCCCCAATTTCAACAAGGAATTCCTTATTTTCTCTTTCTCCTCAGAGCATTCCATAGCGGGTGTGCTTTTACATAAAAATCAGGAGGGAGATGAGAAGCCTATAGATTTCTTTAGCAGGGCCCTCAAAGATGCTGAGCTCATGTACAATATTATGGAGAAGCAATCTTATGCCATGATGAGAACTTTGAAGGATTTCAGGGTTTATGTTCTACATTCCCATGTTGTAGCTTATGTTCCTAATGTTGTTGTGAAAGACATATTGACCCAACCTAATCTAGAGGGTAGAAGGGAAAAGTGGATAGATGCGCTACTGGAATATGACCTGGAGATCAAACCTACAAAGCTTATTAAAGGGAAAGGGCTATCCAGACTCATGGCTGAGTCAAATTGGGATTCAATTAGTATGAACCTGTTGTCACACATGCAGGAGGAGACTTCCCAAGATCCACTACCTCAAGTATCAGACAAATTCTTGTCCTCTCCTTGGTGTTCTGATGTTGTATATGTTTCACAGAATTTGCAAGCACCCACTAAGATGGGAAAAAGCAAATCTAGATCCACCAAGATGAAGGCTGCAAAATTTTGCATATTGGGTGGTTATCTTTATTGGAAGGACCCTGGAGGTGTCCTCTTGAATTTCATAGTGGAAGAGGAGTCCCAAGTGACCCTAAAAGAGTTTCACAGAGGTGTCTGTGGAGGACATCATTACTGGAAGGCCACTGTTAACAAAATTATCAGGGAAGGATTCTATTGGCCTACTATGTTTAAGGATGCTTATAAGGAAATAGCCAGCTGCCATGAATGCCATGTTTTTTAAGGAAAGAGGAAGCTCTTGTCATTACCTTTGAAACCAATATTGGTGGAAGCCCCTTTCCAGTAGTGGGGGCTTGAATTCAATGGCGAAATTTTCCCCAGCTGCTATGGACAACACAGGTGGATATTGATGTTAGTTTTTCAAAATTTAATACATTCTGATCTAGGATCTTAAATGAAAGAACAACATGTACAACATATCAAGAATAAGAGACAAGAGACAAGAGACACAAAACATTTCACCAGGGAAAACCAAGAAGGTGAAAAACCCCGCAACTTCCTCAGAGATAGAATAAGCATCAATACATTGATCACCATGATCAAACCCAAGAGATAGATATATATAGTAGCATGCTCCTCCTCCACTTGTGCGTATCCTCCTCTTCTCTCACTAATGCAAAGTGAGTGAACAATAGAATGTGTAAAATGAGAGAAACACACTCTCTATTTATACACTACATCACTTGACCTTTACTCAACTAGGTCGGCCCTAACTTAACCACATAACATAATGCTAAATGGGCTGACCCCCAATAGGGTGATCTAATAACCCTTTAACCCACATGACTCATATAGGTCTGACCCCAACAAGGTGGTCTAATAACCCACAAGTATAAGTTACAACACATACAATATAACTTGCGACACTTGCAAGTACACATGACAACACTTACAATTGGTGGAATAATACATCTCTGTTGGGGATACAATAAAGTACAAATATGAAATACATTCTGAAGTTACAAATACATCAACACTCCCTCTTAACTAGGAAGGTATTTCTCAACACGGATTTGCTAGCACAAGTCTTCTTCTCTGGATCATCGTCAATGGATCATCATCATTGTCATTGTATCATCATCATCGTCAACACAGATACACTAATTCATATGGGGAAAAACCAATGGTGTTACGCCAAGTGGTACGATAGGCCCACAATGCCTCCAGGAGTCTTTCAACCCAATATTTACGATGGATCTTCACTGTTTTTGTCAAAATAGCCTCAATAACCTTGTTTGTGCTCTCCACCTGCCCATTGGCCTGTGGATGATATGGTGAGGTTATTCTGTGCTGAATATGAAATTTATACAACAGTGCTTCCATCTTGTGAGATACAAACTGTGGTCCACCGTCTGTAATGATCTCCTTAGGCACTCCAAACCAAGTAAAAATATCTTCATACATGAAATCAATCATAGCCTGATCATTGGCCTTGACAAAGGCTACAACTTCTACCCATTTATTCATGTAGTATGTGCAAACCAAGATATGAACTTTCTGCTTTGAGGGAGGGTTGATAGGCCCCACAAAATCTAGAGCCCACCTATCAAAGGAATCTCATCTAATCTGTTGGGTTGGCCCATCCTTGTTGAAATATTGTAACTTCAAAGAATATTATATTTGTATATTATTTATTCCGGAGATGTTCCATACCTCCGATGTGATTATACTATAAATCCGGAGATGTTTATTCCTCCGAGTTGGGTGTGGTAACTAGGGTTATTAGACCCACCATGTGGGGGTCAGCCCAGTTAGTTATAATGGGGTATTTAACCTAATGGTTAAATACGAGCCTACATGTACTTGTGTAAAATACATATCAGAGTAGTGTATAAATAGAGGAGGTGTGTTCCTCATTTGATACACTCACTCACTTGAGGATAGCGCACTTGTGGAGGAGAGGTCTGCTATTGTGGAGGAGGAGATCATGTCTCAGGGTTTCATCTTTGTATTTCGCTGGTCATCTATATTGAGGAAGCTTTGCTGGGTTTTCTACCCCATGAGGGTTTCCCAGGATAAATCTCTGTCTCTTGTGTTTATGCTGTGCTTGTTGTTTCTTCAGTGATCCTATATATGCTATTATTGTGAAATGGAATGTAATGCTGCTATTTTCTGTCTTAGCATATTAAATCTTAACATGGTATCAGAGCTAACCTGAAGGAAGACAAGGTATGGCACTTACGACACTTGCTTTACTTACGATAATTTGAAGGTTAGGGTTTTACATAGCAAAAACCAGTCTTCGTGGAACTTTCGCTATAAATTTATTTCTGCGAAGGTTCAGGGTTTGAAAAGTTTACAGGTCGAAGATAACATCCCCAGGTACATTGTGTCCAAAGGGTACCCTCAGATTCATTGTACTTTATGAGTTATGATCAGTACAAGTTAGGGTTTCTGCCTCTTCCAGATCTCAGTCAAAATCAGGTAACCTTGGAAAAAAGGTCATAACTTGGGATAGGAAGCTCCAAATGAAATTTCGTAAAAAGTGACAGGTATTACACAGAATGTACTATCGCAGGAAACTTTTTCAGAGGCCGAAGATGAACCAGTGACACGTGGCACGCTGTACAAGTTCGCTCTCCTGTTTTATCCCATAAACAGGTCACGTTGCGACACTTGGCATAAATCTCTCTCAGAGAGTCCAATTGAGGTCAGACCTGTCAAGATGGAAAGATAACAGGGCGATCTATCTCAAGAAAATTTTTCAGAGGCCGAAGTTCAAACAGTGACACGTGGCACGCCGTACAAGTTCGCTCTACTGTTTTATCCCATAAACAGGTCACGTTGCGACACTTGGCATAACTCTCTCTCAGAAAATCCAATTGAGGTCAGACCTGTCAGGATGGAAAGATGACAGGTCAGGATACTGCAGAAAAAGGGTTTCAGACCCTGTGAAGCAAAAATTTTAGAGTTATAGCAGAAACAATTAGGTGCATATTTCTGTCAAAACAGAATTATTTTTCGAGCACCTTTATTCATGGCTTCCGGAATTTAGGGTTTCGGAGAAAGTTAGAATTTTTGGAATCGGAGTCCACGGCTGAATGCTACTCAGGAAAATCAAAATTTAGAGACCAAGATCGAATTTTTTGGTTGGGTGGAATACCGGGCTTGATTAAACCCCAGTTCGGGATTTTGATCGGAAAGATGGAAAATTAGGGCTTCAGCAAAAGTTGGAATTTTTGAAGTCTGTAACCACGGCTGGAAACTCCTAAGAAAAATAAGAGTTTAGAGCCTTGGATCGAACCTTTTGTTTGGGCAGAAGGGTGGGCTTCATCAAACCCTAGTTCGGGATCCTGTCCAGAAGATCCAGAAGTTTCAAAGGCAATTTTGAGGGGTCAAATTTTGGAAATTCCAAAATTGAAGTATGCTAGTTTGATCAGCTCAGCAAGACATATTCTTTCATCCATTCAGAAGTGTGAATGTCAAAGATTGAATTTTTAGGGTTTCTCTAGAAAACCCTAATCAAGCTCCAGATCAAGTTTTAGGGGGAGTTGAGGCTAAGGCCTTACATAAGAAGACTACAAGAAGTCTCGACAGGTATGACTTAAGGAGGTTCAGGTATGTCTTGAAATCTGATTCTTGATTAAGTTCATAATGTGTTTTGTCTTCATGTTATTTATTAGTACAATCTTGATTAATGTTAGAATTGTCTTATCACCCTAGTAACAGTATGAATGCATGTGAATGATCGAAGACATTCATTGATTAGGGCTATATGATTGTACTAATGCATTATGGTGTTGTGTGAGGTTGATGTTGTCTGCTAACAAGATACAGGTACATCACAAAAGACAAATCAAGTTCCATGACCATGACCACATGAATACAAAGACTCATCCATAATCTTTGTTCTACTTACGAGGTATGTATGAACTTGTTATATTATGCTTAACCTATGAGACATGCAGGTTCTAGCTCAGGATCTCTAAATCAATGAAGAGATTGTTTAGGTATGTTGCACATAACTAAGCAGGTATACTAATCCAGGTATGTTTTCCTATGTCATGTTAGAATCTTACCTTGTGATTAGGATCCCTTATATAAGTATACTTGGTATGATTGGTTATGCTTATTCATAAAGTTAGTAATCAAGGGTTTATGCATATCATGTCTCTTATCTTGGTTGATTATTTAACTAACTAGATCAAACAAGAATATGCATAAGTAAAGGAAGACTTCCCTGAAACCTTGAATATTATCTATAATCATGATTATACATTTTCAATATTATTTAGAACTATAATGTTTTGATAACATTGAGATTATACTAATGAATGTATGTTTGTGTATGAGATCATGATGATGACACTAGTGCACATTTGAGCATGCACATTGGTACAGAATGAATAGAAGTTCAAAAGACATACAGAAGATCAAGCGGGAGGCAACCACACAAACATAAAAGATAAGTATTTGAGTTGTTATTTGAAATAGTAAATGATATTTCCTGTAATAGATTGTATGCATATTTGTATTCCTATAATATATCATGCTGAGTGTAAATATTCATAGAACATTGAACAGTATACTACTAATATGCATATGATTGGTAAGTTGGACAAACATTCCATTGTTGCTTGTCTAGAATGAAACCTCTTTGCTGACATGCTGAGAGTTGTGCACACTCTCGATAGTATGTTCTGGTAGAGATGGAAGGCATCTAGATAGCCACTGTATGCATACAGGATATGGGAAAGTGTTGTGCCAAAGTATTGGTCAAAATAGTTGCATCACTATGTAAATGATATCTGTATGCATAATAGGTTATCATGTCAATATGATTTGATGATTATGAAGTATTACTAATCATGTACTTAATTTTGATTTGTAGGAAAGGTCATGAAGAATGATGGACACCGTACAAGTGGTGGATGTTCAAACAAGAAGATTTACAAATCAAACAAAATATAGAAGGCTCATGGCTAGAAGATTCTCTTAGAAAGGGGAAGAGAATCATGACAAGATGTTTGCCCCAAGTATGGTGTAATTAAAGAAGAAGTGTGAATCAGGTTCTGTATAGGTACCTAGGATCGATAATAAATTGATAAGCTTAATGATCACCATGGGTGATGTGGATCTCAACCTTTGCTACAAGGTTGAATATGATTTCTATACACATACAACATGGATGCAAGAAGGAACTCACCACAAAGTTCGAATGATATTGAGGTTCATATCAGTAGACCCATCTAATGAGAGATGGCACAGATAGATATGCAGAAGTTCATTCAATGCAGAAATGAAAATGAAAGATCTCAAATTGATGCTTTACTTCCTAGGTCTGGAAGTATGGCAAGGCTCAGAAGAAATATTTCTCAACCAGGGAAAGTATGATGAGAAATATGACTTGAGGTGTTGGAATGGCCACTCTTATGGATTCCAACTTGAAGCTGTTAGGGCATAACTCATCAGAGTTAGTGGATATAACTCTGTACAGTCAAATTATTGGGTCATTGATGTATCTAACATATACTAGATTAGATATATGCTTTGTTGTGAACACCTTGAGTCAGTATCTAGTGGAAACTAGATGTGTTCACCTGATAGTTGCAAAGCATGTGATGAGGCACATAAAGGACACGATAGAATTTGATCTATGCTATCTTGAAGATCATGACTTCAGATGGTTATTCAGATTCTGATTGGGCAGGAAGTGTATCAGACAGGAAGAACACATCGAGAGGATGTTATTGTCTGGGATTAGCCATGATCTCGTGGTTTAACTGGAAGCAGTCTAGTGTGGCTCTCAGCACAAGCAGAATATATGGCTGCTTGCTCTGCTAGTTGTGAAGAAGTTTGGCTTCAAGATTGCTTGACTTAGAGATAGAACCAACTGTGATCCTATGTGACAAATAGAGTTGTATCAAGATGACATAGAATCCAGTGTTCCATGATAAGTCAAAGATCATAGGGATCTAACAAGATATGACACATAAAGGAACTATAAAGTTTGAATTTGTAATAGGTTACCGATGTACTAACCAAACCTCTACCTCAAGTGAAGAAGTTACCAACATACTAACCAAGCCTCTGTCTCGAGTGAAATTTGAATACTTTCGAGACAAGCTTGGTGTAGCTCAAAAGGACCCTCCTCGAAAGGGGGAGTAGTATAGTCACTGATGATGAAGATTGTCTCATCGAACAACAAGGTCGATGATGAGGTAACCTGTTCTCTACACCTAGATACTTAGAAATATTTAGATTTAGGACTCGTATACTTAGAATACTTAGTTTTACTTATACATGCTTTTGATGTTATATGTATTAGTAAGAATACATGCTTTTGATGATAGATGTATTGGTGAGAATACATGCTCTTGATGATAAGATGTATTGGTAAGAATACATACTTTTGATGATACATGTATTGATTAATGTACTTGTATGGTTGAGGATACTTGTATTGATGAGAATACATGTGAGGATTGTATCATCCTTGAATACTTGTTCTAAAGTGAGCCGTAGACAGGTGTCTCCGAGAAAGAAAAGGGATTGTATCATCCCTGGACTTCAGTTCCTGAATTGATCCATAGACGTATGGTCTCCGAAAATGAAGTCCTTAGTGGACAGATAGGGATTGTATCATCCCTGGACCTTGGTCCCTGAATTGAGCCGTAGACGTGAGGTCTCCGAGAATGAAGTCCTTAGTGGACTATTGAGGGGATTGGATGATCCCTGGACTTTCAGTCCTAAAGAGAGCCGTAGACGTGAGGTCTCCGAAAATGAAGTCCTTAGTGGACAGATAGGGATTGTATCATCCCTGGACCTTGGTCCCTGAATTGAGCTGTAGACGTGAGGTCTCCGAGAATGAAGTCCTTAGTGGACTATTGAGGGGATTGGATCATCCCTGGACTTTCAGTCCTAAAGAGAGCCGTAGACGTGAGGTCTTCGAGAATGAAGTCCTTAGTGGACAGTTGAGGGGATTGGATCATCCCTGGACTTTCAGTCCTAAAGAGAGCCGTAGACGTGAGGTCTCCGAGAATGAAGTCCTTAGTGGACAGTTGAGGGGATTGGATCATCCCTGGACTTTCAGTCCTAAAGAGAGCCGTAGACGTGAGGTCTCCGAGAATGAAGTCCTTAGTGGACAGTTGAGGGGATTGGATCATCCCTGGACTTTCAGTCCTAAAGAGAGCCGTAGACGTATGGTCTCTGAGAAGTGGGGATTGTATCATCCCCGGACTTCGGTCCCTGAATTGATCCGTAGACGTGTGGTCTCCGAGAAGTGGGGATTGTATCATCCCCGGACTTCGGTCCCTGAATTGATCCGTAGACGTGTGGTCTCCGAGAAGTGGGGATTGTATCATCCCCGGACTTCGGTCCCTGAATTGATCCGTAGACGTGTGGTCTCTGAGAAGTGGGGATTGTATCATCCCCGGACTTCGGTCCCTGAATTGATCCGTAGACGAATGGTCTCCGAGAAAGTGAATTTTTTTTTTTTTTTTTTGTGGTTACTTGTATCGGTAGGATACTTGTATTAATGATGTGGTTACTTGTATCGGTAGGATACTTGTATTGATGATGTGGTTACTTGTATCGGTAGGATACTAGTATTGATGACGTGGTTACTTGTATCGGTATGGATACTTGTATTGATGATGTGGTTACTTGTATCGGTAGGATACATGTATTGATGACATGATTACTTGTATCAGTATGGATACTTGTATTGATGATATGTATACTTGTATTGGCATGAATACTTGTACTAATGATGTGGATACTTGTATTGTTATGGATACCTGTGTTGATGACGATGCTGACGATCGTGTGATGATGATACTGATGATCGTGTGATGACGATGCTGATGATCGTATAATGACGATGCTGATGATCGTAAGATGACGATGCTGATGATCGTGTGATGATGATGCTGATGATCGTGTGATGACGATGCTGATGATCGTGTGATGACGATGTTGATGATCGTGTGATGACGATGCTAATGATCGTGAGGTGACGATACTGATGATCATGAAGATCCAGATGTTGATGTTGTTGTAGCTGTTCGAGTGCTGCAGAAGATAAAGACTCAGTACTGAAGATGTTGATGTTCCAGTAACTGCTTGAGTTACTGATGATGTTGAGAAAGCTTCCAATGATTTATAGATGTATCATGTATGATGTTGATGACTCCTTGCTCGTGCAGATACTGTTATAATATCCTTCTTGTTAAGGGGGAGTGTTGAAATATTGTAACTTCAAGGAATATTATATTTGTATATTATTTATTCCGGAGATGTTCCATACCTCCGATGTGATTATACTATAAATCCGGAGATGTTTATTCCTCCGAGTTGGGTGTGGTAACTAGGGTTATTAGACCCACCATGTGGGGGTCGGCCCAGTTAGTTATAATGGGGTATTTAACCTAATGGTTAAATACGAGCCTACATGTACTTGTGTAAAATACATATCAGAGTAGTGTATAAATAGAGGAGGTGTGTTCCTCATTTGATACACTCACTCACTTGAGGATAGCGCACTTGTGGAGGAGAGGTCTGCTATTGTGGAGGAGGAGATCATGTCTCAGGTTTTCATCTTTGTATTTTGCTGGTCATCTATATTGAGGAAGCTTTGCTGGGTTTTCTACCCCATGAGGGTTTCCCAGGATAAATCTCTGTCTCTTGTGTTTATGTTGTGCTTGTTGTTTCTTCAGTGATCCTATATATGCTATTATTGTGAAATGGAATGTAATGCTGCTATTTTCTATCTTAGCATATTAAATCTTAACAATCCTTTGGAAGCTATCACATGCCTGAACATACTTCTTCGCATCTCTAAACAATGTAGGCCAGAAATAGCCCATTCTCAAAACTTTATGACCTGTCCTTTTGTCAGCAAAATGTCCTCCACCGAGCTCATCATGGCAAGCTTTAAGAATGCTGAAGATTTCATCTTCTCTAACACATATTCTAATTTCTAAATGAAGCCCTGTGTAGAAAAGATGTCCATCAATCCAGCAGTACCTAGCACTTTGTTGTATGATCTTCCTTTTTTCTTTCTTTGACAGATGTGCTGGAAGCTTACTTGCAGCCAAAAAGTTAGCAATATCTGCATACCATGGGGAATGAGCTGATACTGCAAACAAATATTCGTCAGGGAAGGAATCTTCGACTGGTAAATTGTCATCACTATTAGTAAGTCGAGATAAAAAATATGCAACAACATTTTTCTTTCCTGGTCTATCAATAATTGTAATATCAAATTCCTATAACAATAACAGCCATCTAGTAACTCTAGCATTCATGATTGGTTTATTCATTAAATACTTGATAGCAGAATGATCAGTGTGCACAAAAGTAGAATATCCAGTAATATAATGTTTGAATTTGTTGATGGCATAAACAATGGCAAGAAATTCTTTTTCTATGACAATATAATTTAGTTCAGCAGGAGACAAATTTTTACTAATGTAGTAAATGGCATAAGGAGCACTGCCTTCCTGCTGTCCCGAAACTGCCCCAATGGCAGTATCTGAAGCATCTAAGGAAATGTGAAATGCAGAGCCCAATTGGGACCTCTTAAGATGGGAGCTATAGACAGACTTTTATTTAGCTCAGTAAACATTGTTTGGCATGCATCATTCTAGACAAACTGTGCATCCTTCATCAACAGAGTGAACAAAGGAGAAGCTAGTTTGGAAAAAATTTCTATGAACCTTCTATAATAGCCAGCATGCCCCAAGAAGCTACGTACATCCTTTTGTGTTCCAGGAGTTGGTATATTTTCAATTACCTTGATTTTTGATGGATCTACCTGGATACCATCAGAAGAGATGAAGTGCGCCAGCACTATTCCTTCACTCATCATCATGTGGCACTTTTCAGTGCTTAAGGAGAGATGGCTTTGTTCACATGGTTTCAAAACCTTTTCTAAATTTTTCAATGCTTCTTCATAACTATCACCATATGGAGTAAAGTCATCCATAAAGATTTCCATGCAATCATTCACCATTTTTGAAAAGATTCCAATCACTACTCTCTGAAATGTAGCTAGTGCATTACACAACCCAAAAGGAAGTACTTGGTATGCAAAGGTACCCCAGGGGCAAGTGAAAGTGGTTTTGTCCTGATCTTCTGGAGCAATCTGAATCTGGTTATAGCCACTAAATCCATCCAGAAAGGAGAAATACCTTTTCCCAGACAAGGTATCGAGGACTTGATCGATGAAAGGTAAGGGGAAATGGTCCTTCGACGTTGCCTTGTTCAATTCTCTGTAATCCATGCAGACCCTCCATTTCTCGTTCTTCTTTGGCACAATCACAAGTGGAGAAACCCACTCACTGTCTGAAATTGGATATAAAAATTCTGCTTCCAAACGTTTTTGGATTTCATCTTTCACTATGTCCCTTAGGTTCAGGCTCATCCTTTGTTGAGGTTGACATACAGCCTTGGAGTCACTCTTAATATAAATGTGATGAGTGCAAAGATGAGAATGAATTCCTTTCATGTCTGTGTACTCCCAAGCGAAGGCTCCCTTATTGTTGGGTCTAGGAAATGCCCCTTTTTGGCCTTCCTTATTACATCATTTTGTCCTAAATACATCCTACTTTTATAAGCTGTATCCATGTCTTTCTTCAGATCAACAAATAATATGGCAGGTATAATTTGTTATTACTTTATTTGTTTTTATGCCTAAGATTGTTAAAGATTGTGGATTTTAATTCTTGGTTTATACTGATCAGTGTGATTTCATTTAGCCAAGGTCTAAAGTGCAAGTGTATCATCCCAGCAGTGCCAGTTGTTACTCTTTCAAGCCTAATTCCTCATACTCCAAGGGACAGCGCATCCTCCACACAACCTGTATCAGATCCCCACTATAACAGATTCCACTGAAGCAGATCCTAGTTGCGACAGAAAGGTAGCGTTCAAGTTGTTGAGTCTATTGATTCATTAACTATCAAAGCAACAACATCTTTCACAATTAAAAACCCTGTTTAATACGTTGTATCAGTTTGTTGTAACTCCGCAGCATGAACATCATAGATCTTCATTGCTGGGCAATTTTAGTGGATCTGAAACTATATTTCCTTTGTATAAATTCTAGAAGGATCTCATAGCTTGGGGTTGGATAATCACTACTTTGTGTAAGCTGTAACAGAGCACTAAGACTCACAATCTTCCATCATTAATATGAGAGTAGAGTTCTTCATTTATGTGTCTTAATTTGGTGTGACTCTCGGTGTCTCTGTTAGAAGGCCAGGGGAGGCACTGTGGGCCTATCGTACCACTTGGCGTAACACCATTGGTTTTTCCCCATATGAGCTAGTATATGGAAAGAACACTGTTTTCCCAATTGAATTTGAAATCAGAACTTTTAAAATAGTTGTTGAAGCAAATCTGGATTTATCAGAGGCACAGAGGAATCGGCTGAATCGGCTCAATGAATTGGATGAGAAGTGCACAGCTACAGTACATCATACAATTTTAATCCACAACAACGCTCTAAATGGCATGACAGATTTATAAAGAAAAGAGTCTTCTAGGAAGGAGAATGGGCCTTCTTGTATGATTCATTATTTAAGAGGTATTTTAAAGGAAAATTGCGCACTCATTGGTTGGGACCCTATCAGATAGATCGGGTATTTGATAATGGAATAGTCCAATTGATCACCATTGACGAGAACAAAGTACCATTATTCGCAAATGGTCATCGGCTGCGACTATATCATAGGCCGATCTCAAGGGAGGCTTTTATTTCACAAGTTTTAGCTAATCTAGAGTATCAGTTAACGTCAGTACATGGATTTTTAAACCCTGTGAATTCCTAAAAGTTGCAGTTTCCACACATATTTTTGTACATAAATAATTGGTTTTTCTTTCATTATGTATTTTATCTATTTTAATTTTTCTTGCACTTGATCGGTTTGTTTTGAAGAACTGTGTGTAGGAACTTATTGGAGGAGCAGCAGCTGTGACTGGGCCAGATGACTGTAGACACCCCATATTTGTTCCTGATCTAATAAAGCTCTTTGAAAAGATGGATAATTCGTGGTCTTCCACAGATAAAATTTGCTTATACTACAGTCTGATGCAGCTGCAACTCCGCCACATTTTCCCGTTCTGCCAAATTTCGTAGCTGCGACTCCACCACTTTTCCTTTGCTTCACTTTTTCACAATTGAGAGTCCACCACTTTTGCTCATTTGGCCAAATTCCACAGTGGCGACTCCGCTATTTCTGCTTACCTTTCTAAGTTGGCAGCTACTACTCCACCATTTCCACTTCATTTTTATTCCTTCCCGACAGCTGAGAATCCGCTACCTTTGTCCATTCCACTAAATACAACAGCTGAGACTCTGCTACCTTCGTCCATTCCGCTAAATATAGCAACTGAGACCCCGCTACCTTTGTCCATTCTAATAAATCTAGCACCAACGATTTCATTCTTTCCACTTCATTCTCGCTCTTCCGTACAGCTGCGACTGCCATTTTTGGCTTATTTTGCTAGATTTCGCAGCTGATACTCCGCCAGTTTGCCTGCTCTCCGATTCATGATGCCAATAATGGTGTGACTAGGAGTTAGTTTTGGCGCTCGCTCCACAAGGTCTAGTTATGATCCACCATGAAGGAAATTTTGGATGCCTTGAGTAGCTATCAGCCTGAGTGGCAGTGGCCACGTCACTTTGGCACATGTGCATTTATACTCGCAAGGACGATGACCGACTGTAATGATTAATCCATGGCTCAAAATCATAAAAATAAGGTACAGATCCCATCTTTTACATGATTTGGCAGAAAAATAATACAATAATAATGATTATGTCCTATCACAACCCTCGATTAATGAACCCATGCGAATTACACTTTAAGAATTATGTTAAGGTCATAATTGTAATTATTTTCCGTCACCTTACCTGATTTTGCACTTGTTATTCCTATCTTCCAACTTCATCGCTTCAATAGAACGTTCATACTGGCGCAGACTGGCCTAAAACCTGATTTTTGAACCCCAACGACCCTTTGCATGTTCGTAAGTTGCAACTTTCCAATTCTAAACCGGAAATTGTTGAATTTTGAACCTCGAGGGAGATTAAAATGGGAAACCTAGTCCGACATGAACCAGTAAATACAGACGTTGTACATGCCAATGCATAGGTTCTTAATATTTTTATAGCAGCAAGTTGGATGGCATATTTTGAATGGTTGAACGGATTTCACACAGAAACCGCATTGCAATTCGCCCTCAACCTGACTGATACTCACTCTGAGGTGAGAGGACTGCGCATGGATGCTACAGAGGAAATCATAGCTAAAGTTACTGGTTTACCCATGGTTGGGAAGAGGTTATTTGGACGGAAGGCACATAATGCAAATGCGGCGAGGGAGTTTTTGTCAGTTGGAGAGAAGTCATTCCAAAGCACCGTGGGCTGGAACTGGCATCCTTACCACCACCCTAGAATCAAGTGGCAATCTTTGTGAAAAGATATATTTCTTGTGGAGGTAGGTACCAAGTTGTTTCCTTCTCTGAACTTCCCTTACTGTCTCATTTACGCCATGGTAATTTAGTTAATTTACCATTTTATCTACTTAAAGCCATACAAATGATGGCTGGATATGCAAGAACTGCCCAGCACCCAGTTTGCTCCCTTACTAATCATGGATTAATTAAGTCACTAGTCCTAAGAGCCATTTCAATTCGTAATTTAACTTAGGAGCAATTTTTGGCTGGAGATGCGCCAATCATACAACCCGTATTGGAAGAGAGGGGTGCTGGTGAAGATAGTGAGGACCGGAGTTCCTCAATCCCAGTTGGGGGGGAGGCTGGAGCATCAGAAAACTAGGTCAATGATGAAGGGAAAGTAAATAAAGGAGAAGCAGTAGTAACAGAAAACCCTATAGTAGGGGAAATTGTGATGGAAACAATGGATCAGGAGGAAGAAAGAGTAGAATCTGTAACTACAGAAGAAGATATTCAATTAAAAGAAGTTGAAACTGGAGCAGTTGTTGAAGCTGCGATAGTTGAAGCTACAATTACATAAACAAAAATTCAAAGGGAAGGACATCAGACAGTAGAAGAAGGGATTGTGGAAGTTTTGGAAGTTGAATCCTCTTCAGAAAGAAGGGGTACCATTATTGAAGAAGAAAAGACTAAGGTAGGGACCCCTGTGTCAAAGAAATGAGGAGTAATATCAAGAAACAGGAGCCAGACACCTACTACAACAAAGAAAAGGAAAATCAGAACTGTTAAAGTACCAATAGCAGTAGGCATGGAGGAACACCTAGTGGGAATGGTGAGAAGAAGGATTCGATCAGCAACAACAAAAGAAGCAGTTGCGATAGAAAAAGAATAGAAGAAGTGGAGACAATGGATGCAACTGGGGGTAATATCGAATCACCCCTAGAAGAGATAGTAGAGGTAGCAGAAGTAGCAGGGATAGCGGAAGCAGTAAGAAAGAATAGGGAACCATCTTGCGTGGAGAAAATACATGTGAGAGGAATAGATTTAGAGATTCTGATGTTGAACCCTAAGTCATCTACTGTTATGTAGGAACCTCCTAGAGAAGAACCCCAAATTGAAAATATCTTGCTTGAAAATGAACTATTAAAAGAAGCGGTGCAGATATTGTGAAATGAACTGGAAAGATGGAAGGGAGTAGCTGGAAAACAAGCTGAGAAAAATTTGAACACTTTAGCAAATGCCGCAAATTTGTTGGAAAATCCATCTTTTGCATTTGAAAATGAGGAGTATGGGGAGACTATTTGTCCAGAGTGTGGGGATATATTTTCTGCAGCAGGACACAGAGTTGTTGTGTTGGGACTTTCATCACAAAATCATGTACAGATATAGGAGGTGGAAGAAGGAATGATAGGAATCGAATTGATAGGGGAAATTGAGCCAAGAATTGAAGAGATCCCTGATTTGAATATAGGGGATGAAACAGTACAATCCCAACCACCAGGGGATACTGAACTTCTTCAGGACCAGTCTCATTAGACAAAAGAATCTGATATAAACTAGATACAATCTCAGAAGCTCAAAGAAATTGAGGAACAACGGACTGTTACACAAGAACCAGTACCCTTGAAAATGTTTAGTGAAGCTGCAATTCAGATAGCAACATTTAAAATCAAGGACCAGGAGAAAAACAGTGTTACACAAGAACCAGTGTTTCCAAAATCATTTGCTATAGTGGCAACACAAACTGAGATGGCTGAGATTGAAATGGAAAAGGAGGATGCTACTACACAAGAACCAGCAGTCCTAAGAATATTGACTGAGAATGTAACACAGACTGAGGAAGTTGAGGAGAATATGGAAATAAAGAATGCTGTTACACAAGAACCAGCATCCCTAAAACCCATGGATAAGACTGCACTACATGCACAGACCACTGCAACCCCACCAGAGGATGAAACTGTCACAGTGCCAAGGCAAGATAAGGAAGTCATTTATCTGGATTTTGATGATGAGAAGGAGGTAGAAGACATACAGATTCAATGGCTGCAGAAGAAGGTTCTCTGGTTAAATCTCGAGTTGGATAAATGGCTCAAGTGGATTGAACAGGTATAATCTCTCTCCAGGAACATAGGAATTTCATTAAGGGATTGAGAGAAAAGTGGGCTGAGGAGCTATTCTTCCAGAAACTCTGGTGGGAGAAACTCCAAGAAACATTGGAAGGATTAAAGAAACTTAAGTCCCTGCAACAAGAAAAAGACAAAATGTACACTCTCTCCATAGAATTGTTGAGTTGCAGGGCTCCATCCCCCTCTTACCCTGTTTTTCTCCATGAGCAGACAACCTTATTCCAATTAAGAGCTCTCAAGGACGGGAGATCATTTGATTTGGCAACAACTACTCAGTTTTTGGAGACTTTTCTGAAGAGTGACTTTGAGGACTAACATTTTTTATGTGAATTGTATTTACATGACAGGGATTGCTACATTGACTTTCCATCTAATCCTTTACCTATTCTAGGGGATATTCAGCTGAGGGAATTTTCTTCCTTTGTCATTAACCATGTAAGATGGCACAATGCTTTCCAAACCATCCTTAGGAACGAGGAGAATTCTACTCTTTGGATTAGGGGGGAACCTCAGAATCCATCATCATTTATGGAAAATCATGCTAAAACTCTCAGGGTTCCCTAAATTGCCCAATATTTTGAGAGACTGCAAGATAGACTGCTTACCACATGTGTCCCAATGATTCTCAATATGTTGTAGGATGCCCTGGAAGGTAGTAAATACAAATGGATGTACTCTTCCTCATCTCTTAAGGAAATGGATCCACATGGCTTTGAAAATTTTAGGCAAGCTTTGACAAGGATTCCTAGATATGTGTGGTGCATCGAAAGGTGTGGGTCTTGGTGGCTTGGTTTGAGATTCAAATTTCCTCTCATTTGGTTGGCTATAAGCAATTCTTATAGAACCAGCTATGCTCTAACATTAGAAGAAGAAGAGTTGTGGTGGGGGCATTGGGTATCTTGCTATGGGTTTCTTCCTTGAGGGGAGGCACCGGAACTTGCTTACAATCTTACAAATCTCCACAGATTCCACTTGAATTCAAATTCGGATTAAGGGAGGTTGTTGCATGAAGACATGCAATTGGATAGTTGGGGGGAGATGTTGGGTCTAGGAAATGCCCCTTTTTGGCCTTCCTTATTACATCATTTTGTCCTAATTACATCCTACTTTTATAAGTTGTATCCATGTCTTTCTTCAGATCAACCAATAATATGGTAGGTATAATTTGTTATTACATTATATGTTTTATGCCTAATATTGTTAAAGATTATGGATTTTAGTCCTTGGTTTATACTAATCTGTGCGATTTCATGTATCCAAGGTCTAAAGCACAGGTGTATCAGCCCAGCGGTGCCAGCTGTTACTCTTTCAAGCCTAATTCCTCATACTCCAAGGCACAGCACATCCTCCACGCAAACTATATCAGATCCCCACTGTAATAGATTCCCCTGAAGCAGAGCCTAGCTGCTACATACATGTGGCGTTCTACCTGCTGAGTCTGTTGATCCATTAACCATCAAAGCAACAACATCTTTCACAATTAACAAACCTGTTTAATACGTTGTATCAGTTAGCCGTAACTCCGCAACATGAAGATCATAGATCTTCATTGCTGTGCGATTTTAGTGGATCTGAAACTGTATTTCTTTTGTATAAATTCCAGAAGGCTCTTGTATCCTAGGGTTGGACAATCACTACTTTGTGTAAGCTGTAATAGAGCACTAAGACTCACGATCTTCCATCATTAATATGAGAGCAGAGTTCTTCATTTCTGTGTCTTAATTTGGTGTGACTCTCAGCGTCTTTGTTAGAAGGCTAAATCCCGCCTTCTCCCAGAGATAGCTGGTTTAAATAGGTAGAGTAGTTTAGTTTTACTTTTGTTGTGTGGTTTGGAATGATTGCTGACATTATTGGTAGTTGTAACAGAGTTTAGCTTTCCTTTCTGGTAGTTTGTAATTGCATCTTGAATAGCTGTAATAGAGTGGTGTGACAGTCGATTGTGTAGGATAATTTACTTAATTGCATGCGTGTTTTAATCAGCTATGACAACCAATCTCAATTCCAATTATCTTCTAGTTGTTTATGCTTTCTAGGATTTCCAATAATTATCAGTTAGAGTTCAATCTTGTGTTTTAATTTTGGTTGGTGTTGTATCTTCAATTACATTCATAAATTAGACAATTAATGGTAGAATTATAGTAGCTACTAGATAGATCATTTTGGTAAAGATTGAATGTTGTAGTTTGATAATTATAGGATTTAACTTCTTGCAAAAGTAATCTAGTTTCATTTCATCATTAGATCATTAACTTGTTGGGTTGATTTCTGTAGGGAAGTTGCTTTATTTTGGATTCTTAGATGTATGAATTAGAATAGTGTTCTTAGAGAATGAGTTGGCTAGACACACAGGTAGGATCATTAATTACATTCAATAAATCAACTGCTTGATCTGTTTATGCATAGACTGTGCTTATTGCCTTTGAAATAAAAGACCTTCCTGGGTTTGACAATTTATATTGACCATTCTGTGTGTTAGCTTTAATAACTGACATATAGGGTGACCAACACTTACGCTGTTTCAGCTGAGCGACTAGCTGTTCTAGCTCATTAGGTGCCAGATTAGGATTGATATTCAATGTTTTTCCTGGCCCAAATTCTACTGGAACACTCTTCGAATTCTTAAGTACTGGAATTACATTGTCATCACCGATTAGAGTTTCTTCTGTAAGCTTTTCTTGTTTTGCTACAGCTAGAGTACTATCCTGACACTAGGAAGGACGACACATGAGGTCAAGGTAAACTGCAGAATGGCCGACACAGGGTATATCCTTGAACAGTGAACACGACACAAAATGACTTACGCAGTGTCTGACATAATGGGGTAAACAAGTCTGAAATGTAAGAGACATTTAACAGACCCTCCATATGGTTGGAAGAATAACCAACCGGGGGAGTAAATAACTCGGAGGAAATGTTCAGCCTGAGGCCAAAAACTAAACCCAACCGACAAGATAGACTCAAGTAGGTGATGTGTTCAAGGATAGGACTTGACTGAAACTGCCTTTAACAATGAAGATATGATGTGTTTTCCCGTTCCTTATTCTTTTTAGATAAAAGAATAGCCTTCTTGTGGATTTAATGAGTCCAATAAAGAATGAAAACTCAATAGGTCCAACCATGTAAATAGTTTAATGAGCCCATGGGAGGAAGACTCAATACCTTCTTCATAATTTAAAGAGTTCGAAGAAGAGATAGAAGATTACTTTATATGTACTGATCTCTGGATTTTAGTATCGAGCCGAGATCTGTTCTTGCTCGCCGGTGTTTTCAATTTTAAGGAGTCTGAAAAACTTAAACAATAACTCCATATATCTGCTCATGGATTTTAGTATCGAGCCCAAGCAGATTAATGCTCGCCGGTGTTTTCCTGTTTATAGAGTCTGAAAAACTTAAACAATCCTCTATTTACCCTCTCGTGGATTTCACATCGAGCCCGAGTAGGTATATGCTCGCTTGGTATTTTCATATTTAGAGAGTCTGAAAACCCTAAAGAGAGACTCCAGAAGGTCCTTTTTCATATATTTAGTCTCCTCCCCCGAAAAAGTATAAAACAATGAAAGGAGAACTCTTCTAGCGCATACTGACGTATACCTAGAGTATACCTTTTTCGTAGTTAATCCACTGAGGCCCGGAAAAAGGGGTAATTCTATACCTGAGTGGATGAGCCTTCGGATATTTTAACAAGCTCGAGGAGGACAAGTCTGCTCGGCAATCTTGTTTAGGTTTAAATAGTCCAAACAAGAGCTTAAAATGACTTAAAGGTCAGCTTCTGGGATCGTAACTTCATGTCCTGCCAAAAAACTAGGTTTTCAACAAAATATTAGTCGATGACGCAAAAATCTTAAATAATATATGAATTTGAAATGTTTAGCTAACTGACAAGATTTATCGTTAATAAATTTGAGCTCAGGAGACGAATTCGACAACAATTGAGTGAAAATTGAACTTGGATCAGTTTTATACCTTATTTTGTGTTTCAATTGATTAATTAGGGTTTTTTTAAAAATGTTTGAAACTATGGAAAATTAAAAATTATAGGTAAAAATTAAAATCCAATTATATATATGATTTCATTGTTAACAAATCAATTTGCATTTTGTGTTGTAGGGCAAACATTGGGCACCTTTTCACGAATTTCAAATCTCCTTTGTGATCGAACGGAGCATCCAATCGCCAAACTGCTTCCACCAAGTAAGTAGAAATCAACCAAACTTGCATTTCAATGGTTTATTTTTAAAATTTTGAGGAAAAATGGCCCGAAACGCGATGCTCATAACGTTTTATGCGCAGGCGCTACTGTATATACATAACAGTAGAGTACGAAGGCAATGGGCGCTACTTTGCTCAAACAGAGTAGCGCCTACACGCTACTGTGTAGTATACACAGTAGCGTACATACTTGCAAAGCTAAATTAAAGCGCCGAGACTCAAAATTTTTGGGGTTTTTGTGCAGAATGGTCTTACAATGGAGGGAAAGGGAGAATGAAGACATGGATAGACTAGCTATGCAAGACCCGGCTACCCTCCATGCACTCCGTAGATGCGGTTTGTTGAAATTTTATCGAACCGTAAACATGCGGGCACTAAACAAGCTGTTTCGGAGATTGATTCAGTATTGGGATGTCGATACTAATACCTTCATCATCCGGGGGAAAACTCTTGAGCTTACCGTTGAGGATATATACTTTATTACCGGTCTCTCAAGGAGAGGAGACGTAATCAATCTAAAAGGAACATCTCGCTTGGGTGCACGATCAGTGCAAGAATATGTGAACACCTACTGTGTTGCCGGAGCAGAAAAATCGGGAATCCAAATCCTGATTTCAACTATTGATGGTCTTCCGCTGAAAGTGATAGTGAGCATGATATACAGCTATGTTACAAGAAAAAGTACTTCAACCTAGGCGTAGTACTTCTTCAGGTAGAGCCCATTTCTGGGCTCGTCCAACTTATTACCTTCGTAATCCACCAGTTCGTAGGCACCTTTCTTCAATACTTTAGAAATGATATAAGGTCCGAGCCATCTGGATTTGAATTTACCGGGTCCCAAAGGTTCTTTGTCTTGATCCCAAAGTAGGACCAAATCTCCTTCAATGAAAACTCTAGGTTTAACGGATTTGTCGTATTGTCCTTTGACTCGTTTTTTGTGAACCTCGTTTGTTGTAAGCGCATCCCGGCGTTGTTCATCTAGATGTTCTAAGCGTAACAAACGTTCTTCAAGTATTGAAGTATCGGGTAGTAACTGAACTGCTAGTTTTAGCGAAGGAATCTCGCATTCAATCGGCACCACTTCCTCTATCCCATGCACAAGTTGGAAAGGAGAGAAACCAGTAGCAGTCTTAACATTTGCTCGATAAGCCCAAAGAGCCGGGTATAGCATGATGTGCCAGTTATTCCGACTGGCATTAACAGTTAGTTGTAATATAACCTTTAACGTTTTATTCACTGCTTCAACTTGTCCATTCGCCTGAGGATAGTATGAGGACAAATGTTCTTGTCGAAAACCAAGCATTGTATATAACTCAGTCATCATGCTATTTTGGAAATGACTACCATGGTCAGTCACTATCTCTTTAGGTATACCAAACCGTGCTATGATCTGATTAAATACGAAATAAGCGGCAGTTTCTCCATCTTCCTTAACAGTAGGCATTGCCTCTTCCCACTTAGTAAAGTAGTCAACGGCAACGATGATGTAATGATGTCCTCCAGCTGAAACTGGATTACATGTCATGAAATCAACCCCCCATTTTGTGAAGGGACCTGCTGTAATTACAGGATGAAGAGGAGCTGGGTGTGCCCTCATTTTCTTAGTGAAAAACTGACACGGTCGACAGTGTTTCACTGCTTCTACACAATCTTTAAAGATCGTGGGCCAAAAATATCCGGCACGCAGTATCTTCTGAGCTGTTGCCAACCCGGAAAGATGTCCCCCACAAGCTCCACTGTGGGCATCATTTAACACTGCTTTAACTTCTTCCCTAGTTAAGCAACATCGTAAAATGGAATCTACCCCACGCCGATATAAAGTATCAGAGATAATAAGGTAATTTTTCGCATGGGTTTTAAGTTTACGTCGCTCTTCTCAGGAAAAAGTGGTAGGACACCTCAAAGTCTGGAGATATATTAAGATATCTCCGTACCATGGGTCAGAGGAGGCGATGAGAAAGATATGTTCGTCAGGGAAAGATGTTTCTTCCTCCACGCGTTCTAGGTCACTTGGAAATTCTGAAATTAATTCCGCGAATACTAGTGATTTTTTTGATTTAGCTGATTGGAAAACCAAATCGAATTCTTGTAGAATTACAATCCATTTATTGTATTTCCCACCAATGATTCGTCGGGTGAGAACGTACTGGAAAGGGTTTACCTCTTCTATCACTGTAGTGGTTCGTAAAAGTATATAGTGACGAAGCCTCTGGACCGCAGCGAGTGCTAACTTCTCAACGTGCGAGTATTTAACCTCAGGGGCTATCAATGCGCGAGAAAGATAGTAGACAACATGTTCTTGGAACATATCGTCTTCCTGAACCAAAACTATACCAATTGTAGTAAGAGATGCCGCCAGGTATAACAGAAAATCTTTTGAGTAATCTGGCGGGCTTAACAAGGGTGCTGAAAGAAGTGCCTTTTTTAATGCTTCAAAGGATGATTGTGCAGCTTCATCCCACACAAAGTAAGAATTTTGTTTGAGTAGCCTCATAAAACCTTTGGTAATTTTGGCGTAGTTTATTATAAATCGCCGTAAGAAATTAGACATGCCTTGCAGACTTTGAAGTTGTCGCAAGGTGCGAGGAGGAGGCAGATTTACAATCGCCTCAACTTTAAGTGGGTCAACCATTATGCCACTATTAGAGACAATGAAACCTAGTAAACGTCCCGATTCGACACAGAATACACATTTGTTCGGATTCAAACGAATCTTATATTTTCTGCATCTTTCAAACACTTGTCTAAGGTGATCCGGATGGTCCCGTCTCTTTCGAGATCGCGCCGGGAGATCATCCAAGTAAGGTTCTACAATGTGTTTGATGTCATGAAAAGCAAAATTCATTGCTCGCTGGAAGGTAGCCCCAGCATTCTTCAAACCAAATGGCATTTTCCGATAAGCAAAGGTGCCCCATGGGAAAATGAAAGCTGTTTTATGCTGATCTTCATGTTTGATCTCTATTTGATTATATCCCGAAAAACCATCCATAAAAGAGAACATTTTGTTGATGTATATGTAACTTCGGAATGTATTTCACATATATGTATATTGTATTCCTATAGAGATGGTATTATTCCTCTATAAGGAAGTGTCGTCATTTATATTGTAAGTGTCGTAACTTATACTTGATAGGTTATTAGACCACCTTGTTTGGGGTCGGCCTTGTATAAGTCATGTGGGTCAAAGGGTTATTAGACCACCCTATTGGGAGTCGGCCCACTCAGCATTATTTTATGTGGTTAAGTTCGAGCCGACATGAGTTAGGTAAAAAGGCAAGTCAAGTCAAGTATAAATAGAGTGCGGGAGGCACTCTATTTACTCACTCACTTCACACACATGCTCTCAAGGAGGAGAGGCGCACTTATGGAGGAGGAGGACTGCTGCTAGGTTATGGCTATCTCTCTTGGTTGGTTGTATCATTGCTCTATCTATCTCTGAGGAAGTTATTGGGGTTTTTCACCTTTATGGTTTTCCCCAAGTAAATCTTTGTGTCTCTTGTGTGCTTGCATTATTGTCTCCATGATTGATATGCTGTAGATATGCTGTACATGTTGTTCTCTCAGTTAAGATCCTAGATCAGATTGAAGTAAATTCAGAAAATTTAACATGGTATCAGAGCTAGCCTGAAAGAAGGCATGATATGGCATGTATGACACTTGTTGCACTTACGATGCTAGGGCTTGATATAGCAAAAACCAGTCATCGTAGCACTTTCGCTATAAATCCGTTTTGGCGAAGTTTTCGGATCTGAAATTGTTACAGGCCAAAGATAAGATCTCCAAGTATCTTGTGTCCAAAGGACAACGTCTAATTCGTTGTACTTTGTGATTTATGATGTGTACAATATAGGGTTTCTGCCTCTTCCAGATCTGAGTCAAAATCAGGTGACCTTGGGAAAAAGGTCATATCTTGGGATAGGAAGATCCAAATGAAATTTCGTAAAAAGTGACAGGTAGTACACAGTCTGTACTATCTCAGAAAACTTTTTCAGAGGCGGAAGTTGAACCAGTGACACGTGGCACGCCGTACAAGTTCGCTCTCCTGTTTTATCCCAAAACAGGTCACGTTACGACATTTGGCATAACTCTCTCTCAGAGAGTCCAATTGAGGTCAGACCTGTCAGGATGGAAAGGTAACAGGCCGAGATATCTCAGAAAACTTTTTCAGAGGCTGAAGTTAAAACAGTGACACGTGGCACGCCGTACAAGTTCGCTCTCCTGTTTTATCCCAAAACAGGTCACGTTGCGACATTTGGCATAACTCTCTCTCAGAGAATCCAATTGAGGTCAGACCTGTCAGGATGGAAAGATAACAGGTCAGGCTATCTCAGGAAACTTTTTTCAGACCCTGTGGATCAAAAATTTCGGAGTTACACCACAAACTATCAGGTACATATTTCTGTCAAAACAGAATTATTTTTTGGTACCTTCATTCATGGCTTCCGGAATTTAGGGCTTTGGAGAAAGTTGGAATTTTTGTAATCGGAGACCACGGCTGAATGCTACTCATCAAAATAAAAATTTAGAGACCAAAATCAGAATTTTTGGTTGGGCAGAAGGCCGGGCTTGATCAGACCCTAGTTCGGGACTTTGATCAGGAAAGTGGAAAATTAGGGCTTCTGTAAAAATGGGAATTTTTGAAATCTGAGACCACGGCTGGAAGCTCCTCAGAAAAATAGAAGCTTAGAGCTTTGGATCAAACCTTTTGATTGGGAAAAAGAGTGGGATTCATCAAAACCCAGTTCAGGGTCACGTCCAGTGAATCCGGAAGTTTCAAAGGCAAAATTGAGGAGTGAAACTTTGCAGTTTTCAAATTATGAATATACCAATTTGATCAGCTCATCAAGGCGCATATTTCTATGCTTTTGGAAGTTTGAAATTCAAAGTTTGAATTTTTGGGGTTTCTTTGACAAACCCATATCCAGCTCCAAGTCCAGTTCTTGCAAATCAAGTGGATTGGGTTAATCCTAGAAGAAGATGGATTGATCATCTACATGAGTGAAGAAGTTCCTGTTTCAGAGGGAGATGAGGCTAAGGCCCTACATTAGAAGATTACAAGCGATCTCGACAGGTATGACTCATCGAGGTATGTTTCGATATTTGTCCATGATTAAGTTTATGGTATGTTTGTCTTCATGTTATTACGGTTAGTACAATTTTGATTTTAGATTTGTCGTTTCACCTTAACAAAATTATGAATGCATGATAGAAGATATTCATTGGTTAGGGTGTTGACACTTATGATTGTACTAATGCATTATGGTGTTGTATGAGGTTTATGTTCTTTACTAACATGAAAGGTACACCAAGAAAGGCAAAGCATGTTCCAGTTCAAGAACATATGATCATGAGGATAAAGACTCATCCATTGTCATGGATCTCATAGAAGATCCATTTACGAGGTATGTATAACTTAGTTTTGTAATAGTTAACCTATGATATATACAGGTTACTAGCACAAGTCATTGAAGAAGAAAAAGAAGACATCATGTGAGTATGTTAGACATAATTAGCTAGCATGCTAATCCAGGTATGTTTTTACTATATCAAGTTAGAATCTCACCTTGTGATAAGATCCTTTATTTAAGTATACTTGGCATGATTGATTATGATTATTCATTGAAGTTAATAATCATGGTTGTATGCATATTATGTTTCTTACCATAATTGATGATATGACTAACCAGAAGAATCATGAAGGTATAGGTTTGAATAATCACAGGTTTTATGCATTTTATATCTCTTATCTTGATTGATGATTCAACGAACCTGAAGAGTCATAGGTTTGAGTAATTACAGGTTTAGACATGTTATGTTTATTATGATTTGACTAACCATAAGAATCCTACATAAACCTTGAATGCTAATGCTTATTATTTATGTTTGAAATGATCATGACTATACATGCTTGAGATTATTGTGTTTTAATAGTATACTAATATGAGATCACAAGGATAACACATTCATGATACTAATAAGCATGCATAGGGACCAAGGATGAATATGAGATTCAAGAACAGGTAATCCAGGAAGCAAAGAACAAGAGGGAGTACACTCCAGTGGTTTATGCAAGGATGCAGATATTCAGAGGGAGTTGATCATCTCTCTACATCCCACAACAGAAAGGTGTAGAAGAAGCTACTTCAGATTAGGACTCCAGTAGCTCCTGCAAGGAAGCGAAGACTCAGAGGGAGTCCACCCAACGAACAAACAAAGATAAGTATTTGAATTGTCATTTCTTAAATAATACTGTTCAAAAATGTATATACTGATGTTCCTAGAATTAGGTTGTGTATTATGCATATTAGAATAATTGCATTGATGAACAGTATACTACTAATATGCATGGGTAAGTAGCCTATGGCACTGTACAACATTCCATTGCTACTTATCTAGAATGAAACCTCTTTGCTGACATGTTGGGAGTTGTGCACACTCTTAACAATGTTCTGGTAGAGATTGGAAGGCATCTAGAAAGTTACGGGATATGGATAAATGTTGTATTGAAGCATTGGCTAAGATAATTGCATGACTGTATGGCATATTTCTTTATGTGTAAGAATTTGTTCTGAAAACTATAAGATGTTTTCTAATCATGCAATTTAACTTGTTGTGTAGGAAAGATCATATGCCATCTCCTACAAAAGGACTACAACATTTGTTCCAGCAAGAAAGATATCTATTGAAGATATTGAAGTTCCCAGGATCTGGGATGAAGAAATGGAATGCCATGATCCATAGATCATGAAGAAGATATTTGGGATGCAGTCCCAAGACCTGACAGGGAGTCATATGTATGCAGATTGAAGAAAGCCTTGTATGGCTTGAAGCAAGCTCCCAGAACTTGGTATGGTGAAGATAGATTGATTGCCGACACGCAGCGGAAGCTTACTACCGAGTTCGAGATGAAGAACTTGGGGATGATGCACTATTTGTTTTTGGCATGGAGGTGTGGCAAAGTACAGATAGAATCTTCCTTGGACAAGGGAAGTATGCAGTAGAGATCCCAAAGAGGTTCGGGATGATGGATTGCAAGGCCATGGCCACACCTATGGCATCGAATCTGAAGCTTCTATGTGATGCTTCATCTGAGTCAGTTGATGTCTCTATGTATCGTCAGATGATTGGGTCCTTGATGTACCTGACGAACACGAGACCATACATTTGCTTTGCTGTGAACACATTGAGCCAGTTCCTGACGGATCCGAGAAGTGTTCACCTGGTTACTGTAAAGCATGTTCTGAGGTACCTGAAGGGTACAGTGGATTATGGGCTCAGGTATGAGGCGAATCAAAAGTTTAACCTGGAAGGTTATGTTGATTCAGATTGGGCTGGCAGTGCTGCAGACAGGAAGAGCACATCTGGGTGCCGCTTCAGTATGGGATCAGGTGTGATCTCTTGGTTTAGCAGGAAGCAGTCCTGCGTAGCACTGAGTACAGCTGAGGCAGCGTATGTTGTAGCCTGTTCAGCTAGTTGTGAGGCAGTATGGCTACGGAAGCTACTGTCTGAGTTATTTGATCTCCCGTTGGAGGCTACTGGTATCTTCTGTGATAACCAGAGTTGTGTGAAGCTGTCCGAGAACCCAGTGTTTCATGATAGGTCGAAACACATAGAGATCAAATATCACTATATCAGGGATATGGTGCAGAGAGGAGCTGTGAAGCTCCTGTATGTTGCGACGGACGAGCAGATTGCAGATGTGCTGATGAAGCCACTAGCCAGGGTGAAGTTCGAGTACTTCAAAGAGAGGCTTGGCGTGCTTCAGATCAAGGATACTTCGAGGAAGAAGTGATGGACACATTTGCTGAAGCCATTCCAAGCATGTTGGAAGGAGGATCCTTCACATGGCTGTGGATGTAAGCGCTGGATGATGAGCATCATGATGATGTTCTGGTTTCTGCTTGGATATGATCAGTTGGATCATTTTATGTATGTATGTATGCATCATGTTGGATGCTTGGACCATGTATCTGTATATGTATCAGGTGGATACATTGTATGATCAGGTGGATCATGTATGGTGATATGTATCATGTATTTGTATTTGTATCAGGTGGATACATTGATGATCAGGAGGATCATGTATGATGATATGTATCAGGTAGATACTTGGTATGCATCAGGTAGATGCATTGATGATCGGGAGGATCATGTATGATGATACATATCATGTATTTGTATCAAGTGGATACATTGATGATCAGGAGGATCATGTATGATACTTGGTATGCATCAGGTAGATGCATTGATGATCAGGAGGATCATGTATGATGATATGTATCATGTATTTGTATCAGGTGGATACATTGATGATCAGGAGGATCATGTATGATACTTGGTATGCATCAAGTAGATGCATTGATGATCAGGTGGATCATGCAGCAGGATGTTGCAGTGATGATCAGGATGATCATAGATGACGAGCTTCAGGATGTTACTCCAGATGACATGCAGCAGGACGTTGCAGTGATGATGATCAGGATGATCATGGATACATCAGGATGATGTATGGTGAGTATCAGGTTGATACTCTATGGCCGTGGATCAGGTTGTGCAGATGAGCATGTAATTCGTTGCCCTGGGAGATTTGCAGATGGTCTTTCGAGGTTTTGCCTATGGCATGTAATTCGGTGCCCTGGGACATCTGGCAAATGCTCTTTCGAGGTTTTGCTCTGGGAGGACATGTAATTCGTTGCCCTGGGAGATCTGCAGATAGTCTTTCGAGGTTTTGCCTATGGCATATAATAGCGCCCTGGGATATCTGGCAGACGCTCTTGCGAGGTTTTGTCCTATGGCATGTAATTCGTTTCCCTGGGAGATCCGATAGGTTGGGCTGTGTGCCCGTAATCAGTCCTGGGATGCTCTTGCGAGGTTTTGCCATGACCACATGTAATTCGTTGCCCTGGGAGATTTCAGGTCGGAGTTGTGTACCCGTAACATCCTGAGATGCTCTTGCGAGGTTTTGTGGTGGACCACATGTAATTTGTGCCCTGGGAGATTTCAGGTCGGAGTTGTGTACCCGTAACATCCTGAGATGCTCTTGCGAGGTTTTGTGGTGGGGTCACATGTAATAGCGCCCTGGGAGATCCTACAGGTCGGAGTTGTGTACCCGTAACATCCTGGGATGCTCTTTCGAGGTTTTGTGACGCACGTAATAAGTCCTGAGGATTCCACAGTATGGCCAGGGATGACGAAGACCTGCAGGTGGTGGGCCTACATCCAGTATGAAAAAGGACTGGCTCTGTAGAACTTCCTATGACGAGTAGATTCAGAGATTGATTGAGATAGCAGCAGCAGTGACGATGATGATGACTCGATGACGATTATCCAGTGACGATGATCCAGAGAAGATGACTTGTGCTAGAAGAACTGTGCTGAGAAATACCTTCCTAGTTAAGAGGGAGTGTTGATGTATATGTAACTTCGGAATGTATTTCACATATATGTATATTGTATTCCTATAGAGATGGTATTATTCCTCTATAAGGAAGTGTCGTCATTTATATTGTAAGTGTCGTAACTTATACTTGATGGGTTATTAGACCACCTTGTTTGGGGTCGGCCTTGTATAAGTCATGTGGGTCAAAGGGTTATTAGACCACCCTATTGGGGGTCGGCCCACTCAGCATTATTTTATGTGGTTAAGTTCGAGCCGACATGAGTTAGGTAAAAAGGCAAGTCAAGTCAAGTATAAATAGAGTGCGGGAGGCACTCTATTTACTCACTCACTTCACACACATGCTCTCAAGGAGGAGAGGCGCACTTATGGAGGAGGAGGACTGCTGCTAGGTTATGGCTATCTCTCTTGGTTGGTTGTATCATTGCTCTATCTATCTCTGAGGAAGTTATTGGGGTTTTTCACCTTTATGGTTTTCCCCAAGTAAATCTTTGTGTCTCTTGTGTGCTTGCATTATTGTCTCCATGATTGATATGCTGTAGATATGCTGTACATGTTGTTCTCTCAGTTAAGATCCTAGATCATATTGAAGTAAATTCAGAAAATTTAACATGGTATCAGAGCTAGCCTGAAAGAAGGCATGATATGGCATGTATGACACTTGTTGCACTTACGATGCTAGGGCTTGATATAGCAAAAACCAGTCATCGTAGCACTTTCGCTATAAATCCGTTTTGGCGAAGTTTTCGGATCTAAAATTGTTACAGGCCAAAGATAAGATCTCCAAGTATCTTGTGTCCAAAGGACAACGTCTAATTCGTTGTACTTTGTGATTTATGATCTGTACAATATAGGGTTTCTGCCTCTTCCAGATCTGAGTCAAAATCAGGTGACCTTGGGAAAAAGGTCATATCTTGGGCTAGGAAGATCCAAATGAAATTTCGTAAAAAGTGACAGGTAGTACACAGTCGGTACTATCTCAGAAAACGTTTTCAGAGGCCGAAGTTGAACCAGTGACACGTGGCACACCGTACAAGTTCGCTCTCCTGTTTTATCCCAAAACAGGTCACGTTACGACATTTGGCATAACTCTCTCTCAGAGAGTCCAATTGAGGTCAGACCTGTCAGGATGGAAAGGTAACAGGCCGAGATATCTCAGAAAACTTTTTCAGAGGCTGAAGTTAAAACAGTGACACGTGGCACGCCGTACAAGTTCGCTCTCCTGTTTTATCCCAAAACAGGTCACGTTGCGACATTTGGCATAACTCTCTCTCAGAGAATCCAATTGAGGTCAGACCTGTCAGGATGGAAAGATAACAGGTCAGGCTATCTCAGGAAACTTTTTTCAGACCCTGTGGATCAAAAATTTCGGAGTTACACCACAAACAATCAGGTACATATTTCTGTCAAAACAGAATTATTTTTTGGTACCTTCATTCATGGCTTCCGGAATTTAGGGCTTTGGAGAAAGTTGGAATTTTTGTAATCGGAGACCACGGCTGAATGCTACTCATCAAAATAAAAATTTAGAGACCAAAATCAGAATTTTTGGTTGGGCAGAAGGCCGGGCTTGATCAGACCCTAGTTCGGGACTTTGATCAGGAAAGTGGAAAATTAGGGCTTCTGTAAAAATGGGAATTTTTGAAATCTGAGACCACGGCTGGAAGCTCCTCAGAAAAATAGAAGCTTAGAGCTTTGGATCAAACCTTTTGATTGGGAAAAAGAGTGGGATTCATCAAAACCCAGTTCAGGGTCACGTCCAGTGAATCCGGAAGTTTCAAAGGCAAAATTGAGGAGTGAAACTTTGCAGTTTTCAAATTATGAATATACCAATTTGATCAGCTCATCAAGGCGCATATTTCTATGCTTTTGGAAGTTTGAAATTCAAAGTTTGAATTTTTGGGGTTTCTTTGACAAACCCATATCCAGCTCCAAGTCCAGTTCTTGCAAATCAAGTGGATTGGGTTAATCCTAGAAGAAGATGGATTGATCATCTACATGAGTGAAGAAGTTCCTGTTTCAGAGGGAGATGAGGCTAAGGCCCTACATTAGAAGATTACAAGCGATCTCGACAGGTATGACTCATCGAGGTATGTTTCGATATTTGTCCATGATTAAGTTTATGGTATGTTTGTCTTCATGTTATTACGGTTAGTACAATTTTGATTTTAGATTTGTCGTTTCACCTTAACAAAATTATGAATGCATGATAGAAGATATTCATTGGTTAGGGTGTTGACACTTATGATTGTACTAATGCATTATGGTGTTGTATGAGGTTTATGTTCTTTACTAACATGAAAGGTACACCAAGAAAGGCAAAGCATGTTCCAGTTCAAGAACATATGATCATGAGGATAAAGACTCATCCATTGTCATGGATCTCATAGAAGATCCATTTACGAGGTATGTATAACTTAGTTTTGTAATAGTTAACCTATGATATATACAGGTTACTAGCACAAGTCATTGAAGAAGAAAAAGAAGACATCATGTGAGTATGTTAGACATAATTAGCTAGCATGCTAATCCAGGTATGTTTTTACTATATCAAGTTAGAATCTCACCTTGTGATAAGATCCTTTATTTAAGTATACTTGGCATGATTGATTATGATTATTCATTGAAGTTAATAATCATGGTTGTATGCATATTATGTTTCTTACCATAATTGATGATATGACTAACCAGAAGAATCATGAAGGTATAGGTTTGAATAATCACAGGTTTTATGCATTTTATATCTCTTATCTTGATTGATGATTCAACGAACCTGAAGAGTCATAGGTTTGAGTAATTACAGGTTTAGACATGTTATGTTTATTATGATTTGACTAACCATAAGAATCCTACATAAACCTTGAATGCTAATGCTTATTATTTATGTTTGAAATGATCATGACTATACATGCTTGAGATTATTGTGTTTTAATAGTATACTAATATGAGATCACAAGGATAACACATTCATGATACTAATAAGCATGCATAGGGACCAAGGATGAATATGAGATTCAAGAACAGGTAATCCAGGAAGCAAAGAACAAGAGGGAGTACACTCCAGTGGTTTATGCAAGGATGCAGATATTCAGAGGGAGTTGATCATCTCTCTACATCCCACAACAGAAAGGTGTAGAAGAAGCTACTTCAGATTAGGACTCCAGTAGCTCCTGCAAGGAAGCGAAGACTCAGAGGGAGTCCACCCAACGAACAAACAAAGATAAGTATTTGAATTGTCATTTCTTAAATAATACTGTTCAAAAATGTATATACTGATGTTCCTAGAATTAGGTTGTGTATTATGCATATTAGAATAATTGCATTGATGAACAGTATACTACTAATATGCATGGGTAAGTAGCCTATGGCACTGTACAACATTCCATTGCTACTTATCTAGAATGAAACCTCTTTGCTGACATGTTGGGAGTTGTGCACACTCTTAACAATGTTCTGGTAGAGATTGGAAGGCATCTAGAAAGTTACGGGATATGGATAAATGTTGTATTGAAGCATTGGCTAAGATAATTGCATGACTGTATGGCATATTTCTTTATGTGTAAGAATTTGTTCTGAAAACTATAAGATGTTTTCTAATCATGCAATTTAACTTGTTGTGTAGGAAAGATCATATGCCATCTCCTACAAAAGGACTACAACATTTGTTCCAGCAAGAAAGATATCTATTGAAGATATTGAAGTTCCCAGGATCTGGGATGAAGAAATGGAATGCCATGATCCATAGATCATGAAGAAGATATTTGGGATGCAGTCCCAAGACCTGACAGGGAGTCATATGTATGCAGATTGAAGAAAGCCTTGTATGGCTTGAAGCAAGCTCCCAGAACTTGGTATGGTGAAGATAGATTGATTGCCGACACGCAGCGGAAGCTTACTACCGAGTTCGAGATGAAGAACTTGGGGATGATGCACTATTTGTTTTTGGCATGGAGGTGTGGCAAAGTGCAGATAGAATCTTCCTTGGACAAGGGAAGTATGCAGTAGAGATCCCAAAGAGGTTCGGGATGATGGATTGCAAGGCCATGGCCACACCTATGGCATCGAATCTGAAGCTTCTATGTGATGCTTCATCTGAGTCAGTTGATGTCTCTATGTATCGTCAGATGATTGGGTCCTTGATGTACCTGACGAACACGAGACCATACATTTGCTTTGCTGTGAACACATTGAGCCAGTTCCTGATGGATCCGAGAAGTGTTCACCTGGTTACTGTAAAGCATGTTCTGAGGTACCTGAAGGGTACAGTGGATTATGGGCTCAGGTATGAGGCGAATCAAAAGTTTAACCTGGAAGGTTATGTTGATTCAGATTGGGCTGGCAGTGCTGCAGACAGGAAGAGCACATCTGGGTGCCGCTTCAGTATGGGATCAGGTGTGATCTCTTGGTTTAGCAGGAAGCAGTCCTGCGTAGCACTGAGTACAGCTGAGGCAGAGTATGTTGTAGCCTGTTCAGCTAGTTGTGAGGCAGTATGGCTACGGAAGCTACTGTCTGAGTTATTTGATCTCCCGTTGGAGGCTACTGGTATCTTCTGTGATAACCAGAGTTGTGTGAAGCTGTCCGAGAACCCAGTGTTTCATGATAGGTCGAAACACATAGAGATCAAATATCACTATATCAGGGATATGGTGCAGAGAGGAGCTGTGAAGCTCCTGTATGTTGCGACGGACGAGCAGATTGCAGATGTGCTGATGAAGCCACTAGCCAGGGTGAAGTTCGAGTACTTCAGAGAGAGGCTTGGCGTGCTTCAGATCAAGGATACTTCGAGGAAGAAGTGATGGACACATTTGCTGAAGCCATTCCAAGCATTTTGGAAGGAGGATCCTTCACATGGCTGTGGATGTAAGCGCTGGATGATGAGCATCATGATGATGTTCTGGTTTCTGCTTGGATATGATCAGTTGGATCATTTTATGTATGTATGTATGCATCATGTTGGATGCTTGGACCATGTATCTGTATATGTATCAGGTGGATACATTGTATGATCAGGTGGATCATGTATGGTGATATGTATCATGTATTTGTATTTGTATCAGGTGGATACATTGATGATCAGGAGGATCATGTATGATGATATGTATCAGGTAGATACTTGGTATGCATCAGGTAGATGCATTGATGATCGGGAGGATCATGTATGATGATACATATCATGTATTTGTATCAAGTGGATACATTGATGATCAGGAGGATCATGTATGATACTTGGTATGCATCAGGTAGATGCATTGATGATCAGGAGGATCATGTATGATGATATGTATCATGTATTTGTATCAGGTGGATACATTGATGATCAGGAGGATCATGTATGATACTTGGTATGCATCAGGTAGATGCATTGATGATCAGGTGGATCATGCAGCAGGATGTTGCAGTGATGATCAGGATGATCATAGATGACGAGCTTCAGGATGTTACTCCAGATGACATGCAGCAGGACGTTGCAGTGATGATGATCAGGATGATCATGGATACATCAGGATGATGTATGGTGAGTATCAGGTTGATACTCTATGGCCGTGGATCAGGTTGTGCAGATGAGCATGTAATTCGTTGCCCTGGGAGATTTGCAGATGGTCTTTCGAGGTTTTGCCTATGGCATGTAATTCGGTGCCCTGGGACATCTGGCAAATGCTCTTTCGAGGTTTTGCTCTGGGAGGACATGTAATTCGTTGCCCTGGGAGATCTGCAGATAGTCTTTCGAGGTTTTGCCTATGGCATATAATAGCGCCCTGGGATATCTGGCAGACGCTCTTGCGAGGTTTTGTCCTATGGCATGTAATTCGTTTCCCTGGGAGATCCGATAGGTTGGGCTGTGTGCCCGTAATCAGTCCTGGGATGCTCTTGCGAGGTTTTGCCATGACCACATGTAATTCGTTGCCCTGGGAGATTTCAGGTCGGAGTTGTGTACCCGTAACATCCTGAGATGCTCTTGCGAGGTTTTGTGGTGGACCACATGTAATTTGTGCCCTGGGAGATTTCAGGTCGGAGTTGTGTACCCGTAACATCCTGAGATGCTCTTGCGAGGTTTTGTGGTGGGGTCACATGTAATAGCGCCCTGGGAGATCCTACAGGTCGGAGTTGTGTACCCGTAACATCCTGGGATGCTCTTTCGAGGTTTTGTGACGCACGTAATAAGTCCTGAGGATTCCACAGTATGGCCAGGGATGACGAAGACCTGCAGGTGGTGGGCCTACATCCAGTATGAAAAAGGACTGGCTCTGTAGAACTTCCTATGACGAGTAGATTCAGAGATTGATTGAGATAGCAGCAGCAGTGACGATGATGATGACTCGATGACGATTATCCAGTGACGATGATCCAGAGAAGATGACTTGTGCTAGAAGAACTGTGCTGAGAAATACCTTCCTAGTTAAGAGGGAGTGTTGATGTATATGTAACTTCGGAATGTATTTCACATATATGTATATTGTATTCCTATAGAGATGGTATTATTCCTCTATAAGGAAGTGTCGTCATTTATATTGTAAGTGTCGTAACTTATACTTGATGGGTTATTAGACCACCTTGTTTGGGGTCGGCCTTGTATAAGTCATGTGGGTCAAAGGGTTATTAGACCACCCTATTGGGGGTCGGCCCACTCAGCATTATTTTATGTGGTTAAGTTCGAGACGACATGAGTTAGGTAAAAAGGCAAGTCAAGTCAAGTATAAATAGAGTGCGGGAGGCACTCTATTTACTCACTCACTTCACACACATGCTCTCAAGGAGGAGAGGCGCACTTATGGAGGAGGAGGACTGCTGCTAGGTTATGGCTATCTCTCTTGGTTGGTTGTATCATTGCTCTATCTATCTCTGAGGAAGTTATTGGGGTTTTTCACCTTTATGGTTTTCCCCAAGTAAATCTTTGTGTCTCTTGTGTGCTTGCATTATTGTCTCCATGATTGATATGCTGTAGATATGCTGTACATGTTGTTCTCTCAGTTAAGATCCTAGATCAGATTGAAGTAAATTCAGAAAATTTAACACATTTCATGTCCTGCACACGCATCTATGATTTGATCGATAAATGGTGTGGGATAGTTGTCTTTCGGACAAGCTTTATTCAAATCTTGAAAGTCAGTGCAAACTCTAATAGTGCCTTGCTTTTTATCAACCGGAACGGGGTTTGAAACCCATTCCGTCATATCGATCGGATAAATGAAACCGGCTTTGAGCAACTTTTCCACCTCTGCTTTGATGGCGGCTGCTTTTCTAGGGTTTACGGGACGGAGCTTTTGCCTCACAGGTTTCGCGTTAGGGTATGTTGTAATGACATGTTCCACAATGGTTGGGTCAATACCTGGCATCTCCTCATATGACCAAGCAAAAATGTCGCGGAATTCTTTAAACAATTTTGTATACAGAGCTATCTCTTCTGGAGAACAGTTTGCACCAATAAAAATATTTTCCACGACCTCGGGGTTGGTGGAAATGTTGACTGGAATTGTTTTTGAAATATTAGCCATGTTCCCTTCAGCATAAACAGCTTTTGAAGTAGAAGGAGAAGATGACAAATCAACAAATCCACCGGGTCTCACAGGGAATTCTCCTCTCTCAATTCTGTCTAGATTCGGAAGTATGTAGGACCTATGATGCATATGTTCCCAAGGTTGATCCAGGCCCATCATAACTTCTAAGATAGATTCATCAGATGGCAAAACCGTATCTAAACAATCGAATGAGTGAGTAGAATTCAGTGACCATGCCGGAGCATAGTCCATATCTGACTCGACAGAGACTGGTGGAGTCATGATATGTTCCATTGTAGCGTGTTGAGTTTCCATATAGGCTACTTCTGCAATGGAGGGAGGCACAAAAGGATCTGACGTGGTAGGAAGGATCCAAGGATCAGTTCTTAAACCAACCGTAAATGTTTCAGTAACGGTACCCACATCAGAACGCATAAAAAGAACAGGGGGAGGGGATGTCGAAAGTGCCTATTAACGAACCATACAACCCTGCTCCTAAACTCTCCTTAACCGGGGCGGTTTGATCAACCAAAGGAATCGTGGTTTTCGTAGAATTCTGGTGTTTTCTTTGAGTGAAAGAAAGTTGATCGACTGTAACGATCTTCCCTTCAAATGGGAACATGACCACTCGAAAAACTGCCGATGCTATAGCTTGCATGGCATAAGTCCAACTCCTACCCAATAACATGTTGTAATCGAGCGGAGCGTCCAGAACTTCAATCTCAACAGCAACTGTCTTACCGGCCAAAGTGACATTAAATGATGGCAGAACTCCATGCGGACGAAAAGTTCTGCCATCAAATGCAGTAAGCATTGTGTTGGAAGGGACTAACTCAGGAGAACCTAGAGCTTTCCAGCAGGAAATAGACATTACGCAAGTCGACGCTCCCTCATCTACTACAGCTCGTCTTATGGTCATTGGACCATGAACGAATTCAATCTGGAGGGCAACGTGATATGGCAACCGGTATTTGACATCAGTCATATCAAATCGCGCAGACATGTTGGAGGACTCCATACTCCCAATAGCTGCCAGAAGTGCATTTCGTTGCAAAGGACAACTCTGCAAGACTTCTAAGGTAGACATGGCACAAGGAGTTTGGGCTAGATCTTCAACTACATTGTAATTGGAAGCAGCCCGCGTGTTGGGATTGTGCGATGCCCTCTTTAAGACACCTTTCGGAATCTTAGGCATTGGGTCCACAGGTATGTGGAGTGGAGTGGAGGATTCAGCAATCTCCTTATCCTTTCTCTGCATTTCCGGGGTATAGTTCTTAGCTCTGGTTTGCAAAAATGCATCTGAGTTGACCATATTTATGAATGTTTGATCAACCGAAGCGTGCGAAGTGCCCCCAGTTTTGGAGGTGCCAGAAGTGGAGCCTTGCCCTTTGGGAAATGGATCTTTCAAGACGGCAGGCTTCTTCTCTTTCAAGAGCTTCTGGGCTTCTTCTAGTAGAGGGCATTGGTGAGTAAGGTGGTTTTGTTTGCAAAGTTTACAAGGGAACCTAACCTTCTTCTCTTCTTTATTACCCTCTTCGGCATTATATTTTTTGGGATTTTGTTGGTTTCCCTCTCCTTTCTTGCCCTTCTTTTTGTTTTTGGGCTGCCGAGGGCCCTTTTGGTTGTTCTGAACCTGATTAACAGATTCAGAAATAGAAGGAGAGGTTGTGATGGAAGCAATGTCTGCAGTTGAATGTTTGACAGTTAAGGCTTGGACCTGTTTGGTCAGTGCTTCGAAGGCTGCAGAGTTAACCGAACCCACTATGCCGTCAGCATGTGGTCCAGGTTTGGGTCTACTTAGATCAGTGTTTGATCTCGGTGCGTCCGGTATAATCTCATACAGTAAACCAGATTGTGCGTATACAAGGTCTAACTGTTGAGTCCTTAAGATGGCTTCTTCTTCATTGGAGACTCCAGATGTCGCTACTTCCTTAGAAATATAAGGAAGGAGTGATTTCAAGTACCACTCGAGCAGGAACTCTGGAGGGATATTGGCCTTTATGAGCCTCTTCCGTCTTCGCCACTCCTGAATGTGGTCAGATAGGTGAGTGGCTTTGTTTTGTCTAAAAGTGGACAAAATTTCTGTTCCGGCATCATACTGAACAGGAAGTTGGAAATGGTTCAAGAAGATGGTTGCCAGATCCCCAAAACTAGAGAAAGTAGCCGCAGGTAACTCAATGTACCATTTGGCCGCGGGACCAGTTAAGGTCCTTTGAAACAATCTCAATCTGATGGAATCTTCGTTCAACGAATTTGAAGAACACCACAAGTGAAAGCTAGTGACATGGTCACCAGGATCTTCACCATCTTTGCCTTCGAATTTGGGAATATCCGAAGGTAATTTGGTGGGAACTGATGGCCATGCTGAGTTATGACACACAGGATCATTTGTCAGTTTCGAAAGGTCTGGCAAATTCAGAGTTGCCAGAAAAGGTAGACGAGGCCGGTAAGATGAAGCTTGATAAGGGAAAGCACCCATTGTTTGTCCCATGAATTGTTGGTAGGGGTTGCCCCCAGCCATTTGGTGATAAGGGTTGCCCCCGGCCATGCGCTGGTAGGAGTTTCCACCTACCAACTGTTGATAGGGGTTACCCCCAGTTAACTTTTGGTAGGGGTTACCCCTAGGTATTTGTTGGTAGGGGTTGTCCCCTGCCAGTTGTTGTTGTTGTGAGAAAGAATTATTAAAATTTCCCCACCCGTACGAGAGCGGATTAGTGCTTTGTTGGTTCGTCCATTGTGGCTGGGTGTTAGCCCCGCCATATTGCTGGTTGAAAAAGTTGCCCCCTCTCCCTGAGAATAAGGAAAAAGGAACATTATTTGCAGGCATGCTACCCTGATTCAAGCTAGGGCCTACAAAGTTGTTGAAACCAGCCGAAGCTGATGTGGACGGTGCAGTCATGGTACCCATGACTGGCATGTTTGCTGAAACACTTGGTCCTACCACAGGTGTGGAAACCCAAGTACTGGGGATCTGATATAAAGGTTGTGAAGTAGAAGGTGTTGCACAGTTGGCCATACTACTAGGTCTAACAGTAGACGTGGGAATAGATGCCATTGTTGTGAAACTAGGCATTCCTAAAGTACTAGTGTTAAAACTGAAAGATGGAGTAGGCACAGACGTAGTTTGTGCCTGACTGGATGTAGCCGTAAAAGAAGGGTTAACTGTGCTGGTATTCATACCTAAAGTGGGAGTTTGGGGACCCCCTGGTTCACCTCCTGTGTTAGTCATCAAATAATCGGGGAGCAAAAGATCTGCACTGAAAAGAGGCTGTTGGAAACCAACAGGTTACAGCAACGAAATTCTAGTGTTAGTTAAGGGAGGATTGAAAGGAGTGCTATACTCCGCGGAAGTAAGATCTTCCACCTCAACAGTACTAAAATGTTGTTGATCTGTGATACCTGGTGATGGTTCCTCAGGAACCTCAGTTTCAAGGTTTTCTGTTATAAGTATTTCTTCGAGCAATTCTATTTCAGAGGTAATTTCTTAAGAAATACCGGGGTTTACCCACTGTCTTTTAGCTGGTTGTATAGGTTCTGTTCTGACAGGTGGAAGGTTTTGAATCCTTCTCGATCTACGGAGTTGTTGATTCTCCGTGATTATAGATATCAAATAAACAACCTAGAACCTAGTGGCCACTATGACTAGGGGGCAAACAGCACACCAACTAAAAATTCCTAAGTATACAAACCAGTCAAACAAAGGTGCCTTCCGGAGAAGAGTCTGGGATGATGAGGGCCCAGAACAGATCAACGAAGGATGAAGAACAATTACCCGGGGTCCACAATACAATGACTAAGGGTGCAAGCGCTGGAATCACCCAACCGCCCTCCCAAAGACCTGCAAGGGATTTCCTCCCACGTCTGTCCTAGGTACAGCAGATATACCCTCTGTTGTCACCTGTGTAAGAACCTAGAAGTCTGATACTATGGATACCACAACACCAAAAAATCCTGGGGGAACAGTCACCGGTCGAATCAGAAAGCGTGGGCAGGGTAGCTAAGCCCGAAAATCGAAAGAGTCCCCAATACGCTATCCGATCCTGGCGTATGCTCGAACAGAAAGTAGGAGAGGTATTCCCACAAACTGATCTCACATTGACCTACTGCATATGCTCCCAGGAAAATTTTGAGTGAGGTGGGTTTGCCTAAATGATAGTCTCACTACGATTGTTGCGCAATGTGTGATCTTGGGTGGTTTAAGGTGATTTAAACCCAAGACCCTAACCAAAACTAGTTGGTGTAGTGTACCCTAAAAAAGAAAAAGTTTCTAATTCATTTTATTAATAAATTTTAAGGGCTTTTATTACGCAAAAGGGATAGTGAGTGTGTGAACGTGGTTTATAACAAGAAAACTAAATGCAAATATGCTCAAATCTTCTTACAACAAAACTTTTTATTTTTTATTTTTTCATCTACTTCTTTTTCAAAACTGAAAATCTAAGCAAACTTTCCTACTAATTTTTTGTTTTCTTTTTAAATCATACAAAATATACTAAACTATTTTGCATTGACAAGAAACAAGTTCTATTTAACTTAAAGTACCAAATTTTTGCTTTTTCAATAGCCGAAAAAGAACTATGTAAAAAATGAAAAGCCAAATAAAAACTTTTTATGCAAAAAGTGGAAGTATGGCAAATGTTCTTAGGCCTATAGCTATCGAAACCTAGATCGAGAAAGACTTGATCTACAGGTTTTTTACTCAGAAAAAGCCTATAAACTTGGACATCAAGTGGGAGAAAACCAAGGAGAGAACACCCAAGGACTGACCTAAAGTGTTTAACCCTAACAAGACCACAAAGCCAAGTACAAGTAGACAAGCAGGCTGCCTTACTAACACGAAGGAACTGAGAGGTGAAACTAGCCTACAGCTGTTTAAAAAGCACTTGTGACCAGCAAAAGACAAAAAGTCCCGGAAGAGAATGAAACTTGACCAAAAAAAGAAGACACCCTAGAAGCTCTACCAAAGACCAAACCCTAAACAAAGGACGGGGGTGGTAGAGAGCAGACAACTTCACCACAAACAACAGACATAGGAGTGTACAGGTTTGTAAATGGGCAAAAAGCAATCAGGGTCTGAAAAAAGTGAAAGTGTTCGTCACCAAACACCACTAAGTCTTCCGAATATGTCGAAAAGGTCTCAAAAAATTCCAAAGGTCAACAAATGGTTTAAAAGATGGAAAAAACTTTAAGAATTGGTTCTATGACTTGAATCAACAATTAAAAACCTTATGCAATCATCCGAAGAATCCTACAGCAAAGTCAGCAAGTCACCACGGGGCTACAAAAGCAAACAAATAAAAAATGACTGCTTCAGGAAATGTACTCTACTGTGTAGTAGAGCAACTCGCGCCCATGCCAAAACGGGCGCTACTGTATATACTAAATAGTAGCGTATGGGCGCTACTGTGTATATACCAGAGTAGCGCTCATATTTCAAAAGGCTAGGAAACTGACTTTGGAAGGTATGAAAACTGATGAAAGCAGGAAAGACAAAGACAAAGGATACCTAGAAAAGGTTCTTAACACATTGAAAAAATCAAAATAAACCGAGAAGACATCCAAAAACAATGGTTTCCTAAAGCCAAAAACTATATTTCCCCAGCGGAGTCGCCAGTCTGTTGGCGGATATTTTTACCCTATAGTCAGGAAACTAAACTATCAACTTGGTTGGGGTGACAGGTAAGTGCATTAATGTTATTACAGAAGGGTTTACAAAAGAAATAGATTACAGATTTAGAGAACACACCTTTTACTGGAGTCTGATCCTAGCCTTGACTCAGTCCGGTGTCCAGCTTCCAAATCTACTTTTCTTTCAACAAACCTGCAACAACAATACCTTCCTCAAACATTTTGGGCAACATATAAATCATAAAATAAACAAAGACTATGCTTAATATCCAGTATTGACCAAAATAAATCCAATTTAAAATGCCATTTCATAACACCTTCAGATTGGAACAAGGAAACACTTCAACCTTTATTTGTCAAAGATAGAATGCAGTACAAATATACCTGATAATGAAGCAGGCTCCTGCAACTAGATCCTGGGCTCTGGCTCTGCTCTGGTCTGAATGTCTTCTGCAACAACTTCTCCAAGGTCCTAAAGTTTCTCCATTAACTCATCCTCTCCTTCTTTAGTAATCATTTGTATTCATAATTTTCTCTAGCCTTGCTCCTTTAGCCTTCTGGGAATTTATAGGTTTAAGGAAGCAGTTCAAGTGGATGAGGAGGTTGGGGAAGTTAAGAAACTGACCTCAACTAATCCTCTTCGATGGATTAATATATATTTTTAATCATTTTTAAGATATACGCGACTATTACACAGTGGAGTAGCGTATAGGGCGCTACCCTATTGTTTGATAAATAGCGCTCATTTAGTTTTAAATTCCTAGCGCTACTTTGATAAGAAGGAGTAGCATATACATTGATATGGGCGCTACTATTATGCACTAGAGTCGCGTATGGGCGCTAGTCTCTTTAAGTAGAGTAGCGCTCATACCTCACAATGATATTTTTGTATGTTTTCCAGTATTTTCAGGAAATGGGATGAGTTGTCATAACATCCAAGGTCAACATGCTCCTCCATCCAAGTTGTCCTTTTGTGTGATCAGCAGCTCAGGGTAATCACGGACGGAGAGGTGCAAGTTTGACCTATAACACTGTGTCAAAGAAATGAGGAGTAATATCAAGAAACAGGAGCCAGACACCTACTACAACAAAGAAAAGGAAAATCAGAACTGTTAAAGTACCAATAGCAGTAGGCATGGAGGAACACCTAGTGGGAATGGTGAGAAGAAGGACTCGATCAACAGCAGCAAAAGAAGCAGTTGCGATAGAAAAAGAATAGAAGAAGTGGAGACAATGGATGCAACTGGGGGTAATATCGAATCACCCCTAGAAGAGATAGTAGAGGTAGCAGAAGTAGCAGGGATAGCGGAAGCAGTTAGAAAGAATAGGGAACCATCTTGCGTGGAGAAAATACATGTGAGAGGAATAGATTTAGAGATTCTGATGTTGAACCCTAAGTCATCTACTGTTATGTAGGAACCTCCTAGAGAAGAACCCCAAATTGAAAATATCCTGCTTGAAAATGAACTATTAAAAGAAGCGGTGCAGATATTGTGAAATGAACTGGAAAGATGGAAGGGAGTAGCTGGAAAACAAGCTGAGAAAAATTTGAACACTTTAGCAAATGCCGCAAATTTGTTGGAAAATCCATCTTTTGCATTTGAAAATGAGGAGTATGGGGAGACTATTTGTCCAGAGTGTGGGGATATATTTTCTGCAGCAGGACACAGAGTTGTTGTGTTGGGACTTTCATCACAAAATCATGTACAGATATAGGAGGTGGAAGAAGGAATGATAGGAATTGAATTGATAGGGGAAATTGAGCCAAGAATTGAAGAGATCCCTGATTTGAATATAGGGGATGAAACAGTACAATCCCAACCACCAGGGGATACTGAACTTCTTCAGGACCAGTCTCATTAGACAAAAGAATCTGATATAAACTAGATACAATCTCAGAAGCTCAAAGAAATTGAGGAACAACGGACTGTTACACAAGAACCAGTACCCTTGAAAATGTTTAGTGAAGCTGCAATTCAGATAGCAACATTTAAAATCAAGGACCAGGAGAAAAACAGTGTTACACAAGAACCAGTGTTTCCAAAATCATTTGCTATAGTGGCAACACAAACTGAGATGGCTGAGATTGAAATGGAAAAGGAGGATGCTACTACACAAGAACCAGCAGTCCTAAGAATATTGACTGAGAATGTAACACAGACTGAGGAAGCTGAGGAGAATATGGAAATAAAGAATGCTGTTACACAAGAACCAGCATCCCTAAAACCCATGGATAAGACTGCACTACATGCACAGACCACTGCAACCCCACCAGAGGATGAAACTGTCACAGTGCCAAGGCAAGATAAGGAAGTCATTTATCTAGATTTTGATGATGAGAAGGAGGTAGAAGACATACAGATTCAATGGCTGCAGAAGAAGGTTCTCTGGTTAAATCTCGAGTTGGATAAATGGCTCAAGTGGATTGAACAGGTATAATATCTCTCCAGGAACATAGGAATGTCATTAAGGGATTGAGAGAAAAGTGGGCTGAGGAGCTATTCTTCCATAAACTCATGTGGGAGAAACTCCAAGAAACATTGGAAGGATTAAAGAAACTTAAGTCCCTGCAACAAGAAAAAGACAAAATGTACACTCTCTCCATAGAATTGTTGAGTTGTAGGGCTCCATCCCCCTCTTACCCTGTTTTTCTCCATGAGCAGACAACCTTATTCCAATTAAGAGCTCTCAAGGATGGGAGATCATTTGATTTGGCAACAACTACTCAGTTTTTGGAGACTTTTCTGAAGAGTGACTTTGAGGACTAACATTTGTTATGTGAATTGTATTGACATGACAGGGATTGCTACATTGACTTTCCATCTAATCCTTTACCTATTCTAGGGGATATTCAACTGAGGGAATTTTCCTCCTTTGTCATTAACCATGTAAGATGGCACAATGCTTTCCAAACCATCCTTAGGAATGAGGAGAATTCTACTCTTTGGATTAGGGGGGAACCTCAGAATCCATCATCATTTATGGAAAATCATGCTAAAACTCTCAGGGTTCCCTAAATTGCCCAATATTTTGAGATACTGCAAGATAGACTGCTTACCACATGTGTCCCAATGATTCTCAATATGCAGTAGGATGCCCTGGAAGGTAGTGAATACAAATGGATGTACTCTTCCTCATCTCTTAAGGAAATGGATCCACATGGCTTTGAAAATTTTAGGCAAGCTTTGACAAGGATTCCTAGATTTGTGTGGTGCATCGAAAGGTGTGGGTCTTGGTGGCTTGGTTTGAGATTCAAATTTCCTCTAATTTGGTTGGCTATAAGCAATTCTTATAGAACCAGCTATGCTCTAACATTAGAAGAAGAAGAGTTGTGGTGGGGGCATTGGGTATCTTGCTATGGGTTTCTTCCTTGAGGGGAGGCACCGGAACTTGCTTACAATCTTACAAATCTCCACAGATTCCACTTGAATTCAAATTCGGATTAAAGGAGGTTGTTGCATGAAGACATGCAATTGGATAGTTGGGGGGAGATGTTGGGTCTAGGAAATGCCCCTTTTTGGCCTTCCTTATTACATCATTTTGTCCTAATTACATCCTACTTTTATAAGTTGTATCCATGTCTTTCTTCAGATCAACCAATAATATGGTAGGTATAATTTTTTATTACATTATCTGTTTTATGCCTAATATTGTTAAAGATTATGGATTTTAGTCCTTGGTTTATACTAATCTGTGCGATTTCATGTATCCAAGGTCTAAAGCACAGGTGTATCAGCCCAGCAGTGCCAGCTGTTACTCTTTCAAGCCTAATTCCTCATACTCCAAGGCACAGCACATCCTCCACGCAAACTATATCAGATCCCCACTGTAACAGATTCCCCTGAAGCAGAGCCTAGCTGCTACATACATGTGGCGTTCTAGCTGCTGAGTCTGTTGATCCATTAACCATCAAAGCAACAACATCTTTCACAATTAAAAAACCTGTTTAATACGTTGTATCAGTTAGCCGTAACTCCGCAACATGAAGATCATAGATCTTCATTGCTGTGCGATTTTAGTGGATCTGAAACTGTATTTCTTTTGTATAAATTCCAGAAGGCTCTTGTATCCTAGGGTTGGACAATCACTACTTTGTGTAAGCTGTAATAGAGCACTAAGACTCACGATCTTCCATCATTAATATGAGAGCAGAGTTCTTCATTTCTGTGTCTTAATTTGGTGTGACTCTCAGCGTCTTTGTTAGAAGGCTAAATCCCGCCTTCTCCCAGAGATAGCCAGTTTAAATAGGTAGAGTAGTTTAGTTTTACTTTTGTTGTGTGGTGTGGAATGATTGCTGACATTATTGGTAGTTGTAACAGAGTTTAGCTTTCCTTTCTGGTAGTTTGTAATTGCATCTTGAATAGCTGTAATAGAGTGGTGTGACAGTCGATTGTGTAGGATAATTTACTTAATTGCATGCGTGTTTTAATCAGCTATGACAACCAAGCTCAATTCCAATTATCTTCTAGTTGTTTATGCTTTCTAGGATTTCCAATAATTATCAGTTAGAGTTCAATCTTGTGTTTTAATTTTGGTTGGTGTTGTATCTTCAATTACATTCATAAATTAGACAATTAATGGTAGAATTATAGTAGCTACTAGATAGATCATTTTGGTAAAGATTGAATGTTGTAGTTTGATAATTATAGGATTTAACTTCTTGCAAAAGTAATCTAGTTTCATTTCATCATTAGATCATTAACTTGTTGGGTTGATTTCTGTAGGGAAGTTGCTTTATTTTGGATTCTTAGATGTATGAATTAGAATAGTGTTCTTAGAGAATGAGTTGGCTAGACACACAGGTAGGATCATTAATTACATTAAATAAATCAACTGCTTGATCTGTTTATGCATAGACTGTGCTTATTGCCTTTGAAATAAAAGACCTTCCTGGGTTTGACAATTTATATTGACCATTCTGTGTGTTAGCTTTAATAACTGACATATAGGGTGACCAACACTTACGTTGTTTCAGCTGAGCGACTAGCTATTCTATCTCATTAGGTGCCAGATTAGGATTGATATTCAATGTTTTTCCTGGCCCAAATTCTACTGGAACACTCTTCGAATTCTTAAGTACTGGAATTACATTGTCATCACCGATTAGAGTTTCTTCTGTAAGCTTTTCTTGTTCTGCTACAGCTAGAGTACTATCCAAGATATGATAGACATTCTTATTAACTGACGTGGGCTCACTGATGAAACTATTAATGGCATCATCCTCTGTTTCATCTTTAAATGTTAAGGCTCTCCCTATGGTTAATAGTGGCTGCACGCCCTCTTCCTCCTTTAAATATGCCCATAATGGAGTCTCAACTTTTGTGCTTGGTCGAGATGGAGGGTACAGGGTTAGATTCTTGATCTCAGTCCCATCTGAAATGATCATAGAACTTGACCGACAGCTGATATAGGCATCAACTGTGGGCAACCACCGTCTTCGCAAGATCACTGCGTGTCCCCCCAATTGGGATTTTGGCTATAACACCAAGAAATCCGCAGGGTAATCCCACGAGTCAACTCAGATTATGAGGTCATCTAGGATTCCTTCAGGCTTGATCATTGATCTATCAGCAAATTCCAAAATAGTAGTGGTTGGACGAATATTAGTGAGTCCCAATTTATTCATAGTCTCTATGGTCATAACATTAACAGCTGCAGCCAAATCCACCAAGACATTTGGAATTTGTGTGTTCCCTATGTGCATTGTAAGAGTCGGGTTCTCAGGGTCATCATACTTTGCCACAGGGGCCTTCCCCATTATTAATTCTGAATTTTTTTCCAATACATGGACAGTGGGGGGATCCTTGGGCCTTCTTCCAGGTTTCTTGACACACAAATCTTTAGCTGTCTTAGCATAAATGGGCACGTCATGGAGGGCCTATAACAGTGGAATTTTAACATACAAAATTTTCAACTCTCCCACGAGATGAAATCGAGGTTGTTCCACTGTTTTCTGGAGTTGCAATCATTCAGGGTATGGTGTTTCTCTCTTCAACTGTGTAGGATGTGATGTATTGCATGTTGCTTCCTGCATTTCAGCTGCTGCATTAGTAGGAGTATCAACATCCTTAATAATGGGGCTTGCTGAATTAACCATGTTCTCATAGTGTTGATTTAATCCAGTTCCAATCATTGGGGGTGACACATCCTCAGTGATATTAGGCTCCACTACCCTTCCTAATTGTAATTGTATATCATTGCAGGGAATATGAGTAATGGAATACGCAGACATGTTGGCAGTCTCAAATTGATGGACTTCTTTATTGTTTGGGTCCGGGTTAGGTTGTGCAGGTAGTTGTGGTCGAAGTGGTGCATTCATAGGTGCGGCATTGTTTTGGAAATGAAGGTGTGGTTACTAATACTGCTGATGCTGATACTGTTGAGGAGGGTACTGTTGATACTGATTCTGGTGATGGGGAAAGATATTTCCTTGGTAAGAGTTTATCCAATTGGAATTCCAACGAGCTTGGTTTGACTATTGTGGCCATGGTATCCATGAATTAGGATTTTGCATTGGGTTCTGAGATGGATGCCATTGGTTGTTGGAATAATGTGAAGGGAATTGTGTATTAATATTATGCATGTTGTTCAATCCATTCATATTATGTAGGAAAAATTTTGGATTTGGATTCATACCTTTTCTAGGCTATCATGGTTTCTTTTGTGCCATAAAGTATGTTGGATCTACATCCGTAATAGATGCCCGCAGTACAACTTTAACCTTAGGTAATGATGGACACTTCTTAGTATCATGCTTGAGTTCACATATACTACATACCTCTGCTTTTTCCAATGGGCACTCCTTCAATGAATGCTTCTTTCTACATTTAGGACAGAATACCCCAAGTGTAAGATCTTCTACTACTTGTTTCTGTTTTTCCCTCATGGCATCCAAATCTGAGGAAATGGAGCTCATCATGTCTGTTTTAAAGTTCTCCAGTAGGTTTCCTATTTCTGCTCCAGTGGCACCTCCACTAGCTAACTTTTGAGTTCTAGTGAAGACATCCTGGTCTCGGTCTTTGTCTCGTTTGTTGGTTCTGGAAGAGCCCCTGGAGTACCTTCGACATAGTTCAACAATCTTTTCAAAAGGTTCCTTTGAGATATCCCGTTTCCCCAGCAGATTCAACATATCAAGGCAATCTTCTCTAATTCCTCTTAGCAAGATAATCTTGAGCACATCCTTTCCAATCTCAGCATGGCCAGATCTTTGTAAAGTGTACAGCAATCTCTCCACAAAGTCTTCCAAACTCTCTTCATCCTTCTGAACCATTTTAAACAACTCTTCCTTTCTATCTCTAGTTATGCAATATTCTTGATACTTAGAAAGAAAGGTGTTTTTCATTTGGTCCCAAGTAGTAATGGTCTCACGACCCAAACTCATGAACCAGCATAGAGCATTTCCTTTCAAGGTGGCTGGGAATAAATTCAGCTTCTGAGCACTAGAGGTGTAATCATAGCTGCGACAGAGGATATCAAACTCAAAAAGAAACTCATCAGGGTCCTCAGTAGACTTACCATGAAAATTAGGGAGCACTGATGGTGAGATATTCTTTATAGGAGCTGCTCTAGGTGTCTAGAGGATAGGGAATTCTAATGTAGCCATAGTATTACTAGGCTTATTATTTTCTCCTTCTTTTTCCCAGTGATCCTCATGTTCATTCTCATCCCCCTGTTCTCTACCAGCCATGGTTCTGGTCCAGAAATTAACAGCTTCCTTTATACGTTCTTCCTCTGCTTTTGCTTCTTCCTTTCTTCTCCTCTCTGCTCCTCTCCTTCTTTATTCCTCTTCTATTCTGCGAGTCTCCAACAACACTTCCTTAGTAACTATGGTTCCATCTATATGATAGATCTCCTCTCTATCTAGTGCACATACAACACTACCCTTATCTTCAAGATTTTTACTTTCTGCAATAGGAGTTGAAGGTCCCGTTGTATTCTCCACTGTGGATGTTGGATGTTCAAGATTGGGAGGAACATAATTTCCCCTAGCTTTAGAGTTCCGCGGTGGTCTAGTGGAAGAATCAACTCTAGCAATTATCTCATCAATATATATGTGTATTCCCTGGCCTGCATTACGACCTCGACCTCTTCCACCTACAATGTTAGTATTCAAAGGGGTTTCCCGATTTGTTTTTCATATATTCATGCATGATGTAAAAAATTGAACTAAAAATGAACTCAAATGAAACCAACTACTAACTCTGTCTATCTATTACCATCCCCAACAATGGCGCCAAAATGTTGGTCACCCTATATGTCAATTAATTAAAGCTAACACACAAAATGGTCAATATAAATTGTCAAACCTTGGAAGGTCTTTTATTTCAAAGGCAATAAGCACAGTCTATGCATAAACATATCAATAGCTACTGTAACAACTCATTCCATAAGAACACTAATCTAATTCATACATCTAAGAATCCAAAGTGAAACAACTTCCCAACAGAAATCAACACAGCAAGTTAATGATCTAATGATGAAATGGAACTAGATTACTTTTCAAGTTAAATCCTATAATTATCAAACTACAACATTCAATCTTTACCAAAATTATCTATCCAATAGCTACTGTAATTCTACCATTATCTGTCTAATCTATGAATGCAATTGAAGATACAACAACAACCAGAATTAAAACACAAGCTTGAACTCTAACTTATAATTACTGGAAATCCTAGAAAGCATAAACAACTAAAAGATAATTGGAATTGAGCTTGGCTATCACAGCTGATTAAAACACACATGCAATTAAATAGATTATCCTACACAGTCGACTGTCACACCACTCTATTACAGCTATTCAAGATGCAATTATAAACTACTAGAAAGGGAAGCTAATCTCTGTTACAGCTACCAATAATATCTACAATCATTCCACACCACACAACATAAGTAAAACTAAACTACTCTACCTACTTAAATCGGATATCTCTGTGAGAAGGCGGGCCCTGGCCTTCATACAGAGACGCCAAGAGTCACAGCAAATTAAGCCATAGAAATGAAGAACTCTACTCTCATATTAATGATGGAAGATCGTGAGTCTCAGTGCTCTGTTACAGCTTACACAAAGTGGTGATTGGCCAACCCCAGGCTGCCAGAGCCTTATGGAATTTATACAAGGAAATACAATTTCAGATCCACTAAAATCATGCAGCAATGAAGATCTATGATCTTCATGCTGCGGAGTTACGGCTAACTGATACAACGTATTAAACAGGGTTGTTATTTGTGAAAGATGTTGTTTCTTTGATAGTTAATGGATCAACAGACTTAGTAGCTATAAAAGTGTGTTCCTCCTAGTCTTTGATATCAGCTGTTGCTATCTGAATTGCAGCTTCACTAGACATTTTCAAGGGTACTGGTTCTTGTGTAACAGTCCCATGTTCCTCAATTTCTTTGAACTGCTGAGATTGTTTTTGGTTTATATCAGGTTCTTCTGACTGATGAGACTGGTCCTAAAGAAGCTCGGTATTCCCTAATGGCTGGGACTGTACTGTTTCATCTTCTAAATTCAAATCAAAGATCTCTTCAATTACTGGCTCATTCTCCCCTATCAATTCAATTTCTGGAATTCCTTCTTCCACCTCCTCTATTTGTACCTAATTTTGTGATGCAAGTCCCAACACAACAACTCTGTGTCCTGCTGCAGAAAATATATCTCCACACTCTAGACAAACAGTCTTCCCATACTTCTCATTTTCAAATGCAAAAGATGGATTTCCCAATAAATTTGCAGCATTTGCTAATGTGTTCAAATTTTTCTCTGCTTGTTTTCTAGCTACTCCCTTCCATCTTTCTAGCTCATTTCTCAATATCTGCACCTCCTCTTTCAATAATTCATTTTCAAGAAGGAGACTTTCGATTTGAGGTTCTTCCCTGGAAGGTTCCTGCATAGCAGCAGATGATTTTGGGTTCAAAATGGGAATCTCTATGTCCACCCCTGTTACAGGTGTTTTCTCTAACATAGGTGACTCCCAACTCTCTTTAAATTCTCTTGCTGTCCCTACTGAGGGTGTATCAGTATTACCCATTGCATCCACTGTCTTAGCTTCTTTCGCTGTCTCTGCTAACTCTGCTGCTATTACAGCTACTTCTGCTGCTGCTGCTGTCACAGCTGCTTCTGCTGCTGCTACTAATCGAGTCCTTCTTTTCTTCACCATTCTTACTGGGTGTTCCTCACTGCTTACTGCTATTGACGCTTTGACAGTTATGATCCTCCTTTTCTTTGCTACATTGGGTGTCTGATCCCTATTTTTTTATCCTACTCTTTGTTTCTTTGACACAGGGGTTTTTACCTGGTCCTCTTCTTCTTCAATAATTGTACCCCTTATCTCTGGAGAGGACACAACCTCCAAAATTTCCACAATCTCCTCTTCTACTGTCTGATGTCCTTCCCTTTGAATTTTTGTTTCTACAATTGCAGCTTCAACAACTTCTCCAGTTTCAACTTCTTTTAATTGAGTATCTTCTTCTGCAGTTACGGATTCTAATCTTTCTTCCTCCTACTCCAGGGTTTCCATCACAATTTCCCTAACTATAGGGTTTTCTGTTACTGCTACTTCTCCTTTATTTATTTCTCCCTCATCATTGGCCTTGTTTTCTATTGCTCCACCCTCCCCCCCAACTGGGTTTGAGGAACTCCGGTCCTCACTATCTTCACTAGCACCCCCCTCTTCTAATACGGGTTGTATGATTGGTGCATCTCCAGCCAAAAATTGCTCCCAAGTTAAATTATGAATTGCAATGGCTCTTAGGACCAGTAACTTAATTAAGCCATGATTAGTAAGGGAGGAAACTGGGTGTTGGGCGATTCTTGCATATCTAGCCATGGTTTTTAGGGCTTTAAGCAAATAGAATGGTATATTCACTAAATTACCATGGTGTAAATGAGACAGTAAGGGAAGTTCAGAGAAGGAAACAACTTGGTACCTACCTACACAAGAAATATATATTTTCACAAAGATGGCCACTTAATTCCAGGGTGGTGGTAAGGATGCCAGTTCCATCCCACAGCGCTTTGGAATAACCTGCTCTCCAACTGACAAAAATTACCTCACCGCATTTGCATTATGTGCCTTCCGTCCAAAAAACTTCTTCCCAAACATGGGTAAATCAGTAACCTCAGCTACGATTTCTTCTGTAGCATCCATGCGTAGTCCTCTCACCTCAGAGTGAGTATCAGTCAGGTTGAGGGCAAATTGCAATGCGGTTTTTGTGTGAAATCCGTTCAACCATTCAAAGAATGACATCCAACCTGGTGCTATAAAAATATTAAGAACCTCTGCATTGGCACGTACAATGTCTATATTTACTAGTTTATGTCAGACTGGGTTTCCCATTTTGATCTCTCCTCAAGGTTCGGAATTCAACAATTTATGGTTTAGAAGTGGAAAGTTGTGGCTTTACGAACATGCAAAGGGTCGTTGGGGTTCAAAAATAAGGTTTTAGGCCAGTCTGCGCTAGTATGAACGTTCTATTGAAGTGATGAAGTTGGCAGATAGGAGTAACAGGTGCAAAATCGGGTAAGGTGACGGAAAATAATTACAATTAGGACTTTAACATAATCCCTAAAGTGTAATTCACATGGGTTCATTAATCGAGGGTTGTGACAGGACATAATCATTATTACCATATTAATTTTCTACCAAATCATGTAAAAGATGTGATCCGTACCTTGCATTTATGAGTTTGAGCCATGGATTAATCATTACAGCCGGCCGTCGTCCTCGTGGGTATAAATGCACATGTGCTGAAGTGACGTGGACACTGCCACTCGGGATGACAGTTACTCAAGGCATCTAAAATTTCCTTCATGGTGGATCATAATTGGATCTTGTGGAGCAAGTGCCAAAACTGACGCATAGTCACATCATTATTGGCATCATCAATCAGAGAGCAGACAAACTGGCGGAGTATCAGCTGCAAAATATAGCAAAATAAGCGAAAAATGGTGAAGTCACAACTGTACGAAAGGGGTGAGAATGAAATGGAAAGAATGAAGTCGCGGTTGCTAGGTTTAGCGAAATGGACAAAGGTAGCAGAGTCTCAGCTGCTATATTTAGTGGAATGGACAAAGCTAGCGGAGTCTCAGCTACTGGGAAGGAGTAAAAAATGAAGCGGAAATAGCGGAGTAGCAGCTGCCAAATTAGAAAGGTTAGCTAAAATAGGGGAGTCGCAGCTGCGGAATTTGGCCAAATGAGAAAAAGTGGTGGAGTCTTAGTTGTGGAAAAGTGAAGCAAAGGAAAAGTGGCAGAGTCACAGCTGCGAAATTTGGAAAAACGCACAAATGTAGTGGAGTCGCAGCTGCGTCAGGCTGTAGTATAAGCAAATTTTATCTCTGGAAGACCATGAATTATCCATATTTTTCAAAGAGATTTATTAGATCAAGAACAAATGTGGGGTGTCTGCAGTTGTCTGGCCCAGTCACGGCTGCTACTCCTCTGATTAGATCCTGCACATAGTTCTCCAAAACAAACCGATCAAGTGCAAAAAATAAAAATAGATAAAATACAGAATGAAAGAAAAACCAATTATTTATGTACAAAAATATGTGTGGAAATTGCAACTTTTAGAAATTCACAGTGTTTAAGAATCCCTGCCCTGACGTTAATTGATACTCTGGATCAGCTGCAACTTGTGAAATAAAATCCTTCCTTGAGATCGGCCTGTGATATAGTCGCAGCCGATGACCATTTGCGAATAATGGTACTTTGTTCTCGTCAATGGTGATCAACCGGACTGTTCCATTATCAAATACCCGATCTATCTGATAGGGACGCAACCAACGGGTGCGAAATCTACCTTTAAAGTCCCTCTTAAATCATGAATCATACAACAAGGCCCAGTCTCCTTCCTGGAAGACTCTTTTTTTTATAAATCTGTCATGCCCTCTAGAGTGTTGTTGTTGGATTAAAGCTGTATGATGTACTGCAGCTATGCACTTCTCATCCAATTCATTGAGCCGATTCAGTCAATTCCTCTATGCCTCTGATAAATTCATATTTGCTTCCACAGTTGTTTTCAAGGTTCTGATTTCAAATTCAATTGGAAAAACAACGTTCTTGCCATACACTAATTCATATGGGGGAAAACCAGTGGTGTTATTCCAAGTGTTATGATAGGCCCACAGTGCCTCTGGAAGTCTTTCAGCCCAATCTTTACAATGGATCTTCACTGTTTTTGTCAGAATAGCCTCGATAACCTTGTTTGTGCTCTCCACCTGCCCATTGGCTTGTGGATGATATCGTGAGGTTATTCTGTGCTGAATATGAAATTTCCGCAATAGTGATTCCAACTTGTGAGATACAAACTGTAGTCCACCATCTGTAATGATCTCCTTAGGTACTCCAAACTGAGTAAAAATCTCTTCATACAGGAACTCAATCACAGCTTGATGATTGGCCTTGACCAAGGATACAGCTTCTACCCATTTAGTATTGTAGTCTGTGCAAACCAAGATATAAATTTTTTGCTTTGAGGGAGGGTTGATAGGCCCTAAAACATCTAGAGCCCACCTATCAAATGGTTCAACCACAAGCTGTGGCTGTAAAGGCATCTCATCTAATCTGTTGGGTTGGCCCATCCTTTGGCAGCTATCACATGCCTGAACATACTTCTTTGCATCTCTGAACAATGTAGGCCAGAAATGGCCCATTGTCAAAACTTTATGAACTGTCCTTTTGTCAGCAAAATGTCCTCCACAGGGCTCATCATGGCAAGCTTTAAGAATGTTGAAGATTTCATCTTCTCTAACACATCTTCTGATTTCTAAATTAAGCCTTGTGTAGAAAAGATGGCCATCAATCCAGCGGTACCTAACACTCTATTGTATGATATTCATTTTTTCTCTCTTTGACAGATGTGATGAAGGCTTACTTGCAGCCAAAAAGTTAGCAATATCTGCATACCATGGAAAATGAGCTGATACTCCAAACAAATGTTCGCCAGGGAAGGAATCTTCGACTGGTAAATTGTCATCACTGTTAGTAAGTCTAGATAAAAAATTTGCAACAACATTTTTCTTTCCTGGTCTATCAATAATTGTAATATCAAATTCCTGTAATAGTAACAGCCATCTAGTAACTCTTGCATTCGTGATTGGTTTATTCATTAAATACTTGATAGCAGGATGATCAATGTGCACAAAAGTAGAATATCTAGTAATATAATGTCTAAATTTGTTGATGGAATAAACAATGGCAAGAAATTCTTTTTCTATGACAGTATAATTTAGTTCAGCGGGAGATAAATTTTTACTAATATAGTAAATGGCATAAGGAGCACTACATTCCCGCTGTCCCAAAACTGCCCCAATGGCAGTATCTGAAGCATCTACAGAAATGTGAAAAGGCAGAGCCCAATTGGGCCCTCTTAAGATGGGTGTTGTAGACAGCCTTTTCATTAGCTCAGTAAATGCGGTTTGGCATGCATCATTCCAGACAAACTGTGCACCCTTCATCAACAGAGTGAACAAAGGAGAAGCTAGTCTGGAAACATTTTCCATGAACCTTCTATAATAGCCAGCATGCCCTAAGAAGCTACGTACATCCTTCTATGTTCCAGGAGTTGGTATATTTTCAATTACATTGATTTTGGATGGATCTACCTGGATACCATTAGAAAAGATGAAGTGCCCCAGCACTATGCATTCACTCATCATCATGTGGCACTTTTCAGTGCTTAAAGAGAGATGGCTTTGTTCATAGCGTTTCAAAACCTTTTCTAAATTTTTCAATGCTTCTTCATAACTATCACCATATGGAGTAAAGTCATCCATAAATATTTCCATGTAATCATTCACCATTTTTTAAAAGATTCCAATTACTGCTCTCTGAAATGTAGCTGGTGCGTTGCACAACCCAAAAGGAAGTACTTGGTATGCAAAGGTCCCCCGGGGGCAAGTGAAAGTGGTTTTGTCCTGATCTTCTGGAGCAATCTGAATTTGGTTATAGCCACTAAAGCCATCCAGAAAGGAGAAATACTTTTTCCCAGACAAGGTATCGAGGACCTGATCGATGAAAGGTAAGGGGAAATGGTCCTGTTGTGTTTCCTTGTTAAATTCTCTGTAATCCACGCAGACCCTCCATTTCCTATTCTTCTTTGGCACAATAACAAGTGCAGAAACCCACTCACTATCTGAAATTGGATATATAAATCTTGGTTCCAAAAGTTATTGGATTTCCTCTTTCACTATGTCCCTTAGGTTTGGGTTCATCCTTTGTTGAGGTTGACATACAACCCTGGAGTCACTCTTAATATAAATGTGATGGGTGCACATATGAGAAGGAATTCCTTTCATGTCTGTGTACTCCCAAGCAAAGGCTCCCTTACGATGTTTCAGCAGAGTGACTAGCTGTTGCAGCTCATTAGGTGCCAGATTAGGATTGATATTCAATGTTTTTCCTGGCCCAATTTCTACTAGAACACTCTTCAAATTCTTAAGTACTGGAATTACATTGTCATCACCGATTAGAGTTTCTTCTGTAAGCTTTTCTTGTTCTATTATAGCTAGAGTACTATCCAAGATCTGATAGACATTCTTATTGAATGATGTGGGCTCACTGATGAAACTATTAATGACTGACCTGGGCTCACTGATGAAACTATTAATAGCATCATCCTCTGTTTCATCTTTAAATGTTAAGTCTCTCCCTATGGTTAATAGTGGCTGCATGCCCTCTTCCTCCTCTAAATTTTCCCATAATGGAGTCTTAGCTTTTGTGCTTGGTCGAGCTGGAGGGTACAGGGTTAGATTCTTGATCTCAGCCCCATCTGAAATGGTCATAGAACCTGACCAATAGCTGATACAAGAATCAGCTATGGCCAACCACGGTCTTCCCAGGATTAGTGGGTGTCCCCCCAACTGGGATTTTTGCTGTGACACCAAGAAATCAGCAGGGTATTCCCACAAGTCAACTGAGATTACGAGGTCATCTAGGATTCCTTCAGGATTTCTCGTTGATCTATCAGCAAGTTCCAAAACAGTAGGGGTTGGCCGAAGATTAGTGAGTCCCAATTTCTTCACAATATCTATGGTCCTAATGTCAATAGCTACGCCCAAATCCACCAATACGTTTGGAATTTGTGTGTTCCCTATGTGCACTGTAACAGTCGGGTTCCCATGGTCATCGTACTTTTCCACACGGGCCTTCCCCATTATTAATTTTGAAAGTTTTCCCAATACATGGACAGTGGGGGGATCCCTCGGCCTTCTTCTTGGTTTCTTGACACACAAATCTTTAACTGTCTTAGCATAAATGGGCACATCATGGAGGGCTTGTAAAAGTGGAATTTTAACATACAAATATTTCAACTCTCCCACGAGATCAAATTGGGGCTGTTCCACTGTTTTCTGTAGTTGCAATCATTCAGGGTATGGTGGTTCTCTATTCAACTGTGTAGGATGTGATGCATTGTGTGTTGCTCCTGAGTTTCAACAGCTACTTCAGTAGGAGTATCAGTATCCTCACTAATGGGGCTTGCTGAATTAACCATGTTCTCATAGTGTTGATTTACTTCAGTTCCAATCACTCGGGGTGACACATCCTCAGTGATAATAGGGTCCACTACCCTTTCTGATCGTAATTGTATATCATTGCAGGGAATATGAGTAATGGAATATGCAGGCATGTTGGCAGTCTCAAATTGATGGACTGCTTTATTGTTTGGGTTCGAGTTAGGTTGTGCAGGTAGCTGTGGTTGAAGTGGTGCATTCATAGGTGCGACATTGTTTTGGAAAGGGAGGTGTGGTTGTTGATGTTGATACTATTGAGGAGGGTACTGTTGATACTGAGGCTGGTGATGGGGAAAGTTATTTCCTTGGTAAGAGTTTCTCCAGTTGGAATTGCAAGGAGCTTGGTTTGACTATTGTGGCCATGGTGTCCATGAATTAGGATTTTGCATTGGGTTTTGAGACAGATGCCACTGGCTATTGGAATAATGCGAAAGGAATTGTGTATTCATATTATGCATGTTGTTCATTCCATTCATATTATGCAGGAAAAATGTTGGATTTGGATTCATACCTTGGTTTCTAGGCTGCCATGGTTTCTTTTGTGCCATAAAGTATGTTGGCTCTAGATCTAGAATAGATGCCTGCAGGACTACTTTAAACTTAGGTAATGATCGACACTCCTTAGTATCATGCTCGAGTTCACATATCCTACATACCTCTGCATTGTCCAACGGGCACTCCTTCAGTGGATGCTTCTTTCTACATTTAGGACAGAATACCCCAAGTGTAAGATCTTCTACAACTTGTTTCTTTTTTTCCCTCATGGCATCCAACTCTAAGGAAATGGAGCTCATCATGTCTGTTTTAAAGTTCTCCAGTAGGTTTCCTATTTCTGCTCGAGTGGCACCTCCACTAGCCGACTTCTGAGTCCTAGTGAAGACATCCTGGTCTCGGTCTTTGTCTCGTTTGTTGGTTCTGGAAGATCCTCTAGAGTACCGTCAACATAGTTCAAAAATATTTTCAAAAGTTTTCTTCGAGATATCCCCTTTCCCCAACAGATTCAACATATCAAGGCAATCTTCTCTAATTCCTCTTAGCAAGATAATCTTGAGCACATCCTTGCCAATCTCAGCATGACCAGATATTTGTAAATTGTACAGCAATCTCTCCACAAAGTCTTCCAAACTCTCTTCATCCTTCTGAACCATTTTAAACAACTCTTCCTTTCTATCTCTAGTTCTGCAATATTCTTGATACTTAGAAAGAAAGGTGTTTTTCATTTGATCCCAAGTAGTAATGGTCTCACAACCCAAACTCATGAACGAGTGCAAAGAATTTCCTTTCAAGGTGGCTGGGAATAACTTCAACTTCTAAGCACTAGAGGTGTAATCATAGCTACGGCAGAGGATATCAAACTAAAAAAGAAACTCATCAGGGTCCTCAGTAGACTTACCATGAAAATGAGGGACCACTGATGGTGAGATATTCTTCATAGGAGTTGCTCCAGGTGTCTGGAGGATAGGAAATTCTAATGTAGCCACAGTATTACCAGGCTGATTATTTTCTCCTTCTTCCTCCCGGTGATCCTCATCTTCATTCTCACCCCTTTGTTCTCTACCAGCCATGGTTCTGGTCCAGAAATTAACAACTTCCTTTATACGTTCTTCCTCTACTTTTGATTCTTCCTTTCTTCTCCTCTCTTCTCCTTGCCTTCTTTCTTCCTCTGCTATTTTGCGAGTCTCCAACCACACTTCCTTAGTAACTCTGGTTCCGTTTATATGATAGATCTCCTCTCTATTTGGTGCACCTACAACACTTCCCTTATCTTTAGGAGTTTTACTTTCTGCAACAGGAGTTGAAGGTCTCGTTGTATTCTCCACTGTGGATGTTGAATGTTCAAGATTGGGAAGAACAGAATTTCCCCTACCTGTAGAGTTCTGTGGTGGTCTAGTGGAAGAATCATCTCTAGCAATTATCTCATCAATATATTTGTGTATTCCCTGACCTGCATTACGACCTTGACCTCTTCCACCTGCAATGTTAGTATTCAAAGCAGGTTCTCGATTTGTTTTTCTTGTATTCATGCATGCTGTAAAAAATTGAACTAAAAATGAAATCAAATGAAACCAACTACTAACTCTGTCTATCTATTACCATCCCCGATAATGGCGCCAAAATGTTGGTCACCCTATATGTCAGTTAATTAAAGGTAACACACAGACACGGGGGGTTCACTCAGTGAACTTGTTACATAGCACGATCGTTCGCATGATATTAAAGAATACCCCTATTTTCACTAAATATTGGAAAATGCATCCTAAAATTGTATTGTTGAACCCCCCTCCCAATATGCCTTTCTAATTAAGAAAACCCCTAGTTTCACCAGATATTGTAGGCATCCATTTTTAACACCCCCTTTATATCATATTACCAAGTTGTAACAAATAGGAGCCCTAACACATCTTAGTATAAGCAAACAAGATAATAAATAAAATAATAGTATAATGCTAATAATGATCCCACTAGGATTCCAAGGGCGACTGATCAATTTGTAGCATTGGATAGCGGAACACCCAAAGAAATAGTACTTGCAAAGGAAAAATGCATAAAACAAAACCTAGTCAAGAGATCAAGATAACAAAGAATGTAAAAGACTAATAGTCCAATTGTTAGTGCAATTCTTAGAAAATATGAGAATTGAAAATGTTTCACACCATAACCTGCCAATCTACCAATTTTATATCATGTAAATACAAATATAGCCATAGAGAACTCATGTTTTCTATAAGCTTAATAAATTAAACTCCATAAACATGCAAAATTGAAACCCTTTTGTGGAGGGACACCCATACCTTCCTATCAAAACAAACATCATTGATGTATGAACCCAAATGAAGATAGAAAAATTCCTTTTACTTTTCAATAACACCGTATGATCATGTGCATATCTTGGATTTGGGTCATTCACAATATCCAATGAATTGCCTCTAGTTCCTCTACATTTATTCTTGCAATCACGGGAATTAACAACATTTAGTTACCTTTTCTTGGGTTATATCTAGTTTTTTTTTATCTTTAAAGGATAGGGAAAAATATCCATTGTTAGGTTTCAAGCATGCAATAGTTATAAAGATACACAAATGGTGAAACTTATATGATACCATTTCATGGTAACGATAACACATAGGGTATGTAAATAAGGATTTATATTTTCACCTATGTTCATGTTAATTCCAGTACAATATTAAGACAAATTCCTTCCATACAAGAATTGAAATTACAATTATGAACGTGTCGAATATAACTCAATCTAACAAATATTCCTAAGTGGCAATGTGAAAATATTAAAGAAGAATACAAAAGGTTGAAAAAAATAATTAGTCAAGAAACATTGATCTAACTTTTCTTGGTTCTAGTGAGCCAAGAAAGATTGGTCTCACTTTTCTTGGTTGTGGTGGAGCAAGGTTTAATTGAATCTCAATGCCCACCTAAACCCCAACCTAAAATATGAAGATGTAAATCTTTTACCTGATGCCTACAAAAAATACAATACAATTGTTCAAGTCTGGAACTCCCATTTAACTATATCTCTTAACTTAAAGATGGAAAACAATATAATATCAATTCAAACCAAGCCTAAATAATCTATTAAATGAGGATTGCTGAAGGCCAATAATCCAAAGAGACTTCCATCGATATTATCATTAGTACACTATTATCAAATTTATGCAAACCTTAGGATCATAAGCAATATCAAATAAAAATGGAAGGTCCTTAAGTTTTAGGTGGTTATGAATTGAGCCCGTGATTTGGACGTATGAATCAATCCGATGATTTGGAGGTTATTCCTCAGCACTCCCAAATAAAATAACCCCCAATATTTATATTACTATGTCAAATTAAAAACCCCCCTTGACCCCTTAATACGGGGCAATATATTTTTGAGTTTTTTAAGAGTATTCAACCCCCCAATATGAATGGACGTGATATGATATTGCCTCACTGGTGAACCCCCCGTGCACACAGAATGGTCAATATAAATTGTCAAACCTAGGAAGGTCTTTTATTTCAAAGGCAATAATCACAGTCTATGCATAAACAGATCAAGCAGTTGATTTGCTGAATGTAAATAATGACCCTACCTATATGTCCATCCAACTCATTCCATAAGAACACTAATCTAATTCATACATCTAAGAATCCAAAGTGAAACAACTTCCCTACAGAAATCAACCTAGCAAGTTAATGATCTAAAGATGAAATGGAACTAGATTACTTTTGCAAGAAGTTAAATCCTATAATTATCAAACTACAGCATTTAATCTTTACCAAAATGATCTATCCAGTAGCTACTATAATTCTACCATTATCTATCTAATCTATGAATGCAATTGAATATACAACAACAACTAGAATTAAAACACAAGATTGAACTCTAGTTGATAATTACTAGAAATCCTAGAAAGCATAAACAACTAAAAGATAATTGGAATTGAGCTTGGCTGTCACAACTGGTTGAAACACACATGTAGTTTAGTAAATTATCCTACATAGTCAACTGTCACACCACTCTGTTATAGCTATTCAAGATGCAATTATAAACTACCAGAAAGGGAAGCTAATCTCTGTTACAACTACCAATAATATCTGCAATCATTCCACACCACAAAACATAAGTAAAACTAAACTACTCTACCTACTTAAATTGGCTATCTCTGTGAGAAGGCGGGCCCTGGCCTTCTAACAAAGACACCGAGAGTCACAACAAATTAAGACATAGAAATGAAGAACTATGCTCTCATATTAATGATGGAAGATCGTGAGTCTCGGTGCTCTGTTACAGCTTACACAAAGTGGTGATTGTCCAACCCTAGGCTACGAGAGCCTTATGGAATTTATACAAGGAAACACAGTTTCAGATCCACTAAAATTGCGCAACAATGAAGATCTATGATCTTCATGCTGCAGAGTTACAACTTACTGATATATCGTATTAAATAGGGCTGTTAATTGTGAAAGATGTTGTTGCTATGATAGTTAATGGATCAACAAACTCAGCAGCTGGAATGCCACCTATCTGTCATAGTTAGGCTCTGCTTCAGTGAAATTGTTATAGTGGGGATTTGTTACAGCTTGCATGGAGGATGCCCTATCCCTTGGAGTATGAGGAGTTGGTGCTTTGAAGAGTAACAACTAGCGCTACTGGGCTGATACACATGCGCTTTAGACCTTGGCTAAATGAAATCACACATATCAGTATAAACCAAGGACTAAGATCCATAATCTTTAACAATCTTAGGCATAAAATAAATAAAGTAATAACAAATTATACCTGCCATATTCTTGATTGATATGAAGAAAGACATGGATACAACTTATAAAAGTTGGATGAAATTAGGAAAAAATGATGTAACAAGGAAGGCCAAAAAGGGGCATTTCCTGAACCCAACAAATGGCACAGCACTTACATCAACAACCATAGGAGGACCAACCTACCACCATGTCGGAATGGCCCAACACTTATATCAACGACCATGGGAGGACCAACCTACCACCATGTCGGAATGACCCCAGCCCTTACATCTTACCATAGGAGGACCAACCTACCACCATGTAAGAATGGCTCCAGTGCTTACATATACACCATAAGAGGACCAACCTACCACTATGTGAGAATGGTTCCAACCCTTACATCCACACCATAGGAGGACCAACCTACCACTATGTGAGAATGGCTTATGTGCATCTGTGTCTCCAGACTCATCACTTCCCCTTTGAAGGTATCTCGATCTGAAGTACACTAAGTCTCCCTCTAAAGTATTCAAACTTCACTCTAGCCAGTGGCTTGGTCAACACATCGGCTATCTACTCGTTCGTCACAACATAAAAGAGCTTCACTGCTCCTCTCTACACCATATCCCTTATATATTGATACTTTATCTCAATGTGCTTTGACTTGTCATGGAACACTGGGTTCTCCGACAACTTCACACAACTCTGGTTGTCACAATATATACAAGTAGCACTCAGCTGGAGATCAAACAAATCAGACAGTAGCTTCCTCAGCCATACTGCCTCACAACTAGCCGAACAAGCTGTGACATACTCTACTTCGGCTATACTCAGTGCCACACAGGACTGCTTCCTGCTAAACCAAGAGATCATACTGGATCCCATACTGAAGTAGCACCCCGAAGTGCTCTTCCGATCAATGGAACTGCCTACCCAATTTGAATCAACATAACCCTCCAGGTTAAACTTTTGATTCGCCTCATACTTTAGCCCATAGTCAACTGTACCCTTCAGGTACCTCAGGATATGCTTTGCAGCTATCAGGTGAACATGTCTTGGATCTGTCAAATACTTGCTCAAGGTGTTCACTGCAATGCAGATATGTGGTCTCGTATACGTCAGGTACATCAAGGACCCAATCATCTGACGATACATCATCACATGATCATCCTGATCATCATCACAACATCATCTTGATGCATATCCTCTGGAGAAACTTCCCAAAGCTCATCATCCATGATCATCCTGATCATACACTGCGTCCTCCTGATGCATACAAAGTATCTACCTGATACATATCATCATACATGATCCAACTGATCATATCAAGCATCCAACATGATGCATATACAAATACATGATCCAACTGATCATATCCAGCATCCAACATGATGCATATACAAATACATGATCCAACTGATCATATCCAGCATCCAACATGATGCATATACAAATACATGATCCAATTGATCATATCCAACATCCAACATGATGCATATACAAAGCAGTAATTGGAGCATCATCATGATGCTCATCACACAAAGCTTACATCCACAGCCATGGGAAGGATCCTCCTCCCACTATTCTTGGAATGGCTCCTGCAAATGTGTCCCATCACTTCTTCCTCGAAGTATCATCAATCTGAAGAACACCAAGCAAGCAAGTTGTCTTGACATCCATCTGGTGTATCTTCCATTTCATCACTTGCTTTGTATTTCTCTATGCTGCCTTTTGCAACATGCTTGATCTTATAGATCCACTTGGAAGTCACAACAGACTTCCCTTCAGGTCTTGGGACCACATCCCAAACATCTTCTTCATGATCGATGGATCATGACATTCTTCTCGGGTCCTGGGAACTTTAATATATTCAATATCTTCAATAGATAATTTTTTTGCTAGAACAAATGTTGTAGTCCTTCTTTTGTAGATGCCCGTATACGATATTTCCTACAAAACAAGTTAAATTGCATTATTAGAAACTTCTCATAATTTTTAGAAAAAATTCTTACACATAAATAAATGTCATACAGTCATGCAATTATTTTTGCCAATGCTTCAATACAACATTTATCCATATCTCATAACTTTCTAGATGCCTTCCAATCTCTACCAGAACATTGTTAAGAGTTTGCACTACTCCCAACATGTCAGCAAAGAGGTTTCATTCTAGATAAGTAGCAATGGAATGTTGTAGAGTGCCATAGGCCACTTACCCATCACATGCATATTAGTAGTATACTGTTCATTAATGCAATTATTCTAATATGCATAATACACACCCTGAGTCTAGGAAAATAAGCATATACATCATTGAACAATATTATTTAAACAAACAAATATGCAAGAAATGACAATTCAAATACTTATCTTTGTTTGGTTTGTAGGGTGGACTCCCTCTCAATCTTTGCTTCCTTGCAGGAACTACTGGAGTGTGCTCCCTCTTGATCTTTGCTTCCTCGATTACCTGTCGTTGAACGCATATCCATCCTTGATCACTTTATGCATACTTACTAGTATCATCATTGTGTCATCCTCGAGGTCTCATACATACATTCATTAGTATAATCTCAATACTATCAAAACACAATAATTCTAAGTAATCTTAAACATGTATGGTCAAGATCATTTCATACACAGATAATAAACATTAGTATTCAAGGTTTCAGGGAATACTTCTTTTACTGATGCATATTCTTTATTTGACCAAAAGACTTTTCTAGTTAGTCATATCATCTATCAATGTAAGATACATAATATGCATAAACCCTTTGATTACTTACATTTCTAACTTCATTAATAATCATTATCAATCATACAACAATATAAGATCCTAACACAAGGTGGGATTGTAACTTGATATAGGAAAAACATACCTGGTTATCATATTTGCTAGTTATGTCTAGCAATGTCTTCTGTTCTCTTCAATGACTTGTACTAGTAACATGCATATCTCATAGGTTAACCATTATAGAACCAAGTTATACATACCTTGTAAGTAGATCTTCTATGTGATCCATGACAATGGATGAATCTTCGTCTTCATGTCAACATGGTCATATGTTCTTGAACTAGAACATGATTTGTCTTTCTTGATGTACCTTTCATGTTAGCGGACAACATCAACCTCATACAACACCACAATGCATTAGTACAATCATAAGTGTCAAAACCCTAATCAATGAATATCTACATTCATAATTTTATTAAGGTGATACAACAAGTCTAAAGTTAATCAAGATTATACTAAACTTAATGAAGGCAAACATACCATAAACTTAATGAAGGCAAACATACCATAAACTTAATCATGAATAGATCTCGAAACATACCTGGATAAGTCATACCTGTCGAGATTGCTTGTAATCTTATTATGTAAGGCCTTAGCCTCATCTCCCTCTGAAACAATAAATTCTTCACTTATGCAGGTGACCAATCGATTCCCTTCTAGGATTAACCCAATCCACTTGAATTGCAGAAAGTGGATCTGGACCTGGATTAGGGTTTGTCAGAGAAACCCTAAAAATTCAAACTTTGAATTTCAAAATTATGAAAAGATAGAAAGATGTGCCTTAATGAGCTGATCAAGATGGTATACTCAGAATTTGAAAACTGCAAAGTTTCACCCCTCAAAATTGCCTTTGAAACTTATGGATCTTCTAGACCAGATCCCGAAATAGGGTTTGATAAAGCCCACCCTTTTGCCCAACCAAAAGGTTCGATCCAAAGCTCTAAACTTTGATTTTTCCTAGGAGCTTCCAGCCATGGTCACAGACTTCAGAAATTCCGACTTTTGCAGAAGCCCTAATTTTCCACTTTTCGGATCAAAATCCTGAACTAGGGTTTGATCAAGCCCGACCTTCTTCCCAACCAAAAAATTTGATTTTGGTCTCTAAATTTTGATTTTGATGAGGATCATCCAGCCGTGGTCTGTGATACAAAAAATTTCAACATTCTCCGAAACCCTAAATTCTTGGAGCCATGAATGAAGGTGCTCAAACTCCAATTCTGTTTTAACAAAAATATGCACCTGTCACGTCCCCTCCCATCATACCAATGCAATGGAGAGGACCGTGATGCTAAAACCGGGCATCTAGCCCCATGAACTTATTAAATAAGCATTCACATAATATAAAAAGACATATGGAATGTATAACTATAAGAAAAACACAGCAGAAATAATATCAATAACACATCCATCATACATTCACGATATTCATCAAATAATTAAATGCAAATTTAACACAAGAGAGTACTTATCTTATAAAAAGTAGTCCCAAGAAACTGGCTATGCAACTGCAACATTCCACCCAACCATAGGCCAGTTGTGATCATCAATATCTCAACACACTGCCACCCCCGAGATGGGCATGATCTCTACAAGGAATCAGGGAACATCAGACTCACACATAGCCAAGCATACACCAAGATGAGCCAAGCCAATCTACAATTGGGTTTATCAGGCTGCTAGGAAATGGACAGGAAGAATTGCTAAGCTAGTGAGCTCAAGCACAGAGCCAGGGATACCTCTACAAGATCTATCTAGCTTGGCACCCATAATGCCTACACACCCCACTCAAGGAAGTATTCCCTTCACCAATGCATAGTCCCTCAGGACATACCTTCCAATCTAGAGTGTCTAAGGTATGCATAGAAGAGTAGCCAGCCCTCTTGATCTTCTTGAGAGGTTACTCCCTCCACTAGGTTTATCAAGACAATTCTATCCACTACCACTCCAAGTTTCTTGCTCACAGGTTCAGATCAAAAACATGGATGCACATAACAGTAGAACCACACATATAGGGCATGATAAAAATGTTTCTTCAGTGGGATTCCCAAAGAGGGGGTTTCTATCAATTCAAAAAAACGTGGGAAAGCCCAAAAACGAAATGGCAATTGGGGAACAACCCTAGAGAGTAGAAATCGTTTTCAGAAAAACGCCCATGGGTATTTTGGGGCAAAAATGACCTCCATCATAGTCCCAAATCGTGGCCCTTCTCTCCCAGCTGCTATATAATGCAAAAACGACTCCCAGGCATGGAAAATGCAGGAAAAATGGTGAAAACGTGATGGGGAAAGACCCAGTAGTTCAGACTGCGTGAGAGAGGAAAGACTATGGGTTCAGAATGGCTTTGGGCACCATTTCGTGGGTGTTTTCTTTCTCAAGAAGCAAAAATACGAATTCCGAATTTGATAGCTTTCCCATGCATGAAATTGGCTTCCATACCTCTTCATTCCCAAGGCATACCTCTTCATTCCCAAGGCATTAACTGCTCAACCAATTTATGGAAGAATTAAATGATTGGGTCCATAACCCAAAATGGGTAGTTGGTGGTTTATGGGTTTTCCCATTGACACATGGGATAACACAATTGGCTCAAGGGTTTGAATAATTTCCCTCCCTATTCCTTGTAGAATCATGCCCCCATCTCTTTGTTGCATTGCATAGCTAGTTGTGGGTTTTTCATTAAAACTCGTATTTACATGATGTCTTAATTTACATCGTGCCTATCTAGCACAAGAACCATAGGCATCTATTTTTAATTGTCGATAAATAAAACACTAAATCAATGGTGGGGCCTTGGCCTTGAGCTCCTCACCATGATTAAGTAACAATATTTATATCATTTACGTTTTAATGCAAAGGGGGTCAAAATGGGGACGTGACAACACCTGATTGTTTCTGGTGTAACTCCAAATTTTTAGATCAACGGGGTCTCAAAATTATTCCTGTAGTAGCCTGACCTGTTATCTTTCCAACCATATAGGTCTTACCTCAATTGGATTCTCTGCGAGAGAGTTATTCCAAGTGTCGCAATGTGACTTGTTTATGGGATAAAACAGGAGAGCAAAATTATACAACATGCCATGTGTCACTGGTTCAGTTTCGGCCTCTGCAAAACTTACCTGAGAAATTATAGTCCATTCCCTACTTGTCACTATTTATGATATTTCATTTGGAGATTCCTAGTCCAAGTTGTGACCTTTTTTCCTAGGTCACCAGTTTGTGACTGAGATCTAGATGAGGCAAAAACCCTAGATTGTACTGATCATAAATCACAAAGTACAACGAATTAGAAGTTGTGCTTCAGACACAAGGTACATGGGGATTTTTTATACAACCTGTAAAGGTTTCATATCCTGAACCTTCTCCAAAATCTATTTATAGTGAAAGTTCTACGATGACTATTTTTTGCTATATCAAGCTCTAGCTTCACAAGTGCAACAAGTGTCATAAATGCCATACCATGCCTTCTTTTAGGCTAGCTCTGATACCATGTTAGTTTTTCATAATTTAATACATTCATATCTAGGATCTTAACTGAAAGAACAACATGTACAACATATCAAGCATAAGAGACAAGAGATAAGAGAGACAAAACATTTCACCGGGGAAAACCAAGAAGGTGAAAAACCCCACAACTTCCTCAGACATAGAATAAGCATCAATACAATGATCACCATGATCAAATCCAAGAGATAGATATATATAGAAGCATGCTCCTCATCCACTTGTGTGCATCCTCCTCTTCTCTCACTATTGCGAACTGAGTGAACAATAGAATGTGTTAAATGAGAGAGACACACTCTCTATTTATACACTACATCACTTGACCTTTACTCAACTAGGTTGGCCCTAACTTAACCACATAACATAATGCTGTCTGGGACGACCCCCAATAGGGTGGTCTAATAACCCTTTGAACCACATGACTCATATAGAGATGACCCCAAAAAGGTGGTCTAATAACCCATCAAGTATAAGTTATGACACTTACAATATAACTTGCGACACTTGCAAGTACACATGACGACACTTCCAATCGGAGGAATAATACATCTCCGTTGGGTATACAATAAAGTACAAATATGAAATACATTCTGAAGTTACAATCACATCAAAAATTGACTGCCACTGATTATTTCACTATATGGATCGAAGTAGTACCCACCAGGCATGCCACAGATACAGTCATTATCAAGTTTCTGGAAGAGAACATCATGTCTAGGTTTGGGTGTCCTGTTAATATAATCACTGATAATGCACAGGATTTCAAATCCAATAAGATGATTGAATTCTATGACAAGTTCCATATCAAATTGGTACATTCTATTGCTTACTATCCCGAGGGAAATGGATTGGAGGAATCCTCCAACAAGATCCTAGTAAGGATAATCAAGAAGTTGCTGCAAGAAAATAAAAGGGCTTGGAACACCAAGATGACCTTTTCCTTTTGGGATGATAGGATCACCTCTAAAAAATCCATCGGGACTTCTCCCTTCAAATTAGTATATGTAACAGAAGTGGTATTCCCTGATTCCCTTAGAGGGCCTAAACTGATACTGTTGCAGGATCAAGAGGAAGATCCAAACCCTGAACTAAGGAGAGATAACCAGCTGGTGTAAGTGCAAGAAATCAAGGAAGTGGTGTAGAATGAAGCCATGAAAGCTCAGAACTGGATCAAGAAGACGTTTGATAGAAAGACCAAGACGAATGATTTCCAAATGAGAGATCTGGTACTAAAATGGGATGCTATAAGGGAAGACCAGGCCCAAAATTTTGATAACCTTTGGCAGGGGCCCTATACAATCACCACCTACCATAGGAATAATGCTTTATTCTTGCAAGATGAATATGTTGAACCAGTCGGCAAGGGACCCGCCAATGGGCAATTCTGGAAGCATTATTTCAAGTAGGAAAGCAAGTCCATCGACACACCCCCACTGTACATTGCCATTTTTTATTTTCCATTAGTCATGTTTCATTTTTTTTATATGGAGAAGGAAAAAAGAGGAGGGGAGTAATGGCTACTAGTCTACATGTTCTTGCTACCTCACAGGGAGGATAGCATCCCCGGTTGGAGCCGCTGTTAACACCTATTATGGTTTCCACCAGGGAAGGTAAAGGAAATCCCTTGCAAAAGTCCCAAGGTCCCCCATCGATCGGTTACACTAAGTAAAGAGTCAGGAAACTGAAAAAAATAGCTAAGTATCAAGAAAATTCAAGCTAAATGACCAAGCCGTAATAAGAAAATGAGGAAAATCAAGGTAGTAGGGCTCTTCCATAGGAAAAAATAGCCATAAAGGCTTTTTCCATAACCAAAAGAGGTTTGACGGCCAAGATTGGATGGCAGGGTCAGATCGACAGTTGAAAATGCGTTCCGCAAGCAAGTTTTCGAGTTCTACATCCCGCATAGTGGATTGGGGATTGTGGAAGCGACCTTTTTTCAAGAGCACAAAAGTATGTTTCTGAGTTCTACATTCCGCAATTGTGGATTGCGGATTGCAGAATGACAATTTTCCAAAGGGTGAAAAAGTAAGTTTCTGAATCCTGCATTCTCCATTATGGATTGTCGATTGTGAAGAGGCCATTTTCCAAGGAGGTGAAAAAGCAAGTTTCTGAATTCCGCATTCCGCATTGTGGATATCCTATTGTTGAAAGGTAGTTTTCCAGTAACACAAAAATTAGGTTTCTGAATCCCGCATCCTGCATTGTGGATTGCGGAAAGGCAATTTTCCAGTAGGAATAAAATCGAGGTTCCAAATCCCGCATCCTGTATTGCAGAAAAATAAATTTTCAGAAGGCACAAAGTAGAGGTTCTGAATCCCACAGTCTGCATTGCGGATTGCAAAAAGGTAATTACAGATCGGAAGAATTTTTGCAGAACAAATCACAGCCGCGGGGAATGGATATTTTCACAGAATAATGGTGCGTTTGAGAATGATGAAGGAGTGTGAAGAACCTGTAACAATTAATTAATGAAAATACACAAGATAGCAGGAATAACAGAACTCAGAATCACTTCATTGATCGCAGGTCACTTCGAAGGGGAAACCTCCTTTGAGCAAAGTTAATACAAATAACTTCATGGTGCCTTCATTGGACTCACCACACACTTATATACTAATTATATGCCCAATACTATGGTTCAATACCATGTGACATATAATACTATGGGATGACTTACAAAGCATATGCGTCCAATACTATGGGACGACTTACAAAGCATATGCATCCAATACTATGGGTCAATGCCATGGGCTAATCAAAACTATGGATCAACAAATACTATGGGACGACTTACAAAGCATATGCATGCAACAACAATATACTAAAAAAGTAAAGAGAAGTGTTGACACGGGTTCCTAACATCCCCTCTCCCTTAGAAAAATCTTTGTCCTCAAAGCTTTAGATGTGGAAATTGATGTAGAATCTTAAGGAGTGGTTCCCTTGTAGCATCCTTAGGTTGCATTCTGGGCCACTCACGCCTCTTGAGTTTCAGGGAAGATTGCTTGGAAGGGTGTAGACGAAGAAGAACCATATCAGCTACGTGAAAAGTGCACTCAGAACGGTGCTGATCGGCTTGTTGTTTCAGTCGAATTCTTGCCATGTGAAAATTTTCCTGCAAAATGAGAAGAATCCAATCGCGGTTTCAAAGAACCGAGTCAATTTCTCGAACTGGGGAGCTGCTGAGGGTGTATGGAAGAAGAACTGGTGGTGTCTATCCATAGAATGCTTCATATGGTTTGATTGTAGATGTGGTATTGTACCACTGGAGCACTTCCAGGAAATCCATAGAAATAGTTGTCCAAATCTGTGTAGGGATGAGAAAGTGTTCGAGCAGTCCCGAAACGAGTGTTGTTTCACCCTTGTTGACCTGGAAAGTTTCATAGTTAGCCACCATCTAATGAATTGTCATTTTCAGTCCATGACAAAAGAAGTTACATTGTTCCAGTCATACGTTTTCAGGAACCCAGAGTGCCCTGTCGATGAAGAAGCATGAAGTTCAGAGAAGAGATACCCCTGTTGAACAGATTGAAACCATTTTGGAACAAGGAGAGAAATAACTATAAGAGAAACTAGGCCATCAAATGTGCGAGAAGGAGAATCTTCCACCATATTGTCCTTACCCTTCTTTTAAGTGATTGCATAGGCATAACCCATGAGTTGGATAACACATTTCAGGTGTGCTGGGGAGGAGACCTGTTGTTCCAGTAAATTTTCCAGACTCTGGAGATCAGTCTAGATGCAGAAATAATTCCCCAATAGGTATGGTTTCCACTTCTGTACTACATGCAAAATAGCCATAATTTCCTTTTGAGATGTAGATGTGGCTAAATTCTTACTGAAAAGGTCTCTTGAAGGTGACAAGCCCACTGGTTCAGCAAAGTCGCCTGCATATCTATCCAAGGAAGTAGTGGAGATTGTTGATGGGTGCATCTGAATGGAATGGATCCGAGCAATGAAACCATGTGAATTCTTCTTAAGAATCTTTTCTAGAAAATGTGAATTGATGATGCGGAGAGACCTTGGTTGTAAGCCCGTAAATTTTTGGTGTTTCCCATTGACTGAAAACTACATCCAAAGTTCAGCAAAATCCCATAATATGGGGCCAAGAGTGGGTAACCATTGAACTCCCGAAACGACATCATATCCACCTAAGGACAAGGCAAACATGTCAGAGCGCGGGTTATAATCTTCCAGAGAGATATGCACATTGTGAAACTTCCACTTGCAAGGTAAGGTGCCCCCATTGGAAATCATGACTTCAAAGTTGGAGCAAGGATGGTCAAAACAATCAGCCTATTTGGTGATCCAATGGTCAATGACATTATGAGTGCTACCAGAATCAATGAGTATTTTAAGAGGGATCTGCTTGAAATAACCCCTGACCCGCATTGTTTGGGGGATGTGACATCGGATAAAGCATGGAGAGATATCTCTGGTTGGTCGTCCTGATATGGGGATCCAACAGGCAGCTGCGAAATTTCGACTTGATCATCTACTGTATCTGGAGCGTCTTACAAAAGTTTAGAGGAAGGCGAAGAATCCACATCCAAGAGATAGATATTTTTCTCAACACATTTATGCTCCCGAGTGGATTTCTCATCACAATTATAACAAAGCCCTTTTTCTCGACGTGTCCACATCTTTGCTTCAGAAAAATGCTTGATAGGAGTTGGTCGAGGAGCTAGCGTGATGGGAGGTCATTGAACCCATATTTCTGAAGGGAACAAGGTGGGTTTGGAGCATTGTTGGGTTGCGATCTTGTCCTCTGCCAACTTAACCAACTCTAGGACTTCCATCATTGTGTTGGGACATAACATTTTAAACTCTGAGCGGATTTCATCCTTGAGGCCACTAATAAAACAAATCATGTAGAATTCATCAGACAATCCTTCTATGTGATTGGCTAGTTTCTCAAATTCTGTCTGATACTCTCTTACAGTGCCAATTTAGTGAAGTTTAGTGAGTGCTCCTGTGAAGTCATCAAAAGCACTAGGACCAAATCATTGCAAAAGGAGTTGGAAAATATTTTTCCAGTTTGGATCATGATGAGCTTTGATGTACCAACGGTACCATTGAAGGGATTCATATTCCAAATGAAAGGATGCAAGTGGAACTTTATGGACATCAAAAGTATTATGCGGGATGGAATATTGGTCTTCCCAGTATATCCATCCAATTGGATCAGTACCATTGAAGCGAGGAAATTCAAGCTTCGGCCCATGAAAATTGCGGGAAGAAGAGAACCCAGTGGTTGCAAAAGATTTTGGTTGTCGATTATTATTCATGGCTGTGTTGGGTGTGTGAGCTATCTCAAAGAATACACCTAATATTTAATTATCGACCAGGGTTGGTAATGTTAGAGTTGAAGCAAAGTATATGCTAAGGTAGAATGAAACCTAAGATTTTCGGTTTGTCAGACCTTAAAAATATTTAATAAAGAAAAGATCAAAAGATCTTTCAAAATGAAAAACCGAGTCAAACTTCAAAAAAACAATAAAAGAAACTAAATCAAATTTACTTAAACAGATGAACTGGAATAGTATCAATTCATACAACTCTATCTTACAATTGAATAATGGAAACTGATTGAAAAGCAAACTGTAAACTATTAAAATTGAAACTATACAGTTTCAGATTCTATTTAAGAATTAGGAAACAACAGTAAACATATTAAAGACCTATCTATGAAATGGATTAATTTGATAATAAGCTACATAAGTAGAAAGCTATGCTGATCAAAGCAAATTAAAAACTATTAAATAACTTCAACAACTAATTCAAGAAAAACATCTATTCCCAAGTAACAGGAACTGGAGTGAGTGTATCATAATGAATTTCAAATGAAATAGCAAAACAAAATGGAAGTAAATCTTGTTAACACCCAAAAAATGCTCACTACCTCATTTCCCCCATTACATGACTCATTTGTCCATATTTCCTACCATATTTGCCTCCAGAACCCCAAAAAACCATTAAAAAGCCTCCAAAAGGCCAAAAAACCATTAAAAAAGCCTCCAAAAGGCCAAAAACCTCATTTTTTCCCCAAAATAAGTTAAATTCCTCCAAAAATAGCAAAACCCTCTAAAAAGGGAATAAAAAGTACTAAAAGGAGGAAAAAGAGGTAAAAAAGGAAGCAAAAACCATATACAACTGACCTAAACCATATGGTGCCCAAAACCATGGGTCAGCACTCTACCATTAAAAACCTATAAATAGGTGATGGAGGCTCCCCATTTCATATCCACAATCATCCCTATCCTCACTTTGCCAAAAATTCTCACGAAACCCTAGCTCTCCCTTTGGAGCTACTTTCCACTTGAGAAACCCATTTGGCCTCATTTACAAAACATATTTGGGAAGAAAGAGAAGGAACAACACTGGAGCTTGGAAGCAACCCTCATGGACTGCTACAAGAGCTTCACCAACCTCACATTGGAGGTATAATCAATACAAAAACATTTTATTATCTTGTCTTTTTTGTTTATGCACATGCTAGTTTAAAATTACTGTTTTCATTTAATGTATTGCTTTTACTGTTTTTACGGAACTGCTACTAAGGAGTCCCTTCTCTGGACTCCTTAGTAGGTGCTCATTTGCAAAATCTAGGGTGAAAACTCTAGATACAGTTTTGGTGAATCCCCCAGTGTTCCTTTGAATTTCTGGTTATAGTCTTTAAGAAATTTTTAGTTTTCTGCAATATTTTCCTATTTTTTTTCCTTTCAGCTGTCCCTTTCGGCAGTTGGGTTTGTTGCCATAAACTGTGTCTTTTGTCCCAGCAGTTGCGATCCGACCGCGGCTTTCAGACTATTACCTGTGATCCGATCGCGGCACTCAGACTGTTTCTCACGATCTCCCAATGGTTTTCAGTATGTTTCCTGCGATCTGACCGCGGCTCTCAGCCTGTTTGCTGCGGTCCGACTGCAGTTGTCCAGCCCTTCCCTACGACTCGCCTGCGGCTTTCAACCATTTTCCTGTGACCCGCCTGCTGCTTTCAGCCATTTTCCTACAATCTTCCTGCGGCTTTCAGCTATTTTCCAGTGATCCTCCTGCGGCATTCAGCCATTTTCCTGCGACCCGCTTGCAGCTTTGATCCATTTTCTTGCGATCCGCCTACGGCTTTGAGCCATTTTCCTGCGGTCCTTCTGTGACTGTCGACCTATTTCCCGCGATCCGAACGCTCAGTTTCGCCGCAAACCCGCGATCTATTTTCTGCATTTTTTTCCTGTTTGAACCCAGAACTTTGCTGCAATATTTTCTGCACCTGCACAACCACCTGTCCTACCTGGAGCCATACTTACCTACAACCTTTTCCTGCAGTATTATTTATGTTCCATTTACAAATTTTTTTAAATTTCAGCATTTTAATTGAAAAGAAAAAAATTTGCATTTCAAAGTTTAATTTCTGCATTATTATTGTTAGTTAGAAAGTTGCCCACCCCGTGGCACTTTTACTTGGGTTCATTATCTCACACACACACACTCTATCACCTAATTCAAGTGATCCCTAAAATACTACTTAACAAAACCAACATTCTAACCCCACTTGGAAAACACATAAGAATATTGTAGTTAGGTAGGGTCAGGGGGATAGGCATCCAAATAACACCCCTTGGTCACTTACACTTGAGACATAGTTGTTGTCCATTAGGAAACCAAAATCCCCTAGTATTTTTTGGCACGGTCACAACCAGTTTATCAGAGAGCCTCTCCCTTAGGAGGGTCAAAGTAGCCAGACTGGTTCCGGAGGCTTGAGTGGAATACCGCAATCCATTCAGTCACTGAAGGATACCTTTCATAGTTCTCGGTGTATCACCTGTATGGGGATACAACAACGATAGAAACAAACTGCAAATTCACCTTTTTCTGGACGTGTCATGAACGAGGTATCTTAGTTTCCTTTCTTCTAGGATTGACTACCCGGTGTCCCTCTCAGTAGCGGGATATCTTTAGCCACTTGGCTCTACTATCCATATTGTCTGACTTGGATTTAATCACCTTGCAGAGGATATGTCTGGTTGAGTTAGAATACTATTTAGCTAGGTGTTTGCATGCTCCCTTAACTCCCTTTGGTCTAGCGAGTCCACTATTTTTATTTTTTTAGGAAACCTGCTGCTTGTTGGTATTCTGACCATTTTTCACGCTCCACTTATTGTAGCACTGTAACGTCCTCTCTCGCCTTCCAAATGCAGGGGAGAGAACATGACCAATCATACGGGGCTTTTGGCAGACTTAGCCCCAATATTCTTTTTTCCTCATAAATTCATAACAATTAAAAACTTCTATGTGCAGAATCAACTCAATATAAACACGACGGAATTAAACATAATAATACACAAACATAATGGAATGCATCAACATGTTTATCTCAAGCAAAAAGGTGATTCCATATGCAGAGATTCAATCTCATTCTCATGCTATTCACAGATTCCATCTCAATTTGATTACCATGAATATTTAACATTCAGATTGAACACATTGCATAACACATAATATATATAAATTAATTCACAAGAATACTTATCTTGAAATGTAAATGTCCAATGAATGGCTACAGGAGGGCAACGTTCCACCCAACCATAGATCTCTATCCAGCCTATATTCTTTCAGCTGAGAGATCACCCCCGAGCTGGGCTGTGTATCCACTAAGGAAGAACTAGTTGGGCTCACTCACAGCCATGGTTTCGGTCATCAGCTATGCTAAGACAACACACCATTGGGTTTATCAAGCTTTCAAGAAGATAGAGGAGGGTAACGCTAAGCCAGTGAGCTCAACCACAGAGCTACAGGCATCTCAAGTGAACTCAACAGTCAGGCACCCACATTACCTACCACATCCAACACAAGGAAGGTCTCCTTCTCTGTTACATAGTCCCTCAAGAAACTCTTCCCTCCAATGCTCTTCAGGATGGGCATAGAAAGTTCCAGTTGCTAATACTTGAGATCCTAGCCTTCACTGGGTTTATCAAGCACACCCAACTTCTGCAGAGTCATTCCCCACTTGATTTCTCACCATTCTGCTCACCAAATAACTCAAATCCGTCACTGGTTTTTTGGGCTGCAAAAACTGGGTATTCCTATGGATTTCGGGATAGCTAATGCTCCCAAATTCGCCCCAAGTTTCATACCAATGGATCCCCCATTGGATTTCACTGTCCAATGCCAAATCTGGGCGTTTTTGGTCTTCCAAAATCTAGGTTCTCTCAAGGTCGCGATTTCTGGTTTTTCTCTCTACTGGCAATTCGTTTTTGCATGGAAAATGGTGCTGGTCAGTTTCACAATGGAATGGTGATGAGGAAGAAGCAACTCCCATGAGGTAGAGTGGCTTGTGGTACAAGAAAATAGAGCCCATACTCTGCCATATGAATTTCTGGGTTGCCCATGCTCCATTGAAGCCATGGACTGAATTCCTCAACCACTTCCTTACAACATAAATAAATGTCAGCAAGGTAAGTCAAATGGGTTCTCAAGGTGGCATATGGCAACCTATGGTTCAATCCCTTAGCCCCCTCACCACTCCCTAGTGGATACACATGGCCTCTTCTCATTCGTTGCTTCCATAGCCAGTTTTGGTATTTTATTTCAATATTAAATATCTGCATCAATTTACAATATCCCATGGCTTAATAGCACGTGGGTAACACAATATCAAAGCGTGTATAATTTAAATAAAATCTGAGTATAAACTAGCGGGGCCTTGTCCTTGAGCTCCACACTAGGGAAACATACAACATGTGTATACAATATTTACATTAGAATCCAATATTTCATAAGGGTCAAAATTGGGGTATTACATTCCCCTCCCCCTCAGAACAACACCATCCTCGGTGTTCTCAAAACTGAACAAAAATGAAAATGTCTCCCTCATGGCATCCTTTAGTTCCCATGTAGCCTCATCAGGACTAAGGTGCTCCCATTGGACATTTACCTGCCCGATGGTTCTATTCCGGAGCAATGTGACTTTCTTGTCGAGAATGCGCACAGGTTCTACTTGGAACTCTCCCTCGGGTTCCACCTGTATCACATTCCAATCAATCATATGATTAGGATCATGTACATACTTCTTAAGCAAAGATACATGGAAAACATTATGAGCTCTTATGTTAGCAGGAAAATGCAACTGGCCCTATCCTATCAAGGACTTCAAATGGCCCACAATATCTTGGTGACAACTTGACACAACTCCCCAACTTGAGGGAACTCTTCCTTGGTTTCAATCTCAAGTAAACATGATCCCTGATCTGAAATTCCTTATGTGCTCTTTTCAAATCTGCATAACTCTTCTGCCTGTCCTAAGCCACCTTTAAATTCTGCCTGATCTTAACATTTTCCTGTTCCATTTCCTTGATCATATCTGGTCCAAGCACTACCCTGTTCACTGGGCCGTCCCAATTCACTGGCGTCCTGCATCCCTTGCCATACAATGCTTCAAATGGACTCATTCCCAAGGATGCATGGTGTCCATTATTGTATGCAAATTCAACCAAGTGTAAATAATCTTCCCACTTGGATGGTTTGTCCATCACATACATTCTCAGCATGTCTTCAAGAACCTGATTCACCCTCTCGGTTTGGCCATCCGTTTGAGGATGGTAAGCTGTACTGAAATTCAATTTAGTTCCCAATTCATGAAACAATCCCTTCGAGAAATTGGAGGTGAACTTTGTATCACGATCAGAAATTATTGCCTTAGGCAATCCATGCAATCTGAATATCTCTCTCATGAAGATGTTCACAATGTCACTAGCCTTTTGAGTGGATTTCACTGGAATAAAGTGAGCTACCTTCGATAGCTTATCCACCACAACCATGATTGAATCATGCTTCTTAACTATCATGGGCAGACTTGTTATAAAATCCATGGAGATCACTTCCCACTTCCATTCCGGAATGTGTAAGGGCTGCAATAACCCTGCTGGATGTTGGTGTTCTACCTTGACTTGTTGGCACTTCTGACACCTAGCAATGTACTCAACTATGTCCTTCTTCATTCCATTCCAAAAGTATTGCTTTCTTGCCGCTGTTATAGTCTTCTGATATCCTGGGTGTCCAGAGTACGTCATTTGGTGTATTTCATCCATCACTAGTTTCTTCAAATCTGCATTATTTGGAATGTACAACCTATCTGTGTAGATGAGGATACTGTCTTCACCCAGCTGATATCCTGCACACTTTTCATCCACCTTACTGTGCCGCAACTTCTCTTTAATTTGAAGTCAAGTTTCGTCACCGTTTTGGGCTTCAAGAACTCTTGTCTTCAAATCTAATTTGCACATACTTACTGCTGAAACATGAAATTTTTTGCTAAGAGCATCTGCAACCTTATTCTCCTTTCTTTTTACATGTTTAATTTCAAAATCAAATTCACAAAGAAATTCCATCCATCTAGCCTGTCTAGCATTCAAGTTTGGATGATCAAACAAATACTTCAAGCTCATGTGGTCTGTTCTAAGCTCAAATCTTCTTCCCATCAAGTAATGCCTCCACATCTTAAGAGCATGCACTATGGCTGCTAATTCTAAATCATGTGTGGCATAATTATTTTCATGTTCTTTTAATTTCCTGGATTCATAGAAAATCACAATTCCTTCTTGCATGAGAACCCCACCGAGTCCTTCAATGCAAGCATCTGTTCACACTACAAAATCCTTCCTTGGATCTGCTATCTTCAAAATAGGAGCGCTGGTAAGTAACTCCTTCAGCTTTTGAAGACTTTTCTCACATTTTTCAGACCATACAAATCTGGTGTTCTTCCTTTGCAATGAAGTGATCAGATGAGCTATCCTGGAGAATCCTTCAATAAACCTTCTGTAGTAACCAGCAAGGCCCATAAACGATCTAACATCTGAAACATTTCTTGGAGTTGGCCAATCCATGATGGAATTAATCTTCTGCAGATCCACTGCAATTCCTTCTTCTGAAATGACGTGACCCAAATATTGAATCCTCTTTTGATAGAATTCACACTTGCTTAACTTGGCATACAGTTGATGTTCTCTAAGAACTTGCAACACCATTCTTAGATGCTCCTCATGTTCTTCTTCATTTCTTGAATAGACAAGAATGTCATCTAAAAACACAATCACAAACTTATCCAAATATTTGTTGAATACGCTATTCATGAGACACATGAATGTGGCAGGTGCATTGGTAAGGCCAAATGGAACCACAGTGAACTCATAATGACCATATCGAGTTCTGAAATCCATCTTGTGAATGTCTTCTTCTTTAATCCTCAGTTGATGATAGCCAAACCTCAAGTCAATCTTTGAAAATAATTTGGATTCCTTCATTTGATCAAACAAGTCATCAATTCTTGGTAATGGATACTTGTTCTTAACTGTCACTTTATTGAGATGCCTGTAATCAATACATAGCCTGAAAGTCCCATCTTTCTTCTTAACAAATAACATCGGTGCTCCCCAAGGAGACACACTAGGCCTGATATACCTTTTATCCATTAATTCTTGCAGCTTCATCTTCAATTCCACCAACTCCGGTGTACTCATTCTATAAGGAGCTTTGGAATTCGGTGCTGCCCCTGGAACAATATCGATGGTAAAATCAATATTTCTCTTCGGTGGCAACCCTGGTACCTCATCTGGAAACACATCTTGGAACTCTTGCAATATCTTGAAGTCTTCTAGTCTTGGCCTTTTGTCCTCTAATGAATCTAGCATATGGACTGCATATAAATGACAACCCTTCTTATAAAACTTTTTCAACTACAGGGCTGAAATCTGCCTTACTGAAACTTGCTTGGGAATCCCTTTTACCAATGTTGGCCTTCCCTTTTCATCAATGCACTCAAGTGGTTTCTCATAACAGTCCAATTTGGCTCTATGTCTTTCTAACCAATCCATGCCAATTAATGCGTCATAGGATCCTAATGGTAACACATTCAATTCAACATATGTGTGGAGTCCATTCAATTCTATGGGACACTCCATCACTACCTCACTTACTTTTCTCTTGGTTCCCATGGCTAATTGCACTAGTCAAGACTTATTATGCTTCATTTTTGTAAGAGAACAACCTTCAACCACTTTTGGAGAAACATAACTATGAGTAGATCCTCGATCAATCAAAACAGAAATAGATTGCGTAGCAATCTTACCTTCGACTTCCACCACTGATGATTGATGGTCTGCTTGATGATTATCCAACACTGCATAAATCCGACGTGTTGTCCTTGCCAAGTCCCCCACCATAGCTACTCCCTTCAAGTTGTTCAACTTTCGAGAATTGTCTTTTCGATGTGGACAATCCTTCAACATGTGGTTTTCTCCACATCCCCAACACTGAAGTGGTCCTTTTGATGCTTTGTCTGCTGCCACTGCTGGTTTGAATCCACTGCTTGCTTGCTGTCCCTGTGGAAAGGTTCTAGGATGACCTCTGAATGGTGTCTTGAAGCCATTCTTCTTTTGATCAAACTTCCCTCTTGGCTTTCCTTTCCATGCTGGGTTAGCCTCTATTTTTCCTTTACTTTGTTCATAGCAATGCATTGCCATCCTAATGGCTTCATCCAAACTTGGTGGATTAACAAACTCAATACGATCCTTGAAGCTTTGAGGTAAACCTCCAAGGAAGCATTGGATTTTTACTCTCTCATCCTTAATGTAGTCAACATACCTCAGTAATTCCAAGAATTTGTGTACATGCTCTTCCATAGACTTTAGTCCCAACCTAAGTTCATTAAACTCTTTTTTCTTACTGTCATAATACCTAGCGGAAAGGTATTTCTCCTTGAAGTACCTCTTAAATCTTTTCCAACTGATCTTTCTCTCATTAATTCTTTTCACTTGCAATAGATTGTCCCACCAAATGGAAGCTCTGCCATTTAGATTGTAAATCGCAATTCTGGCTTTCTCATTTCCTGAGTAGTCTTGAATTTTGAAGTATTTCTTCATTCCAAGAAGCCATGCTTCTGCCTCTTGGCCAGTCTTGCCTTCCCCATCAAATGTGGGAGGTCTTTCCTTCTTGAATTCTCCCTGTGGGATGCCCTTGAACTTCTTTCTTCCATCCAATCTCTTAGGTGCACGTCTTGGACTTCTTCTAGAACATTTGGAGTCACACGACCTGCTGGAAGAAGACCTTGATGAAGATGTTTTATGCTTTCTGCTCATTGAACTCTTCCTTGGGCTTGGAGTCCTCCTCTTCAAGCGACCTCTAGAATGACTCCCTGCATCTCTTCCTTCTTCACCCATATTGCTTGGGTTGGACCCAAGGTTTATCTTATGCTGCATATCAGTGAGGCTTTGCAAAATAGCAGCATTGAGTTGGTGTTCTTCTTGAGCCTTCATCAATCTTTCATTGAAGCTCACCATGGTTTCAACCAAATTTTGAGGAGTCACCTGCTCCCTTCTCCCATTGGATTCAGTCTCCGCATTTTCTTCATGCACATTTTCTCCTAGAACATCTTCTTCGTGTTCATAAGGATCTTGAGCATCATTTATGGTCGCCATCTTTCCTGTATGCTACCTCTGCTACAATTATAAATTTTACGAGCTGCAAGCACTGTGCATTATGAAAATATTTGTCAGACATCATAATAATGCATATATAAATATACACAATCAATATTTAACATAATAGAACTCATGGAATAATTCACACAATTGCTATGCATTCCTTTCCCTTGCCCATTCAAGCAATTCTGGAAATTGCCCATATTTATCAATAATTTGTCAAAACAGTCGTTGGTACGTTTCTGCTCTAATTATTTGTGGGGTATGATAAATTCATTCCAATTCTGGTCATACACCATTATTCCCTACTAGACAAGCTTTCCAATGCCTATCCCTGTGCTCCATTCCGACATCGGGTGTGGAAACAACATTGTTTCAAAAATGACAACTCTTACCAATAATTCTGCACATTTTACACAGTTGTATTTTGGTCCAGAATGTCAACTTCAGCCACCTATGAAAGAAAATCTATGAATACCCAATTTTTTTTTTTATATCGGGCCAAGTTAGTCCATATAACAAGGAACACTCAGCAATTCGTGGATCTCAATTTCAATGCACCATTCATCTTTTATAAAATTATGGGTTTAACTACTTTTCCTTTTTAACTCCCTTTGCAACATGTGCTCCACCTGTGCGGCACCTGCGCACAACCTGTGTGCAACCTATGCGCCACTTGCGCATGACCTGTGCTCCACCTGTGTGCCACCTACGCCCAACCTGTGCATGACCTGCACGCAATCCGTGCGTGACTTACACGCAATCTGCGCGCAACCCGCACGCAATCTGCGCGCAACCTGCACGCAATCTGCGCGTAGCCCACACACAATCTACGCGTAATCCGCACGCAATCTGTGCGCGACCTGCGCGCAATCCATGTGAAACCCGCACGCAATATGCGTGCAATCTTTGCTCCACCTGTGTGCCACCAGCGCACAACCTGTGCGTGACCTGCATGCAATCCGTGCGCGACCTGCACGCAATCCGCGCGCAACCCGCACGCAATCCGTGCGCAACCCGTACACAATCCGCGCGCAATCTGTGCGCAACCTGCACGCAATCCATGCGCAACCCACACCCAATATGCACGCAACCCGCATGCAATATGCGTGCAATCCACGCGTAATCTGTTCTCCACCTGTGCGCCACCTGCGCACAACCTGTGCACGACCTACACGCAATCTGTGCGCAACCTGCACGCAATCCACGCGCAACCCACACGCAATCCGTGCGCAACCCGCACGCAATCTATGCGCAAACCGTGCGCAATCTGTGCGTGACCTGCACGCAATCCACGTGCAACCGTCATGCAATCTGCGCGCAATCTATGCGTGACCTGCGTGCAATCCGCGCGCAACCCGAACGCAATCCGCGTGCAATCTGTGCGTGACCTGCGCGCAATTCGCGTGCTTGCGGGGGTCATATCTCCCTTGTCCCTTAACCAAATTGAACAAATTTGGTACCATTGGAAAGCTCTAGGAGAGGTCTATTCACCTTTGTGATATTATTCTTCATCTGAGAAGTCTGACCCTGTCATTTTTCCATATCAAAATGATGCCCCAAAATTCACCAATACCACGTTAAAACATTCTGTTTTTCCTGCCTATAACTCAGAATTTGGCCCAAGAAGCCCCAATGTTGCAACATGGGCACTGATACCACTCTGTAACGTCCCCTCCCGCCTTCCAAATGCAGGGGAGAGAACATGACCAATCATACCGGGCTTTTGGTAGACTTATCCCCAATATTCTTTTTCACTCATAAATTCATAACAATTAAAACCTTCTGTGTGCAGAATCAACTCAATATAAACACAGCAGAATTAAACATAATAATACACAAACAGAATGGAATGCATCAACATGTTTATCTCAAGCAAAAAGGTGATTCCATATGCAGAGTTTCAATCTCATTCTCATGCTATTCACAGATTCCATCTCAATTTGATTACCATGAATATTTAACATTCAAATTGAACACATTGCATAACACAGAATGTATATAAATTAATTCACAAGAATACTTATCTTGAAATGTAAATGTCCAATGACTGGCTACGAGAGGGCAATGTTCCACCCAACCATAGATCTCTATCCATCCTATATTCTTTCAGCAAAGAGATCACCCTCGAGCTGGGTTGTGTATCCACTACGGAAGAACTAGCTAGGCTCACTCACAGCCATGGTTTCGGTCATCAGCTATGCTAAGCCAACACACCGTTGGGTTTATCAAGCATTGAAGAAGATAGAGGAGGGTAATGCTAAGCCAGTGAGCTCAACCACAGAGCTACATGCATCTCAAGTGAACTCAACAGTCAGGCACCCACATTACCTATCACATCCAACACAAGGAAGGTCCCCTTCTCTGTTACACAGTCCCTCAGGAAACTCTTCCCTCCAGTGCTATTCAGGATGGGCATAGAATGGTCCAGCTGCTAATCCTTGAAATCCTAGCCTTCACTGGATTTATCAAGCACACCCAACTTCTACAGAGTCATTCCCCACTTGATTTCTCACTATTCTACTCACCAAATAACTCAAATCCGTCACTGGTTTTTTGGGCTACAAAAACTGGGTATTCCTATGGATTTCGGGATAGCTAATGCTCCCAAATTCACCCCAAGGTTCATACCAATGGATCCCCCATTGGTATTCACTGTCCAATGCCAAATCTGGGCATTTTTGGTCTTCCAAAATCTAGGTTCTCTCAAGGTCGCGATTTCTGTTTTTTCTCTCTGCTGGCAATTCGTTTTTGGATGGAAAATGGTGCTGGTCAGTTTCAAAATGGAATGGGGATGAGGAAGAAGCAACTCCCATGAGGTAGAGTGGCTTGTGGTACAAGAAAATAGAGCCCATACTCTGCCATACGAATTTCTGGGCTGCCCATGCTCCATTGAAGCCATGGACTGAATTCCTCGACCACTTCCTTACAACATAAATAAATGTCAGCAAGGTAAGTCAAATGGGTTCTCAAGGTGACATATGGAAACCTATGGTTCAATCCTTTACCCCCCTCACCACTCCCTAGTGGATACACATGGCCCCTTCTCATTCATTGCTCCCATAGCCAGTTTTGGTATTTTATTTCAATATTAAATATCTACATCAATTTACAATATCCCATGGCTTAATAGCACGTGGGTAACACAATATCAAAGCATGTCTAATTTAAATAAAATCTGAGCATAAACTAGCGGGGCCTTGGCCTTGAGATCCACGCTAGGGAAACATACAACGTGTGTATACAATATTTATATTAGAAGCCAATATTTCATAAGGGTCAAAATTGGGGTATTACAAGCACAGCTGTTACAGTAAGTGTTTTGAGCTGGATGTTGGCATGAGTGCCGTCTTTTTTGCGCTCTCCTTCTGCACACTCGAATACATTAGGGTTTTTGAGCTATTTTTCACTCGACACAACTTCCATATACTTGACACCATCTATCACCATTGAGTCCCTGAGACATTCTCGGTTCCTCTGGGGCCAACCCCCATAGCACAATTCACTTGACACCACCCATCATACACAAAGAGCTTCATCACTTGACTCCACTCGTCGTATACGTAGAGCTCTATCCCCCGGCACTGATGCCCCTTATTTTACCTCTGATTCTGAGGCAGACTCCAAGAACCCCACTTACACTGCACCAACCAGCCCCATGGATGGCATGACTTCGAACCCCTTCTTGGTAGGGACCATTGGTGGAACATCCACCACCACCCTAGCTACCACACTCGCTTTGGGTATGCCCTCGATGGGGGCCACATCCACCATTCCGGTCACTGTACCTATTCCAATGACTACCATACCCATCCCAACTCCACCAGTGGCTCACACTACCCTTGGCGGTGTAGAACCGTCCCATACCACCTTCGTTGCTGCACCTAGGGGCAACGTCCCCAACCCGAACCCAGTTCCTCCACTTGGGGGCATTGGCCCCAACGTGGTCCTAACCACCAGTATGTCACATCTTTCTACTAGTTTTCCATTCATGGCTAGTCTCAACCTTCCTGACCTGGCTAGACCTACTAACAACCCCATCAGACATTACCCTTCATGGCCTCACATGCCCACCAAGCTCCCATCAGACATCCTGAAGTTTGAGGGAAAGACAGGTGAAGACCCCCATAACCATATTATGTCCTTCCATCTATGGTGTTCCTCCAACTCCATTGTGGATGACTCCGTCTGATTCCATTTGTTACAACGCACCCTCACTGGCTCTACAACTAAGTGGTACATTGAGCAGCCCCATGGGACCCATGCCACCTTTACTTCCCTTTCCTCGACCTTCCTGCAGTTCTTTCAGTTACCTGTCCACTATGACGTGGGAGTTGAGATCCTACTGTCTTGCAGACAAAACACAGCCAACCACATCATTGACCACATTCACGAGTGGCGTCGACGTCGCAGCCTCTGCAAAATCAATTTAGATGACCATATCTTCTTAGATTGGTTTCTAAAATCTCTCATTCCTATCATTGCCAAGGATGTGGCATTTGAGCGAACTCAGTCCGAAGAAGAGGCCATCCTCAAAGCGCAGCAATTTGACCTTATTTATGCCCAGTTTGGTTACCTATATTCCATCATTCCTGACACCCCCTGCGGTGATTCCTCCCGACATGATGCGCCAGGGCCATCCCATGCCGCAGATGGCATCATTGGCTGTATAACCTCACATAACCAGCCCTTTTCCATAGCACGTCCTAGCCCTGGCCCCGACCTTTCGTGGGATACATCCCATTCTGGAGAAACCAATTCGTATGCCCCCATGGCACATCATCACCATTCCCACGGACCCTCATGTCCACCTCAGTGCTTTGGTCTTGCATCCCTCGCTTACGCCCCCCTGGTCGCACCTCAGCCATATTACCACCCGCAAGCCGCTCTAGCTCCTGTATCCTCTCAAGCCCCACCTGCTTATTACCCGCCATAGGTAGCCCCTACGGTAGACCTGCAACCCATCGCACAAGCATATCAGCAACCCCCACAAGGTTTAGCACCTGCGCTGCCTCCACCTACTTATTATCCACGATAGCCTGCTCCCGCACCTACACAACCCCAGAACCCACCTTCCACCCAAGGGAAAGTGTATGCGCAACAGAATCCGCAACCCATCCAAAATAACCAACGCCAACAAGGCCATCAAAACCGTGGCAAAGGTCGTAACCGTGGGAAGAACCCCCCTCTAGACCAAGGCGATCAACCTCCCAATCCTCCAAACAACAATAACTTGGAACCTACCAACCATAACCCCGATCGGCCGCCGAAACAAGGCAAAAATCATAATTTGTGAACAAACCATCTTTGTTCTATTTGCGGGGTCTATGGCCACTACACACACGCTTTCCCACATTTGGAGCAGGCTCGGAAACTCTGGACTGATGATGCCCACCGCCAAGGGCATGCGGCTCCTCAAGTGCCTCCTAACCCCCCACCACCTCAGAATCAACCCTTAGTGTTACAAAATCCTTTTCCCACCCAAGGCATAGTGAACACTTAGCCATTGGCTCCCCCTCAAGGAAACATGCCACCACAACAGCAGATCACTTATGCTGCTCTTGATCAACCCATGATAGACTCAGGTACTTATCACTTGTTAATGATGTCATCCACCGATGTCAACCTTCAAACCCGTTGGAACCAATATGGCTCCACCCCTGAAGCCCCTCCCATCGACAAAAACACCAACGCTCATCCCACCAATCAGTTGTTATGCATACCTATGGCTCCACCAGATGGCGCCTCCAAAGCCCCTTGCTTCCCACTTCGCTGCATCAACAATAACCCCAATGCTTGCGCTGCGTCTAATTACAACATTGTAGATGACTTAGCCTAGTCCCCTGCCACCATGTTTGTGTTAGAAGTCTTAAAAAACTGTCCTACACAGCGCAAGACTTTGCTTTCATCCATTGATTCTATTGACCCAAATGATTCACGAATGATGGCCTTCGATTTGGACCAATCCAAACCAAGCCTTCCTTCCACATTAGCTTTCCAAGTTTCAGTATCTGTTTGAAATCTTGTCATCCATCGATGCATCATCGATGAAGGTGCCTCTACATGCGTTATGTCCACATTTGTTTGGCAGAAGTTGGGATCCCCTACACTCCATCAATCCACCACTGCGTTGCGATCCTACGACGGTCGTTAGGCTCAACCCCAAGGTCTCTTAGCTAATGTCCCCATTCAGTTGGCTAGTAAAACAATGCTTATTGACATAGAGGTCATCAACACCCAGCTTGATTATAACCTCTTACTTGGCCGTAGTTACATGTATGCCATGCAGGTGGTTGCCTCATCCATTTTTCATACCATGATGTTCCCCCATGATGGACACGTGGTTAAGGTTGACCAACTCACCTATTACGATCCTAATGCCCCCGTTGCACCCGGAAACGTTCTCCCCATGATTGAACAACCTGTTAGTGGTGCATCTACCTCGTTGGTTTCCTCAGTGGGACCTGGAGTCTACTCAGATACGCTGATGACTTCTACATTCCAAGCCATTCCACCCCCGCCACCCGTGACCGAAGTATCTGACTTATGTACCCTTTCCCACAATACACCAACACCCAACAATCAACCGCCCTTGCTACCCCAACTACCACTGGTACCTAGTCATGTTGGTGTCACACCCATCCATACAATCCCCTTCTTATTTCCCCCTTCGGTAGTAGTAAGCGCCCCAGTAATGGCCACCCTTAACATCCCTGGTTTAACTTTAGGATTACTTGTATGGTACATCACGCCTCTCATTACCCCTCCAACACCAAATGTCATCCTACAACCAGTGCAACCCATCACTACTACTAGTCAACCACCTCCTGGTGTCACTACCCCTTCATCATCTACTAATCCATCTCCTCTTATCAAGCACACTGGGGGCAGAGGCCCACAACCATACACTACTGTAACCCTACCCAAAACAGTTAAAAACCCCCCCATGTTTCATGATCCCCCCAAATTCTCGTTGTGTGATGAGTTAGGCCATCCTACCCATTAATGTACACAATTACTTGCATTATAGGAACACATGCAAATGCTTGACGACGACCCCAACATCCCGGTTATCCAACTGGACCCTACCCCTAAGCCTCGTGATAAATCACTGCATACCAACCACCCTTGTGAAATATGCGGTATTTACAGCCATTACTCACATCACTGTCCTGATCTCCTAGATTACAGAGCAGCTCTCTATGAGATGAATAATTTGGACCTCAAGACGGCTCCCCCCAACATCCTGTCCAACTGGAGAGATTAATACCATTTATATGATCTCTTCTACTACCACTCCCTCGTCAACTGATTTGACAACCCAAAGTTTCCACAATGATGAGGAGATTCTCGAGGCTCTTACTGCACCTGATTACCCCTGGGAAGATATGCACCATCGCTCCTATTTCCTCTCGGAGGATTCCTCCTCCACCACAGCCACCCTATTCTCAGTTGAGTCCAAAGATTTCTTTCCCGCCAAAGTCGACTGGTTTAAATATCCCATTCCCGCCCCCAGTGCCTTCAAGGAAGGTAACATGGCCAACATCTCACCCGTCATCCACATTGATATCTCTGCCCCCACCGATGCTCTTGAAATCATTTCGTTAGGAGCTTCATGCATCAAAGATGAGATCGGAGAGTACAAGAAACTTTTCAAAGAGTTCTGCGATGTCTTTTCCTGGTCCTATACCGAAATGTCTGGTCTTGACCCTACTATCATAGAGCTCCACATTGACACCTCTGAGTTAGGGGGCATAATAGATTACCTCGACCCTAGGATAGGGGGTATGATCAATCATTTTGACCCTACCCCATCACATCCATCTCAGCACGTCCATAAGCCCCCCGTTCAAACCAACACATATGTGATCCACAATCATAAACCCCATGTAGATAGCATGCGGGCAGGTCATTAACCCTGCTCACTTTTTCACATGCGTGATCTCAACCATTTTTGAGGTCACATATCACTTGTAGATTTGATTTGATTTGATACACCTAGTATTCTTCCCCCGCGGGTCATCATTTCTCCCCACCACCGCATCCTTGGCTTGGTGCTCTCACCTTTATTTGCAACCATTTTTTAACCTAGTTATTTCCTTTGACCATTCCGGAGTCCTTGTGACCTCCATTTTTCACACCATTTGCACTGTCGAATTCATATTTCCATGCCCGTGAAGATGCTTGAGATCATTTCTCGCTCTCACCCTCAGTTTTTTTGGGTATTTTTTCCAAAACGCCCCTCGTCACCTCGATCCACGTGCCACCTCGACCATCATCCGTTCTGACGTTCCTTATATCGCTGGATTCATATTTCCATGCTTGTGATGATGCTTGAGATCATTTCTCGCTCTCACCAGGAACAATTTCAACATTGTGTCTGGACACCTCGTCGCCTCGGCTTGCGTGCCACATCAACCGTAGCCCATTTTTTGATATACTTTATATCATCGGATTCATTTTTTCGAGCTCATGATGATGCTTGAGATCATTTCTCGCTCTCACCCCCATATTTTTTGGGTATTTTTTCCAAAATGCCCCTTGTCACCTCGGTTTACGTGCCACCTCGGCTGTTCTCCGTTTATGACAATTTTTATATCACCTGATTCAGTTTTCCAACCACGTGATGATGCTTGAGATCATTTCTCACTCTCGCCAAGAATAGTTTCAACATTGTGTCCCAACACCTTATTGCCTTGGTTTGCGTGCCACATCGGCCGCCATCGATTTGTTACACATTTTTACATGAGCCATTCACTCCCTTCATACTGTAATTATTTCATTATTTTTCCACCATTCATCATCCCGCAAGGATTCCCATCAGTGTTCCCCCCCACCCTCGTTCTTGGTTCTCATTGATGTTCCTTTATTGAGCACTTCCTCCTTGCCTGGCCATTCTTTTTGTTCGGTATAATTTTATCCCTTTTTCGGGCCAGACAAGTCCTTTACGAAAAAGGCCCTTAGGGAGTTTCTGTTAAGCTCTTTTCAGACTCCTAAAAGAATGAAAATATCGTCGAGCAATCTTGCTTCCTTTCATGCTCGTTAAAGTACCTGAAAGGGAATCTATCTGGTATAAGTTTAACCATTTTTCTGACCTGATAGACTAATTACGAAAAAGGAATACTCTAGTCACACCGGCTAGAAGACTTCTTCATTGCATCATTTTATGCTTCTTCAGGCTTTGGAGACTAACACACGAAAAAGCACCCCCCCTGGAGTCTTCTTATTGCTTTCATACTATCTAAAATTGAAAGCAACCATGAGCATGCACCATCCTGGGCTCATACAAATCCACACGACGATACCATTCCATTATTTCAGAGTCTACTTATTGCTTTCAGACTCCTTAAAATTGAAAGCAACCATGAGCATGAACTGTCTTGGGTTCGTATAAATCCACAAGACGATACCATTCCCTTATTTTAGAGTCTTCTTATTGCTTTTAGACTCCTTAAAATTGAAAGCAATCATGAGCATGAACTGTCCTGGGCTCATATAAATCCACATGACAGTACCGTTTTGAACACACTTCTTCTAGTTCCTTAACCCATGAAGAAGTCCCCCCCATGCCTCTCGGCACTATGATCGATCACCTCGGCAGCACCCCCAATAAGATCGCCTTTGTTCAGAGTATTCTGTAGTCTCCTACCATCTTACACCAACTTGAGTATCACTCATCCCAGTCACTATCCTTGATCCATTACAACTGTGATCCCTTTCCCACTAGCCAGTTTCATATGCTGCCCGATCATCCCCGCCATCATACTCTGAACAAAGGAAGTTTGACTCCACCCACTCTACTTGCCTAGTTATCCCCCACCCCCACAGTATGACAGTCATACCATCAGTACTCTCACACTTCGGTTCTCCACCTCGTGCTCCTATCAAGGAAACATCATTGCCTTGCTAGTTGCAGGTCTCCCTCTGTCGACAACAGCCCATCTATTCCAGAGGATAGACCTAGAGGTCCCTGCACCTTGGACTCATCACCATTTGTGGTGAGTGCGTACGGACTATTTTGAGAGGAGCCATCAGTGCCTCTCCTAGTGGTTGTTTCTCGCATGCTCAACTTCAACACCTTGATCGCATCATTGAGAATCACGCAGGGTATATATATCCCTTTAGTTATTGGTTGAATACCCCGGATTTCCCTCGACTCTAGCCCATTGGTGAGTCACTTCGGAACGCCCAGTTATATGTTCCCATGGATGTTCGGGTTGCGTTGGCACTTGTATTCGGAAGCCATCAAGTTATATGACTCCTTGAGTACCCAGTTTAGTTCCAGTTCAGTGTACCATTGAGAGTATGACTCCCCATCACTATGATCCAACATTTCATCAGTTCCTTTGGTACCACACTCAGCACCACTATTGATATTCCAGTGTATCAGTTCTTCAGCTCAGACATGGTCAGCCCAGTAGTATGTCCCAGATTCTGTGTCCCCTCTAGATCCTTATGATGTACACAGTGGTTCTCCATGTATCCTTCAGGTCCCCATTTTTGGGTCTCATTGTTATTTTATATATATATCTTGATACGAGCATGGGAATGCTCGCCGCGTCCATATATTGAGATTCTTCCTCATTCATTATTTGAGGCCATGTATATTTCAGGTCCCCATTTTTTGGACCCCATTGTTATTATTATAGATCTTGATACGAGCATGGAAATGCCCGCCTCGTCCATATGTTAATATTATTCCTCATTCACTATTGAGGTCATGTACTTTCAGTTTTTGCAGTTTGTTCAGGACCATTGTTCCGAGCTCTAGTTCGTTTCTTCTCCTCTCCACATCCCAGGAAAACCATACAAGACCTATGATGTCTATTGGCCATATGATGAGCTCATGCCCTCACACATTAGGGGGCAATCTGTTAACACCAAAAAAGTGCTCACTACCTCATCTCCCCCATTACATGACTCATTTGTCCATATTTCCTACCATATTTGCCTCCAGAACCCCAAAAAACCATTAAAAAGCCTCGAAAAGGCCAAAGAACCATTAAAAAAGCCTCCAAAAGGCCCAAAACCCCCTTTTTCCCCCAAAATAAGTTAAATTCCTCCAAAAATAGCAAAAACCCTCCAAAAAGGAAATAAAAAGTACTGAAAAGAGGAAAAAAAGGGAAAAAAGGAAGCAAAAACCCTATACAGTTGACCTAAACCATATGGTGCCCAAAACCATGTGTCATCACTCCACCACTAAAAACCTATAAATAGGTGATGGAGGCTCCTCATTTGATATCCACAATCATCCCTATCCTCACTCTGCCAGAAATTCTCACAAAACCCTAGCTCTCCCTTTGGAGCTACTTTCCACTTGAGAACCCCATTTGGCCCCATTTCCAAAACATCTTTGGGAAGAAGGAGAAGGAACAACACTGGAGCTTGGAAGCAATCTTCCTGGACTGCTGCGAGATCTTCACCAACCTCACATTGTAGGTATAATCAATACAAAAACATTTTATTATCTTTTCTTTTTGTTTATGCACATGCTAATTTAAAATTATTGTTTTCATTTACTGTATTGCTTTTATTGTTTTTGCTGAACTGCTACTAAGGAGTCCGTTCTTCTTAGTAGGTGCTCATTTAAACAAGCTAGGGTGAAAACCCTAGCTACAAATCTAATCTAACTTAAAAAAAAATGCAAACTACAAAGAGACAAATTACAATTAACTTTAAACATTCTGATCTATCTACTATCCATGGGCAGAATAATAAACTAATGAAAACTAGAAGCAAGTAGAAAACTTGATAAAGATATTAATTTATGAATCCAAATCCTATTCCATGAACATCTTCATTACTTATCAAGATAAGAAACTAATCCTAATCTAAATGAAGGAAACTATCAAAATTAGAATGCTTGAAGAATGAAATTATTGATTCTATTCTAACTAAGTCTTAAGAGCATGTAATAAACTAGACTAGGAATAAGATTGATAAATTCTGAAACAACATGATGTTAGCAAAATAAATATGAAAGACATAATTGAAAAGACAGTTAAAACAAACTAAGAATAATCACAAGACTTGAATTAAAACTTTATGTAATGTAAAATAAGGACCTAATTATGGTTGAGAAGACTAATTAAGAGCAAGAAATAGTACATAAAAGAAAACTAGGAAACGGGATTCAAACTAGCGTAAAACAGTGCAGAAAGAGTAAAAATCCGAATGATAATCTGAATGCCAGTCCGAATGATAGTCCAAATGGAGGAAAAATGAATTAAACTAAGGAAAAGAGTAGTTTTGATGATCTTGATGTCAACTGGCAAATCCAGATGAACCTACAATGCAATGAAATCAGGGAGAAGACTTGTTTAGAAGCTAAGATAATAGAAAGCAACCTATTCTAATCATGGTTGGAAAGCTAAACTATTCCTATTCTATACTAAAGCAAGGTTGAGATGAGAGAAGAGAATTAACCTACAGCTATAGAGAAGAAGCTAACTAAACTAATTCTATCTATTAACAGACTGGAAAAAAAAATTAACTAAGTTCTATCTAATTGCAGAAGGTTAGAAAAACAAACTAAATTATAAAAGACTAAAATGAAGCTATCAAACTATAATGTTGGTTGACCATTTGATAATTCTGTAAACACAAACTATGTTAGCAACACAATATAGATTACAGAGATAGAAATATCATGTACAGAGAACGAAATTAATTACATATACAGGAAAAATAGACTAACTATTTGCAGAAAGAAAATATAGAAAACAAAGACAAAACCTTCGGTTGATGAGGGTACCTTCCCAGCAATTAGAGATGGAAAATGAAACTGATTTAGCTACTCAGAATATCAACAAACTAGAACTTCCATTAACTTGAGAAAATTACAAAATGTCTGCTATCTGCTTGCAATCCTAGGAACTATCTTCTAATCTAATGATCTTCTTCAACTACATGCTAACTCTATTTCTGTCTACAAGAGTCTATTTATACATTTTACAATGGATGAGAGGGTCGACGGAGTCGACCTCTCTAATAATAGAGGCATTTATGAATAACCGGTTGCTTTGAATGGTGCGTGGCAGCGTACGAAGCATCTTCCAGTGCTTCACAGGATTGATTCCTTCATGAGGAAGCTGCAGCGTCGATTTCCTTTGACGTGGGCAGAGAGGTAGCATGCTGGCGAGCTTGGTGAGCATAGGAGAGGGCTTCTAGAGAACTGTCATGGCAAGGAGTTGTGCTAACATGATGAACGTGTGATACCTGGACTTCTTCGAGAACATCGACATGAATAGGCAGCGTGATTCCAGGTTGAATGCACAGGAGAATCGATGTCTTGGGGTGTTGATGTGGATGTGGGATGTGATATCGAGCTTGGAGAGCATAGGGACGAATATTCCAGAACAATGGCTCGTTAACCACCACCATTGTGTGGCTAACAGAACCCACGTACCCATTTTTTACTTTAATGACCCGAAGCATACCAATAGTGGATTTCACGAGCTGAATGCAAGGCTAAATGATGAGCTGATCGTGGTTGAGCTTAAGTAATATAAACTCACGGTCTGAATGAATTGTTGTTTGAGAAATCACAGCCTGTAAATAAAAACTAGATGCCATGCATGGCTGGAATTGTTAATTTAATCATTGATAAATCATAATATAATGAGATTTGACCAAAATTCATATGATAAACGAATACATGCATACTTGGTCTGTTTGATGGGATGAATGGCTAAAAGAATAACTTAATATATCAACAGTAGTGAAATTAACGCCATTCAGAATAGATTTGATGATAAAAAATAGTGACAAAATGGACACCAACAAGCTAAATGCTAAAGATGGAGGCTGAGAAATTTTTCATCCAGATCTTGGAGTTTGGTTTTAAGGGTTGTAATTTCTTCCTCCATGATTTCTGCTCCTGCACGGTTGACAACTACAACCAGGATTTTTTATTTTTGAGTAGGTAGATAAACAAAAACAGAAACTATTGTAGTAAAGGAAAATTTGGATTTGGGAAAAACTCGGATGCGTAATTTGGGTTTGACTAGGTTTTGGACACTTTCTAATGGATAGGGAAGCAAAAAATGGGGATTTCAGAAGCAGCGTGAAAGAATGAGAAAATTTGTCAGAGAGGGACAAAGAAGCAGAAATAGGAAATGAACACTGTGGTAAAATTTGAAGGCGAGCGGGTGAAAATTGAAGAAGTTATGGAAAACCCTAAAAATAGACAAATGTGTGATTTATGGCTTTGGGAAGTGGAATTTGGGATATGGTCCTTAAGAATGAAATATGTGGAATGGGATTGTAGGGGTGTCAGGAAAGTTTCAAGGGAAATAGAGTTAAAACAAAGGAGATATGGAAAAAAAATGGAATTTTATACTTTGGAACAAATGGATCTGCAATGGCATGAAAGGAATCGACAACAAATGGGTCTGAAACGACACATAAGGGATCAGAAATAGATATATATGAAACGACACAAAAGTGATCGACAATAGTTCTGGATAGAGGAAATCTACGATTTATCAGCTGAAAATAGATATGGACCCTGTATGCTCGGCTTCCTAACGGTTAAGGGGATTCACTCAGCCAACAATGTTGTCTGACGGATTTCGTACGGGGGAAGTACCCCTCACTCCATGGCTCGGGTAAAACTAATAACCACCTTGCCACAAACAACAGCTCTTGGTTTACCTCATGGGTGGGAACTAGTCAATCAGGTAGGGGTCATTGCCCGTTTCACTGGCAAGTCCTCTCAATGGGCCAGCTACTTTGGGGTTCCTGTGGTACTCCTCACAATGAGTTTTAGGGATTATGTCCAAGTACTTCCCACAGTTAAGTGGGTAGAGATTATTCCCAGATCCGAACTTGCAACAGATGCGAAATTTTTTTTTGACAGAAATCTCACCCAACGAGCCCAAGAAACTGCTCTGATACTAGATGTGAAGAACCTGCAACAATTAATTACTGAAAATACACGATATAGAAGAAATAATAGAACTCGGAATCCCTTTATTGATCATAGGCTAGTTCAAAGGGGAAGCCTCCTTTGAGCAAGCTCAATACAAATAACTTCATGGTGCCTTCATTGGCCTCAACACACACTTATATACTAAGTCTATGCCCAATACTATGGGTCAATACCATGGGACATATAATACTACAAGAGGACTTACAAAGCATATGTGTCCAATACTATGGGTCAATACCATGGGCTAATACAAAATATGGAGCAACAAATACTACGGGACGACTTACAAAGCATATGCGTCCAACAACAATATACTAACAAAGTAAAGAGAAGGGTTGACACAGGTTCCAAACAAGCGGCCTGTTTCAGTTACCTGTACTAATCCACCTAAAATGGCTGATCCAAAGGATGAGCAGGTGGCTTTTGTGGCCCAATGGTGCAATGCGAGCACAATTGATTCCCTTCCTCCTCGTGTGACAAAATCAGAGGCTGTTGATTCGGGAAACCCAAATCGAGCGACCTCATCATTACCAGTCCAATTTTTTTATGAATCAGTTGGGATATTTTGATGCTTTGTAATCCTATAAAGGAAGGTTCCGAATAGGACCAAAGCATTGGAGGTTTTTGTTTCAAAGAGATTACTGCTCTATGCCTGTATTTGAACTTGGTCTCTTAATTCAATGAGAAGACCCGATTTTGGAGCTTGAGATTCCTATGATGTGTGTTATTTCCTGTGTATGTGTTCTTTCTTTTTATTTCCATTGATTGTTTACTTCTACAGTACTCAAATATCAAGACTACATGGTTTGGAATTCATGCCCACATGCTCCAGATGCATATGACTAGGTATTCCACGCTTTCCTCTTGAAGTTGTAGGTTAGAATTCATTCGAAAATTCTCTAACCTTGTAATGGAACTTGTTCCCTTTTTATGCCTTCACCTGGTGATCATCTTGACTTTAAAGAACCCCATCTACCTTCCCTCTTTCCTCTACACTTGTGGTCTGAATATGCCATTGGTGACAATAAAGCCACCGGATTTGACTCCATGTCCAACTGTCCTCCTATTCTTAACTCCAACCAAATGAAAATTTTATTTTAATTCATTGTTTGAAGGTCTAGCCACCACTTTTACCAATATCCCAGCCCATTCAAACCATATCCCATTGCTGGAAGCACTAAAGAGAGATCCCTCTCTATGGTTGGAAAGGCTAGTTTCCATCCACTAAAGATTGGTTTGCAACAGTTACCTCATGGTATTTCCTGTCACAACCCATAAAAATATTGAGTGATAGAATCCCCCACCATCTAGGTTGATATATCCATTACACCAGGATTCATCGAAAACATCTCCATTGGGGCTTCCTGCTCACCACAGGAAACCACCGATTTTACCACTCTATACAAAGAGTTTTGCAACGTCTTTGCATGGTCCTATGATTAAATGCTAGGACTTGACCACGAAATTGCCGAACATCATATTGACACTTGGCCAAATGCCATTCCCATCCGGAAAAAGCAACGACCATTACACCTGTTAGTACATGGATTTTTCAACATGGAAAATGCCCTAGGAAGCTATCATGCGTGGCACCTGGAATATTTTTTTCAACTATTGGGAGCTAATCAACTCGAAGAGAAGCAGTGAAGGTTAAAAGAACCAATGGATAAAGGACTGTGGGCCTAAAGACAGGTGTTACGCTATAAAGGGAGGTTAGGAGTTATATCTTGAGCAAGATCGATGGCCTAGAGATAAATTGCTCCCATAAAGTGCAAGGAGGATAATGGGAAAAAGAGCTCATGCAAGTTCATCCAAGCATTATCCAGATTGACGGCTCATATTAAAAGCGCATCAATAAAATGTACCCACCAAGAAATTTCCTTGGGTGTGTGTTTTCCTCCAAACCACCAAGGACACAAGCCCGTCAATGAATGGTCGCACCTCTTTTAAGCCAGTATTCCTAAACTGCCAAACATTAGTGCGTTACCACTTTGGGAAACCAAAACTGGTATTCGCTTGATGTTTTCATGAGCACTTTACAGCTCAGTTTATTTGACAGCTAATCATGTATCCCTGCATGCCATCTGTATAAAACCCCACCATTCCATCACTGTTTTTCTGCCCGCCACATTTCATATGGGTCTCATCACTCCTGCTTGCCAACTTACCCTCTTTCCGTTTTCCACTTGTCCTATGGATCTCGTTACCACTGTTTTCATGCCACCTCAGATTCCAATCTGTAAAGGGTATCTTCGAACCAACGGATACAAAATATTTTTTAACCTAGTTTAAAATATTACTAGCTTTTACCCAAGGAAGCGTGCTCTTGTCAACCAGCATACCAGGCCATCCTTGCATGAAGATGACCGGTCCAAGTCAGCACCTACTGGTCTAGCTCAGCTTCTAGGTGTAATTTGGGTATCACTCTGCCACTATTATCCAACTCTGTTACTAAAAATCCTTGCTTGTTCCATTTATTCGGTGAAGACTTATTTTCATAAGTTTTCCCTAATTTAGCATAATTTACCACTAATTTAACCATAATCCACAAAACCAGTGAGCTAAATGGAACCTAAATACAAAGTCACTGTTCTTAATCCTCATTTCTCAAGGGAAGAGAACATCTATGATCACCAGGCTAGCATTTTTGACACCAATATCACTAGTTTAGACCTAAATGAGACCATTAGGGAAGCAAAGACCCTATCCTTCTCTTTCCAAGACAAATTCAACCTATGGGATTAGAACTTCACTCGGACAAATTGTACTATGTTTGTATTGTTTCCCAAGTTCGTCACCTAGTGTTCCATAGACTACTCCCCCACCAAGCAAGCTATTTTCTCTTCAGACATGTCCAATAAATTGTGTTTCATCACCCCTGATGCCCTAAACAATATGTTCTGTCAGCCATATTCTTTAGCCCCTTGTCCTTTCAATGAAAAATACCTGACAATTTTTTTAATGGCCTCAGTTCGTATGATCACCATCAATTTATGTCCAAGCATTTAGATATTGGAATGGCCAACCTTCCCCCTCCCTATGCTACTACTGTGTTCTCTGAAGCTTCCAGGAAAGTCATCTCTATTATTTGTACGATTGTAGGTATTTAAGATGATGAATCTGTAGATGAAGTAACCCTGGGAGTTATGCTCAAATTAAACATTAAACCTGGTATAAATCCTCCCCACTTTGAGCTCTGCATTTACCTAGCCAAGAAGATTCATGAGCAATTAGAAGAATTTCCTGCAATTGAATACTTCAGGTTCACTTCTTACTTGTTCTTCTTGTTCTTTTATCAAAATTATAAAAACTTCAAGCACTTGGTATTAACAACCGTAGATGAACAAGGAGAACAACTCCCTATGTATGAATGGACCAAATTAGTTCTAAGAAGAGAATTCAAATCCAATTTTTCATATTTTATAGACAGATTAATGTGTGTTTCACACAGTTTGATACATGGTAGTTCCCCTACCAGATGTTGATGTATATGTAACTTCGAAATGTATTTCATATATATTTATTGTACCCTTATTAGAGATGTGTTGTTCCTCTATAAGGAAGTGTTGTCATGTGGATTGACAAGCGTCGCAAGTGTGTGTACTTGCCAATGGGTTATTAGACCACCATGTGTGGGGTCGACCTTGAAATATATATTATATTGTGGATGTACCTAGCTAGACAAGTCGGCCCCATAAGGTCACTGGTAAAATAGGTTAGTATAAATAGAGATCAGGAGATCTCTATTTAGATCATTCGGAAAGACATCTCTCTCTCACTCAGAAAGTGGCGCACTAGTGAGGAGGAGGATCATCTGCTTCTAGGAGACTATCTCAAGTGTATTTTGGTTGAGCCATTGCTCTCTCTATCTCTGAGGAAGTTGTGGGGTTTTTCACCTTAGGGTTTTCCCCATGGAAACTTTGTGTCTCTTGTCTCTCATGCTTTTGATTCTTGTGATTCTTGTCATGCTTATTGTGATTGTTATGCATTGATATACTGTATATGTTATTCTCTCAGTGAAGATCCTAGCGTATTGTGAATTAATGCTCAAAATTTAACACCAGAATGCTACCAGACAATAAGAAGCATCTCCAATTTACCATAGGGATCCAACTTGGGGATTGGTTTCTATATGAAGACCACATAGTCATTAGGGTTTATGGATTTGAGGAAGAACCCTACAAGTTACCTACCTTTATTACACCCAGAATATTTGGTATGGAGTTTGTAAGACAGAAGATTAATTCAAATGAGTTACATTTCAGGCATTTCAAACATCACAAGTCTTTCTTATTGCGCCATGTGGTGGGACCTCTTATCATAAGAGGGATAAATGCTCCCTAGTATGTGGAAGAATATCCGAGCCAACTCAACCTCATGAAAGTTGAGATAGCTACATATGAGGCACATCAATTGATATCCAAGTAGAGGTTTGAAAACAAGAATTCAACATATGTGTGCCCACCCAGACCTCTCTGGGAGAGAATAAAAAAAAAAAAACTTGGGAGGAATTTCAAGAAGCCTTTGAAGAAGAGGAGAGACAATAGCAATTAATTGGGAAAAAGAGGGCAGCTGAGGAATCCCATGAAATGGATAATGATCAAGACTAGCAAGGCCCAAACCACAAAAGGGACAAAATAGTAGTTGAAGATGATCAACAATCATTACTGGAAGTAGGTTCAGAATCAGTTGAAATACCTAGGGAAATCACTGAGCTAACAGAAAAACCAAATTTTCCAAGGAAACCTCCAAGTCAATATCTTAGTTACCCTTCCATTAAGTTCACCATTCCTTAAAAGATACAGGGTTCTGCATCAACAAAACCAGACCCTATAAGGACAGACCTTCAAACTGGATAAAGGAATATAAGAGAGTGGGGAATAAAAATGGTGAAAGAACTCATACAGGACATCCCAACCACGGGAAGAAGATTGATATCAGTGGTTGACCACCAACAAGACACACTAATATTTTTTTTCTTGGATCCTAAAGTGGATAAAATAGTCAAACTAAGCATCTGGAGAGCATAAGAACACATTGTAAACTTTAAAGAGTTTAGTAAGCTGGCTAAAAGGATTTTTATAGAGAAACTAGTGATATGATGTGTACTAGAATTGTTAAATCAGAGAAAGAAGAAAGAAAGCTCAGGATGGCCCTCAAAACGTTTGATAAATTATATGATATGGAAAAATGGACCACAAGGGGCAAACAAATCACCATCAATTCATTATAATCAAAATTGGTGGCATTAGCAGTTGATCCTTTTGATGGATCTCGGATTAAATCACTCATAAAAAAAGGACAATGAGATAGCCCAACTGAAGAAGAGGTTAAAGATACTTACCACATAACTAGTGCAGGCTGAATAACTCAAACAGGTAGAGGAGGAAAAGAAGAAATATTATGCCAGCATGATAGAATTCCATTATTTATCTCAAGAGAGAAGAAGAAAAATTGATGATTTACACTAGCAAATTGCCAACTTGAAATTAGCGAGAACTAAAATTTCCAATGAGGAGAATACCACAATTGAGACTCCTACAATTCAAGCAGAGGGTCAGCCCTCAATATCAATTCCTACAGTTCCAATGGAGATTCATCATACTACGGGAATAACAAAAGCATCAAGTGCAGCAGAAGCAACATAAATTCAGTTAGAAACAGAAGATATAGCAGAGGCTACAAGTGAACCACAAACTGCTCCCTTGAAGACCATTGATATAGATGCAATGGAGGAATAACGTGCAAATTTGAGGTCAAGTCCTAAACCTATTGAGGAAGACAATGACCTAAAAGGTAAGATTGAAGAAACCCAAAGGGAGTTGGAAACAAAGGATAATAGAAACCTTGAAGTGGAAACTGAAGTTAGCGAAAAGGAAGATGACATTACAGAGCTATAAAGAGAAGTAGGAGATCTAAAAATTTAGATAACTTCCTTACAGATAAATATTCAAGGAGAGCAATTGCTAAGAAGAATAACACAATAGGTTTGGGAAAAGATTGAGGAGTGGTTCACAAAAAACTGGGACTACTTTGAAGTTATACAAGATGATTTGGATATGGATACTCATGACAATGTAGAGATAAAGTCAATTGAAAAGAAATTAGGGAATATGCCAAAGAAGGCCTCTAAGGTAATTGACTATCTGAACTATTGCTTGGTTTTTCAACCAAGCATGTGCAAGGATGCACCTACTAACTTGTAGTAGCAGTATTCAAATTGAAAGAAAAAACAACTATAAACTAATCTGAATCTAACATGTGCATATAACAATAAACTTGAAAAAGATTAAGAACAACAACAAGAAACGAAATAAAAAATGACTTTTGTATTGCAATACCTCAAATGGTGAGGATGTTTGGTGTTGAGCAGCTCCAAGGTTGAGATGCTCCAGGCTCCAATGGTATCTTCTCCAAGATTTCTACAATGGTCAAAGAAGTCAAGAGAGATTTTGACAACATGAGGATAGGATGATGGATGGATGGAAAGTGAGGAGCCCCTATCACCTTTTTATAGTTTTTGGTGATGGGGAATACCATTGTGGTTTTAAGGAAACCAATGGTATTAACCAACATGGTTTAGGTCTCTTTTTCCCTCTTTTTTCCTTTTTTGAATATTTTGAATATTTTTATTCCCTTTTAAATTTTTTTGGGAATTCTGGACCCTTTTTGAGGATTTTTTTTTATGTTTTTTGAGGAAAAATATATATTTTGAGGGGGGGAAAGGGTGTATTATGGTCTTTTTGGTGACCTTTTGATGGTTTTAGAGACTCAAATGGTGGAAAAGTGGACAAATGGGTCATGTGAATAAGGGAATGATCTAGTGAGCACTTTTTGGGTGTTAATAGATTGCCCCCTGATGTGTGAGGGTAGGAGCTCATCGTATGGCCGATAGACATCATAGTTCTTTTTTGTTTTTTCTAGCGTTTGGAGTAGAGAAGAGACTAGCTGGAGACTAGATCAACGGCCCCTTTAAAGATGCAAAAACAAAAAATATTACATGGCCTCAATATGAATGAGGGATAATATCTGATAATGGATGAGGCGAGCATACCCATGTTCGTATCAAGATGTATATATAACAATTAGTTCCAAGAAGGGGGACCTGAATAATACATAAAAAAAATATGCTGGTACATCATAATGGTCCAGAGGGGACACAATGTTGGGACATACTCATGGTCATATCATGACTGATCTAAATAACTGATACACTAGAAAAAATGTAACAACCGCTCTGAATAATGTATCAAAAGGGTTGATGAACTGCTAAAAATGAAGGTGTCCAACATCTGTAGGGACTCAACAACTGTGAGTCTACTCTGAGGAGTATATGTAACTGTATACTCGAGGGAGTATAAAACTGGGGTACATTTGAATACTATCACCATGCACAACCCAGATATTTATAGGAAAATGTAACTGTTGTTTCCATAAGTAGACTCTCAAATGTGGAAGATTCTGGTGGTATCCGAGGTCTTCAACAAATAACTGAAAGGACCAATACCCTGTGCAAGTCTCAACGATGCGATCAAGGTGTTGAAGTCGAACATGTGAGAAAAAACCATTTGGAGAGGCACTAATGACTCTTCTCAAAATGATTTGTAGGAACTCATCAGAAATGGTGATGAGTCCAAGGCACAGGGACCTCTAGGTCTATCCTCTGGAATAAATTTGGTTGGCGTCGACAGAGGGAGACCGAAAACTATCAAGGCGATGATGTTTCCTTGATAGGAGTGTGAGGTGTACAACCGAAGTTGGATAGTACTGATGGTAGGACTGACATACTGTGGGGATGGAAAATAACTAGGGTCATAGAGTGGGTGGACTCAAACTTCCTTTGTTCAGAGCATGATGATATGGTTGACCTGGCAGCGTAGGAAACTGACTTGTAGGTGCGGGGATTATATCTTTAAGGACTAAAGGGTATGTATTGTAGATTGGAGTGACTTTGGGGGACAAGGTAATGGATGCTGTAGAGGGACTCTTAGGGTGACATACTACAGAATGTTTTGAACAAAGGCAACCAAAATGGGGAAGCTTCCATATGAGTAGATGTGATCTCTTGTGGCAACGAGAAGCACCATTGGGTCCTTCTTCATAGTTTTAATGAGTTCCAAGAAGGGATAAAAGTGTGCTCTGAAATGGTACTATCTTGTGGATTTTGTGAGCCCAGGACTGTTCGTGCTCATGAGTGCTTTAATTTTTAAGGAGTCTAAAATGATAAGAAGACTCTGAATTGGTGGAGGAGTAGCATCCTGTGGATTTAAGCGAGTCCAAGATGGTGATTGCTCATGGTTTCTTTCATTTTTCGAGAGTCTGAAAGTGGTAAGAAGACTCCATTGGTGTTTTTTTTCATAAGTTAGTCTCAAAGGCCTGAAAAAGCATAAAATGATGCAAATAAAGAACTCTTCTAGCCGATGTGACTAGAGTATTCCTTTTTCGTAATTAGTGTTCAAGGTCCAGAAAAGGGGTAAACTTATATCAAGTAGACGCCCTTTCGAATACTTTTAGCGAGCATGAAAGGAAGCAAGGTTGCTTGACAATCTTTTCATTGTTTTAGGAGTCAAAAAAGAGCTTAACAGAAACTCCCTAAGTGCCTTTTTCGTAAAAGAATTGCTCGGCCTGAAAAAGGGATAAATTTATATCGAACAAAAAGATATTGGTGAGAGCAAGAAATAATCTCGAGCATCATCACGAGCATGGAAAGCTGAATCTGGCAACATAAAGATCATGAAAAAGGGCAATGGCCGATGTGGCACGCAAACCAAGGTGATAAGTGGCATTTTGAAAAAATGCTCGAAAATAATGGGGGTGAGAGGGAGAAATGGTCTCAAGCATCATCATGAGCACGGAAAACTAAATCCAACGATACAAAACTCGTCAAAAACAGACCACAACCAATGTGGCACACAAATCGAGGGGACGAGGGGCATGTAAAAAGTGCCCAAAAAATATGGTGGTGAGAGCGAGAAATGGTCTCAAGCATCATCACGAGCATGGAAAATTTAATCCGACGATATAGGACTCGTAAAAAATGGACCACGACCGATGTGGCATGCAAAACGAGGCAATGAGAGGCATGGAAAAAATGTCTTAAAAATATGATGGTGAGAGCGAGAAATGATCTCAAGCATCATCACAAGTTCGGAAAACTGAATCCGATGGTATAAAAATCGCCAATAAACCGACAACAGCCGATGTGGCATGCAAATCAAGGTGTCGTGGGGCATGGAAAGAATGCCCGAAATTTTTTGGTTAGAGCAAGAAATGATCCCAAGCATCATCATGGGCATAGAAATATGAATCCGGGGTGTAAATGGTGCAAAAAATGGAGGTCATAAGGACTCTGAAATGGTCAAAGAAAATAACTAGGTTAAAAAATGTCTACAAATAAAGGTGAGCCCACCAAGCCAAGGATGCAATGGTGGGGAGAAATGATGACCTGTGGGGGAAGAATACTAGGTGTACCAAATCAAATCAAATATACAAGTGATATGTGACCTCAAAAATGGTTGAGATCGTGCATGTGAAAAAGTGAGCAAGGTTAATGACCTGCCCCCATGCTATGTGCATGGGGTTTATGATTGTGGATCAAATATGTGTTGGTTTGAACAATGGGGTCATTGAAATAATGAGATAGATGTGATGGGGAAGGTTCAAAATGATTGATCATGCCCCCTATCCCAGGTTCGAGGTAATCTATTATGCCCCCTAACTCAGAGGTGTCAATGTGTTGAAGATGTTGTCTTAGAGAGGGATCAATGGGGCATTGAGAAACTGTTGGCAGGGGGCTATACCATGAGGCTGTGGGTCGTGGTGGCATACTGAAGAGATGATATGAGGATGGGGGATTCCCCTTATGGGTTGGATGCCCCCAATATCTCCGACGAGAATCACGATGATGGTGAGTAGGCAAGGTTTTGGGCTTGCCCCCATGCTGTGGACATGTGGTTTCCTCTTTGATTTGAAAAGGTTGAATATGTGGTTCGGAGGGATCAATGGAAGGGGTCGACCGGACAAAGGGGTCTACATTGGAAACCATGTAAATTGTGTTAATATATTCTAAGGAGGAAGATGGCGGGGGATGAATTACGTCAATGAGAGGAGGGGATATCTCTAGGTAGGCATTATTCAATTCGTATAGTGTTGCTCTGTAATCTGGGAGATTGGGGCAGTGATGTGAATAATGGCCGTAGATTCTGCATATTGCACAAGGATGGTTTGTGCGTAATGATTTATCACGAGGTTGAGGGAGGAGTTCTAGTTTGACTACTGGAACGTTGGTGTCGTCATCCAACATATTCATGTGTTCTTGAAGTGCTGGTAGTTGTGGACATAGATGTGTAGCGTGGCCAATATCATCGCATAAGGAGCACTTAGGGAGTACATGGGTTGGGGGATTTTTGGCCAATTTAGGAGTCACTGTGGGGGTGCGAGTTGTGGGTGAAGTGTTGTAGGTTTGAGGACCTCTGCCCCCTGTGTGGCAGGATTGAGGGGGGACATAAGTAGATGTCGATGTAGTGCCCCCTGTTGGAATTGGTCGGTTTTGGGGTTTCGAAACACCAGGTGGCAGACGATTTTGGTGGTTTGGTATGCCAGGTGGTGGATGGTTAGACATATTCACGGGTTGTACCGGTTGTAAAAGAACGATCAGAGTCGGTGGGGGGTTTGGTGCAGGTAAGTACCATACTAATAACCCTATTGTTAAACCTGGGAGGTTGAGTGTAGCCATTACTGGCGAGCTGACAACTCTGGAAAACGGAAACAAGAATGGGATGGTATGGATTGGTGTTGTTTCGATATGACTAGGCACGATGGGTGCTAGTGGCGGTGGTCGAGGTTGTTGAAGATGTTGTTGCTCATTGTGCGATAAGGTACAAAAATTGGATACTTTAGTTATTTGGGGAGGAGGTGGAATAGAAGGGAAAGTGGCGATCATGGGGGTATCCAAATATATCCTGGGTCCCACTGATGAGACAAAGGATGTTGGTGCACTAAGAATGGGTTGTTCGATCATGGGAAGAACATTCTCTAGTGCTGTGGGGGCATTGGGATCATAGTATGTAATTTGGTCTATTTTGACTATGAGTCCTTCATGGGGGAACATCTGTTGATGTACATGTAACTTCAGAATGTATTTCATCTATGTATTTCATATATATTTATTGTACCCTTATTAGAAATGTGTTATTCCTCTATAAGGAAGTGTCGTCATGTGGATTGACAAGTGTCGCAAGTCGGTGTACTTGCCGATGGGTTATTAGACCACCATGTGTGGGGTTGGCCCTGAAATATATATTATATTGTGGATGTACCTAGCTAGACAAGTCGGCCCCATAAGGTCACTAGGCAAACAGGTTAGTATAAATAGAGATCAGGAAATCTCTATTTAGATCATTCAAAAAGTCATATCTCTCTCACCCAGAAAGTGGTTCACTAGTGAGGAGGACCATCATCTACTTCTAGGAGACTATCTCAAGTGTATTTGGTTGTACTTTGGTTGAGCCATTGCTCTCTATATCTCTGAGGAAGTTGTGGGGTTTTTCACCTTAGGGTTTTCCCCACAGAAACTCTGTGTCTCTTGTCTCTCATGCTTTTGATTCTTGTGATGCGTGTCATGCTTATTGTGATTGCATGCTTATTGTGATTGTTATGCATTGATATAATGTATATGCTATTCTCTCAGTGAAGATCCTAGAGTATTGTGAATTAATGCTCAAAATGCAACATGGTATCAAAGCTAACCTGAGAAGAAGACATTTTGCAGTGACAGAAACTTGAGTTTCTTGTTTATTGGGTTTCTCTCCATAGATTTTGGAAAAGCAGTATAGTAGATTAACTCTACTCATCAAGGAGAATCTATCTGTATAATCAGAATTCAATTCTGAGCATTTTCAGATTTGGCCCTAAAAATGAGGGTTTCCACAAAAATAGGAATTTCTAAAATCTAAAGAAATAGATGGAAGCGCCTTGCAAAAATAGAAGTTTAGAGCCTTGGATCAAGATTTTTGGATGGGTAGATATCCAGGAAACTCAAACCCTAATTCAGGGCTCTCCCTAGTGAACCCAGGAGGACAAAAAGGCAAATCTGAAGGGTAAAACTTTGCTGATCTCAAATTCTGAATACACCAGGCTAATCAGCTCATCAAGGTGCATCTTTCCATCCTTTCAGAAAATTCAAATTCACATTTTGAATTTTTTAGGGTTTTTTCAACAAACCCTAATCCTGGACCAGATCCAGTTTTCAACATTTCAAGTGGTAAGACATAAATCTTTTCTATTTCCATTTGAAGTACTCTTTAAGATGTCTCACCACACCAAGCTTGAGGATAATCTTGAAGGAGCTGATAACTTTCGAGCTTGGAAGTATAGGATTGGGTTAATCTTGGAAGAGAATGAGTTGGACTCATATGTAAAAGAAGACATCCCTATCCTAGAGGATGAAGAGGCTAAAGTATTGCATAAGAAGAACTTGGTCAAGGATAAGAGAATCATTGTTGATTCTATCAAAGACCATCTCATACCCCATGTGTCTTCTCCAAAGACACCAAAGGAGATGTTTGACTCTTTGACCAAGCTATTTGAAGGGAAGAACATAAATCGGAAGATGACCCTGCGGAACCAATTAAAAGGAGTAAATTTTAAGAATGGAGAAACTATTCAATCTTATTTTTCAAGGGTCTCCCAGATCAAGGAACAACTAGAAGTAGTGGATGAAATGGTGGAGAATGGTGAAGTGGTGATGACCACTCTAAATGGCCTACCCAGGTCATGGGATTCCTTTATTCAAGGAATTTGTGCAAGGAAGAAGCTGATCTCCTTCAACAGATTGCGGGAAGAATGCTCTCAAGAAGAAGCTGGGCTTGTGTCCTGAGAAGAAAATATGGGAAATGAAGATCAAGCTCTCACAGCACATACTAGGAAATGCAAGTCCAAGAAGGAATCATCTCATAACAGGAGATTCTCACACCACCATTATCATAAAGATAAGAAAGATCTTAGATGCTTCAATTGTAATGAGAAGGGACACTTTGCTTCAGATTGTCCCAGGAAGAAGAAAGACAACAACAACAACTTCAATAAGAAGAAGAAGAATAACAAAAGAAGATATCATGCTCATGCTGCCGAAGATGATGAACCCCCAAAGAAGAAGGCTAGGGAAGAAAGTGATAGTGATGATGAATCATCAAGTGAAGAAGAATATGTTCTAATTTCTACTCTCACAGGTACTATCTCCCATGGTTGTAATGATTGGTTGATTGATAGTGGGGCTTCCAAACACATGATTGGTTTTAACGAATCTTTTGTGAATCTATCTGAACATGAATCACCCCATAAGGTGAAACTTGGGGATGATTATCAATACCCAATCAAAGGAAGTGGTGAAGCCTCCTACAACCTAGATTCTGGAAAATCTTTGAAGATGAAAGAAGTCCTTTATGTACCTGGGCTCAAGAAGAACTTACTCTCCATCTCTGCATTGGATGCAAAAGGTATGAGGGTTGTATTTGTGGATGGCCAAGTCCTAATGTGGCCAAAGGGAAAGAACATAGATGATGTAGTAGTGATTGGAGAGAAAGAGGGAGGTTTGTATAAATTGAAGGGACAACCTGAACATGCCATGGTACATGAATCCATGGAGCCAAGTGAGCTTTGGCATAGAAGACTTGCTCATATGAACTATAGGGCACTTCCAATTGCAAGCAAGGCTGTAGAGGGTCTTCCTGAAATCAAGACCAAACATGAAGTTGTTTGCAAAGGATGTGCAAAAGTTAAGAACATTAAGAAGGCTTTCCCAAGCAGTGAAAGCAAGGCAAAAGACATCCTGGAAATCATCCACTTAGATGTGTGTGGTCCTATGTCATCCAGTTCTCTGAGTGGGTATGTTTACTATGTCTCATTTATTGATGACTTCTCCAGGAAGACTTGGGTATACTTCTTGAAGAACAAAGATGAGGTGTTTGATAAATTAAAGGAATTCAAAACCTTGATGGAGAATCAAACTGACAAGAAGATCAAAACATTCAGATCTAACAATGGTGGAGAATTCACCTCAGGTGACTTCAAGAAGATTTGTAGTGATTCAGGGATTAAGAGGGAGTTGACTACTCCTTACAATCCTCAACAGAATGGAGTTGCAGAAATGAAGAACAGAACAATCATGGAAGCAACAAGAGAAATGCTGCATGACCAAGATCTACCTATGCAGCTATGGGCAGAAGCAGCTAGAACAGCTGTATATGTGCAGAACAGAACACTCCACAAGATATTGGACAACAAGAAACTAGAAGAGTTCTTTTCTGGTAAGAAACCTAAAGTCAACCATCTTAGAATATTTGGTTGTCCAGTATACATCATGTCCCAAAGGAAAAGAAGACTAAACTAGATCCTTCAGGAAAGAAGGGTATCTTTGTGGGTTACAGTGAAAGCTCGAAGGCTTACAGAATATACTTTCCAGGGTTCAAGAGGATTGATGTCAACAGGGATGTAACATTTGATGAAAACTCAGCATTCATCAAATCAAGGAAGGAACCTATCGAAGTTTATGAAGAACCTAAGGAAACTATATTTCAAGACACTACTATGACTGAAGCAGTTCCAGAAGTTGTTCGTGAGTTTGAAGATCCGCAAGAACCTGTAGATCCAACCCATAAGGATAACTCTCACAAGATGAAACCTGCATGGGCTAGAGAGCTCATTCAAGATGCAGAAAGATTTGGCATTCTAGAAGAAGAACACAGAGCAAAGAAGAGAACCAGATCACATACCAGCTATGTTGCTTTACTCTATGATATTATGAACAAAGAACCTTCTATTTATGAAGAAGCAGTGGAAAAGAAAGAATGGAAGGATGCCATGGTTGAGGAATACCAATCAATAATGAAGAATGATGTTTGCGATGTTGTACCAAGACCTAAAGAGAAGTCTATTGTGACTTCTAAATGGATCTACAAAATCAAGCACGCTACAGATGGCAGTGTAGAGAAATACAAGGCAAGATTCGTAGCTCGTGGCTTCTCTCAGAAAGAGGGAATAGATTATGAAGATACTTTTGCACTTGTAGCTAGGTATACTTCCATCAGAACAGTACTTGCCTTGGCTGCAGCAATGAAATGGAAAATACACCAGATTGATGTCAAGACTGATTTCTTGAATGGTGTAGTTGAAGAGGAAGTATATGTGGCGCAGCCACTCGGTTTCAAAATACATGACAGGGAGTCATATGTACGCAGATTGAAGAAAGCCTTGTATGGCTTGAAACAAGCTCCCAAAACTTGGTATGGTACAATGGACAGTTTCCTATCTAGTTCGGGCTTTACCAAGAGTAAAGCGGATTCCAACCTTTATTACAAGGTTGAGGAAGGGAATCCTGTGATTCTACTCCTGTATGTGGATGACTTATTTGTAACAGGAGATGACATATTGACTGTAGATACTAAGAGAAAGATTGCTGCCGAGTTCGATATGAAATATTTGGGAATGATGCATTATTTCCTAGGTATGGAGGTGTGGAAGAGTGCAGGTGGGATCTTCCTTTGTCAAGGGAAGTACACAGTAGATATCTTGAAGATATTTGGGATGATGGATTGCAAGGCCATGGCCACACCTATGACATTGAATCTGAAGCTTCTATATGATGCTTCATCTAAGCCGATTGATGTCTCTATGTATCGTCCGATGATTGGGTCCTTGATGTACCTGACGAACACGAGACCAGATATTTGCTTTGCGGTGAACACATTGAGTCAGTTCCTGACAAATCTGAGGAGTGTTCATCTGATTATTGTAAAGCATGTTCTGAGGTACCTGAAGGGTACAGTGGATTATGGGCTCAAGTATGAGGTGAATCAAAAGTTTAACCTGCAGGGTTATGTTGATTCAGATTGGGCTAGCAGTGCTGTAGATAGGAAGAGCACATCTGGGTGCTGCTTCAGTATGGGGTCAGGTGTGATCTCTTGGTTTAGCAGGAAGTAGTCCTGCGTAGCACTAAGTACAGCTGAGGCAAAGTATGTTGTAGCCTATTCAGCTAGTTGTGAGGCAGCATGGCTACAGAAGCTACTGTCTGAGTTATTTGATCTCCCGTTGGATGCTACTAGTATCTTTTGTGATAACCAGAGTTGTGTGAATCTATTCGAGAACCCAGTGTTTCATGACAGGTCGAAACACATAGAGATCAAATATCACTATATCAAGGATATGGTGCAGAGAGGAGTTGTGAAGCTCCTGTACGTTGCGATGGACGAGCAGATTGAAGATGTGCTGACGAAGCCACTAGCCAGGGTGAAGTTCGAGTACTTCAGAGAGAGGCTTGGTGTTCTTCAGATTGATGACACTTCGAGGAAGAAGTGATGGACACATTTGCTGAAGCCATTCTAAGCATGTTTGAAGGAGGATCCTTCACATGGCTATGGATGTAAGCGTTGGATGATGAGCATAAGGATGGTGTTCTTGTTTTTGCTTTGTATGATTAGTTGGATCATTTTTTATATGTATGTATGTATGCATCATGTTGGATGTTGGATATGATTAGTTGGATCATTTATATGTATATGTATGTACGCATCATGTTGGATGCTAGATATGATCAGTTGGATCATTTATATGTATATGTATGTACGCATCATGTTGGATGTTGGATATGATCAGTTGGATCACTTATATGTATGTACGCATCATGTTGGATGTTGGATATGATCGGTTGGATCATGTGTATGTATTTTTGTATAAGCATCATGTTGGATGCTTGGACCATGTATCTGTATATGTATTAGGTGGATACATTGTATACCTAGGTAGATCATGTATGTTGATATGTATCATGTATTTATATTTGTATCAGGTGGATACACTGTGTGATCAGGTGGATCATGTATGATGATATCTATCAGGTAGATACTTGGTATGCATCAGGTAAATGCATTGTATGATCAGGATGATCATGGATGACGAGCTTCAGGATGTTGCTCCAGATGACATGCAGCAGGATGTTGCGGTGATGATGATCATGATGATCATGTGTACATCAGGATGATGTATGGTGAGTATCAGGTTGATACTCTATGGCCGTGGAACATGTTGTGTAGATAAGCATGTAATTTGTGCCCTGGGAGATTTGCAGATAGTCTTTCAAGGTTTTGCCTATGGCATGTAATTTGTACCCTAGAATATCTGGAAAATGATCTTTCGAGGTTTTGCTTGGGAGGACATATAATTTGTGCCCTGGGAGATCTATAGATAGTCTTTTGAGGTTTTGTCTATGACATGTAATTTGTGCCTTGTGATAGCTGGTAGATGCTCTTTCGAGGTTTTGTCCTATGGCATGTAATTTGTGCCCTGCGAGATTCGATAGGTTGAGCCGTGTGCTCATAATCAGTCCTGGGATGCTCTTTCGAGGTTTTTCCATGACCACATGTAATTTGTGCCCTGGGAGATCCGATAGGTTGAGTCTTGTGCTTGTAATCAGTCCTGGGATGCTCTTTCGAGGTTTTGTGGTGACCACATGTAATTTTTGCCCTCGGAGATCTGATAGGTTGATCCTTGTGCTCGTCATGAGTCCTGGTATTCTCTTTCAAGGTTTTGTGGTGAGGTCACATGTAATAAGTCCTGGAGATCTGGACAAGATGAAAAAGGCCTCAGATGCTCTTTAAGGTTCTTGCTAGTCAAGAGACTCTTTTAAGATTTTGTGACGCACGTAATAAGTCCTGCGATTTCCACAGTATGGCCAGTGATGATGAAGAACTGTAGGTGGTGGGCCTACATCCAGTATGAAAAAGGACTGGCTCTGTAGAACTTCCTATGACGAGTAGAGTCAGAGATTGGTTGAGATAGTAGCAGTAGTGATGATGATGATGACGATGCATCGATGATGATGATCTCGAGATGAAGACTTGTCTAGCAGATCTGTGTCGAGAAATACCTTCCTAAGAGGGAGTGTTGATGTATATGTAACTTCAAAATGTATTTCATCTATGTATTTCATATATATTTATTATACCCTTATTAGAGATGCGTTATTCCTCTATAAGGAAGTGTTGTCATGTGGATTGACAAGTGTCGCAAGTGTGTGTACTAGCCGATGGGTTATTAGACCACCATGTGTGGGGTCAACCCTAAAATATATATTATATTGTGGATGTACCTAGCTAGACAAGTCGGCCCCATAAGGTCACTGGGCAAATAGGTTAGTATAAATAGAGATCAGGAGATCTCTATTTATATCATTTAGAAAGTCATATCTCTCTCACTCAGAAAGTGGCGCACTAATGAGGAGGAGGATCATCTGCTTCTAGGAGACTATCTCAAGTGTATTTTGGTTGTACTTTGGTTGAGCCATTGCTTTCTCTATCTCTGAGGAAGTTGTGGGGTTTTTCACCTTAGGGTTATCCCCACAGAAACTCTGTGTCTCTTGTCCCTCATGCTTTTGATTCTTGCGATGCTTGTCATGCTTATTGTGATTGTTATGCATTGATATACTGTATATGTTATTCTCTCAGTGAAGATCCTAAAGTATTGTGAATTAATGCTCAAAATTTAACAACATCATAATACGGAGAACTGAAGAAGTGACAGCTTTCATCTTATACATGTACCTTCGTCCCAGAAGGAGATTGTAATCAAGTTGGGTGTTAATGACCTCTATATATATGAGAACCAATTTTCCCCCAAGTTGTATGGGTACGTTCACTAGCAAACCTTGAGGTTGAGCTACACGGCCATCGTATGCTCGTAATGTGGTAGTTGACGGTTGTAGTGTTGGGGATCCAAGTTTCTGCCATATGAAAGTTGACATGACATAAGTAGAGGCCCCTTCATCATTTATGCATCAATGGACAACGAGGTTGTGAATGGAGACTGAAACTTGAAAAGCTAGAGATGCAGGCATGCGAGGTTTAGCTTGTTCTAAGTCGAAATCCATCATGTTAGAGTCGTTGGGATCTATGGCACCAATGGCAGATAACAACAATTTTCTCTGTGTAGGACAGTTTTTCAAAATTTCGAGAGCGGACATAGCAGTGGGGGACTGAGCTAAATCCTCTACAATGTTATAGTTGGAAGCTGCACAAGCGTTTGGGTTATTGTTAATCTGTCTCAAAGGGAACTGAGGTGCTTTGGGGCCCCCATCCATTGGCATAGTGGGTATGCGAAGTGGTTGATCAATTGGTAGAGTACTCGATGATGGGTCAATAGGCATAGTCTCCGAGGAGGATCCATATTGATTGCGATGGGTTTTAAGATTGACATCATTAGATGACATCATGAGCAAATGGTGAGTATTGGACTCTGCATGCTGGTAGTTAGTTGTTATGTAAGTGATTTGCTGCTATGTTGCAGCGGATCCTTGAGGGGGATCATTTGGATGAGTGTTTACCGTGCCTTGGTTAGGTAGGGGATTTTCCAATATCATGGGTTGTTACTGAGGGGAGGGTGCTGGTTGTGCAGCATGTCCTTTCCGTTGGGCGTCATCGGTCTAGAGTTGATGCACTCAATCTAAATGGGGGAAATTGTGTGTGTAATGTCTGTAGACTCCACATATGGAACATGGATGGTTTGTTCTCAAGTTATTATTTTTAGCCTATTTTGGTGGGCGGTTAGGATTTTGGTTGGGGGGAGTAGCATTATTGTTGTTTGGAGGATTAGGTGGTGGTGCACCTTAGTTGTGTTGTTGGTTGTTTTTGCGGTTATGCCCTCTACCATGATTTTGTTGACCTCCTTGGTTACACTGATGGTTTTGGTTTGGAGGTTGGTTTTGTTGTGCGTAAACATGCCCTTGGGCAGTAGGTGGGTTTTTTGGTCGTGCCGGCTCTGGAGCAGGTTGTGGTGGGTAGTAAATAGAAGGGTTCAGACGTGGCCCTGTTGGTTGCTGTTGTGGATAACTTTGAGCTGCTGGAAGTGTTGGAGCAAGAGGTGCTGCCTACGGAGGGTAATAAGCCACTTGGGCTTGTGGCTGGACTAGAGTCTGGTGGGATGGTTGGTTATAATATGGAGCCAGCGCATAAGCTAGTGGTGCATGCCCATAACATTGTGGTGGACACGAAGGTCCATGGATGTGATTGGTGTGTGTTACGAGAACATACGAATTTGTAGCCCCAGAATTGGATGAAGCCCTAGAAAGGTCTGGGGTGTTGTTTGTACTCGTTATAGTAAAAGGTTTATTTTGTGCCATGACTTGGCCGATAATACCATCAGTGGCATGGGATTCCCCTGGAGCATCACCTCGTGAAGAATCGCCTCATGGGGCGTCTGGTATGATAGTGTAGAGATAGCCTGACTCGACATAAATCAGGTCGAATTGCTGAGCTTTTAAGATAGATTCTTCTTCTGACTGGGGTTGTCCAGAAGCTACATCTTTGGCTATGAGGGGTAGGAGTGATTTGAGAAACCAATCCAAAAATATATGATCGTCAAGATTTATCTTGCAGAGGCTACGACACTTACGCCACTCATGGATATGGTCGGTGATGTGGGTAGTCATGTTTTGTCTACAAGACAAAAGTATTTCAACTCCTACATCATAGCATACAGGTAACTGAAAAAATTGGAGGAAAGTGGAGGCGAGGGACGTCAATGTATGGTGGGTCCCATGTGGTTGCTCAATGTACCACTTGGCTGCAGAGCCAGTGAATGTTCGTTGCAATAGTATTAGTCTAATGGAGTCATCCACTATGGAGTTAGAGGAACACCATAGGTGAAATGACATTATGTGGTTTTGGGGAACTTCCCTGGCTTTTCCTTCAAACTTCGGGATGTCTTAAGGAAGCTTTGTAGGCATGGGTGGCCATGTAGGGTTGTGTCAGATAGGATCGTTGGTTAACTTGGCTAGGTCTGTCAAGTTCAGACTATCCATGTATGGTAGACTAGCAGATGGGTGTGGCGTAGTGACTGGGACATAACTGTTAATGGTAGCATTATGTAGTGGTCCAGTGCCCCCTAAGGGTATGCTAGGTATGGAAGGGATGTGTCCTCCAACCGATGTGGTTTGGGAAGGGCCTGCACTCCCAAGTGCAACATGGGTTCCAGAGGGGGTTGGAATGGTTCCAGGAATCCGAATGGTTCCAGGAATCCCTAGGATCTGGGTTGTGGTAATGAGAGGGGGTGTGACCCCTATGTTGGGCATACCCATAATAGGTGGTGGTCCTGTCTTGGGCATGCCTAAAGGGGGGATGGACCCTATATTAGGCATGCCTAAAGGGGTTGTGGTTACCATGGGTTGCACAATAGTAGTAGGGTTTGTTGATGTATCTCCAATAGCACTGGTGAAAAGGGGGTCGTATTGTGATCCATCCATGGGGTTGGTTGGTGGTGTTTCAGTAGGTTGTTCGGATTCAGCCTCAGAATCAGATGTGAAGTGAGGTGCTTCAGAATCAGATGACTGTGTTCTATGCCAATGACATGTCAAGTCAAGATATAATGCTCTACGTCTTTGACGTGTAGAGTCAAGTGTACTGAACTGAGGGGGTTCACCCTGAAAATGGTGGGATCGTCTTAAATTCTCAATGGTGAGAAATGTATAAAAAATGTTAGTGGATGGTGGTGATGTAAAAAACTCAAAATCCTAGTGCAACAATGTGTGCAATAGGGGAGTGAAAAAAAATAAAAATAATGGCTCTCAAGCCAACAACCAACCTCAAATACACTTATTATAACAGTTGTGCTATAATAAGTGGAGGGATCCAAAAAAGTGGTCAGAATACCAAAAGTCAAACAATTCCTAGAAAAAAGTGGTGCTCACTAGACCAAAGGTGGGTATTGTATCATGCAAACACCTAACTAAAAGTATTGTGAGCCAACAAACTATATCCTCTACAAGGTGATGAAATCCAAGTCAGAAAATATAGAGTGTAGAATCAACGGCTAGATATCCCCCTATCGGGAGGGACACCAAGTAGACAATCCTAAAGAATGGCAACTAGGATACCCTGTTCATGATACGTTCAGTTGGGTGAATCTACAGTTTGGTTCTATAGTCGCTGTACCCCCATATGGGTGTGCACCGAGAACTTCTAAAGGTATCATTCGGTTACTAAATGGATTGCGGTATTCTACTCAGGCTTCCGGAACCAGTCTGGCTACTTCAACCCTCCTAAGGGAGAGGCCTTCCCGATAAATTGGTTGATAACCATGTCAAAATTATAAGGGATTTTTGGGACCCTAAAAGACAACCACTATGTCTCAGATGTAAATAATTGAGGGGTGTTATTGGCACACCTATCCCCTCAATCTTACCTAACTACAAGATTCTTTTAAGTGCTCCCCAAGTGGGGTTAAAAGTTTGTTGAGTTAAGGTAGATTTTAAGGCTCAGTTTAAATAATGTGGCAGATTGGGTGCACGTGTGATTATTTAACTAAAAATGATTTAGCTCGCTTGGGTGATTGATTACAAATGAAAAAATAAGACATTTCCAGTTTGCAAAAAATAAAGGCGTTTTCGAAATGTAAATGCTTTAAAAATAATTCAAAAATGATGGAGTTTTGAAATAATTTTGAAGGAAAGCAAATAACATAAAAATTTCAAGAAATAAATGGATTTCTTAAAAAATTGCTTGGGCAAACTATTGAGCAAATTTAAAGTGAAACCTATGATCTAAAAATAGTGCTAAAAATCTTTCTTTCACTTGCTGAAATTTTTTAAAAAGACTTTTTAATGGAGCATATATAAATAGAAAATAATTCAGTATGGTTGTAAAAATGCAAAAAAAATAATGCTGGAAAAAAGGCTAAATGGGCAAAAAATACAACAAAAAATTTCTAAAAAATCGACCAAATTCAAAATAACAACATCGCGGGTTTTAGGGAAAAAGTCGCAATGTGCAGTGCGGAAAACGAACGTGAAGTCACAATGTGTAGCATGGAAAAAGGCTGCGAAGCCGTGATGTGCAGCGCGGAAAAAGGCCGCAAAGCCACGATGTGCAGCACGGAAAAAGGCCGCGAAGCCGCGACGCACCGCGTGGAAAATTTCCGCGAGGTCGCGATGAGCCATGCAACTGTTGAGCGAAAAGCTGCGAGGCAAAAATGGAAAAACGTTGCCGAAAAATGAACCCGAAAATTGAAGTTTCGGGATGTTTAAAGGGTATAGAAAGGGCCAAAAACTATGTGAAAATCCTCACAGCAGATCTAAGAGATGATGTATCTCACAAGAGAATAATTATGATTAAGCAAGAAAATAGAAGAAGAGTGATACATGCAGTATAATGAGCAACAGAATAATATGGTACAGTAGAACTCAGATAGAAGCAATAATACTTCGGTCATACTGTGTTATTAATCACAAATGGACATATAAATAATACAATGCATGAGGAATTCGAATGCCTAAGGTGGCAATTCGAATTAGCCTTCATGGAGTGATCAAAGGATCACTAGAGTGTCATCGGAGCACAACTAGGTGTCCTCATGATCATCGGAGCGCAACTGGAAGTCTTCATCATCATCAGTGGAGTCATCAATGCTCAAGTAACTGTCAACCATCAGTCAAACTAACTCTGGTAGGTGTAACTCAGTGTAACTAAGTGTAACTCAGTGTAACTAAGTGTAACTGAGTGTAACTCAATGTAACTAAGTGTAACTCAATGTAACTAAGAGTAACTGAATGTAACTGAGTGTAACTGAGTGTAACTCAATGTAACTGAGTGTAACTGAGTGTAATTCAATGTAACTGATTGTAACTGACTGTAACTGAGTGTAACTGAACTGGTAGGTGAAGAAGGGCGAGTTGCTCCCTAAAATCAAGGAAGAAGGGCGCACTAAGAAACTGGAGGGCTAAAACTGAATAGTGAGAAGCTCCTTGGGGCTGGCTAACTGAGGGCTAGGTGCTGGACTGATGACTGGGATGCATGCAAAATGCATTCAAACCCTAAAAGGTGCATGCATGACTGAAAATGTAAATGATCAAAATACTGGTGGGACTAGGATGGAGTATAGGAATATCCTAACACCCCCCCTTAATCCATCCTGGGCCCTGGTAACTAAGACCAAAGGTCACCCAATACAATGAATAATAACAATCAATAAACCAAGGAAGTGGGAAAATTTCATGGGAAACATACCCCCTCCTCAAAAAATAGACTTTAAGGCACACATAAAAAATAAAAGCTCCAAACTCAAGCATGTGTGATGCTTGGTCATATGTCTGGAGGTATCTTCTTCTTGGGAAGAAGTGGATCATGCTCAAAAAGCATGTGCTTGTACTTGCTCTTCAGATCGAATGTGATGAGAACAAATCCAACAGTATTAGAATGATCCTTGAACCTGTGATTCGAATCAGCTGAGGTAGGATCAAATTTTTGAATGTGCATACAGTCCTTTGTCTTCTCCTTCGAACCACCATGGGTGAGATTATGCCAAAAAGAACTATTACATGTTTGCTTGAAATCAAAATCAGATTTAAGACTTTCAAAACAGTTTCTTGAGATCTCCTTTGAACCAGCAGGGGTGAGATCAAAACTATCATATGATGCATGAGAAATTATCTCAAGCGGGTGGCAATGGCCATATTCTTCAATAACCTTCTGAAAGCATGTGCTAATGATCATATAGTAGTAAATAAGAGATGTTTGCTGAAGAGGAGCGAATGCATTACCTCCAATAGCTGATGTTACCTCCGAAATAATCATGTGATCATGATGCAAACCAACAAACTCTGGTGCAAGACAGGATTTAGGACCTTCTGCAATATCTAGAGTGTGAGCTGGCACAGAAAGAGAAGAAAGTTTGAGCATGAGCGGAGAATCTGCAAGTTCTTTGTCAACAACTTCAATATGAGATGATACTGGTTCATGATCTGAGAGATCATCAAGGGGAGCGAATACAACATGATTTGAGAGACCATCAGGAGGAGCGAATGCATCATGATCTGAGAGACCATCAAGTGGAGCGAATGCATCAACTTGCTTGCTTTTGAAGGGATTTGGACCAAATCCATCATTCTTTTTGCCGAATCTTTCATCTAGATGAGCCCATAACTCTTTTGGAGTTTCAATATCAATGATGGTCGGGTACAATATGTAATCGGTCATAGCAAGCATCATTCTTCCAATGTGCATGTCACCTTTATTCAACCATTTAATCTTCTTTGTAGAGGATTCGAACTCTCTTTCAAAATAGCAATCAAAGAGATCATGGCTCTTCAAATATGCTATCATTCTTGGTTTCCATTCATCATAGTTGAATGGAGAAAGAGGAGTAATTTCTTCTAAATTCATTGAAGTTGTAGAAGACCTGCAAAAACAATATAGAATAACTGCAACTGCTACTGCTGCAAAAATGCAGATTCTGCTACAATTGCTGCACTCGAAATCTTGGTAATAACCTGCAAAAAACTCTCAAGAATGGAGATAAACAATACTCTCAACAAGCTCTGATACCATGTGAAAATCCTCACAGCAGATCTAAGAGATGATGTATCTCACAAGAGAATAATTATGATTAAGCAAGAAAATAGAAGAAGAGTGATACATGCAGTATAATGAGCAACAGAATAATATGGTACAGTAGAACTCAGATAGAAGCAATAATACTTCGGTCATACTGTGTTATTAATCACAAATGGACATATAAATAATACAATGCATGAGGAATTCGAATGCCTAAGGTGGCAATTCGAATTAGCCTTCATGGAGTGATCAAAGGATCACTGGAGTGTCATCGGAGCACAACTAGGTGTCCTCATGATCATCGGAGCGCAACTGGAAGTCTTCATCATCATCAGTGGAGTCATCAATGCTCAAGTAACTGTCAACCATCAGTCAAACTAACTCTGGTAGGTGTAACTCAGTGTAACTAAGTGTAACTCAGTGTAACTAAGTGTAACTGAGTGTAACTGAGTGTAACTGAGTGTAACTCAATGTAACTAAGTGTAACTCAATGTAACTAAGAGTAACTGAATGTAACTGAGTGTAACTCAATGTAACTGAGTGTAACTGAGTGTAACTGAGTGTAACTCAATGTAACTGATTGTAACTGACTGTAACTGCGTGTAACTGAACTGGTAGGTGAAGAAGGGCGAGTTGCTCCCTAAAATCAAGGAAGAAGGGCACACTAAGCAACTCGAGGGCTAAAACTGAATAGTGAGAAGATCCTGGGGGCTGGCTAACTGAGGGCTAGGTGCTGGACTGATGAATGGGATGCATGCAAAATGCATGCAAACCCTAAAAGGTGCATGAATGACTGAAAATGTAAATGATCAAAATACTGGTGGGACTAGGATGGAGTATAGGAATATCCTAACAAACTAGTGCAACAATGGATCTGCTACCTAGGATGGCAGATCTGTAAATTAAAATGATTAAAAACTAACAAAAACTAAGATCTAAAGCAAAAAATTATAAAATATTTTAAAGCTCGAAACCCAGCGGAGTCGCCAAAAAACTGTTGCTTGGTTTTTCAACCAAGCATGTGCAAGGATGCACCTACTAACTTGTAGTAGTAGTCATCAAATTGAAAGCAAAAACAACTATAAACTAATCTGAATCTAACATGTGCATATAACAATAAACTTGAAGAAGATTAAGAACAAGAACAAGAAACGAAATAAAAAATGACTTTTGTATTGCAATACCTCAAATGGTGAGGATGTTTGGTGTTGAGTAGCTCCAAGGTTGAGATGCTCTAGGCTCCAATGGTCTCTTCTCCAAGATTGCTACAATGGTCAAAGAACTGAAGAGAGATTTTGACAGCATGAGGATAGGATGATGGATGGATGGAAAGTGAGGAGCCCCTATCACCTTTTTATAGTTTTTGGTGATGTGGTATACCATTGTGGTTTTAAGGAAACCAATGGTATTAACCAGCATGGTTTAGGTCTCTTTTTCCCTCTTTTTTCCTTTTTTGAATATTTTGAATATTTTTATTCCCTTTTAATATTTTTTGGGAATTTTGGACCCTTTTTGAGGCTTTTTTTATGTTTTTTGAGGAAAAATATATATTTTGAGGGGAAAAAAGGGTGTATTATGGTCTTTTTGGTCACCTTTTGATGGCTTTAGAGGCTCAAATGGTGGAAAAATGGACAAATGGGTCATGTGAATAAGGGAATGAGCTAGTAAGCACTTTTTGGGTGTTAACATGAATAGTAGAAAAAAAAACTGGTTGAGAAAGGCATTGAGAATAGAACTCAGATTATAAAAATTTCCAACTCAATGATCATGAAGTAGACCTATGTTTATAGAATGAAAGATAATGTCAAACAACTGACTGGTGAAATAAGTTCTTTTAAATCCATATTCAAAGATGTACTGAGCTTAGGAATGCCCTCTCCATGGGATGGAAATAGAGATGCTTACCCAAAGGATACCTATAAAGGGAATGTTGATCAAAAGAAGGAATATTTCCCTCTAGAACCACTGGAAGGAGAAATAGAAGGACAGCAAGTAGTAGAAATAATAAAAAAAAAATTGAAATATGGATGGGATTGAAAAATACTACGAAGAAATTGGGACCAATCTCATATGATAAATACACTAATGTAGAAATCTCCCTGGAATCCTTGAAAGGTCATAAACATCCTTTTAGAAAGGAGTGCAAAATTTTCATTCAATATCATAAGCATGTGTTTCCACCCAGAGAATTAGTTTCACAACCTTCAATTTAGTCATCATCTCAACCATCAGCTCAAATGCCAAATTCATTTCCAAATCAGCCACCTCCCATCTCATTTATGCCACGTGCAGGTCCAGTTAATATCCAGATGATGAACTAGATGAACCAAGATGGAATCCCTCGGGTGGGGCCAATAAGATAGTCTCATTTCCATCAAAATGTTTACATGAGGGGCAAGAAGAAAGTTTCCAGCAAAAAGAACTAAAGATGCTAGATTTTTAGCAATAAATGTTGTAAAGAAAATATGTAGAAAATCCTTTTGTAAAAAGTAATTCGAGTCATATTTTACTTTTTTATTAGAGTGTAATAAACTAAATTTTGTTAATCACAAACTCTATATAAAGTGGCTTTCAATCATTCTTATAGGATGGCATTTTTAGTACAGAGTTTTTCTGTCTAAATTTTGTAGAGTTGAGAGATAGTTTTATCCATGTAATTTTTATTTTGTAAGAGATTAAAGACACAACCATGTTTTAGAGATGTTTTTACTCCCTTCAGTGATGTCCATTGTTATTCCACTATGTTTTCTATGTAAAGATCCATGAGATTAATAGAAATATCATGCAGTGTTATGTTCCATTATGATATCATTGGTGTTCATGATGTTTAGAAATAAAAGATCTGTCAGATATTCATAAATGTATGACTATGTTATGTATTTTAAATATTTTATGTATGATTCAAAACTTGTGATTTTCCTACTTGTATTGTGCATGTAAAATCTGACTGCATTACTTTCTTTCTTTGGGTTTTTTCTTTACAAATTTGTCAAATTTGCTGAAATTTTTCATCCTAAAGCTTCAGTATGTTTGAAAGTCACCTAGATTCAAGAAATTTGTTATTCATAGTCACTTCTTGAATACATCTAGACTCCCATCCATTACATTCACCTTCACTCATTCATATATTCTGAAGCACACTGTGAATTTACTTTGCAAAATACCTTTCAATCTATAAATGTTGTGCATGACCTAATCTAGTTAAGAAATTTCAAAAGAACACTCCAAAACACTTTTTATAAAGATATAGCTCTAGTATCTTTAAATAAATGAGCTTCTATCATGTCCGAGCATACAACATTTCAACCTAATTTTCCTCTAGGGACTAACAGGAAAAATGGATACCATAGTGGTGAACATGTGTGAAAGTAATATTTTTGTTGCTACAAATTGAATATGGTCTGAGCTCTACATGGTGATGCAGATCAGATACCTTGGTTTAATTTCACTTGGCGACTCCATTGGATCAAGCTAGATCATGGAATGAGACAAACAAGATCAAATCCTCAGTCAAAAGAATTCTAGATCCTACCAGGCTCTCAAAATCATTGGAGGAACATTCGTACAACTCAAGAGAAAGGTATTCCTCTGTTTAATTCAAATCTGATATCCCCTGTAGTAGATAATCAAGAAAGGTCTAAAGATTTGAATAATTTTGAAAATATGCAAAATAATCTTGAAACAAATTTGAATCCTGACTTAGATCCCCAATTCACCTTTCCTTCATCATCTGCTAATACATATGGACCTAATCCATCATTTGAACGACCTCAAAGAACCTCACTCATACCCCAAGCTCATAATATCATCCTACAACATTTAAATATGGCTAGAAGAGGACAAGGATTTCCACCCCTGCAGTAAACACATTGTTAGCTAATAGATTTGGTGCTTTAAATCTATCACGTCCCCTCAAGAGTGACTACTCGGTCAAGTTCCTAACCCAACCAATCCCTTGGGTTGAGGAAACAACTTCAATTACATGGGGTTAATTTTGAAATCCAGGCATTTAATTAGTTAGGAGTGTGGTTTAATTTTTTCCTATAGCTTATTATGCACTTGAGAATAATTATTTTTCATATATTGAGTAATTTTATTGTGAATAAAAGAGGATAAGGCTCCACAAGTGCACCTTATTGGATAAGTTTGACTTGAGATATGACTTGCAAAATAAGTTAGGAGAAAGCATCCAAAGCTAGAAAATTAGGAAAAGGGAAAAAAAGATGGTACAAATAAAAAAGAAGCAAAATATCAGGAAAAGAAGCACAAAGCAGCAAAAAAGAAGAAAGAAGGATAAAAGCAGAAAAGCAAAATAAGGAAGAAAAGCAAGAAAAAACATTAAAAAGCTAAAGCAAAAAAGGCAAAAGAAGAAAAGGAAAAAGGAGGAAAGCAAGATGTCATTATCCATCCATAAGGGAGAATTAGCTTATATGAATTTCTCCTCAAGTCATCATCCATATATAAAATAAGTAGGGTGCACCACCTTCACATATTTTGTCAGTTTGAGTATTGGAGTGAGTGCAATTGTGCCTTAAAGACTTGGGAGATGTGCCCCTAGTCCAAGTTGGGAGATGTTCCCCTTCTTCCTGTGAGAGGATGATGTCATTAATACATTTTCAATAATTGTATTGCAGGTATTGTAGTTGATTCATGTCTGGTTTGAATCTCATAGAAAGTGTCATGAAGCCTATGGTTGGAATTCTCAAGTTCTCCAGTGGTTTTTCAATGCTAGTATATTGTATTGTAAAGGATTGAATATTTGGAATTTTCTAAGAAGCCTCTTGGATCCCATATGATGTATTTTATTTTATGTTGATCCTATGATATCATTCATAAAATTTTATAATGCAAAAGTTTGAATTAATTTGATTTTTCCACACCACTGCTAGATTTGCATTGATTTTGAGCTATTTTCTAGAATGTATTCAATAAATGAATGAGTATTGATCCAAATGATATTATTTATGTTTCTTATTTTATTTAATATGTTATATAAATCAACCCAATACTGAGATCAGGATGCTTCCTGGCTGTTTTGGAAGCCCTGAAATTGGCCTAGTGGTGTAATCCTGGAAGGCAATTTTCCTTGTGTAATTGTGAGACTTCCTCAGAACCTTAAGAAAATTTATGGAGTGAACCAATACTTTCCATTTAATTTAGTTTGATTTTATTTTTCTTCCCTGAGTCATAATCCTTCATCCTCGCCTTCTAGTCAATGTATAGTTGAAGTACTAGTTTTCATATGCTGGGGTGCCCAGGAGCATTGTAGTAGATTTAAGACCTATTGATTTTGAAACATCAATGGTCCCAATACATTTTTCAAATGTATTATCAGCTAACATAGTCCTCATACTATCCAGAGTACTTGATTTTTCCTACCTACAGGAAAACTAGCCCACTGAGTCCATTGTTTCTCATTGATTCTTCCAAGGGAGCGAGTTATTGTATCACCAATACTAGTTGGTACAATATAGTTGTATCAGAGCATGGTCCTATGAACCTTTTATTTAAATCCTTCTATGAGTACCAAAATATATCCATATTCCAAGAAGAAGGATCCTCTGACAGAGGAAGAAGAGAGTGAAGAAATCAATTCTACTAGAGGCAAGTTACAAAGATAGTAAAATATGTCTCACACTAAAGAAAAATATGATTTCAAACTATTTGTGCAAAGAATGATGAAAGTATTACAAGACATATCCCACAATATTGTTCAATCTGGAAAAGAAACTAGAGAGTTCTTGTCTTAGTAGCTAGGAAGCAAGAATGGAGAGGGGACCAACAATGGTACCCCACATGGCGAAAGGAAGATCAATGGTGGCTCTATTTTCTCAATAAATGGGACTCACAATCGCCCTGGTGAATTGAAAATGGAATCTTAGCCTCACTCCAAGCCTACTATGCCTAGTTTTACTGAATAACAAAGAGAAGAACACGAGGTTCGAAATGAAGGTCTTTCTTCATGGCAAGACAAATATGTTGAGTACCTGACACTAAATGAAGATTGAAGAAGGGATTTACCATTCAAATTGTGAGAAAAACAGGATCGCATAGCAATAACAATAAATAGAAATGCAAATATAATCACACATACACATTACAAGAGAGACACAGATATATCGTGGTTAACCCAAGATAGGCTACATCCACACTGAAGTTTTCAATCCTTATTATTATAACGTCCAACAAAGTGAAGGGATACAACCTGTAGCACAACCGCTACACTTCCTCTTCACTGTCTCATAGTCTCTCTTTCGATCTTAGAGATCTTTACAATGCATAATACCTAATACATCAACCCTAGCCGTGTTACAATGTCTTTCTTTTACAAGGGAAATACAATGGGAAAATACCATGGGTTACCCAAAACCAAGGGCCCGAAAACTGTTGGAAAAAACAACCCCAAAACAATTTCTCAGGGGCATTGCTCTCGAACCCCAGTCCTTTTAGGTGCACGGCTCAGACAATATCATCTATGAGACTTGAAGATCTGGCTCCACAACCAACAATCTCCCACTTGGAGACTGATCACAACAACTCCACCGCTAATGTACTTGCTGGACCTTGGACTTGGCAACTTTCTCATCTTCACCTTCATGCTAGAAGGCCAACTAAAACTGATTAGGAACTTAGTTTCTCTCTAGTCACTACATTTGTGAACATGTCTACAGGATTCTTGCTAGTATGTATATTTTCCAGCTTCAACAGTTCATCTTCCATAACAGAGCGTATGAAATGGTACCTGAGCTGTATATGTTTAGTCCTGGAATGGACTGCTAAGTTATTTGCAAGATGAATGGCACTCTGGCTGTCACTATACAATCGGTTATCCTTCTGCTTCTTACCCAATTCCTCCATAAATCTCTGCAATGAAATCATCTCTTTGCTAGCCTCTGTAACATCAACATACTCTGCTTTTGTTGTTGAAAGTGCAACAACCTTTTGCAGTCTCGAAATCAAACTTATTGTTGTTCCACCTACAGTAAACAATACGTTGTGGTTCTCCTCTTGCTATCATTTTCACCTGCCATATCTGCATCAACATATCCCTATAGAATAGTGTCTGAACATCCAAAACATAATTCCTAAGTGGTAGTACCTCTCAAATACCTGAGAATCCACTGTACTCCCTTCCAACGTTCTTTACCTGGATTGTTCATATATCTGCTTACAACTCCCACTACTTGTGCAATATCTAGTCTTGTGCACACCATGGCATACATCAAGCTACCAACTACTGATTGATAGGGAACCTTGGACATGTAATTTGTCTCTTCCTGTGTCTTGGGACACATTTCCTTACTTAGACTGAAATGGTTGGCCAAAGGTGTACTAACTAGTTTTGCATTCTGCATTCTAAACCTCTCTCACACCTTTGTATGTACTCACTCTGAGACAGTGTCAATTTGTGATTTTTCCTATCTCTCGTTATTCTCATACCAAGGATTTGCTTTGCAACACCCAAATCCTTAATCGCAAATGAATTAGCTAGCTTCCTTTTGAGTACATTTATATCCTGCATGTTAGACCCTGTAACAAGCATGTCATCCACACACAATAACAAGATAGTATATCTTTCATTGTCTAGCTTCTTTAAATAAACACAGTGGTTAGAATGACATCTACTATAACCTTGTTCTGTCATAAACCTGTTAAATTTTAAATACCACTGCCTTGGAGCTTGCTTCAAGCCATACAAGCTCTTTTTCAATATGCATACCAAATCCTCCTTCCCTTTGACCTCATACCCTTGTGGTTGTTGTATATATATCTCTTCCTCCAAATCCCCATGGAGAAAAGGTTGTTTTTACATCTAACTGTTCAAGATGCAAATATTCTACCGCCACTAGACTTAAGATAGTTTTAATTGAAGTCATCTTAACAACAAGAGAAAATATTTCATCAAAATATATACCTTTCTTTTGTGAAAACCCCTTTACAACAAGTCTGGCCTTGTACCGCTTCTTACCTCCTTCTTCTTCCTTCAACCTGTAAATCCATTTGTTCTGCAATTCTCTTTTACCAGCAGGAAACTGAACCAAATCCCAAGTCTAGTTTCCTACCAATGAGTCCATCTCCTCATTCATGCCTTGCTCCCACTTATTTCTAGTTTCCACCTGCATTGCTTCTTCATAACACTCTGGTTCACCAGCATCAATCATCATTAAATAATACATTGAAGGAGAGTATCGTTTAGGGAGTCTACTTAACCTAGTAGATCTTCTTGCAGTTGTAGGTACTTGCTGCTTTTCTTGATTTTCTAGCACCTTTAGAGCTTCATTTTCTTCAATTTCATCAAGTACTGTGTACTCTGTGGTTTCATTTTCCTATTTCTTTCCCTGCAACTGATCTTTATACATGACCTTTTCATTGAATATCACATCTCTACTCCTAATGTTTTTTTTATTTTCATAATCCCATAAGCGATAACAAAAATCATCAATCCCATATCCAATAAAGGTACATTTCTTGGATTTAGCTTCAAGCTTTGTTCTATTATCTTTATCAATATGGACAAATGCTTCACAACCAAACGTTCTCAGAAATGAGTAGTTTACCTTTTTACCTATCCATGCCTCCTATGGAATGCCACCATCCAAAGCAATTGAAGGCCCTCTATTTATTAAATAAACAGTAGTATTTACAACATCTTCCCAAAACTGTAAGGGCAACCCTGCATGCAATCTCATACACCTTACACGCTCCATGATAGTTTTGTTCATGCTTTTAGACACACCATTTTCTTGTGGTGTTCTTGGGACTGTCTTCTCTCTATGAATCCCATGGTATGAACAGTAAGTATCAAACTCCTTTCCGTAGTAATCACCTCCATTATCAAATCTAAGACACTTCAACCTTTTTCTTGTCTCATTCTCAACCAAAGCTTTCCACTTCTTAAAAGTAGAAAACACATCAGATTTCTGTCTAATTCAATAAAACCAAGTTTTCCTAGTTGCATCATCAATAAATGTAACATAAAAATGAGAGCCACCAAGAGATTGTACCTGAGCTGGTCCCCATACATCTGTATGCACAAGCTCTAACTTTTCATTCTTCTTCGGTTTCCCAACCCTGAGAAATATGACTCTCTTTTGTTTTCCATAAACACAGTTTTCATAGAATTCCAAACTTACCTGCTTCAAATCTGGCAGCAACTTCCTTGAGTGGAGAATCTGCATCCCCTTCTCACTCATGTGGCCAAGCCTATGATGCCACAATGCTGTATATGTTCCTGTGGAAGCTAAAGAGATATAATGGTAAGTATTATGAGGACATAAATACAACGTACCTACTTTGTCTCCTTTTTCTATCACCATTGTTCCTTTAGTGATCTTCCACCACTTTTCTCCAAATGTGGATAGATAGCTGCCATCTCTCAAATTCCCTATTGAGATCATATTGTTTTTCATAGCAGGAATATGCCTTACATCTTTTAACAGCCAATTAGTTCCATTCTTAACTTTTATCCATACCTTACCCATTCCAACAATTTTACATGGCTCATCATCACCCAATAAAACATGTCCAAAATTTCCTAGAACATAATCATGAAAATATTTCCTACGGGGTGTAGCATGACATGAATCCCATGAATCTACTACCCAATAATCACTAGCATTATCTAATGAAGAATCAAAGAATCTTGTAACACATCACCTACTGCATTTGCTTCCTTGGTAGTTTCCTGTTGTGCATTTTCTTTCTTCTTTAGAGATCTGCAATCTTTCTTCAAATGTCCTTTCTTTCCATAGTTCCAGCACTCTATATTTCCTAGTCTGGACTTGGATCTTCCTGTTTTAGACTTGCCACGATTACCTTGGCTCTTTCCTCTCTCCTTTTTTCTTCCCCTTCTCTCCATGGTCAACACATTACCTGATGTCTCACCTATGCTTTTTCTTCACATTTCCTTGCTAAGAATAACACCAATAACATCATCAAATTTCAAGGTGTTTGAACCAGAGACAGAGTTACTTACAACCATGACCAAGCTATTCCAACTTTCTGGCAACGAACACAAGATTAGAAGAGCCCTAACCTCATCATCAAAGTTGACACTTAGAGAACATAGTTGATTTGTAACCATATTAAACTCATTTAAATGATCAATAACAGATCCACCTTCAGACATCTTCATATTAAATAAACGCTTCATTAGAAATACCTTGTTGAAGGCTGAGGGTTTTTCATACAGCTTATCCAATGCGCTCATCAAACCCTCTGTTGTTGTTTCTTTTGAGATATTGAAAGCCACCGACAAAGCCAGGCTCAACCGTATTGTTCCCATAGCCTTTCTGTCAAGAACCTCCCATTCTTCGTCCTTCATGGCCACCAGCTTCTTTGCTTTTTCTTTACAACGATAGGAATAGATCCTTCTGGTATAGATAGTCCTCCATTTGCATTTTCCATAACTAGAAGTTTTGGCCATTAATCTTCTCAACCTTAAACTTTCCTTCTTTTTCCATTGCTCCCACTCGAACCAGAAACCTTAGCTTCCTACGGGTTTATCTACCAAATAGACATTTGGCTCTGATACCAATTATTAGAAAAACAGGATCGTAGAGAAATAACAATAAACATAAATGAAAATATAATCACACATACACATTACAAGAGAGACACGAATATATCGTGGTTCACCCAAGATGGGCTATGTCCACACTTAAGTTGCCAGTCCTTAATATTATACCATCCAGCAAAGTGAAGCGATACAACGTGCAGCACAACCGTTGCACTTCCTCTTCACTATCTCACGGTCTCTCTTTCGATCTCAGATATCTTTACAATGCATAATACCTAATACATCAACCCTAGCCGTGTTACAATGTCTTTCTTTTATAAGGGAAATACAATGGAAAAATACCACGAGTTACCCAAAACCATGGGCCCGAAAATTGTTGGCGAAAACAACCCCAAGGTTGGGGAATGAGTGTACAGTCCTCTGAGGTGCATGACTAGGACAATATCATCTATGAGACTGGAATATCTGGCTCCACAACAAACAAAAATATTTATGTCATCTTTAGTACAAGACCAACTTAAGAGGAAGCTTCTGAACTCCAAGTCAAAACTATGAGCTAAGAAATTCTATTGTTAACATTTTGTTTCCTTACTTTGATGGCTCACAAAAGTGCATTGCTAATTGTTGGATTCAGAATCTTAATGCATATTTTCAGTTGAATCCAATGGCTAAGAGAGATACCATCTAGATGGCTACTCTACACTTAGATGGTGAATCCAATGATCGGTGCTTTCATGTCCTGAAAACACTTGGGCATGATCAAATGACCACTTATGAAGAGTTCATAAGAATATTGGCTGAAATATTCGAGATAATAGATCATAAGATTACCTTCAGAGAACTAGCGCATGCGAAAGAGACTGGGACTCCATAATCCTACATCTCCGAGTTTCAAAAATTAGCTATGATGGTCACTAATATCTCAGAATCTAGATTGATTTTGTTGTTTAGTGAAGGCTTAGCAAAACCTTTGAAAGGTTTGGTGAAGGCCTACATACCCTCTACCTTGTAAGATGCATTGAGTAGAACAAGAGATTTGCAAGACTCTATTCCTATGACTAGATTTCCTCCTAGAATTGTTGCTCTTGCTCATTTCAAGAATGAAAGTCCACCCATGAAAGGTCCTTTTGGAAATTTCAAGAAGGACAATTATTCCAAATTTAGAGATGAATTGATAAGAAGGAAGTTGTGTTTCACCTGTGAGGAGCCATGGGTTCCAGGGCACAGATGTGCTAAAGGGAAAGCACACTACATTGAAGTTTACTCAGAGAGTGAAGCTGAGGAGGAAGAACAGATACATAAATGAACTATGAGACTACAGAAGAAGAACCTACCCCTGAGGTGAGCAAGATTGTAGTACTTTCAGGAGTACCTCGCTTCCATACACTCATATTCAAAGGAGTGGTCCAAGGACAATCAGTCACTGTGTTAGTTGATGGAGGAGAAACACATAACTTCATTGATTCAACTTTGGTCGAAAGAAGGAAGCTACCTATTGAAAAATTTGTAGGCTTCACTTCCATTATTCGAGGTAATAATTCTATGGATTGTTCTTGATGGATTCCAAAATTCCATATACTATAGGAGATCACACCATTACAGATATATTTTATGTTGTGAAATTGGCTAATAATAACATGGTTTTGGAAGTACAATGGTTGTATTCCATTGGGAAGCACTCAATAGAATACCAAATACCTAATATGACCTTCAAAGGAGAATATGGAAAGGAGGTAGTGTTGAAATGGATCAAGACCTACCCAAAACAAGTGGTGAGTGCACATAGTATGAGATCCCTACTAAATCATGGGAACATTGAGTGGGTTGCAGAATGCCTAATCACCACAAAGGATGCCTCTTTGGAAGTAGCCCAATATCCAAAAGACATTCATAAATTTCTCCAAAATAATAAGAAGGTGTTTGGGGAACAACCTCATGGTAGGCCACATTATAGAGTAGTAGAGCATAGAATTGAGTTGGAATTTGGTACCTCACCTATCAAATTCCATTCTTATAAGCACCCAAAAATATTCAAGGATGAGATAGAGTGAACCATCAAGGAAATGCTTGACTTGGGATTCATTAGACCAAGCTCAAGACCTTTTGCATCATTTGTAGTCCTTGTGAAGAAGAAAGATGGGACCATGCACATGTGCATAGACTACAGAGCTCTCAACAAGAAGATTATGAAGAACAAATATCATATCCCAAGGATTGATGAGCACATGGATGAGCTCCATGGAGCCAAATACTTCTCAAAGATTGATCTTCGCTCTGTTTACCATCAAATTAGTATGCAGGAAGAAGACATCCATAAGAGATCTTTCCGATGTCATCATGGGAACTTTGAGTTCATGTTTATGCCTTTTGGCCTAACCAATAAACCTGCAACTTTTTAGTCTTGCATGAATAGAGTGTTTAGCAGGAAGCTCTGTAAGTTTGTACTTGTTTTCTTTGATGATATTTTAATCTATAGTAGAACTTGAGAGTAGCATTTACACCATTTGGATATTGTACTAACAACCTTGGAAGATCAATCTTTCTATGCAAAATTGTCCAAGTGAGAGTCTGGAATGACTGAGATTTTGTACCTTCATCATGTGATTGGATAATAAGGGTTAAGGTTCACATGGAGAATATCCAAACTATTGGGGATTGGCCAAGACCTAAAAATCTCACTGAATTGAGAGGGTATATTGAATTATGAACTTACTACTAGAATTTTGTCAAAGGTTTTTCAAAGTTAACATCTCCATTGAAAGACCTTACTAAGAAAGGAGCTTTCAATTGGTCAGAAGAAGCTGAGCAAGCATTCAATAAGCTGAAGAAGGTAATGAGTAGTTGTCATGTTCTTGCAGTTCCATATTTTTCTCAACCTTTTGTTCTTGAGTGTGATGCTTCAGAGAATGGGACTGGAGCAATTTTGATGCAAAAGAAGCATCTATTAGGCTTTGAAATTAGAAATTTGCAGCCCCATGAGAGACTATATTTACTCTGTGATAAGGAGATGCTAACCATCATGCATGCGCTAGTCAATTTCAGGTAATATTTTGTAGAAGGTAAGTTCATTATCAAGACTGATCATAACAGTTTGAGACACTTCTTGACCCAAAAGGAGTTGAATGATAGGAAACAAAATTCGGTAAGAAAGGTCCAAGAATTTGACTTTGACATTGAATACAAGAAGGGTAAGACGAACACTATATCTAATGCTCTCTCTAGAAAACCAACCTTTGCATTGATAAATTTTCATGATGATTGGAAAGCACAACTTGGGGTAGAGTATATAAAGAATTAGTTTTCTTGAGATTTATTTGATGGACTAATTCATGATGATACTTACAAGATTCTCAATGATATCATCTATCATAAGGATAGTATCTTTTTGGTTCCATAATCCTCATTAAAGAATAAAATCCTTGAGTTTTCTCATGATGTGACCTTATCAGGACATCTCGGGTTTGTGAAGACATACATGAAAGTGAAGGAAAGGTTCTCTTGGAAGGGATTGAAGAAGGAGGTGATGGAGTATGTTAGATCATGTTTTGCATTTTAGAAAAACAAAGTAGAGCATACACATCCAACTGGTCTCTTACAACCACTTCCTATTCCCGAGGAAAAATGGGAAAGTGCATCGATGGATTTCATAACAGGGCTCCCCAAAATCCAAGGTAAAGAGAGTATTTTTGTTGTGGTTGATAGATTGAATAAATATCCACATTTATTTTATATCACAACTAATATTTCATCCATACAAGTGGCTTAAATTTTCATTAATATAAGTATTCAAACTTCATGGCATACCCAAGTCGATCATCAGTGACAGAGATAGTAATTTCACTAGCAATTTTTGGCAAGAGTTTTTCAAGTTAGTGGGGACAAGTTTGAACACGAGTATAAGATACCATCCATAGGTTTATGGAAAAATAGAAAGAGTTAACCAATGGTTGTAATGATACTTAAAAAACTATTTTACTGGTCAACAAAAGTCAGGGACTACATGGCTCCATTTGGGAGAATTGTTTTACAATACTACTTTCCATCTCTCGATTGGAATGTCTCCATTCAAGGCCCTATATGGATATGATGTACCCACTTTTAATGAACTGATATTTGGTTATTGTAAGACATAAAAGGAAAATTATTGGCTCCAATATATTCAATACACACTCAGAACTCTGAAATACAACTTGCGGGTAGCACATAACAAGAAAAAGGTGCATGAAGACAAGCATAGAGTGGAGGGAAGCTTCCAAGTAGGGGATATGGTTTATTTGAGGTTTCATCCCTATAGACAGTACTCATTGAATTCTAAGGGAGATGAGAAGTTGCATCCAAGTTTTTATGGTCCCTACCAAGTCTTGAGGAAGACCGGGGAAGTGGCTTATGAGCTAGAATTTCCTGCAAGTAGTAGGATTCACAATGTTTTCCATGTGTCCTATTTGGAGAATGAAATAGGGAAGCAAGTTAAGGTTTCAAAAGACTTTCCACCCCTTTATTATGAAGGAAATTTGGTGATAGTTCCTGAAAATATTTTTCATATCCGAGAGAAGAATCTAAGGAGCATAATCATTAAGGAGTTCCTAGTGCAATGGGAAGGACTCCCTACTGAGGATGCTACTTGTGAAGGAGAACACACCTTACAACATCCCATTTTGAACTTGCTTTAGGACAAGAAATATTGGCAGGGGAATATTGTATTGTCCCCTCAATAGTGATTACTGGATCAAGTTCCTAACCCAACCAGTCCCCTTGGTTGACGAGACAACTTCAATTACTTGGGGTGAATTTTGAAATTCAGGCATTTAATTAGTTAGGAGTGTGATTTGATTTTTGCCTATAGTTTATTATGCACTTGAGAATAATTATTTTTTTATATATTGAGTAATTGTATTTTGAATAAATGAGGATAAGGCTCCACAAGTGTGCCTTAGTGGGTAAGGTTGAATTGAGAGATGGCTTGCAAAAGAAGTTAGGAGAAAGCATCCAAAGCTAGAAAATCAGGAAAAAGGAAAGAAAGATGGTACAAATAAGAAAAGTAGAAAAATCTCAAGAAAAGAAGCACAAAGAAGAAAGCAGCACAAAAGAAGAAAGTAGGATAAAATTAAAAAAGTAGGATAAGGAAGAAAAGCAAGATAGGGCAGAAAATCAAGAAAAAACAGTAAAAAGCTAAAGCAAAAAAGGAAAATGCAGAAAGCAAAGTAGAAAAGGAAAAGGGGGGGAAGCAAAGAAGAGAAGGAAAAAGGAGGAAAGCAAGCTTTCCTTATCCATCCATGAGGGAAAATTATCTTATATTAATTTCTCCTAAATTCATCCTCCATATATAAAATAAGGAGGGTGTACCACCTTCACATCTTTTATTAGTTTGAGTATTGGAGTGAGTGCAATTGTGCCTCAGAGACTTGGGAGATGTGCCCCTGCTTCCTGTGAGATGAGGATGGAATTAATCCATTTTCAATGAATTTATTGAAGGTCTTGTAGCTTATTCAATTCTGGTTTGAATCTCAAAGAAATTTTCATGAATCCTATGGTTTGAATTCTCAAGTTCTCCAGTGATGTTCCAGTGCTAGTCTATTGTATTGTAAATGATTGAATATTTGGAATTTTATGAGAATACTATTGCATACCATATGATGTATTTTTTTTTATTTTGATATTATGATATCATTCATAAACTTTTATAATGCATAAGTCTGAATTAATTTGATTTTTACATACCTCTACTAGATTTGCATTGATTTTGAGCTAGTTTATCGAATGTATTAAATAAATGAATGAGTATTGATCCAAATGAGATTATTTATATTTATTATGTTATTTAATATGTTATATGACTCAACTCAATCCTGATATCATAAATTTGTGAGCCTTCCCGATTGTTTTGGATGCCCTGAAATTGGCCTAGTGGTGCAATCCTGGAAGGCAATTTTCTTTGTATAATTGTGAGAATTCCTCAGAACCTTAAAAAAATTGATGGAGTGAACCAAGACTATAAATTTTATTTTATTTGATTTTATTTATCATCCTTGATTCAGAATCCTTCACCCTCAACTTCCAGTCAATGTATAGTTTAAGTACTAGTTCTCATATGTTGCGGTTCTCAGGAGCATTGTAGTAGATTTCATCCCTGTTGATTTCGAAACATCAATGATCCCATAAATTTTTGCAAATGTATTATCATCTAGCATAGTCCTCCTCCTATCCAAAGTACTTGATTTTTCCTCCCTAGAGTAAAACTAGCTCACTAAGTCCATTGTTTTTCATTGAGTCTTCCAAGGGAGAGAGTTAGTGTATCACCAATATTGGTTGGTACATTAAAAAATATGCCAAAAAATATTCATGACATGCCTGAGAAATATCTAAATATTTTACTAAAATATGATGGAGAAAAGGATATTACTGTTGAAGATCACATTTCTAATTTTCAAGATTTTATGGATGATCTTCTTATCGAAGAAGATGGTGTTTACTTGATACTTTTTGTACAATATTTGGGAGGAGAAGTCAAGAAATAGTTTAGATACCTATCTAAAAACTCTTTAAATTCTTGGCCTACCCTAGAGAAAGCATTCATGAGACAGTGGGGCAAAAAGAGAGATCATATGTACTACCTAACTGAATTTGTAGATTTAAAGAAAATGAAAGAAGAAAATGTCAGTGAATTTAATAAAAGGTTTAACAAGATCTACAACAAGATCCCACAAGATATTAAACCTTCACAAGTTGTTGCTAAAGTTACATATGTAGGAGCACATGAATTTTACTTTGCTATGATTTTAAGATAAAGGAGATCTACTACTTTGTTAAATATGCAGGATTGTTGGCACAGGGTTAGAGCGTGGAAGATGCGGAAGTGACATCGATGAAGAAGTCATCAGCAAAGGAAAAGAACCATTCGCGGAGGATAAGATGTCAACGTAAGCTGAAGGTTTGGTATTTGTTACTTAGATTTGGTCACTTGGACCATTTTATAATCACCATAGGTTTATATAAATATAAACACAAATTGTAATAGATAGGCATCCTAGAATCGAAGTAAGATAGATGATCCATCAGATAAGTTGATGTATTTGTCTACCTTCGGGAAATTTTACTCTGTGTATATGGATTCACGTTAAGTTGCTAGGAATTGTTTCTATGAAGGTTGTACTGCATATTTTGAGATGATTTAATGCATGAGGATGTTTGGTTATGTCTCTATTCTTTGTTTATATTTGTGTCACCATGTTATGAATAATGAATGTTATCTTAATGATGCAATGTGTCTAAGGTTTTGTTGCTCTGCCAATTAATATATAATGTTGGTTGATGCGAATGTCATTTACATGTTGTTGATGTGGATTTCAAATGTATATTTGAATTTTTAGTATAATGCGAAGACAGATCTCTGGTTTCTGTAGCGATGAAATAAGAGTCAACGAATGTCTTCTCCCTACTACAGAAACTTGGTTCATGCAGCCCCCTTAAACATCTTGGGTGAGACCTCACTTGCTCTGCGGGTGTTGGTGGAAAGGGTAAAACCTTTCTGGGTCGATGCTTAAGGGTGTTTGGTTGGCATTTGTTGACAGTAATGTGAAGTGAACCCCTATCGATAGAACTTTGTCAACAAATGGTTCTGGTGCCAGGACCGTAGTTTGAAGAGAAAAAGAGAGGACATGTTGTGGAGTCCGACGAAACTGGAGATAGAGGAGTGGTTCAACAAGAAGGAACGAGAGTTTTCTAAAGAAGACAATTGCCAACCTGAATGGTCGATGACTAAGTGGTTAAATATATATATATATATACTCTGACATTCACGAGATATTTTCTGCAAATTCCCAATACTACTGCATGAGTGGTTGGTAGAACTAACATTCCAAAAGAAGAATTTCCAAGGTGTTGAACTTGAACACTAGACACCTGAATTGATCCAACAATTGAAGCGAGTGGATAACAAGGCATCTAGAACTATTGAAGTCTAGGTAGATAGTATTCTAGAGGGATATATTACTAAATTTGTCATTGACACAATCAAGTCATATAGTGATGCGGAAAGGAATTTTTTCAAGGGACCCCATGGAAGGTTTCTATTGTTGCTGAAATTGTGGATTAAAATGCTCATTTGTGAAAAGGGTATATTGAAGATGAATTCTGACAAGTAAAGCTCAGTGTGTGGAGGATGTTGGTACCATGTGAATGTGGGTCTGGTAGAATGATGTGGGGTATATGGACATGAGTGACAATGAGTTCTTAAGGGAATTTGAGGAAGTTTGCAGTACCCTGCGAAGTGGGGTGAGGTTCTGGCAGCCAGAGAATAAGAGGAGGACTGAGATTGAGAGAGAGTCTCCTGAGGTGACCGAAATGGAGAACTGCGAAACGAGACCATAAGGGATGAAGTGACCTTACTGTGACAAAGAGAGCAACTAGGATACCCCTAAAGCCGATGAAGGACAGACCCAAAGCTACAACGTACCCACAACTTCGTGCACTACACCCAATTTCAGAGGAAGAGACATACGTTCTTCACAGTGTTGTCCAAAGTGCCTGAACAATGGTAGGAGTAGTGGGTCTGTAAATAATAGTAGGAAACCAAGAATGGAAGGTGACGAGGTTAAAATGCTGATTTTCCAAGGTAATGGGACTGATGATCCCAAAAATTATTGGTTTTTATGCGAAGTGGTATGGACGGTAAAGAAGGTCCAAGACGATGACATCAAGAAGGGAAAGCTAGCGACAACCTTTAGGGGTTGTGCGCTAGATTGGTTCATGAAATTCATACAAGTACCTACAGGAAGTCCAGAAAAAAAAATACCGCAGAACAGGGAAGGATTAATTAATGAATTTAGGAAGCCGAAATATCAATCGTAATACATCACGGAACTGAAGGAGATCAAGCAGTTTATAAATGAATCAATGTGGGAGTTTGACAAGAGATATAAAACTTTAATGGAGAAAGTAAGCTTTGGGATAAGCGACATACAAAACAAGGAATGGTTCATTATAGGGATAGTACCACACATTCGTATGCCACTAATGCAGTATAAAATCACATCCCAAGTAGAATCACTAGAAATCACAATGATGTTGGAGGATTCACTAGTTGGCGAAGCAGGGCTAGGCATGAACTGCATTCAAAAGCAGCTAGCAAACCCAACTATCCAACTCCAAGACATTAAGAAGGGAAAATAGGTGCATGAGGAAATATGGTGCACCCGTTACAAATCAGAAGGGCATCACAAGGACTAATTCCCGAAGTTCCGCAAATATTTACAGTTGGGCACACCGAATCCACTTAGCTAGGGAGGAATGTTTCGGTGTCAAATCTGTCAGATGAAAGGACAATGGTTGGAAGCCTACATATATTGACTGAAGATTGTGTCAAAACAAGAAAATATTTTCTTCAATTTCTGTCAATTGGTTGGGCATGAAGAGAAAGATTATAGGGCATATGACTTGTTCCAAGAAAGGACCATAGATACATATTTTATGAAGGCGGAGGATCAACCCACGTACAAATACAACCATGATACACTCAGTAGGATCCGCACTACAATCAATAGTATAAACAACCGCAGCTCCACTATAGCCAGCCACAGTCGGTGTACAGTCAGCCCCCGCAACAGTACATTCAACCGCAGTATCAGACTGAGCAATATAACCAACAACCATATGGCCAACTGTGAGGAGGATTCCGCGGAGATTGAGGTGGAGGTGTTGGTAGGGGAGGAGCTTTTGGATGAGGTTGAGGGCCAGTTGTATGCTATAATTGTGGTCAAGTCGTGCATTATCAAAGAGATTGTCCAAGCCCAGTTCCGTAGTGTACTTATTGCAGCACACCAGACCACAGTGTTCAGGATTGTCCCCAGATGATTGCGAAGTGGAAAAATAAAAATCCACTCCAACATCAACCGAATCTAAATCAGGGTCAAAATCCACCTCCAAGCATACATAAGATTTCGGTAGAAATAAGAATTCGACAGGTGAACGTTGCAGTAATAACCAAAGGAGGGGCTACGACAAGGGAAGACAGGCCACAGTCCAGTGTCAAATCGACATCAAGAAAATATGTATGATTTGATGTGGAAGCAAAAAAGGAGATATTTCTAGAAGCGCAAGAGACAATGAGATGGATGAGGAAGCCATCTATTGGAAAAAAAGAACCCATCTATGAGATGCCACCGACATTTGATATTACGAACTCATAGAAAAAGATCAACACCTTGAGGGCCTTCTTAGAAAGTGGTTTGGAACTGTCCAAAGATTGGGATGCACTAGCGGAAATAGCCATCCTACTACACCGACACGAGGATGGATAACAGATTCGAATAATAAATCAATTGCATAGAAAGAAGATAGGAAGAGAAATGAGGACGAATGCATAGATTGGTGCATTCAATGTCGAATCCATTATTTTGGACTTGGGGTCCGATGTGAATATATTGACAAAATAAACATGGGAGACAAAGGGGAAACCGCAACTCGTTTGGTCCCCAGTACAGCTTCGATTAACGAACCAGAGCAAGGTCATGCCCATCGCTTGATTATGTCACATCCCAGTCGAGATAGAGGGACTAAAGACCTATGCATATTTTGACATGACTGAAATAGTTGATAACACGAGCCCCTATTTGGTGTTGTTAGGGATAGATTGGGAGATGGAGAACCAAGCCATGATCAACTTCAAAAAAAAAACAATGTCACTTGAGAACCATGACATGAGGGTTTTCGCTCCACTAGATCCATCAGAAGGGAAGAGGTATGTCGAGCCAATGTGGGACGAATTCACAGAAGGATTGGACAATGTGTACAACATCTCGGGGGACTATTTTAATCCCACCACCGACGAAGAATTGGGGTGGCGAAGTGTTAGCTCAACATTGTCAGATTCTTATGAAGCACTGGATAATTGGAAGAATCGACTACACGAGGTATCATTTAGGAGATGTGCATGCATCACCCAGTTGCTGAGATGGGTGGCGACAAAAGCCTGTGAACTACCAACATATGAAGTATTTCCCAACCTAAACAAATTCATCGCCGAATTTTAAGAAATAGTAGCAAAACTACAGAGGTTGCTAGAATTAGAGGAAACACTGAAGGCTACACCAACGCGATGGTGAGAAACGCACAAGTAGAAGATAATGAGCTGTACACTATGTCGACAACTAATGGAGATTAGGTTCGGTGAAACTGAAGGGTACTACAGAACTGTTGATGTATTTGTAACTTCGGAAGATATTCACTTGTAGATTGTATGCATTAAATTTGTACTTTATTGTATCCCCAACAGATATGTATTATTCCTCCAATTGGAAGTGTCATCATTTGTATTTGCAAGTGTCGCAAGTTATATTGTAAGTGTCGTAACTTGTATTTGATGGGTTATTAGACCACCTTAGAGGGGTCGTCCCATTATGAGTTAAAGGGTTATTAGACCACCCTAGTGGGGTTGGTCCAATGACAAGTCGTAATGGGTTATTAGACTCTCCTAAGGGAAATTGGCCCAGTTAGAGTAACAAGAAAGTAAAGTTAAAGTATAAATAGAGAGGAGCACCTCTCTATTTATCGATTCATTCACTCACTCACTTCGCATTAGTGAGAGAGAGGAGGAGTGCATACAAGTGGAGGAGGAGAAGCTACTAGGATACTATCTATTGTTTTGGGGTTTGATCTTTGTGATCTTTGTATTGGTGCTCATTCTATCTATGAGGAATTTGTGGGGTTTTTCACCTTCTTGGTTTTCCCCGGTGAAATGCTTTGTGTCTCTTGTCTTCTATGTTTGATATGTTGTGCATGTTGTTCTCTCAGTTAACATCCTAGATTATATTGAATTAAATGATGAAAAACTAACATGGTATCTGATCTAGCCTGAAGGAAGGAATTGTATGGAATTTACGACACTTTTTGCAGTTGCGACAAATTGGAGGCTAGGGCTTGATATAGTAAAAACTTGTCATCATGGAAATTTCTCTATAAATCAATTTTGGTGAAGGTTCAGGGTCTGAATTTTTTTACAAGCTGAATATCAGACACAGATGTACCCTATGTAAAAATTTCAGGCTCAGATTCGTTGTACTTTGTGAGATATGATCCGTACAAGTTAGTGTTTTTTCCTCTTCCAAAATGCATCCCTAAACAGGTGACCTAGGCAGAAAGGTCATATCCAAAGATAGGAAGCTCCAAATGGAATTCTATAAAAAGTGATAGTTAGGGCATAGACTGTAGTTTCACAGGTCCTATTTTCAGAGGCCGAAGTTGAAACATTGACACGTGCCACTCCGTGAAATATCACTATGTTGTTTCATCCCATAAATAGGTCATGTTGCGACACTTAGCATATCTATCTCATGGAGAATCCATTGATGCTCAGATATATGGGTTTGGAAAGATGATAGGTCATTCTACCACAAGTTGTAGTTTCAGACCCTGAGGATCCAAAATTTCAGAGATGCACCAGAAATAATATGGAATATATTTCTGTCAAAACAAAATTGGATTATGATTGTACTAATGCACTATGGTGTTGTATGAGGATGATGTTGTCCACTAACATGAAAGATACATCAAGAAAGACAAATCAAGTTCTATATAAAGAACATTTGACCATGGTGACATGAATACAAAGACTCATCCATATCCATTGATCACATAGAAGCTCTACTTACGAGGTATGTATAATTTGGTTCTACAATGCTTAACTTATGAGATATGTAGGTTACTAGAACAAGGTCTCTAAATCATTGAAGAGAACAAAGAAGACATTGTTTGGGTATTTTAGACATAACTCACAAACATGATAATCCATGTATGTTTTTCCTAGAGCAAGTTAGAATCCTACCATGTGTTAGGGTCTCATATAAGTATACTTTTGTATGATTGATAATGATTATTCATGAAGTTATAGGTTTGAGTAATCATGGGTTTATGCATATAATTCTTCTTAACTTGATTGATGATATAAAAAACCAAAAGAGTCATATGGTTAGATAAGAATATGCATGAGTAAAAGAGGTCCTCCTTGAAACCTTGAATACTAATGCTTGTGATAAATTACCTGTGTATGAAATGACCATGACCATACATGTTTAAGATTATTTAGAATCATAATATTTTGATAGTATTGAGATTATACTAATGAAGTATGATTATGTATGAGATCTTGAGGATGACATAATGATGACACTAGTGCACACTTAAGTATGCATAGTGGTTCAGGATGGATAGAAGTTCAAAGACATCAATGATATCATAAAGGAAGCAAAGATCAAGAGGGAGCACACTCCAGTAGTTCCTGCAAGGAATCAAATATTGAGAGGGAGTACACCCAACAACCAAACAAAGATAAGTATTTGAATTATCATTTATTGTATATATGATTACTTAAATGATGTTGTTAATTCATGTACATACTTATGTTCCTAGATTTAGGATGTATATTATGCACTTTAGAAACGTTTCAATAATGAACAAGATACTATTAATATAGTAATAGGTAAGTGGCCTATGGTACAGTACAACATTCCATTGCTACTTATCTAGAATGAAACCTCTTTGCTGACATGTTGGGAGTAGTGCACACTGTTAACAATATTCTGGTAGAGATGGAAGGCATCTAGAAAGTTACCGTATGAATACGGGATATGGATGAATGTTGTATTGAAGCATTGGCTAAGATAATTGCATGATTGTATGACATATATTCTTATGTGTAAGAATTTGTTCTGAAAACTATGAGATGTTTCTAATCATGCAATTGAACTTGACTTGTTGGAAAGATCATGTAAAATCACCTACAAAACAAAGACAACGATATTTGTTCCAGCGACGAAGTTCAAGAAAACTACCTATTGAATATATTGAAGAATCTGAAGTTCCCAAGATTAGGGATGTAGTAATGGAAGGATTGCATGATCGACGAGTACTAGTCAATCATGAAGAATGATGTCTGGGATGTGGTCCTGAGACCAGAAGGGAAGTCTGTTGTGACTTCCAAATGGATCTACAAGATCAACCATGTTGCAGATGGTAGTATAGAAAAATACAAGGCAAGATTTTTGGCACGTGGATTCTCCTAGAAACAAGGGATAGATTATGAAGAAACTTTTGCACCTGTATCCAGATACACTTCCATCAGAATAGTACTTGCTCTGGCTGCAGTAATGAAATAGAAGACACACCAGATGGATGTCAATACAACTTTCTTGAATGGTGTAGTTGAAGAGGAAGTGTATGTGGAGCAACCACTCAGATTTGAGACACATGATAAGGAGTCACATGTGTGCAAATTAAAGAAATCCTTGTACGGTTTGAAATAAGAACCCAGGACATGGTATGGCAGGATTGAAAGCTTCCTCACTAGTTTGGGCTTTACCAAGAGTAAAGCAAATTCCAACCTTTACTACAAGGTTGAGGAAGGAAATCCAGTGATACTCCTACTGTATCTAGATGACTTGTTTTTTACAAGTGATATTGGGTTGATTGTTGATACGAAGAGGAAGCTTGCTTCCGTGTTCGAGATGAAGGACTTGGGTATGATGTATTACTTTCTAGGTATGGAGGTGTGGCAGAGTGCAGATGGAATCTTCCTTGGACAAGGGAAGTATGTAGTAGAGATACTGAAGCGGTTCAGGATGATGGACTGCAAGGCCATGACCACACCTATGGCATCGAACCTGAAGCTATTGAGTGATGCTTCATCAGAGTCGGTTGATGCCATTATGTATCGTCAGATGATTGGGTCCTTGATGTACCTAACAAACACGAGACTAGATATTTGCTTTGTTGTGAACACATTTAGCTAGTTCCTGACGGATCCTAGACATGTTCACTTGATTGTTGTAAAGCATATTCTAAGGTACTTGAAGGGTACAGTTGATTATGGGCTCAAGTATGATGTGAATCAAAAGTTTAACTTGGAAGGTTATGTTGATTCAAGTAGGGCAGGTAGTGCTGTAGATAGGAAGAGTACTTCGTGGTGCTTCTTCAGTATGGGATCAGGTGTGATCTCTTAGTTTAGCAGGAAGCAATCTTGCATAGCACTAAGTACGGTCGAAGCAGAGTATGTCGCAGCTTGTTCGACTAGTTGTGACACAGTATGGATAAGGAAGTTATTGTCTTATTTGGTTGATCTCCAATTGGATTCTACTTGTATCTTCTGTGACAACCAGAGTTGTGTGAAGTTGTCTAAGAACCCAGTGTTCCATGACAAGTTGAAGCACATCAAGATCAAGTATCACTATATCAGGGATATGGTGCAGAGAGAAGTAGTGAAGCTCCAGTATGTTGCAGTGGACAAGCAGATAGAAGATGTGTTGAGAAAACCACTAACCATGGTGAAGTTCGAGTACTTCACAGAGAGGATTGGTGTTCTTCATATTAAAGATACTTCCAAGAGGAAGTGATAGGACACAGATGCAGGAGCCCTTCCATGCATGGTGGTAGGAGGATCCTTCCCATGGCTGTTGATGTAAGTGTTGTGTGATGAGCATCAGGACGATGCTTCGTTATGAACATCTGGATAATGTTCTATATGATGATGATCAGTATGATCATGAGCATCAACATGATGATCAGTATGATCATGAGTATCAGGATGACACTTCATGGTCGTGTATATGTTTCACATTATGCAGTGGCATATAATAGGTCCCTAGGAGATATTGCAGGTTGTGCTTGGAATATAATAGCTCCATACAAGATCCTATAGGTTGAGCAATAAGATCGTAATCAGTCCTAGGATGCTCTTTCGAGGTTTTTCCTGATAGCACGTAATCAATCCTGGGATGCTCTTTTGAGGTTTTGCCAGATAGCATGTAATAGGTCCCTCGAAGATCAGATAGGTTGAGCAGGAAGCTCATAATCAGTCTTGGGATGCTCTTTCCAGGGTTTTCTTTTTCGCATATAATAGGTCCATGGGAGATCCTATACGCTTAGCAAGAAGGTCGTAATCAGTCCTAGGATTCTCTTTCGAGGTTTTGTGAATCCTCCATATAATAGATCCTTGGGAGATCCTAGAGGTTGAGCAGTAAGCTTGTAATCAGTCCTGGGATGCTCTTTTGAGGTTTTGCAGATGCACATAATCAACCCTGAGATTCCACAGTACGGGTCGCTCGCAGAGATGATGAATACCTACATGGAGGCTAGGCCTACATCCAACATGAAAAAGGGTTGTCTCTGTAGAATTTCCTATGATGAGAAGAATTGAGATATATCACCAGTGATCGAGATGATGAGTACAACAACAGTGACAATGATGCTCCAATGTCCAGTGACGATGATCCAACTCCAGTATTGAGGACTTGTGCTTATATGTATTGATGACCTGTGTTAAGAGTATAACTTCCTAGTTAAGAGGGAGTGTTGATGTATTTGTAACTTCGGAAGATATTCACTTTTAGATTGTATGCATTATATTTGTACTTTATTGTATCCCCAACGGAGATGTATTATTCCTCTGCTTGGAAGTGTCGTCATTTGTATTTGCAAGTGTCGCAAGTTATATTGTAAGTGTTGTAACTTATATTTGATGGGTAATTAGACCACCTTAGAGGGGTTGTCCCAGTATGAGTTAAATATTTATTAGACCACCCTAGTGGGGTCATCCCAGTGATAAGTGGTAATGGGTTATTAGACTCTCCTAAGAGAGGTGGGCCCAGTTAGAGTAAAAGGAAAGTAAAGGTAAAGTATAAATAGAGAGGAGCACCTCTCTATTTATCCATTCATTCACTCACTCACTTTGCATTAGCAAGAGAGAAGAGGAGTGCACACAAGTGGAGGAGGAGAAGCTTCTAGGAGACTATCTCTTGTTTTGGGATTTGATCTTTGTGATCTTTGTATTGGGGCTCATTCTATCTCTGAGCAAGTTGCGGGGTTTTTCACCTTCTTGGTTTTCCCCACTGAAATGATTTGTGTCTCTTGTCTCTTGTGTTTGATACACTTTACATGTTGTTCTCTCAGTTAATATCCTAGATCATATTGAATTAAATGATGAAAATATAACAGCAAGGAAGTACAGTGGAAGGAGTGACCCAAGGGATCACTTGGAGGAATGTCAAAGTGCATTGGGAGTGAGACCACAGAAAGAATGGGTCCATGCATTCATCCATACATTGGATGAGCTACCGCGGAATTGGTACATCGCAACAAACTATTAATTTTAGCCAGAATTTCAGCTTCTCGAATGAAAACCCCTTCATCCATGGCACACTGCAGGTGATCCAGGAGAAGGTGCTTGAAGCAATCCTGATAGAAAAACCAATGAGATTACAATGGATTGTCACACCAGAGATGTTTTTGGAGTGTTACAACATGACAGGAGGACCGGATGATGAGGATGATCCACGAGTTGTCTATATACTAAATTCGGAAGGAAGACAGGATGTCGAAGCACCAAATATACCCTTCGACAAATTTCAACAACCGATGTGCATAAAGAAGGTCAATATTGGGTCAGAGGCATGTAATATCCTTGGGAAATTTCAACCAAGATATTAACTCAACTTCAAAAAATTTATAAATTTTTACTAGTAAAATTTATGTTTATTCCTTCAAACAGTGCAGGAGGTAAGTGAGGGGTACTGAGGTGAGGAATGAGGATGGTGGGATGAATATTTAATTCTGTAAAATGTATGAGGTTAGGTGTAGTAGAAGGTCAAAAGGTGCATATCAGTGATGCACTATGCACCATGTACTAGTACCTTTCACTTTTCAACAATAGAGCTAGTCTATTTCCTACTTCAAGGCTTCCTAAGTAGCTGGCATATGCATACTAGATAGGTGGGGGTTATGGGAATTAGTGACGGATTTTATATCATTCAAATGAGTTTGGTTATGTTCAGGAAGGTATTTTTTTAGACTTGGGAGAGTTTGGGAAGAATTGGAATTTTTGGGCTCTCTCGGGATTACTGAGCTAGTATTTTTCTTAACTTTCATCCAGGGTTGAAATGCTTCCAAATTTTGATTTTAAGGACTAATATGGATAATATATCAAATTATTAACCTAATTCAATATATAGGAAGTCCAATGGATGCTCTGAGTACATTCTACAGTAAATTCAGTAAAACTAGTCTTGAAAATCCTTCCAATGAGCTAGTCTTGGATTTTGATTGAATTAATGACTTCCATTAAATAAGTACTTTGTTCTGAGTTTGTATGCAGCTTTGATATGTTGTTAATAAAAGTGACACATCAAATTTAACATAACAGAACCATTCTTTTATTATAGTCGCTTTCTTCTCAAAACAAATTGCCTTACAAGCTAGAAATTATAGTACATTGATGGAGAATATGAAGAGAGAGTGGGATTTGTTACAATAAATATGTTTTGATGTTCTGATCAGGCTCTATTCATATAACAGGACCTATTTGGCTGCAACTACTGCTGTAAGACTTCACCGGTGCTCCCTCCTTCAACTAGTTGTCTCCACCAGTGGAAACACCTCTAGATTTGGCTGCAAGCTGGAGCAATGAGAGAGGGATCGAAGATCAGGTCTGAAGTTTACCTAAGGACATGGAAGCCTCTGATATCTACTGATAATAACTTCTGGAGCTCACTGGAAGTCCTGGGAACTATCCTCCTTAACTCTCTTCTTTTGCTGGTGAACCTTCTCCAAAACTAGCTAGAATTTCACTATATGAGAGACCTTCTCCTCCAATGGACTGGAGATCTTAAATGAAAGATGGAATTGACTGATAATAGTTTTAGCAGCTTGATATGGACCTGCATAACACTTACTGGAAACTCACATGGCCTTGGGGCACATCTCCCAAGCATAACTTGTTGAGGCACAACACTCAACTAGAGGGCTCAGAGCTCTCATTCACAAATTCTAATAATGATCAAAAGTTGTCAAATGGAGTTGGTTGGATTATTTTATAAACTTCATGATGACCTACTGAGCAAGTTCTTGTTATAACTAAATTTTACACATTATATATTAGTGTCGCATCCTTGCATTACCGACCTAAACGACAGTTTCCCTTAAAGATCATCTGAACATCCAGAGTGAAAACCATTGACTGAATACTGAAAGAAAAACCTTTTTCTGCCATCTGCCAGCCCAACTTAGCCCTATTTGTGAGCACTACCACTCCCTACACATCTACAGGGGGGCGGTAGTTAGCACTACCGCGCTTTGCTCCTTCTATGGGGCACGATACTACCGTGTTATGCTCAATTATAGGGGCGTGGTAGTCTGAAATTAGCCTTTTTGCCTTCGATTTTGGTATTTCGACCTTCGAGGAGATTTTGTCAGAATCACCACCTTTTGTTCGATCCTAACTCCTTCTCTGTTTAGTTGGCCTGATCCACTAAACCCTCCATAGATCCACACTTCTCTCTTGTTGGTTAGCCTTCCCATGTGCTATAAGAGAGAGGCCTTCCATGAGCCAAAGGGAGGACTTTTGGGGCATCAAACCTATGATCTTAAGACTTCTATAGAGATATCTAGAGGAATCACTTGGAGCTGGAGGATTGGCTTGGATATCAAGCAACCTTTGTAAGCACTCTTCAAGTTTGTAATAAAAGATAACTTGTCTTGTTTTTCCCATTTCATGTGTATTGTATGGATCTTTGATATGAAATGTATCTAGTTTAGATTTGAATTTAATATTTGCTTCAAGGTATTTGGAAGCTTGTATGCTTGTTCCTTGTTTGGTTTCAACAGGTTCTATATTGGAGCTTTGGGATCAAGAGTTAGAAGCGGGACAAACGTCAAATTGAAAGGTGAGTTATGTCTTTCATTTCTTCTGAATGCATTTAATCTTGTTGTGAAAATTAGTTTAGGAAATTCAAGGTAGCATTTGTTTAGTTTTGTCTTATCTTAGAGTCAGTTAAAATCTGCTTTAATTTAAGAGAATTCTGACTTATCCGTAGGGAAGAACTTTACCAACAAAACTGGCGACTCCACTGGGGAATTGAATCCATTTTCTTTGCTTGTGAAGTTTGCTTTCAATTTCACTCATTGATTGTGAGAATTGGGTTCTTTCACCCTCATTCAATTCCCTATTCTTTGCATTAGACTTCTATTACAGATCAGTAAGTCCTCTGGGTTGGAAAACCCTTGAAAAGTTAAAATCTTTTCTCAAAATTCCGCCTCTTTCCCTCTGTTCACACACTACCGCACCCCCGTAATTGCCTATAGAGTGGTAGTACCGCACCTTAACCATTTTCTAGAGCGCGGTAGTCTAGCGGTACCGCACCTTAAGCATTGTCTAGAGCACGGTAGTCTACCAGTACCGCTCCCAGGTGGCCTGCAGGCCCGCGGTAGTTCCTGGAAAGTGTGTTTATTTGGTTTATTTGGTTTTTTGGGTATTTTTGAGATTTGGATCCATGTTGGCCCTTTGAGTAAATACTAGTGTTTTGCTTGCATTTTTAAGAGAAATGGGTTCTATTTTTGAAAAACAATTCCCCCTCATGGCTGGGGGGGCCATGAATCGTGCATCTTACAGTCGTTTTGAGCCATATTAAGGTTTTGAAATCATTTTTGGTTTGGTGTGTTTGGCATGTTTGGATTGCTTGGCATCTTATTTCCTTTGCATCCTATCTAATGATTGTTTGAAAATATGGATTCCTTGCCTCCGCTTTAGTTCAAAGAGAAGCTTGATTTTGTCGTTCTTTTACCATATTCATGAAATTGAAACACATAGGTATTCTTCTTGCTTTAATTTAATCATTTGATATTCTTGGTATTACATTCATGAGAAGAAGAAATGCTTGTTTCATACTTATGTGCATTTGAGTTGGACGATATTATTAGGTTCTTCTCATTGTCTTTCATTTGATTGGAAGCATTTGTAGAATCTTTCTTTTCATAGCTTGGATGTGTCTTTTTCAAGTGTGAAAAGATAGGAAATGGATTAGAATCATTACGTTTGGTGTTCATATGAAGAACTATTTCATTACTTTGGGTTAGTCTTGGGTACATATTTAACTTCTTTCTATCATTTTAAAAAGAAATAAAATTGCATGTGCATTGGGTTGTGCATATTGGGAACAGAAAGAATTCTTCCTTACTTTAGCTAGTGTTCATCGAATAGAAAGGCTCATTTCGATTCATCTTCATTTGCATGGTTTGAGTCGTCACAACACCATCAAGTTGCACTTCCATAACCCGATTGTGTAAGACAACCTCTAAAATTAATCTCCCTAACTAAACCAACATTAACCTCACTTGAAGAAATCAAAAGAATTTGGTAGTTAGGTAGGACACCGGGGATAGGCATCAAATAATTCCCCCTTGTCATTTTTCATTGAGACATAGTCATTGTCTTTAGGGAGCTAAAATCCTCTAGTATTTATTGACACGGTCACAGCCAGTTTATGGAGGGGCCTCCTGACTATTTCTTACTTTTAGGGGTTAAACGGCCGCAAGATTGAGAACTGGATGGACTCTGTGGAATGCCGCACTCCACTTAGCCCTAAGGCAACATCGATCATTGTCTTCCTTGTAATTCATAGTAATGCAAGGGTGATAAGGCAGAAGCGCCCAAAAACTTTTCCAACATGTCATGAACGAGGTGGCTTAGTGACGTTTCTACTAGGGCTCTTTTACCCAGGATCCCTTTCGGTAGAGGGATATCCTTCTCATATTGGTCTCTCACATTGTATTGTTCGACTTGGATTTCATCACCTTGCGAATGATACAATTTGTTGAGGTCTCCATCTCTTAGTTAGGAGGTTTTGCTTGCTATCTTATAGAGGGTCTTTTTCTTTGTAGGGCTGCTTGTGGGCATTCTGGCCGTTTTGTTGTACAGCTCGCTTACTGTGGCAGCGGCCTTGGTATAGTTTTTTGAGCTTGCTCTTTTGGCCTGTGAGCCTTGTCTTTTCCTAGCTCCCCTTTCGCACGCTCGGTTTCCTGAGGGTTTTTTTAGTTCTTTTTAAGAAAGACTTCGTGCACATCACTTAGTTTTGTTCCATGGAGAATCCACCTCCATGCACCCATGCTCCTTCTGGGACTACCAATCCGGAGACCCCTTTTCAAGGGGTACCTTTTACTTTTCCTTCAGTTGGAGATATTGGTCCTCCCTTTATTGCCACGTTAAATATTCCTGGATTAACCATAGGATTACCGATATGGTTATTTAATCCGGTAATTCCGATTGTGCCCAATGTTTCGAATGTAACTCTCCACCACAAGAGAGTCAATCCCAAACTAATCCTTCCCCTTCTTCGTCGGATGAATCTTATTTCATTCCTTCTTCCTCTCCTGATCAAAGCAATAGTGTTAGTAATTAGGTGGATAATAAGAAGAAGAAAATGAAAGTTAAGAAGAAGAAGGATAAGAAAGAGACCAAGCGTAAACCAATCGCCCCTAATGGCACTCATTCTACAAAAACACCCCGTAAGCCCAAGTTCCCTTGCAAACTTTGTAAGGGTGATCACCTTCTCAAGGATTGCCCCAGTTTTTCCCATGTATCAGAAGTGTGGTCTAGAAACCCCAAACCACTTGTATCATCAACCTCTAACCATCATGTCGATGACACTACCTCAACCAGTGACCCCTTCGTGAAGGGTAGGAAAGGTAAAGTCCTATATCCCTGTTTTATATGCAAGGGTATGCACCATACTTTCCTTTGTCCAAGCATGGATGAAGCCTCGCGGTGGTTGGAAGATATTACTAGTTCTCAACTGGTGCCTCCAACGGACCATAGTAAACTGTCCCTCGACCCCCCACTAGTTGGCCAAGTGATCAATTCAGTCTCAACTGCAATTGATCCCACTCTCCCTTCCGAGAGTGAAGTGATTGAGTCGCTATCATCTCAACTCGATCCCACTCATTCATTGAAGAAAGTCTAGACTGAAGCAGTCATCTTGACACAATATTTTTCTCATTCTTATCTTCCAAGCGAGAGTGAATTGGAAACCACTGATGTTTTCCTTATCGGTTCAAAATGTCCTCAGTAAGGGGAAATCCTGTCTGTTTCTGTGTGTCCCCCTCCAAGTACTGAGGTTATTTCCTTTGATTGGAATGGTCTAACAGAATCTCGTCTTCCTTCGAGCGTTCCTTTCCAAATATCTGTAGGAGTTTTTGATAAAGAAATTTTTTCGTATGATAGTTGATGAAGGAGATTCTGTTAGTATTCTATCCTCAACTGCTTGGAAAGCCTTAGGTTCTCCTCGGCTTGTGCCCATCACTGACCAGATACTGGCTTTCAATAAAAGGCCTACTGGACCTTTAGGGTCCCTTCCTCAGTTACCTATCACTTTGGGAGGGAAAACTGTCTGTATTGATGTCATGGTCATCCAAGGTACCTTAGATTTTAATCTAATACTTGGACATGATTACGTCTATGCAATGAAGGCTGTAGTGTCCTCACTCTTCTGAGTGATGTATTTTCCCCATCATGGGAATATTGTGACCATCGATCAACTTTCCTTTGTGACGCCCACTCATCGCATGACTCCTAGTCACTAGACTTCCCTAAATGTTCCACATCTTTTAGTGGTTTCTCCCCCCTAGGGGGGGGAATGCTTGGAGCAAAGTTCTATTATGGTGTCAAGCTCGTTAAAAAATGAAACCATTTTCTCAAGCATAGTTTACTTTTGGTTTTAAGCTTGTGTAAAAATGAAACCAACCATCATTTCAAGCATAGTTTACTCTTGGTTTTAAGCTTGTGTAAAAATGAAACCAACCATCATTATGAGCATGGTTCCCTTTCTATGTCAAGCTCGTTAAAAAATGAAATAGGCTCCCACGAGCATAGTTTATTATTTGTTTCAAGCTCATTAAAAAATGAAACTGACCCTCAAGCGCAGTTTACTTTTGGTTTTAAGCTTGTGTAAAAACGAAACCAATCCCAAGCATAGTTTACATTCGGTTTCAAGGTTGCGTAAAAATGAAACTACCTTCGAGCATAATTTCTTTCTGTTTTAAGCTCATTAAAAAATAAAAAGGACCCTTTCAGGCATTGTTATTATCTATTTCAAGCTTGTGTAAAAATGAAATAGATCTCCCTTCCATTTCTTCGAGTCTCTCGCTAGAGTTAGGATTTGAACCTTCATTTCATCTTCCTAGGTCACTTGGTCCTGGTTCTCCCTACCCCCCTGGTGAACACATTTGGATTAGTAGCCAGGATTTTTGGGTAAGGAAGAAGAGTAGTCAGACGAAACGAAGATTGGGGGGCATGTTTAGTCGTTAGCAATCATGCTGGAGGCATTTACCAACCTTTGGTCATCATGTTGGGAAGGAACCCGTCAATGGGCCTTAACTGTGAGCAGAGTTTACCATTGGCTTCAAGCTCATTAAAAAATGAAACTAGTATTCTGAGCAAAGTTCTACTTTTGTGTCAAGATCGTTAAAAAATGAAACATATCCTTTCCCTTTGAGTCGAGTCTCCTTGTAGACTTAGTACCTCTGGAAGTTACGTTGAAGTAAACTCGATCGCCTCTCCACACCACGTTGGAGCTAAGTCACTTACTTCTAGCAATCATGCTGGGGGTATGTACCAACCTTTGGATTTCATGATGGGAAGAAGTTCACCATTGGGAACATTTTCGAGTATACTTTCCTTCTTAGGTTTCGAGCTCATTAAACCATGAAAATTATCCTGAGCATAGTTCATTTTCTGTTACAAGCTCGTTACAAAATGAAGCAGACACCATGAGAATTCTTCCAACCTAGTTCGAGCTCGTTAAAAACAGTAAGATGGTGTTTGAGCTTACTTTTCACTTTTTTCATGCTCTAGTTAAAACATGAAAAGTGGTTTGATCTTACTTTTTCCTTTTTCTTGCTTTGGATCCAAACATGAAAAAGATTCCGAGTGCTTTTGATACCATTATTGTGCTCGTTAAACAAATTGGAGTAAAAAGGTGTGTCTAACGAGTATAGGTTTATCACTTTATCCGGCCTCGCTAGACTATTTATGGAAAAGGAACTATGACGAGTTTACTTTTCCTTTGTCGTACTCGGTCATCAACCATGACAAAGTTGTACATGGAGTCCATAGTTAAGCTCTTTTCAGACTCCCTAAAATTGAAAAGATTTCCAAGTGATCTTGACTCTTTCACACTTGTAAAAGTATTTGAAAGGTCGTCTCCCTAGTGATAGTTTACCCCTTTTTTGGACTAGGGGGCACTACTTACGAAAAAGGAATACTCCAGCCAATCATGACTGGAAGAGTCCTCTCCCGCGTTGTTTTACCCTTTTTTGGGCGATGAGGTTACCTTTATGGAAAAGAACTGTTGGTGTCTTCTTTAGTTCTTTTCAGACTCTCTAAACATGAAATGACGACCGAGTTTTCCTTCCTTGGATTCGTTAAAATTCAACATCAAAGGGCCCACTTTGAGTCGAACCCCTTCTTTCTCAGGTTCATAAAACATGTGAGATCGGACTCATCTATGAGATGAGCTATACCGAGCATCTACTACCCTCCTCAAGCTCGTAAAAAAAAAAAGAGGTACTCGTCCATCATGTCGAGGGAAAATGGGAAAATGAGTCTAGTTTACCTTGTTGGCAGCTTGTGAGTCATCACCTTTGAACATGGCATGCATCCTCACCTTGTCTGTTTTGGGTAGTAAGTCTTTCCGATAGTTGCATCATTATGATCATGTGTCCTCATTATTGCTATGAGTTCACACTTCCTATGGTTCTGTCTATTCAAGTAGTCCCTGCTGCCAAGCTCTGTTTCATGTTGTTATATGTTCAAAGGGTTATTACCTTGAGTCCACCTCTACTTCATGTCAAACCTTCCCTTTGTGCCAGTACATATTCTATTGTTTCATCGGTCCATACTATCTCTCATTCTGATTTCGTGTCGATGATGTGGGAATCATTATGTCCCACCTTTGACGAGTCTATTCCTGTCGACACCAAATCACTATCCAGGAATTAGGCTTAGGATTCAACCACTAGTACCTTGGTACCTGCATGCCTCAATGGCAAGTTTCCTCATATTCGACAGTAGGTTTTCATCAATGACCTCTGATTGAATGATCTCTCGGATGCTCGACATCAACTCCTTTATTAGCATTTCGTTGAGATGTACTATAGATACCTTGGGGATCATCGTCATCATTGGTGATTTCCCTCGCATTTGTTAATGGTTCACATCATTGACCGGTAATCAAATGGTTTCTACCATGTTCAACTTCAACACCTTGTAATCACATGGCTAGATTCGTATCGTTTGCGATCGGGAAGAAGACCTTGGACACCCTTTTGTATTTTGATTATGTCCAGGTTGCAATGGAGATTTCCTCTGTATTGTCACACAGATCCACTTTTGTATTGGTCATGGCTGTGTCATTACTGTCTCATGGATCTACGCTTGTTCATAGTAGCCATGATTTGTCTATAGTCTATATCATCTCAGTACTCATGGATATGCAATGTATTGGTCAGCAGCCATGCTTTGAGTCATTTGTTTCTGAGCATGGGAATGCCCACCTCGGTGGTATATTTGACATTTTGTTTCTATTTCAGCTCCTTGTTTCTCCCCTCGATGCTATCTCCGAACCATATTTATAAAGTCTTTCGGCCATCAATCTCTTCTGACCTCACACTTTAGGGGGCATCTATTATACCTCAATATTACACATTATATATTAGTGTCGCATCCTTGAATTACCAACCTAAGCGATAGTTTCCCTTAAAGATCATCTGAACATCCAGAGTGAAAACCATTGACTGAATATTGAACGCAAAACCTTTTTCTGCCATCTGCCAGCCCAACTTAGCCCTGTTTGTGAGCACTACCTATCCCTGCACATCTACAAGGGTGCGGTAGTTAGCACTACTGTGCTTTGCTTCTTCTCTGGGGCGTGGTACTACTGCGTTATGCTCATTTATAGGGGCGCGGTAGTATGAAATTAGCCTTTTTGCCTTGGATTTTGGGATTTCGACCTTCGAGGAGATTTTGTCAGGATCACCACCTTTGGTTCGATCCTAACTCCTTCTCTGTTTAGCTAGCTTGATCCACTAAACCCTCCATAGATCCACACTTCTCTCTTGTTGGTTAGCCTTCCCATGTGCTATAAGAGAGAGGCCTTCCATGAGCCAAAGGGAGGACTTTTGGGGCATCAAACCTATGATCTTAAGACTTCTACAGAGATAGCTAGAGGAAGCACTTGGAGCTGGAGGATTGGCTTGGATATCAAGCAACCTTTGTAAGCACTCTTCAAGTTTGTAATAAAAGATAACTTGTCTTGTTTTTCCCATTTCATGTGTATTGTATGGATCTTTGATATTAAATGTATCTAGTTTAGATTTGAATTTAATCTTTGCTTCAAGGTATTTGGAAGCTTGTATGCTTGTTCCTTGTTTGGTTTCAACAGGTTCTATATTGGAGCTTTGGGATCAAAATTTAGAAGCGGGACAAACGTCGAATTGAAAGGTGAGTTATGTCTTTCATTTCTTCTGAATGCATTTAATCTTGTTGTGAAAATTAGTTCAGGAAATTCAAGGTAGCATTTGTTTAGTTTTGTCTTATCTTAGAGTCAGTTAAAATCTGCTTTAATTTAAGAGAATTCTGACTTATCCGTAGGGAAGAACTCTACCAACAGTTCTTGGCTTGGTGACCTATGTGAGTAGGTTACCCACTTGCCCATCCTACTCCAAAGCCATGAGGGTGCATTTCTTGAGGAGAATAACAACTCTTGGATTTGAAGACTTTCTTTGCTTTGCCTCCCTTCACTAAATTTGGCAATTGTACTTTAGGAAGCTTTTTTCTAGTTGTTGCTATTTTCTTTCTGAAATATTTTCTGAATCTTTCCAATTTCTTTACTTTCCTCTTTTCTGCTTTTGCCAGTTTTTTATGTTTGCTTTTCTCAGTTTCCATTTTGTTTTCCTTGTCTTCTTTCCTCCATTAGATTCCTTCCCTTTCCTGAGATTTGCCACTAAGGAAAAATTGATCCTCTTGACACCAATTCGAATTTACTAAGAACATCATCACCACTTGCTAGTATTTAATGGAAACATTTATTATTAAAGTATTACAATTTTCAGAATTAATTTAGACTTCAGAATTTAATTAATTAATTTAGAATTAATTAACCACTATAGTAATTTTCTCAAAATTTTCCCATTCATTAAATTCTCATTTAATTAATCACTTAGACTTAATCATGGGTTTAATAACTACATGGGGTCCCACCTTGTCCATTTAATTCCCAAATACAACCTTAGGAATACTTCATAAGGTAGTTTCCATACTTGATCACTAATTAAATAATTATTGCCTAGATGACTTAGGCCAAAATTACCCCATGGACCATAGCAAAATTTGGGGGACATGACAATCCTTCCTTCCTAAGATTGCTTGTCCTTTAGCAATTTTAGGATTCCACCAAGCTTTTGTTGCACGACTATGATTATAATTGTCCCCATCCACTATACAATCTAAAAATTAAACTTGGGCCCTCAAAAAAATGAAGAAAACCTGCACTGTAATTTAGATCTGCAATTTAACCAGCAATGAACAAAATTTTCAACCCAGCTAGGATAACTTGAGTAGAATTCCTGGATCCCATTATTTCTCCTATAGTGACCAGAATTTTTCTATCATCTTTGGCAATCTGTCACTCTCATGAATGCCCAGATCCCAAAGTATCAACTGCATTTTCCCAATCATCAAAATCAATTTAGTGAATCTGTCTTCAAACATGTGCCTTTTCATCCAACGAATAACTGAAAGGACATTACTGCCAACTAAACCAACTGGATAGAAAAATGTTTCTTCTAGTGAAAGCATCCAATGGCTCAACTCTCTGCCATTGGAGAAAATTTTCAAGCATCCCTCCCAGCATGTGGATTCCCTCCACATAGGCCAACTTTTGCAAGTAAAATGTTCCATTAATTTATCTTGGCAACCTGCCTGCTTAGCTTCCTTCCCCTGTCCATAAGCATAAAAATTTTTGCAAGGAAGTTTCATGCTTGTCAAGTAATATTTCACCCAATACATATGTGGATGAGTGACCTCAAATGGCTACAAAATATACTTTTGCTGCTGCTCACAATTCAAGACAATGTCGGTTATAATAAGAAATTTATTGCAGAAACAAGAAAACCTTTTACCTTTGAGATTTCCCTTCTTAGTGATTCCTCTATCCATCCATCCAATGGATGAATCAGACATCTTTCTTGTTGATTAACATGATCTGAAATCATCCATATATGCTACAATAAGATCTATCTCCCATAGGAGCAGATCATGATCCACCTGTGGTGTATGTGGCATCAACAAGAAAAACTTCTTCACCCATTGTTCATTCCCCATTGTTATTGTTGAATCCATGACGTGTGGGGAAGGACTATGAACCTTCTTTGTATGTCTACAAATTTCAGTAATCAGAATCATGGCTACAACTTCTTCATTATTGGCCGACCAAATTGGGTTCTCTCATCCCACTTTTCCATGGGAGAGTGATTGTTTCCAAGGAATAGCTCAAGTTCACTTAGGAAATGATCAGGTGCTTGGTTTTCATCAAACTATTCTGCACACTCCTCAAGCACATGTAAATTTAAATGATCCTCATGATCCACCATCTCATGAGGTTCCTCCATATGATCATGAATGCTTTCAACCCAATGAAATTGACTGAATGGTGTGTAGGAGGGCAGGGAGGATCTTTGCAACTTTTCATGAAGCAGCAACATCTCCGTCTTGGATTCTTGGAGGGAACTTTGAGTGATTCTCAAAGAATCTTAGGTGGCCATCAATTCATCATTGAGCTTATAATTCTCTTTTTCATATCTACAAATAATTTCTTCATCATGCCATGATTCATCTGGCAACAATTCCACAAGCTCAAACATGTAATTTTTATCTGAAAGCAACTGTGAGAAATTACCTTTGATTGTGGACATTGCTTTCTGGATATTCTCCATGGCTGCAAAGAAATATTGATCTTCCCTTAAAGAAGATTCCCAACACAACCTTGACACTGAAGAATGAGTGTCATGGAAAATTTTCAGGGCCTCTTGGATCTTTTGTTCATCCATCTTCAATGACCCTGCAAGAAGATGAGGTTCTTGCAGATGTTCCTCCTTTTCATTTTCCATCCTCAAATCGATTTTATGCAGTGCACTCAAAGTTTGGAAATCCGATCCATATATCGTTGCTGCAATATATTCATCTCTTAGGTCCTCAACAACATAATTTGGGATGCAAATTAATTGCTCATTCATCTTAGGTATATCATAAAGATATTCTCTCAAAATTTCAGCCTTCACACTTCATTCCTTTTTGACATCAGAATTTCAAACCTCATCACCAGGGAACTCAACCACTCTGAACATTTCCTAGAAGTGGATTCCATATCAGATTGAAATAATTTCATATAAAAATCAAAATTTAATAACTCACCTAGTGTCATGTTGTCCTCCTTATGTGGTGGAGTGTTGGTGGTTTGGCCTTCCATCAATTTCTCATTTTCAGTTTCTGTGGTTGCCAGAACTTCTTCTTTCCCCATGGTTATTGCACCCACAACACCTTCGTCAATGGGGATCTCCATGTCCCCCACATATATGTGAGATTACACATATTTAGATGCTTTCTCACACTTAAAACATTCACCAATAGGTTCTCTTCAGACCATGTAGGCATCCTACAGACACCCTTCTAGTGATTCATCCTTATCACTGCATTCACCCTTATCACTAAGGATATGAGACTCAACATCCAGGGAATCCCTTATGCAATAATTATCCTCTTATTTCACTTCAACATCATCATGACACAAATTAGTACAAAAATCTGAAATTGGTCCATACATTTGCATCATGCTTCTCTCTAAAATGGGTGGGGTTATGGTTCCTTGTTCTACAACTAATTCTACTAGTTCACATCTAACTGATGTGTGGTCAATTTCTACTTCCTTGTGAAGCTCATGTGGTGACTTTGGATCTGATCCAAAATATGGTTCAACACCCTGAAAAGTACCAATCTTATCTAGGCTGATCTTGAGATCCTCATCATAGAATCTTGCAGTAGATTCTTCTTCCATTTTTTCAACAATCTCATGATTGGTTTTTGTGCCTTTCTTCTCCTTGGTTGTCTTAAAGTGAAGATTCTTGGAGGATCGTATTGAAGAGGATCCAAAAATTCTTGTGAAGTCACATGCATCCAATAAATGTTCCATATCTTTTATTAACTCTTCCATAGAAGGTTGACCTTTGACTATGGAAAATGCAAAGTTTTCCTGAATAGGGCTATCAAAATAACCATAGTCTCTTTTTCCAATCATGATATCATGGGAGATGCTTGTGGAAAGTAATTCTTGGGAATTATCTTACTCATACTGTTTGCAGTATTCTTCATACTCCTCATCAAAATTATCATACTCTTCACAAAAATAATCTTCCTCCTCATACAACTCAAAGTCTGAATCTTCCATGACATGGAACTAATTCCACAACTACAACTTGAAAATAGTGTTGAGCTACTTTTCCACTGAGATTTAATTTCCATAGGATGAGCCAAGGAAAATGATCTGATACCACTGTAATATCCTTGGGAAGGTTCAACCAAGATATTAACTCAACTGGAAAATTTTTATAAATTTTTACTATTAAAATTTCTATCAATTCCTTCGAACAGTGCAAGAGGTAAGTGAGGGGTACTGAGGTGAGGAATGAGGATGGTGGGATGAATATTTAATTCTGGAAAATGTATGAAATTAGGTGCAGTAGCGGTTCAAAAGGTGCATATCGGTGATTTCCTATGCACCATGTGCCAGTACCTTTGACTTTTCAACAATAGAGCTAGTATATTGCCTACTTCGAGGCTTCCTCGGTAGATGGCATATGCATGATAGACAGGTGGGGGTTATGGGATTTAATTATAGAGTTTATATCATTCAAATGAGTGCTGTTTATTTTTAGGAAGGTATTTTTGCATACCTGGGAGAGTTTGGGAATAATTGAGGTTTTTGGGCTCTCCCGGGATTACTGAGCTAGTATTTTTCTTAACTTTCCTGACAGGGTCGAAATGCTTCCAAATTATGATTTTAATGATTGATATGGATAATATGTAAAATTATTAACCTATTTCAATAGACAGAAAGTCAAATGGACGCTCTGAGTGCATTCTACAGTAAATTCAGTAAAACTAGTCTAGAAAATCCTTCCAATGAGCTAGTCTTGGATTTTAACTGAATTAATGACTTCCATTAAATAAGTACTCTATTATGAGTTATTATGCAGCTCTTATATATTGATAATAACAGTGACACATCTAATTTAACATAACAGAACCATTATTTTATTATAGTGGCTTTCTTCTCAAAACAAATTGCCTTACAAGCTAGAAATTGTAGTATATTGATGGAGAATATGAAGAGAGAGGGAGATTTGTTATAGTAACTCTATTATTCTATTCTGATTAGGATATATTCATATCAAAGGAATTATTTTGCTTCAACTACTATTGTAGAAATTCACTGGTGCACCCTCCTTCAATTAGTTGTCTCCACCAGTGGAAACACCTCTAGATTTGGCTGCAAGTTGGAGCAATGAGAGAGGGATGGAAGATCAGGTATTAAGTTGACCTAAGGACATGGAAGCCTCTGATATATGCTTATAATAACTTCTAGATCTCACTGAAATTCCTGGGAACTCTCTTCTAGTCCTGGGCACTCTCCTCCTTAACTATCTTCTTCTACTGGTGAACCTTCTCCAAAACTAGCTAGAATTTCAATGTATGAGAGACCTTCTCCTCCAATGGACTGTAGATCTTCAATGAAAGAAGGAATTGACTGATAATGGCTATAGAAGCTTGATATGGACCTGAATAACACTTACTGGAAACTCACATGGCCTTGGGGCACATCTCTCAAGCATAACTTGTTGAGGCACAACACTCAATTAGAGGGCTCATAGGTCTCATTCACAAATTCTAATAATGATCAAAAGTTGTCAAATGGAGTTGGTTGGCTTCTTTTATAAACTTCATGATGACTTGCTGAGAAAGTTCTTGGCTTGGTGACCTGTGATAGTAGGTTACCCACTTGCCCATTCTACTCCAAAGCCATGAGGGCGCATTTCTTGAGGAGAATAACAACTCTTGGCTTTGAAAACTTTCTTTCCTTTGCCTCCCTTCACTGAATTTGGAAAGTGCACTTTAGGAAGCTTTTTTCTGGTTGTTGTGATTTTATTTCTGAAAGCTTTTCTTAATCTTTCCAATTTCCTTACTTTCCTCTTTTCTACTTTTGCCAGTTTTTTATGTTTGCTTTTGTCAGTTTCCATTTTGTTTGCCTTGTCTTCTTTCCTCCAATAGATTCCTTTCCTTTCCTGAGATTTTCCACTAAGGAAAAATTGATCCTCTTCATACCAATTCAAATTTACTAAGAAAATCATCACCACTTGCTAGTATTTACTAGCAACATTTATTATTAAAGTATTACAATTTTCAGAATTAATTCAGACTTCAGAATTTAATTAATTAATTTGGAATTAATTAACCACTATAATAATTGCCTCAAAATTTCCCCATTAATTAAATTCTCATTTAATTAATCACTTAGACTTAGTCATGGGGTTAATAACTACATGGGGGCCCACCTTGTCCATTTAATTCCAAAAAAAAACCTTAGGCATTTAGGAGATGCGATGTGTGCCAAAGAACCGAAGTGCCACTAGTACGGAAGCTAACGTTACAAGATTTCGACAAATGGGTGGTTGACTTCGTAGGACCTATCAACCCACCTGGAAAAAGAACAGGGTCACGATATATAATCACCACCACTGATTATTTGACGCGATGGGCTGAAGCTACACCGGTAAAGGACTACACAACTACAACAACAACACGATTTCTCTTTGAAAATGTGGTAACTAGGTTTGGGTGTCCAAACATACTGATGAGTGACCAAGGTACTCACTTCATGAACCAAACTATCAAGGAAATGATTGAAGAATTCCAAATTCAGCATCACAAGAGTACCCCACATCACCCATAGGCGATGGTGCAGTGCGAAGCATTCAACAAGGTGTTGGATCTTGCACTAACAAAGGTATGTAAGACAAACCGCGATGACGGGGACTTGAATATTCCAACAATATTGTGGGCCTACAGGACAACTTGTAAACATTTGACAGGCCAGACCCCATTCAAGTTAGTTTATGGACAAGAAGTGTTGATGTATATGTAACTTTGGAATGTATTTCATCTGTGTATTATATATATATATATATATATATTTATTATACCCTTATAAGAGATGTGTCATTCCTCTATAAGGAAGTGTCGTCATGTGGATTGACAAGTGTCACAAGTGTGTGTACTTGCCGATGGGTTATTAGACCACCATGTGGGGTCGGCCCTAAATTATATATATATTATAATGTGTGTTAGAACATTTTTCCACCTATGTACATTAATCATTTATTAATGATGATTAATTAGCCCAAGTGATTAATGATTACATCCCTAAGTTGATTAGCTACTAAATGGTCAATTATCATGAACTAGATGGCAAATGTGAACAAGTGCTGAGTCAAACCAGCTAAGTGGAGCGCTCCCCAGGGCAATTAATGCACTCAGCATGCCTAGAGCGCCCTCCTCAGGTCATTTAATGCACTCAGCATGCTTCTCTTCTACCTAGGGCGCATTTGCTCTCTTTGTGGACAATCTTGCCTTGTTTTGTCACATTTTTGACCAATTTTAGACTCCAAACCTCTAGCCAACCAGTTTCTTCACATGTGTGAGGTCACATGGGCCTGTCCAGTCATTCCCAGCATTCACACTGCAGATTCGAACCAGTTTGGGATGGTTTGGGATATTTTGGTCAACCTAGGGGGGTTTGAGCTTTTTCTAAGCTAGATCAGTGTGAACACTCCAGATGGATTCGAATTCTTCCAGATTTGTATATATGAGTGTTCTTAACCTTTGTTAAGGTTGGACAGTTAATAATATTGACATTATTCACCAATTCATGTGTATTGTTCTTCATTCATTTAAATTTTTTTATGCTAATTCTTGCAAATGTTGTGCAATCTTTCACCAGTGAGGAATCCACAGTAGCTAGATTCAACTGTGCTTGAGATTTTACATGGTATCAGAGCTCTTGGAGCTAGAATTCGAACCAGCAGACTGTTGTAGTGGATTGCCAGAAACAGTGGAGAAACCACATAATTCCTGAGGCCATTGCCTTGATCTTACTGGAGAAATCTAGTGGCTCCTCTCAGGTGTGATGCTCTCCCGAATGCACCCACTATCCATACAGGGTTCGAATCTGAGAGTGTAGATCCCTCCAGAGTGATTTGAGAGTTGTTTGCAGGTATTGGAGTTCAGCATTGTCAGCAAGTGCGAATTGCAGCAGAGGAGAATGGAGCCATCTCACCCAAACGTGCTCACACCCTTCAACTATTTCGATTGGAAGGCAGAAATGGTGATTTTGCTGAGATCCAAGGGTCTCTACAGAATCACGATGGGCACTGAGGTTGAGCCAAACTCAGCTGTGGAGAAATCCAAGTTTTTTAACAGAATGGATGAGGCATTTGGCCTCCTTTGTCTCAGCATTTCGAGAGACCTCCTGTTTCATGTAGAAAGTCTAGCAACTCCAAATGAAGTGTGGCTCAAGCTTGAGACACTGTTTGGAAAGACTGATGAGATGAGAGGCCACCAGCTCGAAAATGAGCTTGTCTCACTGAGCCCAGGGAATTTCGATTCCATACAGGACTTCTTCACCAAGTTCAAGAACTTGGTCTTGCAGATCAGACAATGTGGCATAGAGAAGAAAGAAGAACAGTTGGTGTTGTCCATTCTCTCAAAATTGGGTTCAGAATACTCAGTTTTTGTGTCTTCCTTCAACTCCACAAGGCTCACAGTCAGAGGTTGGAAGATGCCATCCTTGGCTGACTTCATGGAGATGCTAACTCAAGAGCAAGACAAGCTGGTCTTGATGGGCTCCATCAAACAAAAAGATCAAGTTCTTGCAGCTGGAGATTCGAAATGTGGAAGAAGCAAGCAAAAACCCAGGGTTTCGAAACCTCAAGAGAAGAAGAAGAAGGATGAGAGGCCCAAATCCTCTGAGGGGGTTTCGAATCCTGTCAAGAACAAGGGAAAGAAGGCTGAGAAGACGAAATGTAGCTACTGTCAAAGAGGTTTTCATCCAGAGAGCTCATGCATGAAGAAAACCATAGACACCATGACACATCTCCTACAGAAAAATAACATTCCTCTTCCTGAAAGTTCCAAGAAGAAGGAGTGCGCTTCTGAAGACAAGGAGAGCTGCCATGCTTTGGTGGCTAGCTCATCTCATTCACCGTTGTTCATCATTGATTCAGGTGCCTCAAGGCACATGGCTTCCTCAAGAGACTCGTTTTCTGAACTTGCTCCCTACAGTGGTCTCTCAATTCGAATGGGAGATGACTCAGAAATCCCTGCTCATGGCATTGGGAAAATCTCTATGGAGAATGGCTTCTTCTCCAATGTGTTGTATGTGCCAAACCTTGCAGCAAACTTGCTCTCTGTGTACCAAATGACACATAATGGAGCAGCAAAGAAGGTGATCTTCACTCAGGATGAAGTGGAGATATCAGAAGTTTCCACCGGGAAAATTGTTGCAAAGGGTGTTGCAGACCATGACATGAAGATGTACATGTTCTCCCACTTCCTCGAATTTTCTTCACCAAGTGTGCTGCTGTCACATGGGAATGAGACCAGCAAGCTATGGCATCAAAGGTATGGGCACCTAAACTACAGATATCTTCAAGTTTTAAGCAAAGAAAATATGGTAGAAGGGCTGCCCCAAATCAGATTTTCGAGTGGAACATGCAAGGGTTGCATGATTGGGAAACATCCTGAAAGGAAGTATGACAAAGGGAAGGCTAGGAGGGCTGATAAACCTCTTGGGATAGTACATTCTGATCTCATAGGACCACTCCCCACACCCTCCTATGGCTGCAGCAAATATGTGCTCACCTTCATCGATGACTACTCAAGGTACTGCTGGTTATTTTTCCTTAAGCAAAAATCTGAAGTCTTTGATTGTTTCAAGATTTTTAAGAGCATGGTTGAGAACTTCAGTGGGAAGGCCATGAAGATTTTGAGGACTGATAATGGTAGAGAGTATGTCAACAACAATTTGCAGCAGCTCTGTCAAGAGCATGGCATTCAGATGCAACACTCAGTGCCCTACACACCTCAGCAAAATGGTGTTGCAGAGCGCAAAAATAGAGCACTGAAAGAGATGGCAACTTGCATGTTGCAAGCAAGGGATTTGTCTCCTAAATTATGGGCTGAAGCTATGAATTGTGCAGCATATGTTCAGAACAGGGCACCACACAAAGCATTGCAAGGAATCACTCCATTTGAAGCTTGGATGGGCCACAAGCCAAATGTCTCACATTTCAGAATTTTTGGCTCAAGGGCTTGGGCCAGAATTCCACCGGAGAAGAGAAAGGCATTGCAGCCCCAAAGCAAGGAGTCAATCATGGTTGGGTATGCAGAGGATTCCAAGGGCTACAAGCTCTTTGATCCATCCACTCACAAAACTTTCATTGAAAGAAGTGTCAAATTCGAAGAGGAAGAATTTTTGCAAGCTAGTGAACAAGGTGATGGGGAATGCTCATTCCCTCGTCTTGATGATGATGTAAGTAGTGATTCTTTCTCTGATATTTCTGATTCTGAGATTGCTGAAGATGATGTTGATATGGATTCTGAACATATCCCTCCTTCAAGGCCCAAGTGGGCAGAGAAAACAATTCAAAGTGCCGGAGAGCTAGTGGGAGATCCCCAAGATGCTAGGAAAACTAGATCTCAATTTCACAATTCCTTTGCATATAATAATTCTGATCTGAGTGAGGCCTGTTATTTGATGGTTGGATCTGATCCAATTTCATATTCAGAAGCATGTACAGACCCAAGGTGGCAATCATCCATGCAAGAGGAGATGAACTCACTCCATGAGAACAAAACTTGGGATTTGGTCCCTCTTCCTCCCAAGAGGAAACTAGTGCAATGCAAGTGGATTTATAGAACCAAAATTGGATCTGATTGCTCTGATCTGAAGTATAAGGCCAGGTTGGTGGCTAAGGGTTACTCTCAGGTCCAAGGAGTGGACTATACAGAAACATTTGCACCGGTGGCAAAGATGGACTCCATAAGACTAGTTTTGGCAATTGGGGCTTCCAAGCGCTGGGAGATTCATCACATGGATGTAAAAAGTGCCTTTCTTCATGGGGATCTGAATGAGGAGATTTATATGCAGCAGCCTGAAGGTTTTATTTCTGATCATACACTTGTTTGCAGGTTGAACAAGTCACTCTATGGGCTCAAGCAAGCTCCTAGAGCATGGTATGCAAAAATGGACAATTTTCTGCTATCTTTGGGGTTTGAGAGGTGTAAGTCTGATCCAAATGTGTATATGCAGCATGTTAGTGATCTGATATTGATTATTGTACTGTATGTTGATGATCGTTTGATCACTGGTAGCTGCACCAAAGAACTTGACTCAGTTAAGAGAGCATTGCACAGTGCATTCTCCATGACCGATCTAGGATTGCTAAAACAATTTCTGGGTTTGGAGATTGATCAATCTGTGAATGGAATTTCTGTATGTCAGTCAAGGTATGCTTCAGATTTGCTGCATAAATTTAAGATGGCTGAATGTAAGTCTGCAAAATTTCCATTTCTTTCAGGAGTTAAGCTTACAGAATGGGGTTCTTCACCACTAGTTGACAGTTCGTTGTATAGGCAACTTGTTGGAAGCTTGCTTTATCTTACTCATTCTAGACCAGATTTGTCATATGCTGTTGGGGCTGTTGCAAGGCACATGCAAGAGCCTCATGAGATCCATTGGAAGGCAGCCAAGAGGATCCTTCATTATGTTCAGGGTACTAAGTCATTTGGTATCCATTATGCTGCTGGTTCATCCCTTGAACTAGTAGGATTTACAGATTCTGATTGGGCCGGTGATTGTATTGATCGGAAGTCAACTTCCGGTTATGTCTTTATGCTTGCATATGGACCTATATGCTGGTCAAGCAAGAAACAGAGCACTATTTCCTTATCTTCAGCTGAGGCCGAGTACAGGGGAGCAGTCAATGCAGCCACACAATGTGTTTGGTTGCAAGGTATTCTTGCAGAGTTCGGGATTGTCTTTGATTCACCCACTATTCTTTGGTGTGATAATCAAAGTACAATCAAGATTTCTACCGATCCAGTACAGAGGCAGAGGACCAAGCACATAGAGATACACATGCATTACATTCGGGGTTTGGTGCATGACCGGATCATAGCATTGCAGTATTGCCCATCCAGTGAGCAAACTGCTGATATCTTCACCAAGTGTTTTACCGAGAAGACCTTCACTCACCTTAGATCTTTGCTTGGGGTGAGTGATGCATGGTGATGATTGGTGTATTTTGATATATGCCACATGTCCATTTTAGAGGGGAGGTTTTATTTCCCATGTGGTTTTCCTCCTTACCTTGGTTACATGGACAAATAAATTTTATGATGTAAAAGGTGACTTGAGCCTAGTTGCCAAGGCCTTAATTTTTGATATTTCACTAAGTCTAGCTTAAGGGGGGGTGTTAGAACATTTTTCCACCTATGTACATTAATCATTTATTAATGATGATTAATTATCCCAAGTGATTAATGATTACATCCCTAAGTTGATTAGCTACTAAATGGTCAATTATCATGAACTAGATGGCAAATGTGAACAAGTGCTGAGTCAAACCAGCTAAGTGGAGCGCTCCCCAGGGCAATTAATGCACTCAGCATGCCTAGAGCGCCCTCCTCAGGTCATTTAATGCACTCAGCATGCTTCTCTTCTACCTAGGGCGCATTTGCTCTCTTTGTGGACAATCTTGCCTTGTTTTGTCACATTTTTGACCAATTTTAGACTCCAAACCTCTAGCCAACCAGTTTCTTCACATGTGTGAGGTCACATGGGCCTGTCCAGTCATTCCCAGCATTCACACTGCAGATTCGAACCAGTTTGGGATGGTTTGGGATATTTTGGTCAACCTAGGGGGGTTTGAGCTTTTTCTAAGCTAGATCAGTGTGAACACTCCAGATGGATTCGAATTCTTCCAGATTTGTATATATGAGTGTTCTTAACCTTTGTTAAGGTTGGACAGTTAATAATATTGACATTATTCACCAATTCATGTGTATTGTTCTTCATTCATTTAAATTTTTTTATGCTAATTCTTGCAAATGTTGTGCAATCTTTCACCAGTGAGGAATCCACAGTAGCTAGATTCAACTGTGCTTGATATTTTACAATGTGGATGTACCTAGCTAGACAAGTTGGCCCCATAAGGTCACTGGGAAAAAAGGTTAGTATAAATAAAGATCAGAGATATCTATTTTACTCATTCAGAAAAGTAACTCACTCTCACTCAGAAAGTGGCACACTAGTGAGGAGGAGGGTCATATGCTACTAGGAGACTATCTTAGTGTATTTTGGTTGTACTTTGGTTGAGCCATTGCTCTCTCTATCTTTGAGGAAGTTGTGGGGTTTTTCACCTTAGGGTTTTCCCAATGGAAACTCTGTGTCTCTTGTCTCTTATCCTTTTGATTCTTGTGATGCTTGTCATACTTATTGTGATTGTCATGCATTGATATACTGTATATGTTATTCTCTTAGCAAAGATCCTAGAGTATTGTGAATTAATGTTCAATATTTAACATGGTATTAGAGCTAACCTAAGAAGAAGACATTTTACAGTCATGGAAACTTGAGTTTCTTGTTTATTGGGTTTCTCTCCACAGATTTTGGAAAATCAGTATAGTAGATTGACTATACTCATCAAGGCACATCTATATGTCCAATCAGAATTCAATTCCGAGCATTTTCAGATTTGGCCCTAAACATTAGGGTTTCCACAAAAATAGGAATTTATGGAATCTTAAGACACAGCTAGAAGCTCCTTGCAAAAATTGAAGTTTAGATCTTTGGATCAAGATTTTTGACTGGGTAGATCTCCAGGAAACTCAAACCCTAATTCAGGGCTCTCCCTAGTGAACCCGGGAGGACAAAAGATCAAATATGAAGGGTAAAAATTTATTGATCTCAAATTCTGAATGCACTAGGATGATCAGCTCATCAAAGCGCATCTTTCTATCCTTTCAGAAATTTGAAATTCACATTTTGAATTTTTAAGGTTTTTTCGACAAACCCTAATCCGGGACCAGATCCAATTTTCAGCATTTCAAGTGGTAAGATCTAAATCTTTTCTATTTCCATTTGAATTACTCTTTAAGATGTCTCACCACACCAAGCTTGAGGATAATCTTGAAGGAGATGATAACTTTGGAGCTTGAAAGTATAGGATTGGGTTAATCCTGGAAGAGAACGAGTTGGACTCATATGTGAAAGAAGACATCCCTATCCTAGAGGATGAAGAGGCCAACGTATTGCATAAGAAGAACTTGGTCAAGGCAAAGAGAATCATTGTTGATTCCATTAAAGATCGTCTCATACTCCATGTGTCCTCTCTAAAGACACCCAAGGAGATGTTTGACTCTTTGACCAAGCTATTTGAAGGGAAGAACATAAATCGAAAGATGACCCCGCGGAACCAATTGAAAGGAGTAAAGTTTCATAATGGAGAAACCATTCAATCTTATTTTTCAAGGGTCTCCCAGATCAAGGAACAACTAGAAGCAATGGATGAAATGGTGGAGAATGGTGAAGTGGTGATGACCACTCTAAATGGCCTACCCAGGTCATGGGATTCCTTTATCCAAGGAATTTGTGCAAGGAAGAAGTTGATCTCCTTCAGTAGACTATGGGAAGAATGCTCACAAGAAGAAGCAAGGCTTGTGGCACGAGAAGAAAAAATGGGGAATGAAGATCAAGCTCTCACATCTCACACCAAGAAAGGGAAGTCCAAGAGAGAATCATCTTACTCCAAGAAATATTCACATCACTTCAAAGAAAGAAGAATATGCTTCACCTGTAATGAGAAAGGACATATTGCCATAAATTGTCCAAAGAACAAGAAGGACAACAACAACTCCAACAAGAATAAGAAGGGAAGGAAAAGAAGGTTTCATGCTCATGTTGCCGAGGATGATCAACCACCCAAGAAGAAGGCTAGGACAGAAAGTGATGATAGATCATCAAGTGAAGAAGAGTATGTTCTAATCTCTGCTCTCACAGGTACAATCTCCCATGGTTGTAATGATTGGTTGATTGATAGTGGGGCTTCCAAACACATGACTGGGTTTAACGAATCTTTTGTGAATCTATCTAAACATGAATCACCCCATAAGGTGAAACTTGGGGATGATTATCAATACCCAATCAAAGGAAGTGGTGAAGCCTCCTACAACCTAGATTCTGAAAAATCTTTGAAGTTGAAAGAAGTTCTTTATGTACCTGGGCTCAAGAAGAACTTACTCTCAATCTCTGCATTGGATGCAAAAGGTATGAGGGTTGCATTTGTGTATGGCCAAGTCCTAATGTGGCCAAAGGGAAAGACCATGGATGATGCAGTAGTGATTGGAGAGCAAGAGGGAGGTTTGTATAAATTGAAGGGACAACCTGAACATGCCATGGTGCATGAATCCATGGAGCCAAGTGAACTTTGGCATAGAAGAATTGCTCATATGCACTATAGAGCACTTCTAATTGCAAGCAAGTTTGTAGAGGGTCTTCCTTAAATCAAGACCAAACATGAAGGTGCTTGCAAAGGATGTGCAAAAAGGTAAGAACATTAAGAAGGCTTTCCCAAGTAGTGAAAGCAAGGAAAAAGACATCCTGTAAATCATCCACTCAGATGTATGTGGTCCTATGTCATCCAGTTCTCTGAGTGGGTGTGTTTACTATGTCTCATTTATTAATGACTTCTCCAGGAAGACTTGGGTATACTTCTTGAAGAGAAAAGATGAGGTGTTTGATAAGTTTAAGGAATTCAAAACCTTGATGGAGAATCAAACTGATAAGAAGATCAAAACATTCAGATCTGACAATGGTGGAGAATTCACCTCAGGTGACTTCAAGAAGCTTTGCAGTGATTCAGGGATTAAGAGGGAGTTGACTGCTCCTTACAATCCACAACAGAATGGAGTTGGAGAAAGGAAGAACAGAACAATTATGAAAGTAGCAAAAGCAATGCTCCATGACTAGGATCTACCTATGCATCTATGGGCAGAAGCAGCTAGAACATCTGTATATGTGCAGAACAGAACACTCCACAAGATATTGGACAACAAGACACCAAAAAAGGTCTTTTCTGGTAAGAAACCTAAAGTCAGCCATCTCATAATATTTGGTTTTCCAATATACACTCATGTCCTAAAGGAAAAGAGGACCAAACTAGATCCTTCAAGAAAGAAGGGTATCTTTGTGGGTTACAGTGAAAGCTTGAAGGCTTACAAAATATACTTTTCTGGGTTCAAGAAGATTGATGTCAGCAAGGATGAATATAAGTTCAAGGACAGGTAATCCAGGAAGCAAAGATCAAGAGGGAGCACACTCCAGCAGCTCCTGCAAGGATGCAGATTTTCAGAGGGAGTTGACCATCTTCCTACATTCCACAACATAAAGGTGTAGAAGAAGCTACTTCAGTAGCTCTTGCCAGGAAGCAAAGACTCAGGGGGAGTCCACCCAACAAACAAACAAAGATAAGTATTTCAATTATCATTTCTTGCCTATTTTGTTTGTTTAAATAATATTATGCGTATGTTCCTAGACATAGGAGATGTATTGTGCATATTAGAATGATTGCATTAATGAACAGTATACTACTAAAATGCATGTGATTGGTAAGTGGCCTGTGGCACTGTACAACATTCCAGTGCTACTTATCTAGAATGAAACCTCTTTGTTGACATGTTGGGAGTAGTGCAAACTCTTAACAATGTTCTGGTAGAGACTGGAAGGCATTTAGAAAGTTGTGGAACATGGATAAATGTTGTATTGAAGCATTGGCTAAGATAACTACATGACTGCATGACATATTTCTTTATGTGTAAAGAATTTGTTCTGAAAATTATGAGATATTTCTAATCATGCAATTTAACTTGTTTTGTAGGAAAGACTGTATATCTTCACCTACAAAAGGACTACAACATTTGTTCCAACAACAAAGATATCTATTGAAGATATTGAAGATATTGAATTTCCCAGGATCTGGGATGATGAAATGGAATGCCATGATCCATCGATCATGAAGAAGATGTTTGGGATGCAGTCCCAAGACCTGGCAGGGAGTCGCATGTGTGCAGATTGAAGAAAGCCTTGTATGACTTGTAGCAAGCTCCGAGAACTTGGTGTGATACAAAGAGGAAGCTTGCTGCTGAGTTCGATATGAAAGATTTGGGAATGATGCATTATTTCCTAGGTATGGAGGTGTGGCAGAGTACAGGTGGGATCTTCCTTGGTCAAGGGAAGTACACAGTAGATATCCTGAAAAGATTCAGGAGGATGGATTGCAAGTCCATGACCACACCTATGGCATCGAATCTGAAGCTTCTATGTGATGCTTCATCTGAGCCAGTTGATGTCTCTATGTATCGTCAGATGATTGGGTCCTTGATGTACCTGACGCACACGAGACCGGATATTTTCTTTGCTGTGAACACATTGAGTCAATTCCTGACAGATCCGAGGAGTGTTCATCTGGTTGCTGTAAAGCATGTTCTAAGGTACTTGAAGGGTATAGTGGATTATGGGCTCAAGTATGAAGCGAATCAAAAGTTTAACCTGCAGTTTTATGTTGATTCAGATTGGGCTAGAAGTGTTGCAGATAGGAAGAGCACATCTGGGTGCTGCTTCAGTATGGGATCAAGTGTGATCTCTTGGTTCAGCAGGAAGCAGTCCTGCGTAGCACTGAGTACAGCTGAGGCAGAGTATGTTGCAACCTGTTCAGCTAGTTGTGAGGTAGTATGGCTACGGAAGCTACTGTCTGAGTTATTTGATCTCCCGTTGGATGCTACTGGTATCTTCTGTGATAACCAGAGTTGTGTGAAGCTGTCCGAGAACCCAGTGTTTCATGATAGGTCGAAACACATAAAGATCAAATATCACTATATCAGGGATATGGTGTAGAGAGGAGCTGTGAAGCTCCTGTATGTTGCGACGAACGAGCAGATTGCAGATGTGCTAACAAAGCCACTAGCCAGGGTGAAGTTTGAGTACTTCAGAGATAGGCTTGGCGTTCTTCATATCGAGGACACTTCAAGGAAGAAGTGATGGACACATTTGTTGAAGCCATTCCAAGCATGTTGGAAGGAGGATCCTTCACATGGCTGTGGATGTAAGCGCTGGATGATGAACATCAGGATGATGTTCTGGTTTCTGCTTTGTATGATCAGTTGGATCATTTTTATATGTATGCATCATGTTGGATGCTGGATGTGATAAGTTGGATCATTTATATGTATATGTATGTATGCATCATGTTGGATGCTGGATATGATCAGTTGGATCATTTATATGTATATGTATGTACGCATCATGTTGGATGCTTGGACCATGTATCTGTATATGTATCAAGTGGATACATTGTATGATCAAGTAGATTATGTATATTGATATGTATCAGGTATGATCAGGTAGATCATGTATGTTGATGGATACATTGTGTGGATCATGTATCTATGTATCAGGTGGAGACACTATGTATGATGATATGTATCAGGTAGATACTTGGTGTGCATAAGATGGATGCATTGTATGATGAGGATGATCGTGGATGACGAGCTTCTCCAGATGACATGCAACAGGATGTTGCATTGATGATGATCAGGGTGATCATGTGTACATCAGGATGATGTATGATGAGTTTCAGATGATATTCAATGGTCGTGGAACAGGTTGTGTAGGTAAGCATGTAATTTGTGCCCTGGGAGATTTGCAGATGGTCTTTCGAGGTTTTTCCTATGGCATGTAATTCGTACCCTGGGACATCTAGAAAATTCTCTTTCGAGGTTTTGCTTGGAAGGACATATAATTTGTGCCCTGGGAGATCTGCAGATAGTCTTTCGAGGTTTTTCCTATGGCATGTAATTTGTGCCCTAGGATATCTGACAGATGCTCTTTCAAGGTTTTGTCCTATGGCATGTAATTTTCTCCTTGGAGATCTGGACAGGATGAAAAAGGCCTTAGATGCTTCAGCCAGGTTTTCCCATGACCACATGTAATTTGCTCCTGGGAGATCTGGACAGGATGAAAAAGGCCTCAGATGCTTCAGCCAGGTTTTTTGGTGAACCACATGTAATGTGCTCTTGGGAGATCCGACAGGTAGAGCTGTGTGCTCATAATAGCCTGGGATGCTTCAGCTAGGTTTTGTGGTGAGATCACATGTAATGTGCTCCTGGGAGATCCGACAGGTAGAGTCATGTGCTCGTAATAGCCTGGGATGCTTCAACCATATTTTGTGATGGGTCACATGTAATGTGCTCCTGGGAGATCCTACAGGTAGAGCTGTGTGCTCGTAATAGTTTGGGATGCTGTAGCCAGGTTTTGTGACGCACGTAATAAGTCCTGAGAATTCCACAGTATGGCCAGGGATGATGAAGACCTGTAGGTGGTGGGCCTACATCCAGTATGAAAAAGGACTGGCTCTGTAGAACTTCCTATGACGAGTAGAGTCAGAGATTGGTTGATATAGAAGCAGGAGTGACAATGATGATAACGATGCATCGATGACGATGATCCCGAGAAGAAGACTTGTCTAGCAGAACTGTGTCGAGAAATACCTTCCTAGTTAAGAGGGAGTGTTGATGTATATGTAACTTTGGAATGTATTTCATTTGTGTATTTTATATATATATTTATTGTACCCTTATAAGAGATGTGTCATTCCTCTATAAGGAAGTGTCGTCATGTGGATTGACAAGTGTCGCAAGTGTGTGTACTTGCCAATGGGGTATTAGACCACCATGTGGGGGCCCTAAATTATATATATTATAATGTGGATGTACCTATCTAGACAATTCGGCCCCATAAGGTCACTGGGCAAAAAGGTTAGTATAAATAGAGATCGGAGATCTATATTTTACTCATTCGAAAAAGTAACTCACTCTCACTCAGAAAGTGGTGCACTAGTGAGGAGGAGGATCATCTGCTACTAGGATACTATCTCAGTGTATTTTGGTTGTACTTTGGTTGAGCCATTGCTCTCTCTATCTCTGAGAAAGTTGTGGGGTTTTTCACCTGAGGGTTTTCCCCATGGAAACTCCGTGTCTCTTGTCTCTTATGCTTTTGATTCTTGTGATGCTTGTCATACTTATTGTGATTGTCATGCATTTATATACTGTATATGTTATTCTATCAGCAAAGATCCTAAAGTATTGTGAATTAATGCTCAAAATTTAACAAGAAGCGGTGATGCTAATGAAGTATATTGTCCCCAGTATCTGCATCGCAGCAACCACATGAATAAGTGTTGACGAAGCAATCAAAGAATGGTTGGCGCAGTTAGTACAACTTGCTGAGGATAGGTTTATCTCAAGATTCCAAGAACAGGTAGAAAAGGGTCGCTAGAAGGTGTGGCACGATCTCCATGTCAAAGCAAAGCACTTCTAGCGTGGAGATATTGTGATGTTGTACAACAGTAAGTTTGTGAAGCATCCAGGTAAGTTGCAAATGCATTTGTTGGGTCCCTATATTATAAATTTTATCACTGAAGGAGGTGTGGTATAGTTACAAAAGATAGATGGGATAATATTGAAAAATCTACTAAATGAAATTTGATTGAAGCCCTACTGCCATAGTCAGGCGCATGGCGACTGAAACAATGTTCACACTAGTTCAAAAAAAAAAGACATTGCAGATCTGTGGAACACATGAGGTCTGTACAATACCTGAGGAAAGAGTAAGTGACGAAATTTGAAGCTTGTGGATGGTTAGCACAGGGCGGTCAAATCAGATCATAATTATAGCATTTAAGAAACGGCAAAATGTGACGAATGAGGACGATGACACACTCGATGGAATAATTTGGAAAATCAGGGAAAGGTTCTACGAATGACTTGGTAATCAGTCCTCAAATATGTCCTAATGGATAGGGACCAAGCAAATTAAGTTATAAATACTGTTGCTTGGTTTTTCAACCAAGCACGTGCAAGGATGCACCTGCTAACTAGTAGCAATAGTCTCAATAAAAGTATGTAAAAACTAATTTAACCAAATCTAACATTAACATGTATAAAAGAGATAAAAAAACTAAATTTAAGAACATAAGCAATAAGATCTATGGAAAAACAATAACTTGAAAAATATTTGATTTTGTATTACCTCAAATGGTGAGGATGATGGGTGTTGAGCAACTCCAAGTTTGAGAAGCTCCAATATCCAATGGTCTCTTCATCTCCAAAGCTTCAATGGGGATCTTCAAACTCAAAATGGGAGGCAAAGGCTCTCAAAGGGAATTTGGAAACATAAGGATAGGATGAAATGTGGATAAAAAGTGAGGATCCCCTATCACCTTTTTATATTTTTTGGTGATGGGGAATACCATTATGGTTTTAAGGAAACCAATGGTATTGACCAACATGGTTTAGGTCTCTTTTTCCCTCTTTTTCCTTTTTTTTATATTTTTTATATTTTTATTCCTTTTAATATTTTTGGGAATTTTGGACCCTTTTTTAGGGTTTTTTTTGTGTTTTTTGAGGAAAAAATACATATTTTGAGGGGAAAAGGGGGTATTATGGTCTTTTTGGTGACCTTTTGAAGGTTCTAGAGTATCAAATGCTGGAAAAAGTGGACAAATGGGTAATGTGAATAAGGGAATGAGCTAGTGAGCACTTTTTGGGTGTTAACAGATTTCCCCCTGATGTGTGAGGGTAGGACCTCATCTAATGGCCGATAGACATCATAGTTCTTTTGTCTTTTTTCTGGTGTTTGGAGAAGAGAAGAGACCGATTGGAGACTGGAACAACAACCCCTTGGAAGCTGTAAAAACTGAAAAATACATGGCCTCAAATGGAATGAGGAATAATCTCTGATTATGGACGAGGTGGGAATACCCATGCTCATATCAAGACATATACATAACAATTAGGCACAATAAGGGGAACCTAAATAATACATAAAAATATGTTGGTACATCATAATGGTCCAGAGGGGACATAATGCTAGGACGTACTCATGGTCATACCATGACTGATCTCAATAACTGATACACTGGAAAAGAGCAACAACCATTCTGATTAAGGTGTCAGAAGGGTTGATGAACTGCTGAATCTGAAGGTGTCCAACATCTATAGGGACTCAATGACTATGATTCAACTTTTGAGGATTATATGTAACTGTATACTCGAGGGAGTATAAAACTGGGGTACATCTAAAAAATTGTTGCCAAGCGCAACTCAGATATCCATAGAAATGTGTAACTGGTTGTTTTCTCTATTAGACTATCAAATGTGGTAGAGTCAGGTGATATCCGGGGTTTTCAACAAATAATCGAAAGGACCGATACCCTATATGAGTCTCGACGATGTGATTAAGGTGTTGAAGTCGAGCATGTGAGAAACAATCATTTGGAGAGTCAATGAGGACTCCTTTCGAAATGACCCATAGGCACTCATCACAAATGGTGATGAATCCAAGGCACAGGGACCTCTGGGTCTATCCTCTGGAATAGATTTGGTTGGCATCGATAGAGGGAGACTAGCAACTACCAAGGCAATGATGTTTCCTTAATAGGAGAACGAGGTGTACAACTGAAGTGTGGTAGTACTGATGGTAGGACTGACATACTGTGGGGATGGGGAATAAGTGGGGTCATATAGTGGGTGGACTTGAACTTCGTTTGTTCAGAGCATGATGACATGGTTGACCTGGTAGTATAGGGGTATGTATTGTTGACTGGAGTGACTATGGGGGGACAAGCTGATGGATGTTTTTGGGAGACTCTCAGGGTGACATACTATAGAATGCTCTGAACAAAGGCAACCATACTAGGGAAGCTGCCTTGTGAGTAGACATGATCTGTTGTGGCACCGAAAAGAATTGCTGGGTCCTTTTTCATAGTTTTAATGAGCTCCAAGAAGGGATAAAAGTGTGCTCTTAGATGGTACTATCCTATTGATTTATGCGAACCTAGGACTATTCATGCTCGTGAGTGCTTTCATTTTTAAGGAGTCTGAAAACAATAAGAAGATTCTGAATTGGTGGAGGAGTACCATCCTGTGGATTTGTATGAGCCCAAGACAGTAATTGCTCATGGGTTTCTTTCACTTTTAGAGAGTCTGAAAGCGATAAGTAGACTCCATTGGTGTTCTTTTTCTTATGTTAGTCTCCAAGGCCCGAAAAAACATAAAATGATGCAAATGGAGAACTCTTCTAGCCAATGTGACTAGAGTATTCCTTTTTCGTAATTAGTCTACAAGGTCCAAAAACGGGTATACTTATACCAGGTAGATGCCCTTTCAGATACTTTTAGGGAGCATCAAAGGAAGCAAGATTGCTCGGTGATCTTTTCATTGTTTTAGAAGTCAGAAAAGAGCGTAACAAAAACTCCCTAAGTGCCTTTTTCGTAAAAGAATTGTTGGGCCCGAAAAAGTATCAAAATTATACTGAACAAAAAGTTTATTGGTGAGAGCGAGGAATGATCTCAAGCATCGTCATGAGCACAAAAAATTGAATCCGGCAATATAAGACTTGTAAAAAATGGACCACGGCCGATGTGGCACGTAAACCGAGGCGATGAGAGGCATTTTGGAGAAATGCCCAAAAACTATGGGGGTGAGAGCGAGAAATGATCTCAAGCATCATCACAAGCATGAAAAACTGAATCTGTCGATATAAGACTCGTAAAAAATGGACCACGACCGATGTGGCACGCAAATCAAGGTGACGAGGGGCATGGAAAAAATGCTTGAAAAAAGTAGTGGTGAGAGAAAGAAATGATCTCAAGCATCGTCACGAGCGCAGAAAACTGAATCTGTCAATATAAGACTTGTAAAAAATGGACCACGACCGATGTGGCAAGCAAATCGAGGCAGCGAGGGGCATGGGAAAAAATGCCCAAAAAAACTGGTGGTGAGAGCGAGAAATGATCTCAAGCATCGTCATGAGCGTGAAAAAACTGAATCCGTCGATATAAGACTCGTAAAAAATGGACCATGGCCGATGTGGCATGCAAATAGAGACGATGAGAGGCATGGAAAAAATGCTTGAAAAAGGGACCTGGTGGAATCGGGAAAAGGAGTGGACTATCATGAAGTTCTCGCTGCGGTGATTCCAACGGTACCAATGGTTTGAAAAACGAACGTCGTATGATGCCAAAATGGTTGATTTAAAATGGTCAAATTTCTATAAATAGCAAGTGGGCCCAATGTGACAAGTGTCATTTTCACCGTTGAGTTTCACAGAGTAATTGAGTTGGTCAGAGCATTTTCTTGATTTGTGGGAGATTGGACCGTTGGTTTTTCATTCTGCGAGTTTCATGTAAGCCTATGTGCCTTAGCTTTTCAAATTATTTCCTTTCCGGTTAGCGTCGGGGCCCTAGAGGCTGCATAATTCCACATTGGCTTCCCAACGTGGAATATCGTGGATTTCGGCACATTTTCCGTGATGCACATTGCGGGTATGGGCTTGATAGTCGCAATGTGAATCACAACTGTGGTTCAGACAGTCGTGATGTTAATCGCGGATGTGAGGGCTAGAAGTCGCGATGTCCATCGCGGCTATGGGGCTTACAGCCGCGATGCCGATCGCGACTATGGGGCTGATACCCGCGATGTTCATTGTGGCTATGAGGTTGAAATTCGCGATGTTCATCATGGCCAAGAGCTCAAAAGTCACGATGGGGATTTTGGGAAAAAAAGTTGTTTTGCTAAAAAAATTTCCTTTGTTTTTTGGAAGGATGTTGAGGAGGCCACTGGTGTCCTGGAGGGAAAGGGAGATTGATGTGGAGCTGATGGGAAGGATTCGGGATGACTCGAATGTGCAGGTGGCCTTGGCGTTGGGCAGACTACTATAGTTTGCTCAGATTCCTATTATGCATTCAGTTAGAGATTTGCTGAACAAGTTGGTTGACTTCTGGGTCTTGGAGGAGGTGGTTTTCATGGTGCAAGGTGAGCGACTGGAGATCACCTTGACCGATATGTACTTTCTTATTGGCTTGCCCCGTTTGGGTGAGATAGGGGAGCTACAACTGAGGATTCGGGCTGGCATGGATATTGAGGATCTACTGGAGCGATTCTGTGTTATGGGGGCCCATACGCAGAACAGTGCAATGAGTGTTTCTCATCTGCGGGAGCTGGAGATGCAAGAGGTGGCAGCGTTTGTTTTGCGGGTTCTTAGTGCATAGGCGCCCCATCATTTTTCTGGGGAGAAAAAGATGATGGTAGATAGTGTCCTGAGGGGGACCTATTTTTCTTGGGGGCAGATGTTTTTGGCCTATGTTCGGCGAGAGCTGAACAAGGTTAGTCAGGAGGAAGGAGAGTTCAACTATGCTTCTTTCCTCCATTGTTTCTTTTTTGAGCGGGTACCTACCTTGCGGCCACGTGTGTCAGTTCGGGATGGGTTGAGGAGTGAGCCACGAATGTTGCGGTGGGGGGAGATGATGCCCCGGGGTGGTGGTGATATCCGACGGTTCTTCTCGTCGGAGATGTATGACCAGTGGGAGTAGGTGCCCATTGGTATTGATGATTATCCGTATGCTGGTATGGACTTCCAGGGAGAGCTTGAGATGCCTTGAGCTCAGGGACAAGCTTGGGGGTTGGACGGTACATCTTTGTTTTTGTTTCTCTATTATATCATGTTTAGATGTTTTTGCTATCAGTATAGGTATAGGTGTTTTATATGATACTGAATTGATTGACTGTGCATTTTTTGCAGATGTTGGTCCGATGCCACCAGTGGATCATATAAGACATCGGGGACAGATGGTGGTGGTGGTACCTCCGTCAGTAGCAACACCACCGCCTCATGCACAAGGAGTTGTGCGCCTACGAGATGACGCCCTAGAGGACGTACGCAATACCTTAGAGGGGATTCTAGTGGGTGCACTAGAGGAGGGTTGGAAGGATCTAGATCGGCCTACTATCGAGCGTTGTTTCAATTTTCCCTGTGAGTGGCGGTCGATCCTACTGAGAGTAGCTATGGTGATGGCAGAGAGGAGAGCTCGGGATCAGTATGATCTGGAGGATCCAGAGGAGGAGGAGCTAGAGGATCACGTTGATCATGAAGATTAGGTGATTTTGTACCTACCCCCAAATGCTGATGAGCATATGGGGATGTATTTTGTTGATACAAATTTTGTACAGCTAGTGTACCTTTTGTATATTTGGGTGCTGAGAGCACCATTGACATTATGAATCTTATGATGATATATATATATATGTGTGTGTGTGTGTATGTTTTGGTATATAGTCGTGTATGCACGTGGATGCACATCTTGTCTTTTTCATTTACATTTTGTTGCATGTGGATACAATTGTAATTTGTTTGTTTTCCCGTGGAGGCATTTTTGATGCACATGGATGCAAAGTTATGATTTTGTACGCCTGTGGAGGCATATCTTATGCATGTGGATGCAATGTTTTGATGATTTTATAATTCCTATGTGATGCATGTTGTGATGTCCTACATGTTTTGGTTGACATGCCAATCTAGAATTTTGCTAGCCATTTGGTCTACTACAGTGTTATGATTTCTTGGGACATGAGTGAAAGAGATGGATTCAAAATGTCGAATCATTTGTTTTGTGCACAGGAATTTTCTAAACAGACAGGGATCGCGTACCTGGTAATAGTTGTTGAGTTGGGAAACAAGGAGTTGGGAGTCTAGGAAAACACTAAGGTGACTTATGCCTATTTGGAGAGCAGCGGCGAGAAGACCGGTCACGACATCATACTCAGCTTGGTTGTTTGTGGCAGCACCTATGCACACTCCGTCGAGGTGGATGAACTCATATGAAGGGGAATAAATTACCCAAGTTGCTGAAGCAAGATTTGGAGACCAATGGCTTGTGTCATCGGCAAAGCCGATGTGGTAGAGTGGAACAGGATCCATCTGTGTTCATGCAGGAAAAAATGAAAATGTAAGGTCTAAATTTACAACAAAAAAATTAATTAAAAAACTGTACAATATGGACCATGGTGTCCAGGAGATTTTTATGGGTAAAATATTTTGAGGTACAATCCGTTACAAGGGTTGCGCATGGGATTTCCTTTCGAGTCAGTAAAAATGTATGCTCCATGTTCAAGGCAAGTCTGTATGATATATGGGCCTTTCCACATAGATTGGAACTTTCATTTGCCTGTTTTGTCATGGGATTGATCGTAAACAAGGACCAAGTCTCCTTCACTAAATGCTCATGGGTGAATATGTTTATCGTAATGGAGTTTAGATCTGTTCTTTGTGGCTTCAATTGTTTGGAGAGCTGTGCGGTGATCTTCGTCAACCTGTTCTAAAAGAAGTAACCGTTCTTCAATTAGTGAAGTATCGGGGAGAAGCTCTACGGAAATTTGTAATGTTGGTATCTAGAATTCAATGGGGAGGACAGATTCCACGCCATGAACTAAATGGAATGGGGTAAAGCCGGTGACGGTTTTGGTCGATGTGCGATAAGCCCATAATGTAGGAAGAAGCATATGATGCCAATTGGATTTATGTTTGTCGATAGTGCGCAGGAGGATAATATTCAAAATTTTGTTAACAGATTCGACTTGGCCATTCCGTTGGGGGTAGTAGGTAAAGGAGAAATAATGTTCAAACTTAAGGAGTATGGACAATTCTTTCCAAATGGAATCCTCAAAGTGAGAGCCGTGGTCTGAGACGAGTTGCTTTGGTACTCCGAAATGAGCGATAACGTGGTTGAGGAAAAAATGGGCTGCAGTGTCGGCTTTGCAATTGTAAGTAGGCATGGCTTCTGCCCATTTAGTAAAGTAATCAATAGCCACTATAATGTGTTTATGGCCACCTATGGATGGAGGATTGAAATCCATGAATTCAATGGCCCATTCACAAAATGGCCCAACGGTGACAACTGGATGAAGGGGGGGCAGGGGGGTTCTTGCCTTGGGGACAAAAAGCTGGCAATTTTGGCAATGTTTGACTGCTGTGATACAATCAGTGAATAATGATGGCCAAGAATAACCTACGTGAATAACCTTTTGGGCGGTGGCCATTCCAGATAAATGGTCGCTGCAGGCATCGCTATGACAGTCGTTAAGGACTTGTTCTGCTTCGTCTTGGGACAAGCATCGTCGTAGGATTGTATCAATGCCACGTCGATAGAGGACATCACCCAAGAGGAGATAATGGGGGGCATGGTGACGAATTCGATGGTGTCCATCACGGTCGATGTTGGGTCGAAACTTCTGTGTGCAAAGGTATACCAAAATGTTGTCGTACCAAGGGTCGTCAGACGAGATAATGAACAAATCTTCGTCGATTATATCAGTATGGATAGCTGGTGATGATGACGAAGATGCTAAGTCCATAATGAGTTGTGCGAGTGCTAATGCTTTGGTGCTCTTCAGGGTTTTAAACATTAGGTCATATTCTTGTAAGATAATCACCCATTTGGAAACACGGCCTTGTAGAAGGAAGCGATTCAATAGATAGACCATTGGGTTGGACTTGGCCACAACCATGGTATGGCTGAGGAGAATGTAATGTCGCAACTTTTGTACTGAAAAGACGATGGCGAGGGCCATTTTCTCTTCAGGTGGGTAGCGCAATGGTGGGCCTGACAAGGTTTGTCTTACATAATACATGACATGTTCTTGACGAGCTGAGTCTTCTTGGATGAGTACTCCAGAAACGGCGTAATCTGATACCGAAATGTAAAGGGTAAAGTATCGTGTGAAATCTGGAGGAGAAATCAAGGGGGCACTTGTGAGTGCTTTTTTTCAGGTCTGTGAAAGCCCCTTCTACTTGGTCGTCCCAATTAAAACGGGTATGAAGGCATAGCAAACGGAGGAAACTAGGTACCATGGTGGCATAGTCTGGGACAAAGCGACGAAGGAAGTTGGATTTCCCGTGAAGGCTTTGTAGTTTCCTTAATCTACAAGGTGACGGTAGGTCTACTATGGCTTGGAATTTTAGGGGGTCGACGGTGATCCATTTTTTCTGAAATGACAAATCCTAGTAGGCGACCTGCTGGAATGCAAAAGACACACTTGAGTGGGTTTAGGCGGATGTTGTATTTTCGACAATGCAAGAAGACTTGTCGAAGATCATCTAAGTGGTCAGATCATTTCTAAGATCGAGCCGTGAGGCCGTCTAGATAAACTAATGTGATTTTATTCAGATCATGGAAACAATAATTCATGGCTAATTGGAAAGTGTCTCCAATGTTCTTGAGACTGAAAGGCATGACGCGATAGGCGAAGGTGCCCCATGGGGTAGTAAAAGCGGTCTTGTGTTGATCTTCTTTACGGATTTTGATTTGGTTGTATTCGGAGAAACCGTCCATAAAAGAAAGTACCTCATGCCCTACACACTCATCAATTAGTTGGTTAATAAATGGTGTGGGGAAGTTGTCTTTGGGACAAGCTAGGTTGAGGTCACGGAAGTCAGTATAGACGTGGATGGTGCCTAATTTCTTATTGACTGGTACTGGGTTTGAAACCTAGGTGGTGTATGCAATAGGGTATATGAAACATGCTGCTCGAAGCTTCTCAATTTCTGCTTTGACGGCTGGAAGCTTGGATGGGTGAATGGGACATTGTTTTTGGCGGAACGGTGATATGTTGGGCCAAGTGTCTATGTGATGTTCTACTATGGTAGGATCAAGACCAGGCATCTCGGTATAAGGCCAGGCGAAGACATCTCAAAATTCTTGGAAGAGTTTCTTATAAGCTTAGGTTTCTTTTTTAGTGCAAGATGCACCTAAAGAGATAAGCTCGGGTTTTCCGGGGGTGGTGGAGATGTCGTTTTTTTTAATGGGTGAAATGTTAGCCATGCTACCTTCTTCAAAGGCTTCTCGAGCTGGGACTGGATCTTTGAACCAATCGACCTTGGTTGGTAAGAAGTCCTTGGTTTCAACGGATAGTTGGTTTTCCATGGTGGATGTAGATGCCTCGGGGATGAAGTATGATTGATGGTGCATATCATCCCAAAGGTAGTCCGGTGCAGCGAGTGTTTCTAGAATTTCCTCATCAGTGTGGAAGTAGTGTGTCATTAAATTAATTGGTTCGGGTTTATAGGTAGTTGAAATCATATAAATGGTATTGATTCCTTCTGAATGGGAAGATTCTGGGGGGAATGTTTACTCAATAAGTGGTGGGGATATCTCTAGGTCGGAATTATTCAACTCGTATAGTGCTGCTCTATAGTCTGGGAGATCGAGGCAGTGATGTGAATAATGGCCGTAGATGTCGCATATCGCACAAGGGTGGTTTGTGCGCAATGATTTATCACAAGGCTGGGGGGGAAGTTCTAGATTGAAAACTAGAACGTTGGTGTCATATCCAACATATTCATGTGTTCTTGAAGTGTCGATTGTTGTGGACATAGATGGGTAGCGTGGCCTATATCGTTGTACAAGGAGCACTTAGGGAGCACACAGGTTGGGGGATTCTTAGCTAATTTGGGAGTTGCTGGGGGGGGGTGCGAGTTGTGGGTGCAGTGTTGTAGGTTGGTGGACCTCTGCCCCTAGTGCGGGGGCATTGAGGGGGGACATAACTAGATGTCGATGTAGTGCCCCATGTTGGAATTGATTGATTTTGGGGGTTCGAACCACCAGATGGTGGGCGATTTTGGGGGTTTGGTATGCCAGGTGGTGGATGGTTTGAAATATTCATGGGTTGTACCAGTTGTAAAAAAACAGTTGGAGTTGGTGGGGGAGTTGGGGTAGGTAAGTACCATACAGGTAATTCTAAAGTTAAACTTGGAAGGTTGAGTGTAGCCATTACTGGCGTGCTGACAACTCTTGAAAATGGAAACAAGAATGGGATAGTGTGAATCGGTGATGTTCCCATATGACTAGGCACAATGGGTGCTTGTGGTGGTGGTTGAGGTTGTTGAGGATGTTGTTGTTCGTTGTGTGATAGGGTACACAAATCGGATACTTCAGTTACCCAGAGAGGGGGTGGGATGGAAGGGAAAGTGGTGGTCATTGAATTATCCGAATATATCCTGGGTCTGACTAAGGAGACGAACGATGTGGGTGCATTCTGAATGGGTTGTTCGATCATGGGAAGAAAATTTTCAGGCGTTGCAGGGGCATTGGGATCATATTATGTAATCTGGTTGATTTTGACTACGCATATTTCATGGGGGAACATCATGAGGTGGAAAATTGAAGAAGCGATAGCTTTCATTTTATACATGTAGCTTCATCCCAGAAGGATATTGTAATCAAGTTGGGCGTTAATGACCTCTATATCTATGAGAACCAATTTTCCCCCAAGCTGTATGGGTAAGTTCACTAACAAACCTTGAGGTTGAGCTGCACGGCCATCATAAGCTCACAGTGCAGTAGTTGACGGTTGTAGCATTGGGGATCCAAGTTTCTGCCATACAAAAGTGGACATAACACAGGTGGAGGCACCTTCATCGATTATGCATCGATGAATGATGAGGTTGCGAATGGACACAGCAACTGGAAAAGATAGAGATGAAGGGAGACAAGGTTCGGCTTGGTCTAAGTCAAAAGTCATCATGTTGGAATTGTTAGGGTCTATGGCACCGATGGCAGATAACAACAACTTTCTTTGTGTAGCACAATTTTTTAAGATTTCTAGAATGGACATAGCCGTGGGGGACTAAGCTAAATCCTCTACAATGTTATAGTTGCAAGCTGCACGAGCGTTAGGGTTATTATTAATTCGTCTCAAAGGGAAACGAGGTGCTTTTGGACCCCTGTCCATGGGCATATTGGGTATGCGAAGTGGTTGATCGGTTGGGAGAGTACTGGAAGATGGGTCGGTAGATGTGGCCTTAGGGGCGGAGCCGTATTGATTTTGATGGGTTTGAAGATTGACATCATTTGATGACATCAATAGTAAATGGTGAGTGTTGGACTCTATATGCTGGTAATCAGCTGCCACATAGGTGATTTGTTGTTGTGTTGTAGCGGATCCTTGAGGGGGATCATTTGGACGAGTATTTACCACACCTTGGTTTGGTAGGGAGTTTTGCAATATCATGGGTTGTGGCTGTGGAGTGGGTGCTGGCTGTGTAGCATGTCCTTGTCGTTGGCTCTCATCGGTCTAGAGTTGACGCGCTCGATCTAAATGGGGGAAATTATGCGTGTAATGGCCGTAGACCCCGCATATGGAACATGGGTGGTTTGTTCTCAAATTAGGATTGTTTCCCTGTTTTGGTGGACGATCAGGGTTTTGATTTCTAGGAGTATCATTGTTAATATTGGAAGGGTTAGGTGGCTGTCCACCTTGGTTTTGTTGTTGGTTATTTCCGTGGTTACTCCCTCTTCCATTATTTTGTTGACCTCCTTGATTATGCTAGTTATTCTGGTTTTGAGGTTGGTGTTGCTGTGCGTATACATGCCCATGGGAAGTAGGTGGGTTTTGAGGTCTTGTAGACTCTGAAGCAGGTTGGAATGGGTAGTAAGTAGGAGGGTTATGAGGTGGACCTAGTGCTTGTTGCGGTTGTGGGTAACCTTGAGCTACTGGAAGTGTTGGAGTGGGAGGTGTTGCCTATTGAGGATAATAAGCCAATTGGGCTAGCTGGTTATAGTATGGAGGTGGTGCATAAGCTGATGGTGCTTTCCCATAACACTGTGGTGGACATAAGGGTCCATGAGTGTGGTGGGTGTGCGTTACTGGAGTATACAAAGTTGTAGCTCTAGAATGAGATGCATCCCTAGAAAGGTCTGTGGCGTTGTTTGTACTCATCATGGTAAAAGGTTTGTTTTGTACCATAAACTAGCCGATAATACCGTCAACGGCATGGGATGCCCCTGGCCCATCATGGCGGGATGGATCGCCGCGTGGGGCGTCAGGTAAAATGGTGTATAGATATCCAGACTGGGCATATATGAGGTTTAACTGCTGAGCTTTTAAGATGGCTTATTCTTCTGACTAGGTTCGTTCAGAAGCTACGTCTTTGGCTATGAGAGGGAGGAGTGATTTGAGGAACCAATCCAAAAAGATACGGTCATAAAGCTTTATCTTGCAGAGACTACGTCGCTTGCGCCACTCATGGATATGATCAGTGATGTGTGTAGCAGTGTTCTGTCTACAAGACAAAAGTATTTCCACTCCTGCATCATAGCGTACAAGTAGTTGAAAGAACTGAAGGAATGTTGAGGCGAGGGATATTAAAGTGGGGTGTGTCCCATATGGCTGCTCAATGTACCATTTGGCTGCGGAGCCAGTGAAAGTTCTGTGTGAAATTTTGAGCCGAATGGAATCATCTACTATGGAGTTTGAGGAACACCATAGGTGAAACAACATGATATGGTTCTAAGGGTCTTCCCCGGCTTTCCCTTCAAACTTTTGGATGTCTGAAAGCAGCTTTGTGGGCATGGGGGGACAATTAGGGTCATGTCGAATGGGATCATTTGTTATCCTAACCAAGTCTGGTAGGTTAAGGCTAGCCATAAATGGAAAACTGGCGGATGGGTGTGATGTTGTCATGGGGGCATAAGTGATGGTGGTGGTGTTATGTATTATGCCACTGCCCCCTAGGTGGATATTTGTCATGGGAGTTATGTTCCCTCCACCCATAAGAGTGTGGGAGGGGACCATGCCACCAATTGCAATGGGAGTCACAGATGTGTTCGGAATATGTCCAAGAGGTGTTGGAATCTGAGTGGTAGCGGGGATAGTAGGTATAGTTGCTGTGGTGGGCATGCCTAAGTTAGGTGGGGGTCCTATATTGGGTAGAGGTCCCATGGTAGGCCTACCTAATGTAGGTGTAGGTCCCAAATTAGGCATCCCTAAGGGCGATGTGGCTATCGTGATGGTCATTATGGTGGTGGGGGTGGATGATGCTCCACCAACAACCCCTGTGAAAAAGTTGTCATAATGTGAACCAGCCATGGGGATAGTGGGTGTGGTGTATGTGGGATTTTTGGATTCTTCCTCAAAATCTGATGTGAAATGAGGTGCATCAAAATCGGATGACGGGGCTCTATTCCGATGACGTGTGGAGTCAAGGGAACTATACTGCGAGGGGTCTCCCCAGAAACACCAAGAACGTCTTAGGGAATCTATGGTGTCATTTTGTAAGTAGACTACTAGTCGGTGGTGAGTGGAAAGCTCTAAATCCCTAATGAAACCATGTGCGCAAGAGGGGAGCATGAAAAATAAATGGCACTCAAGCCAAAAATCAACCTCAAAAACACTTACTATAGCAGTTGTGCTATAGTAAGTGGAGTAATAAACAAATGTGGTCAAGAAACCAACATGCAAACAGTTCCTAAAAATAGAAAAAGGTAGACTCTATGACCAAAAGGAAGTAATGGAGCATGCAAACACCTAACTAAAAAGTATTATGACTTGACAGGGTACATCCTCTGCAAGGTGATGAAATCTAAGTCAGACAATATAACTTGTAGAATCAAAGGCTAGATATCCCCCTACTGGGAGGGATACTGGGTAGACAATCCTAAAAGTTGGGCCACTAAGATACCCCGTTCATGACATGTTCGGTTGGGTGAATCTGCGTTTGGTTCTATTGCCATTGTACTCCCATAAGGGTGGTACAACGAGAACTGTGAAAGGTGTCCTTCAGTTACTGAATGGATAGCGGTATTCCACTCAGGCTTCTGAAACCAGTCTGGCTACTTCAACCCTCCTAAGGGAGAGGCCTTCCCGATAAATTGGTATTAAACCGTGTCAACAAATAATAAGGGATTTTGGTACCCTAAATGTCAAATCACTATGTCTAAACATGAAAAATGAGTGAGGGGTGTTATTTGGATACTTATCCCCTCAGTCCTACCTAGCTACAAAATTCTTTTTGTGTTCCCTAACTGGGGTTAGAATATTGGTTGAGTTAAGGTAATTTTTAAGGCTCACTTGAAATTATTGTGACAACTTGTGTGCTGGTGTAGGTGTATACCAAAACAATGTGCCTCGCATGGGCCATTTAATCACAAACCAAAATAATGAATTCAATTTGCGAAAAAAATGAAAGACATTTCAAATGTAAATGCTTTAATAACATTTTCAAAATATATGGATCCTTTAAAAAGTAAAGCACATAAAAGATGTAAAAATAAATGGATTTTTAGAGTCTTTCTTGGGCAAAAAATTAAGCAACTTTAGAAATGTGGTTCTAACTTTGTAATGTATAGACTTAGAATCTCAGAAATACTTAAAAACCTTTCTTTCAATTATCTGAAATTTTTCAAAAAGATAAATGAAGTATTTAACAAATATCAATTAAATAATGCTGCAATAATAACACAGTGGACTGTAAAAATTGCAAAAATTGATGCTGGAAAAATAAGCTAATTGGGCAAATTTTTTTTGAAAAAATTGGCCGAAACGAAATTGAAAATATCGCGGCTATTAGGTCAAAACCCACGATGAACCATGTGGAAATGTGGGCAAAAGCCGCGATGTGAATCCCGACGCTGTGGTCAAAAGTCGCGATGAACTGCATAGGAAAATGCAAAACAGTCGCGATGTGCCACGCGGGAAATGTTCACCTAGCCACGATGAGCCATGCGGGAAAAAATAAAAAATTCGCAATGGACCGCGTGGAAAAAGGGCGCACAGTCGCGATGGATCGCGTGACTGTGGGTGCCGAAAGTTGCGATATATGGACGAAAAAACAGCCGACGAAAAACAACCTCAAAAATGGAAATTTTGGGTTGTTTTGGGCTACAAAAAGGGCCAATGGCTAGTGCAGCTATCAAGAAGATGATTAGTATGGCAGATATACAGTTTTAAATGGGAAAAATGACTAAAATAAAGATCTAAAGCAAAGATTTAAATTTCGAAACCCAACGAAGTCGCCAAAAACTGTTGCTTGGTTTTTCAACCAAGCATGTGCAAGGATGCACCTGCGAACTAGTAGCAGCAGTCTCAATAAAAGTATGTAAAAACTAATTTAACCAAATCTAACATTAACATGTATAAAAGAGATAAAAAACTGAATTTAAGAACATAAGCAAGAAGATCTATGGAAAAACAATAACTTGAAAAATATTTGATTTTGTATTACCTCAAATGGTGAGGATGATGGGTGTTGAGCAACTCCAAGGTTAAGAAGCTCCAATATCCAATGGTGTCTTCTTCTCCAAAGCTTCAATGGGGATCTTCAAACTCGAAACGGGAGGCAATGGCTCACAAAGGGAATTTGGCAGCATAAGGATAGGATGAAATGTGGATGAAAAGTGAGGAGCCCCTATCACGTTTTGATAGTTTTTGGTGATGGGGAATACCATTATGGATTTAAGGAAACCAATGGTATTGACCAACATGGTTTAGGTCTAAGTTTCTACACTTTCACACGGGATTCCTGCAGTTAAAAAATGGTTTAGGTCTCTTTTTCCCTCTTTTTCTTTTTTTGAATATTTTTTACATTTTTACTCCCTTTTAATATTTTTGGGAATTTTGGACCCTTTTTGAGGGTTTTGTTTTGTGTTTTTTGAGGAAAAATACATATTTTGAGGGGGGAAATGGGTATTATGGTCTTTTTGGTGACCTTTTGAAGGTTTTAGAGGCTCAAATGGTGGGAAAAGTGGACAAATGGGTCATTTGAATAAGGGAATGAGCTAGTGGGAACTTTTTGGGTGTTAACAAAAACCCGAACAAATGAATAGATAGAGTTATGAATATTTATTGAGCCGAATGTGCAACTCTGAGAAAGTCTAGAGCCAAGAGTGAGGATAGAAGAGTAAGAAAGTTGCAAAGTCAAGAAGTAAGGATAGAGGGGTAATGAGGTTGTAGAGTAAATAAGTGCTTTTAGAGGGTTGTGATGGTGCACTTCATTTATAGCGAAAACGTCCAAGTTACACTACGGGAGAAGACGACAAGTTTTCATGAGAAATTGACAAATGAGGATGTGAAAACAATCCAGAAGAAAAGAGATGAAATTTCAACCAAGATGTCTAAGCGAAATTCAGTTGTTGGAAGAAAATTCGGCCTGTCGACCGCAAAAGCACCGGGAGCAAGGGCACTTCGAGTTCAGCGAAGGATGATGAAATTCACGAAATGGATGTGACAGAAGCAGAGTCATCGGTAGAGTACTCAGCGAAGGATGATCAAATTCGCAAAACATATGTGCTAGAGGTAGAGTCATCGGTAGAGTGCTTAGCGAAAGATGATCAAATTCACGAAATGGATGTGTCGGAAGTAGAGTCGTTAGCGAAGGATGATCAATTTGGTGAAACAGAGCCGTAGCATAGGCGTCCGACTGAGGTGGCTCGAGGGAGAGCCATAAGTTTGTGTTGGGGGGCTGTTGGAACGGGGTTAGAGCGTGGAACATGCGGAGCTGATAGCGATGAAGGGGTCATTAGGGAAGGAAAATAACCATTCACGGAGAATAAGAAGCCGACATAAGTGAAAGTTTTGGTCCTTGTTAGTTAGATTTGGTCACATGGACCATTTTGTAACTGCCATAGGCGTCTATAAATATAAACACAAATTGTAATAGATAGGCATCCTCGAATCAAAATAATATAGAAGATCCATCGAATAAGTTGATGTATTTGTCTGCCTTCGGCAAGTTTTACTCTATGTATATGGATTCGCGTTAAGTTGCTAGGAACTGTTTTTGTGAAGGTTGTACCACATATTTTGAGATGAATTAATGCATGAGGATGTTCGGTTATGTCTCTATTCTATGTTTCTATTTGTGTCACCATGTTATGAATGATGAATGTTATCTTAATGATGCGATGTGTCTAAGGTTTTGTTGCTCTTCCGATTAATCTATAATGTTGGTTGATGTGAATTTCATTTACATGTTGTTGATGCGGATTTCGAATGTATATTTGAATTGTTAGTGTAATGTGAATACAAATATCTGGTTTCTGTAGCAACTGAATAAGAGTCAACGCATATCTTCTCCCTACTGTGTGAACTTGGTTCCTGTATCCCCCTTGAACATCTCGGATGAGACCCCACTCACTCCATGGGTGTTGCTAGAAAGGGTAAAACCTTTATGGGTCGATGCTTAAGGGTGTCAAGTTGGCGTTTGTTGACAACAGTGTGAAGTTAACCCCTGTCGACATAACTATGTCAAAAAGGATGATGCTCTATATGTGGAAGGAAACATGACAGCCTCAGGTAAACTGAAACACAGATAAGACGTTGACAAAAAGAAGCCTAGAGATGAGGCTGGTATATCAGATAGAAATAAGGAAAGTCAAGATGAAAATATGGAGGAGATGTCAAAAATGTTGAAAGGTTCGTTAAACAAACTCAACAATCTTGAAGTAGATGGAAATAATAAATATAGAAATCCTTAATGCATGGGATAGAGAAACCCTAATCAGTATAGGAGGCCTTTTAATCCTCAAATTATAAACAAAGACAGGATATTATGAAGATCCTCCCATACAACCACCAATAAGGAAAAATGATGTTGAACATGTAGTGAAAATACCTCTCGATGAGGAATATGTTGAACCTCCTGAAGATATTATTTGGGTAAACGGTGATGATGATATGATATATCTTACTCAGGAAGAATATGAAAGGTCACTACAAGATGATGTGTATCATAATGAACCTAAATAAAAAAGGGTTATTTTTCCGAGGCCAAGGAATTTGTCAGAAACTCATCCTAAAGCACCTACTCCTAATCAATTGGTAAAGAATCCAAAAAATACTGAATCTTTTGATAATTCATCCAAGGTTCAGAATCCTTCTTTTGATAAAGTAAATCCTAATACCTCATCCTCTTTTAAAATTCATATTTTCCATCCTCATGTCCATAATAAAGTGGTTGCACTTCCCATTAAATCAAAAGAGATAGATAAATATTCTTATCCTTTTGATTTTCAGTATGAGATTTCTAAATCAAGATGTCCATTCCACTATCAGAACTAGCTCAGCACCCTGTTTATGCCAAACAAATTGAGAAATTCCTCAAGTTGAATGATGCCAATCCTCAATCAGACAATTTGAATATTGCTGATGAAACCCCTACTATTGAAGTTGGACCTACAGTTGAAGATGAAAAAAATGAATATACACCTCCTGTTATACAACCTTGAGTTTGCATGGAAAATTGTTGAACAATTATATGTTGGATTCAGTTGCATATCGCAATTTGATGCCTAAAGTAATCCGGAAAGAATTGGGGTTCGAAATCACAAAACCTTACCATGACTTGTACAGTTTTGATTCAAAAATAGTAAAATTTGTAGGCATGATAAAGGACATTGTGGTAACTTTGGCATAGTTACCATCCAAAAGTATTGTTAGATTGCTAACCCTTTGTTCTTTATCTTTCTTTTGCTGATCCAGTTCTGTGCAGTTGTGGTCCAACAAAACCCTTCTTCACTGGCCCTTTCGGCAACAACCTATGAACAAGTTGAGGTCTCACCCGAGGTGAATTTTATGGCGCATTATAGAATCAGGTTTCTACAATCAGGTGATGTGCAGTTCAACAAACTAGGGGCTTGTGTGAAGTTTCACCCACTTCGCGACTATCGCTTATGCTATTGTGCATACAAGAGCTGCGTGCTTAAGAATGGATACTTAACAATAGGACAATGCAACTAGAGAATGTGCTACCTCTTTAACAATCATACATCTTCGACAAACTTTACTTAGTGTAGATTATGAATTCAACAAGCTCACTGGACTACATGCTTTACGAACTTATGCAATACGATGAACTACAATGCAACTGCGCACTTCCGGTGTTGCGCTTTGAGGGAATCGCACTTACACAGACTTCATTGACTTAGTGTTACCCAAATAAATCATGCATTCATCATATTCGGAATTACTTGCACATTCAACATTCACGCATGTATGCTCAACACTTAACATATGATTTTCATCACTCATTCATATAGAGAATACATATAAAAGAGAAGATACATATACCGTAAGCATGAACTTAACTATTAACCAAAATAAAACACACATTCACATAAACATCATCACAGAACATGGGATTTAACGTGGCTCACCCCCAGGATGGGAGCTACATCCACACAAATTGTTGATTATATTATTAGGAAGGGTTCAACAGTTCCAGCCTACGCACTCAGTTGCAGACTCTTCTCTCTACAATAGGTCTCTATGCACATAGCTGCAGAGCCTCTTTCTCTCTTCAGTGGGTCTCTGTGCACACAGCTCCAAAGCCTATTTACAATACTTAGCCTTTTACAACAATGCTATGAGAGATATACAAAAAGAATCAACAATAGATTAACCCTTTCCCTTACAAAATTACCCCTTTTTTATAGATCATGCCCTTAGGTCACGTCTTTACAATGTATGTGGGCCAAAAACCCTAAAGTAACCAGAACTCGTGTGGTTACTCCACCGATCCTACCTGTCATAGTCGAAAGCTGCTCCACTCGCTTTTGGCTGCCTTGCTAGTCCACTTGTGGCTCGCATGCCCTTTCGACAGCCGCAGTCCTCATGAAATGGTTATAACTGCATCATGGCGTGCTGCTTTCCTCCCCTCTGGCCTTCCACATCGCTCCTTACCCAACTTTCGGGAATCATGGAGTCACTTACCCAAAATAGGTCACTTTCATTTACTCGACCTTTCCTTATACTCTTTTCCCAAAATAGTTGTTGCGCTGGCACTGCACATTAGAAAAACTGCATTGTGCCCTGACTTCGCACTGCTTGTTGTGTATACCTAACTTTGTAGTCTAAACTACACCATTTACAAAAGTGTTCCACTTGAACTTCGTAGTTCGAACTGCACAACTGTCAAAACTATACTTCATCAAAATTGTGCCAACTTGGCCCATGCCCAACAGGCCCCTAACACTTACTCGTGGATCATCTTTGATCCACTTGGATCCTACTCCTAGTCCTCTGGAGGGCTCAATTTGTTAGTGAAGCCCTGAAGTGTTGCGCTAATCTTCGCAACTACTTCCTTTGTTTCTTGCTCTAAGTCCTTAACAGTCTCTAGCATCTCCACAGAGACTTCTTCCTGAGAAAATTTGTGGACTATCTTCTTCGTGGTGCAAAATTCCTGCAATTTTTCTTCAATTACATCAGTGAGGGAAAGCACCTCTTCTTGCACTAGTTGTAGTCTTGCCGATGTCTCAGTCTCCTTATCCCTCAAAAATTCAAGTTCTTTTGTTAAGTTCTTGACTTGCATGAACTTTTGGATTTTCTCTCTTGACGTCAAGGTCTTCATGGTCGCATTCACAACATCCAAATCTACCTGGTGTTGATTCAAGTCATCTTGAATCTATTGTAGGGAAGGATCCTCCTGCAGTGTATCACATACCTTCATAGCCTCTTCTAGCAAATCTTGACACTTTTCTATCTCGGCATAGATAATCTCTGTTGAAGCTTTTAGTGCTATGACTCATCCTTCTCCCATATCTGGTGGTGTAGTAGGTGGCTTCTGGGTTGCGAGGTTAGCAACCTATTCCTTATAATTGATATCCATCTCTTCCATATCTCCTTTCAGATCGCTTACCACCTTGGAAATCTGTACTATAGTATCTTCTAATTATTGCTGCACTTCGCATTCAGGTATCTTCCCGCAAATAGTAGCAACTATCTCTTCCATCCTTCTTCTCTTTTCCTCTGCCTTGGTTATTTTTGTGGTCTTCTGTGCACATTCCTATGCTGGTTGTTTGTATTTATCCTCAAGTTGTACATTTTGGTTGTAGGAGATGATGTCTCTATCTCTTATCTCCTCAACAACCTGCAGATGCAGATTGTGTAACCCCTCAAGAGGTATCATGCTGATGTTGAGGTCAAGGTGCTCTACCTGCTTCGCACCTTTAGCCATCTCCTCAGTTGGGAAGATTATGCTCCCTGGATGCATTCTCACTACGAGATACTTCATCGTCAATCCCAGTGGCCTTCTCTTTTGTGAACTGGATTCACCAATCTTAGCTTTCGAATTAGATTCTTGGATGAGGTCTTGCTAGGCTTGGTCTATCTTCGCAACCATAAGCTTTAGCTCTGAGAGGTTCTGGTTCAACTGCTCTTGTGCCTCTTCATTCTTACTGTCCTTTGCGGTGAGCGTCTCCTCTAGGTAGTCATGTACTTTTAGAGTGATGCATTCATGGTCGTCTTCATGCAACTTTGCTTTTGGGTTTTCATTGTTTCCTTACTTTTCTTTCTTGTTACTTTCTCTGGTACCAAACTTTCAAGATCCTTTTGCTTTTCTCTTGCTTTCACTTTAGTAGTGTCTTGGCCTGTGACCTCTTCAATGATTGGAACCTTAGGGTTACTTTCCTCTTATGTAGAATGGCCTTCCAGTGGCACATCATCCTTCCACTCTGCTGGCCAGTCTTCAATGGTTTGCTCAATCCTTTTCGCGTCCCAGAATGTGTTTTGCTTTTCGGTCCTTGGCTGAATGTAAATAGAGTGCAAATCAACCTTAAACAACATCTTCTGAAGGAATGTTTTGGTTGTCTCTTTTGAAATGCACAGAGTGCATAGTATTACTTCACACAGTTGTCCATAGTAAGTGTTGAATTCTCATTATTTACTCCTTGTATTTTCGGCTGTGCGTTTTCCCACATATTAACATATTTCGCGGCCTGGAAATCTCCCTTTATCATTAGAAGATTGTGCTGATAATGTGGATGCTTCCATCCTTGAAAGAAATCAATATCATTAGCCATGTGTAGTGGAATGTGCTGCCCGTCTCTTGAGTTTCACGCACATATTTCAGAAATTCATTCACCGAGTAACTGGCCCAATTGTATGGGTTCCCATCTTTTACCTTCGCAGCAAGAAGAACTGCTACGGCCAGGACTTCCACTGGTCTACACTTTCACAAATTTCTTCCTGTGAGCAGCTAGACGGTGAACTTTGTATCTTTGTGTTCTATCCCCTCTGTGACAAAGCCTTGTTTCCCCTTTATTAGGTTTTACTCATCTTTCATTTGCTTCGCGAGCTCCTTATAATTTTTTTTCCCACAAACGCATCGTTGGGGTTGTCGCCTCGCTTGCTGAGGTGAGTAATGTTGTACATGAGGTCAACATTAATATCAATTTTTTGGTCAAGACAGAGGAATCCCTGGTGCATTCACGATATCAGAGTCTGCACCACCGCTATACATTCTAGACTTCACTCAAAGTGAGGTATATGTAGGAGATGCAACAAGACTGAGGGAGACAAATTCTTAGCCTAGTCCTATGGAACAATGAGAGCCTTTACTGACTTTGCATCCTCATTTCATCACATGTACTAATCAGCTTGAAATTGAGGATAATTTGGTTCTTGCGGATCTTTTGCTTCTAGCATATTATGATCCATAAACTTGCATCCTTCTACTTTTCCTAGTAGGTTTTCTTGAGTCTCCACATCGTTGGAAATCAGCAGAACTGAAATATCATACTGCGTGTTCTTGAAGATCATAACTTTTGGCACATCGATATTTCTTGGTGGGACATAGACATGTGTAAGGTAAATTGGTTTGTTCCCTAGAGGCAAGTGTGGTCTAGGATTCAGCTCTCCTTCTACCTCCGGCCTCTCAGGTTCCTTAAGGGTTCCCTTATCCTTTTACTGCATACTTGTTGTGTTCTGTGGTGATCTTCTTGAAGTGACACCTTTCTCTGTAACAATCTTTTTAGGGGGCGTTTTCATCAACCCCTCCAACCCGGAGCATTTGAAGTCCTTCACAGCCTGGTCGACTGAGGATTGTTCAGACATTCACCTAGAAACTACTCTATAAGCCCTCAAGATTGCTTTCCATTCACTGTTAAAACACTTGTGCGAGATGGATTTCCTATTCTCTGGAAAACATCACAACTTCAACAATGTTCCTTTGAATCTGTATGGAGTGTAGGCCACCATAGTCCTTGTCTTAAGATCTTATGCACAATATATCTTCTTGCGTAGTGGCCTCCTGACACTTCTGAGTGTGCTTAAGCTAGTATCAATGTTTTCTCATGTTCGAGCACACATCTGCACAGTACTTCATCTGGTCCTAGCTTGTATAATTTCCCTACACTTATGGTGAAGTCAGCTGCTTTTACTACAAGTTACTTCTTTTGCTGCGTAGTAAATTCTGTAGGTGCCAATCCTGTAGTCAAAAAACTCTATAATGTCCTTATAGTAGTCATCTTCTATCTGAATAGCAAATAACTGCGCATCTGGTAGACTATATTATAGGTTTGTAGGTTCTTCACCTGACTCAATTCTATAAAGATGGTCAGGCCCTAAGTTTAGCCTTCCTGGCTTAACAACAATTTCAAAATTTTACTCTTGAAAGAGTAACAACCACCTGCAGATTCTTCCACCTAACACTGGTTTACTGACCAGGTACTTTAAATCTAAATGGTCAGTAAACATACAGAAGTGCACACCCATCAAATAGTGCCTGAAATTATGTAGTGTGTACACCATAGGTAGACCTTGTCTCTTTGTGGTTGTATAATTCTTTTTCATCTGAAGACAGCTTCCTGCTTGAAACTACCATAGGATGGTCAATGCCTCCCTCGCCTATTTTTGCTAGCAAACCACCAACTGCAATGGATGAAGCATCGACATGTACATGAAATTGTTTGCTCCAATCTAGAAATACTATGATAGACGTAGTTACCATCCTTTCTTTTAGCATTTCCATCCCTTTCTGGCAGTATTCATTCCATATAAACGTTGCTTCTTTTTTCAATAGCTTCTCCATGGGCATAGCTATCTGTGCATAACCTTTGATAAACTTTTTGCAGTAGCCTGTATGTCCCAATGTGGTGCGTAGTTGTTTTACTGAATTTGATGCTGGCACATTCACAATAACTACGATTTTTTCTAGATCAACCATCAGCCCCTGTTTGCAGACAATGTGTCCCAGTAGAATTCCATAGGGCACACAAAAGACACTTTTCTTTAAGTTCAGGGAGATTTGATGTTGTCTACACTTTGCTAACATCATCCTTAAGCTCATTTAATGGTTCTTCAGTAAGCCAAATATAATCCAATCATCAAAGTATACTTCTATAAATTTATGGATAAAATCTTTGAAGGCAGCAACAACTACTCTAGAAAAGATGGCAGGCACAATCTTCAGACCAAAGGGCATAACTATATAGTGGTATGAGCCCCATTCCATGGCAAAAGTGGTCTTATGCCTGTCTGTTGTGTCGATTCTGATCTGATGGTATCCAAAAAATACATCAGTGAAAGAGTATGCCTCATTTCCTCCAACATTGTCTAATACTTCATTTGTAAATGGAGTAGGAAATTGTCAAGAACCTGCAATATTTATTTAATGAAAACACACAAGATAGAAGAAATAACAAAACTCATAATCAGTTTTATATTGATCGGAGGCCACTTCAAGGGGGCAACCTCCTTTGAGCAAGCTCAATACAAATAACTTCACGAAGCCTTCATAGGCCTCAACACACACTTATATACTAAGTCTAGGCACCAATACTATGGATCAAAACCATGGGCCAATACAAACTATGGATCAAAAATACTACGAGCGACTTACAAAGCATATGAACCAAACAAAAATAACACAAACTATGGATCAACAAATACTACGAGATGACTTACAAAGCATATGCATCCAACAAAAATATACTAACAAAGTAAAGACATGGGTTCCTAACATCCCCTCCCCCTTAGAAAACGCTTTGTCCTCAAAGCTTTAGATGTGGAAATTGTTGTTGAATCTGAAGGAGTGGTTCCCATGTAGCATCCTCTAGTTGCATGTCGTGCCACTGAATTAAGACCTCTGTGATAGAGCGAGAGTGAAGCTGACAAGTGCCCTTATTGAGGATGGCTTTCGGCTCCAAAAGGATGGATCCTTCATTATCCAGTTTGGGTAAAATATTTTGTCCTCTGATGTTGGTGCCAAGAACTTTCTTCAAACAAGAGACATGAAAGACTGGATGAATGCGGGAAGAAGGAGGCAGTTCCAACTTATAAGCAATAGAACCAATCTTTTGAAGAATCCGATATGGCCCATAGAACTTTGTTGAGAGCTTATGATGCCCTTTGATTTTCAGGGAGGATTTCTTATATGACTGGAGACGAAGAAAAACCATATCACCTGCTTGAAAAGTGCGCTCAGAACGGTGCTGATCGACTTGTTGCTTCATGTGATTTCTTGCCATGTGAAGACTGTCCCATAAAATGTGAAGAATATGATCGTGGTTGCGGAGGACTGTGTCAACTACCTAAACTGGTGAACTGTTGGGGGTGTATGGAAAAAGAACTGGCGGTGCCTGACCATAGACTGCTTCATATGGGGTTATTTTAGAGGCAGTGTGGTAAGAGGAATTGTACCACCATTCAGCGAGAGGGAGCCACTTTTCCCACTGATGTTGTTGTTCAGAGGTGAAGCAACGAAGATAAGTTTCCAAGCATTTATTGATAATTTTAGTTTGACCATCTGTTTGTGGGTGATACCCTGAACTCATCTTCAGTTTGGTGCCAGTGTGGAAAAATAGTTCTGTCCAAAAATGACTGGTGAAAGTCGCATCATGATTCGAGACAATGGAAGAAGGGATGCCATGAAGACGGAAGATCATGTCCAGGAAAATTTGAGCAACTCAGGAGACTATATAGGGATGGCTAAGAGCACAAAAATGACTATATTTGGAGAGGCGATCAACCAAAACCAAAATCACTGTCTTCCCTCCAGACTTAGGGAGCCCTTCAATGAAATCCATAGAAATATCTATCCAAATCCATGTAGGTATGGGTAAGGGTTCGAGAAATCCTAGAAGGAGTGTCGTTTCACCCTTATTGTGCTGGCAAGTATCACATTCATCCACCATTTGTTGAATTGTCCTTTTCATGCCCTGCCAAAAGAAGTTACGTCGTTCCCTCTCATACGTTTTGAGGAACCCAGAGTGCCCTGCCGATGGAGAAGCATGGAGTTCATAAAAGACAACCTGTTGAATATCTGTGTTGTGGGGAAGCACCAGATGACCCTTGTATATCAAGGAAGCACCATCCCAAGAGTAATTTGGTACAACAAAAGGGTTATTGGCTAAGCATTGAATGATTTGAGATAATAAAGAGTCATTGACATATCCCTGTTGAACAGATTGCAACCAATTTGGAACAGGCATAGAAATAGCTGAAAGAGAACCTTGGTTATCAAATGTGCGAGAAAGAGCATCCGCCACAATATTGTCCTTACCCTTCTTATAAGTGATCTCATAGTCATAACCCATGAGTTTGCTAACCCATTTATGTTGTGTTGGGGAGGATACGCGTTGTTCCAGAAAATATTTCAGACTCTGGTGATCAGTCTTGATGTAGAAATGATTCCCTAATAGGTATGGGCACCACTTTTGTACTGCATGCAAAATAGCCATCATTTCCTTCTCATATGTAGAGGCAGCTAAATTCTTACCTGAAAGGGCCTTGTTGGTGAACACAATGGGGTGTTCATCTTGAAGGAGAACAACACCAAGTCCATTTCCGCAAGCATCACTCTCAATAGTGAAGGGCTTGGAAAAATCAGGCATAGCTAGAACAGGTGTAGTACACATAGCTTGTTTCAGTTTGTCAAATGCACACTTAGTAGCATGTGTCCATGTAAAAGCATCCTTTTTCAATAGAGAAGTTAATGGAGCTGCAATCTTCCCATAATCCTTCAAAAACTTTCGGTAGTATCCAGACAACCCCAAAAAACCACGAAGGCTCTTGAGTGTCAGAGGACGTGGCCAATTGTTCATGGCAGCGATTTTGGTAGGATCCACGTGAACCCCTTCTGCTAAGATAATGTGCCCGATATACTCAACTTCCTGATGTCCAAAAACAAATTTAGATTGTTTAGCGTGGAGATGAAGGTCAGAGAAAAGTTTCATTACAAGATCTAGATGCTAGAGATTTTTAGCCTAGGTTTTTTTGTAGATGAGGATATCATCAAAGAATACCAAAATGAATTTCCACAAGGTGGGCTGGAATATTTTTTCATCATGGCCTGGAATGTGGAAGGAGCATTAGTGAGTCCAAAGGGCATGACAAAAAACTCATAGAGGCCATCATGTGTGCGGAAAGTTGTTTTAGGGATATCATCCTCATGAACCCGAATTTGATAATACCTAGAACAAAGATCCAACTTGGAGAAAAATTGAGCACCATGAAGCTCATTAAGAAGCTCATCAACAATAGGAATTGTAAACTTGTCCTTGATAGTGAGGTGATTAAGTGCTCGAAAGTCAATGCAAAGGTTCCATGACCCATCTTTTTTGTGGATGAGAAGAACTAGTGAAGAAAAGGAACTAGTGCTTGGGCAAATAATACCTTGCTTCAGTAAATCCCGAATGAGCATTTCAATCTCTGTTTTTTGGTGAAATGGGTAGCGATACGGCCTGATGTTGGGAGGAATGCTTCCAGGAAGTTTCTAAATACGATGGTCCTCTGGCCTTGAAGGTGGAAATCCCACTGGTTCAGCAAAGACATCAGTATATCGATCCAGAATATGTTGTAGATCTAAAGGAGTAGTGGAGACCGCTGATGGTTGCATCTGAATTGAATGGATCTGAGCAATGACACCATGTAAATTCTTCTTAAAGAGTTTTTCCATGCGATGTGAGCTGATGATGCTAAGAGAACTTGGTTGTAATCCTGTCAGTGTGTGTTTTTTTCCATTGGGGGAAAACTATATCCAAAGTTCGGCAAAATACCATAATATGGGGCCAAGTGTGAGTAGCCACTGAGTGCCCAAAACCACATCACATCCGTCTAAGGTCAAGGAAAACATGTCAAAGCGTAGGGTATAATCTCCCATAGAGATACGCACATTATGACACTTCCCTTTGCAAGGTAAGGTGCCCCCATTAGCAACCATGACTTCAAAGTTGGAGCAAGGATGGACAAAACAATCAGCCTGTTTGGCGATCCGAGGGTCAATGAAATTATGAGTGCTGCCAAAATCAATGAGTATTGTAAGAGGAAGATTCTTGAAGTAACCCCTGACCCACATGGTTTGGGGAGTGGTGATTCGAGCTAAATCATGGAGAGATATCTCTGGCTAGTCATCCTGAGATGGATGGTCAATAGACGGCTCCGAAATGCTGGCCTCAGCATCCATTGTATCTGGATCTTCTTCACCAATTTCAGAGGCAGGCAGAGAATCCATATCCAAGAGATAGAGCTTTTGCTGAACACATCTATGTCCCTGAGTGAATTTCTCATCACAATTATAACAAAGCCCTTTTTCTCTGTGTGCCTGCATCTCAGTTTTAGACAAATGCTTGATAGTAGTTGGTCGAGGAGCTGGCAGAATGGGAGGTCGTTGAGAACCCATATTTTGGAAGGGAACAAAAGTGGGTTTGGAGCGTTGTTGGGATGCAATCTTGTCTTCTTCCAACTTATCTAACCCTAGGGCTTCCATCATTGTGTTGGGACAGAACATTTTGACCTCAGAGTGGATTGCATCCTTTAGACCACTGATGCAACAACTCCGGTAGAAGTCATCAGGCAATCCTTCACTATGGTTGGCTAGTTTCTCAAATTCGGTTTGGTACTCTCTCACAGTGCCAATTTAGAGAAGATTAGTGAGGGATCCTATGAAGTCATCAAAAGTAGTGGGACCAAATCGTTGCAAAAGGAGTTGGCAAAAATCTGTCCATTTTGGCTCTTCATGAGCCTTGATGTACCAACAGTACCATTGAAGAGCTTCATGTTCCAAATGAAAGGATGCAAGTGGGACTTTGTTGGAATCAAAAGTATTATGTAGACTAAAATATGGTTATGCACGATAGATCCATCCAGTAGGATCAATACCATTGAAGTGAGGAAAATCAAGCTTCGGACCATGGAAGATGCTGGAAGAAGAAAACCCATTGTCTGATGAAGACTCAGACTATCATTTGTTGTTCATGGCTGAATGTTCAAGATGGAGGCCAAGATATTTTTCATCAAGATCTTGGAGTTTGGCTTGGATAGCTGCAAGTGCTTCTTCCATGGTTTTTGCTCCTGCACAAGTGACAACCATAACCAGGAGTTTTTTTTTTTTTTTTTAGTGGGTAGAAAAACAAAAACAGAAATTGTTTCAGTAAGGGAAAATCTGGATTTGGGAAAAAATCTGAAGGGTAATTGGGGTTTTACTAGGTTTTGGACACTGTCGAATGGACAATGAAGCAGAAAAGGAGGATTTCAGAAGCGGGGTGAAAGAATGGGAAAATTTGGCAGAGAGGAATAAAGAAGCAGAATTAGGAAAGGAAATCTGTGGTAAAATTTCAAGGTGATTGGGTAAAATTTCAAGGTGATTGGGTAAAATCTAAGGAAGTTATGGCAAACCCTAAAAATAGACAAATGTGGGATTTCGGGCTTTGGGAAGTGGAATTTTCGATAGGGTCCTCAGGAATGAAAGATGCAAAATGGGATTATAGGGGTTCTAGGGAAGTTTCAAGGGAAACGGAGTGAAAACAAGGGAGATATGGAGCTACTACAGAGTGGAAGGGATCTGAAATGGATAGATCTGCAATGGCACGGAAGTGATCGGAAACTGAGGGAAACAACTAGATCTAGAATGGCTTTCAGAATGGATATGAAATAGCTAGATCTGGAATGACTTTCAGAATGGATCTAAAACGACGTGACAGTGATCAACAAGAGTTCAATTGAAATAGATATGGACCCCAGGTACGTGTGACTTCCTAACAGTTCAAAGACTTCATTCGACCACCAATGATGTCTGACAGCTTGCGTATTGGTGCAGTACCCCTCACTCCATGGCTCAGGTAAAACTGATAACCGCGTTTCAGCAAATGACGACTCTTGGTTTACCTCACAGGTGGGAACTAGTCAATTAGGTAGGGGCATTGACCATTTCGCTAGCAGGTCCTCTCAATGGGCCAGCTACTTTGGGGTTCCTATGGTACTCCTCACAATGATTTTTAGGGCTTATGCCCAAGTACTTCCCATAGTTAAGCAGATAGGGATTATTCCCAGATCCGAACTTGCAACAGATGTGAAAAAACATTTATGGCGGAAATTCGACCCAACGAGCCCAAGAAAGTGCTCTGATACCAGATGTGAAGAACTTGCAATATTTAATTAATGAAAACACACAAGATAGCAGAAATAACAGAACTCATAATCACTTTTATATTGATCGCAGGACACTTCGAGGGGGAAACCTCCTTTGAGCAAGCTCAATACAAATAAATTCATGGTGCCTTCATAGGCCTCAACACACACTTATATACTAAGTCTAGGCACCAATACTATGCGTCAAAACCATGGGCCAATACAAACTATGGATCAACAATACTACAGGCAACTTACAAAGCATATGCGCCAAACAACAATAACACAAACTATGGATCAACAAATACTATGAGATGACTTACAAAGCATATGCGTGCAACAACAATATACTAACAAAGTAAAGACATGGGTTCCTAATAGAAATGGGTCATGTAATGATGCATCATTCAAATTTATGAGATCTACGCAGATCCTGATCTTGCCCTTAGTCTTCTTGTCTTAGATAACCATGGGACTTATCCATTCAGACTCTTCTATTGGTTCAATAATTCTTTCATCAAGCATCTTATCGAGCTCAACTTTTACACTTTCTTTGTACCTTGGGTTAAGTTGATAAGGCCTCTACTTAATGGGATTTGCATCTAGCATGAGAGGTATTTTCATGACCCCCAAGTTGCCCAAAATTCCTTTCATATCAGAGAACTTTGTTGGGAATAAGTCTTCATACTCGCGAAGTAGATTTGCTATCTGAGCAACTGTCACTTTGTCCCAGTAGTCTCTTATGGAAGCAAACTTTGGTTCTTTAGCGGTGCCAATGATCACTTTTTGAGTTTTCACAAGATCACTCAGATCTGGAATTTTCAATGGCAGTCCTTCGACTTCGCGCTTTCCTATCTGACATTGGTATATTGATATTGCACGGGTCATCATCATCACTTTCATTTTCTTATTCCTCTACTGCGAAGTTATAACATTCTAGGGCATTCTATCTGTCTTGCCCACTCTAGTTGCTGATATACAGGTTCTAATGTGTCATTAAATATCTTCCCTCTAATGATCTGTAATGCTTTGTTTATACTTGGACATTCATCTTCGAAGCTAAAAGTTGCTTGGAATTTCTCAATCATAACATACCATTATGTTGTTCCTCTGCAGAGTTCCGTTTCTGTGTACCAATTCTTCAAAATCTACTCCAACGTGTGTACAAAAAGATGAACCCATCATGTCTGTGGTCTGTGTGTCCATGCCTTCTTGCAATTGTCTATGTGATCCCTTGGATCAGTTTGTCCATTATACTTGACTTGTACAAGCTCAGTTTCTTCAAGAGATCTGATTTCCATCATATGCTTGCATTCTTCCCATGTAGTCAAACTCTACTTATGCATGACCCACCATATGGAAGGTGTAGCACATAGTGCTATATCCAATGTTGATAGATTATGCTCATCTGTAACTGATACAATATATTCTTGAAAAAATGTATGGATATTAGTCAAGCCATGATAAGTGGGGATTGGAATTACCTCTGTTCCAATCCAGCGTAGTGATCTGGTGAACTGCGCACATCTTTTTGCAGATACTTCATGCATTCTGCTTTGCCAGTTCTCCAATCATGTATCTAAGTATGATATGCAAGAACTGTCACATCACCAACTCAATGTTCCATCAGTCGTTGGGTTGATATAGTCTATGTGATTTGCTGTCATCTTGTAAATGTGATCTATATCATGAGCTCTGCATTCTTCTCTAATTGGATCAATGTATCTGAAACCTTGTGAAGGGTCCAAGGGTACGATGACCCTGATATCTTCCCCTTCAAATATCATCTTCTTTTTCTTTAGATTGATGATTGCGAGGTTATCCATGGCCCAATATATCCCCAATAGTGCAGGATAAGGTTGACTATCATCAACAATTTCAATAACCTTGAAGTCTGAATGACTTCGCACTCCATGAATGTCAACAAGAACATTGGCTAATCTCCCAAAGAGTATAACCTTCAGCTGATTCGCTAGTCTCAACTGTATGGGTGACCAGGACAATTTTGGTTTCCCCATTTGTTCCCACATCTTCTTAGTCAATACATTCACTTCTGAACCTAGGTCAAGGATGATCTCATTCATTTCAAAATATCCAATCTATGCGTTCAGTCACATTTCTTTTCCCGTTCTTTTGTGGCCCTTGATATGATGAACCACTCTGCATGCTTCATTAATTGTATTGTGTTGCTCGTAATTACTTAGCACACTCTGTAATTCTACTAAGGATGTCTCATGTTTCAACAGCTTCATGCATCTCCATAACAAATACACAACAAGACTCATTGTGTCTGCTGCAGTAAGGGTATGATTGTACAAAGCTGGCATATCTTTTATTGGCGAAGTCTCACTTCGCAACTTGACTCTTGGAGTTACAGGTGCTGGTTCTTTGAATGTTTCTCTTGCTTCCATGAAAGATTCTTTCTGTTTGTTCAACTTGAAAGGAGGTGTTTTTCCTATCGCTTTTCTTATCCAAGCCCCTTTAGTAGGATTTTGCTTAGCATGGCAATTCTCAGAAGTTGAAGCTTCCGCTCTTTGATATTGACCTGTGGTATCTCCACTTGGTGTCACTGCATTAATGTTACAATTTGTATTCCTTCTCTCAGCTGTGATCATTTGTATATTCAGGTTCTTCCCTTCTTATCTACTCTCTTACATTTTTGCTTGCAAAACTGGGCATGCCTCAATGAGATGATCAAAAGACTTACAATATTTACAAGTAGTACAAGCATTGGTGTAGTCTCTGTATAGATGACCAGGCTAAGCGCAGTTATAGCATACTATATGAACTCTTCCTATTCCTTGGCTAGTGTTTCTTCTTCTACCTCGAAATCCACCATGACCTCTGTATGCACCTTGATCATACTACACGTTATCATTTTTATGCGACGTTTCTTCTTGAACTTAGTAAACATCATTCTTTCTTTCCATCATTAGTTCATAGGCTCTACAGTTGGAGTCATCATGGCCAATTGATTTACAGAAGGTGCAATATAATTTATTGTTTTCTCGCACATACGTCTGAATCAAATAACAATCCTCTGGGCGATGTCCTCTACATCAAAAAATTTCACACCATTGTCCTTGCTATTGGTTCATGGATTTGGTATTCCACTATTGAGGTAATCTTTGAATATTGGACAGTGCTCCATGGTCCTTTACACTTTGTACACCAAACTTCTTCTCTGATTTCTTTTCCTTTCTTAATGTCTTGTAGTTGTAGTGTTAGGTTTTCTAGCTGGTAATGTATTTGAACCATTCCTATGCTAGTCTCTCCTATTGGAGAAGCCTCTAGTTTCATTGCAATATCTAGGGCCTTTGTATGCAAAGCAACCTTCAGTTGCATCGATGGTAGTCTAATGTGTGGAAACAATGCATCTATGAACCACTCTTGGTGATGTTGCGGTGTTATGTCAAAGATTACTTGGTCTATCAGTGCTTTGAACTTTTGGTCAAATTCCCATACTGACTCAGTCATTTTATGCTTAATCTCTTTGAGCAATGTGATACATTGTGATTCTGCTTTAGGTTTCTTGAATTATTTTAGGATGGCAACCTTGATATCCAATAGGGTCTTATTCTGTCCAATAGAATATTTCATAAACCAACTCAAGGCTTTGTCCTTGAATGTGGTAACTAATTGTGCTTGTCTTATAGCATCATCATTTACTTGTTTGGAATTCCACATGGATTCACACAGAAACCAGTGTTTCTCAGTGTCTTGTAGACCCGTTCCTTTGAATATCAGCAGTTTGATATCATATGTCATTCTCCTTCTAGGAGGCACAATGTACTGTGATGTGTTAGGGATACTACTGCTCTAAATTTTGTGAGTACTCACTCCTGCGGTGTTACTACTACTTACATTCTATGGATTAGCAGTACTGTCAATGGGCGGATTCTGTGGAGTAATGGGATGATAGGTAGCTACTGGAGGTTTTGTCTCGCTATCAGGCTCAACTTGTAACTTAGTTTCTATAGAGATGCAAAGTTCATGTTCATTAGGTTGCTTTTCTGCAATAGAATTGTATCTTTTACCACTTCTTAGTGTATGAATGTGTTCTTCTATATCACTGTCATTAGCTCTAAACATTACAGACTAAAAAATCCTAGGTATCTTACTTCATTCTTAAAACACTTTTCTCTGCTGACAACATTTTAATGTATAGGCTAAGATTGTTCAGGTACTTACCTTTGAATGCTTTGAATAAATATGTCTCTACTGCGTTGTAACACTTCAACATGTCCACAGCAAATTCCGTAACATAGACTTCTAATATGCTATCCATCCAGAAGTCTACTACTCTTGACATCGAACTATCCACCACTTTAAGTCTTTGAATCAGTTCTAAAGTCCACTATGTGGGTTCTCCTCCCTGATATCAAGTTTTCCATTTTGCTAGTCTCAACAACCACTTGTATAGATCGTTGTTGAATGTTGTGAAGAAAATTTCGTAAATATCAGAATATAGGTATCTTTGCAACCATTCTTCGTTAGAGAAGCACGAATGTTTTTTCTCCTTTCTTGCAAACTCCTTATCTGTATTGTCCACCCAGTTCTGTATTTATGTCCTCTTAGGATGCTAATATTATGAACACATCACCAGTTCAAGCATGGAAACTAAACCACTTTTGGCTTACTAACCCTTTGTTCTTTATTTTTCTTGTGTCGACCCGGGTTTGTGCAATTATGGTCCAACAAAACCCTTCTTCACCGGCCCTTTAAGCAACAGCCTGCAAACAAGCTGAGGTCACACCCGAGGCGAAGTTTATGGAGGATTACAAAATCAGGTTTCTGCAATTAGGTGATGCGCGGTTCAACATAATAGGGGCTTGCATGAAGTTTCACCTACTTTGCGGCTATCGTGCATACAGGGACTGCGCGCTTCAGAATGGCTACTTAACAATAGGATAGTGCAACTGGAGACTGCTCTACCTATTTAACAATCATACATCTTTGACAAAATTTACTTAGTGTATATTATGGATTCAACAAACTTATTGGACTATGTACTTTACGAACTTATGCAATACGATGACCTACAATGCACCTGCGCACTTCTGGTACATCGCTTTGAGGGAATCACACTTACATAGACTTCATTGACTTAGTGTTACCCAAATAACTCATGCATTCATCATATTCATAATTACTTACACATTCAACATTCACACATGTATGCTCAACACTTAACATATTATTCTCATCACTCATTCATATATAGAATACATATAAAAGTGAAGATACATATACCGTAAGAATGAACTTAACTATTAACAAAAATAAAACACACATTCACATAAATCTCATCACACAACACAAGATTTAACATGGTTCACCCCAAGGATGGGAGCTATGTCCATGGGAACTATTGATTATATTATTGGGAAAGGTTCAAGAGTTCCATCTTGTTTACTCAGCTGCAGGCTCTTCTCTCTACAATAGGTCTTTGCGCACATAGTTGCAGAGCCTCTTTCTCTCTTCAGTGGGTCTCTGCACACACAGCTGCATAGCCTCTTTACAATACTTAGCCTTTTACAACAATGCTATGAGATGTGTACAAAAAGAATCAACAATAGATTAACCCTTACCCTTACAAAAATCCCCCTTTTATAGATCATGCCGTTAGGTCACGTCTTTACAATGTATGTGGGACAAAAACCCTAGAGTAACCATAACTTGTGTGGTTACTCTACCAACCCTACCTATCATAGTCGACAGCTTCTCAAATCACTTTTGGCCACCTTGATGTGCCACTCATGGATCTCATGCCCTTCTGACAGTTGCAGTCCTCATTAAACGGTTATAACTGCATCATGGTGTGTCACTTTTTTCCCCTCTGGCCTTCCCTTCATTGTTGACCCGCAACTTAGCTCTAACGGTTTTCTGCCACTCTAATTGACAGATCGCTATCATTTTCCTCCATGTCGCTCCTTACCCGACTTCTGGGAATCATGGAGTCGCTTACTTAGAACAGGTCGCTTTCATCTGCTCGACCTTTCCTTATACTCTTTGCCCAAAATAGTTGTTGCGCTGGCACTGTGCATCAGCAAAATTGCGTTGTCCCTAGACTTTGCATTGCTTGCTACGCATATCTAACTTCGCAATCTGAACTGTGCCCTTGACAAAACTATGCCACCTGAACTTCACAGTCTGAACTGTGCAACTGTCAAAACTGTACTTCATCAAAATTGTGCCAACTTGGGCCATGCCCAACAAGTATTTTGCTTGATGTAGTAGTCATTGATGTACCTCCAAGGTACGGTACGTTACTATCATGAAATTGTGCAAAAATGATGGGAGGAACCATGCAAATGGACATGAAATATGTTATTGTTCCATTGTTTGCAGGAGAGACTAGAAGATTGTATAGAGAATCCAGGTATGCCTAGATACTCAGTGAGGGAAGCAACTCTATAAAATATCTTATATACACCATATAAGAAGATATGGGATGTTGTATGTTGATTGTAGGCTATTATTATAAAGAAGAACCTCTGAAATTGATGGCAGCAAGGAGTGTAAATATTCAACATGATCATATTTGGGATATGTACTTTGATGGATCCTCTACTAAAGATGAATATGTATTTGCGGTAACACTTATTTCTCCAACCAAAGAAGAGATTCCACTATATTTCAAATTAAATTTTGAGGCCAAAAACAACATGGATAAATATGAAGCATTGGTCTTAGGTCTAGAAACAACTAGAAAGATGGGGATAAAACTTATTTATGTCTTTGGAGATTCATAAATGATAGTGCAGTAGATAAATGGAAAATATCAGACTAAGAATCCTAAAATGAGATCTTACGGGAATCAAGTATGTGATTTAATTGATAATTTATTTGAATCTTTTAATATCACATCCATTCCTAGAGAATAAAATCAAAAAGTTGATTCATTGGCCATAGCAGCAATTTCTTTCAAACCTCCCATTGAAATTAAGTTGAGACATGAATTTGAGATGATCTATATGCCATCTATCCCCAACAACACTAAACACTGGCATGTTTTTGAAGACGATGAAAATATTAAAATATTTATATAATTGATTAATGAATTATACAGTACTTACATTGATCAAGACCAAGAGACAGAAGAAGATGCAAACAATCAAGAAAGAGAGGATATTGATCTCAAGTTGAACTACAAAATAGAAAATCATAAGATTGTCCAGCGGAAGAGTAATTTCATTTGAAAAGAATGATTTTCCTCATAACCTCAAAATCCAACCAAAGGAAGAATATGTGGAAGAGGTAAATATTGGAACTCAAGAGGCACCTAAGAATATCAAATTTTCAAAGCTTCTGCCTACAGAAGTAAAACAAAGATACATAAATCTTTTTATTGAACATATATATGTCTTTGCATGGAGGTATGAAGATATGAGAACCTATGATACATCAATAATTGATCATAAGATCCCTTTGAATCCTAGAACAAAGACTTTCGGGTAGAAACTTGGGAAAACAAATCCTATTATGTTTCCCATTATAGAAAGGGAAGAGAGGAAGTTATTAGATGCCAAAATAATATTTCCTCTTAGATACCCTGAATGGGTTGCAAATTTGGTCCTTGTCAGAAAGAAGAGTGGAGAAATAAGGTTGTGTGTTGATTTCAAGAATCTCAACAATTTCTCTCTCAAGGATAATTATCGTTTTCCCAAGATGGATTAAATTTTGTATAAATTTGTTGGAGCATACATGATATGTATGATGGATGGATTTCCAGGGTACAATCAAGTGGCCATGAGTAAATAAGACATGGATAAGACAACTTTCACCACTCTTTGGGGAAATTTTATGTATGATAAGAACCCATTTGATTTAATGAATGCAGGTGCAACCTTCCAACGTGCTATGGACATAGCATTTGTTGGAGAAAGAGAAAAATCACGAATTATATATCTAGATGATATGACTGTATTCTCTAAGACTGATGAAGAACTATTGTCCCATTTAAAGCAGACTTTCAGAAAATGTAGAAAATATGACCTTTCTCTAAACCCTAAGAAGTCTAGTTTTTCTTTGAGAGAAGGTAAACTGCTGGGGCATATTGTTTCTAGAGGTGGAGTGAAAATAGATCCAAAAAGAGTGGCATCCACACAAGCACTTGAGGCCCCCCAAAATAAGAAAGAAGTAAACCCATTTATTGGATGGATTAATTTTTTGAGAAGATTCATTCCTAATCTTGTTGAACTGATTAAAATCATTACCAACGTGCTCAAAACATGTAATGATGTTAAATGGAATAAAAATTCAAAGGAATCATTTGAAGCATTGAATAAATCCATTGGGGAAACACAGTGCTGATTAGTCTTATTATACAAAACCTTTCTTGATATTTTATTTTTCTTCCTCTCACACAATTGCAGCTGTGATTTTGCAAAAGAACTGTGATGGACATGAACATCCTATAGCATTTTTTAGTAAATCTCTCATGGATGCTTAATTGAAGTACAATCTCATGGAGAAACAAGAATATGTCATGGTTAAAGCTTTGAAATCTTTCAAATTTTATGTTTAGCATTATGAGATAATTGCATATGTTCCCCATAACACAGTTAAGGATATCTTGTGTCAGATGGATAGTGAAGGAAGAAAAGGAAAATGGATTTCTAAGATTCAAGAGTATGATCTAGAAATTAATCCCACCAAGTTGGTTAAAGGCCATGGGTTGATCAAGTTGTTGGTTGAGTCAAATTGTGAAGCTTTACACTTGAATTTGATTTTAGAATTGACAGAAGAAGAGAAGCTAAGAGAAATTCAAGATTCTCGGGATGATACAATGAAGGTAAATATAAAATTTAAATAATCTTATTAGTATGGAAATATTGTTTAAAATATTTGGTGAATTTAAAATGTCATGACTGTCTATTAAACTCACAAGCAAGGTCTCTAAAAATACAGGAAGTTAGATATTGCATCTTGGATGAATATTTGTATTGGAAAGACCATCAAGGGATACCGTTGACTTGTGTAATTGAAGAGGAAACAAAAGGAATTATATTTGAATTTCATAAAGGGGTATGTAGAGGTCACCATGCATGGAAAGCCACAGCATACAAGGTCCTGAGAGCTAGATATTTTGGCCAACACTTTTTGCAGATGCTAATTGTATTGTGAGATCATGTGTGTAGTGTTTGATGTTTGCAGAAAAATAGAAGTTGAGGACTTTAACCTTGAGGCATATTATTACATCAACACCTTTTCAGCATTTGGGTTTAGATTTCATTGGAGAGATAAATCCTAATTCCAACAATTAGCACATATGGATTTTGAATGCCACTGATTATTTCACTAAGTGGGTGGAAGCCAACCCCACTAGATTGACAAATGAAAATGTGATCATGAGATTCTTGCAAGAAAACATATTTTCAAGGTTTGGATGTCCAAGGAAGATTATTATTTCCAATTCTCCTTCTTTCAAGTCTATTAAAATGGTTGAATTGTACAAAAAATATAATGTTGATTTGGGCCATTCCACTGCTTATTACCCTCAAGGAAATGCCTTGGCCGAATAATCCAATAAAATCTTGCTGAGGATTATTAAAAAGATGCTAACATACAACAAAAAGGCTTGGGATGTCAATCTCATATATGCTTTGTGGGCTGAGAGAATAAGTGTTAAAATATCAATTAACACATCTCCTTTTTAGTTGGTGTATGGAAGAGAAGTTGTCCTTCCTATTAAGTTGGGATTACCAGTACTCAAGTTGATCTAGTATGAAAGTGAAGAACCAAATAACATGGTAAGGAGGATATATGAATTGATAGAGCTTAAACAGGAAAGAGAGTAGGTGAATTTAAAGCTACAAGAACACTAGAAAAGGATTAAAAATACCTTTAACATGAGGGATTTGGAAAGTGTTGACACAACGAATGTCGACAATAGTTCACTTCGCATTGTCGTCAACAAACCATCAACAGAACTCCCTTACACACCATCCCAGAAAGGTTTTACCCTTTCCAGCAACACTCGTAGAGCAAGTGAAGTCTCACCCAAGATGAATAAGGGGGCTACATGAACCAAGTCTTCGCAGTGGAGAGAGGATATGCATCAAACCGCACTTTACAACTATAGAAACCAGAGATTATGTCTTTGCATCATACTAACAGTTCATACATCTATTCATTCCTTCGCATTTCAATGTATAGACAACATTCACATCAACATGGTTTAATCAATCATTCGCATTAACAACAACTACCAAACCACAAAGCATTCTGCAAACACTGCATTCATCAATTAATAGAGATAGAGACAAAAGATATATAATCGAACATCTTCATGCATTCATCAAAACCTATGGAATAACCTTCATAGAAATAGTCAAAACACCTTATCGCGGATACAAAGTGGTTCAAAACATATTATTCTCCGATTCAACTATGATCTATGATCCCCTTAGGCTTACAATCATATTCCTATTTATATGATACTCAATGGTTACAAAACGGTCCACATGACCCATTTCTAACAAACTAAACTACTTTCGCACTTTTGTCGGTTCCTTGTTCTTCGCAAATGGACCTTTCTTTTACGGATGGTCCTTCTTCGCACTGTCAGCTTCTGCACTTTATGTGGACTAATCCCATGCCAACAGGCCCCCAAAACAAACTTTTGTCTCTCCCTTGAGCCACCTCAGCTGGACACCGCTAGTGCGTTCACCTGCTGCTTGAAGTCATCGTATGCACTTTTGATGGAGTCGACAATTCCTTCACCGATGCTCTAAGTTGTGCACATTCTCCCACCTGCTTCTCTATTGGGTGTTCGCAACCTTTCTGTTGAGATTCATCAAGGATCTCCTTAACCTATTTCATTGCCTCTATTACCCATATTGCGAGAACTTTTTCTTCCATTTGGATATCGTCCAAAGGTGTGGCCATTCATTTCTGTCTTTCATGGACCTTCGTTACGTGTTGTTGCATGATTTTTCAGTTCTACTGCCTTTGTCATTCGTATCATTGAGGGAATCGCTATCATCGATCCCTTAAAGGACTCAAACTATGCTTCCGCTTCATCGATTTGTCCCTTCAGTGCGGTTAGCTAGTCATCCTCAACTACACTTCCCCAAAATTTTGTGAATCCCTTTGCGACTGTCTTGGTTTCCTGTTCCATCTCCTGGATCTCTGTCACTACTTCCTCGATCACCATATGCCGACTCTGAATCTGTTCTGGCAGTGTGCTGGACATCACTCTAGTTTGGAGCTCTGCATTTTCATTCCTTAGCTCAGTGAGAGCCACTCTAACATAACAACTTTCACTTCTGGGGGTATATCCTGGTCCAACTCCTCTTTTTCACATTCCTTCACAAGCGCTCTTTCTATTTTTTCTCGTTCCTCTCTAGCCTTCTCTTTCTCGGCTAGTGTTGTGGCATTCTCATCTTGGAGACGCTGCGCCTCCATTTATCTGGTGTGAAGTTGCTTCTTGTACTCGACCATCTTGTTGTGCATCGCATCCTAGCGATCACATATCTTTATGGTTATTGCGGCTTGAATTCAGTGTAATGTCAACATTGGGTGTAAATTGAAATTTACCATAACTAAGTTGAACTTCCGTATCTCGAATTCCATGACATCATAACCTATTTTCATGGAATGCGATTCTATTTGTACTATCTGCGATTGTGTGCCAACGTCTACCTCGACTCTCGGTGTCGACAGATTTTGCTGAATATCCCCTTGCAATACACTTGAGTTTATTACTGTGTCTGCTAGTATGGATAGTAGTTGTCCTATATGTTGGAACTGTTCAGCTAAATGCTGTGTAAGCTACTCATAATTATCTTCCACCACTTTTGTGATGCCTTCCAAAAGTCCATTAATCGACTTCACAGTGATCCCTTCCCATGTGCTCCTGCCTGCACGGTCCATTCTGTTCTTTGTCCTCATCTAGTCGTGTTGTGCCTCCATCTTTGAATATTTCAAAGTGACTAACGAAGTACCAGTATGAGTGGACCCATGCGATTGTTCATCCATAGGATCATCTCCGTTTGCACCCTGTTGTTCCCTAACTGAATTCCTATCCTCTTCTGACTGATTTTCCTGGGGGTCATCCACATGATTTGATAAGTCCTTGTCTTCAGTTGGGACTTTCCATTCTACCAACCATGTTGTTATGATGGAGTCCAAATCTGCGATAGTGAGCTTATACCATGTCGGTAGCCATTTCTTTGATTTATCTGCTCTCGTTTGAAGGAAAATGATGTGATACTCAATGGATATTTTTTCAATCCATCGATACTTCTCCATTACTTTTGTTGCGATTCGCGGTATTGCTTTTGCGTCTAGCCACATGATGTCTAAAAGTAAATAAAATTGCACCACTTTGTCTACTTGCTGCTCCTTATCAAGCGTTGCCCATAAATTTTTGTATCTTGCACCCTCGCGTGCCCTAGCCTCTATGGTCTCCATACCCTGATAATGCATTGGCTTCCCACTAGTAGGAGGATCCATGAATATGTGAATGGCTTCGCTCCCTCCTGTGCATCATACGCATCCTCTACCAACTTACTTAGCAGAAATTTGCACTAATTCATTCATGTTCATGCGACACATAGCTCCGTGGAGGCGATGATGCCGGATGTGCACTCCCTCGGCTTGTTTTTCTATGTCATCTTCTCGGCAAGGATCTTCGCTTTGACCCTATCAGCTTGGTTCTTAATAGTGTGGATGAAGTATCCATAGGAGTTTTTATCCACACCATACTTCATTTTCAGGGCTTGTGCATGCTTCTTGTTGTTATCCTTTCCCTAGAAACATTGGGAGGGGTCGTCACCCTCCTGTGGAAGCCCCGTGATTCTGGAAATCAAGTTGACCGTGATCAGAATTTTTTGATGCAACCATAGGTAGCCTCCATGAAAACAGGCGAGCAATTGTTTAACACAAGTATTCACCTCCGTCAACCTACCAAAGTGAGGCATGTGAGTGAGGCCCAATATTCCTAATTGCTCTAACACTGCCCACTTTTTTGGTTCCTTCGTAATGAGGCCTCCTGGTCCATGCGGAACATCAACATAGGATTCCATGCACTGGGGGTAATTTCTCAAGTCATGATCATTGTACGTTAATTTTTGCAGATTTTCAACGATTCTGCCAACCTATGGAACCCCTTTTTCCATCGACGCCATTGTAATCTTGTACTTGTGGTTCTTAGGGATATGAACCGTTGGTTTTCTTGTCTTTCTTGGTGTCACATACCTAGGTAACATTGGGCCTTGTCTCCTACTTTGTGAGGCTAGTGTCTTCTGGGAAACCCCCGAAGTGTTGGCTCCGTCCTCCTCTAGGCGTGCTAAGTTCTTGGTCCCTTTATTTGGTTCTAAGTTGGTGTTTGCTGGTCAATTGGTTCCCCTTTTCTTCCGAGAGATTTCCAACATAAGTTTCGGTTCCTCTTGCAAAAATGGCATGGGCTTGGGTTGTTTGGTGCTGGTGTTCAAAACATAAATTTCCATTTGTTGACATAGTGACTATCGACAGGGGTTCACTTCGCACTGTCGTCAACAAACCATCAACAAAACTCCCTTACACACCAGCCTAGAAAGGTTTTACCATTTCTAGCAACACTCGCAAAGCGAGTGAAGTCTCACCCAAGATGAATAAGTGGGCTGAAGGAACCAAGTTTCCATAGTGGAGAGAGGACATGCATCAAACTAGACTTTAAAACTACAGAAACCAGATATTATGTCTTCGCATCATACTAACAATTCATACATATATTTATTCCTTCACATATTCAATGTATAGACATCATTCGCATCAACATGGTTTAATTAATCATTCGCATTAACAACAATTACCAAAACACAAATCATTCTACAAACACTGCATTCATGAATTAATAGAGATAGAGACAAAAGATATAGCCATAATCAAACATCTTCATGCATTCAACAAAACCTGTGGAATAACCTTCAGAGAAATAGTCAAAACACCTTATCGTGGAAATAAAGCGGTTCAAAACATATTATTCTCTGATTCAACTATGATCTATGATCCCATTAGGCTTACAATCATATTCCTATTTTATATGATACGCAATGGTTACAAGACGGTCCACATGACCCATTTCTAACAAACTAAACTACTTTCGCACTTTTATCGGTTCGATGTTCTTCACAAATGGACCTTTCTTCTGAGGATGGTCCTTCTTCGCACTGTCAGCTTCTGCACTTTATGTGGAATAATCCCATGCCAATAGAAAGAGATGTCCACCCAGGAGAGTTAGTCCTGAAGTGGGATCCAAGAAGGGAATATAGAGGCAAACATGGAAAGTTTGAAAATATCTGGATAGGCCCCTACATCATTATTGAAGTGCTGGAAAACAACACCAACAAGCTCAATGAACCGGAGGGAGAATAGATAGAAGTTTTTTTCAATGGCATACTTATAAAGAAATTTTTCCTATACTAAAGCCAGGTTCCAAAAGTGTTTTGTACATAGTAGAGTAGTAGTATTTTTATACTATTTTCCTGCAATTTACAGTATTTTAATTCTGGTAATTTCCAGCTCAATGTAAATAAATAAATTGTTGAGCTAATAGTTCTAATGTTGTTGGATCATTTTCCAACCACACATCATTTATTTGATATTCATGGCTTAATTTTCCACTTATCTTAATTATTCTGACTCAATCATGTGCTTACATCATCAATAGATCACAGTTTCAATAAACAGGGCCTCCTACTACATTCGGGGAGTTAATTGGGCCATCATTATCATTTAACTGGGCCTCCTCCATCATTCAGGGAGTGATTTGCATGACTAAAGCACCCCACTCAGTCTAACTGACGGCATTTACTAGTTTATTCATCCAACTGGACACTAGAAGGAACCCTACTACACTGGTTGACTTCATCTGGTGTTATTTTCACCTAATATTTAGTTAACTGCAAATAGAAAGTCGCCCTCCCCTATTTTTGTGCATTCATTTCAGTTCTAGATTCAGTTAGACAGTTTTAGAGTCTGTTAGAGTCAGTTTTATAGTAGTTAAGTGGTTAACAAATGTGTCGAGTGGTGTTAACTGCCAAGTAATCCACTCTCATGCATTCAATTCGAATGACCTCTCTAGAATTCAAATTGCTTGGATTATTGTAGCCATTGTTACACATTGTAATTATCTTCTGAGTTTATGATAATGCATGAACTACTGCAAACCTTTTGCATCATTGTTTTGACATATTATTTGCCGCATGCATCTCTAGTAATTGTTGTCTTTGTTTCATAGATCTGCTATGCTTAGATTTTACAAATGCAATGTGAGCAAAACCTCATCAAAGGATAAGACTCCATATACCAATGGAAAAAGGACACTAGCCTACTATTCTCAGAGTCTTACAGATCATACCTCTGTCCCGGTGGAGCCAATGTTAGTATGTGGATTTTTCAACATAGAAAATTCCCTAGGGAGCTATCATGCATGGCAATTGGAATATTTGTTTTATCTCTTGAGAGATAAACAACTTGAAGAGTAGTAGTGGGGGTTCAAAGAATCAACGGATAAAGGACCATGAGCCTAACTATAGGTGTTATGGTATAAAGGATGGTCAGCTGTTAGATATTGAGCAAGATTGATGGCTTAGAGATCAAGTGTGCCCTTCAAGTACTAGGAGGATAAAGGGAAAAAGTGTGCGTTCAAGTTCATCCGAGCTCGATCCAGATCAATGAATTAGATTAAAAGCGCATTGATAATATTTTCCCACCAAAAAATTCCCTCGGGTGCACGTTGTCCTCAAAACTATCGAGGACACGTGCCACTCAATGAATGGTCGCACCTCTTTGAATGCAGTATTCCTAAACTGCCAAACATCGACGTGTTACCACTCTAGGAAAAAAGAAGTGGTACCCACCTAATGTTCTCAAAAGTGATTTACATCTCATCTTATTTGACAGCTCATCATGTATCCTCGCATGCCATTTGTCTAAGACCCCAGCAATTTGTTTAAGAACCCACCATTCCATCACTGATTTTCTGCTCACCTCCTGTCATACGGGTCCCATCACTCCCACTTTCCAACTTACCCTCTTTCCATCTAACACCTGTCCTATGGATCCCATTACCATTGGTTACATGCCACCATGAATTATAATGTGTAAATGGTATCTTTAAACCAACGGATAAAAAGGATTTTTTAACCTAGTTTAAAATATTACTATATATTACTAGAGGAAGTGTGATCCCAAAAACCAGCATACCAGGCCATCCTTGCATGAATCCTATTGGTATGAGTTAGTAGTTTCCAATTTAGCTTAGCTTCCAGGTGTCATTCGGGTATCACTCTACCACTTTTATCCATCTTTGTTATGGAAAATCCTTGTTTCTTCCATTTATTCAGTGAACCCCTATTTTCATAATTTTTCCCTAATTTAGCATCATTTACCACCAATTTAACCGTAATCCCCATAACTAGTCAGATAAATGGCACCTAAATCCAAATTCACCATTATGAATCTTTGTTTCTCAGGGAAATAACACATCTATGATCACAAGGCTGGCATTTTTAACACAATTATCACTAGTCCAGACCTAAATGAGACCATTAGGGAAGCAAACACCCTATCCTTCGCTTTTCTATACAAATTCAACCTACGGGATTCAAACTTCACTTGGACGGCTTGTTCTAGGTATGGAGTGCTCCTCGAGTTTGTCTCCTAGTGTTCTAGGCACTACTCCCCCACCGAGCAATCTATTTTGTCTTCAGGAATATAAAATAACTTTTGTTTCATCACCCCTGATGCCCTCCTATAAATGTTCTATCAGTTAGATTCCTTATCCCCTTGTCTTTTCAATGAAAAATCCTTTGCAAGTTCTTTTCATGGCCTCAATCCTTACAATCACCATCAATTTAAGTCCAAGCATTTAGATCTTGGAATGGCCATAACAACCATTCCTCCTCCCAATGCTACTACTATGTTCTTTGAAGCTTCCAGGAAAATCATCTCTATTATTTGTATGATTGTAGGTCTTGAAGATTATGAATTTGTAGATGAAGTAACCCTAGGAGTTCTACTGAAATTAACCATTCAACCTGGTAGAAATCCTTCCCACTTTGACCTCTGTAATTACCTAATTGAGAAGATTCATGAGCAATTAGAAGAATTTCCTCCAATTAAATACTCCAGGTTCCCTTCTTACTTGTTATTCTTGTTCTTTTATCAAAATTATGAAAAATTCAAGCACTCGGGATTGAGAACCGCGGATGAACAAGGAGCACAAATCCCTATGTATGAATGGATCGACTCGGTTCTAAGAAGAGTAGACAACTCCAATTTTCCATATTTTATAGATAGAGTAATGATTGTTGCATACAGTTTAATCCATGGTAGTTCCCATAGAATGCTACCAGACAACAAGAAGAATCTCCACTTTACCATAGAGATCCAACTTGGGGATTAGTTTCTATATTAATACCACAAAGTCATTAGGTTTTATGGATTTGAGGAAGAACCCTAAAAGTTACCTACCTTTCTTACTCCTAGAATATTTTCTAAGACAAAAGATGAATTCAGGTGAGTTACATTTCAGGCATTTCAGACAGCACATGTCTTTCTTATTGCTCCAAGAGGTGGGGCCTCTTATAATAAGAGGGTTAAATGCTCCCCAGTATGTGGAAGAATATATGATCCAGCTGAACCTCAAGAAAGCTGAGAGAACTACCTATGATCCACATCAAGTGATTTTCAAGTAGAGGTTGGAAAACAAGAGTTCAGCATATGTATTCCCTCCAGGACCTCTTTGGGAGAGAATGGAAAACAAAGAAACTTGGGAGGAAGTTCAAGAATCCATAAATAATTTTGAAGAAGAGGAGAGAGAACAAAAATTAATTGGGAAAAATATGGTAGCTAAGGAATCCCAAGAAATGGATATTCATCAAGACCAACAAGGCCCGAACCCCAAAAGGGACAAAATAGTAGTTGAAGATGATAAACAATCATTAGTGGAAGTAGGGTCAGAATCAGTTGAAATATCCAAGGAAATCACTGAGCTAAAAAATAAAAAAACATATTTTACAAGGAAGCCTCTAGTTCAATATGTTAGTTACCCTTCCTTTGAGTTCACCATTCCTCAAAATATAGAGGGTACTTCATCAGTAGAACCAGTCTCTATAAGGACAAACCTTCAGACTGGATACAAGAATATATAAGAGAAGGGAATAAAAATGGTGAACGAACTCAGACAGGACATCCCAACCATAGGAAGAAGACTGATATAAGTGTATGACCACCAAGAAGAAACAATAAGGTTTTCTATTCTAGAACCTAAAGTGGCTAAGCCAGTCAAACTAACAGTCTGGAGAGCATAAGAACAAATTGTAAACTTTAAAGAGTTTAGTAAGCTGGATAAAATGAATTTTTACAGGAAAACTAGTGATATGATGTGTACCGAAATTGTCAAATCAGATAAAGAAGAAAGAAAGCTCGAGATGGATTTTGAAAAGTTTGAGAAATTATATAAGATGGAAAAATGGACCACAAGGGCCAAGCAAATCACCATCAATTCATTAGAATCAAAATTGGTGGCATTAACAGTTGATCCTTTTGATAGATCGCAGATTAAATCACCCATAGAAAAAAAGGACAATGAGATAGCCCAATTAAATAAGAATTTAAACATGCCTACAACAGAACCATTGCAAACCGAAGAAATCAAGTAGATACAGGAGGAAAAGGAGAAAATTTATTCCAGCATGATAGAATTCCAACAATTTTCTGAAGAGAGAAGAAGAAAAATTGATGATTTACACTGGAAAATATCCTACAATTCCTGCAATTCAAGCAAAGGGTCATCCCTCAATATCAATTCCTGTAGTTCCAATGGAGAGTCATCCTACTATGGGAATAAAAAAAGCATCAGCTGCAGCAGAAGCAACAGAAAGTTAGTTAGAAACAGTAGATATAGTAGAGGCTATAGGTGAACCATAAACTACTCCCTCAGAGACCATTGATATAGATTCAATGGAGGAAGAACATGCAAATTTGAGGTCAAGTCCTAAGAATATTGAGGAAGACAATGACCTAAAGGTAAGCTTGAAGAAACCCAAAGGGAGTTGGAAACAAAGGATAATAGAATCCCTGAATTGGAAACTGAAGTTAGCGAAAAGAAAGATGACACTATAGAGCTAGAAAGAGAAGTAGGAGATATAAAAACTTAGATAAATTACTCACAGATAAATATTGAAGGAAAGATATTGCTAAGAAGAATAAAACAGGAGGTTTCAGAAAAGATTGAGGAGTGTTTCATGCAAAAATGGGACTACTTTGAAGTTATACAAGATGAGTTGGATATGGCTACTCAAGCCAATGCAAAGATCAATTCAGTTGCAAATCAATTAGGGAATATGCCAAAGTAGGACACTGAGGTAATTAAATATTTGAACAGTAGAAAAAAAAAAGTAATTGGCTGAGAAAGGACTCAACAATAGAACTCATATTATCTAAATTTTCAGGTCAATGATAATGAAGCAAACATATGTTTATAGAATGAAATATAATTTCAAATAGCTAACTGATGAAATAAGTGCTTTTAAATCCTTATTCAAAAATGTGTTGAGCTTAGGAATTCCCTCTCCATGGGATGGAAATAGAGATGCTTACCCCAAGGATACCTACAAAGGGAATCTTGATCAGAAGAAGGAATATTTCCCTCTAGAACCACTGGAAGGATAAATAGAAGGACAACAAGTAGTAGAAAGAATAAAAAGTTTTTTTGAAATATGGATGGGATTGAAAAATACTGCTAAGAAATTGGGACCAATCTCATATGAGAAATACACTAATTTCCAAATACACCTGGAATCCTTGAAATATCATAAACATCCTTTGGGAAAGGAGTGGAAAATGGTCATTCAATATCATAAGTATGTGTTTCCACCCAAAGCATCAATTGCACAGCCTTCAAGTCAGACATCAGCTCAGCCATCAGCTCAAATGCCAAGTTCATTTGCAAATCAGCCACCACCCATCTCATTTATGCCACTTGCAGGTCCAGTTAACATCCAGATGATGCAACAGATGAACCAAGCTAGCATCCCTTATGTGGGGACAACATGACATCCTCATTTCCATAAAAATGTTTACATGAGGGGCAAGAATAAAGATACCAACAAAAAGAACTAAACATGCTAGATTTTTAGCAATAAATGCTGTAAAGAAGAAATGTAAAAAATACTTTTGTAAAAAGTAAATCAAGTGCTATTTTACTTTTTTGCTAGAGTGTAATAAATTGAATTTGGTTACTCACAAACTCTACATAAAGTGGCTTGTAATAATTCCTAAAGGATGAGATTTTTAGTAGATAGTTTCTCTGTCTAAATTTTGTAGAGTTAAGAGATAGCTTTATCCATCTAATTTTTATTTTGTAAGAGATTAAATACACAACCATGTTTCAAAGAGATGTTTTTCTCTCTTCAGTGATGTCCATTGTTATTCCACTCTATTTTTTGTGAAAATATCCATGAGATTAATAGAGATACGATGCAGTATTTTGTTCCATTATGATATCATTGATGTTCATGATGTTTAGAGATAAAATATCCGGCAAATTTTCATAAATGTATGCCTATGTTATGTCTTTTAAAGATTTGATGTCTGATTCAAAATTTGTAAGGAGTTTCCTAGTATTTTGCATGTAAAATCCGACTACATTACTTTCATTCCTTGTGTTTTTGCTTTACAAATTTGTCAGAATTGTTGAAATTCTTCATCCTGAAGTATCAGTATGTTCGAAAGTCACCTAGATTCAATAAATTTGTCATTCATAGTCACTTCTCGAATACATCTAGACTCCCATCCATTAAATTCACCTTCACTCATTCATATATTTTGAAGCATGCTTTAAATTTCCTCTACAAAATACCTTTACATTTATAAATGTTGTGCATGACCTAATCTAGTTAAGAAATTTCAAAAGAAAACTCTAAAAAACTTTGTATAAAGATGTAGATCTAGTATCTTTAAATAAATGATCTTCTATCATCCCTGGGCATACATCGTTTCAACCTAATTTTCCTTTAGGGACTAACACCACTCCTCCAAGGCCCCCACAATCAAAGTCAAGATCAATAAACTCTTACAGGTCAAGTTTATTTTTCCCATCGCTTACACATCATGGGTTTCTAACCCTATCTCGGTTAACAAAATGCAAGGAACCATTTGTGTCTATGCTGATTTTCTGGGACCTCAATTAAGCCTTCCCTAAGGACAATTTTCCAACACCATTCATCGACCAAATCATTGACTCATGCACTGGTAGTGAAATGTTGTCCTTTATGGATGGGTTCTTCGGATATAACAAGATATGCATACGCCCCCAATATCAGTACAAAACTACATTTACCACACCATGGGGCACCTTTGCATCCAAAGTTATTGCCTTCAGTTTAAAGAACATCGGGGCCACTTTCCATCGGGCAATGGCATATGTATTTAATGACTTGGATCACATCATCCTCACATTTTTATATGACCTTACGTCCAAATCCAGAAAATTATGCAATCACCTGCAAGACCTTTGTACCATATTGTTGTGAGGGAAATACACCTATAGTTCAGGGCAGAAACTACCAACTTCAAGTATGAAAGATAGACACACAAATGTTCTGCAAGTACAAATCATAAGCAAAGAGATGAGAGTTAGAAATATTTGCACCTTATTTAGAAGTTTGATCCAAGCCTCTCTCTTCCTTTCTCTTCAATGCTATTCAGTGTCGTAATGCCCACACCTGCAAAACAACTTCATACCTTTCTCAAATACATTTGACTACATATATAAGATTGATATTCATAACAGAAGAAGACATCAAACTATGAACAAACTATAATCAAATATGAGACACACATAAGTAAGTCACATTTGGAAAGGGAAGAACATCTTATATTTATTAATGAATGAAGAAAGTACATCAAATTATACCTTCCTTCAAGTTTGGCACTTCACAAAACCTAGATTCAAGGTCTCCTGCTTCTATTCTTCAAGGATCCCAACCTCTAATCAGCTATGCTAGGGTTTATCAGAAACTGAGGCACAAGAGAGGGGGGATGAGGGTCTCCATTCCTCCAACATAACATTGTTATGGGATTGGTCCCCTCTCATGGCCCTTCTACCTTCCTTATATAGTCAATGAAGGAGAGGAAAAGTAGTTATAACCGATCAGGAAGTTCCCAAACTAACTCTAATTGACCAAAATTCAAGATTTTGAATGTTTCAGGAAAAACTCTACTTTTATACTGCAAACTAGCATTTGAACTCTACTTTTATGAAGCAGAGTAGAGTTTTTCAAGGGAAAAACGCTACTCTTGCATAGAATACTAGCGTTTTTGTGGGAAAAAATGGCCAAAAACAGGGTTTTCTGATGATTTTCAGGAGGTGGTTTGGTCTAGAAAAGTGTTCCTAAGGGTTATAACCATCAAATGGGCCAAGAGTAAGGTAAATTCAACCATATTCAGTGTCCCTAATGACCCTTCAATCCACAAGTTCCTTGTTGTGTGACTAAACTTGATCTCGAGAAGTGTCATCATGCAACCAAGCGATGTAAGTGTCGTCACGGACGGAGAAGTGTCATTTTAAGCTATAACATATGCCCCCTAATGTATGAGGTCAGAGGGAGTGAGGGAAACAATGGTCGAAATACATTATAAATAATAAAGAGTTGAATCATGGAAGTGGAGGAATTGGAGAAACCAAGTATCATAGGCTCAAATGAAGTACCTGAAAGCAAAGGCAATGTCAAACAAACTCATCCTTGGGGTAGTTGTCCATGTTCAAATAGTGGAACATGACCTCCAAGAGAATACAATAATGATCCAAATGCTAATTCATATATCATGGCCACTAGAATACAATCGTGGATCCATGAGGAACATAAGTGTAAACATAGCCACATAAATACAAGGTGGATCTATGTAAAAAATGGAGAACATATCCATAGAGAACAAGCTGGATCTATGTCTCATGAAGAGCCAAAAAAGAGTGTGGCTCAGTCTTGCGCAACTTGGGCGATAACATAAATAAGGTGATGCTATCGAGGATCCCAAGGTACAAACCTATCCATGTGAATTAATGAGTTGATGTCGAACATGGTAGGTATTATTTGATTACTCGTCATTTATGTATACCATTAACAAATCTGAGGTTGTCCACCAATAATGAAAATGGAACCCAAGGTACCTAGTACATTCAAGCAAGTGCAAATAAATGGTATCGTTGTCGAACACTTGAAGAATCTATCGGATAGGAGACATTGATGTATTCCCATCTATCCAATAGTGAGGGAAACTTCCACTAATGATTACAATCCCCAAGGTACTAATCGAAACTCTAAACTTCATTCCCAAAGCACAATGAGCTGAAGTCGATGGGAAGAAGTCCGTTGGAAGGGAGGCCTTAAGGCATCCTCCATCATCCAACATGAGGGACACTCAACAGGTATGAGCTAATATGGATTAGGACTGAACACATGATGAAACATACTAACACCAAGGAATGGCCGATGCATGAGGTCAAGGCAACTATAGAATGGCCGACACAGGTTATATCCTTAAACAGTGAGCACGACACAAGAGTGACTTATGCCGCTATTAACACAAAGAGACCACGATGCAAATATACAATGTAAGAGACATTAATAGATTCTCCATATGATTGGAAGACTAACCAAATGGAGGAGTAAGAACTTTGAGATCATGTTTATCCTAAGGCCAACACTAGAACCCAGCTTGTTTGATAGACTGCGAACAGGTGCTTTGTTCAAGGAGATAGTTGACTTGTTGCCATCATATTGAAATATATTTTAACATTCTTCCCTTCCCTTACCTTCTTCATTTTTTTACAAGCTTGACAAAGAACTAAAGCATGCTAAATGGTATTTTCATATTTAAGGAGTCTGAAAAACCTAGAAGAAAACTCCATACACCTATCCGTTGATTTTATATCGAGCCCGGATTGGTTTGTGCTCAACAGTGTTTTCTTGCTTATAGAGTTGAAAAACTTAAACAGTCCTCTATCAACCATCTCATGGATTTCACATCTAGCCTGAGTAGGTGAATGCTCGCTTGGTGTTTTCACATTTTGAGAGTCTAAAAACCCTAAAGACGACTCCAATGGTCCTTTTTCATAAAGTTAGTCTCCTTCCCCGAAAAAGTGTAAAATAATGGAAGAAGAACTCTTCTAGCGCATACCAGAGTAGACCTAGAGTATACCTTTTCCGTAAATTATCCACCAAGGCCCAGAAAAGGGGTAATTCTATACCTTAGTGGATGTTGGTTCAATTATTTTAACGAGCCCAAAAAAGTAAACTCGTTACCTCCTTACTATTTTTAACGAGCTCAAAGGATATAGGAAAATGCTCATAACTTCCTTACTGTTTTTAACGAGCTCGAAGTGAAGATGAAAGAAATGCTCATAGCCTCTTTACTGTTTTTAATGAGCTCGAAGTGAAGGTGAAAGAAATGCTCGTATCCTACTTACTATTTTTAACGAGCTCGAAGTAAAGATATAAGAATGCTCATAACCTACTTACTGTTTTTAACGAGCTCGAAGTAAAGGTAGAAGAATGCTCATTACCTACTTACTATTTTTAACGAGCTCGAAGTAAAGGTAGAAGAATGCTCGTTATGGGAGGAGATGAGTATCAGGGACATGCGAAACTAGCTCCAAGCACATGGAACAAAGCTATGCCTAATGCAAGGAACTCGAGCAAGATAAGGACACTCAGGGTGTGTCTCCTCCTTGTAAAAGGTGTCAAATTACGAAGGAAAAATGATATGGGGCTGTTATACCTCAATATTACACATTATATATTAGTGTCGCATCATTGCATTACCGACCTAAACGACAGTTTCCCTTAAAGATCATCTGAACATCCAGAGTGAAAACCATTGATTGAATACTGAAAGAAAAACCTTTTTCTGCCATCTGCTAGCCCAACTTAGCCCTGTTTGTGAGCACTACCGCTCCCTGCACATCTACAGGGGCACGGTAGTTAGCACTACCGCACTTTGCTCCTTCTCTAGGGCGCTGTACTACCGCGTTATGCTCAGTTATAGGGGCGTGGTAGTCTGAAATTAGCCTTTTTGCCTTGGATTTTGGGATTTCGACCTTTGAGGAGATTTTGTCGGGATCACCACCTTTGGTTTGATCCTAACTCCTTCTCTGTTTAGCTAGCCTGATCCACTAAACTCTCCATAGATCCACACTTCTCTCTTATTGGTTAGCCTTCCCATGTGCTATAAGAGAGAGGCATTCCATGAGCCAAATGGAGGACTTTTGGGGCACCAAACCTATGATCTTCAGACTTCTACAAAGATAGCTAGAAGAAGCACTTGGAGCTGGAGGATTGGCTTGGATATCAAGCAACCTTTGTAAGCACTCTTCAAGTTTGTAATAAAAGATAACTTGTCTTGTTTTTCCCATTTCATGTGTATTGTATGGATCTTTGATATGAAATGTCTCTAGTCTAGATTTGAATTTAATCTTTGCTTCAAGGTATTTGGAAGCTTGTATGCTTGTTCCTTGTTTGGTTTCAACAGGTTCTATATTGGAGCTTTGGGATCAAGAGTTAGAAGTGGGACAAACGTCGAATTGAAAGGTGAGTTATGTCTTTCATTTCTTTTGAATGCATTTAATCTTGTTGTGAAAATTAGTTCAGGAAATTCAAGGTAGCATTTGTTTAGTTTTGTCTTATCTTAGAGTCAGTTAAAATATGCTTTAATTTAAGAGAATTCTTACTTATCCATAGGGAAGAACTCTACCAACAAAACTGGCAACCCCGCTGGGGAATTGAATCCATTTTCTTTGCTTGTGAAGTTTTCTTTCAATTTCACTCATTGATTGTGAGAATTGGGTTCTTTCACCCTCATTCACTTCCCTGTTCTCTGCATTAGACTTCTGTTACAGATCAGTAAGTCCTCTGGTTTAGCAAACCCTTGAAAAGTTAAAATCTTTTCTCAAAATTTCACCTCTTTCCCTCTGTTCACACACTACCGCGCCCCCGTAACTACCTACAGAGTAGTAGTACCGTGCCTTAACCATTGTCTAGAGCGTGGTAGTCTAGCAGTATTGCACCTTAAGCGCTGTCTAGAGCGCGGTAGTCTACCAGTACCGCTCCCAGGTGGCCTGCAGGCCCACGGTAATTCCTGGAAAGTGTGTTTATTTGGTTTATTGGGTCTTTTTGAGATTTGGATCCATGTTGGCCCTTTGAGTAAATACTAGTGTTTTGCTTGCATTTTTAAGCGAAATGGGTTTTGAGATCATTTTTGGTTTGGTGTGTTTGGCTTGTTTGGATTGCTTGGCATCTTATTTCCTTTGCATCCTATCTAATAATTGTTTGAAAAGATTGATTCCTTGCCTCTGCTTTAGTTCAAAGAGAAGCTTGATTTTGTCGTTCTTTTACCATATTCATGAAATTGAAACACATAGGTATTCTTCTTACTTTCATTTAATCATTTGACATTCTTGGTATTACATTCATGAGAAGAAGAAATGCTTGTTTCATATTTATGTGCATTTGAGTTGGATGATATTATTAGGTTATTCTCTTTGTCTTGCATGTGATTGGAAGCATTTGTAGAATCTTTCTTTTCGTAGCTTGAATGTGTCTTTTTCAAGTGTGAAAAGATAGGAAATGGATTAGAATCATTACGTTTGGTGTTCATATGAAGAACTGTTTCATTACTTTGGGTTAGTCTTGGGTACATATTTTACTTCTTTCTATCATTTTGAAAAGAAATAAAATTGCATGTGCATTGGGTTGTGCATATTGGGAACAAAAAGAATTCTTCCTTACTTTAGCTAGTGTTCATCGAATAGAAAGGCTCATTTCGATTCATCTTCATTTGCATGGTTTGAGTCGTTACAACACCATCAAGTTGCACTTCCATAACCCGATTGTGTAAGAGAACCTCTAAAATTAATCTCCCTAACTAAACCAACATTAACCTCACTTGAGGAAATCAAAAGAATTTGGTAGTTAGGTAGGACACCGGGGATAGACATTAAAATAATTCCCCCTTGTCATTTTTCATCTGAGACATAGTCATTGTCTTTAGGGAACTAAAATCCTCTAGTATTTATTGACACGGTCACAGCTAGTTTATGGAGGGGCCTCCTGACTGTTTCTAACTTTCAGGGGTTAAATGGCCGCGAGATTGAGAACCGGACGGACTCTGTGGAATGTCGCACTCCACTTAGCCCTAAGGCAACATCGATCATTGTCTTCCTTGTAATTCATAGTAATGCAAGGGTGATAAGGCAGAAGCGCCCAAAACCTTTTCCAATGTGTCATGAACGAGGTAGCTTAGTGACTTTTCTACTACGGCTCTTTTACCCAGGATCCCTTTCGGTAGAGGGATATCTTTCTCATATTCGTCTCTCACGTTGTATTGTTCGACTTGTATTTCATCACCTTGCGAAGGATACAATTTGTTGAGGTCTCCAGCTCTTAGTTAGGAGGTTTTGCTTGCTATCTTATAGAGGGTCTTTTTCTTTGTAGGGATGCTTGTTGGCATTCTGGTCGTTTTGTTGTACAGCTCGCTTGCTGTGGCAGCGGCCTCGGTATAGTTTTTTGAGCTTGCTCTTTTGTCCTGTGAGCCTTGTCTTTTCCTAGCTCCCCTTTCGCATGCTTGGTTGCCTATGGGTTTTTTGAGTTCTTTTTAACAAAGACTTCGTCCACATCACTTAGTTTTGTTCCATGGAGAACCCACCTCCATGCACCCATGCTCCTTCTGGGACTACCAATCCGGAGGCCCCTTTTCAAGGGGTACCTTTTACTTTTCCTTCAGTTGGAGATATTGGTCCTCCCTTTATTGCCACGTTAAATATTCCTAGATTAACCATAGGATTACAGGTATGGTTATTTAATCCGGTAATTTCGATTGTGCCCAATGTTTCGAATGTTAACACTCCACCACGAGAGAGTCAATCCCAAACTAATCCTTCCCCTTCTACGTCAGACGAATCTTCTTCCGTTCCTTCTTCCTCACCTGATCAAAGCAATAGTGTTAGTAATCAGGTGGATAAGAAGAAGAAGAAAATGAAATTTAAGAAGAAGAAGGATAATAAAGAGACCAAGCGTAAACCAGTTGCCCCTAATGGCATTCATTCTACGAAAAACTCCCCGTAATCCCAAGTTCCCTTGCAAACTTTGTAAGGGTGATCACCTTCTCAAGGATTTCCCCGGTCTTTCCCGTGTATAAGAAGTGTGGTCTAGAAACCCCAAACCACTTGTATCATCAACCTATGACCATCATGTCGATGACACTCCCTCAACCAGTGACCCCTTGGTGAAGGGTAGGAAGGGTAAAGTCCTATATCCCTGTTTGATATGCAAGGGTATGCACCGTACTTTCCTTTGTCCAAGCATGGATGAAGCCTCGCAGTGGTTGGAAGATATTACTAGTTCTCAACTTGTGCCTCCAACAGACCATAGTAAACTGTCCCTCGACCCCCCATTGGTTGGCCAAGTGATCAATTCAGTTTCAACTACAATTGATCCCACTCTCCCTTCCGAGAGTGAAGTGATTGAGTCACTGTCATCTCCACTCGATCCCACTCTTTCATTGAAGAAAGTCCAGATTGAAGCAATCATCTTGACACAATCTTCGTCTCATTCTTATCTTCCAAGTGAGAGTCAATTGGAAACCGCTGATGTTTTCCTTTTCGGTTCAGAATGTCCTTGACAAGGGGAAACCCTGTTCATTTTCGCGTGTCCCCCTCCAAGTACTGAGGTTATTTCCTTTGATTGGAATGGTCTAATAGAATCTCGTCTTCCTTCAAGCATTCCTTTCCAAATACCTGTAGGATTTTTCGATAAAGAAATTTTTCATACGATAGTTGATGAAGGAGCTTCAGTTAGTATTCTATCCTCAACTGCTTGGCAAGCCTTAGGTTCTCCTCGGCTTGTGCCCGTCACTGACCAGATACTAGTTTTCAATAGAAGGCCTACTGGACCTTTAGGGTCCCTTCCTTAGTTACCTATCACTTTGGGAGGGAAAACTATCTGTATTGATTTCATGGTCGTCCAAGGTCCCTTAGATTTTAATCTACTCCTTGGACGTGATTACGTCTATGCAATGAAGGCTGTAGTGTCCTCACTCTCCCGAGTGATGTATTTTCCCCATCATGGGAATATTGTGACCATCGATCAGCTTTCCTTTGTGACGCCCACTCATTGCATGACTCCTAGTCACTAGACTTCCCTAAATGTTTCACATGTTTTAGTGGTTTATTCCCCCTAGGGGGGGAATGCTTAGAGCAAAGTTCTATTCCGGTGTCAAGCTCGTTAAAAAATGAAACCATTTTCTCAAGCATAATTTACTTTTGGTTTTAATCTTTTGTAAAAATGAAACCAACCATCATTTCAAGCATAGTTTACTCTTGGTTTTAAGCTTGTGCAAAAATGAAACCAACCATCATTATGAGCATGGTTCTCTTTCTATGTCAAGCTCGTTAAAAAATGAAATAGGCTCCCACAAGCATAGTTTATTATTTGTTTCAAGCTCGTTAAAAAATGAAACTGACCCTCAAGCGCAGTTTACTTTTGGTTTTAAGCTTGTGTAAAAATGAAACCAATCCCAAGCATAGTTTACGTTCGGTTTCAAGGTTGCGTAAAAATGAAACTACCTTCGAGCATAATTTTTTTCTATTTTAAGCTCATTAAAAAATAAAAAGGACCCTTTCAAGCATTGTTATTATCTATTTCAAGCTTGTGTAAAAATGAAATAGATCTCCCTTCCATTTGTTCGAGTCTCTCGCTAGAGTTAGGATTTGAACCTTCATTTCATCTGCCTAGGTCACTAGGTCCTGGTTCTCCCTACCCCCCCTGGTGAACGCATTTGGATTAGTAACCAGGATTTTTGGGTAAGGAAGAAGAGTAGTCAGATGAAACGAAGCTTGGGGGCATGTTTAGCCGTTAGCAGTCATGCTGGGGGCATTTACCAACCTCTGGTCATCATGTTGGGAAGGAACCCGTCAATGGGCCTTAACTGTGAGCATAGTTTACCATTGGCTTCAATCTCATTAAAAAATGAAACCATTATTCTGACCAAAGTTCTACTCCTATGTCAAGCTCGTTAAAAAATGAAACATATCATTTCCCTTTGAGTCGAGTCTCCTCGTAGACTTAGTACCTCTGGAAGTTACGTTGAAGTCAACTCGACCGCCTCTCCACACCACGTTGGAGCTAAGTCACTTACTTCTAGAAATCATGCTGGGGGCATGTACCAACCTTTGGATTTCATGATGGGAAGAAGTTCACCATTGGGAACATTTTTTAGCATACTTTCCTTTTTAGGTTTCGAGCTCATTAAACCATGAAAATTATCCTGAGCATAGCTCATTTTCTATTACAAGCTCGTTAAAAAATGAAGCAGACACCATGAGCATTCTTCCAACCTATCTTTGAGCTCTTTAAAAATAGTAAGATGGTGTTTGAGCTTACTTTTCACTTTTTTCGTGCTCTGGTTAAAACATGAAAAGTAGTTTGAGCTTACTTTTTCCTTTTTCGTGCTCTGGATCCAAACATGAAAAAGATTCTGAGTGCTTTTGATACCATTATCGTGCTCATTAAACAAATTGGAGTAAAAAGGTGTGTCTAACGAGTATAGGTTTATCACTTTATCCGTCCTCACTAGACTATTTACGGAAAAGGAACTATGCCGAGTTTACTTTTCCTTTGTCGTACTTGGTCATCAACCATGACAAAGTTGTACATGGAGTCCATAGTTAAGCTCTTTTCAGACTCCCTAAAATTGAAAAGATTTCCAAGTGATCTTGACTCTTTCACACTTGTAAAAGTATTTGAAAGGTCATCTCCCTAGTGATAGTTTACCCCTTTTTTGGACTAGGGGGCACTACTTATGAAAAAGGAATACTCCAGCCAATCATGAGTGGAAGAGTCCTCTCCCGCGTTGTTTTACCCTATTTCAGGTGATGAGGCTAACTTTACGAAAAAGGACCGTTGGAGCCTTCTTTAGTTCTTTTCAGACTCTCTAAACATGAAATGACGATCGAGTTTTCCTTCCTTGGACTTGTTAAAATTCAACATCGAAGGGCCCACTTTGAGTCGAACCCCTCCTTTCTCAGGTTCGTAAAACATGTGAGATTGGAGTCATCTATGAGATGAGCTATACCGAGCATCTGTTATCCTCCTCAAGCTCGTAAAAAAACAAAGAGGTACTCGTCCATCATGTTGGGGGAAAATGGCAAAATGAGTCTAGCTTACCTTATTGGAAGCTTGTGAAGCACCACCTTTGAACATGGCATGCATCCTCACCTTGTCTGTTTTGGGTAGTCAGTCTTGTCGATAGTGTCATCATTATGATCATGTGTCCTCATTATTGCTATGAGTTCACACTTCCTGTGGTTCTGTCTGTTCAAGTAGTCCCTGATGCCAAGCTCTGTTTCATGTCGTTATATGTTCAAAGGGTTATTACCTTGAGCCCACCTCTACTTCATGTCAAACCTTCCCTTTGTTCCAGTACATATTCTATTGTTTCATCGGTCCATACTATCTCTCGTTCTGATTTCATGTCGATGATGTGGGAATCATTATGGCCCACCTTCGATGAGTCTATTCCTGTCGACACCAAATCACTATCTAGGAATTAGGCTTAGGAGTCAACCACTAGTACCTTGGTACCTGCATGCCTCTGGCAGGTTTCCTCATATTCGACAGTAGGTTTTCATCAATGACCTCTGATTGAATGATCTCTCGGATGCTTGACATTAACTCCTTTATTCGCATTTCGTTGAGATGTACTATAGATACCTTGGGGATCATCGTCATCATTGGTGATTTCCCTCACATTTGTTAACGGTTCACATCATTGACCGGTAATCAAATGGTTTCTACCATGTTTGAATTCAACACCTTGTAATCACATGGCTAGATTTGTATCGTTTGCGATCGGGTAGAAGACCATGGACACCCTTTTGTATTTTGATTACGTCCAGTTTGCAATGGAGATTTCCTCTGTATTGTCACACAGATCCACTTTTGTATTGGTCGTGGCTGTGTCATTATTGTCTTATGGATCTACGCTTGTTCATAGTAGCCATGATTTGTCTACAGTCTATATTATCTCAGTACTCATGGATCTACAATGTATTGGTTGGCAGCCATGCTTTGAGTCATTTGTTTTCGAGCATGGGAATGCCCGCCTCGGTGGTATATTTGATATTTTGTTTCTATTTTAGCTCCTTGTTGCTCCCCTCAATGCTATCTCCAAATCATATTTATAAAGTCTTTCAGCCATCAGTCTCTTTTGACCTCACACTTTAGGGGGCATCTATTATACCTCAATATTACACATTATATATTAGTGTCGCATCCTTGCATTACAGACCTAAACGACAGTTTCCCTTAAAGATCATCTGAACATCCAGACTGAAAACCATTGACTAAATACTGAAAGAAAAACCTTTTTCTGCCATCTGCCATCCCAACTTAGCCCTGTTTGTGAGCACTACCACTCCCTGCACATCTACAGGGGCGCAGTAGTCAGCACTACCGTGCTTTGCTCCTTCTCTGGGGTGCGATACTACCGCGTTATGCTCAGTTATAGGGGCGCGGTAGTCTGAAATTAGCCTTTTTGCCTTGGATTTTGGGATTTCGATCTTCGAGGAGATTTTGTTGGGATCACCACCTTTGGTTCAATCCTAACTCCTTCTCTGTTTAGCTGGCTTGATCCACTAAACCCTCCATAGATACACACTTCTCTCTTGTTGATTATCCTTTCCATGTGCTATAAGAGAGAAGCCTTCCATGAGCCAAAGGAAGGACTTTTGGGGCATCAAACCTATGATCTTCAGACTTCTACAGAGATAGCTAGAGGAAGCACTTGGAGCTGGAGGATTGGATTGGATATCAAGCAACCTTTGTAAGCACTCTTCAAGTTTGTAATAAAAGAGAACTTGTCTTGTTTTTCCCATTTCATGTGTATTGTATGGATCTTTGATATGAAATGTATCTAGTTTAGATTTGATTTTAATCTTTGCTTCAAGGTATTTGGAAGCTTGTATGCTTGGTCCTTGTTTGGTTTCAACAGGTTCTATATTGGAGCTTTGGGATCAAGAGTTAGAAGCGGGATAAATGTCGAATTGAAAGGTGAGTTATGTCTTTCATTTCTTCTGAATGCATTTAATCTTGTTGTGGAAATTAGTTCAGGAAATTCAAGGTAGCATTTGTTTAGTTTTGTCTTATCTTAGATTCAATTAAAATCTGCTTTAATTTAAGAGAATTCTGACTTATCCGTAGGGAAGAACTCTACCAACAACGGCTTAGCAGAAATGAGATCAGAGATGGAGGCTTATACAACGAGCTAAAATCATGGAAGCTGGCATCATGATCATTAGCAAAAGCGGGATCATAACAGATGCATATGCAACTTGAACACAAAAATGGGAGCCTTATTAGGGATGGCCAGAAATATATGAGGAAGAAAGATATGAGGCTTCTTCTCAAAGTCATGGTAAATCTAAAAAGGATCTCGAGCCTATGAGAAAAACTCAGCGTGGGCACCAAAATGGCATAAGGGTGCTGACTAGGGTGACCCATGTTAGGTAGGCTCTGCTGTCGGACTGGTGCACAATGCATAAAGAGATGGCTAACACACCAATATCCAATAGGTTCGACCCTATGGCAAATTCAGATGGAAAAAGGTTCAAATGCAACATAACAGTGGGGAAGCCTAAACCTATATGCAAGGTTTCAAATATACCTGACATGGTCGCACAAGATGTCGAAAAGGATGAGTAAGCAAGTATAAATCCAGCTAAGAATCCTGTCTCCAAGAAACATTATTACCAAGATCATATCTAAAACATATGTAAAGAAAGAACCGATACAAGTCACTGTGGTAGAAATACTTTAAACTTCACTATCATCAACAATAGGCATAAACAAGGCAGAGTTTTCAAATGAAAATTCTATAGTACCCAAACCCAAGGACTTACAATCAACAAGATCAACTTCAGGATGAAGATCAAAGTTGAAGGACATGATGGAATATTCAGAAACAAATTCATCATCACAGGAGTTGAAAATTCTAGTAGCAGAATCAAACTTAGCAGGAACACCGATTTGTGGATCTATAGGAGAGTCCAACGACTCAAGAGTAGGAAGATCAGACTTTAAGGTCAAACCGGGGCTGGACATAACTGTGACTGGATCAACATCTAAATGAATGGAAGACTGTACTATTGACTCTAGGAAAACTTCATCGGAAGGAATTATATCATCCCAGATAGAACACATATCTAAACATTCAGATGGAGGTGTCACTTGGTCAAAAGTTGGGACTAAGTCCCGAGATGGTAAGCATGAACTCAGAGACTTCTTCTTAGTAGCAGTTGAACTCAAGGAACAATATGCCACGTAATTCCCATGTGACATAGTAGTGCCTAATGACAAGAGATTTGACTGGTCTACAGTTGGGTAATAAGGAGGATCAACGAATGCAAGTTGGTCGATAGTGACAATGCTTTCGTTATGAAGAGATTGCATCACATGAAAAAGCGTAGACACCACAGCATGCATAACATAAATGTAATCATGCCCGAGGATCATATCAAAGTCCATAGGGTCCTTTAGAACCATAAAATCAACAAAGACTATTTTTTCACCCAAAGTAACAGGTACTTGATGGAGGAATCCGATCAGTTCACTAGGTCTTCTATCGAAGGTCAACGGCCAATTAACAACTGGAATAACATTAGGGAAACCCAAATCTCTCCAAGCATAAGCGGACAATATACTAACAGAATCTCCTTCATCTACAATGCATCAAGCAACCATATGGTTCCTGATATCAAACTTTATCTGGAAAGGTGTCGAAGAAGGAAGACAAGGTTCGGCTAGACTATTCCAATCAAAGGAAACAATGATATGGCTTGGTAGGGCTCACATGGCACAGATGAAGTGCTCCCTTTTTCAGGAACATCCAAACTTGTAATGCAGAAGACTTCCGGGACAAGTGAATCAATCTCCAAATGACTGATGGGATCGATCGAAGATTGCATCGATTCGATCACCTCACTCTCTGAAGGAAGAGTGGGGTCGACCAAAGATTGCATTGGTTCAACCACTTTATCAACCAAAGTTTGATCTGACTGTAGGGAAACTATAGACAACTCAGGAGAAGAAATTCCTTCAGACATGGACCACACTCTTCGTGCCTCTAGAATGGTAGGGCATCAGTGAGTAAGGTGATCTCCCTTACAAAGTTTACAAGGGAACTTTGGTTTCCTTCCTATAGGTTTAGACTCCTTTACAATGTCATTACTCTCAGCATGACTAGCATTGGCTGACAACTTGCCCCAAGCATGACTAGCAGTGGCTGGTTGCTGAGAAGCAGAAGAATTTTGAACTAAGGACCACACTTTTTGCACTTCTGGAAGTACATGGCACAAGTAAGTAAGACAGTCTCCCTCACAAAACTTGCAAGGGAACTTATACTTCTTTTTATTGGGTTTGTCGACAATGTCAACTCCCTCAGCATGACCTACAGTGGCTGATCTGGTGTCTCCAATATGACTCACAGGAACTGGTGACTTGTCATTAATATGACTAGCAGTGATCAATGACATGTCACCAACATGACTGACAATGGTTGAATACAAAATTTCAGTGTGATTTTCAGTGACTAAAACGTTTCTCGCAGCATGAACTCCAATGGATGGGTAGGTGCCCCTGCATGATTTGCAAAGGCAAAGTGCTTGCCCCCCTGTTTTGGCATCCTCTTCCTATTCTTCCTCCGTCTATTCCTTTTAGATTGCTGGTTACTAGTATTGCTACTTTTTCCACATGAGGTAGAAGGAGGAGGAGAAGATGTTACTGGAAAAGAAGGCCCAGGGTTCTGATGCTCTTGATTTGAGGTGCTTACAAAAGAAGCATCAGGAGCATGCAAGTCATTCGGAGTGGAAAACAACCAAACCAACAACCCAATAGTGAATCCAGGAAGATTTAAAGTAACCATTAAGGGAGTACCAATGTTTCGAATGAATGGAACACCACAAGGATCCCCTAGAACAAGGGTTTGTTGATTGGCGCTCACCGGAATGCTAGACATAGTTTCCTGCTCAAATGAGCAAGAAATTCTCTAAGGAAAACTAAGACAAGTAGCACAAAGAGAACACCACTAAAAAAGGTCCTAAGTAAATCAAACTAGGAAAACAAATGCCTTCTAGAGAAGAGTCTGGGATGATGAGGGTCCATAACAGATCAATGAAGGAAGAAGGACAGTTACCCGGGGTCCACAATACAATGACTAAGGGTGCAAGTGCTGGAATCACCCAACCGCCCTCCCAAAGACCTGCAAGGGATTTCCTCCCATGTTTGTCCTAGGTACAACAGATATAACCCTTTTCCATCACATGTGTATGATCCTATGGTCAGATACTAAGGATACCACCACATCGAAAAATCCTGGGGGAACAGTCACTAGTCGAATTAGAAGGTGTGGGTAGGGTAACTGAGCCCAAAACTCAAAAGACTCCCCAAACGCAATCCGATCCTGGTATATGCTCAAAACAGAAAGTAGGAGGTTTATTCTCAACAATCTGATCTCACAGGACCTATTGCATAGATCCCAGGCAAGTTTTGAATGAGGTGGGTTTACCTGTGATAGTCAAACTACGATTTTTGCATAATCTGTGATCTTGGGTGGTTTAAGGTGTTTTAAACCCAAGATCCTAACCAAAAATAGTTGGTGAATAGTGTAAACCTAGAGAAGAAAATGTTACTAGTACATTTTATTAGGGTTCATTTTAAAGGTTATTTGCTTACTCAAAAAGGTAGTGGGTGTGTGAGAGTGGTTATAACCGAGATAGAATACTGCAATGAAATGCTTACCACTAAACAAATCTTTTCTTTTCAATGCAAGTCTTAAAGATACGATCTAGAATGCATTTGCAAATGCAATTTTTTGTCTTTTCGAATGCAAAAAGATAAAAATAAAGTCTAAATGTACAAAATTAAACTCAAAACCTAAGTATGCAAAAGAAAATTTCTTCTTTTTGATGCAAAGCACTTTCAAATCCTTTAAGCCACTTGCAAGGTACTCTACTCAGAAAATAAATCAATTTTTTTTTTGTGCTTTTCAAAGGTAAGAAAAACTGAAATTGAAAGTAACCTACTATCAAAGCCAAAACAAATAACTTTCAGGTTTCCTTATTGAAATAGTAAAAGCTACCAATACGACTTTCAGATTCTTATTGATGTAAGCATGCCAACCATTGGGAAAAGCATACGAAACTTACTTTTAGACCCAAACAAAGCAAATGAACTACAAACAATTATGGTTGGGAAAGTTAGGTCTACACATAAACAGTGCAGTCAAGGTCCTGAACAACAGCAAAGACACTTGAGCTTTAACTACAAAAAGAAAACTAAAAGCATAAGGGAGGATAAGAAACCAATCTAAAGAGAAATTTCACTCAAATAGATACAAACAGGTTCAAGTAGAATCAATAGATTTCAAATCCAGTGGAAATGGAGCAAGCACATTCAGTCAGACTCAAATCAGGGTATAAAACACCAAACTAGTCCACAACCCCCCAACTTGGGTCAACAAGCCCCAAAAACTTTTGAAACAAGCCCAAATTGATCAAAGAAGGTCCAAATCATGAACATAGAATCAGTACAAGGATAGGATACCACTTATAGTGGTTTAACTCAGACCTAGGGTCATCAGGGACCCCAAAAAATGCAGCCACAGCCCACCCAAAACAGATCAAAACTCAAAAACTCAATTTTAGAAGAAAAACGCTACTGTGCAGAGATAAACCAGCATTTTTCTGGAGAAAAAGCTACTTTGCAGAGATAAACCAACATTTTTTTGGAGAAAAAAGCTAATGTGTTAAGCAAAAAGCAGCATTTTTCGGGAGAAAAAAGCTACTGTGTTAAGCAAAAGCAACGTTTTTTTTGGAAAAGTTGAATAAATAGGGATAAAACCCCCCACACCTGAGCTAGTAATGGTTTGGAAGGGTCTGTAAGAGCTAAGGAGGGTCAAACAGAGCTTAATAACTGATTCTAATCAAGAAATTGAACAAAGACCTTCAAACAAGAATGAAGAAATGACCTTGGATACCCCTAAGCTAGGCTTTCCCTAGCGGAGTCGCCATTCTATTGTGATGGAAATACACCTATAGTTTAGGGGAGAAACTACCAACTTCAGGTATGAAAGATAGACATACAAATTTTTTGCAAGTACAACTAGTAAGCAAAGAGATTAGGGTTAGAAAGATGTGCACCTTATTCAGAAGGTTTACCCAAGCCTCTCTCTTCCTTGCTCTTCAATGCTATTCAGTGTCGCAATGCCCACACCTGCAAAACAACTTCATACCTTTCTCAAATACATTTGACTACATCTATAAGATTGATATTGATAACAGAAGAAGACATCAAACTATGAACAAACTGTAATCAAATTTGAGACACACATAAGTAAGTCATATTTGGAAAGGGAAGAACATCTGATCTTTATTAATGAATGAAGCAAGTACATAAAATTATACCCTCCTTCAAGTTTTGAACTTCACGAAACCTATATTCAAGGTCTCCTGCTTCTGTTCTCCAAGGATCCCAACCTCTAATCAGTTGTGCTAGGGTTTATCAGAAACTGAGGCACAAGATGTTAGCTTTTCAGAATTTACTTCAATTTGATGTAGGATCTTAACTGAGAGAAAAACGTGTACAACATATCTACAAAATATCAATCATGGACACAATAATGAAAGCACACAACAGACATAGAGTTTACTTGGAGAAAACAATCAGGTGAAAAAACCCCAATAACTTCCTCAAAGATAGATAGAGCAATGATACAACCCAAGCATAAGATATAAACATCTCCTAGTAGCAGCTTCACCTCCTCCACAAGTGCACCACTCTCCAAAGAGTGTATGTGAGAATATAATGATGAAATAGAGTGCCTCCCGCACTCTATTTATACTTGAATTGACTTGCCTAATAACCTTTACTAGGTCGGCCTCAACTTAACCACATAACACAATGCTGACTGGGCTGACACCCAATAGGGTGGTCTAATAACCCTTTGAACCACATGGCTGACCCCCACTAAGGTTGTCTAATAACCCTTCAACCCACATGACTTATACAGGTCCGACCCCAACAAGGTGGTCTAATAACCCATCAAGTATAAGTTACGGCACTTACAATATAAATGACGACACTTCCGTATAGAGGAATAATACCATCTGCATCAAGTATAAGTTACGACACTTACAATATAAATTATGACACTTCCGTATAGAGGAATAATACCATCTCAATAGGAGTACAATATACATATATGAAATAGATGGGTGAAATACATTCCAAAGTTACATATACATCAACACTCCCTCTTAACTACGAAGGTATTTCCCGACATATGTCTTCTAGCACAAGTATTCTTCTCTATATCATCATCATTGGATAATCGTCATCGATTCATCATCATCGTCACTGCTGCTGCTATCTGAATCAATCTTTGAATCTACTCGTCATAGGAATTTCTACAGAGCCAGTCCTTTTTCATATTGGATGTAGTCCCACCACCTGCAGGTCTTCATCATCACTGGCCATAATGTGGAATACTCACGACTTATTACGTGCCTCAACAAAACCTCGAAAGAGCATCCCAGGACTGATTACGAGCACACTGCTTAACCTATAGGATCTCCCAGGATCTTTTACATGTTGACCTTCACAAAACCTACTCAGAGCATCCTAGGATGTTACGAGAAAACCGCTCTACCTGTCTAGATCTCAATAGAGCATCCCAGGCTGTTACGAGCACACCACTCTACCTGTCTGGATTTTAAAGGATCTTTTCTATGTGAACTTTCGCAAAACCTACTCAGAGCATCCCAGGATGTTACGAGAAAACCGCTCTACCTGTCTGGATCTCGATAGAGCATCCCAGGATGTTACGAGCACACTGCTCTACATGTCTGGATTTTAAAGGATCTTCTCTATGTGAAACTATAGAAAAACCTACTCAGAGCATCCCAAGATGTTACGAGCAAACTGCTCTACCTGTCTGGATCTCGATAGAGCATCCCAGGCTATTACGAGCACACCTCTCTACTTGTTTGTATTTTACAGGATCTTTTCTATGCTACCTGCACAACCTGTCCATGGCCACAGAGTATCAAGATGATACTCACCATACATCATCCTGATGTACATCATCACATGATCAACCTAATCATCATCATAGCATCATCCGGATGCATATCATCTAGAGCAACATCCTAAAGCTTGTCATCTGTGATCATCCTGATCATCATCATAGCATCAACCTGATGCATATCATCTGGAGCAACCTCCTGAAGCTCATCATCTGTGATCATCCTAATCATCATCATGGCATCAACCTAATGCATATCATCTAGAGCAACATCCTGAAGCTCGTCATCTTTGATCATCCTGATCAAAGCGGAATATCCATCTGATGCATACAAAGTATCTACCTGATACATATCATCATACATGATCTACCTAATCACACAAATGCATCCATATAATATACATAATGCATCCACCTGATACATACATAAGTAAATGATCTACCTGATCATACAAGTATCCACCTGATACATATACAAATACATGATCTATCTAAGCATACAAGTATCCACCTGATACATATACAAATACATGATCTACGTGATAATACAAGTATCCACCTAATACATATACAAATATATGATCTACCTAATCATACAAGTATCCACCCGATACATATACAAATATATGACTTACCTGATCATATCCCACATCCAACTTGATGCATATACATATACATGATCCAACTAATCATAACAAGCATCCAACATGATGCATATACAAATACATGATCAAACTGATCAGAGCATCCAACTGATGCATATACAAAGCAGTAACTGGAGCATTGTCCTGATGCTCATCATCCAGCGCTTACATCCACAGCCATGGGAAGGATCCTCCTTTCACCATCCTTGGAATGGCTCCAACAGATGTGTCCATCACTTCTTCCTCGAAGTGTCATCGATCTGAAGAACACCAAGCCTCTCTCTGAAGTACTCATACTTCACTCTGGCTAGTGGTTTCGTTAGTACATCTAAAATCTGCTCATCTGTCTCAATGTACAGGAGCTTCACTGCTTCTCTCAGCACCATATCCCTGATATAGTGATATTTGATCTCAATGTGTTTTAACCTATCGTGGAACACCAGATTCGCAAACAGCTTCACACAACTCTGGTTGTCACAAAAGATACCAGTAGCCTCCAGCGGGAGATCATATAACTCAGACAGTAGCTTCCAAAGCCATACTTCCTCACAACTATCTGAACAAGCTGCAAAATACTCTACTTCAGCTGTACTCAGTGCTACGCAAGACTGCTTCCTGCTAAACAAAAAGATCACACCTGATCCCATACTGAAGCAGCACCCAGAAGTGCTCTTCCTATTTGCAGCACTGCCTACCCAATCTGAATCAACATAACCCTGCAGGTTAAAATTTTGATTCGCATCATACTTGAGCCCATAATCAATTGTACCTTTTGTTGAGATATTGTAACTTCAAAGAATATTATATTTGTACTTTATTATTCTGGAGATGTTTCATTCCTCCGTGAAGATCTTATTGTATATCCGGAGATGTTTATTCCTCCGTCGGAATGTGGTAACTCGGGTTATTAGACTTCCCTAGTGGGGGTCGGCCCTGTATGTGTCATGTGGGTCAAAGGGTTATTAGACCACCCTAGAGGGGTCGGCCCAGTCAGTTTTAGTGGGGTATTTAACCCATTTGTTAAATACGAGCATACATGTACTTGTGTAAAAGATATGTCAGAATAGTGTATAAATAGAGGAGGTGTGTTCCTCATTTGACACACACACTCACTTAAGGATAGAGCACTTGTGGAGGAGAGGTCTGCTATTGTGGAGGAGGAGATCATGTCTCAGGGTTTCATCTTTGTATATTGCTGGTCATCTATATTGAGAAAGCTTTGCTGGGTTTTCTACCCCATGAGGGTTTCCCAGGATAAATCTTTGTCTCTTGTGTTTATGCTATGCTTGTTGTTTCTTCAGTGATCCTGTATATGATATTATTGTGAAATGGAATGTAATGCTGCTATTTTATGTCTTAGCATATTAAATCTTAACATGGTATCAGAGCTAACCTGAAGGAAGACAAGGTATGGCACTTACGACACTTGCTTTACTTACGACATTTTGAAGGTTAGGGTTTTACATAGCAAAAACCAGTCATCGTGGAACTTTCGCTATAAATCCATTTATCAGAAGGGTCAAGGTCTGAAAATTTTACAGGTCAAATATAACATCCCCAAGTACCTTTTGTCCAAAGGGTACCCTCAGATTCGTTTTACTTTATGAGTTATGATCAGTACAAGTTAGGGTTTCTGCCTCTTCCAGATCTCAGTCAAAATCAGGTGACATTGGAAAAAAAGTCATAACTTGGGATAGGAAGCTCCAAATGAAATTTCATAAAAAGTGATAGGTAGAACACAGACTGCACTATCTCAAGAAACTTTTTTCAGAGGCCGAAGGTGAACCAGTGACACGTGGCATGCCGTACAAGTTTTCTCTCCGGTTTTATCCCATAAACAGGTCACGTTGCGACACTTGGTATAACTCTCTCTCAGAAAATCCAATTGAGGTCAGACCTATCAGGATGGAAAGAAAACAGGGAGAGATATCTCAAAAAAAGTTTTCAGAGGCTGAAGTTCAAACAGTGACACGTGGCACACCGTACAATTTCGCTCTCCTGTTTTATCCCATAAACAGGTCACGTTGCGACACTTGGCATAACTCTCTCTCAGAAAATCCAATTGAGGTCAGACCTATCAGGATGGAAAGATGACAGGTCAGACTACTGCAGAAAACGTTTTCAGACCCTGTAGAGAAAAAATTTCAGAGTTATAGCAGAAACAATCAGGTGCATATTTCTGTCAAAACAGAATTTTTTTGGAGCACCTTTATTCATGGCTTCCGGAAATTAGGGTTTTGGAGAAAGTTAGAATTTTTGAATCGGAGTCCACGGCTGAATGCTACTCAGAAAAATCAAAATTTAGAGACCAAGATCGAATTTTTTGATTGGGTAGAAGACCGGGCTTGATCAAACCCTAGTTCGGGATTTTGATCAGAAAGATGGAAAATTAGGGCTTCAGCAAAAGTTGGAATTTTTTAAGTCTGTAACCACGGCTGGAAGCTCCTCAGAAAAATAAGAGTTTAGAGCCTTGGATCGAACCTTTTGATTGGACAAAAGGGTGGGCTTCATCAAACCCTAGTTTGGGTTCCTGTCTAGAAGATCCAGAAGTTTCGAAGGCAATTTTGAGGGGTCAAATTTTGGAGATTTCAAAAGTGAAGTATGCTAGTTTGATCAGCTCAGCAAGACACATCCTTCCATCCATTCAAATGCATGAAAGTCAAAGATTGAATTTTTAGGGTTTCTCTAGAAAGCCCTAATCAAGCTCCAAATCAAGTTTCAGGGGGAGTTGAGGCTAAGTCCTTACATAAGAAGACTACAAGAAGTCTCAACAGGTATGACTTAAGGAGGTTCAGGTATGTCTTGAAATATGATTCTTGATTAAGTTAATAATGTGTTTGTCTTCATATTATTTATTAGTACAATCTTGATTATTGTTAGAATTGTCTTATCACCCTAGTAACAGTATGAATGCATGTGAATGATCGAAGACATTCATTGATTAGGGCTATATGATTGTACTAATGCATTATGGTGTTGTGTGAGGTTGATGTTGTCTGCTAACAAGATACAGGTACATCACAAAAGACAAATCAAGTTCCATGACCATGACAACATGAAGACAAAGACTCATCCATAATATTTGTTCTACTTATGAGGTATGTATGACTTTGTTATATTATGCTTAACCTATGAGACATGCAGGTTCTAGCTCATGATCTATAAATCATTGAAGAGATTGTTTAGGTATGTTGTACATAACTAATCCAGATATGTTTTCTTATGTCAAGTTAGAATCTTACCTTGTGTTAGGATCCCTTATATAAGTATACTTGGTATGATTGGTTATGCTTATTCATAAAGTTAGTAATCAAGGGTTTATGCATATTATGTCTCTTGTCTTGATGATTTAATTAACCAGAAGAGTACTATGATCAAACAAGAATATGCATGAGTAAAAGAAGACTTCCTTGAAACCCTGAATACTAATGATCATGACTATACATATTCAAGATTATTTAGAATTAGAATGTTTGGAGAATATACTAATGAATGTATGTTTGTGTATGAGATCAGGAGGATGACACTAGTGCACACTTGAGCATGCACAGTGGTACATAATGAATACAAGTTCAAAAGACATATAGAAGATCAAGCGGGAGGCAACCACACAAACATAAAAGATAAGTATTTGAGTTGTTATTTGAAATAGTAAATGATATTGCTTGTATGCATATTTGTATTCCTAGAATATATCATGCTGAGTGTAAACATTCATAGAGCATTGAACAATATACTACTAATATGCATATGATTGGTAAGTTGGACAAACATTCCGTTGTTGATTTTCTAGAATGAAACCTCTTTGCTGACATGCTGAGAGCTGTGCACACTCTCGATAGTATGTTCTGGTAGAGATGGAAGGCATCTAGATAGCCACAATATGCATATAGGATATGGGAAAGTGTTGTGCCAAAGTATTGGTCAAAATAGTTGCATAACTATGTAAATGATATCTGTATGCATAATAGGTTATCATGTCAATATGATTTGATGATTATGAAGTATTACTAATCATGTATTTAATTTTGATTTGTAGGAAAGATCATGATGAATGATGAACATTGAACAAGCGATGGATGTTAAACAAAAAAAGAAGATTTTCAAATCAAACACACTATAGAAGGCTTGTGGCTAGAAGATTCTCTTAGAAAGAAGAAGAGAATCATGATGAGATGTTTGCTCCAAGTGGCTAGATAAGACCATTCTCTTAATGGTGTAATTAAAGAAGAAGTGTAAATCAGGTTCTGTATGGGTTCCCAGGATCGATAGTAATTGATGAGAATACATGTGAGGATTGCATCATCCTTGAACACAAGTTCTAAAGTGAGCGGTAGACAAGTGTCTCCGAGAAAGAAGAGGGATTGTATCATCCTTGAACACTTGTTCTAAAGAAGAGCCGTAGATGTATGTCTTCGAAAATGAAGTCCTTGGTGGACATGAGAGGATTGGATCATCCCTGGACTTCAGTCCGAAAGAAGAGTCGTAGACGTATGTCTTCGAGAATGAAGTTCTTGGTGAACATGTGAGGGGATTGGATCACCCCTGGACTTCAGTCCGAAAGAAGAGCCGTAGACGTATGTATTCGTGAATGAAGTTCTTGGTGAACATGTGAGGGGATTGGATCATCCCTGGACTTCAGTCCGAAAGAAGAGCCGTAGACGTATGTCTTCGTGAATGAAGTTCTTGGTGAACATGTGAGGGGATTGGATCATCCCTGGACTTCAGTCTGAAAGAAGAGCCGTAGATGTATGTCTTCGAGAATGAAGTCCTTGGTGGACGGTTGAGGATTAAGTCATCCTTGGACGTAGTCCTAAATGCACGGTTGAGGATTAAGTCATCCTTGGACGTGGTCCTAAATGTACGATTGAGGATTAAGTCATCCTTGGATGTGGTACTAAATGTACGGTGGAGGATTAAGTCATCCTTGGACGTGGTCCTAAATGTACGGTTGAGGATTAAGTCATCCTTGGACATAGTCCTAAATGTACGGTTGAGGATTAAGTCATCCTTGGACGTAGTCCTAAATGTACGGTTGAGGATTAAGTCATCCTTGGACGTGGTCCTAAATTTACGATGGAGGATTAAGTCATCCTTGGACATGGTCCTAAATGTACGGTTGAGGATTAAGTCATCCTTGGACGTGGTTCTAAATGTACGGTTGAGGATTAAATCATCCTTGGACAGTAAATCCAGTAATTCCGAAAGGAAGGATAGTCCTAAATGAATTGAGTGGATTAAATCATCCTTGGACATTAAATCTAGTAATTCCGAAAGGAAGGATAGTCCTAAATGAATTGAGTGGATTAAATCATCCTTGGACAGTAAATCCAGTAATTCCGAAAGGAAGGATAGTCCTAAATGAATTGAGTGGATTAAATCATCCTTGGACAGTAAATCCAGTAATTCCGAAAGGAAGGATAGTCCTAAATGAATTGAGTGGATTAAATCATCCTTGGACAGTAAATCCAATAATTCCGAAAGGAAGGATAGTCCTAAATGAATTGAATGGATTAAATCATCCTTGGACAGTAAATCCAGTAATTCAAAAGGAAGGATAGTCCTAAATGAGATTGAGTGGACTAATCATCCTGTAAATAGATTGGGATTGCCTCGTCCCTAGACATGGTGAGATGTCTTAAAGTGATAAGGACTAATCATCCTGTAAATAGATTGGGATTGCCTCGTCCCTAGACATGGTGAGATGTCTTAAAGTGATAAGGACTAATAATCCTATAGATAGATCGGGATTGCCTCATCCCTAGACATGGTGAGATGTCTTAAAGTGATAAGGACTAATCATCCTGTAAATAGATTGGGATTGCCTCGTCCCTAGACATGGTGAGATGTCTTAAAGTGATAATCACTAATCATGCTGTAAATCGTTTGGGATTGCCTCGTCTCTAGACATGGTGAGATGTCTTAAAGTGATAAGGACTAATCATCCTGTAATTAGATTGGGATTGCCTCGTCCCTAGACATGGTGAGGTGTCTTAAAGTGATAAGGATTGATCATCCTGTAAATTGATATGGATTGCATCATCCATAGACATGAGAGTTGTCTTAAACCGAGAGGGACTGATCATCCCGTAAGCGGATCAGGATTGTATCATCCTTGGACCTATGTCCTAAAGTGAGAGGGATTGATCATCCCGTAATTGGATCTTGTGTGTTGCAGGGTATGCTGCTATTGTGTATCTTGTATTGATGAGGATACTTGTATTGATGATATGTATACTTGTATTGATGAGGATACTTGTATTGATGATGTGTATACTTGTATTGATGAGGATACTTGTATTGATGATGTGTATACTTGCATTGATGAGGATACTTGTATTAATGATATTTATACTTGTATTGATGATGTTGTTGATCGTGATGATCTAGATGACGATGTTGTTGATCGTGATGATCTAGATGACGATGTTGTTGATCGTGATGATCTAGATGACAATGCTGCTGATCGTGATGATCTAGATGACGATGTTGCTGATCATGATGATCTAGATGACGATGCTGCTGATCGTGTGATGACGATGCTGATGATCATGTGATGACGATGCTGATGATCGTGTGATGACGATGCTGATGATCGTGTGATGACGATGCTGATGATTGTGTGATGATGATGCTGATGATCGTGTGATGACGATGTTGATGATCGTGTGATGACGATGCTGATGATCGTGTGATGACGATGTTGATGATCGTGTGATGACAATGCTGATGATCGTGATGCTGATGACGATGTTGATGATCGTGTGATGACGATGCTAATGATCGTGAGATGATGATGCTAATGATCATGAGGATCCAGATGTTGATGTTGCTGTAGTTGTTCGACTGCTGCAAAAGATAAAGACTCAGTACTGAAGATGTTGATGTTCCAGTATTGAAGATGTTCCAGTAACTACTTGAGTTACTGATGATGTTGAGAAAGCTTCCAATGATGACGATGTTGTTGATCGTGATGATCTAGATGACGATGTTGTTGATCGTGATGATCTAGATGACAATGCTGCTGATCGTGATGATCTAGATGACGATGTTGTTGATCATGATGATCTAGATGACGATGCTGCTGATCGTGTGATGACGATGCTGATGATCATGTGATGACGATGCTGATGATCGTGTGATGACGATGCTGATGATCGTGTGATGACGATGCTGATGATTGTGTGATGATGATGCTGATGATCGTGTGATGACGATGTTGATGATCGTGTGATGACGATGCTGATGATCGTGTGATGACGATGTTGATGATCGTGTGATGACAATGCTGATGATCGTGATGCTGATGACGATGTTGATGATCGTGTGATGACGATGCTAATGATCGTGAGATGATGATGCTAATGATCATGAGGATCCAGATGTTGATGTTGCTGTAGTTGTTCGACTGCTGCAAAAGATAAAGACTCAGTACTGAAGATGTTGATGTTCCAGTATTGAAGATGTTCCAGTAACTACTTGAGTTACTGATGATGTTGAGAAAGCTTCCAATGATTTATAGATGTATCATGTATGATGTTGATGACTCCTTGCTCGTGCAGATGTTGTTATAATATCCTTCTCGTTAAGGGGGAGTGTTGAGATATTGTAACTTCAAAGAATATTATATTTGTACTTTATTATTCCAGAGATGTTTCATTCCTCCGTGAAGATCTTATTGTATATCCGGAGATGTTTATTCCTCCGTAAGAATGTGGTAACTCGGGTTATTAGACTTCCCTAGTGGGGGTCAGCCCTGTATGTGTCATGTGGGTCAAAGGGTTATTAGACCACCCTAGAGGGGTCGGCCCAGTCAGTTGTAGTGGGGTATTTAACCCATTGGTTAAATACGAGCCTACATGTACTTGTGTAAAAGATATGTCAGAGTAGTGTATAAATAGAGGAGGTGTGTTCCTCATTTGACACACACACTCACTTGAGGATAGAGCACTTGTGGAGGAGAGGTCTGCTATTGTGGAGGAGGAGATCATGTCTCAGGGTTTCATCTTTGTATATTGCTGGTCATCTATATTGAGGAAGCTTTGCTGGGTTTTCTACCCCATGAGGGTTTCCCAGGATAAATCTCTGTCTCTTGTGTTTATGCTATGCTTGTTGTTTCTTCAGTGATCCTGTATATGCTATTATTGTGAAATGGAATGTAATGCTGCTATTTTCTATCTTAGCATATTAAATCTTAACACCTTTTAGGTACCTTAGAATATGCTTTACAACAACGAGGTGAACATGTCTCAGATCTATCAAGTACTGGCTCAATGTGTTCACCGCAAAGCAAACATCTGGTCTCGTGTTCATCAGGTACATCAAGGACCCAATCATCTGACGATACACAGTGACATCAACCGGATCAGATGAAGCATCACATAGAAGCTTTAGGTTTGATTCCATAGGTGTGGCCATGGCCTTGCAGTCCATCATCCCGAACCTCTTCAGGATCTCTACTACATACTTCCCTTGTCCAAGGAATATTCCATCTGCATTATGCCACACCTCCATGCCTAGAAAGTAGTGCATCATCCACAAGTTCCTCATCTCAAACTTGATAGCAAGCTTCCACTGCATGTCGGCAATAAATCTATCTTCACCTGTAATAAAAAGGTCATCCATATACAAAAGTAGTATCACAGGATTGCCTTCCTCAACCTTGTAGTAAAGGTTGGAATCCACTTTACTCTTGGTAAAGCCCAAACTGGCTAGAAAGTTATCTGTCCTACCATACGAAGTTCTGCACATATATGACTTCCCATCATGTGTCTCAAAAATAAAGTGGCTGCTCCACATACACTTCCTCTTCGAATACACCATTCAAGAAATCTGTCTTGACATCCATCTGGTGTATCTTCCATTTCATCACTTTAGCTAGAGAAAGTACTGATCTGATGGAAGTGGATCTAGCTACAGGAGAAAAAAGTCTCTATGCTACCACCTGCAGCATGCTTGTTCTTATAGATGCATTTGGAAGTCACAACAGACTTCCCTTTATGTCTTGGGACTACATCCCAAACATCATTCTTCATGATTGACTAGAACTCCTCGATCATGGCATTCTTCCCGAATCCTGGGAACTTCAATATATTCAATATCTTCAATAGATAACTTTGTTGCTAAAACAAATGTTGTAGTCCTTCTTTTGTAGGTGCTCATATATGATCTTTCCTACAAAACAAGTTAAATTGCATGATTAGAAACATCTCATAGTTTTCAGAACAAATTCTTACACATAAAGAAATGTCATACAATCATGCAATTATTTTATTCAATATAACATTCATCCATATCCTGTAACTTTCTAGATGCCTTCCAATCTCTACCAGAACATTGTTAAGAGTTTGCACTACTCCCAACATGTCAGCAAAGAGGTTTCATTCTAGATAAGTAGCAATGGAATGTTGTATAGTGCCATAGGCCACTTACCCATCACATGCATATTAGTAGTATATTGTTCATTAATGCAATTATTCTAATATGCATAAGACACACCCTATGTCTAGGAACATAAGCATATACATAATTTGAACAATATTATTTAAACAAACAAATATGCAAGAAATGACAATTCAAATACTTATCTTTGTTTGGTTGTAGGGCGGATTCCCTCTTAGTCTTTGCTTCCTTTCTGCAACTCCATTTTGATGTAGATTGTGAGAAGTGGTCGACTCCCTCTGAATATCTGCATCCTTGCAAAAACTACTAGAGTGTGCTCCCACTTGATATTTGCTTCCTGGATTACTTGTCCTTGAACTTGTATCCATCCTCGATCCCTATGAATGCTTACAAGTATCATTATTGTGATAATCTCGAGATCTCATACATAATCATACATTTATTAGTATATTCTCAATACCATCAAAACACAATAATCTTAAGCATGTATAGTTTTGATCATTTCAAACAGAAATAATAAGCATTAGTATTCAAGGACTCTTATGGGTAGTCATACCATAAATTAAAGTAAGAAACATAATATTCCTAAACCCATGATTACTCAAACCTATACTTTCATGACTCTTATGGTTATTCATATCATCAATTAAGGTAAGAAACATAATATCAATCAATCCTATGCCTAAACCCATGTTTATTCAAGCCTATGAATAATCATTATCAATCATGCCATGTATACTTATATAAGAGATCCTATCACAAGTTAGGATTCTAACTTGATATAGGAAAAACATACCTGGATTAGTATGTTAGCTAGTAACCTGTATATCTCATAGGTTAACCATTATAGGACCAAGTTATACATACCTTGTAAATAGATCTTCTAAGTGATCCATGACAATGGATGAATCTTTGTCTTCATGTCACCATGGTCATATGTTCTTGAACTAGAACATGATTTGTCTTTCTTGGTGTACCTTTCATGTTAGCGGACAACATAAACCTCATACAACACCATAATGCATTAGTTCAATCATAAGTGTCAACACCCTAATCAATGAATATATTTTATCATGCATTCATAATTTTATTAAGGTGATACGACAAGTCTAAATTAAATCAAGATTGTACTAACCGTAGTAATATGAAGACAAACATACCATAAACTTAATCATGAAAAAATATTGAAACATACCTGGATAATTCATACCTGTCGAAATTTGCTTGTAATCTTCTTATCTAAGTCCTTAGCCTCATCTCCCTCTAAAACAGGAACGTCTTCACTTATGCAGGTGACCAATCCATTCTCTTCTAGGATTAACCCAATCCACTTGATTTGTAGGAGCTGGATCTAGAGATGGATTAGGATTTGTCAGAGAAACCCTAAAAATTAAAACTTTGAACTTCAAGCTTCTGAAAGGATAGAAAGATGCGCCTTGATGAGCTGATCAAGCTGATATATTCAAAATTTGAAAACTGCAAAGTTTCACGCCTCAATTTTGCCTTTGAAACTTTCAGATTCACTAAACATGACCCTGAACTAGGGTTTGATAAATCCCACCCTTCTTCCCAATCAAAAGGTTCGATCCAAAGCTCTAAGCTTCTATTTTTCTGAGGAGCTTCCAGCCGTGGTCACAGATTTCAAAAATTCCCATTTTTGCAGAAGCCCTAATTTTCCACTTTTCTGATCAAAGTCTCGAACTAGGGTCTGATCAAGCCCGGCCTTCTGCCCAATCAAAAATTCTGATCTTGGTCTCTAAATTTCAATTTTGATGAGTAGCATTAATCCATGGTCTCTGATTACACAAATTCCAACTTTCTCCGAAACCATAAATTCCCAAAGCCATGAATGAAGGTGCTAAAAAATAATTATTTTTTGACAGAAATATGTACCTTATTGTTTCTGGTGTACCTCCAAGCTTTCCAATCCAAATGGTCTGAAAATTCTACTTGTGGTATCTCAACATGTTATCTTTCCAAATCCATAGTTCTGACCTCAATTGGATTCTCTGAGAGAGATTTATGCCAATTTTCGCAACGTGACATGTTTATGGGATAAAACAAGAGAGCGAACTTGTACGGCATGCCACATGTCACTGGTTAAGTTTCGGCCTCTGAAAAAGTTACCCAAAAAATTACAGTCCGTGCACTACCTGTCACATTTTACAAAATTTCATTTGGAGCTTCCTATCCCAAGTTATGACCTTTTTTTACTAGGTCACCTATTTATGACTCAAATCCGGAAGAGGAAGAAACCCTACATTGTACAGATCATAAAACACAAATTTTAACGAATTAGAAGTTCTCCTTTGGCCACAAGGTACATGGGAATCTGATCTTCTACCTATAAAATTTTCAGGTCCGAAAAATTTGCCAAAATGAATTTAAAGCGAAAGTGCTATGATGACTAGTTTTTGCTATATCAAGCCCAAGCATCGCAAGTACAACAAGTGTCATACATGCCATACCATGCCTTCTTTCAGGAAAGCTTTGACACCATGTTAGTTTTTCAAAATTTACTTCAATTTGATCTAGGATCTTAACTGATAAAACAACATGTACAACATATCTACAGCATATCAATCATGGATACAATAATGCAAGCACACAAGATACATAGAGTTTACTTGGGGAAAACTATAAAAGTGAAAAATCCCAATAACTTCCTCAGAGATAGATAGAGCAATGATACAACCCAAGCATAAGAGATAGACATATCCTAGCTACAAATTCTCCTCATCCACAATTGTGCCACTCTCCAAAGAGTGTGTGTGAGTATAGAATGATGAAATAGAGTGCCTCCCGCACTCTATTTATATGTGACTTGACTTGCCTAATAACCTTTACTAGGTCGGCCTCAACTTAACCACATAACACAATGCTAACTGGGCCGACACTCAATAGGGTGGTCTAATAACCCTTTGACCCACATGGCCGACTCCCACTAGGGTGGTCTAATAACCCTTCGACCCACATGACTTATACAGGGCCGACCCCAACAAGGTGGTCTAATAACCCATCGAGTATAAGTTATGACACTTACAATATAAATGATGGCACTTCCATATAGAGGAATAATACCATCTCTATAGGAGTACAATATACATATATGAAATACATGGGTGAAATACATTCCGAAGTTACATATACATCAACAAAAGAGAGGGGAATGAGGGTCTCCATTCCTCCAGCATAACATTGTTATGGGCTTGGTCCCCTCTCATGGCCCTTCTACCTTCCTTATATAGTCAATGAAGGAGAAAAAAAGTAGCTATAATCGATTAGGAAGTTCCCAAACTAACTCGAATTGACAAAAAATTGAGATTTTGAATGTTTCAGCAAAAAACTCTACTTTTCTACTGCAAACCAGCGTTTGAACTCTACTTTTATGAAGCAAAGTAGAGTTTTTCAAGGGAAAAATGCTACTCTTGCATAGAATACTAGCGTTTTTGTGAAAAAATGGCCAAAAACAGGGTTTTCTGATGATTTTCATAAGGTGGTTTGGTTGGAAAAGTTTTCCTAAGGGTTATAACCATCAAATGGGCCAATAGTGAGGTAATTTCAACCATATTCAGTGTCCCTAATGACCCTTCAATCCACAAGTGTCCTGTTGTGTGACTAAACTTGATCTCAAGAAGTGTCGTCATGCGACCAAGCGATGCAAGTGTCGTCACGGATGGAGAAGTGTCATTTTAAGCTATAACACATATTCACACGGTGTCGCAAATACAACATATGCTTGAAGCCCCTTAAGTGCATATTTTGTGTCACCTCTGGTATCCTCTTAGGTTTCATTGCCTCCAAATATGGCAACATCGTTGACCTCTCGAAGGTTCAAACCATCTTGGAATTACCACCCCGACGAACACAACGCCAGTTACAAAGTGTCCAAGGTAAGGCCAACTTTATTTGTCACTTTCTTTTTTGTTTTTTCCTTGACTATGCCACTCAGGCCCATGTATTTTTACAGCTCCTTAGAAAGGATCACCCATTTAAGTGGGACAACTATGCCCAAACCACCTTTGATTCCCTTAAACAAGAAATGACATCATATCCCGTCATCTATCCTTTGGATTTTGACAAATATTTCATCCTGTTTATATCCATGTCAACTTCCACTGTGGCGAGCGTGCTAGTCTAGACCGCAAAGGACCACCAAGAAAATGTCATCTATGATGTCAGAAAAACCCTCGCCATAATAGCACTCAACTACACTCATGATGAAAATTTCGCACTCATAGACATCCTTCTTTTCGAGATTCTCCGCCACTACATTTAGCTCCGTCAAAAAACCGTTGTTGCTGACTCCAACCCTATGCAATACATAGTTTGCCGTAGGATTATAAATAGTAAATTGGCATGTTGGATCATCATCTTACAAGAGTTTGACCTCGAATTTGTTTTCCTAAAAGCAAGAAATCCATGGCCTTCGCCAATCTCATTATAGACTTTCCATCTAGCACCTCAGGAGAGTGTGTCCAGGACCAGTTACCCGATGAGCATCTATTTCTCATCACAAGTGATTATACATAGTACAACCATATCCTTACTTATATATGCACTTAGAATTTCACTCCCCACTTATCGCATGATGATTGTCATAAGATCTGTCAATAGGCACCAAGATACCTCTTCATCGGGTACATGTTATACCATCGTGGCATCGACCCTATACTATGACGATGTCTAACACATGAAGAGTTTGAAAAAGGTTCTAAATGACTATCATAGTGGTGCATGTGGAGGCCACCTCTCAGGGCTAGCCACCACCCAAAAAATATTAAAAGACGGGTATTTTTGGCCCTCCGTCTTTAAATATTGTGTTTATGTCATCAAAATGTGTGCCAATTGTTAGGATATTTCCTATAAGACACAATCACCTCGTACACCTCTACACCCATTCATCACCATTGGTCCATTTCGTAAATGGGTGATAAATTTTATGGAATGTCACCCAGCCTTGGCCCAAGGTCACCACCATATCATTGTCACCCTGGATTACTTCACTAAATGGGCCGAAGTGATGCCCACATTTGATTGTAAAGGAGTGACTCTCACACGATTCTTCTTTAACCACGTCATCTACGGGCCCTCTTTAGAAAACCCAAACAACTTGTCTCCGACAATGGAATACACTTTCGTGATGAGACATTTGAAGAACTATCACAATTGTTAGGATTTAAACACAAATTTTCAACAACTTACAACCTGTAAGAAAATGGTCAAGTTGAAGTTGTTAGCAAAATTCTCAAAACCATACTCCAACGCACGGTAAATAAGATTAAAAATAACTGGAACCACATGCTCTTTGTTGATGTATATGTAACTTCGGAATGTATTTCATATATGTATATTTTACTCCTATAGAGATGGTATTATTTCTCTATACGGAAGTGTTTGTATTCCTATAGAGATGTTATTATTCCTCTATACGGAAGTGTCATAATTTATATTGTAAGTGTCGTAACTTATACTTGATGGGTTATTAGACCACCTTGTTAGGGTCGGCCATGTATAAGTCATGTGGGTCAAAGGGTTATTAGACCACCCTATTGGGGGTTGGCCATGTGGGTCAAAGGGTTATTAGACCACCCTATTGGGTGTTGGCCCAGTTAGCATTGTGTTATGTGGTTAAGTTGAGGCCAACCTAGTAAAGGTTATTAGGCAAGTCAAGTCAAGTATAAATAGAGTGCGGGAGGCACTCTATTTTATCATTCTATTATCTCACACACTCTTTGGAGAGTGGCGCACTTGTGGAGGAGGAGAAGCTGCTGCTATGAGATGTCTATCTCTTATGCTTGGGTTGTATCATTGATCTATCTATCTCTGAGGAAGTTATTGGGGTTTTTCACCTTTATGGTTTTCCCCAAGTAAACTCTGTGTCTCTTGTGTGCTTGCATTATTGTGTCCATGATTGATATGCTGTAGATATGCTATACATGTTGTTCTCTCTATTAAGATCCTATATCATATTGAAGTAAATTCTGAAAAATTAACATGGTATCATAGCTAGCCTGAAAGAAGGCATGGTATCGCATGTATGACACTTGTTGTACTTGCGATGCTAGGGCTTGATATAGAAAAAACCAGTCATCGTAGCACTTTCTCTATAAATCCATTTTGGAGAGGTTTCAGGATATGAAAATTTTACAGGTCCAATATTGGATCCCCATGTACGTTGTGTCCAAAGAACAACTTCTAATTCGTTGTACTTTGTGTTTTATGATCTGTACAATCTAGGGTTTCTGCCTCTTCCAGATCTGCGTTATAAACAAGTGACCTAGGAAAAACGGTCATAACTTGGGCTAGAAAGATCCAAATGAAATTTCGTAAAATGTGACAGGTAGGGAATGGACTTTAATTTCACAAGCCAAAGGTTTAGAGGCCAAAAGTGAACCAGTGACACGTGGCATTCCATACAATTTCACTCTCTTTTTTTATCCCATAAAAGGGTCATGTTGCAACACTTGGAATACCTCTCTCTCAAAGAATCCAATTGAGATCAGACCTATGGGGTTGGAAAGATGACAAGTCAGGATATCACAGGTAGAATTTTTAGACCCTATGGATTCATAATTGCGGAGTTACACCAGAAACAATCAGGTGCATATTTTTATCAAAAGAGAATTTGATTTTGAGCACCTTCATTCATGGCTCCGGGACTTAGGGTTTCAGAGAAAGTTGGTATTTTGTAATCAGAGACCACGGCTGAATGCTACTCTTTAAAATTGAAATTTAGAGACCAATATCAAATTTTTTGGTTGGGTAGAAGGCCAGTTTTTATCAAACCCTAGTTCGGGATCCTGTCTAGAAGATCCAGAAGTTTCAAAGGCAACTTTGAGGGGTGAAACTTTGCAGTTTTCAAATTCTGAGTATACCAGGTTGATCAAATCATCAAGGCACGTCTTTCTATCCTTTCAAAAGTTTTAAATTCAAAGTTTGAATTTTGAAGGTTTCCCTGACAAACCCTAATCCAGCTCCAGATCTAGTTTTTTCTGCAAATCAAGTGGATTGGGCTAATCCTAGAAAAGAATGGTATGGTCACCTGCATAAGTGAAGAAGTTCCAGTTTCAGAGGGAGATGAGGCTAAGACGTTAAATAAGAAGATTACAAGCAATCTCGACAGGTATGACTTATCCAGGTATGTTTCGAGATCTGTTCATGATTAAGTTTATGGTATGTTTGTCTTCATTAAGGTTAGTACAATCTTGACTAACTTTAGACTTGTCGTATCACCTTAATAAAATTACGAATGCATGATAGAAGATATTCATTGATTAGGGTTTTGACACTTATGATTGTACTAATGCATTGTGGTGTGGTATGAGGTTGATGTTGTCTGCTAACATGAAAGGTACATCAAGAAAGACAAATCATGTTCTAGTTCAAGAACATATGACCATGGTGACATGAAGACAAAGGTTCATCCATTGCCATGGATCACATAGAAGATCTAATTACGAGGTATGTATAAATTGGTTCTATAATGGTTAACCTATGAGATATGCAGGTAACTAGCACAAGTCATTGAAGAAAACAAGAAGACATTATGCGGGTATGTTAGATATAACTAGCTAGCATGCTAATCCAGGTATGTTTTTCCTATATCAAGTTAGAATCCTACCTTGTGTTAGGATCTCCTATATAAGTATACATGGCATGATTGATAATGATTATTTATGAAGTTAGAAATTTAAGTAATCTAGGGTTTATGCATATTATGTCTCTTACCTTGATTGATGATATGACTAACCAGAAAAGTCTTCTGGTCAAATATAAATATGCATGAGTAAGAGAAGTCTTCCTTAAAACATTGAATGCTAATGCTTATTATATGTGTTTGAAATAATCATGACTATACATTTTTAAGATTATTATAGTATTGATATTATACTAATGAATGTATGATTATGTATGAGATCTCGAGGATATTACATTAATAATACTTGTAAGCATGCATAGTGATCAAGGATGGATATAAGTTCAAGGATAGGTAATCCATGAAGCAAAGATCAAGAGGGAGCACACTCCAATAGTTTCTGCAAGGATGTAGATATTCAGAGGGAGAATACCACTTCTCACAATCCACATCAGAATCGAGTTGCGGGAAGGAAGCAAAGACTGAGAGGGAGTCAACCCAACAAACAAACAAATATAACTATTTGAATTATCATTTCTTGCATATTTGATTGTTTAAATAATATTGTTCAATGATGTATATATTGATGTTCCTAGAATTAGGCTGTGTATTTTGGCATATTAGAATAATTGCATTGATGAACAACATAGTACTAATATGCATGTAATGGGTAAGTGGCCTATGGCACTGTACAACATTCCATTGCTACTTATCTAGAATGAAACCTCTTTGCCGACATGTTGGGAGTAGTGCAAACTCTTAACAATGTTTTGGTAGAGATTGGAAGGAATCTAGAAAGTTACATGATATGGATAAATGTTGTATTGAAGCATTGGCTAAAATAATTGCATAACTGTATGACATATTTCTTTATGTGTAAGAATTTGTTCTGAAAACTATGAGATGTTTCTAATCATGCAATTTAACTTGTTTTGTAGGAAAGATTGTATACCATCACCTACAAAAGAAGGACTACAACATTTCTTCCAGCAACAAAGATATCTATTGAAGATATTGAAGATATTGAAGTTCCCAGGATGTGGGATGAAGTAATGGAAGAATGCCATGATCAGTCGATCATGAAGAATGATGTTTGGCATGCAGTCCCAAGACCTGAATGGAAGTCTACTGTGACTTCCAAATGGATCTATAAGATTAAGCATGCTGCAGATGGTAGCATTGAGAAATACAAAATGAGGTTTGTAGCTCGTGGCTTCTCCCAGAAAAAGGGATTGAGTATGAATAGATTTCTACACCTATATCCAGGCACACTTCCATCAGATCAGTACTCGCTTTGGCTGCAGTGATGAAATGGAAGATACACCAGATGGATGTCAAGGCATCTTTCTTGAATGGTGTAGTCGAAGAGGAAGTGTATGTGGAGCAGCCACTTGGTTTTGAGACACATGACGGGAAATCATATATGTGCAAAACTTGGTATGGTAGGATAGACAGCTTTCTATCCGGTTTGGCCTTTACCAAGAGTAAAGCGGATTCCAACCTTTACTACAGGGTTGAGGAAGGCAATCCAATGATACTACTTTTCTATGCGGATAACATGTTTGTTACAGGTGAGGATAGATTGTATGCCAACACACAGTAGAAGCTTGCTGCCGAGTTCGAGATGAAGAACTTGTGGATGATGCACTACTTTCTAGGCATGGAGGTGTTGCAGAGTGTGGATGGAATCTTCCTTAGACAAGGGAAGTTTGTAGTAGAGATCTTGAAGAGGTTCCGGATGAAGGACTCCAAGGACATGGCCACACCTATGGCATCAAACCTGAAGCTTCTATGTGATGCTTCATCTGATCCGGTTGATGTCACTATATATCGTCAGATGATTGGGTCCTTGATGTACCTGACGAACATAAGACCAAACATTTGCTTTGCAGTGAACACATTGAGCCAGTTCCTGATGGATCCCAGAGGTGTTCACCTGGTTGTTGTAAATCATATTCTGAGGTACCTGAAGGGTATAGTTGATTATGGGATCAAGTATGATGTGAATCAAAAGTTTAAGCTACAGGGTTATGTCATTTCAGATTGTACAGGCACTACTGCAAATAGGAAGAGCACTGATGGGTGCTGCTTCAGTATAGGATCAGGTGTGATCTCTTGGTTTGGTAGGAAGCAGTCCTACGTAGCACTGAGTATAGATAAAGCAGAGTATGTTGCAGCTTGTTCAACTAGTTGTGAGGCAATATGGCTTCAGAAGCTACTGTCTGAGTTATTTGATCTCCAACTGGAGGCTACCGGTATCTTTTGTGACAACCAGAGTTGTGTGAAGCTGTCTGAGAACCCAGTGTTTAACGACAGTTCGAAACACATTGATATCAAATATCACTATATCAGGTATATGGTGCCGAGAGGAGCATTGAAGCTCCTGTCTGTTGTGATGCATGGGCAGATTGTAGATGTACTGACGAAACCATTAGTCAGAGTGAAGTTCAAGTACTTCAGAGAGAGGCTTGGTGTTCTTCAGATTGACGACACTTCGAGGAAGAAGTGATGGACACATTTGTTGAAGCCATTCCAAGCATGGTGAGAGGAGGATCCTTCCATGGCTATGGATGTAAGTGCTGGATGATGAGCATCATGACGATGCTCCAGTTATTGCTTTGTATATGCATCATGTTGGATGCTGGATATGATCAGTTGGATCATTTATATGTATGTACACATCATGTTGGATGTTGGATATGATCAGTTGTATCATTTATATGTATGTATGCATCATGTTGGATGTTGGATATGATTAGTTCGATCATTTATATGTATGTCTGCACCATGTTGGATGCTATATATGATCAGTTGGATCATGTGTATGTATATGTAGATGTATCAGGTGGATACATTGTATGATTAGGTAGATCATGTATGTTGATATGTATCAGGTATGATCAGGTGGATCATGTATTTGTATATGTATCAGGTGGATACATTTTACGATCAGGTAGATCATGTATGATGATATGTATTAGGAAAATACTGTATATGCATCAGGTGGATGCATTGTATGATCAAGATGATCATGGATAATGAGCTTCACGATGTTTCTCCAGATGACATGCATCAAGACGATGCAGTGATGATGATCAGGATGATCATGTGTACATCAGGATGATGTATGGTGAGTACCAGGTTGATACTCTGTGGCCATGGATAGGTTATACAAATGAGCATATAAGTAGACCTGGGAGATCTGGACAGGATGAAAAAGGCCTCAGATGCTCTTTCGAGGCATTGCTATGGGAGGAAATATAAGTATATCTGGGAGATCTAGATAGGATGAAAAAGGCCTCAGATGCTCTTTCGAGGCATTGTCCTATGGCATGTAAGTAGACTTGGCAGATTTGGATAGGATGAAAAAGGCCTTAGATGCTCTTTCGAGGCATTTCCATGACCACATGTAATATCGCCATGGGAGATCCGATAGCTTGGGATGTGTTCCCGTAATAAGTCCTGGGATGCTCTTGAGAGGTTTTGTGGTAACCACATATAATATCGCCCTGGGAAATCCGATTGGTTGATCTATGTGCTCGTAATTAGTCCTGGGATTCTCTTTCGAGGTTTTGTCGTGGGGTCACATGTAATAGCTCCCTGGGAGATCCGATAGGTTGGGATGTGTGCCCGTAATAAGTCCTGGGATGCTCTTGCGAGGTTTTGTGACACACGTAATAAGTCCTAAGGATTCCACAGTATGGCAAGTGATGATGAAGACCTATAGGTGGTGGGCCTACATCCAGTATGAAAAAGGACTGACTATGTAGAACTTCCTATGATGAGTAGATTTAGAGATTTATTGAGATAACAACAATAGTGATGATGACGATGATTCGAGGATGATGATTTGATGACGATGATCCAGAGAAGAAGACTTGTGCTAGCAGACCTGTGTCGAGAAATACCTTCCTAGTTAAGAGGGAGTGTTGATGTATATGTAACTTCCGAATGTATTTCATATATGTAGATTGTACTCCTATAGATATGGTATTATTCCTCTATACGGAAGTGTTTATATTCCTATAGAGATGTTTTTATTCCTCTATACGGAAGTGTTGTCATTTATATTGTAAGTGTCATAACTTATACTTGATGGGTTATTAGACCACCTTGTTGGGGTCGGCCCTGTATAAGTCATTTGGGTCAAAGGGTTATTATACCACCCTATTGAATGTCGGCCCAGTCAGTATTGTGTTATGTGGTTAAGTTGAGGCCAACCTAATAAAGGTTATTAGGCAAGTAAAGTCAAGTATAAATAGAGTGTCGGAGGCACTCTATTTTATCATTCTATTCTCTCACACACTCTTTGGAGAGTGGCGCACTTGTGGTGGAGGAGAAGCTGCTGCTAGGAGATGTCTATCTCTTATGCTTGGGTTGTATCATTGATCTATCTATCTCTGAGGAAGTTATTGGGGTTTTTCACCTTTATGGTTTTCCCCAAGTAAACTATGTGTCTCTTGTGTGCTTGCATTATTGTGTCCATGATTGATATGTTGTAGATATGTTGTACATGTTGTTCTCTCAGTTAAGATCCTAGACTAGATTGAAGTAAATTCTCAAAAATTAACACTCTTTTCCTCTCTTTGGTGTTACCTCACTTTATTCAATACTGCTACAGGTTTTACCCCATTCCACCTAGACCATGGTGGAGAAGTTTTCCTCCCAATAGTGTCAAGTCCCTACCCTCCAATCCATTTTCACATTGATACCAAATACTCCCGACATGGTGCAACGCCTATTTACCTTGGAACACCTTGAAGAGGAACATCAAGACTCTATTAAACAAAATGATGCCATGAAATTTCATTCCAAGGAACACTATGATCGCCAAGTGCAACCACACACCTTCCTTTCAGGCAATTTTCTTCTCATCTTCAATGCCAATGAAGACAACAAACCAGGACCTCATAAATTCATTTCTAAATGGACAAGCCCATATGTCGTTAAGCAATGTCTCCTGAAAGTATCCTATGTCTAAGGTATCACCTTCAACCACTCATTCAATGGGTTGTACCTTAAATGCTTCTACCCTTAATACTTCAGTATTAACTAGGTACAACTTGTTTTGATTATACGATTTATGGATTGTCAATACCTTGGTCATGTTCTTTACTACACTTGGGTATGTGCGTTGTGTGTGCAATATTTTGACCAAAAAAATTTGGAAACTCTTTTTTAGCCATTATAAGAATAAGACTCCATGCTACAGCCACAGGGGTTACACACCCTACCACGAGTATCATTCTTAAACTGGCATATAGGAATTATTTACACTCTATTTCTATTGCATCTACCAATATTCCCGCTAATAACCATAGGTACCTCATTTCCAGTCTTGATGTGCCATCAATGTCATAACTGAGAATAGCGCATTCCCCCATGGGTATGCATACCAGCACCATCATAGTCATTAATTGACACCCATGATGTCAACCCACCACAAGTCTGAGGAACCTGATACAACTTGAAAATATCACCCCTTAGCTTATCATTTTGTAATTGTGCATTTAATCCACCGAGTAGACAACATCAAAATCCTCGTCCCATGTTACGACAAATATTTACAAAGACCACTCATACCTCCATGATCACTTTATTTTCTGTAACATTATTCGTACCATCAGCCTCACCAAGAAACCTATGGTGTCCCCACCCTCAAAAGAAACCAGTTATATTCATTTATCCCACAGGAACTTACACTGCATCGCATTGATTCATGGGGCACCCATATTCACATTTGCGAACAAACCCCCACTTCATCATGGAAAGTGTCCCCCAACCAACTCCAACCCGTGGGGACTCCTTCCATCATCAAATTGGTCCCCTGACTCACCCAAAACTATGGGGACCCCACCATTATTCTTTATGTAGAAATAGTTCCCCCATCACCCCACATTGAGGGAACACTATATTCTTTTGGAAACAACCCATGGTCTCCTTTGATCGATGTATTTGAGTCTCAATATCCTCAACAGTATTTTTTTTCTAGTTAACATTACTCTCAGTTTTGCATCTCCATAAAATCCCTTTCATTTGCAGTTTGTCTCCCTCCACCGCAATTTGTTCCATTCTGAAAGGAAAGCTGCCGTCCCCAGGGTGTTGATGTATTTGTAACTTCAGAAGATATTCACTTGTATATTGTATGTATTACATTTGTACTTTATTGTATCCCTAATGGAGATGTATTATTCATCCGGTTGGAAGTATCGTCATTTGTATTCGCAAGTGTCGCAAGTATTATTGTAAGTGTCACAACATATATATGATGGGTTATTAGACCACCTTAGAGGGGTCGTCCCAGTGTGGGCTAAAGGGTTATTAGACCACCTTAGTGGGGTCGGTCCAATCACAAGTGGTAATGGGTTATTAGACTCTCCTAAGGGAGGTCGACCCAGTTAGAGTTAAAGGCAGGTCAAGTCATTGTATAAATAGAGAGTGTGACTCTCTCATTTATTCACTCACTCACTCACTTCGCATTAGTGAGAGAGAGGAGGAGTGCGCACAAGTGGAGGAGGAGTAGCTGCTAGAGACATTTATCTTTTGGGGATTCATCTTGGTGATATTAGTATTGGTGTGTATTCTATCTCTGAGGAAGTTGCGGGGTTTTTCACCTTCTTGGTTTTCCCCGATGAAATGCTTTGTGTCTCTTGTCTCTTGTCTCTTATGCTTGATATGTTGTACATGTTGTTATTTCAGTTAAAGATCCTAGATCATATTGAATTAAATGATGAAAAACTATGGTATTAGAGCTAGCCTGAAGGAAGGCATGGTATGGCATTTATGACACTTGTTGCACTTGCGGCAAATTGGAAGCTAGGGCTTGGTATAGTAAAAACCAGTCATCATGGCACTTTCGCTATAAATCTATTTTGGCAAAGGTTCGGGATCTGAAACTTTTACAGGTCGAAGATGAAAGGTTTGTGTACCTTGTGTCCAAAGAACAACTTCAGATTCATTGTACATTCAGATATATGATCCGTACAAGTTAGGGTTTATACCTCTTTCATATTGAAGCCCTAAATAGGTAACCTGGGAGCATAGGTCATATCTCAGGATAGGAAGATCTACATGGAATTATGTAAAAAGTGACAATTAGGGCACGGATTGCAGTTTCATAGTTTCTGGTTTTAGAGGCTGAAGTTGAAACACTGATACGTGGCACTCCGTACAAGTTTGATATACTATTTTATCCCATAAACAGTTCACGTTGTGAGACTTGGCATATATCTCTCTAAAAGAATCCTTTAAAGCTGAGATCTATGGGGTTGGAAAGATGACAGGTCAGTCTACCACAGACCGAAGTTTCAAACCCTGAGGATCCAAAATTTCAGAGATACATCAGAAACAATATGGCATATATTTATTTCCAAACAGAATTGGATTCTGAGCACTTTCATTTTTGGTTTGTCACTGCTGCGGGAAATTAGGGTTTCTGCAAAAGTTGGAATCTTTGGAATCTGAGACCACAGTTGGGTGCACCTCATCAAAATCAAAATTTAGAGACCAAGATCAAAGTTTTTGGTTGGGTACAACCCCGGGCTATCAAATCCTAGTTTGGGATTTTGACCAAAAAACTAGAAAACTAAAATTTGACAGAAGTTGCAGATCCGAAACTTTCAAATTCAATTTTGTGGGGTCAAATTTTTGAGATTTCAAAATTAAAGTATACCAGCTTGATCAACTCAACAAGGCGCATTTTTTAATCCAATCAGAAGTTTGAAATTCCAAGTTTGGATTTTTAGGGTTTCTTTGTCAAACCCTAGCCAGCTCCAGATCAAGTTTCAGCAAATCAAAGTGGATTGGGTTAATCCTAGAAGAGAATGAATTGGACACCTACATAAGTGAATAAGTTCCAGTTCCAGAGGGAGATCAGGCTAAGGATTTACAAAATAGGACGATAAGAAATCCTAACAGGTATGACTTGAGGAGATACAGGTATGTTTTGAAATCTGTTCATGATTAAGTTTATGATATGTTTGTCTTCATATGAATTGAGGTTAGTACAATCTTGATTAATTTTTAGACTTTTCTTATCACCTTAGTAAAGGTATGAATGCATGTGAATGATAGAATACATTCATCGATTAGGGTTCTGACACTTATGATTTTACTAATGCACTGTCGTGTTGTATGAAGATGATATTGTCCGCTAACATGAAAGGTACATCAAGAAGACAAATCAAGTTCTGAATCAAGAACATATAACCATGGTGACATGAATACAAAGATTCATCCATATCCATTTATCCCATAGAAGCTCTACTTACGAGGTATGTATAATTTGGTTCTACAATGCTTAACTTATGAGATATGCAGGTTACTAGCACAAGGTTTCTAAATCATTGAAGATAAAAAATAAGACATTGTTTAGGTGTTTTACACATAACTCGTTGTTGGCTGCTTTTTGGACAGACCCGGGTTTTAATGAAGCGCAACAACAAAACCCCTTGGCGCACTGGCCCTCTCGGCAACGAGCTGCGTGGAAGCTCGAGGTCTCACCCGAAGTGGCTATGGGGGGCTAAGGAATCAGGTTTCCTTAACCTAGGCGACGCGGAGATTGCTCTTTCTTCCTTGACGATTCCTCTAAGGCGACGGTCTGACCTCTCTTCAGACTTAGGAGCGCAACAGCTCTCAAGCTCCTTCTCAGCAGCCTAGCTACGCGGTACTTTCCCTCCTGCGCTAGGGCCAATTCCCCTCTGCGCAGATATTCTATGCGTCGTCTCGCTAGCGCGTCCGTCACAGCAACAAGTTCTCCTATCGCTGCGGCGTCGTTATCTACCGAGTCCTTCGACCCTTAACGATTATAGTCCTCAAGGAAGCTTCAAGAATTTACTCAATACACTCCTAAAGATAATGCAATATTTCTGTATTTACCGTTAGTAAGCTAAAAGAGGTAATCATCTCTATCACAACATCACAATAGCGAGAAATATAAAGTCCACCTCCACGGGGAAAACCACGTCCACGGGAGTATCTTATATTAACCAGAAAAAAGGATAGATTTATACAATATGTTGCGCACACAGCTGCAGCCTTATATCTTTCCAGGAAACTCCACGCACACAGCTGGGAGCCCTTCTCTCGATCTATTCTCTTCCTCTCCAGAGATTACAATAGTTCAGACGTCGCCTCGGACTGTCTACAACTCAAGGATTAGCTTCACTGCTAACCCGCTTACTGACTAGTTAGCTATCTGTCTAACCAACTGACTCTCTATCTCACTAACTAACTAACTAACATCTACCCATTACAATTATTCATATATATAGGTGGCCATGGCGGTCGCACCTTTACAAAACTGTGGTCCTTTCCCAGCAGTAATCCCCCAAAACCCTAACCACGCACATGGCTAGGTGTACTGTAGGCGCCGCTTGCATTCATGTCGCCGCTTCTTGCAGGCTCCATGAATTCCGACGCAGCTTACGGGTATGGATGCCTCGTCCTTCGCCTTCAATGCTTTGGTCCGTTGCTCTTCCTTGATCTGAGCAACCATAACTTCTGTACTTAGCTTTAAATGAGGGTAGCTGAACCCTCTACTCCATTGCTTCATTGATTATGGTAGCTGAGCTTTCCACTCTGCTACCTTCATTCCCTTCTGACGTGCACGCGAGCTCCGCGATTTCCGGTCCGTGATCCGCGCCGAGCTCCTCCATCTGGCATCGTACTGCGCACCGTCTTCTTCTGTCCCCAAAATTGGCGCTTATTCAAAACTTAGCATTCTTCCATACTTGTGCTTTTTCCTCAAAATTCACAGCTTTTACCATAGCTGCGGCCTTGGCTCCAACAGGCCCCTAACACTTACTTGTGGCTCGCCCTCGAGCCACTCGCACTAGCGTGTGGTCGCTTTACTTGCGCATCTTCTTTTGCTTGGGTCTGCGCGAATTTTTTCTTCCACTGCGCAATAGCGTGGTCCAATTCATCGACACATTCCACAACAGTCTGCACCGTTTCTGCAGTGGCTTCTTCTTTAGTGATGGCATCAATCACCTCTTGAGATTCAGCAATCTCTTTGATTTTTTCCTCGACTTGACCAACGATATCAGCATACTCATCCATAAATGGCTGAATGCTGTTGGTGAGCTTCTCATCTTCAGTTCTGAGCTTGTGCAGTTGCTGTTGCATTCTGCGCACTTCACTCATTTTCTTCATTTTTGGTAAGCCTGTGAAGGCCTTAGCTTCTTCAGTCAGAACAGTTAGGGACTGTTCTGCGGCTTGCACCTGTTCCAAAAGACCAACTTTAAAAGGGAGCTTCTCAAGCTCCGTCCAAGCTTCCATAGCTTGGCTCATTACGTTCTCGGCTTCCTGTATTCTGTCTTTCATCTGTGTGGAAGCTCTGCTCAGTGCTTCAAATTGTTCCTGCGCATCATCTGTAGACTGCGCGGCAACACGAGCTTCTAGCTCCGCGATTTGGGTTCTATGGCCCTCAACCATAGCAACTATTTCATGCTCCAGGGTTTTCCCCCTTCCTCCAATAATTTGAACTTTCTCAACCAGAGGGAGGTCTGGTTGAATCTCGCAAGCGGGCAACTCTTGGGCAATCTCATCCACTGCGTTTCTGATGCCGATGTCTTGCACCTCATAAAGTGCGAGTTTCTCGGAGATATTCCTATGGCTTGCCTTCAGCTCTATCTCCTGCGATTGCAGTCGTTGATTTTCCTGGAATGTAGAGAGCTCTCTAGCTCTCAACTCAAGAGAAACTTTCTCGTGCACTAGATGTAGAGTCTCTATAGGAATTAGAGACAAATTTATTTCAACGGGCCCAACGGCGCTTACCTGTAGTGCAGCTAGAGGATCCGGAAGTGTCATGCTTGTAGGCGGAATGTGCACGACAGTATGCCTTTCTATGAGTTCTTCAACTCGCTCAGTACTTGCTGTTACTTGTGGCGCCTGCGAAGTAGATGCTGGCGCATGGGTCTGCGCAATCCTTCCTGCGAGACCTTTTATTTCCAAAAACTGGAGGTCTAGAGCACTTCTGATGTGAGCGTGTGTGTTCCGCAGCTCGCAAAATTGCTCTTTCAGATACTGGTCGATCCCCGAGGGAATGGCCTCAAAGGGATGCGACACCTTTTGTTTCTTGGTCGCCGGCTCTGTCGAGCCTTCATCACTTCTTTTCTTAGGGGATTCCTTGCCCTTATCTTTCTCGTGCGCAGCGGCGGGTGGCATCGTGGATGCGATGTCGGCGGCTTCTCTCCATTCGTCTGACCAAGACGTGATAGTTTCTTCGACATCTTCGGTGGTCATCCTGTAAAGGCATACGGCCCATTTCTCTTGAATGCCGTAGGGACGGAGGTAAAGTTGATGTAAGTCGGCAGTAAAGGCCAACTTTCCTTCATATAGCGTCGCTGTCTCCTCACTCAGCCTTGGCATTTCCTGAATGGTATCTCTGAGGAGATAGTAGTATTCACAAAATACAGCGTGGTTCATCTTGTGCTTCGCGGGATTAGGAGATTCCCAAAGGTTTACATAGCGAATTCCGGCAGGTTCTCCTGCGCGGCGCGGAAGGAAATGAGTGTTCGGGGGCTCCTTCCACCTGACGAGAGCACATAAAATTAAAAGCCAAGAAAAATGGAACGACTGACCCGGGTTATCTTGGACGTTCCGGCAGTCTTCCAAAAAAGAATTGAGGAGGAAGAGGCACCAGTTGTACTGCTCTCCCTCCGCAGCTGCGATGGCAAGTTCCACGACAGCTCCAGTAACTTCCTTTGGTCTGCACTTCGTGAGAAGTCTGCCTGCGAGCAGACTTCCTGTAAATCTGAGTGCTTCGTCTTCTACTATTGTGAGGTCATAAGCCCGACCTCCTCTTGTAAGGTTGTATTTCTGGACCAGCTTTGCAGCCAGTTTTCTATCCTTCTCCTTTCCCATAAAATGGATATTGGGATCCTTACCAACCTTAGACATGCCAGTAATGCGATGAATCAAATCGACATTTAAATCGATTGGCCTCCCAAGCCAAAGGTAACCTCCATGAGCGCAGGATAATAGTGTTTTAACAACTGCGTTCACTTCATTGCTACGCCCAAAATGCGGTAGCTTTAACAGGTTCAGGAGTCCAGGGCGCTCCAGATTTGCTGCAAATCCCTTCGGGATGAATTCGTCAATCTTTCTGGTGGGATTATGCACTACCGTCAGATATCGGTCTAGCTAGAACTGAGAATATGTTTTATAGTCTCCCAGGTTGAAATCAGAGAACTTGACCAGTGGAAGGTGTCTGAGCAAGGACCCTTCTATTCGCACGCCAACCGGTAGTGGAGGTAACGGAAGCAGATACTTTGCATTCTTCGGAATATGCACCTCTGGTGCATCGTCTGGACGCGGTGGAATATAATTCACCATAGTGGCCAGTGGCTCTGGAACGGGCTCTTCTGGCTGTGGCTGAGATGCTCGTGTGGCCGGAGATTGTCTGGGATCCTGATAACCAGGGTGTACATAAGTCGAAGCAGTCACGGGAGTAGTCATGCCGAAATCTAGGCCTCGGCGCAGGAATTGACGAACGACTTCTTCACTCGACAGGTTCTCCGTTGCGAACGGGTATAGGTAACAAGAACTTGGACAGAAACCGCGGAACAACGTGGGATATGAACACTGACAACAAAGGAAGCACTCTGCACGACTCAGCTCTGAAAAGAATGGCTTAGATTCACACCAGACTATGCAGCTCGAGAAAAGTAACCCGAAATTATACAAGTGTTGGGTATTTATAGCTAAGGTGAGAGTAAATACGGGCAAGTGGGGCTACTAGCTGTAGGCGGCTATGCATGAGTTGACAACCCTTCTATTCCCTTCGCCTCTGTGGTGCATTTACTGTGATGGACGGGCTCTGACAGGCTTCCAGGAGAAGCTAAAACTTTTCGTCACATGGTTTGAATGCAAATCTTACGGAGATCAAGCCGAATCTGTCAGAGCGGCTACACTTAAATGGCGGGTTTATCCTTCATTTATTCAGACGCGGCTACATAACTGCTGTAATTCAATTTTTTCCGGCGGGTCACTTCAACTTAGGAAACTGTGCCTATAGGGGTCCACAACAAGAATTCTTCAAGCGGCAAATTGACACCGAGAACTTCGCAAGAGCGACAGTTCAATGATTCGGGAAAAACCTCACAAGAGCGCAAATATGAGCTCGCTCAATCCCAAATTGTTACTCGGTATGCGCGGATGTTTCATGGAACTGCGCGGGAATCCAGAGACTGAGGGTCTCGCGACTTCCATGTAGACTGATAATGCGATGCCTCTTTCAACTACACTGGACATCTGCATTTCTTTGAGCAGCTATTTAAGTCGACAGGGCGGAGTGGCCGTCGCGGTAAAGCTTAAGCCGACTCCCGTTGATCATGGTAGGTAGCAATTCTCCATTCAGCTTCGCAAGCTGAACTGCTCCTCCTTCAGTTATCTTCGTCACCTGAAAAGGGCCTAACCAGTGTACACGAAACTTTCCTGGAAACTTGATGAATTTACTATTGTAGCTAGGGTTTTACCCCTAGCTTGTGCAAATGAGCACCTACTAAGGAGAATGGACTCCTTAGTAGCAGTTCAGTATATTAAACTAATTAAGCTAAAACAACAATTAAATTATTTCTAAAACAAGCATGAAACATAAACACCAAATTTAAAGAATGACTTTTTGTATTGATGTTACCTTCAATGTAAAGGTTTGATGAAGCCCTTTGCAGTGTCCAAGAGGATGCTCCAAGCTTCAATATGCTCCTTCTCCTTCTCCAATGTTGGGAATGGGCCAAAGGTGGATCTCAAGGTGAAAATAGTTCAAAGGTGAACTAGGGTTTCGAGAGAGATTTTGGCAGAGTAAGGGTGCTTGTGATTGTGGATATGGAATAAGGGATCTCCATCACCTATTTATAGTTTTTTGGTGGTGGAGTGCTGGCCCATGGTTTTGGGAAACACATGGTTTTGTGCAGCTGTATAGGGTTTTTTCCTCCTTTTCCTCATTATTTTATATTTTTTATTCCCTTTTTAGGGGATTTTTGCTATTTTTGGAGGAAAAGGGGGTTTTTTAGCCTTTTTTAGGCTATTTTGGTGGTTTTGTGGCCTTTTGGAGGCTTTTTAAGCCTTTTGGAGGCTTTTTAATGGGATTTTTTGGGATTTTAATGGAAATATGGTAGGAAAATGGACAAATGAGCCATATAATGTGGTAAATGAGCTAGTGAGCACTTTTTGGGTGTTAACAACTATCATAGAGGAGTACCAAGTCTCGTTCCTGAAAGAATTTATTCTTAATATGCCTGTCATGCCAAGCTTTCTGTCTTGCCTTGTGTACCTGTTGATGGAATCTGGCTAAGAGTCTGTCTTCTTCTAAGGCAAGTAGTTGTGAGAGTCTTGCGCTCATAGTATCAGGATCTGTCATTTCTCTAATTTGCGCAATTCTAAGACTGGGAATAATGTATTCCATAGGCATAACTGCTTCTTGTCCATACACCAAACTGAAAGGAATGTGGCCTGTTATTTTCTTGCAGGTGGTTCTGTAAGCCCATAATACAGCTGTGACTCTAAGGTCCCAATCATCTCTTTGTTGGTTACAGATCTTCGTCAGGGCATTCTCAAGAATTTTATTGAATGCCTCCACCGTACCATTAGCTTGAGGATGGTAGGGTGTACTCTTATGGTGACTAATTTGGAATTCTTCAGTAAGGGCTTCTATAGTCTCATTGAGGAAATGTGTACCCTGATCACTCATTAGAATCAGTGGACATCCGAATCTAGTGATAATATTCTCAAAAATGAACTGCGCGGCCATAGCAGCGTCGCAGTTCTTTACTGGCTTAGCCTCAGCCCATCTGATGAGGTATTCAGTAGCTGTGATGATGTATCTTGCGCCGGTTCTCTTTCCTGGTGGGTTGATAGGACCTACAAAATCAATGGCCCATTTATCAAAAGCGCGCAGTGTTACCTGAGGTCTCAGTTGCATTTCATCTCTTCTTGAAGGTTTTCCTGTTCGCTGGCACACATCGCAACATTTGCAGAATTCCTTAGTATCCTTATGCAATGTCGGCCACCAAAGACCTGCAGCTAAGATCTTCTGAGCAGTCGGCTTTCCTGCGAAATGGCCTCCTGCGGTGCCTGAGTGCGCTTCTGCGATGATAGAGTTCTTTTCATGCGGTAGGATACATCTGTGCAAGACTTCATCAGGGCCCAACTTATAAAGCTGGCCTGCTATCAAAGTGAAGTCTGCGGCTTTGACGACAAGTTGTTTCTTCTGCGGGACTGTAAACTCAACTGGCGCTTGTCCGGTGGTAAGAAACTCAAGGATATCAGAATAATATTCATCCGCTGCTTGAATAGAGAACAACTGCGCGTCAGGAAGATTGTCCTCCAGATTTGTAGGTTCTTCTCCTGACTCTAGCCTAGATAAGTGGTCAAGTCCTGCATTCAATCTACCTGGCTTTACAATAACCTGAAAATCATATTCTTGAAAGAGCAGTAGCCATCTGCAAATTCTTCCCCCTAACACTGGCTTATTGACCAAGTATTTCAAAGCAGAATGGTCAGTATACATTTTAAAATGTGCGCCCAGTAAGTAGTGTCTGAACTTCTGTAGGGCGTACACCATAGCTAGTCCTTCTCTCTCTGTAGTAGTGTAGTTTTTCTCGTCTGTGGACAACTTTCGGCTAGAGTAAGCAATGGGGTGATCGATACCTCCTTTTCCTGGTTGTGTAAGTACGATCCCCAATGCTATGGAAGAAGCATCGACATGAACATGAAAGGGTTTATTCCAGTCTGGGAAAACTAGAATTGGCGCAGTGATCATCTTGTCTTTAAGTGTGTCCAAGCTCTGTTGGCATTCTTCTGTCCATTGGAATTTCGAATCCTTTTTCAGTAGTCTTTCCATAGGTGCTGTGATCTTTGCATAACCTTTGATAAATTTTCTGTAGTATCCAGTATGTCCCAATGTAGTGCGCAATTGCTTGACTGAGTTGGGCGCCGGTAAATTAGCAATGATGGCAACCTTCGCAGGATCCATCAGGAGTCCTTGTCTGCATACAATATGACCCAACAAAATACCAAAAGGAGCACAGAAGATACATTTTTTCAAGTTAAGGGAAATCTGGTGCTGTCTACATTTTTCTAACATCATTCGCAGGTTCGCTATATGGTTCTTTAATAAGCCAAATACAGTCCAGTCATCAAAATAGACTTCTAAGAACTTATGGATAAATTCTTTAAAAACAACAACAACGACTCTAGAGAACATAGCAGGAGCGTTTTTAAGACCAAAGGGCATTGCCGTGTACTGGAATGAGCCCCATTCAGTCGCAAAAGTAGTCTTATGGCGGTCGTCTGGATGAATTCTGATCTGATGGTATCCCGAAAATCCATCAGTGAAGGAGTAAGCCTCTTGTCCTCCAACATTATCAAGCACTTCATCTGTAAAGGGCGTAGGAAATGGATCATGCGCTGATGCGTCATTGAGTTTGCGTAGGTCCACGCAAATTCTTATTTCACCTTTTGTCTTCTTCTCTTGCACAACCATAGGACTAATCCAATCGCTTTCTTCTACTGGCTCAATAATACCTGCTGTGAGCATCTTGTCAATTTCTTCTTTGACTTTTTCTTTATAGCGCGGGTTCAACCTGTATGGGCGCTGCTTTACTGGCTTGGCATCTGGTTTCAGAGGTATGCGCATCACTCCTAAGTCTCCTAGGATGCCTTTCATTTCTGTGAATTTGGTAGGAAAGATATCCTGGTAGTCATGTAATAAATCTGAAATATGCTCAACAGTTTCATCACCCCAATAGTCTCCTATAGAAGCAAACTTGGGTTCGGCTTCTGTACCAATGTTAACCTTTTTAAGCTTGATGTGTTATGTAATGGCAGGGATATCAAGCTGAGGACCTTCAACATTGCGCGTCCCTTCTGATTCTGGAATATTGATGTTGCGAGGATCATCCTCCTCTTCTCTAGTGGTGAAATTATAGCATTCGAGGGCATGTTCTATCTGAACATCCCAATCCGGCTGGGAATATTCTGGTAATGGACATGGTTCAAATACCTTCTTTTTAATACACTTCAGAGCTTGATCAATACTCGGATGCTCTGACTCAAAACTGAAGGTAAGTTGAAAACTTTATATCATTAGAGGCCAAGTAAGAGTGCCTCTGCGCAATTCTGTTTCAGTGTACCAGTTCCTTGGAACTGTGTCCAATGTGTGGATGAATAGGTGAACCCACTCATCGTCCGGAATATCTGACCATTGCTGAATGCATGCTTCGATGTGTGACCTGGGGTCACTCTGTCCCTCGTATTTTCGTGACACTTCTGCTGTAGTGTCCTGGAATCTGCGACAGTCTTGCCATGTGTGAATATTCGCTTTATGCGCACCCCACCATCTTGCTGGTGTAGCGCGCAGTGATACATCTAATGCCTGTATGCGTTGTTGTTCTGGGAGCTGTTGTTCATATGCCTGTATGAATTCACTTACGTTAGTTAGACCATAAAAAATTGGAGTGTCAGTCAATGCTGTGCCAATCCATCGAATGGATTTAGTCATCATGGCGCAACGTCTTGTAGAAACCTCATGTAAGCGATTCTGCCAGTTTTCCAATCCTGCATCTGAGTCTGATGTGCACGAACTATCGCATCGCCAGCTGATATGGCCATCTGCTGTGGGATTGACATAGTCACTCTGACTAGCAGTCATCTGATACAAACTTTCCATGTGGCGCGCTTCTTCTGCCTGAATGGGTTCTATATACCTTGGTCCTTGAATAGGATCAAGCGGTGCAATGACCCTAGTCTGGTCGTCCTCGAAGGTCATCTATCTTTTCTTCAAGTTAATGACAGCTAAATTATCAAATGCCCAGTCTATACCTAAAAGTGCTGGGTAAGGTCTACTATCATCCAGGATTTTGATTACTTCAAAGTTTGCAAAACTTCTTACTCCCTCGATATCAATAGGTACATTGGGTAATCTGCCCACTGGATAGACTCGTTGCTGATTCGCGAGTCTTAGCTGGATGGGAGATCTTGTAAGTTGAGGACTTCCCATCTGTTCCCATGTCTGCATGGTGAGAACATTAACTTCTGAGCCCAAATCTAAAATGACTTCATCCATCTCAAATGCTCCAATCTACGCTGTGAGCCTCATCTCTTTTCCAGTTCTAATGTGACTCCCAATCTGGTGAACAGCACGCTGCGGCGTGTTCGTCGAAGCAGATTGTTGACATTTATCCAATAGGTGTTGAAGTTCCATAGTTGATTTTTCATTGCGCAACAACTTTAAGCAGTTCCTTAGAAAATTATGGACAGTACCTAGTGCATCTTCTTCATCGGGCCTTCCGGATGTAGTGGCCTGTTCTTGTACCAGGTTGTCTTGTCTTAGCACTTGCGATCTAATATCATTATGCGGATTTGTGACAGAACTTGAAGCTCTGGGATCTGAGAAATACTCTTGGGCTTGCTTGAATGCTTCTTTTTGCTTCTGCAGATTAAGTGGGCCTGGTTTAATATTAGCGCGGCGCACCCATTGCGTCGCTTTCTTTCCAGTTCCCGACTCTGGCGCATCAGTGGTTGTTCCACTGCGTGTCACAATATTAACTGTACGGTCTAGTTCCATTTTTTCTGCTCCAATCAATTGAATATTCTGGTTGACCTGTGGCATCTTTGCTTGCATTTTTGTCATTAATTGGGGGCATTCTTCAATGATATGATCATAAGATTTACAATATCTGCAAAGGGTTGTAGGGTTTTGGCAATCTCTTGCAAAATGACCTTGCGCTCCACAATTATAACAAGTGATCTGGCCTCTTCCGCGGCCAAAGTTTGTTGTGCGTCCACGGCCTCTGTAATTTTCTGTTCGGCCGTCGCGAGTTTGGTCATACTGTGGACCTGCTGTGGGTCCTTATGCTTCTGACTGTACTCTATAAACATCATGTTTCCTTTCCATCATAAGGTCATATGCTCTGCAATTGTTTTCATCGTGGCCTACTGATTTACAGAAATTACAATATAGATTCTTTGGAGTTTGTACATATTTCTGAAGTAAGTGACATTCTTGAGGTCTATGACCTCCAGTTCTACAGATTTCACACCAAGACCCTTGTGGCTGTGGTAAAGGATTAGGTGCTCCAGTTGCAATATACTCTATGAAAACAGGGCAATGGTCCTTTGAATGACCTTGTGCTTTACATTTCGTACACCATATTTCTTCCTTAACATCCTTGCCTTTCTTAATATCATGCACTTGCAGGGTTAAGTTTGCTAGCTGGTTCTGCAACTGCGCAACATCGTTGCTTGTTCCAGCAATTGGTGAAGCTTCTAGTTTCATAGCCATCTCTAGAGCTTGTTCCTGAGTAGTGAGATTCTGTTGCATAAGGGGAAGTCTAATGTGTGGAAGCAGCGCAGCAATGAACCATTCCTTATGCTGTTGTGGTGCAAACTCAAAGCTTACTTGATCTATCAAGGCTTTGAACTTTTGGTCAAAGTCCCATACTGACTCTGTGGGTAACTGCTTGATGTCTTTGAGCTCTGTTATACACTGTGATTCTGATTTAGGTTTCTTGAATTCTCTAATCATTGCATTTCTTACCTCAGCAAGCGTTCTATTCTGTGCTGCTGAGTATTTCATGAACCAAGTTAAGGCTCTGTCTCTTAGTGTGGTTGCTAACTGAACCAGTTTGACAGCATCATCATTAATTTGCTTAATTGTCCAAATGGCTTCACATAGGAACCAGTGTTGCTCAGGGTCTTCTATCCCTGTTCCTCTGAAAGTTGGTAGTTTCATGTCATCACCCATCTTTCTTGTGCTAGGTTGAGGTGTAGGTGCTGTAGCAGTTCTTCTGGACTAGTCGAGCAAAGGTGGTGCAGAGGTACTAGAAGTACCATGTGGGCTACTAGAAGGTGTTACTGCGGGATTATACTGAGCTTTGTCTGGCTTTTGCGGTGTAAAAGGGTGGTAAGGGATATGAACACTCCCTTGTCTTTCTATGTGGCTTGCTCTAGGAACTTGACTGTCTTCTGGGCTTGACTCAAAATAATGTTGGTCAAGGCCTACTTTATACCGTTTTCCACTACGAGTGCAACCAATAACTTCAGGGTCACTATCAGAGTCTACGGACATTACTTGTCTATGCTATTAATCTGAAGCTATACATAGTTTTGCTTTTTCATACAGAAGCATTTTAATCGATAAGTTCAAAGAATTCAGGAACTTACCTCTATGTGCTTGAAAGAAACTCCTCTCAGCTTCACTGAAACTCTTTCTTGTATCCACTGCAAACTCAGTGATGAAACCTTCCAGCAGACTATTCAACCAAAAGTCTACTGCGCGGGACACAGAATTATCTACCCGCTTCAGAATACTGACTAGCTCAGGCGTCCAAGCAACTGGTCGATCAATATACACAGTGGGTCTAGTATCTGCTAACTTGGCTATCCAAGCATGTAACTCAAGTGCAAATGTGACAAAGAAAATTTCATGAAGGTCAGTATAGATATACTTCTGCAACCATTCTTATGGCTGGAGTCTAGAGCTTTTATTTTCATGTTCAGCGAACTCTTTAGCCTTTAAATCGAACCACTCCTGAATTTCTGTAGTTGTAGGATTCCAGTAACAAATTTGTTAGCTGAGCAAGTCTCAAGGAAACAGAACCATTTGTTGGCTCCAGCAACAATCTTCTTCGTCGCAAAAATAACAAGTCTCACAGTAACAAGTCACAAGACAACGGAACCATTTGTTGGCTCCCTTCTTTCTCTGCATTTCGCCTCAATCTCGTGTGTCGCTGAAATAACAAGTCTCATTCAAGCGGAAACGGAACCATTTGTTGGCAACGGAACCATTTGTTGGCTGCTTTTTGGACAGACCCGGGTTTTAATGAAGCGCAGCAACAAAACCCCTTGGCGCACTGGCCCTCTCGGCAACGAGCTGCGCGGCAGCTCGAGGTCTCACCCGAAGTGGCTATGGGGGGCTAAGGAATTAGGTTTCCTTAACCTAGGCGACGCGGAGATTGCTCTTTCCTCCTTGACGATTCCTCTAAGGCGACGGTCTGACCTCTCTTCAGACTTAGGAGCGCAACAGCTCTCAAGCTCCTGCTCAGCAGCCTAGCTGCGCAGTACTTTCCCTCCTGCGCTAGGGCCAATTCCCCTCTGCGCGGATATTCTATGCGTCGTCTTGCTAGCGCGTCCGTCACAACAACAAGTTCTCCTATCGCTGCAGCGTCGTTATCTACCGAGTCCTTCGACCCTTAACGATTATAGTCCTCAAGGAAGCTTCAAGAATTTACTCAATACACTCCTAAAGATAATGCAATATTTTTGTATTTACCGTTAGTAAGCTAAAACAGGTAATCATCTCTATCACAACATCACAATAGCGAGAAATATAAAGTCCACCTCCACGGGGAAAACCACGTCCATGGGAGTATCTTATATTAACCAGAAAAAGGATAGATTTATACAATATGTTGCGCACACAGCTGCAACCTTAGATATTTCCAGGAAACTCCACGCACACAGCTGGGAGCCCTTCTCTCGATCTATTCTCTTCCTCTCCATAGATTACAATAGTTCAGACGTCGCCTCGGATTGTCTGCAACTCAAGGATTAGCTTCACTGCTAACCCGCTTACTGACTAGTTAGCTATCTGTCTAACCAACTGACTCTCTATCTCACTAACTAACTAACTAACATCTACCCATTACAATTATTCATATATATAGGTGGCCATGGCGGTCGCACCTTTACAAAACTGTGGGCCTTTCCCAGCAGTAATCCCCAAAAACCCTAACCACGCACATGGCTAGGTGTACTGTAGGCGCCGCTTGCAATCATGTCGCCGCTTCCTGCAGGCTCCATGAATTCCGGCGCAGCTTACGAGTATGGATGCCTCGTCCTTCGCCTTCAATGATTTGGTCCGTTGCTCTTCCTTGATCTGAGCAACCATAACTTCTGTACTTAGCTTTAAATGAGGGTAGCTGAACCCTCTACTCCATTGCTTCATTGATTATGGTAGCTGAGCTTTCCACTCTGCTACCTTCATTCCCTTCTGATGTGCGCACGAGCTCCCCGATTTTCGGTCCGTGATCCGCGCTGAGCTCCTCCATCTGGAACCGTACTGCGCACCGTCTTCTTCTGTCCCCAAAATTGGTGCTTATTCAAAACTTAGCATTCTTCCATACTTGTGCTTTTTTCCTCAAAATTCACAGCTTTTACCATAGCTGCGGCCTTGGCTCCAACACTCGCAAACATCATAATCTAGGTATGTTTTTCCTATATCAAGTTAGAATCCTACCTTGTGTTAGGATCTCATATAAGTATACTTTCGTATGATTGATAATGATTATTCATGAAGTTATAGGTTTGAATAATCATGGGTGTATGCATATTATGCTTCTTAGTTTGATTAATGATATGAAAAACTAGAAGAGTCCTATGGTCAAATAAAAATATGCATGAATTAAAGAAGTCCTCCCTGAAAACTTGAATACTAACGCTTGTGTATGAAATGATCATGACCATACATGATTAAGATTATTTAGAATCATAATGTTTTGATAAATAGTGAGATTATACTAATGCATGTATGAGATCTTGAGGATGACACAATGATGACACTAGTGCACACTTAAGCATGCATAGTGGTCCAGGATGAATAGAAGTTCAAAGACATATAATCATGATGATATCATAAAGGAAGCAAAGATCAAGAGGGATCACAATCAAGTAGTTCATGCAATGAAGCAAATATTGAGAGGGATTCCACCCAACAACCAAACAAAGATAAGTATTTGAATTGTCATTTCTTGTATATATGATTACTTAAATGATGTTGTTCATTTATGTACATACTTATGTTCCTAGATTTAGGATGTATATTATGCATATTAGAAAAATTGCATTAATGAACAAGATACTACTAATATGTAAGTAATGGGTAAGTGGCCTATGGTACTATACAACATTTCATTGCTACTTATCTAGAATAAAACCTCTTTGCTAACATGTTGGGAGCTATGCACACTCTTAACAAATGTTTTGGTAGAGATGGAAGGAATCTACAAAGTTATGGGATATGGATAAATGTTGTATTGAAGCATTGGCTAAGATAATTCCATGATTGTATGACATACATACTTATATTTAAGAATTTTTTTTTTGAAAAACTATGAGAAGTTTCTAATCATGCAATTGAATTTGACTTGGAGAAAAAATCATGTACAATCACCTACAAAAGAAAGACAATGACATTTGTTCCAGCAACGAAGTTCAAGAAAACTACCTATTGAAGATATTAAAGAATTTGAAGTTCCCAGGATCCAGGATACAGTAATGGAAGGATGCCATGATCAAAGAATACCAGTTGATCATGGAGAATGATGTTTCTGATGTGGTCCCAAGACCAAAAGGGAAGTCTGTTGTAACTTCCAAGTGATATCAAGCATGATGCAGATGGTAGCATGGAGAAATACAAGGCAAGGTTTGTGGCTCATGGCTTCTCCCAGAAAGAAGGGATAGATTATGAAGAAACTTTTGCACCTGTGGCAAGATACACTTCCATCAGAATAGTAATTGCTCTGGATGCAGTGATGAAGTGGAAGATACACCAGATGGATGTCAAGGCAACTTTCTTGAATGGTTTAGTCGAAGAGGAAGTGTATGTGGATAAGCCACTCGATTTTGGAACACATGACAAGGAGTAATGTGTGCAAGTTAAATAAATCCTTGTATGGATTAAAGCAAGCACTCAGGACATGGTACGGCAAGAAAGACAACAACTTGACCATTTTGGGCTTTACCAAGAGTAAATAGGATTCCAACCTTTACTACAAGGTTGAGGAGGGAAATCCAGTGATACTCCTATTGTATGTGGATGACCTATTTGTGACAGGTGAGGATCGGTTGATTTCCGACACGAAGAGGAAGCTTGCTGCCAAGTTCAAGATGAAGGACTTTGGTATGATGCATTACTTTCTAGGTATGGAGGTGTGGCAGAGAGCAGATGGAATCTTCCTTGGACAAGGGAAGTATGTAGTAGAGATCCTGAAGCGATTCGGGATGATGGAATCCAAGGACATGGCCACACCTATGGCATCGAACCTAAAGCTATTGAGTGATGCTTCATCTGAGTTGGTTGATGCCATGATGTATCCTTAGATGATTAGGTCCTTGATGTACCTGATGAACACAAGACTAGATATTTTCTTTGCGGTGAATACATTGAGCCAGTTCCTAATGGATCCTAGACATGTTCGCCTAATTGTAGTAAAGCATATCCTGAGGTACCTGAATGGTACGATTGATTATGGGCTCAAGTATGATGTGTTGGAAATGTTATATCTCTTCACATGGTGGCTGCGTGTACAACACGATCCTTTTCCCAGTTGGCTGCGTGTACAACATGGTGGCTTCTTTTTTGGGTTGCTTTTTGCTTTTTCGCGATTTCGACCCATTGTACTCTATCTAATCCCGGTAAAAGGGATTAGGGTTGTAACCTAATTTTGGGTAAACGAATTAGGGTTTTAGATGCTGCGGAATACCATATATTGTAAAAACATATAATGAAAAGGAGTAGTGCGGCTCTAAGTTTTGTTGGTTTTTTTCCCGGTTAAGGGTTTCCAGGTGAAAATCTCTGTGTAATGTGTGTGCCATTGTGTATTTTATGTTAATGCTTAAGAATCAATATAAGTTTGTACTTCACTGTTAAGGTTTAAAACTTACATTTGGTATCAGAGCATTTTTGGGTTCAGAGGGATGCCTTTGTTTCCAAGGGTTTGGATCGATCTTGGATTTGTGATAAACCTGGTTTTAGTGGGAGATTTGCAGCGGTGATTTATTTTTCTTTAAAGAATGGCGAGCAGTTCTAGATTCGATATTGAGAAATTTAATGGTCAGAGATTTGAGCTATGGAAGCTCAAAATGGAAGATCTTCTGGTAGATAGAGAACAATGGATCGCAGTAGATCTAGGTACCATGCCCACTGGTGCGGTAAAAGAAGAATGGGAAAAGATGGAAAGGAAAGCAAGGAGCACCATTTGTCTTTGCCTCGTAGATTTGGTATTGGTGAACGTATCTGGAGAAGACAGTGCAAAGAAGCTATGGGATAAACTGGGAAATCTATATCAGTCAAAGTCCCTGGTAAATAAGTTATTTCTGCGAAAGAAATTGTACCTTCTGAGGATGACTGATGGAGACTCTATGTCAGAGCATCTAAATGCCTTCAATACTCTGGTAAGTCAGTTGACATCTGTTGGTATTACAATTGTTGATGATGAAAAATGTATTAGTCTGTTGTGCTCTTTTCCAGATTCATGGGATAATTTGGTTATAGCTATTCGGAGTAATGCAACCATGCTAAACTTCGATGATGTGGTTGCATCCCTGCTATCGGAGGAAATGAGGCGGAGATTCATAGATAGTTCAACCAAGGATGCCTTATTTGTAAGAGGTCGCCCTGGAGACAGATCTAAAAATAAGTCTTCAGGTGGTAGATCTAAATCTAGAGGGAGATCTAAATCTCCAGGACCTTCTGTAAGAAAATGCTGGAAGTGCGGAAAAGCTGGGCATTACAAGAAGGATTGTAAATCCAAAAATACTGATAAAAGCAGAGGACCTAATGATGCTCCATACACAGATGGGAAAGAATCTACAGAGGAAGGAGGAGATGTGTATTTGGCATCTTCAAGTACACATGCAGAGCATGATTCGTGGTTGATTGACTCAGGTGCGTCTTATCATATGACGCCTCATAGGGAGTGGTTTTCTGAATACGAAAAGTATGATGGAGGAGATATATTTCTAGGAGACAATTCGGTGGTGAAAATCATAGGTCGAGGAAAGATCAAGCTACTGCTCAAAGATGGAAGCGTTAAAACTCTTCCCGAGGTTCTGCACATTCCAAAGCTGGCTAGAAACCTTATATATGTAAGTAAAATGGATGATGCAGATGTGAAAACTTTATTTGAAAAGAACACATGCAAGATGGTTCGAGAATCACTGGTGCTGATGAGGGGAGTTCGGATTGGAACTCTATACAAGCTGTTGGGAAGCACCTTCAAAAATGGATGTAACAGTACTATTGTTCCTGAGGGTAAAAATGAAGGAGACAGAGTCCTTACTGTCTCTAGTGAGAATACATCGCTATGGCACCGAAGGCTGGGACATATTGGAGAGAAGGGTCTTCGACTATTACAAGGTAAAAGTATGGCTGAAGGCATGTCTGATTTCACATTAGATTTTGATTTTTGTGAACATTGCTTATATGGTAAACAGAATTGGGTAAGATTATCATCTGGTGTTGTAAGAGCTGAAGGAATTTTAGAGTTAATACACAGTGATGTTTTTGGACCTGTGCCTATTCCATCACTTGGTAAATCTGTGTATTATGTTTCATTTATAAATAATTTCTCAAGGAAAACTTGGATTTATTTCTTGCGTAAGAAATCTGAGGTTTTTAAAAGATTCAAAGAATTTAAGGCTCTTGTAGAGAATCAAACTGAAAAGAAAATAAAAGTACTCAGAACAGATAACGGTGGAGAATTCTGTGAAAGTGAATTTCAGGAGTTCTATAAAATGTGTGGAATAGCAAGGAAAAAGACTACTCCATACACACCTCAATAGAATGGGGTTGCAAAAAGGATGAACAAGACATTGATGGAAAAGGCAAGGAGTATGCTCAGTGGTGCAGGGCTAACACAACAATTCTGGGTAGAAGCCGTTGACACTGCGTGTTACCTAGTGAATAGGACACCCACATCAGCGTTGGTTGACAAGACACCTCATGAGGTTTGGACTGGTAAGAAACCCTCTCTCTCTCATCTCAGAGTGTTTGGGTGTGATGCTTTTGTACATGTTCCAAAGGAGAAAAGGAGCAAGTTGGATAATAAAGCGGAAAAATGTATCTTCATTGGTTACAAGGATGGAGTGAAAGGTTACAAGTTGTGGAACCCAGTAAAAAGGAAAACAATTTACTGTCGAGATGTGATCTTCAGAGAAGTTGAAAGCACTTCCAAGATTGAGGATGTACCAAAGGAAAAGGATTCAGAGAATCTACACTTTGATATAAAGGATGAAAGAGGTGATTCTTTTGAGGAACCAGATTCGTCTGAATTAGATGAGGAGGCAGAATCGTCTGAATCAAGTGAAGAGGCGGATCCTCAAACTCCGGTATTAAGGAGATCTGACCAAGTAAGAAGGAAAGTTGAAAGGAACAGTCCCCCTGATTTTCATTCTAATTTTGTGTTATATATTACTGATGATGATCCTAGAACTGCTAAAGAGGCAATGGATCCAGAAGATAGTAAACTATGGAAGAAGGCCATGATAGAAGAAATGGATGCCTTGGACAAAAATGAGGCATGGGATCTGGTTGAGTTGCCAAAAGGAAGAAATCCTATTGGAAGAAAATGGGTATTCAAAAAGAAGTTAAATGCAGCAGGTACAGTGGAGAAGTACAAGGCTCGACTAGTAGCGAAAGGTTATTCCCAAATTGAGGGCATCGATTTTGGTGAGAGTTTTTCACCTGTTGCAAAATTGACTTCTATTAGATTTCTTCTATCTATTTCTGCTGCTTTTGACCTTGAAGTAGAATAGATGGATGTAAAGATGGCTTTCCTACATGGAAATATTAATGAAGAGATCTATATGAAGAAACCAGAACAGTTTGTGGTGAAAGGAAGAAAGGAGCTTGTCTGTAAGTTGAAAAAATCACTCTATGGATTGAAACAATCTCCAAGAATGTGGTATCAAAAATTTGATACTTATATACTGGGACTTGGTTTCTCAAGGAGCAAAGCTGATCACTGTATTTATTTTAAGCTAACTGGTGACCATTTTATTTATGTAATATTGTATGTTGATGATATGTTGCTAATTGGAAACAACAAGGAAATCATCAAGGATGTCAAAAATCAGCTGTCATCTGAATTTGACATGAAAGCTCTTGGTGCTGCAAATTTTATTTTGGGCATGGAAATAAAAAGAGATCGTGAAAATAGGAAACTATGGTTAAATCAGAGGAAATATGTTGAAATGATATTGAAGAGATTTAATATGCAGGAAAACAAACCAGTGAAGGTGCCCACTCCTGTAGGTGTAAGGTTATCTGCAGAATAGTGTCCCATGACACAAGAAGAGGTATAGGACATGTCTCATGTTCCCTATGCTAGTGCAGTTGGCAGACTGATGTAAGCCATGGTCTGTACTAGACTAGATATAGCCCATGAAGTGGGAGTTTTGATTAGATACATGCCAAAACCAAGAAAGGAACATTGGACTGCAGTAAAGAGGGTCTTCAGGTATTTGCGTGGCACTACATATTTTGCAATCTGCTACCAAGGTAGACCCGGTCTAAACAGAGAGATAGATATACAAGGATTTGCTGATGTTGACTGGGCTGGAGATCTTGATCACAAAAGATATACAAGTGGCTACGTTTTTAATCTATTTGGAGGAGCAATCAGTTGGATGAGTAGAAGACAAGCTATAGTTGCACTCTCAACTACAGAAGCTGAATACATGGCAGCTACCCATGCAAGTAAGGAAGCTGTATGGTTGCAAAGATTGTGTTCAGGTATTGGTTTTATTCAGAATGCAGTAAAGATTGGCTATGATAGCTCAAGCGCAATATTTCTGGCAAAGAACCCTGCTTATCACTCGAGGACAAAGCACATTGATGTGCAATACCATTTCGTCAGAGACATGGTTGAACAAAACAAAGTGTTGCTGGAGAAGGTTGACACTTTGGTAAATGTTGCAGACTCTTTGACAAAGTCTGTGAGTACTCAAAAGTTCTCTTGGTGTAAAGAGAACATGGGCATTATTGCCCTGAATTGTTAAAGTCATAAATTTCTCCTATAAGTGAAAAGAACAACAAGTGGGAGAATGTTGGGAATGTTATATCTCTTCACATGGTGGCTGCGTGTACAACACGATCACTTGCCCAGTTGGCTGCGTGTACAACATGGTGGCTGCTTTTTTGGGTTGCTTTTTGCTTTTTCGCGATTTCGACCCATTGTACTCTATCTAATCTCGGTAAAAGGGATTAGGGTTGTTACCTAATTTCGGGTAAACGAATTAGGGTTTTAGATGCTACGGAATACCATATATTGTAAAAACATATAATGAAAAGGAGCATTGTAGCTCTAAGTTTTGCTGGTTTTTTTCCCGGTTAAGGGTTTCTAGGTGAAAATCTCTATGTAATGTGTGTGCCATTGTGTATTTTCTGTTAATGCTTAAGAATCAATATAAGTTTGTACTTCACTGTTAAGGTTTAAAACTTACATGATGTGAATCAAAAGTTTAACCTGGAGGGTTATGTTGATTCAGATTGGGCAGGAAGTGGTGGAGATAGGAAGATCACTTCAGGGTGTTGCTTCAGTATGGGATCAGGTGTGATCTCTTGGTTTAGTAAGAAGCAGTCCTGCATAGCACTGAGTACAGCCGAAGCAGAGCATGTCACAGCTTGTTCAGCTAGTTGTGAGGTAGTCTGGCTGAGGAAGCTACTATCTGAGTTATTTGATATCCAGTTGGATGCTACTTGTATATATTGTTACAACCAGAGTTGTGTGAAGTTGTCAGAGAACTCGGTGTTCCATGAAAAGTCAAAGCATATTGAGATCAAATATCACTATATCAAGGATATGGTGCAGATAGGAGCAGTGAAGCTCCAGTATGTTGCGACAGATGAGCAGATTGCATATGTGTTGACTAAACCACTGGCTAGAGTGAAGTTCGAGTAATTCAGAGAGAGGCTTGGTTTTCTTCAGATAGAAGATACTTCAAGGAGGAAGTGATGGGACACATTTTTAGGAGCCATTCCAGGCATGATGGTAGGAGGATCCTTCCCATGGATGTGGCTGTAAGAGTTGTGTGATGAGCATCAAGATGATGCTCCGGCTATTTCTATGATGATCACATTGATCATGTGTGATGAGCATTAGGACAATGCTATGATGATGATCAAGTTGATCGTGTGTGATGAGCATCAGGATGATGCTCCAGATGATATGCGTTAGGACTATGCTGTGATGATTATCAGGATGATCATATGTGATGAGAATTAGGTCGATGCTCTAGATGTTGTACATCAGGATGATGTATTGTATGATGATGATCAGGATGATCATATGTGATGAGCATCAGGTCGATGCTCCAGATGTTGTGCATCAGGAGGATGTAGTGTATGATGATGATTAGTATGATCATGAGAATCAGGATGATGCTCCATGTGAAGAAGATGATCAGTGGGTTCATGAGTATTTGGATGATACTTCATGGTCATGGACAGGTTGTGAAGTTGCATAGAAAAGATCCTGGAGATCCAGACAGGTTGTGCTAGGCACGGGAAATATCTTGGGATTTTATTTCGATATCTTGCAGGATGAAAGATACTCTTTTAAGGTTTTGCAAGGGTCGCAAAGAAAATATCCTGTAGATCTAGACAAGTTGTGCTAGGCATGGAAAAAATCCTAGGATTCTCTTTAGAGATCTTGTAGGATGAAAGATACTCTTTTAAGGTTTTGCGAGTTCACATGTAAAATATCTTGGATATCTGGACAGGTTGTGCTAGGCACGGAAAAGATCCTGGGATGCTCTTTAGATATCTTGCATGTTGTAAGATACTCTTTTATGGTTTTGTGAAGGTCACATGTAAAACATCCTGGGAGATTCGATAGGTTGAGCAACAAGCTCGTAAAAGTCCTGGGATGCTCTTTTGAGGTTTTGTTGATGCACGTAATTAGCCCTGATAATTCCACAAGATGGCACGCTCGCAAAGATGATGAAGAACTATATGAGGCTAGGCCTACATCCAACATGAAAAAGGGATGGCCTTGTAGAACTTCCTATGATGAGAAGAATTGAGAGATAGCACCAGTGATCAAGATGATGAGTACAGCAGTAGTGACGATGATGCTCCGTGATCCAGTGACAATGATCCAGCTCCAGGATTGAATAATTGTGCCTAAATGTATTGATGACTTGTGTCAAGAGAAAACCTTCCTAGTTAAGAGGGAGTGTTAATGTATTTGTAAATTCAAAAGATATTAACTTGTATATGGTATGTATTGTATTTGTACTTTATTGTATCCCCAATGGAGATGTATTATTCCTCCGGTTGGAAGTATCGTCATTTGTATTTGCAAGTGTCGCAAGTATTATTGTAACTGTCGCAACTTTATTATGATGGGTTATTAGACCACCCTAGTGGGGTCGTGTAATGTCCCCATTTTGACCCCATTACATTCAAATGTAAATGATGTAATTGTTATAAAATCATGGTGAGGAGCTCAAGGTCAAGGCCCCGCCATCGATTTATTGATGCATATGGTTTACGTGATAGCCAAGCACATTGGAATTTCAAATATCATGTAAATATGCATTTTAATAAAATACCCACAACTAGCTATGCAATACAACAAGAGATGGGGGCATGATTTTACAAGGAATTGGGAGGGAAAACATTCAAACCCTTGTAGCCCATCAAGTCAAGTCAAATGTCAATGAGAGAACCCATGAACCCTCAACTACCCAGGTTGACTTTTGTACCCAACCATTCATTTCTCCCAAGAGTTGGTTGAGGTAGTCAATGCCTTGGGAATGGAGAGGTATGGCTATCCAAATTCGAGCATGGGAAAGCCACGCTTCATGGACAATTGTGTTGGGCTTCTTGTGCAAGAAGAGAGCCATGAATTGCTCCCCAAGCAATTATCCATAGAGCAGTTTGGCTCTCTCACAAGTTGGGAGCTGGTTGGGCATTTTTCCCCATCGAAATTATGTGTTTTCCTTCATTCTCAGCTGGGAGAAGGGAATTTTCTGTTGTATACAAGTGGGGAAGAAGGGGAATGAAATTTGGGTTCCATAGAGACCGTTTTGGCTATTGAAATATTAGTTAGTTGGGAGAGAATTGGTTTTCCTCCCCGTGAATGTCTTTCCCCATCCCACAATCCGTTTTTGGATGGAAACGATTTGGGGAAATCCCATGGCCATCCTGTTTGTAAATCCCATTGTTAAAAATGTGCATCCTTGCTCAATAATTGTGCTTTCTTGGTGAGAAAAGAGTATGTTTGGGTGTGGTTTATGGGTGTTTATTGCTTTGGTCATGCTTGAGATTGAATGTCCCCTTTTCCTTTTAAGAATCATGCCAAGCTCGGGGGTGGTAGTTGTGTTGAAAGAATTGATGAACACAACTGACCTATGGTTGGGTTGAACGTTGCAGCAACATAGCTAGTTGCTTGGGACCATTTCACCATAAAGATAAGTATTCTCTATGTGTATTTACTTAAACAATGCATTAATTTCATGATTGTTGATATGTTGTATGCACATGAAATTTGTGTGGACGATTTGTTTATTTCCGCTGTGCATGTTTGTTGAATTGCATTTGCACACATTGGTTTTAATCTGTATGAATCTAATGAATAGGGATCAGTTTATGTCAAATCCCCATAGATTGGCGACATGTTCTGTTCCTCAAATTGGGTCCACTAAAGGGGACATTACAGGTTGGTCCAGTGACAAGTGGTAATGGGTTATTAGACTCTCCTAAGGGAGGCCGACCCAATTAGAGTAAATGGCAAGTCAAGTCATTGTATAAATAGAGAGTGTGACTCTCTCATTTATTCACTCACTCACTCACTTTGCATTAGTGAGAGAGAGGAGGAGTGCCCACAAGTGGAGGAGGAATAGCTGCTGCAGACATTTATCTTTTGGGGATTCATCCTGGTGATATTTGTATTGGTAATTAATTATTCTATCTCTGAGGAAGTTGTGGGTTTTTTCACCTTCTTGATTTTCCCCAGTGAAATGCTTTGTGTCTCTTGTCTCTTGTCTCTTGTCTCTTATGCTTGATATGCTATATATGTTGTTCTTTCATTTAAATATCCTAGATCATATTGAATTAAATGATGAAAAACTAACACACGGCCCACTCCCCATGTTACATCGATCAAAGGAAGTTATGATCCCCACACTTATCAAACAATATTGTTTTGGGTCTTCCCGCCCCCCTAGTTGGTTACAACATGATCTCATCCCTCATGGTAAGACCCTCATCTTATCATGTACTTCAGCTCTCATCGATGTCAAAACACTACATTCTAAGAGCTGCAGTAGTTGCAATTGTACCTTGGTATCTCTTTCAATCACTATAAGCTATCACCTTGAACTTGGTAGGGATCGTTGGCACCAGTTTTGTCCTGGATGAAGTGGAAGGTTAGATCCCTGAAGAGAGTGCAGAAGGCCTTAGTGGTTTGAGCCAAATGGCCCCTAAGAGTGCTAAATAGGATATCTGGATAGGTATTCGTGGCTTAAAGAACAAAATGATCAAAGCCTAAGTCTGAACATTGCAAAGAGCATTAAATTACTAAGATCTGCCCCCTAATTATATATTGGCGTAGATGAAAGGTCTAGATCGGCAATGGTGAAGATCTAGGGTCGTAGATGCACTTCACGAAAAGAGTTGGAGGTGTATTGCGCAAAGGCGGGATGGGTTAGCCAACAATCATTTTAGAAATCCAATCCACGGCCGACAGCACAGATCTACAGCCGATATGTACTTTGTCGATGTGACGTGCATGGAAAAGGGACGTTTTCCAAATCTACAAAATTTCAGTAGGGGCCGTAGGTTTAGACGGCGAATATCTAGCGGGGTTGATATCTATGGCCGAAGTTTTGTTCGTATATTTGACTTGCACGAAGTGCCAACACAATACAAATCTGCAAAGCTAGTAAAGGACACAGCGTTTGACGATCAAGATGCGAGAGGGATCAAGATCAGCGGTTGGCAACTTTTCCATGGATCTAAGTGGCCGGAAAGGAAACATGAGGCAGGATTCGAGGCCATGGAGGATTGAAGAGTTAGAAGGTAGCTGAGATCTACGGCCTAGCATAGATCTACAGCTGGACAGTTGAGGAAACCTCTTTACTGCAAAAGGTGCAAGAATTATACGAAAGCAAAAATGTTATAAAAAGAGCTCATGCACGGCAATCCAGATTCTATCTGTCCTGTTCACATTGGAAAACAACAGAGGAAGACTGTACAGAAACGGATAAGTCAAACAGGATCCTTGGCCATCTGTCAAATAACTAGGTATGCCCCTTGTCCCCCACTGCAAAACTATTTAAATGGAAGAACTAATAGAACCCCCAGGCTTTGAGTACCATAGGATAAGATATTTATTTGAGGACAAAGACGCTGAGGTTTATGAAACAGTATTTATAAACAGAACCATAGAGATGGTTGAGGACAGTTTGAAGCTGGTTAGCGAGGGAAATGTAGACATCCATAAGGTTTACCACACATTTTTAAATTTTTTTGCAATCGACCAAACCCCGAACTGTCCATATTTTGTCGACTAGTGTTCCTCCAACTACTCCTCCACCGAGAGGACGATTATGGATGCAATCAACTCCAAAATCCTTTGCAAAATGAGTCCCCTTACCATTGGAAAGGCCCTGTCTATCTCAGATGAGTTCTATCAAAAGGCCAAAGAGTATAAAGAGGAAGTCCTAGTCCAACATTTCAGATAGGCCCTAGCTAACCTTAAGGAGAGTTTTTTCCATTGCAGCCTCCAGCCAAATGTCTCCTTTCAGAACCAGCTTTTCCCTTAAGAAGCCAGTCCATTTACAAAAGAGTCCAAGTGCATCATTACCATGTTGTCCCAGTTTCTAGGTTTAGATGATGACATGTACATTACTGAGCCTCTAATAAGCCTGTTATTTATCATGAGTACATGCCCTCTTGAGTTGGATAACCCCAGTCAGTCCTCCCAGTGTGCTTCTCTCATATTTGATGAATCCTTAGTTGATAGTATCCACTCTCAGCTGGATGAATTCCCCAAGACTAGAAGCTTTAGGTTTCATTCATACCTACTAAGGATTTTCTTGTCTTTCAATGAGGAGAATTTACAGATGCAAGATGATGCTTACTCATGAGATACTCTCAGATTATACCAATTTCATGGACAGCATCATGTCTGAAGTATACCATGCTATATTTCAAAAGAAGTTACCCAGGGTATTTCCAGAGATGAAAGAGTTGCTACAACCTTCCCCAAAGAATAGGATTGCTGACTGGCTCCTTTCATAACACAACACTGCAATTAGAGTATATGGTTTTTCCCATGCACCTTATGTGCTACCAGCTTTCCTGACACCCAGAATTTTTACACTAGAGTTCATCAGATAGAAACTGAAGGCAGAGGTTGAGCATTTCTTAGGTGATAGTAAGGCTTCAAAAATCACATTTCCTTGGGTTGTGGGCCCATTCTTTGTTAAAAATAAATATTCCCTTCCAACTATTGAGGGTATGATGAGAGTTATGGGGTTCAGAACCAGAGCTTCCACTAATTATGACGCTCACCACATCATATGAAACAAGATAAAAGAGACTAACATAAAGTATTTTGTGCATTTTGAACTCATAGGGTTGGATGAGACTGCAAATTGGCTGGAATACCGTGACAAAAGTCAAATGGATGTGGATGAGCAGGAGGTCTCCACCTCCGTGGTATCACAAGTCATTTCCACACCACCCAGCTCCTCCATCCTGGTCCTATTCATGCCCCGAAGATTGTAGCATCAAGCAAAAAAGGATTCTCTCCAGTAAACTATCCCAATTAGATTGTCCACCATTTGGTATGGGGAATCCGTCCAGTTAGCGATTTCGGCTATCGTTAGATTTGGATATTTGCTTCCTTTACACCGGTTATGGCCCGATCCACCATTATTTTTTATTTTAATGTTTAAGATGATATGCAAGTGCCTAAGCTAATTTAATCTAAATGCAGAACTTGAAACAAATCTGTATCTAAAACTAAAATAAATCTAATCTATCCCTGCAGGGAGCAAATTGTAAATATGAGTAATATGCTGTAAAGAACATATAAAGATCAATAGGTAGCCATTGAATCTTAAGGATTCATCTACAACAGGAGGTTAAAGACATGAAAGATAGCTTTTAATTCATGTAAAAAACATTCTATTACTCATTTAAGAGAAGCATCATTGCACAGAGAAAAGTAAAACCATCCATAGCACATAAATAATCTGAACAACAGATAAATATTTCACTGTAATACATGTAAATGTCACAAGAAGAATCTAACAGACATCATACACACATTCCCTGACAAAATGCGTCCTCTCCAGGCTCTTATTAGGCAAATTCACTTTCTTGGAGCAAGTACAAAACAGTTCGTACAAGCTTTAGAAAATTCCTTTCCCTGCCAAAACTCCTTAACACTATTCCCTATGCATCTATTTATAAGCTTACAAAATGCCTCTTGGGATACCACCTGGCCTTTTACACTTTTCCTTTAAAGAATTTACCAAGAAATAAAAATTCGTGGCCCTTTTCCTATAATATAAATTCTTTCTTATAACAGAAAAGGGCAGTTGTCCTTGTAACTTCATGCTCTAACCATAGGGAAGAAGTAAACCAAAATAAAAACAACGCATTATAATTAGAGTGTTTATCCTTGGGGTGGAGCTTCTACTAGGGATGATGTGCCTGCACTGGCTGCTACTGTTGCTGCTTCCTTCTTCTCCTCCTCTACAATATAACTGAACCATATACCAGTGTCTCTGATAACCACATTCACTGGTGAAGGGAGAAGGATCTTTTGGGAAGTCACATGCTTACCAAGCTCTGTTTCAATACTATGAATTTTTGCTATTACTTCCTGGTGGACCTCCTTGAGCAAATGATTGTATACTGATGACAGCCCAAAGTAGTGATGAAGATCATCAGTGGCCAACACATCAATCTTCTTTACATACTCTATTTGAATGCTCAGCTCTTCCTTCAAGTTTGACAAACGCTGCTCTTTGCTTGGAAACTCATCCAGGGTCTGAGGAAAAATAAGCTTGTATTTTTCATGTAGTTCATGAATCTTTTGATACAGGATGCTACCTTTCTCAATGGTTCCCTGGATCTTAGCCATCAGCTTGGTGCCACAATTCCTGCAAAACTCCATGAGGGCTACATCTTCCTTGAAGCCATCCACAGATTTGAATGGGAAATGCTTAGGGAAATCCGTGTTCCCTTCTCTCCACTCCATCTGGCTCAAAATGTTTGCTTTAACCCAAGTATATTTGCCTTTAAGCCTGATGGCTTCAACATTGACTTATTTCAATAATCAGTTCTTGTGTGGCATGCATTTTACTTAATATGTCACAAGACTGCTCATGAAAGGGAGACATATTCATCGCTCTGCTTTCTACTTGATCTAACTGCTCAACTATTGCTTGTTTGTCTACTTCCAAGTGAAAGAATCTAGCTTCATAATCATTCTTTTCCGCTTCTAGAACCATCATCTGGATTTCCAGGTGCTCCTTTTCTTCCTCCAGATGTCGATACTTATCCGACAACTACTTGTGATCAGCAGATAAGCAATTATATTTGCTCACCACAAGATCCCTATAAGCCTGCTCGTTAGCCATAGTATGTTGCAGCATGTGAGCTCTTCTCTTTGTCGACTCAAATTCTTTAACCATGCCAATCACATTGTCTTATGTTTCTTTTGCTGCTGACACAGCAGCGGATGCCATGGCTATGGGATCCTTATTTGTATTCTGCATAACCGTGGTTTCTCGCTGGGTGACAATATCTTCCTGGAAAAGTCTCTTTATTCTCTCTTCTAACTTCAGGACCACAGCCTTCCTCTTCTTATTATACACAAATTTATCCCATCGGGACATAGTATGGTCTTCGCACGGGGTGAAAGAGATGATCGGGAGGTCTCTTACCTGAGCTGAGTCTATTTCCATATCTTGGGTGCCAGAGCCACCTGTCTGGGCATCTTCGTTGGCCTTAAGTTCTTCTTTAGCCTTTTGCTTGTCTTCAGCCTTACATCTTATTTCCTCTTCTTTAGCCTGTTGCTGATATTCAGTTACCCTCCTCTGCCGTTGTTCTTGAGCTTCCAGTTGCAATCTTGCTTCTTCGGCTTCCTGTTGCAATCTCACTTCTTCAGCTTCCCTCTGCAACCTTGCTTCCTCAGCTTCATGTTACGGTCTTGCTTCTTCTTTCAATCTTTGTTCTTCGCAGACCAAGGCTTCAACTGCTTCCCTTTCTTTCTGGGGGTTGGCTTCTTGGGCTAAGGCAGAGCTAGAGCTAGCTCCACTGCCATGACGACAAATCTATAATTTAGTCATGTTACTGATCCCCCTGAACACTTCGTCTTCAGCATCATAGTAATGGGCATACTCAAAATGAGCATACAACTCCTTGCAATGGTCCGCAACCTTGCTCCACCTATCATTTCTATGGAAGATTTCCTCACCAAAGTGAAATGCTTTCAACTCCTGAATGAACTCTTCGGCTACTGCAACTCCTGATAATTCATAGGCTCCTATACAAAAAGGAAAAGGAGGGAAGGAAGCCTTATTCTGTTTATTAAGAACTCCTCCTATTCCATCAAGGAAAACTTGCCTGACTGCTTCTTTCAGGACTACATAAGCAGTGGCGTATTTTGGTAAGATGTATGGTGTCTTAGTACCTCTGAACATCTTGATATAGGTACCCTCTTTTGAGAAGTAGAAATTGCCATACTTTTCCAAGACTTCCATGGCATTCTCTGACAGACAACTGGGCTCTTCATTGAACATCTGCTCACACAGAGGCATGATGAACTCTTCACAGATGAGATTATAGTGTGCTTTGTAATTTTGAGCCCACATTATTTTATAGGCAGTGTATACCAGGGTATTGGCCTAGTCTTATGAGCAACTTAACTCGGGGAAAGGGAGCTTTTCCAAGATGCAATCAATGAGGTATGAAGATATGAAAAACTATGACCTTTTTAAGGCCAAACCTTCTCTAGCTGCGACCATAGTGGATGCCAAACTGTCTGAGAGAATGGTAGCCCAATCAATCATAGTTCCCTTAAATGCTATGGCATGGATTATGGGGCCCCATTGTATCCTATATACGATTCAATTGGGCATGCCGAAAATTCTGCTTAGCATAAGGTCAATCAATCTGAATGGAGGTCTTAGGATCTGAACATCATACTCATCATTTTCCCTTTTCCTCAGCTGTTTTCCCGTGATTAACAGCCTCTTATCTATTTCGAAATTATTCATCTGTCCCAACCATTCATCATTCAGCGCCTACTGGGGACGTGAGAATTTGTAGGATGCTGCAATAAAAGCTGGATGGAATGAAGTAAATGGCATTCTCTTGTTGTCATGCAACACTCTTGTTTGTGGGTTGGCATGTTCCAATATCCACTCGATCACTTCTGAGCACGGGAATAGCTCAGGGCGAGTAGAAGCCCTGGCTATGCCAGAGGTCCTGATGTTTAGGTATATTTTTTCTTCTTCTAATAGCATGTCTGGGATCTCTTGGTCCCTGATCATCCTGTAAATATCTCCCCACTGAACCTCAGGAGGGATGCACGTGGTGCACTTAGTGTCCTGGAAAAGAGTTTCAATTCTTGGTTGTACTGGTTCTGGCTCCATCATTTTAGCTTTCTTTCTGCTACCTTTTGGCATCGCGGCTTAACCCTGTCAACAACCATAAGTGCATGAGCTTAAGATTGTAAATCATTATGAGAGAATAATCATAGAGCAATATGAACTTAGCATGCTAATGAAATCTATATATAAAATTATAAGGTTGTCTATCGGGGAGGCAAACAAGACACAGACTATTCAAGAAAACACAATACAGCCATCAGACTTGATCATTCTAGGGAAGCATTTTCTGGTTTGGAAAAGATTTAAAAGGTTCTGAAAATATATGTATATGACTTAAAAACTCGTTTCCCTCGGAAGATAGGACGTCCTTCATTATATGCACTTCTAATGGTTGACGCGTGAATGTCAGGCTGGCTTGGACTGGGAAATCTTGTGAGGCAGCAAGAAACATATAACGCGGCTGGTTTTTAATGTCTGGTATCCAAGCCGAGTAACTGATCGGTTGAGTATGCCAGTGTTGGCGGGAAAATCTACCCTATAGCAAGGAAACTAATGCTATCAACTGAAGTGGGGTGATAGGTAAGTGTATTGATGATATTATAGAGACATTTACGAAAAGAAATAAGTTGTGGATCTTGAGAACATACCTTTCAATCGAAGTTTGATCCTAGCCTTAACTTGATCTTGTGCTCAACTTTCAAATCCAGCTTCCTTTCAGTAAACCTGCAATAACAATACCTTTCTCAAAGTATTTTGGGCAATATATAAAGCTTGAAAGAAACAAAAACAATGTTTAACATTCAAAATTGACCAAAACAAATCCAAATTAAGATGTCATTTCAGAACACATTTAAATTGGAACAAGAAAGACACTTCAACCTTTATTGTCAAAAGTAAATTGATGTACAAGTATACCTGACTCTATGACAGACTCCTGCAACTTGATTCTAGGTTCTGGCTCTTCTCTGGCTTGGATATGTTCAGCATCAACTCCTCCAAATGCAAGCTTCTTCTTTAGATCTCTATGTCTCAAAGTTTCTCCATTAATCCATCCAACCTTTCTCTTTAATCTTCTTTGTATTTATAGGATCAGAGAAGTAGTTCCGGTCGATGTATGGTTATGGAGGAAGTTGGGGAAGTTGGGAAACTACCAGCAACTAATCCTCCTCGAGAAATTAATTTATTTTTTAATCATCTTTTGATATGTACGCGACTATTATATAGTGAAGTAGCGTATAGGGCACTACTTTAGTTCTTACCAACTAGCGCTCATTCAATTTTAAATGGTGAGTGCTACTATGCTGAGAAGGAGTAGCGCCCATAAGGATTTGGGCGCTACTATTGTACACTAGAGTAGCGTATGGGCGCTAGTCTCTCTAGGTAGAGTAGCGCTCATATCTCAAAATGATATGTTTAGGATTTTTCCAGTAAAATTAGGAAATGGAGTAAGTCAAAGTATCATCTAAGGTCGACATGCTCCTCCATCCAAGTTGTCCTTTTGTGTGATCAACAGCTCAGGGTGATCACGGACGAAGAGGTGCAAGTTTAACCTATAACACCCAGCCATCTATGACTGGCACTTTCTCTCGTTTGAATGCGTAACAACTTGGTTTGAGTGCATCGACTTGGCTTGGGTAGGCATGTGATGACACTGCGGCCGGTGGGACTGACCAGGCTTGAATTAACAATGGGCCAATAGAGAATAATTTGCATTGGTCACGACTTCTAGCTACCAATAATGAAAAATCTATGGGGCTGTAACGGCTGATAGTCTACTACAGGTTCCAATAGGCCACATAATGAGATGAAAAATAGCCAAAAAAGCTTTGACGCAAAGGTAAGACAATATTAATGGTAGAAGCACTTACTTGGTAGTGAAATAATGGTGAAAACGGGGTTGGCTCGGTGGCAAATGAGCTGAGCTAGAGCAAATCAATTCGTGCATCTTCGAATGGCGTCCTCCGAATCAAAATCTAACAATGGTACAATAGAAAACCCACCACCCTTATATTGAGATTGGTACATGTGGGAAATAAATTGGGTAGGTGGCGAAACTATGATGGGGTTAATTACCCATACGGAGGGGTCAGTTCCATCCTTTTGGCATTTATGCCCGACCATCAATATCGACAAAAAAAAGATGAGTCCCATCCGCCATTGCGGGCATACTTTGTGAGTTTCTTTCGAAGCGCAGGGGGAACTTGGAGTTTGAGCGTGGTAGGCTTTTCTTATTGTGGGAAAGAAAGGAAAGACACTCTGCTTTTCCGGAAAGGTTTGACGAGTTCTTCTAGAATCGTCAAGCTAAAAAATGTTTGCGGTGCAAGTTCTTGAGTTGTCTTGACGTTTTGGGAGGACACTGCGAGTTCTTTCAACATTGATTCTCCCGAAAGCTTATCGCAGCGGATTTTCTTGAGTTGTTCCGTCGTTGCGAAAAGACTCGGTAAGTTCTTCCACAAATGACGAGAGAGTTTGGTAAGTTTTTTTTTGCAAAGTGGATGACCGGGGGACTTGGTAAGAGGGCTCCCGTTGTGGAAAAACTTTTACAAGTGTTTATGCCATTTCGGTAGAGAACTTTGAGTTCTTCCGCCATTTCAAGGAAAAACTTTAAGTCTTTCTGTAGTTGCGGGTGAACATCCCGAGCTCTTCCGCTGTTTCAGGAGAGAATTTTGAGTTTTGACTTAGAATAAAAAATTCAAACTTTTAAAAACAGATTCCCCACTTGAAACGAAACTAAGTTCAAAAAGCTTTCCAAAGGAGGTTTAATCCTTTAAGCAGACTTCTTGGGAAAGTAAAAGAAGGGGCCCCAATATCTACAAGAAATTTGGGGGGGGAGTGTTGCTGCAACAACAATTAGCAAAGCGCTGGCGAACACAGATATCTGAAAACTATCTCATTTAACAGAAGAATTCTTTTAGAAACTGTCCACCTTTTGTGCAATATTCAGTTGAGCATTCGAGTCTCGATGAAGGGAGTAGTCACTTTATCTGTTGGTCATTGGGCAAGGGGAGCTTTGATGAAGACATCTTTAAACCTTTCCAAGGGCCAACATATGGGGTTCATTTTAGAAGATTCATCTTTCAAGTGACCACTACCATCAGACTCCACAGGATTAGCAACAACATCTCATAGACACTATTGCTCTTGTTCCTCATTCCCATGCCGCTTGCATCCTTTTGGATGTTCATACATTTGACAGCTTTGTTGTTTGGGCCTTCCTAAAATATTTTCTTTAAAATACAATCTTTGATTTTGGCTCCTCAATCCATAATGTCCTTTTGTGTGAGCTAGAAATTTGATTGATTTGTCAAGCCTCACGGACGGAGAGAAGCCTTGAATGAGCTGAGTCTTTTGGACAGCTTTTCTGACTTGTATGCTTTGCTTTTTATCTCAGCCATGCTTTGATTGAGGTGAGAATCTCTAGAAAACAGCCCTTTTGGCTCTTAGATTTGCAGCATGGAGTCATTTCAATTCCCTATGCCTTCGAGATGAGCTACATTTCTGTGGGTCCCACTACAATGGTCTTCTTGAGATGATTTTAAGTGTGATGGTGGATGGAGCCTAAAGATAGTAGTAAGGATAATCATAAATCTAGGCTATTTAAACAGGTGTTAATTTGACCAACATAATATGATCTCTGCATTCTAGAGAACGATTAGCAAAACCAAAATGCATGGGTAAACTTTCTTTCGAGGATACATTACCGGCTTCATGAGTTGTGCAATTCCTTGAGAGATCTTCTTTCATGAGAGGCCCAATTGCAGGTGAATCAGAAAAACAAATTTGTACAAAAATCTCAAATGCTGAGAAAGAGACAAAATAGTTGAAACAAAAAGAAACAAGGGACTAAAATAAAATAAATGAAAAGTTTTATTTATGTACAAAAAGTCTCATTGAGACTATGCAAAGTATTGTTTCAAGGCGAGGCCATTAAGAGGAAGGGTTACTTCCTCTCCCTAGAGGTCCATTATCTTGTAAGTGGATGGGCCGAGCTTTGCAGAAATTTGGTAAGGGCCTACCCATAGGTGTTGGAATTTTGTGTGCATCCCCTTACCCTCATGATTATGGCCCATTTCAAGACTAAGTCCCCTACTTCAAAAATTCTTTTACCAGACTTCCTTTTATCGAACCATCTCTTGACTCTATCTTGGTGCTGATGAAACTGGTCTTTAGCTTTCTGTCGGGCTTCTTCAAGCTGAAGCAAGGTATTGATCCTAGATTGTAAGACTTGACTACCAGACCCTCAAGAGGCTTGGGACAATTCTAAGGATGGAAGCAAGATATTGGGAGGGAGGATGGCTTCCTTGCCATAGACGAGAGTGTAAGGAGAAACCCCTAGGAATTCTTTGGGGTCACCCTATCTTCCCATAAGGCATTTGGGAGAGCTATATGCCAACTTCGTTGATTTTCTATCACGGTTTTCTTGAGAATTCGAATGAAATTTTTGTTTGAAGATTCAGCTAATCCATTTCCTTGAGGGTAATAATTAGCTGAATAATGCAGTTTAATTCCCCATTCATAAACAAATTCATTTATTTTAAAAGACGAGAAATAAGTGGCATTATCAAACACTAGGGAAATTGGAACCCCAAACCTAGTTATGATGCTCTCTTTCAAGAAACTGATGACTGCATATTCGTTGATCTTGCATAATGGGATAGCCTCCGTCCATCTGGTGAAGTAGTCAGTGGCTATGAGGATGTATCGATGTTGTAGAGAATAATTTGGGTTTATCTCTCCAATTACATCTATACCCCATTGTTCGAAAGGTTCTAAGATAATAACCGGCTGCAAAGGTCCTGTTGCCTTAGGTAATTTCCCAGCACTTCTTTGGCATATATCACAGTTCCATGCATAAGCATGAGCATCTCGGAATAAAGTGGGCCAATAATATCCATCTCTGAGTATTTTGTGAGCTGTTGTCTCCCCTAAATAATGTCCACCAACAGGACCATCGTGTAACTCTTTGACAAATTTACTTGCATCTTCCTTTTCTAGACATCTAAGGAAAATTCCATTGTATTTTTTTCTGAAAAGTATCCCATCAATGATTTGATAAGCTGCTGATTTCAAGCGGAGTGCCCTTCTTTGTTTAGAACTTCAGTGTTCTAGTAGATATCCCTGCTGCAAATAGTGCACTAGATCTCTATACCACGATTCAGGAGCTGTGAAAATGGGACATACCTCAATCGAATTCAGCTCGGCTTCGTTTTTCCAATGTTGCTCTTCATCGATTGGATGCTCTATAAGCAATTTACACAGGCCTCGTCCTTTGATGTTTGTGGCTGGTTTAAATTCTAAATCATATTCTTGAAGAGTTGTAACCCAGTTTCCCCTCCTGTCTCCTAATTCCTTTTGAACGAAAAGTGATCTAACAGCTGGGTGGGGAACTATAACTTTAGTTCTGTTCTTAAGAATATATGGTCTAAACTATTTGACTGCTTTAAAGACAGCATACGCATGCTTATCAACAACAGGATAATTGAGTTCAGCACCTTGCATACCAGTTCTCATAAACGAGATTGGATACTCATCTCCTAACTCTACCTTTTGCGTGAGCACAGCCGCGAGAGAGTCATCTGAAGCAAAGGTATACAAGATAAAATCTTTGTTAAAATCTGGGCTTCTTAAGGAAGGAGCCTTAGCTATGGCTGCCTTAATGTCTCTAAATGCATCCTTTTCTAAGTCTTTCCACTTGAACTGTATGCTTTGCTTGACCATTTGCTGCAAAGGTTTGACAATTTGAGCGAAATCGGGGACAAATCTTTGGACAAACTTGATAGTGCCCATAAATGACTGCATGGATTTCTTGTTATGAGGCATTGGAATTTTATTGATAGCTTGTACTCTCTCTTGATCTATTGATACTCCTCTTTTGGAAATGATATGTCCCAACAGTTTACCTTCGGGAACAGTGAACACACTCTTCTTGGGATTTAAAGAGATACCATATTTCTGGCAACGATAAAAAATATGCTTCAAATGAACAACATGGTCTTCTATTTTCTTTGAGAAAACTGTCACATCATCTAGATAGACCACGACATAGTGGCCACCTAATCCTCAGAAGGCGATATCCATAGCTCGCTGGAATGTTGCTCCTGCGTTTATCAGGCCGAATGGCATCCTTCTATATGAGACATTTCCCCACTTAGTGCGGAAAGCAGTCTTAAGTTGGTCTTCTTCAGCTACTAATACTTGATTGTAACCAGAGAAACCATCAAGAAGGGAAAAGAGTTATGATCCTGATACCATCTAGAAAATTTGTTCCATTGAAGGGACGGGATAGTTGTCTTTATCTGAAGCCCTATTCAAATTTCTGAAGTCAACACATAGTCTTATCTCTCTTGACTTCTTTCTCACAAGAACTAGATTAGCAACCCACTCAGAATTCCGGACTTTAAAAATTATCTTAGAGTCCAATAACTTCTTGAGTTCCTTTTGAATCACAGGTTCAAGAGTAGGATGCATCCTTCTTAATTGCTGCTGAAATGGCTTGACACCTTCTTTCATTGGTATGACATGCTGAAAAATGCGGATGTCATATGTTTTCATATCTTCATAAGTCCATGCAAAAACATCCTTCTATTGTCAAAATAGTTTGATGAACTTATCTCTTTCTCCTGGTGAACAACATTTGCCAAGGTTAACAAACTTTGGTTTAGCTTTGGTGCCGAGATTAACTAATTCATGCTGCGTTGATGAGCTATTGGTCTTAGTATTTGCTGGCCTTTTGAACTTGCTCTGTAGATCAAACAACATTTCAAGCGACCTCACCCCTTAGGGGATGAAATTTCCTTTAGCTATATCTTTATTTTGCAAATCATAATCGTGTTCTTCTTCATCCATCACAGCTCCTTGGAATACGTCTTCGTTTGTTAGAAAACTGATAATCTATTCGTCATCATCGAAAACTCAGAGTTTTGTGATATTGTTAGGGACAGAAGGCCTGAAAACCAATTCAATTTAGCATTTATTATTAGTCTGCACCAATCTAGAAGTGGAGGTTGCGAATAAATCCGCTGCAGCATTTTGCAATCTAGGAACAAACTTTATATTGAAAGCATCAAAATGCATAATTAAATCCCATACCTCAGCCTGATAACTCCTCAAATGAGGTGAAAGACAGTGAATGGTATCTCTTACTTGTCTCACGACTATTTCTGAGTCACCAAAAACCTTCAGGTACTTGACATTTAAACCGATGGCTTTCTTCAATCCGTGGACTAAAGCTTCATATTCAACAGTGTTATTAGTACAATCAAATTCTAATCTATAGAACAAAAAATACTTGTTTCTTTCTGGATCCATCAGAACACAACCGGTTCCGAATCCTTCCAAAGTTTTAGAACCATCAAAGTATAATGTCCAAAAAAGATCATTTGATTTAGCTATGTTAGTATCTTTATGATCTAAGTCAGTGACTACATTAACTATATTACACTCAATATCATCAGTCCGAGAAAAATGAAGGAGATCGGAATGTTCATCTAATTCATGGCTAATAGTTTCAGGCTGATAACTACCTGGATCAATTGCTAAGAAATAATTTCCCAAAACTGAGGATGAGAAGGCCACAGCCCCATTCTTTCCTTCTAGTTGAGTTCCATTTTGTTTCATGTGTGGTTCTATGAGAACCTTGATCTGATTCTGTCTATTTTGATATGGAAACCACAAATGGGACCAATCAGTTGCAAAGTAACCATTCAACTTTGTCGACCAGTCCCTACTTAGGATCAAACCATAAGATTCGGGAATGTCAACTACCATTATATCAATGAACTGACAAACTCTAGAATCTGCTGACAGCCTAATGAGGGCATCTTTCATTTCCCCAATAACTTTGACAACAGTCCTATCTAACTGAATAATCTGGGCGGGAGATGGAATCGGTTGGCCATTGAATTTCTTACAAATAGACAGTGGCATCACATTCGAAGATGCTCTGGAATCCACCAGGAAGTTGTGCACGTTGTGATTGAAGATTTCAAAAGTTAAAAGGAAAGACAATGTCTGGGATTTAGATTTCCCACTGATACTGGCTTCATTAATGTCAGGGTCTTATTGAGTATCTGTTAATGGAGTCCTGGGATAGGATTGGAGAGCATGCAACAACTTGTATCGTTGCTGGGGAAAACTACACATATCGAATATTGAAACATTTTCCTTTACTTTCTTTATATCTTCAATGATATCATATCCCATATAACATTCTTTTACAACTCTAGTTTGATGGTCTGTCTTATTCAATGTGACCTTTGGTTGTTGAACTGCTATGTCGATGTTTGGCTGCTTGGCTGTTGTTGGGTTGACTTTGGGTTGCGGTGGAATGACTATTATGTGTCTTCTAGGTAATTCTTTTGAAATCTTAGGTTTGGGAGTTGTCGATCTTGGGACTGGATCTACAACGGGACCCTTACTGCGAGTAGTAATGTTTACAACTGAAACTGGGCTTTCCACGGGATCATCTTCTATCAATTCGGTTAAAGGTACCCAATCCCATAACACCATGGTAGTGTTTGGGGATGGTTCTTCTATCTCAGGGCTTGGTTCTTCTAGAGGGTCGTCTTGATCTGGAATCCAGCATTTGGTTCATGACTAAACTCATAGAGTTAATCCATTGTGGGCAGCTCTTTTCTGAGTGTGACTCTTGATGAAATGTGCAAAAGTTTTTCATCCCTATTTCATTCAGATTTAAAACATGAGAAGTATTCATTGGTGGATGAGATTGATCGTTGTCTTCTCTCTTCTTGTAGAATGGTTTGAAAGGCTTCCTAGATGTACTAGCTGCTTTATCTTTCTCGAGATCTACAATTTTATTAGACAATTTCTGCATCATCTTAACTACATTCTCCATGTCTGTCGATGACTCTTCTTTATTCCTAGTGAGCAGCAAGGTTTTTTTACTAGTTGTTGGTTTTGTCTCTGCATCTATGGCATGTTTGGCAATGTTGTCTGCTTCTTCTTCCACCTTTCTAGCTTCTTCGAAATTTTTATCAGGGTGGTTTTCTTCGATCTTTTGATGAACATTGCTATAGGCCCTTCAAGTGCTATTGTATAATATTAAACTAGAGATTCTTCTGCCGGTTTATTTGCTTCACTGAAATTATTCAAGAGTGTAGTGAACCTTTGGTTGAAGTCTTGATCCTTTTCTTTCTTTTCCATTCTCATGGACAATAATTCTTTCATGGGTGTAGCTACAGTCTTTTGATTTCCATACTTCTTTAAGAAGCATGTTTCAAATTCTTCCCAGCTGGAAATTGAGCTAGCTTGTAAGCTAAAATACCAGGAAGAAAATTTTGGCTCAAATGTGTATGGAAAAAGCCTACAAACTACATCTTCATGTTGCACATTTAAAATATTCAAGGCTAAGTAAAAACTCTTGAGATGATCTTCAGCAGAAATGGATTTTCCTTGGTTGAATTTAGGAAAGACTTTCTCTGGATTTTTAGGCAGATTGTGGAATGGCCCAGTTAGATTCAATGCTCCCCTCGCTCTCCAAGCAGGTACAACCATGTTTCTATGTGGATAATCAGGTGGAGAGTTGTATGGTGAATAAATTGGAGTGTTCTTTGGAATAACAAGTTCTCCAAGATTTTCTGGATCTGAAATATTTTCTGGGTTTTCAAGATTGATTTCTTCCAGGGGTTCTGTAATTTCTTCCAAAGTTAAATTTACAAGCTCTTCAAAATTATGCAGAAGAATCGAATCACATGTGTACTATCTTTTTTTTCTGGGAGTACTTTTCCTAGGGAGAAAAGTTATAGTGTTCAAGCCACCTAGTTGCTTAACATAAGATCATGTATGTCTCCTTAAATCTTCAATTTCTGCAAAAGGCACAGCATACAACACTTCCTGATGTTCAGAATCAGAGATGGAGTTTTCTTGATTTGTTACTTCAAGGTTTGGCTGTCTGAAATTCCTGTTTCCAGCGGGTTTTCAGTAACATTTTTGACAATGGGATATTTTCCTTTATTAGCCATGCACTTTAGGCCCTCCTTCTAGCGCCAAAAACTATTGATGCCCCGAAGATCATAGCATCAAGCAGAAAGGGATTCTCTCGGGTAAACTATCCCAATTAGATTGTCCACCATTTGGTATGGGGAATCCATTCGGTTAGCAGTTCCGGCTACCGTTATATTTGGATATTTGCTTCATTTACACCGGTTATGGCCCGATCCACCGTTCTTTTTTATTTTAATGTTTAAGATGATATGCAAGTGCCTAAGCTAATTTAATCTAAATGCAGAACTTGAAACAAATCTGTATCTAAAACTGAAATAAATCTAATCTATCCCTGCAGGGAGCAAATTGTAAATATGAGTCATATGCTGTAAAGAACATATAAGTATCAATAGGTAGCCATTGAATCTTAAGTATTAATCTACAACAGGAGGTTAAAGACATGAAAGATAGCTTTCAATTCATGTAAAAAAAAATCTATTACTCATTTAAGAGAAGCATCATTGCACAGAGAAAAGTAAAACCATCCATAGCACAGAAATAATTCAAACAACAGATAAAGATTTCACTGTAATACATGTAAATGTCACAAGAAGAATCTGACAGACATCATACACACATTCCCTGACAAAATGTGTCCTCTCCAGGCTCTTATTAAGCAAATTCACTTTCTTGGAGCAAGTGCAAAACAGTTCGTACAAGCTTTAGAAAATTCCTTTCCCTACCAAAAGTCCTCAACACTATTCCCTATGCATCTATTTATAAGATTACAAAATGCCTCTTGGGCTGCCACCTGGCCTTTTGCACTTGTCCTTTAAAGACATTACCAAGAAATAACAATTCATGGCCCTTTTCCTATAATAGAAATTCTTTCTTATAACAGAAAAGGACAGCTGTCCTTGGAACTTCACGCTCTAACAATAGGGAAGAAGTAAACCAAAATAAAACAATGCATTATGATTAGCATGTTTATCCTTGGGGTGGCGCTTCTGCTGGGGATGATGTGCCTGTGATGGTCGCTACTGTTGCTGATGCCTTCTTCTCCTCCTCTGCAATATAACTTAACCATATACCAGTGTCTATGATAACCACATTCGCTAGTGAAGGGAGCAGGATCTTCTGGGAAGTCACATGCTTACCAAGCTTTGTTTCAATGCCATGAATTTTTGTTATTATTGCCTAGTGGAACTCCTTGAGCAAATGATTGTATACTGATGACAACCCAATGTAGTGATGAATATCATCAGTGGCCAGCACATCAATCTTCTTTACATACTCTATTTGAATTCTCAGCTCTTCCTTCAAGTCTAACAAACGCTGCTCTTTGCTTGGAAACTCATCCAGGGTCCGAGGAAAAATAAGCTTGCATTTTTCATGTACTTCATGAATCTTTTGATACAGGTTGTTACCTTTCTCAATGGTTCCCTGGATCTTAGCCATTAGCCTGGTGCCACAATTCCTACAAAACTCCATGAGGGCTACATCTTCCTTGAAACCATCAACAGATTTGAATGGGAGATGCTTAGGGAAATCCACCTTTTCTTCTCTCCACTCCATCTATCTCAAAATGTTTGCTTAAACCCAAGTATATTTGTCTTTAAGCCTGATGGCTTCAACATTGACTTCTTTCAACGTAACCAGCATAGTTTTGATCTTGCACACCTCCTTAGTAATCAGTTCTTGTGTGGCATGCATTTCACTTAAGATGTCACAAGACTGCTCATGAAAGGGAGACATATCCATCACTTTTCTTTATGCTTGCTCTAACTGCTGAACTATTGCTTGTTTGTCTACTTCCAGGTGAAAGACTCTAGCTTCAGAATCATTCTTTTTCGCTTCTAGAACCATCATCTGGATTTCCAGGTGCTCCTTTTCTTCCTCCAGATGTTGATACTTATCTGACAACTCCTTGTGATTAGCAGACAGGTAATTATATTTTCTCACCACAAGATCCCTATAAGCCTGCTCGTTAGCCACAATATGTTATAGCATGAGAGATCTTCTCTTTTTCGACTCAAATTCTTTGACCATGCCAATCACATTGTCTTCTGTTGCTTTTGTTTCTGAAACAGGAGCGGATTCCATGGCTATGGGAGCCTTATTTGTATTCTACATAACCGTGGTTTCTCGCTGAGTGACAATATCTACCTGGAAAAGTCTCTTTATTCTCTCTTCTGACTTCAGGACCACAACCTTCCTCTTTTTATTATACACAAATTTATCCCATCGGAACACAGTATGGTCTTCGGATGGGGTGAAAGGGATTATTGGGAGGTCTCTTACCTGAGATGAGTCTATTTCTATATCTTGGGTGCTAGAGCCACCTGTTTGGGCATATTCGTTGGCCTTAAGTTCTTCTTCATCCTTTTTCTCTTCTTCGGCCTTTTGCTCTTCTTCAACCTTACGTCTTCTTTCCTCTTCTTCATCTTGTTGCTAATTTTCAATTACCCTCCTATGCTCTTGTTCTTGAGATTCCTGCTACAATCTTGATTCTTCGGCTTCTTACTACAATCTCACTTCTTCAGCTTCCCTCTGAAACCTTGCTTCCTCAGCTTCATGTTGCAGTCTTGCTTCTTCTTTCAATCTGTGTTCTTCACGGACTAGGGCTTTGGCCACTTCCCTTTCTTTCTAGAGGTTGGCTTCTAGGGATGAGGAAGAGCTAGAGCTAGCTCCACCGCCGTGACGAAAAATCTGTAATTAAGTCATGTTACTGATCCCCGTGAATACTTCTTCCTCAACATCATAGTAATGGGCATACTCAAAATGAGCATACAACTTCTTGCAATGCTTCACAACCTTGCTCTGCCTGTCATTTCTATCAAAGATTGCCTCACCAAAGTGAAATTCCTTCAACTACTGAATGAACTCTTCGATTACTGCAACTCCTAAGAATTTATAGGCTCCTATACAGAAAGAAAAAGGAGGGAAGGAAGCCTTATGTTGTTTATTAAGAACTCCTCCTATTCCATCAAGGAAAACTTGCCTGACTGCTTCTTTCAGGACTACATAATCAGTGGCGTATTTTGGTAAGATGTATGGTGGCTTAGTACCTTCGAACATCCTGATATAGGTACCCTCTTCTGAGAAGTAGAAATCGGCATAATTTTCCAAGACTTCCATGGAATTCTCTGACAGGCAACTGGGCTCTTCATTGAACATTTGCTCATACAGAGGCATCATGAACTCTTCAGAGATGAGCTTATAGTGTGCTTTGTAATTTTGAGACCACATTATTTTATAGGCAGTGTATACCGGGGTATTGGCCTAGTCGCATGAGCAACCTAACTCGAGGAAAGGGAGCTTCGCCAAGATGCAATCAATGAGGTATGAAGACATGAAAAACTATGACCTTTTTAAGGCCAAAACTTCTCTAGCTGCAGCCACAGTGGATGCCAAACTGTCTGAGAGAATGGTAGCCCAATCAAACACAGTTCCCTTAAATGCTATGGCATGGATCATGGGGGCCCATTGTATCCTATATACGGTTCCACTGGGCATGCTGAAAATTCTTCTTAGCATAAGGGCAATCAACCTGAATGGAGGTCTTAGGCTCTGAACATCATACTCATCATTGTCCCTTTTCCTCAGCTATTTTCCCATTATTAACAGCCTCTTAGCTATTTCGAAATTATTCATCTGTCCCAACCATTCATTGTTCAACGCTTGCTGGGGACGTGAGAATTTGTAGGCTGATGCAATATAAGTTGGATGGAATGAAGTGAAGGCTCTCCCTTGCTATCATGCAACACTCTTGTTTGTGGGTTGGCATGTTCCAATATCCACCCGATCACTTCTGAGCACGGGAATAGCTCAGGGCGAGTAGAAGCCCTGGTTATGCCAGAGGTCCTGATGTTTAGGTATATTTGTTCTTCTTCTAATAGCATGTCGGGGATATCTTGTGTAATGTCCCCAGCTTGACCCTATTGCATTAATATTGTAAATGATGTAAATATTGTTATTTAGTCATGGTGAGGAGCTCAAGGCCAAGGCCCCACCATTGATTTAATGTTCTATGTATCGGCAATTAGAATAGATGCCTATGGTTCTTGTGCGAGATGGGCACAATGTAAATAAGACACCATGTAAATATGCAATTTTAATGAAAACACCCACAACTAGCTACGCTATGCAACAAAAGAGATAGGGCATGGTTCTACAAGGAAAAGGGAGGGAAATTATTCAAACCCTTGAGCCAATGGAATTAATCCATGTGTCAATGGGGAAACCCATAAACCACCAACTACCATTTTTGTCTCATGCACCCAATCATTTAATTCTTCCAAGGAATTGGTTGGGGCAGTTAATGCCTTGGGAATGAAAGAGTATGGCAGCCAATTTCGTGCATGGGCAAGCCATCAACTTGGAAAATCGTGTTTTTGCTTGTGGGGCAAGAAACCACCCACGAAATGGTGCCCAAAGCCATTCTGAACAGGCAGCCTTTGATCATTCACGTAGTCGGAGCTAGCTGGGTCTTCCCTACCCGTTTTCATCCCAATCCTGCATTTTTCCATGCCTGGGAGTTCGTTTTTGCATATGCATTAGCTGGGGAGAGAAGGGCCACGACTTGGGGGACTGTATGGAGGTCGTTTTTGCCCCAGATTGCCCAGGGACGTTTTTCTAAAAACGGATTTGACTTCCAGGGTTACTCCCCATCTTCCAATTTCGTTTTTGTGTTTCCCCACGTTTTTCTGAGTGAGTTGAAACCCCATCTCATGCAATCCACTGTGGAAAACGTTTTCCTCATGCCCAGCACTTACACTTTTGCTGTTATATGCACCCATCTCTTAACAGCCTGAGAAACCCAATTTCTAATTGGCTTGGCTGATTTTGACATACCTTTGGCTATGTGAGAGCCTGTTTTCCCCTTTTTCCTTGTGGAGATCATGCCCAGCTCGGGGGTGGCAGTGGTGCTGAAAGATTGAGGAGCACACTGGCCTACGGTTGGGTGGAACGTTGCAGAAGCGTAGCCAGTTGCTGGGGACTACCTTATTGAGATAAGTATTCCCTTGTGTTAAATTTGTAATTTACCAATCGATGGATATCTTGAATGTGTGATGAATGCGTATTTAAAATTACTTCCACTGTGTTGTTAAAATACTTATGCATCTTCATATGCCTGTTATAATAACTGAATGCTTATGAATAGGATCATGGGGCTAGATTCCCAGTTGTAGCATAATGATCCTCTCTATCATGCTGGCATGATAGGAGGGGACATTACATCTTGGTCCCTAATCATCCTATAAATATCTCCCCACCGAACCTTGGGAGGGATGCCCATGGTTCACTTAGTGTCCTGGAAAAGAGTTTCAATTCTTGGTTGTACTGGTTCTCGCTCCATCATTTTAGCTTTCGTTTTGCTACCTTTTGGCATCACGGCTTAACCCTATCAAAAACCATAAGTGCATGAGCTTAAGATTGTAAATCATTATGAGAGCATAATCATAGAACAAGACAGACATAGCATGCTATTGAAATCTATATATAAAATTATGTGAAAATTATAAGGCTATTTGTCAGGGAGGCAAACAAGACACAGACTATTCAAGAAAACACAATACAGCCATCAAACTTGATCATTCTAGGGAAGCATTGTCTGGTTTGGAAAAGATTTAAAAGCTTCCGAAAATATATGCATACGACTTAAAAACTCGTTTCCCTCGGAAGATAGGACGTCCTTCATTATAGGCACTTCTAATGGTTGATGTGTGAATGTTAGGATGGCTTGGAATGGGAAATCTTGTGAGGCAGCAAAAAACATATAATGCGGCTGCTTTTTTAATCACTAGTAGCCAAGCCAAGTAACTAATCGGTTTGAGTATCCCAACCAACTATGACCGACACTTTCTCTCGTTTGAATGCGTAACAACTTGGTTTGAGTGCATCGACTTGGCTTGGGAAGGCGTGTGATGACACTACGGCCGGTGGGACTGACCAAGCTTGAATTAACAATGGACCAACAGAGAATAATTTTCATTGGTCACGACTTCTAGCTACCAATAATGAGAAATATATGGGGCTGTAACGACTGTAAAGCTTTAAAGATAGTCTACTACAAGTGCCCATAGGCCACGTAATGAGATGAAAAACAGTCGAAAAATCTTTGATGCAAAGGTAAGACAATATTAACGGTAGAAGCACTTACTTGGTAGTGAAATAACGGTGAAAATGGGGTTGGCTCGATGGAAAATGAGCTGAGCTGGAGTGAATCAATTTGCACAGCTTTGAATAGTGTCCTCCGAATCAAAATCTAACAATGGTACAATAGAAAACCCACCACCCTTATATTGAGATTGGTATGTGTGGGCAATAAATTGGGTAGGTGGCGAAACTATGATGTGGTTAATTACCCGCACAGAGGGGTCACTTCCATCCTTTTGGCATTTATGGGCGACCGTCAATATCGGAAAAAAAAAGATGAGTCCCATCTGCCATTGTGGGCGGACTTCGTGATTTTTTTTTGAAGCGCGGGGGGAGCTTGGAGTTCGAGCGTGGTAGAATTTTCTTATTGCGTGAAATAAAGGAAATACGCTCCCCTTTTTTGGAAAGGTTTGACGAGTTCTTCCAAAATTGTCGAGCTAAAAAAATGTTTGCGGCGCAAGTTCTTGAGTTGTCTCGACATTTCGGGAGGACACTACAAGTTCTTTCGACATTGATTCTCCCGAAAGCTTATCACGACGGAGTTTCTTGAGTTGTTCCGCCATTGCAGAAAGACTCAGTAAGTTCTTTTACAAATGATGAGAGAGTTTGGTAAGTCTTTTTTTGCAAAGTGGATGATCGGGGGACTTGGTAAGAAGGTGCCCGTTGCGGCAAAAATTTTACAAGTGTTTCTGCCGTTTCGGGAGAGAACTTTGAGTTCTTTTGTCATTCAAAGAATATGTAATTTCTTCCGCCGTTTCAGGGAAAAAATTTAATTCTTTCCGCAGTTGCGGGTGAACATCCCGAGTTCTTCCACTGTTTCGAGAGAGAATTTTGAGTTTTGACTTAGAAGAAAAACTTCCAACTTTTAAAAATAGATCCCCCACTTGAAACAAAACTAAGTTCAAAAATATTTTCAAAGGAGGTTTAATCCTTTAAGTAGACTTCCTGGGAAAGTAAAAGGAGGGGCCCCAATATCTACAAAAAAATTTGGGGGGGGGGGTGTTGCTGCAACAACAGGTCCCAACAGCTAAAGAAAATGTGCCCCTTGCCAGTGGCTCTAGGGATTCTAGCAAGTTGGAAGGAACTGATCCCATGGATGTAGATAATGATGCAGAGAGAGCCTCTAAAAGGAAGAAAATAGAAAATATGGAGCAACAATTGGTAACAGTAACAACAAGGCGGGCCAAGAAGAAGAAGTAGGTGAAGTTCCTGTTATGGGCCTTTGAAGTTAAAGAATAGGTATTCAACCAGTAATCCACTGAACTCGCGGCACCAAGAAAAAGTAGAGTTGAGCTACTAGAGGAGTACGAGGAGAGCCCAGAGACAGTCTCAAAGGAGGTCAAGCTATACAGAGAAGTAAGGAAAATTTCAAATAAGGATCTATCCTTGGTGGCAAGCAGGAGCCTTTCCCATAACACCCTAAGTCTTTCCTTGGCTACCAAGAATAAGGCCATCGAGCTGAAGGTGAATTTGGAGGGCATCCCTATGCCAGATGTGATAAATTTACACAAAGAGACTAGAGAGGTCATTTATAACAAATTGTTGAAAGCTTCCTTGGATCTGTCTAAAGTGCAAGCCAACAAGAGCAAGGTTCAAAATCAGCTCAGATTGGAAAAAGTAGAAAATAAGTCCATGAAGGCTCAAACCAAAAAGCTCCAAGCTGCATTATTGGTTACTGAGAGCCAAAAGGACAAAAGGGCTAGTGTACAAAGGTTGGTGGATGAGAAACACAAAACGATCTAGTTATTAAAACAAAAGTTAAAAATTCCCTCCACCCAGCTAGTGGAAGCATCTGAGCTAGCAGAGCTGGAAGAGAAGAGAGAAAAGTTCCAAGGGAAGCTAACAAATTGTGAATCTTGGCTGCTAAAATTTGAAGAAAAGGAAAAACAGTGGTTGGCAGATATAACACTTATGGTAGAAAGTGAAAAAGATTTGAAGGCCAAGGCTAAGGACCTTGAAAATAAATTGAGGGAGAAGAATCAAGAATTGGACAATATAGCCACACCCTCCATAGAGGATGGTGATTTCTCCCTTATAGGGGCCATGGCTCAAGTGAGCCTGAGAGACTGGAGAAAATAATTATTTGCTTCACACAAATAACTTCACTAGAAGATCTGGTATATACGATAAGACATAAATATGGAGTAAAATAGATAATATATTAGATAATGGATAAAAGATTACAATAATGGCCCTACCTTAAATATAGCTTGGGCATTTTGATGTTGAGGAGACACCTCCTTTCATAACCTATCTTTAGTTAACCTAACTATTAATTATTTAACTATTATCTTATTTTATGTTCGTAGCATTGCCACTCTCTTAGAGAGGCTTTGTCCTCAAAGCCTTATAATTTTGTCGCATTGTTCTTTGCGTGTCGTGGCCACCGAAACATGTCGATATGAACTGCTAAGTGTAGAGCATAACTTTTGATACGTCGACAGATCAATCCATCCCAAATTGATTTGTTGTGGACTAATGGGACTTCCTATTGATGTGTCGTCAGTAGATTTGATCACATTAGTACCATTATCTTTCGGCATTTCCCACTTTTTCAAATATCGGTTTTTATGGTTGGGGTGTCGATAAGGAACTTTCACGATGTCATTTTCGTTTACGAATGTCTCCTTTAGAGCATTGATTTGAGTTGGAAGTTGTATTTTCATCTCTTGAGGATTTAAGTTTGTGTTCTGTATCTTTTTCAACTTGTTTTCTAACTGCCTATTATCATTTTGAAACTTCTTAATCAATTCGACTTGCGATTTTCTGTCATCTTCAGATGTCTTAAGTTGTTCCTTAAGATCTTCATTATGACTTTTGATACAACTATTTTCTTCTTGCTTGTCTAGAAGTTTCCCTTCAATGCCGTCCATAGATTGTTCTATCTTTTGGCTATTTTTCAACTTCTTAATTTTTGTGACTAGTATCTTGTTATGATTTCTTAGTCTAAAAATTTCTTCAGCATTGTTAGATAATGCTTTATTACTCTTCGCGATCTCTGACTTATGTGTCTTTTTCGAGTCATCATTTTGTTGTTTTAGAACTTTTATCTGTTGTCGACACTGGTCGACCTCTAATTCTTGAATTTCTAATTTATGTCGTAACTACATTAGTTCTTCATCTTTGTCGCTAATGATTTTGTTCAAGCGTATTATTTCTGCTTCGTAATTATTTATTTCCTTCTTTATATCTTGATTTTTCAACCTCTGATTGAAATCACTCTCATCTTTTATATCCTTGATTTGTGCACGTAGTTTTTCTATGTGATTTTTCTGCTTGGACATTGTTTGTTCATTGAACCATTCTTGTATCTTATGTAGTTCAATCCTTACTTCTGATTGTGTATTAATGTCTCGTAATTATTCATTGTCTTTTCGATAGCGCTTTAACTTGGCTTCTAATTTCTCTCGCAAATCGGCTTCCATGGTTTTTGTCTTCTTCGATGGTGGAATGATCTTCTTTGATTTCTTTGATGAGTCTTTCTTAAACTTGGTCATCCTTGTCATTAACGCATCTCGACTTCTTGATAAGCCTTCCTTTACTTTGAATTTTTCAATGATAAATAACTATCCTTGACTTTGATTTCTTCGGTGATAAGTGTTCTTTGACTTCTTTGACAATAAGGAGTCTTGCTTGGACTTCTGGTTTTTGTTTTTCTTGGCTTTGTCTTAATGTCTTCTTGACGATGACAACTGGTCCTTGGCTTCCTTCAATGATAATTGATCTCTCTTTTTTTCCAAAAATAATAATTATAAAATAATATTTTTTTTTTTAATAATAATAATTATTAATTAAATAATTAATAATAATATTATTAATATTTTATAAACTATATATATATATATATATTTCAAATAAAAAATATTAAACAATATAATGATACTATTATAAGGTTTAATATTTGATTTAAAAAAAAACAAAATTTAGGGTTTGGATGATGGAATATGGATGGCAGGGAATGGGGGCGAAAGTGGTCGTGGACGACTGCAAGAAGTTGTGGGGGAAGCAGCTGGTGGAGGTCGTGAGGGAGAAGGGAAGGAGGTAGGGAACACGAAGAGGGAGAAGGTTGGCGGCTTGATCAGGCGGTGAGATGGTGGAAGACGGCATGGGTGGAAGAGCGTGAGCAGATGGGATGCGAGCGGATGGAAGGTGGACGGGTGGAGTGTGAGCGGGGCCTGGACGAGAGGTGGACGAGAGGAAGGTGGGCGTAGCACAGTAGGGGAATCGTGATGGGGTACATAGGAGTGGGAGGGTGGAGTGCACAGGAACTGGAGCAGCAGGTGGAGACGCAGCTCGCGCAGGAGGTTGTGGAAGGAGGGACGGGGGAGCTGTTGGGGGAAAGGAGAAGTGGAAGGGGGCTATTCAGGTGGGAGGAGGGTCGAAGGTTGGTAGGGAAGAGACGACGTAAATGAGGTGAAGGCAGGTGGGTGGGTTGCAGGTCGTGCGGAGGGGGAGGGAAGAGGGAGATGGGAAGTCGAGAGTGGAGGAAAATTTCAGAGCGTGGGGGAGAAATGGGGCTGAGGTGGGCGATGAGGTGGAGGCTGTGGACGAGGAGAGCAGAAGCTTGCAGAGTTGAGCAGAGCTCAGAAAATCTAAGTATGGATGGCTAAAAGCCTAGATCACAGATCCAGGTTCAAGGAATCCTTGAAAGTTTGGCTACAAGCCAAAAATATGGCGAAGGGCCAGAATCAATAAGTGTCTGAGAATCGGAACGCTCTGATACCAAATGGAGCAAATAATTATTTGCTTCACACAAATAACTTCACCAGAAGATCTGGTATATACGATAAGCCATAAATATGGAGTAAAATAGATAATATATTAGATAATGGATAAAATATTACAATAATGGCCCTACCTTAAATATAGCTTGGGCATTTTGATGTTGAGGAGACACCTCCTTTCATAACCTATCTTTAGTTAACCTAACTATTAATTATTTAACTATTATCTTATTTTATGTTCGTAGCATTAATGCAGTGAATGTATCCGTTCACCAAGTTAATAGTCAAATCCGACTCTCATATTGAATAATAGATAAGAATAATATATTTGATGATAGGATAAAAGATACAATAAGCTCGCCTTTATAAGGCTTGAGCAAGAATAGCGAAGGGTTACACCATTTCGTTTATTAACCTAATAATCTATTTAATATATAAATAACAATATTAATAAAATATTCATAGCATTGCCTTCCCCTTTTGGAAATCTTTGTCCTCAAAGCTTGAGTATTTTCCTAATGTCGTCGTTCATTCAGATTCAGTGTCGGTATTAGAATTGGATGCAATTTCTTGTGTAGAGACTTGCACTTCCTTTCCATTGATGATTTTGCACTGTATTGTCTGATTGTTCCTACATTTATGGCCTGGGATCCAATCATTACCGCATCAACGACATATGTTTTTCTTCTTCTTTCTATTATCAGAGTAACTATTAGATGGATTTGATCTATTTTCCCTTTCATAGGCATATGATTGAGGTTTGTGGCATTGATGGCCGGGTGACCAAGTATCTTCACAATACCTACATTGTGTCTCTTTTTCTTGTCGATAATGGTTATCACCACTTGTTTTTATTCCTTCCAATTTGCGTTCTGCGGATTTTGCTTTATGTCTTTCTACCTCTACGTTAGGTATGTCATGTAACTTTAACTCTTTTTGGAGGTACAGTTTAAGACCTCCTAAATAGGTTTCGAGTCTTTGTTTGTCAGACAACCCAAATACTCGTGTCGATAAGGATTCCCACTGATGTGTGAATTCCTCAATGCTTCGAACCTGTTGTAATCTGGTAAGTTTACTGAAAAATTCATCTTCTTTGATACCTTGAAACCTATTAAAAAAATCATTTTTGAACAAGTTCCAGGTGTAGGCAAAATTGTCTCTCTTCCACCATAAGTACCAATTATAGGCGTACCCTTCCATATGCATTAACGCATATTTCACCTTCTCCTCATCAGATTGAATATTGTAAATATCGAAGTATTCTTCTGCTTTGTTTAGCCAAGCAACACATTGGTCTTCACTTCCATTGTATTTCAACAACTCTATTTTTGCCTTAGGTGGGTAAACTATGTAAGGGTGATATTGATTCCCTTTTGCTTTATGGTTTGATGGTGGATCGGCACTACTGGATGACGTAAGTGACATATTTGAACTGCTTCGTTGTTGGCGGTGATTTTTATCTTTTTTATTCTCTACTATCTTACTGATAGCTTCTATTTGGCTATTTAATCGTGCCTCCATATCTGGTAGTACTTTTGTTTCTATCTCGTGCTTAAGCGTCGCATTGTTAATCTTTATTTCTTTTTGCAATTCTTCTTGATTCTTGGCAAGTGCTTCCTATGTGAAAATATGAAATGAGGCATCTAGCATGTCTCAACTGCTGACTTGGTCTGTCTTAGGCGTTAGTCTTTGTAACACCTCCATTAATGTATTATGGTTCTGCGTCATGGTACTCAAGTTTTGGGTTATGGTGTTTATGTTTTGAGTCATAACACTCATTTTATCATCCAAGTCTTTTTGTTTTTCATTCAGAGTGTCAAATTTTTCACTCAACCTTTTTTCTAGTACGAGAACAAATTCATCTTTGATTTCTTTTTTTAGCACGGCATTGTTATTTTTCATCTCTTCCTTTAAATCTTCTTGAAACATTTTCTCAAGTTTGTCCATTCTGGAGTTTAGACCTTCGACGATTTTTAAATCTCTAATTTGGTCTTTTTCTAATTTTTCTAGTCGGTCTTGTAACTCGGCCATGATTCTTGACCTGGTGTGGGGAGGTGAATATTTGGAATCTATTTTGGTGTTGAGAAAAGTGATGAATCAATAATAACTATAGTAATAAGATTTACTATAAAAAATTTTGTGTATTTTAAAAAATAATAATAATAAATATTATATTTAAATATATTTTTTTTTATTTTCTTTATAATATGGATTTGTGACTTTTTAATAAAATTAAATATTAATATAACAACATTTATATAATATTTATTTTTTATTAAAAATTAGGTTTTAGGTGAAGGATTTTGAATGAGGGAGTGTGGCAGGTTTGACGGAGAGGGAGAGTGGATGGAAGAAGAGGGAGCGTGGAGTGGTGGTGGAGGCCATGGGCCTTGGGGGCTGTGCGGGGTGCTGGGAAGGAGCAGAGCGGGAGGTGAATGGAGTGGTGGTGGTAAAGGAATAGGAGGCAGCGTGGGGGAAGGATGGAGTGGTGGTGGAGGGATACAGGAGTGGAGGGAGATGTATTAGTGTGGACACGTGAGTGGATAGGGATGTGGAGTGCAACTTGCAGGAGGGGCACGCATGGAAGAAGAAGTAGGCAGGAGAGATGGGGAGAAGGGAGGAATTGCAGTGAGGGTGCAGCAGGTCGGTGGTGTGAGAAGGCATTCGGAGCTGCAACCTGTGTGGAGGTGCATGGGAATGGATTGTGCCAGAGAGGGAGGTTGCGCGAGCGTGAGAGTAAGGTGTAGAGATGGGCGACGAGAGGCAGGCGGTGGGTTGCAGGTCACGTGGAGGAGGAGGGAAGACAGAGATGGGATGCGTGGGGATATGGTGGTCTGCGTAAATATGAGAGGAGGTGCTACGGGGGTGAAGCCGAGCCGATAGTGAAGAATAGTGAAGCTGAGCTGATAGTGAGTGTGCAGGAGCCTAGGAGCCGATCCATGAGGATAGGTGAGCAGAAACCGAGCTCTGATACCAAATGCAGTGAACGTATCCATTCACCAAGTTAATAGTCGAATCCGACTCTCATATTGAATAATAGATAAGAATAATATATTTGATGATAGGATAAAAGATACAATAAGCTCGCCTTTATAGGGCTTGAGCAAGAATAGCGAAGGGTTACACCCTTTCGCTTATTAACCTAATAATCTATTTAATATATAAATAACAATATTAATAAAATATTCATAGCAAAGACATGGAAGTAAAAAGGCTAAAGAACCAGAATGTGACTCTGAAGACCTTGATGACAAAAGAAGAATAGGAAAAGGAGGCTTGGGAAACCAATTACCAGGAGATAGAGGTAAAAAATGAAGAGCTGGTGAAGTAGGCCACAGGTCAGACCTCCCTGCATGAAGCAAAGCAGGTCATAGGGGATGATATTATAGTAGAAGTAGAAAAGCAAAGGCCCTATCTGGATTTCATTTTGGATAATGAGGCAATGATCAAATATGCTAGGCAAAGTATCACAATTGCAAATGAAAAGCTAAGTAAACATCCTGTGGAGCATGCTCAAAGAGCCATAGAATTTTTGAATGGTTTGTCTGAAGATCAAGCTAAGGTAGCCAACATAAAGGATAGGGTGTCCACTATCATTTGGGCTAAAAATGTACTACACACGCATCAATCAAGTACACACCATCCAAGCAGGTATAAACATCTTAGCTTATCAAGTGAAACGTTTCAGGGAAATGTTTGATACACTGTTCAAGAAGAGTCTGCCCTTGTTTTGGGAAGAGGATTTCACTATGAGGTCATAGGAAGAGTATCACGGTAAGCTGTGGGAATGTAGAATGGACCATGGAGACTTTGCAGACATGAACCAGCCACTAACGGGTAAAATAGTAGAGGAGAAATTAACAAAAGAGTTCAAGCTAGTTTCAGTCTTCAAATAGGCTTGTGCCCACGTCAGGAGCTGCTCATATAAATACCACACAGAGATGAGGGTGTCGCTGAAGGAAGTGGCCACGTCAGAGGTACCAACAACTTATCAATGGAAGATCGTTCATAAATTCAGGAAGGCCCAGTTGACACTACATCCATGATCGTGAATATTCGCTGCATGAGGAGAGAGTTACTAGGGCATTTTGTTTATTTTACTAGAGTCTATTGTCATGTTGTAAAGTTGCTCAGTAAAATTGTAAAAGGAAACTAAGCCTATTTTTACCAACTCTATTATTTTTTTGTAACTTTTTCTCTGGAGTGGTGAGCCTATTTGAATAGGTGTCACTTATATTATAACAACTTTCTGGTAAGAAAACTCGAGCTTGAGGGATAAGAACATCTATATAATCAATGTAATAAAAGAGAAAACGGTTGAAAACTTTTTGGAACCCGAGAGGTTTTTTGTGTCGCGTACTATGAGACTCATTTTAATAAAGTTACAGAGTCGAAGCTGGTCTTTATGCAAAGATTCATGTGTCATTTATACTGCAGTTTGTTTCTTTTTCTTATGTGAATCTGCATCATGTTATTTTACTTCCATTATGTTTTCCTTTCATATTTGAAATTAGTGTGTAATAGTGCAGAATTCTTAATCATAAGCTCTGTCTATTGTTTTCATATATTCACCAAATATTTCATCTAAAGTTGACATTGAATTCATCCCCATTTGATTCTCATGTTAATGGACTGTCTTTTTTCTCTTCTTCCCCACCAGACCAAATCAATTTGACTATAATTGAAGGGCTACCTTGCCTATGTTATGAAGTTCCATGCAGCAGCTCTGTGATTAGATGTATTTGTGTGTCTTGACTCCATTTCCCAACGAATGTCCACTTTGCTTTCAACCAAACAACATTTTAGTTACAATATTCATTCATATGTATCTGGCCTTGGTTAAAAATTTGTGAGAGATCCCTCTCTGGAGAGATAGAAGCCAGCTTATCTTTCCTAAAGTGGTTATGTGGTTACCCCAATTTGGCCTTTCTGCAACCTTAACGTCCATTTTGGGTGCTAACATATTGGTGTCGTTTCTGGTGAACGAGAGTCTTATTGTCACTGGGAGAAAATGTTAAAGAGTTCCAGTTTTCATAGAAAGAAGGGATTTTAGTGGAAAACAAAGATTTTTGCATTTTCCCTCGCAACTCCACTCATCAGTATTTTCATCTAAAGGAGACTCCACTGGAAGAATTAACGATTCCACATTTATTTCCAGAGAAATTTCAGAATGCATTCTGGCCCTTAGAAGGATCCATACAAGAGGTAACCCCATTTTTGCACTCTTGCTAAGTGTGGAAACCCAAAAATTTTGCTTAGGCATAGAAGTGAAAAAGATAAGACTAGCACTTCTAATATTGGAAGATCTATTTCTAAGAAAGCGTTGTATGATTTTCATGAATTGGATTTAGAAGTAAACATTGGCATGCCCCTGTAAAGGTCAAAATCAGAATCAGACCTAAAGCTAGCTGAAGTAAATCCAAATAACCTTGAGTCATATTTTCTAGATCCTGTGTGGTATAATTTGAAAAATATTGTGAAAGTTGGAGAAAGACACCCACATTCCCTGACCTATCAGCCACATATTACAAACCTAGCTAATAATCCTCCTCGGAATATCCCTCCCATAGCCCAAAATCCACCTGTACCTATGGCAGCTAGGTTTGCACCCTTATCTCTGCCACCTCTTCTGCATGATATCCCTCAAAATTATGCACAGAGAATTTCCTTGTATGATGGGGATGGAAACTTTTCAGCAAGACAAGATATTGATAGGTTTGAGGATTTTACAAACTTGGAAGAAGTAGACTATGATGATGCAAAGATGAGGTTGTTTGCACATAGTTTATCTGGGGAAGCTAAGAGATGGTTTAAAGATCTACCAGCAGCCTCTATCCCTACCTTTGAATCCTTTCAAACCCTATTTTTAGATAGGTGGGAAGAAAAGAAGAGCCCTCTGCAAATCCTATCTGAGTATGACCATTTGAAGAAGGGAAAGTTTGAGTCTGTCCATGAGTTTTCTAGTAGATTTATGAGGGTGTACAACTCAATCCTTGCTGATATTAAACCCTTAGTAGGTGTTACTAAACTTCATTATACTGATTCCTTTGAAGGATACTTTTCATGTATGTTGAGGGAAAGGAAGTCACCTACCCGTCAGCTATGTTAAAGGATTCCCTAGAGGTGGAAGCAAATATGATGGCTTCAAGAAAATTAAAAGGTAAAACAAAAACAGATAAGAAGAGACAAGAAACCCAACCCTTTGCTTCCACTTTCTCCTCTTCCAGTGGTATAAAGTTTGAGATGAGGATGAAGACAATGCAGAAATTGATGGACAAGTTGGCCTTAGATAACAGACCTCCTAATAGAGAGCATCCTGAAAATCAAGTGAGGAATCCTAACTTTAGAAGGCCATTTCCTCAAAGAAACCAAAGAAACCCTAATGATCAGCAAATAAGACCCCCCTTCCTCGAAAATTTGGTGGATGAAGAAGGACAAGAAGATCCAATGGGTGATTAGATTCATCACTTTTATGACCTTGACCATGAAATATATTTGACTAAGAGAGAACATGGTTTCTTCACCCAAGAACATACTAGTCCCATTCCAGAACTAGACTCAGAACAGTATCAAATGGGCTATCAGAATGTAGTGGATGATTTTCAAAGAAAGCTGAAGCTGAGAAATCGGGATGTAACAATAAACAAAGGAAATCCTAATCCAAACCAATTTTCTAGTACTCAGCAAAACCTAGAGAAACAGAAAGAAATGTAGCAGGAAGCTACTGCACAAAGGATCCCAGAAAATAAAGAACATCAACCAAAATAAAGTAAGAAATTAGAGCCCACTGATGTAAGCAAACCAATTTCATATTTCAATTTAAATTCTGAATTGTCAAAGGTCAAAATCTCTATCCCTTTTAATGAGCTGCTGAGGAACAATGAATACAGGGAAGAGATTACTAAAATGGTCAAAGGTCAGGGTGATTGTCAACAAGACATTTTAGAAGTAACAGATGATGCTCCCACCATTTTTTTGGACCCAAACTTGAAGATGCAAATAATGAAGATGTTCCCCAATTTTATCTAAGCCTGAATTTCCATGATATGATTTTGCATAATGCAATAATAGACTTTGGTGCATCTCATAATCTAATGCCCAAAACAGTAGTAGACAGCCTGGTTTTAGAGGTTACTAGGCCCTACAAATCCCTTTACTCTTTTGACTCTAGAAATTTCAAGTGTCTGGATTGATAAAATACATGGTAGTAACTCTTGCACAACTTCCAGCCAAGAGTATTGTGTTGGATGTGGTGGTGGCTGACATTCCTACCAAATTTGGTATGTTGTTGTCAAGATCTTGGGCATCAAAATTAAGGGGGACTATGTAGCTGGATTGGGCATATGCCACCATACCTTTGTTTGAAGGAAAAAAAATATTATACAGAGAAAAGAGATTGGCCTATGTGGTCAGCAGTCAAGATAAGCCTGAAAATCATCCAATCTATGCTGTTGACACTAACTTAGGATCTTCCATATTCTTCAATGATGGACCACCCACTGATCCTAAAATTCCTATATATATTGAAGTTGAAGAGGATGAGGAGTTTGCACAATGGAAATAATCCTTAGAGAAGAAACAAGATGAAGAAGGTTTATGGACCATGTACTTTGATGGATCTCTGAGTAAAAATGGACCTAGTGCAAGTGTTTGGATCATATCCCTAGGAAGAGAATTTAAAGCTTTGTCTTACAAGCTGAACTTTGAATGTACTAACAATGTAGGTAAGTATAAATCTTTGTTGTTGGGTTTGCAAGCTCTAAAGGATATGGGAGGAAAAAGGATACAAGTGTTCGGAGACTCAGAGCTGGTGGTGAATCAAGTGAATGACAGTTATCATACCAAACACCCCAGAATGAGAGCCTACAGAAATGAGGTCTGGGACATGTTTGGTAATTATTTTTCATAGCATATAATTAGGGTAATACCCATAATTGAAAACCAAGTAGCAGAATCTTTGTCTACTATTGTTGGTGGCTTTAAGACTCCTATCTATTCTCAGAAGAAATATGAAGTTGAGATTGTGAACAAACCATCAATACCTGACAACTCAAAATATTGCCAGGTCTTTGATGATGATATGCAGATAAAAAGGTTTCTGGAGATGTCAGATGAGTTTGTGAATACTCAAATCAATTCAAGGAATGACAACTTGGAGTGTTTCCAGGATGATGAGTCGAACGGAGGTGAAAAGGATGATAATAAGAAATGGTAGAACATGTTGGGGGGAAAGGATATCATTAAATTAAAGAGTAATTTTATCCCAAGAGGTCTGATTCCCTTGGAGAAGTTGTTTGATCAGAACGACGTGCCCAAAGACCCTAATATGAAGCCTGCTGATGATGCCATAGAATAACAGAACCTAGGGAGTAACGAAGAGCCGTGAATTGTGAGGTTATCCAAGAAATTGTTGACATAGGAGAAGGAAGAATACGTCAAGTCGCTGAATAAATACACATATGTGTTTGCATGGAGCTAAGAAATATGATACCTCCATCATCCAGCACACCATTCCAATTAACCCTGGGGAGAAGCATTTCAAGCAGAAATTAAGAAGAGTAAATCAAAAGCTATTTCCTGTAATAGAAAAAGAAATCAAGAATTTGTTCAATGCTAAGATCATTGTGAGTCTGAGGTTTTCAAAGTGGGTGGAAAACCCGGTTCCTGTCAGTAAGAAGAATGGTGAAATTAGGATCTGCATTGATTTCAAAAACCTCAACAGGGTTTCATTGAAGGACAACTATCCACTGCCTAAGATGGAGCACATTCTGCATAGAGTGGTAGGGTCTGAAAGGATTTCTATTATGGATGGTTTCTCAGGTTATAACCATATCAAAGTGTTCCCAAAAGACCAGGAAAAGACTGCTTTTACCACCCTACGGCACCTTTATGTATGCTAAAATTTCATTTGGGATGATGAATGTAGGAGCCACATTTCAGCGTGCTATGGACATTTCTTTTGCTGAGGGAAAGGACAAATTTGTGGTTGTATACATGGATTACATCACCATGTATTCCAGATCATACAGGGTACACATCAAGCACTTGGAGAAGGTCTTTTTGAAGTGCAGGAAGTATGACATCTCTCTAAATCCTAAGAAGTCTAATTTTGCACTGGAAGAAGCCAATTTTCTTGGGAATATTATTTCAAAGGATGGTACTAATATTGATCCTGAAAGGGTCAGTGCAATTATGAAAGTTGAGGATCCTAGAAGCAAGAAGAAAGTGCGGTCCTTTATTGGACAGGTAGGTTTCTTGAGAAGATTCATTCCCAGTTTTGTAGAGATAATGAGAAACATTACTAACATGCTGAGGAAAGAAAGTCAGATAAAGTGGACTAAAAATGCTAGAGAGTCATTAAGGGGTATTAAAAGGGCCATCATTGAGGCCCCAGTCCTAGCAAGTCCAGATTTTACTAGATACTTCCTGATTTTTTCTTATGCATCTGAGCACACTATGGATGGAGTCCTGTTATAGAAGAATGACCAAAATGTTGAGAAGCCTATTGCATTTTTCAGCAGGGTATTGAGAGAGGGGGAATTGATGTATGACATAATGGAAAAGCAAGCATATGCTTTGGTGAAATCATTGAAAGATTTCAGGTTATACATTCTGCATTCACATATTGTTTCCCATGTTCCCAATAGTGCAGTAAAGAGAATTCTTTCCCAGCTGGATCCTGAAGGGAAAAAGGCAAAGTGGATCCCTGCCTTGTTAAAATATGACCTTGAGATCAAGCCCACCAAGTTGATCAAGGGACAAGGGCTAGCCAGAATGATGACTGAGGCCAATGGTGAATCCTTACAGCTCAATTTCTTGTTCAACAATTCAAACTAGCTAGATGCATGGATGCAGGTAAGGAAAAAAATTTCTACGTCTCCTTGGTATAATGACATTGTGTACATATTTCAAAATTTACAAGCCCCTGCAGGATTGAGCAAAATAAGGGCCAGATCTGTAAAGCTGAAGGCTGCAAAGTCTTGTATCATGAATCAATATTTTTATTGGAAGGACCCTAGTGGAGTAGTGTTGAATTGCTTACTGGAAAATGAAGCTTGGAAAACAATGAAATATTTCCATAAAAGAAATGGTGGAGGACACCATTCATGGAAGGTGACAGAAAACAAAATTCGAAGAGCTAGTTTCTATTGGCCTTCTATGTTTTATGATGTGTATAAAGAGACTATTATATGTCATTAATGTTAGATCCTTAATGGTAAGAGGAAGCTGGTTTCACTTCCCCTTAACCCAATTTCAGTGGAAGCACCCTTCCAGCAGTGGGGGTTGGACTTCATTGGGGATATCAACCCAAACTCTTCTGGTCAGTACAAGTGGATTCTAATAGCCACATATTATTTCACTAAATGGATTGAGTCCATACCTACAAGGAGGGAAACTGATGTTGTTCTCATGGATTTTCTGGAAAATAACATTTTGGCCAGGTTTGGGTGCCCTAAGAGGATTGTAACAGACAATGCAGCTGCCTTTAAGTTTAGAAAAGTGATAAGTTTCTGTCACAAATACCACATAAACCTAAACCATTCCACTACTTACTACCCACAAGGAAATGGATTGGCTAAGTCTTCTAAGAAGAGCCTAGTAAGGATAATTAAGAAGATACTAGTAAGTATAATTAAGAAGCTGCTGGAGGAGAACAAAAGAGCCTGGCATACAAAACTGAAATATGCTTTACGGGCTGATAGGATCAGCACTAAGAGGGCAATTGGAATGTCACCATTTCAATTGGTATATGGGGATGAACTTGTTTTTCCCACATCTTTGGGGGTACCAGTCATGAAGTTGTTTCAGGGGAAGGATGAAGAACCAAATCATGTGTAGAGGAGGGTGAATAAGATAATTGAATTGAATGAGCTAAGGGATAAAGCATATGATAATGTGGAAGTGCACCAAGAGGAAATAAAGAATACCTTTGATAGAAAGGTTAAAGAGGAGCAGTTTCAGATTGATGATTTGGTCCTAAAATGGGACTCTCCCAGGGAATACAAGCATGGAAAGTTTTACCATATGTGGGTAGGACCCTATGTTATTGCAGCATACAGAGGTGTCAATTCTTTCATTATGGAGCATCAGGATGGGTCTCCACTGACAGGAGGTCCGGTAAATGGGATATTTTTGAAGCATTACATTTCCTAAGCATGAAAGCTAACCCTTGTATCATAATTTGTACATATTTTGCATATGTTGCTTTGCATTTACAGTTTGTATAGATGGTGAACCAAAGGGTTTGAAGTTGGAGGAGAAGGCCCTAAGATCTGGAGGCAAGCCATTCATTTTGTTTTTGTTTTTATGAGTAGAGAAAAAAAAAGCAGAGCTCTGAGTTTTGAAAGACAACCCAATGGATCAGGCACGGGGTCTATGGGGTTATTTGCTACCTCATAGGGAGGGTAGCATCCACAATTGGAGCCAGTTGTTGGCACCAGTTTTGTCTTGGATGAAGTGGAATGTTAGATCCCTGAAGAGAGTGGAGAAGGATTCGGTGGTTTGATCCAAATGGCCCCTGGGAGTGCTAAATAGGATATCTAGATAGGTATTTATGGCTTAAAGAATGAAATGATCAAATCCTAAGTATGAACATTGCGAAGAGGGTTAAATTGCTAAGATCCCCCCCAGTTATATATTGGCGTAGATGAAAGGTCTAGATCGGCGGTGGTAAATATCTACGGTCGTAGATGCACTTCACGAAAGGAGTTGGAGGTGTATTACACAAAGGAGGGATGGGTTAGTCAACGAGCATTTTATAAATCCGATCAATGACCGACGGTACAGATCTACGGCCGATATGTACTTCATCGATGTGACGTGCACGGAAAAACGATGTTTTCCAAATCTGTGAACTTTCGGTATGGGCCGCAGGTTTAGATGGTATAGATCTATCGGGGTTGAGATCTACAGCAGAATTTTTGTTCACAGATTTGACTTGCACAAAGTTCCATCACAATCCAAATCTATGAAGCTGGTAAAGGACACACCGTTTGACGGTTAAGATGCGGGCGGGATCAAGATCAATGGTTGGAAACTTTTTCATGGATCTAAGTGGCCGAAAAGGAAATATGAGGAAAGATTCGAGGCCACAAAGGATAGAAGAGTTATAAGGTAGAAGAGATCTATGTCCCAACATAGATCTTACAAATGGACGACTGAGGAAACCTCTTTACTGCAGAAGGTGCAAGAATTATAGGAAAGAAAAAATGTTATAAAAAGAGCTATTGCACGGGGATCCAGATTCTATTTGTCCTGTTCACATTGGAAAACGACAGAGGAAGACTGTACAGAACTGGAAAATCAACCAGGAGCCCTAGGCATCTGCCGAACAACTAGGTAGGCCCCTTATCCCCCACTGCAAAACTATTTAAATGGAAGAACTAATAGAACCCCTAGGCTTTGAGCACCAGAGGAAAGGATATTTATTTGAGGACAAAAATGCAGAGGTTTATGACATAGTATTTATAAACAACACCATAGAGATGGTTGATGATAGGTTGAATATGGTTAGGGAGGGAAATGTAGATGTCCATAAGGTTTACCAGACATTTTTCAATTTGTTTGCAATTGACCAAACCTCAAACTGTCCATGTTGGAATATTCACACCATCATTTTTATATTTTGCATGTTTGCATGCAAATTTGCACGCTATATGCATTTGCATGCCACTGCATGCATCCACTCATCATCATGGTGGTCTCCCCAGCACCTAGAGCTTGCTTCTAGCTCTCCAGATCCAGGATACAACCCCCATTTGGCCTCCTACCTACCTGATGCACCCTTCTTGATTGTTCAGCATGGCAAGTGCACCTTTTTTCACCTACCACTCTTAGTTAGTGCACCTTTACTCACCTACCTTTAGTAATCACTTAGTTAGGGTATTCTATCTCACCTATGGGGAGTGATCACTCAGTTAGTGCATGGATTAAGTAGTTATTCCACTTATTGCTCATCCTAACTACTTGTAGTTCCTAGTTATCTAGTTTTGGAGTGCCACTTGACCCTATGAAAGCCTCATGTTTCCCACTTGGAGTCTCCATTCATTGATTTATACATAGATGGTTATGTTAGACTCAGTTGGACACACTTGTCTAACTTTTACCATTTATGACTGATACCACTGACTCGACGATGTCTCCATAGTTAACCAAGCTAGACTTTGAGCTTAGATTTGAATGCCCTACTTGGCTAATTTGAATCCTATATGATGATACTTCACAATTTATTGTAATACATTCTTTACATTCATTATTCATTGTATGATACTATTATTGTTCATTATTCTGTGTTTATGAGTGATTATTGAGTGCATGCTTCTCTTCTTCTTTGCAACATTCTTGAAAGTTTGATTGTGAGTTTGTTACATTTGATAGATCCCTTGCAGATTATCACATGGTATCAGAGTAAGAAGTAGCTATTCAAATTGCAGCAGTTGCACCATTTCTTTGAGCAGCTATCTTTCACTTGAGCACCAAAAGCCTCTGAGTTTCCACAACAAATCCTAGTGCTATTACTTGAATTCATTGGAAAAATCGAGTGAGGTCTATCTAGGTGTGAAGGAATTAGTCTATGTGCTCAGTGTTCAAAAGGTAGTGTTCAGTCGAAGTGTAGCATTCTCCATCAGCAAAAACTTCTCTTGTTTTACAGGTTTATTAACCCATTCGAATTCCTATTCAACTATTTGACTTTCTATGTTCAAGATGGATCTAAAGCTCACATATTCCAACTATGTTGAATGGAAATCCAATATGGCTCTCTTCATGAGATCCAATAGCTTCACCCAAATACTCAACAAAACAATGGTAGAAGCTCTCAGTGCAATTGAAAAGTCCAAGTACTTGGATAGGCTTGATGAAGCAATTGGCCTCCTCCTTCTCTCAATGTTTTATGATCTTCACTTCCATGTCATCGATCTTATGTCTCTTAAAGAGGACAAGCTTGAATCCCTTTTTGGATAGAAATATGATACAAAAGGACACAAATTGGATAATGAACTCATATATTTGAGTCCTAACATCTTCGAATCTATCAATGCCTGCCTCACGAAGTTCAAAAGCTTGATATCATAGTTGAAAATATATGAGATAGTGAAAGAAGACAAGCAGCTTATTCTTTCCATTCTCTCAAAGTTGGGGCCAAACTTCTCAGTTTTTGTCTCTACTTTCCAGTCAGCCAAGATATCCATTCCAAAATGGAAGTTTCCCTCACTTGATGACTTCATCCAATATCTTACTCAAGAGGAAGAGAAGTTAATCTCCATGGGAATGATCAAACCCAAGTTGGATTTGGCTCTTACAGTTGTTGAGGCCAAAAGGGTGAATGGTAAAGACAAGCAAAATATTTATGATAAGAGATCAAATGATACAAGGCCTACAGATACCCCATATCAGTCAGATGGGGATTCAAACTCAGGGAATACCAAGCATTCTCAGAAGAAAAGATCCAAGAGCACCTATTGTCTTAGAGGTTTCCATCTTAAGAGTGCTTGTATGAGGAAAGATATAGATTTGATGGTTCAGTTACTTGAGAAGAACAATATTCCTATGCCTGCATGTACAAAGAAGAAATATCTTGATACTAAACCTTCTAGATCCGAAGAAAAAGAAAGATATCATGCCCTCATGGCAAGTGCATCAACAAATTCTTCTTTCATCATAGATTCAGGAGCATCAAGACAAATGTATTCCTCCAAAGATCTCTTCTCCAGTTTCGAAAGCTCAGTTGGCCCTTCCATCATATTGGGAAATGAATTAGAAGTCTCCTCTCAGGGGATTGGAAGAATTAATCTTGACTCTGGTTACTTTTATGATGTGCTTTATGTTCCTTCTCTTGCAACAAATTTACTTTCAGTGTACCAAATGACCCATATTGGAGAGCCCAAAAGAGATATTTTCTCCAAACGAAGTCGAAGTACAAAACATGGTTTCAGGGGAAATCATTTCAAAAGGTGTTTCAAATCATGATACAAAACTCTATGAGTTTTTACACTTCTTACCTCTCTCAAAGGAGTTTGCTCTTTGCTCTCATGCTCATGAAGAGAGTAGACTATCTCATCTCAACTACAAGCATTTGCAAAAATTGCAAGCTCAAGATATGGTTGAAGAAAGATTTATCATGGCACCTTCAAAGGTTACTTGAAAGGAAAGGATCGATCTAAGAAGGTTGAGAAAAACAGGACTCTTGAAGAAGTGTGAATGCTAGATCCAAATCCACAAGAACCTGAAGATCTAGCACCTATTGGTTCACCTATGGCCAAATGTGCCATCACTACTACATCCACTAGTGATCTTGTTGAAGATCCATCATCATCAGATTCTAGTTCTTTTGGAAATGATCTCACCTATGATGGCTCAAGGGAGATATTAGAGATCTACATGCACCTTCAGAAGCAGTTTTATGATGTTCACAATTCATCAGATTCAGAGTTTGGAAGTGATGATGAGTCAGTTTCACTTGCTTCTTCATATGAGTTTTCATATTCAGAGTTTGAGAGTGATGATGAGTTTCAAGAGAGAAAGTCTTCATCACATGATAGTTCAGATTCAAAGTATGAAGCATTAGCTTCACATGCTTCTTCACATGAAATTTGATATTCCGAGCTTGGAAATGTTCATGAGATCCAAGAGAGAAAACCTTCATCACATGGCAGATCAGATTCAAAGTATGATAGTGAATATGATGAAGAGAAAATGCTAGATCCAGATCCACAAGAACCTGAAGATCTAGCAAATGCTAATGAAGATAAGGAAATGGGAGATTCAATTCCATAAAAACCTTATGATCTCTCAACTATTTTTCCTCCTCTTCCGAGATGGGTAGCCACTACTCTCATATCTACTGAAGATCTTTTTGGTGATCCAGTCGATCGATAGAGAACCACATCAGATTTTCAAAATGGAAGGTTTCATCCTTCTCACATTACTGATACTTTACAGATCGATCAACTCTTCTTTTGGAAAGAAGGTCACTTTCCTCCTTCATGGGTGAGTGATGACATGCTACTTTAGTATCCTTCAATCTATTTTTGAGGGAGGGATTTCTTCCCACTGGGTTTTCCCTCTTTCCTCACTTAGTGCATTTAGATTGATTGTACGAGGTGACCTTTGGTCTTAGTCACCAGGGCCCTTTTTTGCGGTTTTCAGTTATTATCTCATAGTATAGCTTATGTGGGGGTGTTGGAATATTCACACCATCATTTTTATATGTTGCATGCCTACATGCAAATTTGCATGCATCCAGTCATCATCATGATGGTCTCCCCATCATCTAGAGCTTACTTCTAGTTCTCCAGAGCCTGTCTACAACCCCCATTTGACCTCCTTCCTACCTGATGCACCCTTCTTGATTGTTCTGCATGGGAAGTGTACCTTTCTCACCTACCACACTCAGTTAGTGCACCTTTACTCATGTACCTTCAGTTATCACTCAGTTAGGGTTCCTTATCTCACCTACTGGGAGTTATCACTCAGTTAGTGCATGGATTAAGTAGATATTCCAGTGATTGCTCATCCTAACTACCTCTAGCTCCCAGCTAGCTAGTTTTGTAATGCCACTTGACCCTATCACAACCTCATGCGCCCTCCTTGGAGTCTCCATTCTTTGATTTATGCCTAGATGGTTATGTTAGACTCAGTTGGACACACTTGACTGACTCTTACCATTTATGATTGATACTACTCACTGGATGATGTCTCCATAGTTATCCAAGCTAGACTTTGAGTTCAGATTCGAATTCTCTACTTGGCTAATTGGAATCCTATATGATGCTACTTCACAGTTTATTGTAATACATTCTTTACATTCATTATTCATTATATGATACTATTATTGTTCATTAGTATGTGTTTATGAGTGATTATTGAGTGCATGCTTCTCTTCTTCTTTGCCACATTCCTAAGAGTTTGATTGTGAGTTTGTTACAGTTGCTAGATCCCTTGCAGATTATCACAGTACATAGTTTGTTGACTCATGCACCTCCAACTACTCTACTATTGAGAGGATTATTATGGATGTAACCAAATCCAAAATCGTGTGCAAGATCAGTCCCTTCACCGTTGGAACAGCCTTGTCCATCCTAGATGAGTTCTATCAAAAGGCCAAAGAGTATAAAGAGGAATCTCTAGCCCAACATTTTAGATAGGCCCCAGCTAACCTTAAGGAGAGTTTCTTACATCGCATCCTGCAGCCAAATACCTCCTTCCAGAAGCGGCTTTTCCCTGATGAAGCCACTCCATTTATAGAGGAGTCCAAGTGCGTCATTACCACGTTATCCCAGTTTCTAGGTTTAGATAATGACATGTACATTACTAAGCCTCTAGTAATCCTGTTATTTGTCATGAGTACATGCCCTCTTGAGTTGGATAGCCCCATTCAGTCCTCCCAGTGTGTTTGTCTCAAGTTTGATGAAGCCTTAACTAATAATATCCACTCTCAGCTAGCTGAATTCCCCAAGACTATAAGCTTTAGGTTTCAGTCATACCTGTTGAGGATATTCTTGTCCTTCAATGAGGATAATTTACAGATTCCCGAACTGATGCTCACTCGTGAGATACTCTCAGACTATACCAAGTTCATGGAAACCATCATGTCTGAAGTATACCATGCTATCTTAGGGTATTTCCAGAGATGAAAGAGTTGTTGCAGCCTTCCCCAAAGAAGAGAATTGGTGACTCGTTCCTTTTCAGAACATAGCACTGCAATTAGAGTATATGGTTTTTCCCATGTGCCTTATGTGCTTCCATCTTTCGTGACACTTTTACACTAGATTTTATCAAATAGAAGTTGAAGGCAGAGGTTAATCATTTCTTAGATGATAAGAAGGCTTTAGACATCACTTTTCCTTGGGCTGTGGGCCCATTCTTTGTTAAACATAAATCTCCCCTTCCAACTATTGAGGTTATGATGAGAGTTATGGGATTCAGAACCAAAGCAACCATTAATTACGACCCTCACCACATCATATCAAACAGGATAAAAGAAACTAACACATAGGCTTTTTTGCATTTTGAGCTCACAGGGTTGGCTGAGACTACAAATTGGTTTGAATACCCTAACAAAAGTCAAATGGATGTGGATGAGTAGGAGGTATCCACCTCCTTGGAATCACAAGTCATTTCCCCACCACCCAACTCCTCCATCCTGGTCCCAACAGGTGAAGGCAATGTGCCCCTTTCCAGTGGCTTTGGGGAGTCTAGCAAGTTGGAAGGTAGTGATCCCATGGACGTAGATAATGATGCAGAGAGAGACTCTAAAAGGAAGAAAATAGAAAATCTTGAGCAACAATTGGTAACAGTAACAACATGGCAGGACAAGAAGAAGAAGCAGGTGAATTTCCTTCTACCATCCTTTGAAGTTAAAGAATATGTATTCAACCAGGCATCCACTAATCTCGCAGCACCAAGAAAAAGTAGAGCTGAGTTACTGGAGGAGTACAATGAGAGACCAGAGACAGTATCAGAGGAGACCAAGATATATGCAGAAGTAAGGAAAATTTCAAATAAGGATGTATCCTTGGTGGCAAGCAGGAGCCTTTCCCATAACACCCTAAGTCTAGACTTGGCTACCAAGAATAAGGCCATCAAGCAGAAGGTGAATTTGGAGGACATCCCTGTGCCAGATGTGATAAATTTACATAAATAGACTGGCGAGATCATTTATAACAAATTCTTGAAAGCTTCCTTGGAGCTTTCTAAAGTGCAAACCAACAAGAGCAAGGTTCAAAATCAGCTCAAATTGGAGAAAGTGCAAAATAAGTCCCTGAAGACACAAACCAAAAAGCTCCAAGCTACATTATTGGCTACTGAGAGCCAAGAGGAAAAAGGGGATAGTATACAAAGATTGGTTGATGAGAAAGAAAAAACCATCCTGTCTTTAAAACAAGAGTTAGAAATTCCCTCCACCCATCTAGTGGAAGCATCTGAGCTAGAGGAGCTGGAAGAGAAGAGAGAAACGCTCCAAGGGAAGCTAACAGACTATGAAGCTAGGCTGCTAAAATTTGAAGAAAAGGAAAAACTGTGGCTGGTAGAAAGTGAAAAAGCTTTGAAGGACAAGGTTGAGGACCTTAAAAAGAAATTACAAAAGAAGAATCAAGAATTGGACAATATAGCCACACCCTCCATAGAGGCTGGTGATTTATCCCTTATAGGGGCCATGGCTCAAGAGATCCTGAGAGACATGGAATTAGAAAGGCTAAAGAAGCAAAATTTCAATCTAAAGACCCTAATGAAAAAAGTAGAACAAGAAAAGGAGGCTTGGGAAACTAAGTACCAGGAGATAGAGGTAAAAAATGAAGAGATGGTGAAGCAGGCCACAGGCCAGACCTCCCTGCAGGAAGCAAAGCAGGTCATATGGGATGATATTATAGAAGAAGTAGAAAAGCTGAGGCCCTATCTGGATTTCATTTTGGACAAGGAGGAAGTGTTCAAATCTTCTAATAAAAGTATCACAGCTGCCAATTAAAATCTAAGTAAAAATCCTGTGGCGCATGCTCAAAGAGCCATAGAATTTTTGAATGGTTTGTGTGAAGATCAAGTTAAGGAAGCCAGCGTAAAGGATAGGGTGTCCACTATCATATGGGCTAAAAAAGTACTGCACATGCATCAACAAGTAAACACCATCCAAGAAGGTATAGACATCTTAGCTCGTCAAGTGAAACGTTTCATGGAAATGTTTGATCCACTATTCAAGAAGGGTCTACCCTTGTTTTGGGAAGAGGATGGCATTATGAGGTCATAGGAAGAGCATCATGGTAAGTTGTGGGAATGTAGAATGGACCATGGATACTTTGCAAACATAAACCAGCCACTAATAGGTAAAATAGTAGTGGATAATTTAACAAAAGAGTTCGAGTTTGTTTGGGTATTTAAAGATGCTTGTGCCCACTTCAGGAGCTGCTCATATAAAGACCACATGGAGATGAGGGTGTCTCTAAAGGAAATGACCACGCCAAATATACCAACAACTGATCAATGGAAGACCGTTGAGAAATTCGGGAAGGCCAATTTGACACTACATCCATGATCGTGAAGATTTGCATCATGAGGAGAGTTACTAGGGCATTTTGTTTATTTTACTAGAGTCTGTTGTCATGCTGTAAAGTTGCTTAGTAAAATTGTAAAAGGAAATTAAGCTTGTTTTTACCAACTTTGTTATTTTGTTGTAACTAATTCTTTGGAGTGGCGAGCCTGTTTGGATAGGTGTCACTTATATTTCAATAGCTTTCTGGTAAGACAGCTCGAGCATGAGGGCTAAGAACATCTATATAATCAATGTAATAGAAGAGAAAAGGGTTGAAATTTTTTTGGAACCCGAGAGGTTTTTTGTGTCACGTACTGTGAGACTCATTTTAATAAAGTTACAGATCTGAAGCTGGTCTTTATGTAGAGATTCATGTGTCATTTATATTGCAATCTGTTTCCTTTTCTTATGTTAATGTGCATCTTGTTATTTTACTTCCATTATGTTTTCCTTTCATGTCTGAAATTAGTGTATAATAGTGCAGAATTCTTAATCATAAGATCTAGCTATTGTTTTTAGATATTCACCAAATATTTCTCTAAAGTTGACATTGAATTCATCCCCGTTTGATGCTCATGTTAATGGACTATCTTTTATCTCTTCTTCCCCACCAGACCAAAGCAATTTGACTGTAATTGAAGGGCTACCTTGTCTATGTTATGAAGTTCCATGCATCAGCTCTGTGATTAGATGTATTTGTTTGTCTTGACTCCATTTCCCAACAAATGTACACTTTGCTTTCAACCAAAAAGAATTTTAGTTACAATATTCATTCATATGTATTTAGCCTCGGTTAAAAAATTGTGAGAGATCCCTTTCTAGAGAGATAGAATCCAACTTATCTTTCCTAAAGTTGTTATGTGGTTCCCAATTTGGCCTTTCTGCAACCTTAAGGTGCATTTTGGGTACTAGCAGGGATAATCATTAGTGCTCCCTAACTAATTGGTTTCCCCTATGCTCAATGTCAAAACATCTATCACATTAGGGGGAAACGTACATTTGAAGGTATTAGTGTTCACATTTACAAAAAATGGTCAATCTCCATCTGGAATGATGAATCTCTTAGGAATCTTCACACACCATATCGATCCCCCACCCTCGTGGGCCTATCATGATCATCAATAGTACCAATTCTTCATCACCCCCTAGTAGTTCCAGGGTTATTTACTCTAATATGGATTAAATCTTCCTTCATGCATGTCCTAGAAGTATAGTCAAGTGACCCCTTTCAGTCATCGATTATTGTAATCAGCTTGACAACATTTCACGATCATGGGTATGCCCACCTTGTTTGTATAAACAAATATTATTTACTACAGCTCCAATGGTCGTCACCAACAATATTCCCCCATGGTAGGACCCTATTTATCCACATATGATTCATACTACATAACAGGAGTGAAACACAAGAAACATGATGCATTATCGGCTCTATAGTTCCCTCTGAACCTCATACATAAAGGGGCATTTGTTAATGCCTAAATTTGCACACATGCGACAATTCAATGAATCTTGCAGTAAGGTGTCATCAAAATGAAGAATTAAATTCACCAAACGCATCCTCAACAAATTCAAAAGACAGCATGAGTCCAAAAGTGCCAAGAAACTAGTCAAAAAAGGGGTCATGTAGCTAAACCACTGTTAACCCGTGTTGTAGCGCAGGTTATCATAATAACTACAACATTACACCCGCGTGGATATTCATTCAATATTCACAGTATTTTCAAAACGATGGGACCACCTACTTCCTATGATGCGTTGAAGGATCCATCATCCAAAACTATCTAAATTTGGCTCCTTACACACTTGGTGGCATTAACTAGCCCCCTTAGTGTACGTTGAAACTGGTTCATGGAGAAGATAAGTTCACATTTGGATATAGTTGTTTGTTGGACACCTCTTGCCTATAAGAGGAAGCCATTGGCATGCATTTTGTAGATAGAAATCAAGAGAAATTTTATGCTACAAGATTTGTGTTGTAGCTTCCTCATAGCCCACCGCTTCCCATCATTGTAACCATTCCCAAGATCCCTTGCCACCTTCCTTCAAGGGGCAAGATTTCCTCTCCATTGTTCCACCATTGACTTAGCATTTATTTTGGGCAAAAAAGGCCTCCCTAAGGGAGATTGTTGTCTTCCCTTGAAGCCCACACCTACTAGGTGTTGTACAACTTGACCATTGGGCAATAAAAAAGTGGTTTGTCATATCTTGGATTGTTATTGGAGTTTTATTCTCCCCCAATCTCTTTTATTTTTCTTTTTATGCATATTTCTTTGCTTTAAGTGAATTGCACTAACAATATATTGTAGGATCACTTGGAGAACAACCAACTCAAACCAACCATAGGGGATCCAAGGACTGAGGCCTTACTGCATCCTACAAGGCCCAGCCCCTTAGCAAGTGGAAGAGTGCACATTAGGGTATTTTTTTCAACAACATCTCCCTTCATTTCACTATGTACCTTTTCTAAAGGAATGTTGATGTTATCCCTCCCCATGTTTACATCGATAAAAGGAAGTTATGAGCCCCATACTTGTCAACCAGTCTTATGTCAAGTCTGTCAGTCCTACAATTGGTTACAATATCATCTTGGTTCTTATGATGATCCCTTGTCTTCTAATATACTTCAAATCTCATCGACATCTGATAATAGATTATAATGTTTGCATGTAGGGAGTTAGATCTACAACATATCAATCTATATTACGAAGAAATGGTGAGTTCCTATGTCAGCAACATGAAAAGATTATCACAAGTTTACAAAGATCTAGATTCATTTAAGAATTAAATTCATGTATGATAAGCCAAATTCAAACTCTTAGATGGTAGAAACTTGAATCCATTCATATTAAAACTAAGAAGAAGTACATCCTTACCAATGATCTTGGTGTGAATCCCTCTTCCATTGTCATGAGCTTCCCTTCCTTCACCCTTGCTTTTCAAGAATTTGAGCTCCTTCTCCTCCTTCAAAATCTCTTTAGCATGCCTTTGCTCCTCCTTTTTTTCCTCTACAATGCCTCCCATGCATTTATTATATAGCATTGGGAAATGAGCCCTCATGTTTCTATTTTTCAATGTGGGATTATACCTTTTCATCTTCTTTTTATTATTTTAGCTCAAAACCCATTTTTCCATAGTTTTTAGGCTTTTTGCACAACTTTAACATACTTTAAGTACAATTAATGCACTTTAATGCATTCATCTTCACTTATTGATTGGTGTAGCTTAGTCTTAGACCTTTTATGAGTGGTTCAGTCATTGAAGTTGGTCTTCTTAGGCTCTTACTATCTTCACCTAATCCTTTTATTTATAGGAGAAGTGATTAGATTAGAGAGGACTTGTCTCTGAATGTACTTATGTTTATGTCTTCATGTTGCAGGCACATCGTAAAAATGTGCTTCTTTTGTCACATGACTAGGGTGTTAATTTAATTATTAGTAGATGCCCCCTAATGTGTGAGGTATGAAGCAGAGCTAAGGGCCGAAATACATTACTGAATTTTATACTCTGTATACTGATACTCTTTATAATTCAAAGGAAGGATAAGGAAAGAAAAACTCACGGGGGCAGGATTGAGGATCACACCTGCAAAACATAGCAATTTCTCAAATATATAATATCTTCCTGAGGTGGGCATGCCCATGCTCAGCAGTAAACAAGCATGGCCACGAACAATACACATTGGATCCATGTCAAAAGAATTTTTTTTTTGAAAATGTAAATATGCATGTTGATGAGTGCGAGAACAAAGTCTTTATTGAACTTCTGACATGGCAGTCTAATCTTGCACAACTCAATAAATGCATCGATGAGTGATACAACTATTTTTTCCCAAGGTATTCAATACAAACTGACGATATTACGAGTTTATATCATGTGCATAAGTGATCTGATGTCGAGCATAAAAAAAAAACCATCTGATTACCGGTCATTGATGTATACCGTTAACAGATGTGAAGAGACCCACCGATAATGATGACAGACTCTAAGGTACTGAGTACAAACTAACAAGTGTGAATAAATGTTTTGAAGTCAAACACTTGTAGAATCAAACAATCAGGGGTCATTGGTGTATACCCACTATCATTTGCGAGGAAACTTGCCACTATTGATTGCAAGATCCAAGGTACTCTCGGGTTTCTAGATCCATGTCCTAGATGATGATTTGTTGTCGATAGGATTAGATCCATTGGAAGGAGGGCATTGATGCATCCCACATCAACCAATACGAAACAAATATCAATAGTATGATATAATTTGGTAGAAATGCAAGATCCAACACTATATACTAACACAAGGAAGGTCGACATGATTGGTCAAGAATATTTGAGGAATGGACGACTCGGTTTGGACTTCCCTTGAACACATAACACGACGCAAAATGGACACTTCGCAACATAGGACTTTGAGTAACCGACTTTAATGAAATATGCTAATTCCATATGCATTAACAAAAGCTCCATTGGTGACGGGAAGGATAAGCCATCGGTGGAGATCTATTCAAAATACTATTACAGTTTCCTAAGGAAAATGCAGATTGTGTACTGACAATCGGGACCAAATTATATGATGTGTTAAAGGGCGAAAAGGACTGACTGTTGTCGTTTTATTCAAGGATTATAATATGAAGTGATTCAAGTCTCCCATTTTGGATTTTTGTCTTTTTTAATTTTTATGCTTTTTCATTTTTGTAAAAAAAATAAAGAATGCTATGATACATAGGAAGGAACAAGTGTTGCATGGGTGTACGCCTATTTTTCAAGGGTACAGGTTAGACCAAGGTGAATATCCATATTGCAATCAAGGGCTAAGCTGGCTGTGCACACTCTTATAGTTGTTCCTTCCTAGGGGAGTCTATCTGAAGCAGGATTATGTGTCGACGGACGGTGAAGTAATACCATGTGACTGAAGTTATCCAATTTGGGGAAATGGCCAAGTAGGAATGGTTCAATGAGGTTTACTTCAGCTTGAGTCTTGTGAAAAATTCCAAAATCATAGATCATCATGAATCATGGTCTGTCTCAACTACCTAATTCAAGTAGTTTGAACTATCAAAGCCTTCAAGTCCTGAAATACAAAACCATTTCAGTAGCCAACAATTTAGTTAGACATTGGTTCAGATGTGCATTTAATATCTAATAAGATAGCTAAAATTGAGGAATTATGCCTCTTTCTATCATTCAAAAGGATACGGTTTGTACATGTATGAATAAAAGATAAGTAAAAATACTCATGGTTTACCATATGTGTTCATTGTGCAGCTGATGTATGAGAGGAAGCATTCCTTTTCAGCTTGAATTCCTAGAAGCTATTAACCTTTAGTCTTTGATTTGCCAGTAGTGAATTAGCTTCAATGTCGAACTAGAAAAATTTGAAAAAGTTTCCCATGTTTTCGAGTTTTTCCAAATTTTTCCTTTTTTTTTTTGGTATGAACATTTTTTGGGTCCTATCTGTAAGAAAAAGAATAAAAAGGGGAAATAGTATTTACACTATTCTTTTTGGTGTGTGTAGAATTTACACACTTTTTGGGTTATGATGTAAGCTAGATTATTTCGGTTTCACATATGTCCTTAAATGATGTGTTCAATTAAATTGGCCATGAAATAATGTACATGCTTGCTTTTTGGTATAATGTTAATGACTTAGATGCCAATCAAGTACATAGTTGGCCAAAGAGTTAGCCAAACTATTTAGACTTCTAGGAACATGTATATATTCAATAAACTCGATCTGGCACTCTAAAAGACATACTCGTAGAAACTTTCTAAACAGTGTAGGATGTCGAACATGATACTGACCATTTAACTGGGATACAACTAATTCTGAGTCTAGTTTGATGATTATTCATCGGATGCCAAGGGTGATAGCCTCGACAAGAAGCTCAATGACTACACTATATTCTGTAACATTGTTGGTTTCAAATCAGAGAAAAATTCCTCCTAAACTAAGAACTTCGTTATTATGTGTGAAAATGACCCACGTGGTGGAAGCAACGTTCCAAGAACTACGGATGGCACCATCCGTATATCCCAAATATGTGAAAGATTCTTGTGTCATCTTCCAAAGTGACAATGCCAAGCAAGATAAGTGTGTGCCCGAAATAACTAATGTACAAAAGTTTATACAAAGAATACAACATGATACAACAAATGGTGTGAGGCATCAGTGCCTACGCGAAGTATTTATTTAGATAGAGACCATTTATGATCTCTGACATTGGTTCCCCATCAAAATTGACCAATTCATAAGCTCCCTTTTTTAACACAATTTTGACAACAAGTGGGCCAAACCATTTAGGTACAAATCTTCCTTCTCCTATTTTATCTTGGTCTTGGTCATAAACTAAAACTAGATCGCCTTCAGAAAATACTTAAGGACGAATGGACTTGTCATATTGTGTTTTGACCCTCTTCTTATGTACTTCTATGTTTAGAGAGGCTTCTCTTCTAGTTTTATCCAAAGAATGGAGATGGAGAAGCCTTTCCTCTTCCGCAGAAGTGTTAGGTAGGAGTTCGATAGCTATCTTTAATGATGGGATTCAACATTCAATCGGTAACACAACTTCTTCTCCATAAACTAGTTGGAAAGGAGTGAACCCGGTTGCAATTTTAGCAGTTGTTCGGTAGGACCAAAGAGCAATAAACAACATCAAGTGCCAGTTATTCTTGTTTTTATTAATCATCCTTTGTAACATGGTTTTCATAACCTTGTTGAGGGCTTCTACTTGTATGTTAGCTTGAGGATAGTATGGCGAGGAGAAGTCCTACTACAATCTTAACCGGTTTGTAAGTTCATCCATACAGGATTTCCTAAAATGACTTCCGTTGTCGGCAATGATATCTTTGGGTACACCAAACCTTGCTATCACATGATTGAATAGAAAGTATGCCGCAGTTTTACTCATGCAATTGAATGTAGGCATCGCCTCATCCCACTTGGTGAAGTAGTCCAGTGCTACAATGATGTAGTGGTGGCCATCGGCTGAAGGTGGGTTGACTGTCATATAATCAATGGCCTATTTTGAAAATGGACCCATGGTTACTACAAGGTGTAAAGGAGCAGGATGTGCGTGCATTTTTCTTGTGTAAATTTGGCAAGGGTGACACTGTTTGACAGCATTTATGCAATCTTTGAAAATCGTAGGCCAAAAGTATCCTGCACGCAAGATTTTCTGAGTAGTTGCTAACCCAGAAAGATGACTGCCACATGCTCCAGCATGGAAATCATTCAATACTTGTTCAACTTTCTAGTGTACTAAAAAACATCTTAATATCATGTCTATTCCTTGACGGTACAAAGTATCCCCGATGATGAGGTATCTTCGAGCTCGATGTCGAATATGACGTCGTTCAATACTAGAAAGTTGAGGATCGATCCTTTGGGTTTGGAGTTATATAATGAATGATCCATACCAAGGATCAGAACTTGCAATGAGGAATACATGTTCATCTGCCCAAGTTTCAACAGATATAGTACTCTCCTTCTCTATGGGTAACTCAAACATTAATTAAGCAAATGCCAACAACTTCTTTGCTTTAGTGTTTTTAAATTCAAGGTCAAATTCTTGTAAAATTACTATCCATTTTGAGTATTTGCCACCAACGATATGGCGGGAAAAAATGTGTCTCATGGTGTTCATTTCAGCCACTATGGTTTTTTTCCTTGGAAGTATGTAATGTCTAAGTCGTTGGACAGCATGGACCGCTTCCAAGGACAACTTCTCGACCTGGGAATATCTCAATTTGGGACCTGCAAGGCCCTTATTAAGATCGTAAATAACATGTTCTTGAGAGGATTCATCTTCTTGAGATAATACCATTCCAATTGTGGAAGGAGAGGTAGCCAAATATAGCAGAAAGTATCGATTATAGTTCAGTCGATAAGCACCGGGGCAGAGACTAAAGCTTTCTTTATTTCATCAAATGAACGTTGAGCTTGGTAATCCCATGTGAATATTTCATCTTGTTTTAGGAGACGCATGAAACCTTTAGCTTTTTCAGCAAAATTCTCGACAAATATCCTCAAGTAGGTAGCTTTCCCTTGAAGGCTTTGAAGTTGAGTGATTGTTTTTGGGGAAGGAAACTGAAGTATTGCCTCAACCTTGTTGGGTTCAACCATGATCCCTTTTTGGGACACTGCAAACCCAAGTAACCTCCGAGAGTCCACACAAAACATGCATTTATGTGGATTTAACCTAATGTTGTACTTGTGGAAATGCTCGAAGATGGCTTGTAAATGTGCGCCATGTTCAACTCTATTTTTAGATTTAGCTGCTAAATCATCAAGGTAAACTTCAACGATATCCTTAATATCGTGAAATGCATATGGAATAGCTCTTTGAAAAGTAGCTCCAGCGTTTTTGAGGTCGAATGGCATTTTTCTATATGCAAAAGTTCCCCAAGGGCATATAAAAGTTGTTTTATGTTGGTCTTCCTTTTTTATCTAGATTTGGTTGTAACCAGAGAAGCCGTCCATAAACAAGAAGATTTCATTCCCGACGCATTCATCGATGATCTGATCAATGAAGGGTGTGGGATAGTTATCTTTAGGACAAACTAAGTTTAGATATCTAAAGTCGGTACAAACCCGGATAGTTCCTTATTTTTTGTTAACTAGAACAGGATTGGATACCCAATCAGTCAATGGAACGGGATAAATTTATCCATCTTTCAAGAGATTTTTGACTTCTGCTTTAATGGCAGCTGATTTCTTAGGGTTCATTGGACATAGTTTTTGCCGCATAGGTTTAACATTGGGATAATTTTTTATCTCATTTTCTACGATGTTGGGATCAATGTCTGGAATTTCTACATAAGACCATGTGAACACATCACGTACTTTTTAAATAAAGCAGTGTAACATTTTATTTCCTCAGGAGAACAATTCTCACATATGTTGATGTGCTCAACAATGCTAGGTTTGATGTATATATCAATTTGGATGGTTTTTGAAATGTTCACCAAATTTCCTTCTAAACTCGCATTGTGTATTTGGATAGGGCATTGGTATTTACTGATGTCATCATCAATGTAAAACTTTTTTGGCCAATTCCTTCTAAACTCACATTGTGAACTTTGTCAAGGCATGGGTACTTGCGGATGTCATCATCGAAGTAAAAATTTTCAGGTTTAACTTCTAATGAATCGATCTTAGGAAGAAACAAGGATTTGTGATGCATATCATCCCAGGGTTGTTCTGAGATGTTCATAGCCTCTAAGATGTCTTCATACGAAGATAAATTCTGATCTAGGAGATCATGGTTACTTTGAGAGTTCAAACTATTTGACTCAGGTAGTTGAGACAGACCATGATTCATGATGATCTATGATTTTGGCATTTTTCACAAGACTCAAGTTGAAGTAAACCTCACTGAACCATTCCTACTTGTCTATTTCCCCAAATCAGATAGCTTCAGTCACATGGTATTACTTCACTGTCCATCGACACATAATCCTGCTTCAGATAGACTCCCCCGGGAAGAAACAGCTGTAAAAGTGTGCACAACCAGCTTAGCCCTTGTTTTCAATATGGATCTTTGCCTTGGCCTAATCCATACCCTTGAAAAATAGGTGTATTCCCATGCAAAACTCATTCCTTCCTATGTATCATAGCATTATTTATTCTTTTTTACAAAAAATAAAAAGCATAAAAATTAAAAAACACAAAAATCCAAAAAGGGAGAGTCTTGAATCAATTCATATTATAATCCTTGAAGAAAACAGCAACAGTCAGTCCTTGTCGCCCTTGAACACAACACATGATTTGGTCCCCGCTGTCAGTACACCATCTACATTTGCCTTAGGAAACTGTACCAATATTTTGAATAGATCTCCACCGATCAGTTATCCTTCCCATCACCAATGGAGCTTTCGTTAATGCATCTGCCATTAGTGGATTTCATTAAAGTCAGTTACTCAAAGTCCTATGTTTCCAAGTGTCCATTTTGCGTCGTGTTATGTGTTCAAGGGAATTCCAAACCGAGTCGGACATTCCTCAAATATTCTTGACCAATCATGTTGGCCTTCCTTGTGTAAGTATACAGTGTTGGATCTTGCAGTTCTACCAAATTATATCAGACTATTGATTTTTGTTTCGTATCAGTTTATGTGGGATGCATCAATGCCCTCCTTCTGATTGATCTAATCCTATCGACATCAAATCATCATCTAGGACATGGATCGAGAAACCCGAGAGTACCTTGGATCTTGCAGTCATTGGTGGCAGGTTTCCTCACAAATGACAGTGGGTATACATCAATGATCCCTGATTGTTTGATTCTACAAGTGTTCAACTTCAGAAAATTTATTCACACTTGTTAGTTTGTACTCAATACCTTAGAGTCAATCATCATTATCAGTGGGTCTCTTTGCATCTGTTAATGGCATACATCAATGACCGGTAATCAGATGGTGTTTTATTATGCTCAACATTAGATCACTTATTCGCATGATATAAAATCGTACTATCGTCAGTTTGTATTGAAGACCTTGGGAAAAAAAGTTGTATCACTCATCGATGCACTGCCCGAGCTGCAGAAGATTAGACTGCCATGTCAGAAGTTCAATAAAGAGTTTGTTCTCGCACTCATCAAAGTGCATATTTACATTTTGAGAAAAAAATTGCTTTTGACATGGATCCACTGTGTATTGTTCGTGGCCATGCTTGTTTACTACTGATAATGGGTATGCCCGCCTCAGGAAGATATTATATATTTTAGAAATTGATATGTTTTGCAGGTGTGATCCTCAATCATGTGCCCGTGAACTTTCCTTCCCTTATCCTTGCTTTGAATGATAAAGAGTATCAGTATACAAAGTATAAAATTCACTAATGTATTTCAGCCCTTAGCTCCACTTCAGACCTTACACATTAGGGCACATTTGTTAACAATCAAATTAACAACCTATTCATGTGACAGAAGAAGCACATTTTTACCATGTGCCCGCAACATGAAGACAGAAACATAAGTACATTTAGAGACAAGTCCTCTCTGATCTAATCACTTCTCCTATAAATGGAAGGATTAGGTGAAGACAATAAGAACCTAAGAATACCAAGTTCAGTGACTGAACCACTCATAAAAGGTCTAAAACTAAGCTACACCAATCAATAAGTGAATATGAATGCATTAAAGTGCATTAATTGTACTTAAAGTATGTTAAAGTTGTGCAAAAAGCCTAAAAACTATGGAAAAGTGGGTTTTGAGCTAAAATAATAAAAAAAGGATGAAAATAGATAATCCCACATTGAAAAGAGAAACATGAGTGTTCATTTCCCAATGCTATATAACAAAGGCATGGGAATTGTAGAGAAAAAAAAGGAGGAGCAAAGGCATGCTAAAGAGATTCTGAAGGAGGAGAAGGAGCTCAAATTCTTCAAAAGCAAGGGTGAAGGAAGGGAAGCTCATGACAATGGAAGAGGGATTCACACCAAGATCATTGGTAAGGATGTACTTCTTCTTAGTTTTAATACGAATGGATTCAATTTTATACCATCTAAGAGTTTGAATTTGGCTTATCATGCATGAATTTAATTCTTAAATGAATCTAGATCTTAATGGGTTTTGATTAATGAATATAGATCTTTGTAAACTTGTGATAATCTTTTCATGTTGCTGACATAGGAACTCACCATTTCTTAGTAATATAGATTGATATGTTGCAGATATAATTACCTACATGCAAGCATCATAATCTATTTATGACCTCCAAACCGGCCTCCTCCCACCTTTCTTTCAGCAAATGCTTGAAAATCCCATTCTAGATCTCATTTTTCTACATTCTAGATCTCATTTTTTTTGTGCATTCTAGAACTCGTTTTTGGGGATTTTTGCAGCCTTTAATGATTGGTTTTGTTTCCTTTGGAGTGGTGTTGTTGTATGCTTTGGTTTAGGAGCTGATTAACTTGAATTTCCATCCTCCTTTGATCAGATCACATCCCTCCTTTGCTCATATATTTGCTGAAAATTTCAATTCTGTTTTGCTTCATAAATGTGCACATGCTGAATTGTATGATGGGATCTCTTGAAGTTTGAACCTATTGGAAGGCTTGATATGTATGTTTGGAGACCTATTTAGAAGCTTATTTTGATTCTTATTATCAAAATCTCACTCATGTTAAATCCATCCTTTCCTCATGTTTCTTGGTTTTAAAGATTTACATATTATGTTTCCAATTTGCAGCTCATCCAACTAGTTTGTAAGAGACTTGTTTCAGATCTGTTTTGAAGGCTTAGAAAGTGCATTTGCAGACCCGTTTTGGAAGCTCCTTTTGCTTCTCATGATCAATCTATCATTCATTTTATAAGTGTTCATATGCTTTGCATTGTTTGGGCCTAGATATTTACCTTTGGACTCATCTTCAAATAATTTTCAAATATGCCCCAAATTTGAATTTCTTTGTCAGGTGATGGATCTATTACATCTTTGCATGTGTTTTTTAGCTTAAGATCTTTTTTCTAATCATACTTAGTTTATTACTCCTTTTTTAGAACCTTTGAAAAGTGTTTGCATCATTTGTATCAAAGATATCTCCCATTGGAATGAACTTCCAAAAATTTTAAGAATTGCTCCAATTTGTTTTCTCTTTTCAATTTTTTCTTCAACTTGTGATAGATCTTCTAGCTTGAGAGCATCTTAGCTCATAGATACCTGATTTGAAATATCCATGATTGATCTTTAAATTCATTTGAATCTCCTTTACATCTTTGCAAAGTTTACACACCTTCCAAACACATTAATTCAAGCTTCTAATCTTACACTAGTTGGTTGAAACCTCTTTAACTTTTGGATCTATTTGGAGACCTGTTTTGGATGAAATTTAAACACTTGTTTAGAGAATTATATGCATCTTTATATCAGCCTTATAATCCTCTTGAAAAATTAGGAAATTTTCATAACATTTGGATCAAGACATTTACACTTGGAATTCACTTCCAAACACCTTTAAATCTACTCCAAATTGTAATTAATTTTCAATCTTTTTCAATTGGTAGTAGATCTATTTTGCTTGCTGATGGGTCCAGGAAATGACCCTTTTTCACTACCTCTATTACACCTTTTTTCCCTAATTCCATCTTAGTTTCATGAGCTATATCCATGTCTTTCCAAATCAATCTATAACATTGACAGGTATAATTTGTTATTACTTTATTTGTTTTTATGCCTAAGACTGTTAAAGATTATGGATCTTAGTCCTTGGTTTATACTAATTTATGTGACTTTCTTTAGCCAAGGTCTAAAAGCGCAGGTGTATCATCCCAGCAGTGCCAGCTGGGACTCTTCAACGTCAACTCCTCATACTCTAAGGGACAATGCATCCTCCACGCGAGCTGTAACAGATTTCCACTGTAACAAATCTCATTGAAGAAGAGCTTAGCTGCAACAGACAGGTGGCATTCCAGCTGCCAAGTCTATTGATCCAATTTCCATCAGGACAGCAACATCCTTCAGTATTAACAACACTATTCAACATGCTGTATCAGTTAGCTCTAACTGCGCAGCATGAAGATCATAGATCTTCATTGCTGCGCTACTTTTATGGATGTAAAACTGTCTTTCTTTTTGTATAAATCCCAGAAGGCTCTCGTAGCCTCGGGTTGGACAATCGTTACTAGTGTAAGTTGTAATAGAGCATTGAAGCTCATGATCTTCCATTAATAATATGAGAGCAAAAATTCTTCACTTCTGAGTTTTATCTAGCTGTGACTCTCAGCGTCTCTATTAGAAGGCCAGGGCTTGGCTTCTCACATAGATAGCCGATTTAAGTAGGTATAATAGTTTACTTTTATTTATGTTGTGTGGTGTGGAAAGTTACAGACATTACTAATAGTTGTAGCAGAGAATAGTTTAATTTCATTTCTGTTGTGTGGTGTGGAAAGTTGCAGACATTGCTGATAGCTATAACAGAGATTAGCTTCCTTCCTGGTAGTTTACAATTGCATCTTGAATAGATGTAGCAGAGTGGTGTGATCGTCGACTGTGTAGAACAATTCAATTAATTGCATGTGTGTTTTAATCAGCTGTAACAACCAAGCTCGATCCCAATCAATTGGTAGTTATTTATGCTTTCTAGGACTTCCAGTAATCATCAGTAGAGTTCAAGCTTGTATTTCAATTCTAGTTGTTGTTGTATCTTTAATTGCATACATAGATTAGATAGATAATGTTGGAGTTACAGTAGTCACTGGATAGATCATTTTGGTAAAGGTTGAATGCTGTAGTTTGATGATCATAAGGATTTAACTTCTTGCAAAAGTAATTTCATTTCATTTCATTATTAGATCATTAACTTTCTGGATTGATTATGTAAGAAGGATTGTTTCAATTGGGATTTGTAGATGTGTGAATTAGATTAGTTGCTTAGGGAATGAGTTGGCTGATCCTCTAGGTAGGATCATTACTTACATTCATTAATCAACTGCTTAATCTATTTATGCATAGATTGTGCTCATTACCTTTGAAATAAAAGACCTTCCTGGGTTTGACAATTTATATTGATCATTCTGTGTGTTAGCTTTAATTAACTGGCATATAGAGTGCACAACACTTACAACCTTATGAGATGATAGATCCCTATTTTGACATGCTTAAGGACTGATCTTAACCTACATTTATGTCTCTTTACATGGCTGCAAGTCTCCTAAAGCATACTTAAGAAATTGTTCACCAAAACACTTCAAACACTTTCACTTTTTCAAACCTTTAAAATATGCTGATTGGAAACATTAATCAAACATAAACCATACACATTTGAAAAAATCATACACTTGAAAGATCCTTTCACACACATTTTCATTTGAAGAACACCTTGAACATCACATGATTGAGATAATTTGAAAGTAATTTCTTCCAAAAAAAAACAGAATTAAACTTTAATTATGTGCTATTTGTTGTGGAGTTAGAATATTTTCATGATTTTCATGCACAATTAGAGAGATTTGCACCTTTAGAGTTTAGTTTTCTTGAGATATATTGTGTATGAGGCACTATATCCTCTTCACTCACATATTATGATGACCTTGTGAATGAGAAAGTGTATCTCGCTTGTAATAGTTTAGGAGTTCACTTTTCAAAGCACCTTATATCGAGCCACCGTATCTTCTTCACTCGCATCTTATGATGATCTTGTGAATGAGAAAGTGGATCTCACTTGTAATAGAGTAGATTTAATTTTTGCATACAATTTTTTGAGCCACCGTTTCCTCTTCACATGGGCCTTATGGCAATCTTGTGAATGAGAAAGTGGATCTCACATGTAGCAGTTTAGCATTTAATTCAAAAGCATTCCAAAGGGATCTACGTATCCTCTTCACTTAGGCCTTATGGAGATCTTGTGAATGAAAAATAGGGATCCCCCATGTAATAGAATTAGATTCATGTTTACTTGAGATATTTGTTTGGGTTACATTGGTCTTTACACATCAATTATTATCCATATTTCAGAAAAATTGTGCATAAACATACGAAATCTACTAGAAATTTTGCATGATTGAAAGAAACTCATGAACCTCTCACTCTTCCTTAATTTAGAATATTCATCGAATTGAAAGGTAGAGTAGTGAGCATTTTGCATTGTTTGGTTCATTTTTCTGTTTTTGAGTCAAAACACCACCAATTTCATTTCCACTCCTCAAACTAAGCAAACTACATTTAAAATTGGCGCTTAATCTAAAATTGACAAACTTTTGATTTTTATATCACCAACAAGTTTAGGTTAGTTCCCCGGATTAGGTTTGGAGAGTTAACACTCCTGGGCTGCAAAACTTTGAAACTAACATTGATTAAAGAGAGTAAATCCATTAGTCACAAAAAATGCTTGTCGAGAAAGTGCTTCTGAAACATGCGTCAAGCACGAGGTCAATCTGGATAAGTAAGGGTGGTTCCCCCTTCTTTCTTATTTAGTGGGACATGAGCTTATCGAGGGAATTATATGTTCAGTGACAAGTCCTCAGGGTGACATCATTGTTTCTAGAGTTCCTGGTAATGAGAGTTGTCCTCGACTTACAACTGTCCACCTGACCGTCGATTGTGAAGTGGTAACTTTAGTGGCTATTCTTAGGATATCACATAGGCTGTTGTGAGTGGAACACACTTGCAATACCTGAGACAGACTTTGAAACTTTTACTCCTTAGGAGGGTGAGTGGTCAGGAACCAACACTTGTACCCATGGCGATTAAAGTTTATTGTAAATGTTTCTCACACCATCGCTCCTCGCAATTGTATGAGGACATGAAATCCCTCAGTAGCTACTAGTTTCGGAAGACCCTACAATCCAACTTTTCATTGAGCTTCGGTTCTTTGAAAAAGAAAGTTTGCTTACTTGAAATCTCTAAGGAATTTTTACTGTGTGGACACTTTTTATTTTGTTGAGTCTAGAAATCCATAGGATTGTTTGATTTTGTTTGCAAAAATATTTTCAAATACATCCTTTTATCAAAATTATTCAATGTGGCTACTCTCCCGGCCCACTAGTCACGATGGCAACGAGGTGAGTCACCAGAAATTGAAGGCCCTGCTACATTGCGGAGATGACTACAAAATACAAGACACTTTGACATTGAAACCAACACACTTCTAACTTCAATAATCAACAGTAGAGCAGAGACACATCAAACAAATACTACACCATCACCTACCCAGGAAAACATAGAAATTGTTGACCCTCTTGCTCCAATTTCAATTGAAACATTAGAAGACAACACTGCAAATCCCGTAAATCCACCTCTGACAAATATTTCAGATCCATTGGTACTCCACATCAGTGAACCTTTTGAACACCATCAATCCTCTTGTGGCACACTTAGTACACATGCTAAATTAAACCTCTAATCACATGGCTTCATCAGGAGCACAAGGGACCACATCAACACCATCTCAAACAAGTGTTGGAGGTAGCAATACTCCCAACATCCATATGGCTTCATCAGGAGCACAAGGGACCACATCATCACAACCTAAAATGGTTGTTGGAGGTTTACATCATCACAACCTCTACCACAACTCCACCAGTTAGTTTACTTGCTTCTACCATAAGTTCAACTAGAACTTCAGTGCCAGTTGGTACAGTTTCAGGTCCCAATCTTGGAAGTACATCAAATTTACCTGCATTAATCCCTATTGGAGGGTCTTCCTTACCAAACTTGGGTTTCCAATATGGTTTGGGTACTCAAGGTCAAAACAATTCAGGAGTCAACCAAAATCCTATTGGCATACCAAACATTTTTCCAAATCCTAACCCTGGGGAGAATCCTTCACTTTGGAATCTCAACATCCCTAGTGGACTTAACGGACCATGGAACACTAATGCTGTAATATCCTTGGAAATATTTAACCAAGATATTAACTCAACTTCAGAAATTTTAAGAAAAATCATTGGATAAATTTCTTAATAATTCTTTTAAACCGAGTAGGATGTTAGTGAGGGGGATGGAGATTGAATTTGAGGATGGTGGGATGAAATTTCAGCTATGGAATATGTATGGGGAAATGTGCAGCAACAAATATTAATATCATGGGGAGAGTCCTAAGCACAAAGCACTGGGGCCATTTATGTTTCGGACAACAACTACCGCTGAAGCCTACCGCAAAGCTTCTTGGGCACACCAGCATATGCTTACTAGACTGGGTGGGTACAAAAATGAGTTATGATAGTAAAATAGATTCAATGGACACAATGATCAGCATTCAAGAAGATTTGGGAAGAGTAGGAGTGGTTTGGAAGTTTTAGGCCATGTCAGGATGATAGAGCTAGTCAAAATGCAATCTTTGCAAAAATGGGTTGAATCCTTCCAAATTATTTGAGTAGAGACTGAAATAGCTAATATGATGTGTTATTTACCTCCTACAACTTACAGAAAGTAAATATGAAATTTAGAACAAATTTGCCAGTCTTTTTAGTAAAGCTAGTCATTAAACAATGCTCAATGAGCTAGTCTTCTATTTTGAATTAAGTATTGACTTTATTTAAATGTAAAAATCTATTATAAAAGATTATAGTGCTATGATATAATGTAATTAGAAGTATCAGGTTGAAATGTTACTCACTGAACTGAGTTTGCACTCATTTAATAGCTCCTCCTTAATACAATGAATTATGGGCTAGGAAACCCCCACATAGAGACATAGAATGTCTGGAAGAAGAGATGTAATGACCCAATATCTGTTATGAAGGTGTAATCTGATCTTCAATAGGTCTAAAACAAAGGATATGGATGCACACTGATTCTCTGGAAGAGTATGGAGAGCTATCCCCGGATCTTCTCTTCCTTATGGGAAAAACACCTCCAAATCTAGCTGTGGTTTTGAGAATGAAGGAGAAGAAGAGAATGGATCAGTTCTAAGAATGATTTCTGATACTGGACATCACTATTGTCTGAACATATGGCTGAACCAACTCTCCATCAGTTATTGGGCGCATTCACTAGAGCATTCATCTTCAACTTGAGAAACTTCACCAAAACTAGCTAGAATTTCACTGAATGACAGATCTTCTCTTGGAACTGACTATATGACTTCATTGCTGAAATGATATGAATGTTATTGGCTGTAGCATCATGTTCTGGACCTGCATAACACTCATAAGAAACTCACATGGCCTTGGGTCACATATCCCAAGAAAACTTGTTGAGGCACATCACTCAACTAGAGAGGCTCAGAGCTCTCAAACCAAAATTGCAAATGACAAAAGTTCTTGAATGAAGTTGGAAACCTTCTTAAATAGAATTCTTCTTGACCTATTGAGAAAGTTACTTAGCTTGGTGACGTGTGAGAATAGGTCACCCATGAGTGAACATACTTTCCTTGCTTTTCTTGCTTTCTTTGCTTTGGATTTCCTTTTTGTTTCCTCTTTTTCTAACTTTCCTTCTTTTCTGAACTTTCCTTCTTTTCATACTTTCATGCTTTCTAAATTTATGCTGCTTTTCCTGAAATGTTACTCTTTTCTCATTTTTGGCAACATTTTTGAACTCTAGTGCTTACTTGACTTATACTCCAAGTAATTCCTTGATTTTTTGAGTTTCATCACTTAGGCAAGTTTGGCTCACTTACCAATTCGAATTTCCTGGCCAAGTCACCAACCACTTGGCACATTTATTAGCAATAATTATTTAAATTAAAATAATACCACTCAAAAATAATTTAACTTAGCAATTAATTAATTATCCAGTAATTAAATAATTAATAAGGTGTAATGCCTCGAAATTTCCCCAGTTAATTAATTTCTCAATTAATTAATAAATCACCTTAGCACTTGAATTGGGGGTTATAAATTCATGGGGGGGCCTTCTTATTCATTTAATTCCTCAAATTCACCCTTAGGAATCTTACTTCATCCATCCATTAATTATTTAATTAATGCCTATGTGACTTAGGCTAAAATCATCCCGATGGACCATAGGAAAATTTGGGAACATGACAGTCCTCCCTTCCCAAGATTGCTTGTCCTCAAGCAATGTCAAGATTCCACCAAGCTTCTGCTGCACCAACTCTAATTATCATTGTCTCACATCCATTGAAAAATCTATAATATACTTGGGCCTTTAGGAAAAATTTCTATGTAAAACAAACTGTCATGTAATTTATATTTTCCATTAGCCAACAAATGAACATAATTTTTACCCCATTGGGATAACTGAGTAGAATTCCTGGGTCCCATTGTTTCTCCTACAAGGAGCAGAATTCTCCTATCATCTTTGGAAATATGTCAGTCAAGTGTATGCTAGGATCCCAAAGTATCAACTCCATTTTCCCCATCATCAGAATAATTTTAAAGAATCTGTCATCAAACATGTGCCTTTTCATCCAGGGAATAACTACTAGGGCATTGCTTCCAACCAAACCAAGTGGGGAGCAGAATGTCTCTTCCAGTGAAAACATCTAATGGATCAACTCTCTGCCATTGGAGAAAAATTTCAAGCATCCCTCCTAGCATGTGGATTCCCTCCACATAGGCCAACTTCTGGAAGTAATCATTAATTTATCTTGGCAACTTTCATGCTTAGCTGCCTTCCCTTGACCATAAGCAGAAACTTTTTTGCAAAAAGAATTCATGCTTGTTAGGTAATCTTTCACCCAACCCATATGTGGATTGGTGACATCAAATGGCTGCAAAATACATCTTTGTTTCTGTTCACAATTCAAGACAATGTCATTTATAACAAAAGAATTATTGCATAAACAAGTAAATTTTTTACCTTCCAAGGTCTTCACTGCAATGTTGCCCCCACCCATCCAACCAATGGATGGACAAGCAATTTGATTTGCTGAATCATATGGAATGTTATCAGCCATATGCATGTCCTCCTCACATAAAGAGAAATCATGATATCTATGAAACTCCATAGGTCTTTCCCTCTTCATCCAATGGCTCAACTCTCTGCCATTAATCCAAGGGTGCAAAACGCCATCAAATGACTCACACATTGAAAGTAAGTGTGGATCTGATACCTCCTTGTCAAAAGTGGTTGCACACTCATGCATGGGATGACTCCACTGCTGCGGGTTAAGGAACATGTCATGAGCCTCGATTTTAGGATCCTCCTTCTCATCATGTGACACCAAGAGGAAGAATCCTTTTACCCAATTTTCATTCCCACAATTTGTGGTTGAATGTGAAGTGAGGAATGAAGGGTGGTGAGCCATGCTTCTGAACCTTTCATCCACCTTTTCTACACTTTCTTCCAGCACATACTGAACATACTGCTCCTCATGGTCCACCCACTCATGAGGTTCCTCCATAGAAATTTTTATGTCATTTACCCAAAAGGGATGACTCTCAGGAAAAATTGTGGATTCAGTCAATTCTTGCCACTCTTGTTGGAATTGTTCTATCTTCATTTGTGATTCTAAGAGGGAACTTTGAGTGTATCTCAAAGATTCTTGGGTGGCCAACAACTCACTTTTGATCTTGTAGTTATCTTCTTCATATATGCTAATACTCTCTTCATCATGCAGTGTTGCTTCTCGCAATAACTCAACAAGCTCAAACATGTAATTTTTATCAAAAAGCAACTGTGAGAAATTACCTTTGATTGTGGACATTGCTTTCTGGATATTCTCCATGGCTTCAAAGGAAAATTGGTCTTCCATTAAACCAGATTCCCAACACAACTTTGATACTGAAGCATGAGTTTCATGGAGAATTTCAGGGCCTCTTGGACATTGGTTTCTGGATCTTGGAGGTTCTTGTAGATGTTCCTCCTCTTCATTTTCCATCGTCGAATCAATTTCATGCAGTGCACTTGAGGTTTTGAAATCTGATCTATATTTTGCTGCTGCAATATATTCATCTTTCATGTCTTTAAAAACATAATTTGGGATATAACATAAGTTATCATTCATCCTTTGTGCAACAGAAAGATCTTCTCTCAAGGTTTCATCCTTCATCCTTCTTTCATTTTTTAGACCAGAATTCTGAATCTCATCACTATGAGGCTCAACCATTCTGAACTTTTCAATGGAAGTGGCTGCCACATCAGATTGACCTAAAGACACATAAAAATCAGAAATTACAAATTCACCAAGTGTCATGTTCTCCTCCTTATGCGGTGGAATTTTGATGGATTGTTCATCCACCCATTTCTCTACTTCACACCCTACTGAGATGTGCTCAATTTCTGCTTCCTGGTGCGGCTCAAGGGGTGATTGTAGATCTAAATTATGTCCATATTTTGGATCAAATCCAAAATATGTCTCACCTTCATCAATCTGTCCCATTTCTTCTGCACTTGTTTTGAAATCAACCATTAAAAGATAGAGAGTGATTTTACCTCCCTCGTCACCAACAATCAAGTGTTTGACTGTTGGATCTTCTGCTATGCATTGAACTTCTTCATCCACTTCTTGGAGTAATGGGGCACCAACAAGGTCTTCTTGGTCATTTCTTTCCAAGAAAATTGATGTCTCTCCACATTGTGTGGTGCTCAGATCACAACCTTTGGACTTCCTTCTTGAATAAAAACCAAACAGTCTCGCAATGCTTGGCCATGCCAATGGCCTTGCTGTCCTTCTTGATTCATTTTCCTTGGGATTGGGATGGATTCATATTTAGGGCTGCAACTTCATATTTATTTTTTCCTACTTCTTCTCCACCCGAAGAACTAGGCGGCTCTTGGTTTGCTCCTTTGATTTTTCCTGGCTGTGAGGACACATCTTTATCCCTCCCTTCCATCTTAGTACCTAGGGGTACAAATCTTGCCTCAATTTTTTTGCACACACCATCAGCCATATGTGCAATCCTTCTTTTTCTATTACTGTTGTAGGGGTCTTTGAACAACCTCTGAATCTCTAAATGACAATAGTCTCTAAAGTTCAGGGACTTCCGAACCTCCTTCTTCAAGGCAGAGTACTCCATTAAGTACCCATAGGATTTCTTAGGGTTTCCTCTTTTGAGTATTCCTTCATGATCCCAATAAGTCATAGGTAGTTCATTTCCTATGCTCTCTTCAAACATTTATTCATCAAGGAAATCATGTTCAACTTTGTGCAAATAAGAATTTCCAACAGGGGTTAAAGTCTCCTCTTCATATGGCTCAAAAATAAATTCTTCTTCTTCATTGATTGGTAGGAGCCACATTTTGCATCTATGAGAAGATATTCAATCTTCCTTCAATCATTGAGTTAATTTATTTCCACAGGGTGAGACAAGGAAAGAGATCTGATACCACTGTAATATCCTTCAAAATATTTAACCAAGATATTAACTCAACTTCTGAAATTTTAACAAAATTCACTGGATAAATTTCTTAGTAATTCTTTTAAACCGAGCAGGATGTTAGTGAGGGGGATGGAGACTAAATCTGAGGATGGTGGAATGAAATTTTGAGTTCTATAATTTGTATGGGAAAATGTGTAGCAACAAATATTAATATCAGAGGGAGAGTCCTAAGCACAAAGCACTGGGGCCATTTATGTTTTGGACAACAGCTACCGCTGAAGCCTACTGCAAAGCTTCCTGGGCGCACCAACATATGCTTACTAGACTAGGTGGGTACAAAAATGAGTTATGACAGTAAAATAGGTTCAGTGGACACAATGATCAGCATTCAAAAGGATTTGGGAAGAGTAGAAGTGGTTTGGAAGTTTTAGGTCCTACCGGGATGATAAAGCTAGTCAAAATGAAATCTTTGCAAATAGGGGTTGAATCATCCCAAATTATTTAAGAAGGGACTGATATAGCTAATATGATGTGTTATTGACCTCATACAACTTACATAAAGTAAATCTGACATTTAAAACAAATTTGACAGTCATTTTAGTGAAACTAGTCATTAAATAATGCTCAATGAGCTAGTCTTCTATTCTGAATTAATTATTGACTTTATTTAAATGTAAAAATCTATTATAAAATATTATAGTGCTATGATATAATGTAATTAGAAGTATCAGGTTGAAATGTTACTCACTGAACTGAGTTTGCACTCATTTAATAGCTCCTCCTTAATACAATGAATTATGGGCTAGGAAACCCCCACATAGAGCCATAGAATGATTGGAAAAAGAGAAGTAATGACCCAATATTTGTTATGAATGTATAATATGATCTTCAATAGGTATGAAAAAAATGATATGGCTGCACACTAATTCTACGGAATAGTATGGAGATCTATCCCCAGATCTTCTCTTCCTTATGGGAGAAACACCTCCAAATCTAGTTGTGGTTGTGAGAATGAAGGAGAAGAAGAGAATGGATCAGTTCTGAGAATGATTTCTGATACTGTACATCACTGTTGGATGAACATAAGGCTGAACCAACCCTCCATCAGTTCTTGGGTGCATTCACTGGAGCGTTCATCTTCAACTTGAGAAACTTCACCAAAACTGGCTAGAATTTCACCGAAATTATGAGAGATCTTCCCTTGGAACTGACTATATGACTTCATTGCTGAAATGATATGAATGTTATTGTCTGTAGCATAATGTTCTAAACCTGCATAACACTCATAAGAAACTCACATGGCCTTGGGGCACATCTCCCAAGCAAACTTGTTCAGGCACATCACTCAACTAGAGAGGTTCAGAGCTCTCAAACCAAAATTGCAAGTGACAAAAGTTCTTGAATGAAGTTGGAAACCTTCTTAAATAGAATTCTTGTTGACCTGTTGAGAAAGTTACTTAGCTTGGTGAACTGTGAGATTAGTTCACCCATGAGTGGCCATACTTTCCTTGCTTTTCTTTGGCTTTCCTTCTTTTTTTCCTCTTTTTCTGACTTTCCTTCTTTTCTGAACTTTCCTGCTTTTCATACTTTCCTGCTTTCTAAATTTATGCTATTTTTCCTGAAATGTTATTCTTTTCTCATTTTTGGTAACATTTTTGGACTCTAGTGCTTACTTGACTTATACTCCAAGTAATTCCTTGATTTTCCGAGTTTCATCACTTAGGCAAGTTTGGCTCACTTACCAATTCGAATTTCCTGGCCAAGTCATCGACCACTCGGCACATTTATTAGAAATAATTATTTAAATTAAAATAATACCACTCAGAAATAATCTAACTTAGCAATTAATTAATTATCCAGTAATTAATTAATTAATAAGGTGTAATGCCTCAAAATTTCCCCAATTAATTAATTTCTCAATTAATTAATAAACCACCTTAGCACTTGAATTGGGGGTTAATAACTTCATGGGGGCCCCTCCGTATCCATTTAATTCCTCAAATTCACCCTTAGGAATCTTACTTCATCCATCCATTAATTATTTAATTAATGCCTATGTGACTTAGGCTAAAATCATCCCCATGGACGATAGGAAAATTTGGGAACATGACAAATGCTAATTGGGGTAATACTCCACAAGTTAGTGGAAGTGCCTCGGGAAACCTTTATCCAAATTTTCCTATCGTAAATCCTAGGGGAAATCCCATACCCCCAACAGGTAGCAAACCAGGAGGTAACCCATCCACCAACTTCATTCCACCATGGAGTGGGCAGGTTCCAGAAAGTACCCAGTCTTCTTGGGCACCACCCCCAGAAGGGGGAAATCAACCTTGGAACGCTTATCCAAACCAAGGAAACACTCAAGGGAGTGATAATGTTCCACCAAGTAACCAATCTCAATGGAGCATACCCCCGCAACAAGGAAATCCACCCATGAATCCCAACCAGCAATGGAGTGGTAATATTCCAACAAGTAACCAATCTCAATGGAACATACCCCCGCAAGGGGGAAATCCACCCATTAATCCTATGCCACAATGGAGTGGCAATGTTCCACCAAGTAACCAACCTCAATGGAACATACCTACACAAGGGGGCAATCCATACATACATCCTCTCCCACAATGGAATAGACAATATTCAGGAAATGGCCCACCTTTTTGGATGCAATCTCTGCAAGGAGGTAACCCTACTTGGAATGCTTTTCAAACCCAAGGACCACAACAATGGAGCCATCAAGCTTCACCTGGATATCAAGCATTTTCTATGGCATCATCCAAGTCACCATTTCTAGATACATTGAATCTACCGGATTTATCCTCGCTACCCAATGACCCTGTTCTACATTTGAATGGGTGGCCAATCATACCAACCAAGCTACCCTCAGACATACCCAAGTTTGATGAAAACCTAGGGGAAGATCCATCAAATCATGTGATGACATTCCATTTGTGGTGTTCATCCAATTCGCTAGTTGATGATAGTACTAGGTTGAGGTTGTTTTAGTGGACCCTAACCGGAAATGATGCAAAATGACACATTGAGTTGCCTCACAATACATTCATAGAATTTTCATCTTTAGCTATGCATTTTTGACACATTTTGAATTACCTCTCCGCTATGAGATGGGAACTGAACTTTTAACTTCACTTAGGAAATCCACCGCTACTCACATCTCAGATCATATACACGAGTGGAGGAGACGTCGAAGGCTTATTAAAGCTGAAATCCCTGATCAATTCTTAGTAGATTGGTTCATTAAATCACTATTTCCTACTCTTCCAAAAGATGTAGCCATGTCAGGAGCCATGACTTAAGAACAACTCATTCAGAGTGCTCACCATATGGATTTAGTGTATTCTCAATTGGGCACACTTTATGACTTAATACCCCATGTTGTAAGACCCGCGTCTGATCCAGCTAGGCCGCAAAAAGGACCTCATACCGATGGTGTGATTGGATCCATGAACCAGCTTGAACAAATTACCCGACAATTGGGACAAATGTTAGTTCAAAACCCGCAACCCATGGCTAGCAAGGCAAATGAGTAATCTGTAACTCCTGCCCAAACTTCCGAAGTCCTTACAGTTCAAACTATGGACCCAAAAGGAAAAAAGAAGAAGCAAAAGAAGAAACCTAATGCAAACCTTGGGACAAGAGATCCACCTAAGGTGAATAACCCTACAGGAGGAAATCAAGAAAATAGGAAAAACAAGTATCCTTGCAAAATTTGAAAAGAGGATCATCCCACTCATCTTTGTACTCATATGGATGATATTCATCGCATGTTAGCAAAATGAGGAGGGAAACAACCACAACCTGCTGTCGTAACTCAACCCTTCCCCCAACAACAACAGATGGTTTCTACGTCGCCAGTACCTCCACCAGGAGGGAACCAGGAAAACCCCCCATAGGGGGGAAATCCACCCAACACGAATATCTTCACAATTGATGAACATAAAATCCATATCCAAACTAGGGCTCGTTCTTATGACATACCTTCAAAATATGCTGAAGCAACTGGATCTTAGCCTAGTGGTTTTCTAAATATTTAAAAACCAACCATAGACATGGTGTCTCGACCTCCAAAAGGGTTCCTCTGCAAAACAACACACAACCCCAATGCGAGAGCTACTCAAAACTACAATGTGGTTGAAGATTTAGCACAAGCAGCTTGTGCAATGTTTTCCTTGGAGGTGTTGCAAAGTTGTCCCACTCAACGCAAAGCACTATTGTCTGTCATCGATGCTATTGATCGATCAGATACCAATTTAATCACATTTGAATTAGAACAACCCACATGTAGGCTTCCCTCACAAATTGCTTTTCAAATTAAAGTAACTTCACATGGGAAGAATATTTTTCGAACCATTGTGGATGAAGGAGCCTCCACTTGTGTCATGTCCCTAGCTTGTTGGAAAACTTTGGGATCACCCACCTTAGTACCATCCCACACAATACTCAAGGCATTTGATGGACATTCGTTCCCACCTCATGGACTTATCTTGGCTTTCCCAGTTGAACTGGGGGGAAAAATAGTTCAAGTAGATGTTGAGGTAGTGGATGTACCCATAGACTACAATTTTCTATTGGGATGCAGTTGGATACACAAGATGACAGCGATAGTGTCTTCCATATTCTGAGACATTCGATTCCCCCACCAAGGGAAGATTGTTATAATCGATCAACTAGATTACTGCTCACCCAAAACTGGTATCCATTCGAATGTACCTTATGTAGGGGGTGCAATGACGGTTATTCAAGATGTTGGGGTAGGAATGTTTAAAGACTCATCCATTTTGGAAACATCCACTTCCACCACCAATATTAACCCCTAACATTGCTTCTATTTTCACAAAAACATCAAAGGTATACTTTCCATTAAGAGTTTTCTCTAATTCTATTTCAGAGGCCGGTTCCATCTCATCAGTTGGAACCTCCAAAGAAAACACCTTAGATGAAAATAATGATGACAAGATACATACTTATGCACACCATGAGTAAATGGAGAGTAGTGTTCCCTTTTCTTCTGTGTAGCTTGCTTATCAAGCTATTCAAATGGCTTCGGTAGAACCGGATCAAAACCCTCCCAAGATGGAGGAGCATGATCCCTATACTTCACCTGTTTAGGCCTTAAGCTCTTAGATGGTAGAAACTTGAATCCATTCATATTAAAACTAAGAAGATGTACATCCTTACCAATGATCTCGATGTGAATCCCTCTTCCATTGTCATGAGCTTCCCTTCCTTCACCCTTGCTTTTGAAGATTTTGAGCTCCTTTGTTGTAGAAATTTCTCCCTACGGATAGGTAGAAACTCTCTTAGGATAAAGCAGGATATACTGACTCTATACTAAGACAAAAAGGAAACAAATGCTACCTTGAATCCCTAGATCTAACAAATATCTTAGGATTAAAATGCTGAAGAGAATAGAAGGAGTTTAACTGACCTTATATCCAAACGCTTGTTTTTGGTATTTGCTCCAAGCTCCAAGTCCTCACAAGTAAACCTGTTAAAATGGAACCAAAACACAAGTATGCACTATTCTCTAGCAACCTGAAACATGAGTTAAGATCTAAATCTATGAAAGACACAAATCATATGATCAAAACAAGATTAACACAAATGATTTGGGAAAACAAGACAAGTTATTCCATTACAACTTGAAGATTACTTACAAAGGGTGCTTGATGTCCAAGCCAATCCTCCAACTCCAAGTGTCTCCTCTAGCTATCTCTGCAGAAGTATGAAGATCATAGGTTTGATGCCCCAAAAGTCCTCCCTTTGGCTCATGGAAAGCTTCTCTCTTATAGCACATGGGAAGGCTAACCAACAAGAGGGAAGTGTGGATCTATGGAGGGTTTAGTGGATCAGGCCAGCTAAACAGAGAAGGAGTTAGGATCGAACCAAAGGTGGTAATCCCAACAAAATCTCCTCGAAGATCGAAATCCCCAAAATCCAAGGCAAAAGGGCTAATTTCAGACTACCGCGCCCCTACAACTGAGCATAACGCGGTAGTACCGCGCCCCAGGTAAGGATCAACACGCGGTAGTGATAACTATCGCACCCCTGTAGATGTTCAGGGAGCGGTAGTGCTCACAAACAGGGCTAAGTTGGGCTGGCAGATGGCAGAAAAAGGTTTTGCTTTCAGTGTTCAGTCAATGGTTTTCACTCTGGATGTTCAGATGATCTTTAAGGGAAACTGTCGTTTAGGTCGGTAATGCAAGGATGCGACACTAATATATAATGTGTAATATTGAGGTATAACAAATGCCCCCTAAAGTGTGAGGTCAGAAGAGACTGATGGCCGAAAGACTTTACAAATATGGTTCGGAGATAGCATCGAGGGGAGCAACAAGGAGCTGAAACAGAAACAAAATGTCAGATATACCACCGAGGCGGGCATTCCCATGCTCGGAAACAAATGACTCAAAGCATGGCTGCCGACCAATACATTGCAGATCCATGAGTACTGAGATGATATACACTGTAGACAAATCATGGCTACTATGAACAAGCGTAGATCCATGAGACAATAATGACACAGCCACGACCAATACAAAAGTGGATCTGTGTGACAATACAAATGACATCTCCATCGCAACCTGGACGCAATCAAAATATAGAGGTGCGCCCGGGGTCTTCTACCCGATCGCAAAAGATACGAATCTAGCCATGTGATTATAAGGTGTTGAAGTCAAACATGGTAGAAACCATTTGATTACCGGTCAATGATGTGAACCGTTAACAAATGCGAGGGAAATCACCAATAATGACAATGATCCCCAAGGTATCTATAGTACATCTCAACGAAATGCGAATAAAGGAGTTGATGTCGAGCATCCGAGAGATCATTCAATTAGAGGTCATTGATGAAAACCTACTGTTGAATACGAGGAAACCTGCCATTGAGGCATGCAGGTACCAAGGTACTAGTGGTTGACTCCTAAGCCTAATTCCTGGATAGTGATTTGGTGTCGACAGGAATAGACTCGTCGAAGGTGGGCCATAACGATTCCCACATCATCGACACGAAATCAGAACGAGAGATAGTATGGACCGATGAAACAATAGAATATGTACTGACACAAAGGGAAGGTTTGACATGAAGTGGAGGTGGACTCAAGGTAATAACCCTTTGAACATATAACGGCATGAAACAGAGCTTGGCAGCAGGGATTAATTGAACAGACAGAACCGCAGGAAGTGTGAACTCATAGCAATAATGAGGACGCATGATCATAATGATGACACTATCAGCAAGACTGACTACCCAAAACAGACAAGGTGAGGATGCATGCCATGTTCAAAGGTGATGACTCACAAGCTGCCAACAAGGTAAACTTGACTCATTTTCCCATTTTCCCCCGACATGATGGACGAGTACCTCTTTGTTTTTTAACGAGCTTGAGGAGGATAACAGATGCTCGATATAGCTCATCTCATAGATGAGTCCAATCTCACATGTTTTTCGAACCTGAGAAAGGAGGGGTTCGTCCCAAAGTGGGCCCTTCGATGTTGAATTTTAACGAGTCCAAGGAAGGAAAACTCGGTCGTCATTTCATGTTTAGAGAGTCTGAAAAGAACTAAAGAAGACTCCAATGGTCCTTTTTCGTAAGGTTAGCCTCATCGCCCGAAAAAGGGTAAAACAACGCGGGAGAGGACTCTTCCAGTCATGATTGGCTGGAGTATTCCTTTTTCGTAAGTAGTGCCCCCTAGTCCGAAAAAGGGGTAAACTATCACTACGAAGACGATCATTCAAATCCTTTTACAAGCGTGAACGAATCAATTTCGCTTGGCAATCTTTTCAATTTTAGGGAGTCTGAAAAGAGCTTAACTATGGACTCCATGTACAACTTTGTCATGGTTGATGACCGAGTACGACAAAGGAAAAGTAAACTCGGCACAGTTCCTTTTCCGTAAATAGTCTAGCGAGGCCGGATAAAGTGATAAACCTATACTCGTTAGACACACCTTTTTACTCCAATTGTTTAACGAGCACGATAATGGTATCAAAAGCACTCGGAATCTTTTTCATGTTTGGATCCAGAGCACGAAAAAGGAAAAAGTAAGCTCAAACCACTTTTCATGTTTTTAACCAGAGCACGAAAAAAGTGAAAAGTAAGCTCGAACACCATCTTACTGTTTTTAACGAGCTCGAAGATAGGTTGGAAGAATGCTCATAATGTCTGCTTCATTTTTTAACGAGCTTGTAACAGAAAATGAACTATGCTCAGGATAATTTTCATGGTTTAATGAGCTCGAAACCTAAAAAGGAAAGTATGCTCGAAAATGTTCCCAATGGTGAACTTCTTCCCGTCATGAAATCCAAAGGTTGGTTCATGCCCCCAGCATGATTGCTAGAAGTAAGTGACTTAGCTCCAACGTGATGTGGAGAGGTGATCGAGTTGACTTCAACGTAACTTCCAGAGGTTGAAGACATGCCCCTAAGCTTCATTTCATTCGCCTAAGGTATAGGCAAGTGAAAAGACGGTTCATTTACTAAGTCTACGAGGAGACTCGACTCAAAGGGAAAGGATATGTTTCATTTTTTAACGAGCTTGACACAGGAGTAGAACTTTGCTCAAAATAATGGTTTCATTTTTTAATGAGCTTGAAGCCAAAGGTAAACTCTACTCACGATTAAGGCCCATTGATGGGTTCCCTCCCAACATGATGATCAGAGGTTGGTAAATGCCCCCAGCATGATTGCTAAAGGCTAAACATGCCCCCCAAGCTTCGTTTCGTCTGACTACTCTTCTTCCTTACCCAAAAATCCTGGCTACTAATCCAAATGTGTTCACCAAGGGGGTAGGGAGAACTAGGACCAAGTGACCCAGGCAGATGAAATGAAGGTTCAAATCCTAACTCTAGCGATAGACTCGAACAAATGGAAAGGAGATCTATTTCATTTTTACACAAGCTTGAAAAATAGATAATAACAATGCTTGAAAGGGTCCTTTTTATTTTTTAATGAGCTTAAAACAGAAAGAAATTATGCTCGAAGGTAGTTTCATTTTTACGCAAGCTTGAAACTGAACGTAAACTATGCTTGGGATTGGTTTTGTTTTTACACAAGCTCGAAACCAATGGTAAACTGTGCTTGAAGATCGGTTTCATTTTTTAATGAGCTTGAAACAGACGATAAACTATGCTCGTGGTGACCTATTTCATTTTTTAACGAGCTTGACACATAAAGGGAACTCTGCTCAAAGTGATGGTTGGTTTCATTTTTACACAAGCTTAAAACCAAGAGTAAACTATGCTTGGGATGATGGTTGGTTTCATTTTTGCACAAGCTTAAAACCAAAGGTAAACTATGCTTGAAAAAATGGTTTCATTTTTTAACGAGCTTGACACCAAAATGGAACTTTGCTCCAACGTCCCCCCCCCCCTAGGGAGAAGAAACCACTAAAACATGTGGAACATTTAGGGAATTCTGGTGACTAGGAGTCATGCGATGAGTGGGCGTCACAAAGGAAAGCTGATCGATGGTCACAACATTCCCATGATGGGGAAAATACATCACTCGAAAGAGTGAGGACACTACAGCCTTCATGGCATGGACGTAATCGCGTCCAAGGAGTAGATTAAAATCTAAGGGACCTTGGATGACCATAACATCAATACAGACAGTTTTCCCTCCCAAAGTGATAGGTAACTGAGGAAGGGACCCTAAAGGTCCAGTAGGCCTTCTATTGAAAGCCAGTATCTGGTCAGTGACGGGCACAAGCCGAGGAGAACCTAAGGCTTGCCAAGCAGTTGAGGATAGAATACTAACAGAAGCTCCTTCATCAACTATCGTACGAAAAATTTCTTTATCAGAAACTCCTACAGATATTTGAAAAGGAACACTCGAAGGAAGACGAGATTCTGTTAGACCATTCCAATCAAAGGAAATAACCTCAGTACTTGGAAGGGGACGCGGAAACAGGCAGGGTTTCCCCTTGCCGAGGAAATTCTGAACTGATAAGGAAAACATCAGTGGTTTCCAATTCACTCTCGCTTGGAAGATAAGAATGAGACGAAGATTGCGTCAAGGTGACTGCTTCAGTCTGGACTTTCTCCAATGAAAGAGCGGGATCGAGTGGGGATGACAGCGACTCAATCACTTCACTCTCGGAAGGGAGAGTGGGATCAATTGCAGATGAAACTGAATTGATCACTTGGCCAACTAGCGGAGGGTCGAGGGATGACTTACCATGGTCTGTTGGAGGCACCAGTTGAGAACTATTAATATCTTCCAACCACCGCGAGGCTTCATCCATGCTCGGACAAAGGAAAGTACGGTGCATACCCTTGCATATCAAACAGGGATATAGGACTTTACCCTTATGACCCTTAACCAAGGGGTCACTGGTTGAGGGAGTGTCATCGACATGATGGTCAGAGGTCGACGATACAAGTGGTTTGGGTTTTTTAGACCACACTTCTGATACATGGGAAAGATCAGGACAATCCTTGAGAAGGTGATCACCCTTACAAAGTTTGCAAGGGAACTTGGGCTTACGGGGTGTTTTCATAGAATGAGTGTCATTAGAGGCGACTGGTTTACGCTTGGTCTCTTCTTTATCCTTCTTCTTCTTAACTTTCCTTTTCTTCTTCTTCTTATCCACCTGATTACTAACACTATTGCTTTGGTCAGGCGAGGAAGAAGGAACGGAAGAAGATTCACCCGACGAAGAAGGGGAAGGATTAGTTTGGGATTGACTCTCTCGTGGTGGAGAGTTAACATTTGAAACATTGGGTGCAATCGGAATTACCGGATTGAATAACCATACCGGTAATCCTATGGTTAATCCAGGAAGATTTAACGTGGCAATAAAGGGAGGACCAATATCTCCAACTGGAGGAAAAGTAAAAGGTACCCCTTGAAAAGGGGTCTCCGGATTGGTAGTCCCAGAAGGAGCATGGGTACATGGAGGTAGATTCTCCATGAAACAAAACTAAGTGATGTGGACGAAGTCTTGTTAAAAAGAACTCAAAAACCCTTAGGCAACCGAGCGTGCGAAAGGGGAGCTAGGAAAAGACAAGGCTCACAGGCCAAAAGAGCAAGCTCAAAAAACTATACTGAGGCCGCTGCCACAGTAAGTGAGCTATACAACAAAACGGCCAGAATGCCAACAAGCAGCCCCACAAAGAAAAAGACCCTCTACAAGATAGCAAGCAAAACCTCCTAACTAAGAGCTGGAGACCTCAACAAATTGTATCCTTCGCAAGGTGATGAAATCCAAGTCGAACAATACAAAATGAGAGACCAATAATGGAAGGATATCCCTCTACCGAAAGGGATCCTGGGTAAAAGAGCCCTAGTAGAATAGATACTAAGCTACCTCGTTCATGACACGTCGGAAAAGGTTTTGGGCACTTCAGCCTTCCGAAGAAGACAACGATCGATGTTGCCTTAGGGCTAAGTGGAGTGCAGTATTCCACAGAGTCCGTCCGGTTCTCAATCTCGCGGCCGTTTAACCCCTGAAAGTTAGAAACAGTCAGGAGGCCCCTCCACAAACTAGCTGTGACCGTGTCAATAAGTACTAGAGGATTTTAGTTCCCTAAAGACAACGACTATGTCTCAGATGAAAATGATAAGGGGGAATTATTTTGATGCCTATCCCCGGTGTCCTACCTAACTACCAAATTCTTTTGATTTCCTCAAGTGAGGTTAATGTTGGTTTAATTAGGGAGATTAATTTTAGTGGTTGTCTTACTCAATCAGGTAGTGGACGTGAAACTTGATGGTGTTATGACGACTCAAACCATGCAAATGAAGATGAATCGAAATGAGCCTTTCTCTTCGATGAACACTAGCTAAAGTAAGGAAGAATTCTTTCCGTTCCCAATATGCACAACCCAATGCACATGCAATTTTATTTCTTTTCAAAATGATAGAAAGAAGTAAAATATGCACCCAAAACTAACCCAAAGAAATGAAAAAGTTCTTCATATGAACACTAAACGTAATGATTCTAATTCATTTCCTATCTTTTTACACTTGAAAAAGACACATCCAAGCTATGGAAAGAAAGATTCTACAAATGCTTCCAATCAAATGCAAGACAAAGAGAAGAACCTAATAATATCGCCTAACTCAAATGCACATAAATATGAAACAAGCATTTCTTCTTCTCATGAATGTAATACCAGGAATGTCAAATGATTAAATTACAGCAAGAAGAACACCTATGTGTTTCAATTTCATGAATATGGTAAAAGAATGACAAAATCAAGCTTCTCTTTGAACTAAAGTGGAGGCAAGGAATCAATCTTTTCAAACAATCATTAGATAGGATGCAAAAGAAATAAGATGCCAAGCAATCCAAACATGCCAAAACACACCAAACCAAAAATGATCTCAAAACCTTAATATGGGTCAAAACGACTAAAGGATGCACAATTCATGGCCCCCCCATTTCGCTTAAAAATGCAAGCAAAACACTAGTATTGATTCAAAGGGCCAACATGGATCCAAATCTCGAAAAGACCCAAAAATAACCAAACAAACCAAATAAACACACTTTCCAGGAACTACCGTGGGCCTGCAGGCCACCTGGGAGTGGTACTGACAGACTACCGCGCTGTAGACAACACTTAAGGGGCGGTACTGCAAGACTACCGCGCTGTAGACAGCGCTTAAGGGGCGGTACTGCAAGACTACCGCGCTCTGGACAGTAGTGAAGGCGCGGTACTACCGCTCTGTAGGCAGTTACGGGGGCGCTGTACTGTGTGAACAGGGAAAGAGGCGGAAATTTGAGAAAAGATCTTAACTTTTCAAGGGTTCGCCAACCCAGAGGACTTACTGATCTGTAACAGGAGTCTAATACAAAGAGCAGGGAAGTGAATAATGGTGAAAGAACCCAATTCTTACAATTAATAAGTGAAACTGAAAGAAAACTTCACAAGCAAAGAAAATGGATTCAAATCCCCAGTATGGTCGCCAGTTTTTGTTGTAGAAATTTCTCCCTACGGATAGGTAGAAACTCTCTTAGGATAAAGCAGGATATACTGACTCTATACTAAGACAAAAAGGAAACAAATGCTACCTTGAATCCCTAGATCTAACAAATATCTTAGGATTAAAATGCTGAAGAGAATAGAAGGAGTTTAACTGACCTTATATCCAAACGCTTGTTTTTGGTATTTGCTCCAAGCTCCAAGTCCTCACAAGTAAACCTGTTAAAATGGAACCAAAACACAAGTATGCACTATTCTCTAGCAACCTGAAACATGAGTTAAGATCTAAATCTATGAAAGACACAAATCATATGATCAAAACAAGATTAACACAAATGATTTGGGAAAACAAGACAAGTTATTCCATTACAACTTGAAGATTACTTACAAAGGGTGCTTGATGTCCAAGCCAATCCTCCAACTCCAAGTGTCTCCTCTAGCTATCTCTGCAGAAGTATGAAGATCATAGGTTTGATGCCCCAAAAGTCCTCCCTTTGGCTCATGGAAAGCTTCTCTCTTATAGCACATGGGAAGGCTAACCAACAAGAGAGAAGTGTGGATCTATGGAGGGTTTAGTGGATCAGGCCAGCTAAACAGAGAAGGAGTTAGGATCGAACCAAAGGTGGTAATCCCAACAAAATCTCCTCGAAGATCGAAATCCCAAAATCCAAGGCAAAAGGGCTAATTTCAGACTACCGCGCCCCTACAACTGAGCATAACGCGGTAGTACCGCGCCCCAGGTAAGGATCAACACGCGGTAGTGATAACTATCGCGCCCCTGTAGATGTTCAGGGAGCGGTAGTGCTCACAAACAGGGCTAAGTTGGGCTGGCAGATGGCAGAAAAAGGTTTTGTTTTCAGTGTTCAGTCAATGGTTTTCACTCTGGATGTTCAGATGATCTTTAAGGGAAACTGTCATTTAGGTCGGTAATGCAAGGATGCGACACTAATATATAATGTGTAATATTGAGGTATAACATCCTTCTTCTCCTTCAGAATCTCTTCAGCATGCCTTTGCTCCTTCTTTTTTTCCCTCTACAATGCCTCCCTTTCCTTTCTTATATAGAATTGGGAAGTGAGCCCTCATGTTTCTCTTTTCAATGTGGGATTATCCCTTTTCATATTTTTTTTATTATTTTAGATCAAAACCCACTTTTCCATAGTTTTTAGGCTTTTTGCACAACTTTAACATACTTTAAGTACAATTAATGCACTTTAATGCATTCATCTTCACTTATTGATTGGTGTAGGTTAGTTTTAGACCTTTTATGAGTGGTTCAGTCACTGAACTTGGTCTTCTTAGGTTCTTACTGTCTTCACCTAATCCTTCCATTTATAGGAGAAGTGATTAGATCAGAGAGTACTTGTCTCTAAATGTACTTATGTTTCTGTATTCATGTTGCGGGTGCATGTAAAAAATGTGCTTCTTCTGCCACATGACTAAGATGTTAATTTGATTGTTAACAACATCAACTCACCATATTCTAAGAGTTGTAGTAGTTGCATTTTTATCTTAAGGTCCCTTTCAATCATGATAAGGGATCACCTCAAACTAAGTAGGGAGAGTCATTAGTTATCCCTAATTACTTAGTGTTTTCCCCTATGCTCAATGTCAACACATATATCGCATCAGGGGGGAATGTAATTTTGAAGGTACCAGTGTTCACATTTGCAAACCATGGTAGTAGTCCATCCAGAACAGTGAAATTTCCCCTCATGCAACTTTGCCACCATTATGGTTCCCCGCCCCCATGGGATTATCATGATCATCAATCGTTTAACTTCTTCAACACTCAGCAATAGTTCCCGATTCATTTACTCTCACATGGATTGAATCCACCTTCATCCATGCCCCAGAAGTATCTTTGATTTGACCCCTTGCTCTTCTCTTACTGTAGTCATATTGACAACTTTTTCATGAGCATGGGTATACCTGCCTTGTTTGTATAAAACATCATTCTTTATTATAGGTTCACCGGTCATCACCAACAATATTCCCCCATGGGAGAACCCTCTCATCCACATATTATTTGTCCACTGTAGAATAGGATATAAATACAAGAAATTATGAGGCATTATTGGCTCTACAATACCTTCTAAACCTCATACATAAGGGGGCATATGTTAATGCCTAAATCTTGCACATATGCGACATTTCGTCGATTCTTGCAATAAGGCATCATCAACATATAGAACGTAGCTCAACAAAGGCATCCTCAACAAATGAAAAAGGAAGCATGAGTCCAAAAGTTGCCAAAAACAATCAAAAGAAGAGGTCATGTGGCTGAACCATTATTAACCTATGCTACATCGCATGTTACCAATTCAATTTCCACGCGATACTTGCACGAATTTTCCTTCGATATCCATGTGACTTTCAAAATGATGGGACCACCTACTTCCTATGATGCAATTAAGGCTCTTCAAATCCACATCACCTCCAACAATCCAAGTTTGGTTCCTAAAACACTTGGTGGCATTAAATAGACCCCTTGGTGTACCTTCGAACTAGTTCATGTACTGCATGGTTTGACATTTGGATCCACTTGTTTCTTGGCCACCTTGTATCCTATAAAAGGAATCCGTTGGAATGCATCTTATAGAGAGAAAGAAGAGAAAATTTATGCTGCTAGAATTGTGTTAGAGATTCTTCATAACTCACCTCTTCCCACACCTCTGGTGTAGTATATGCTTGACCATTGGGAAATACAAATTGGTTTCGCATACATTTGGTTGTTTGAGTTTGATTTCTTCCCCCATTTTATTTGTTATATTTTGTTTAATTTTCTTTCTTTTATTTAGATTTCACTAACAACCACTTGCAGGATCATTTGGAGAACTCACTCACCCCCCAAGGGGCTACAAGGACTAAGGCCTTTCTACAAGATATAAGGCTTATCCCCTTACCAAGTGGAGGGATGCACCCTTGTGCAATTTTTTCCACAACATTTCTAATGGCGACTCAACTTATTTTTGTTTATTTCTTTTAAACTAGGTTGTTTTATGCTGAGTGATTAATTCTAGCTTCTTTTCATTTGCAATTTTGCAAAAGATCGGGTTTACCACCTCCAACTCCAGAATTTGTCCCTTCTATCAACCACACTTAATTTTTACATAGTCGCGTGGATCCCTACCTCTCTACTACGCTACATGTGTAGAAACACCTTCGACAAATGCGATACTATAACAGATAAGTAGTTCATTACCCACGCGGTAATCTTATTTTTTGACCCATGCACCTTTCTATGTTATTCCCATGCTATTGCACGTCTGTTTTTAATTCCTCCATTCTATCACATGGTAGAGTGTTTTTTCCTGCACTACAATCATTTGATTTACTTTTTATCTACATGCAACAATATTGCAACCCTAATGGCTTCTCACTAATGAACTAGATTAATCTAACTTGCAATATTTTTCATTAATTCTATAGTAATTATCCCACTTAGACTAAGATTAGGGAGTAAAGAGTCCCATATCTCTTGAAACTTACTTAGGTAACCAACCTTGAGGCTTTCAATGAGCCTCATTGTTGTCACTAGTATTCAAGACCTATCTTGTTTATGTTTACTTGACATGTTTTTAGGATCAAAGCTAGTGTAGAATCCACTTTTTGCACACAATAAAGGACCTAAAGACTCTTCTCTCCCTAAGTATGATCTTGACCTCACATTTCATGTGATCTTGGTGAATGAGAAAACGATGAAAAGTGTGAAATGCCTCCATTGAACACTTTTATTTCATTAGCACTTTGTTTGCAAAGCACCTTTAACATCTGTCAGAGTTAAAAGTTGATCTTCATTTGCATTCACTTTATACTCTTCTAGTTAGTTTGAAATAATCAATTTTCTTACCTCACATGTGTTTTCATCACTAGAATGCACTAAGGGACCTAAAGAATTTTTCACTCCAAGTATTATCTTCACCTCGTACTTATTGTGAGCTTGGTGAATCAGAAAGGAAGGAAATTGTTAAATACCTCTCTTACAATCCCTAAGTGAATTCGAGACCCTTAAAATCAACTTTATAAATTTCCAACCAACTAAAATCCTCCACAGGAGGTCACAAAACAGCATTTTAGATAGGTAGGATTGATTGGGCTAGGAATCCATTAACTACAACCAATCTAGTTTCATTAGTGATATCTTGAAACATATCATTGTTGACTTATAGGGTACTTTCAAAATCCTGCTATAAGAGAGTGTTCAAAGAAAAGCCAGATTAGAAGTGTGTTGTGACCAAGGAGGTGAAAGTTGAGGTATATTTGTCCTGTTCTTCCCTACGAGTCACTTAACTCATTGTAGGGAGACAACACTATATCATGCAGGATGAACTAATTATCTACACTTAACATAAGGTATATTAGTGTCCAAACTTAGGACGTTGCCAAGGATCAATTGTGGTTGCAATTGACTCCTGAAGTTAGTTATTTCCATTGGGAGGTATTTCCAAGTCTTATTGATTGGAACATTGGCCCCATCATCGGTAGAACTAGATTTTTGTTACCTTCACTAGTCAATTGGTTTGTGGATCCCATTATCACCATTAGTTGTGATTTTGGAAGGCTCGGTTAAATTGGAGAGGAAGGACATTAGGTCTTTTTAAGGAATTTATACTTATTTTATGTTTAAATACAATTTCACCAACGCGTAATTAAAAAGAACCTACATGTGGGAAATCTTGCACTAAACAAACTTTGCACATATCACTCACTTGTTGCACCATATTGCAACTGTTGTGGTTGGCATATTTTTTCATTTTCTCAATTGTGTTTCAATTCCACGATCACTCGTATTTGACAAAAATACTTAACCATAGCGGAACAAAAAAACCCCTTTAAAAAGTCTTGAAGACTACAAGACCTATCCCATCTATCAAGGGGTGTTTTTACACCCTCTCCCCATGGTTTATGTGAATGACACTCTATCTGCAGCTACTCCCAAGGCACATTGATAGGATCATCTAAGCAAAGCCGCTCCTTGCTCCATTCATTTTATGCACTCGGAGAAAGTGTTAATCCTCCTACATCCTCCACTGCCAAAAGAGGATCACCTTCATTTTCTCCCCTTGGAGATAATATAGACACATTTACTGCTCCTCCTCTTAGAAGAGGTTCCTCTTTGGATTCTCCTCTTGGATACCCTTTGAACCAATTTGATCCCTCCTCTCTCATAGGAGGTCATTCATTGTTTTCAACACCACCCCCGTTTCCCCCTCTTGGAAATCACACACAGCAATGTCAAGACCAAATATTCCTACCCTACCTTTCATGGCTAGTCTAAATCTCTCTGATTTGACCAAACTAATCAATGGCCCTATTACACATGATCCCACATGGCTAGCTACACTGGATAAAATTCCCTCCAAAATTCCTAAATTCGAAGAGAAGCAATGGGATGATCCTGTGAACCATGTCATGTCCTTACACCTGTGGTGTTCTTCCAATAGCATAGTGGAATATTCTGTGATGCTTCCCTTCTTTCACCACACCCTCACTGAAACAGAAGAAAAATGGTATGTGAACTTATCGATATCGGTCCATGCCACCTGTTATTCCCCAGAGGTAAATCAGGTTGAAATGGTGTACACTCGGGCATGATAGAATCTCAATGTTTTAAATATAATAGAGCTATATATTTTATACAATGTTTTTTGGATACATTCTTCAAAAATTCTTAATTGGATTAGGCTATTCACAGCATTAACAGATGTAAAGAAATTCACAACATGCTACATAATATATGAAAAGATGGAAGAAAATTTAATGAATGGAACACTAGGATTATTCAATAAGTGGCTATGAAGGACAAATTTCTTGAATCCAGTTTAACTTTGAATGTACTCAAGCCTCAGAATAAATAAGTTTTGCAATTCTTACACATTTGTAAAGCTAAAACATAAGGAGGAAATTCCTTACAATTCTAAACTAGACATAAAATATTTAAAGGATATAATAGAGGCAAACATTTATGAATATCTGACAGATCTTTTATCTTCAAACATCATGAACATCAATGATATCATAATGAGATCGAACACTGCATCAGACCTCTATTAATCTCATGAATATTTACATGGAACACAAAATGGAATAACAATGGACTCACTCAAGAGAGGAAAAACATATCTAAATAATTGTTGTGTCTTTAATCTCTTACATAGCGAAATTACAAGGGCCAATTCAGTCACTCAACTCTACAAATCTAGAGAGAGAAATTCTCTTCCTAAATCTGCCATCCCATTAGATTGAGTCTAAGCCACTTTATATAGAGTCAGTAAGTAACCAAATTCAGTTTCTTATATCCCAACAAAAAATTAAAAGACTCGATTCAGTTTTTACAAAAACGATTTTTACATTTTTGCTTTACAACATTTATTTCTAAAATTGGCATCTTTAGTTCTTTTTACTGGAATCCTTTTTTTACCCCTCATGTAAAAATTAGGTTGGCCATGAGGATTTCCTAATGGACCTAATTGAGGTAATAAAGCTTGGTTCATCTGGTACATCATCTATATATTAGTTGGCCCTGTAGGTGTCATAAAAGAGATAGGTGGTGGCTGATTTGCAAATGAACATGGAACTTTAGATGCTGATTGATCAGGATGTGAACCTAAAGACGGACTTGATGATTGACCTGAAGGATATGCAGTTGATGCTCTAGGTGGAAACACATGCTTATGATATTGAATGACCATTTTCCACTTCTTCCCCAGATGATGTTTATGGGCTCTCAGGAATTCCAAGGATATTTTTGCATTAGTTTTTTTTTCATATGAGATTGGCCCCAATCTCTTGGAAATATTCTTCAATCCCACCCATATTTCAAAATAGATTTTTATTCTTTCTTCTTCCTTTTCTCCTTCAATTTATCCCTCCAAAGGATCTGGAGGGAATTCTCCTTTCTTCTGGTTTAGATTCTCTTTGTAAGTATCCTTGGGGTAAGCATCTCCATTTCCATCCCATGGGGAAGGAATCCTCGACTCAGTAAATTATTAAACAAGGCTTTATAGTGACGGGTTTTGCTGATGAAGACCCTTGTATCTTCTGAGGAATGGTAAACTCAATGGAGGGATACCTAGCATACTGTATTGGGTGTTTTCTTTGGAAATATGTATTTTTTGTCAGCTCAGTGATCTCCCTAGGGATTTCAATTGATTCTGAATCTAATTCATCCACCAATGACTGCTCATTACCCTCAATTGTTTTTCTAGCCCTTTTAAGGTTTGGGCCATGTTGATCTTGATCAATGTCCATTTATTGAGTTTCTTCATCTTCTCTTTTTGTCCAATAAGTTTCTCTTATCTTTTCTCTTCTTCAAAAATTTTTATAGCCTCCTGAACCTCCTCCCATGTTTCTTTATGGGCTATTCTCTCCCAAAAAGGTCTAGCTAGGAATGCGTATGTTGAATTCTTATTTTCCAGCCTTTGTTTGGATATAACCTTATGTGTATAATATGCAACTCTCTCAGCTTTCTAGAGGTTGAGATAACTCAAATAATATTCCACGTAATGGGAATCATTCAACCCTCTTATGATAAGAGGTCCCACTTTTTTTGGCAATAAGAATGACCTATGTTGTCTAAAATGTCTGAAATGCAATTTATCTGAGGTCATCTTTTGTATCACAAATTATATAACAAATATTCTTGGTGTTAAAAAGGAAGGGAACTTGTATGGATCTTCCTCAAATCCATAGACCTTGATGTTTGTTTTTCAGAATTTACTTCAATCTAATCTAGGATCTTAACTAAGAGAACAACATGTATAGCATATCTACAGCATATCAATCATGGACACAATAATGCAAGCACACAAGAGACATAGAGTTTACTTGGGGAAAACCATAAAGGTGAAAAACCCCAATAACTTCCTCAGAGATAGATAGAGCAATGATTCAACCCAAGAATAAGAGATAGACATCTCTTAGCATCAGCTTCTCCTCCTCCACAAGTGTGCCACTCTCCAAAGAGTGTGTAAGAGAATAGAATGATCAAATAGAGTGCCTCCTGCACTATATTTATACTTGACTTGACTTGCCTAATAACCTTTACTAGGTCGGCCTCAACTTAACCACATAACACAAAGCTGACTAGGCCGACACCCAATAGGGTTGTATAATAACCCTTTGACCAACATGGCCGACCCCTAATAGGGTGGTCTAATAACCCATCAAGTATAAGTTACAACACTTCCGTATAGAGGAATAATAACATCTCTATAGGAATACAAACACATCCGTATAGAGGAATAATACCATCTCTATAGGAGTACAATATACATATATGAAATACATTTCGAAGTTACATATACATCAACACTCCCTCTTAACTAGGAAGGTATTTCTCGACACCGGTCTTCTAGCACAAGTCTTTTTATTTGGATCATCGTCACTGGATAATCATCATCGAGCCATCGTCATCGTCATTGCTGCTACTATCTCAATCAATCTATGAATCTACTCGTCATAGTAAGTTCTACATAGGAAGTCCTTTTTCATACTGGATGTAGGCCCACCACCCGCAAGTCTTCATCATCACTGGCCATACTGTGGAACCCTCAGACTTATTACGTGTGTCACAAAACCTCGAAAGAGAATCCTAGGTTGTTACAAGCACACAGCTCTACCTATCGGATCTCCCAAGGCTAGTATTATATTGGACTGTCACAAAACCTTAAAAGAGTCTCTTGACTAGAAAGAACCCTAAATAGCATCTAAGGCCTTTTTTATCCTATCCAGATCTCCAGAACTTATTACATGTGACCACCACCACAAAACCTTAAAAGAGTGCCTTGCCAAGTAAGAACCCTAAAGAGCATCTGAAGCCTTTTTCATCCTATCTAGATATCCGGGACTTATTACATGTGGTCATGGAAAAACCTCGAAAGAGCATCCCAGGACTGATTACGAGCACACAACTCAACCTATTGGATATCCCAAGGCTAGGATTACATGCCATAGGACAAAACCTCGAAAGAACATTTTCCAGATCTCCCAGGGAGCTATTATATTCCAGTGGAAAAACATAGCAAGAGAATCTACAAACCTCCCAGGGCTAGGATTATATGTCCTCCAAATCAAAACCTCGAAATAGCATTGGCTAGATATCCTAGGGACAATATTACATGCCATAGGAAAAACCTCGAAAGACTATCTCCAAACCTCCCAAGGCTAGGATTATATGCTTATATGCACAGCCTGTTCCACGGCCACAAAGTATCATCCCGATACTCACCATACATCATCCTGATGTACACATGATCATCGTGATCATCATCACTGCATCGTCCTGATGCATGTCATTTGGAGCAACATCCTAAAGCTCGTCATCCATGATCATCCTGATCATAAAATGCATTTTCCTGATGCATACACAGTATTTTCCTGATACATATCATCATACATGATCTACCTGATCATACGATGTATCCACCTGATACACATACAAATACATGATCCACCTGATCATACTTGATACATATCAACATACATGATTTACCTGATCACACAATGTATCCACTTGATACATCTAGAGATACATACACATGATCCAACTGATCATATCCAGCATCCAAAATGATGTGTACATACATATAAATGATCCAACTGATCATATCAAGCATCCAACATGATGCATACATACACATATAGAGCAGTAACTGGAGCATCATCCTGATGCTCATCATCCATATGCTCATCGTCCAGATGCTTATCATCCAACACTTACATCCCCTCCCATGTGAAGGATCCTCCTTCCCACATGCTTGGAATGGATTCAGCAAATGTTTCCATCACTTCTTCCTCAAAGTGTCGTCAATCTGAAGAACACCGTGCCTCTATCTGAAGTACTCAAACTTCACTCTAGCTAGTGGCTTCATTAGTACATTTGCAATCTACTCATCCGTCGCAACATACAGGAGCTTCACTGCTCCTCTCTACACCATATCCCTGATATAGTGATGTTTGATCTCTATGTGTTTTGACCTATTGTGGAACACTGGGTTCTCAGACAGCTTCACACAACTCTAGTTGTCACAAAAGATACTAGTAGCCTCCAGCGGTAGATCAAATAACTCAGATAGTAGCTTCCGTAGCCATACTGCCTGAAATCTAGTTGAACATGCTACAACATACTCTACCTTGGCTATACTCAGTGCTACGCAGGACTGCTTCCTGCTAAACCAAGAGATCACACCTGATCCCATACTGAAGCAACACCCAGAAGTGCTCTTCCTATCTGCAGCACTACCTGCCGAATCTGAATCAACATAACCCTATAGGTTAAAATTTTGATTCCTATCATACTTGAGTCCATAATCAACCGTACCCTTCAGGTACCTCGGAATATGCTTTACAGCAACAAGGTGAACACCTCTGGGATCCGTCAGGAACTGGCTCAATGTGTTCACTGCAAAGCAAATATCTGGTCTCATGTTCATCAGGTACATCAAGGATCCAATCATCTGAAAATACACAGTAACATCAACCGGCTCAGATGAAGCATCGCATAGAAGCTTCAGATTCGATGCCATAGGTGTGGCCATGGCCTTACAGTCCATCATCCCGAACCTCTTCAGCATCTCTACTGCATACTTCCCTTGTCCAAGGAAGATTCCATCTGTACTCTGCCACACCTCCATGCCTAGAAAATAGTGCATCATCCACCAGTTCTTTATATCGAACTCGGCAGAAAGCTTTCGCTACATGTCAGCAATCAAACTATCATTAGTTGTTACAAACATATCATCTACATACAACAGTAGTATCACAGGATTGCCTCCCTCAATCTTGTAGTAAAGGTTGGAATCCGCTTTACTCTTGGTAAATCCCAAACTGGATAGAAATCCATCTATCCTGCCATACCAGGTCCTGGCTGCATGTTTCAAACCATACAGGGCTTTCTTCAGTTTGCACACATGTGACTCTCGGTCATGTGTCTCAAACCTGAGTGGCTGCTCCACATACACTTCATCTTTGACTACACCATTCAAGAAAGTTGTCTTTATATCCATCTGGTGTATCTTCCATTTCATTACTGCAGCCAGAGCAAGTACTGATCTGATGGAAGTGTGCTTGGCTATAGGTGTAGAAGTCTCTTCAGACTCAATCCCTTTTTCTGGGAAAATCCACGAGCTACAAACCTCATTTTGTATTTCTCCATGCTACCATCTGCAGCATGCTTGATCTTATAGATCCATTTTGAAGTCACAGCAGACTTCCCTTCAGGTCTTGGGACTGCATCCCAAACATCATTCTTCATGATCGACTGGTACGCCTCAATCATGGCATTCTTCCCGAATCCTGGGAACTTCAATATATTCAATATCTTCAATAGTTAACTTTGTTGCTGAAACAAATGTTGTAGTCCTTCTTTTGTAGGTGCTCGTATATGATATTTCCTACAAAACAAGTTAAATTGAATGATTAGAAACTTCTCATAGTTTTCAGAACAAATTCTTACACATAAAGAAATATGTCATACGGTCATGCAATTATTTTAGCCAATGCTTCAATACAACATTCATCCATATCCTATACATTTCTAGATGCCTTCCAATCTCTACTAGAACATTGTTAAGAGTTTGCACTACTCCCAACATGTCAGCAAAGAGGTTTCATTCTAGATAAGTAGCAATGGAATGTTGTACAGTGCCATAGGCCACTTACCCATCACATGCATATTAGTAGTATACTGTTCATTAATGGAATTATTCTAATATGCATAATACACAACCTAAGTCTAGGAACATAAGCATATACATCATTGAACAACATTTTAAACAAACAAATATGTAAGAAATTACAATTCAAATACTTATCTTTATTTGGTTGTTGGGTGGACTCCTTCTTGATATTTGCAACTCCATTCTGATGTGGATTGTGAGAAGTGGTCGACTCCCTCTGAATATCTGCATCCTTGCAGAAATTACTGGACTGTGCTCCCTCTTGATCTTTGCTTCCTGGATTACCTGTCCTTGAACCTATATCCATCCTCGATCACTATGCATGCTTACAAGTATCATTATTGTGATATCCTCGAGATCTCATAAATAATCATACATTTATTAGTATATTCTCAATACTATCAAAACACAATAATCTCAAGCATGTATAGTCATGAACATTTCAAATAGAAATAATAAGCATTAGTATTCAAGGACTCTTATGGTTAGTCATATTAAAGTAAGAAACATAATATGTCTACACCCATGATTACTCAAACCTATAATTTCATGACTCTTCTGGTTAGTCATATCATCAATTAAGGTAAGAAACATAATATGCATACACCCATGATTATTCAAACCTATGAATAATCATTATCAATCATGCCATGTATACTTATATAAGAGATTCTAACACAAGGTAGGATTCTAACTTGATATAGGAAAAACATACCTAGATTAATATGTTAGTTGGTTATTGTCTAACATACCCCCATGATGTCTTCTTGTTCTCTTAAGTGACTTGTGCTAGTAACCTGCATATCTCATAGGTTAACCAAGTTATACATACCTCATAAGTAGATCTTCTATGTGATCCATGGCAATGGATGAACCTTTGTCTTCATGTCACCATGGTCATATGTTCTTGAACTAGAACATGATTTGTATTTCTTGATGTACCTTTCATGTTAGTGGACAACATCAACCTCATACAACATCACAATGCATTAGTACAATCATAAGTGTCAAAAAACCATAATCAATGAATATCTTCTATCATGCATTCATAGTTTTATTAAGGTGATACGACAAGTCTAAAATTAACCAAGATGGTAGTAACTGTAATAATATGAAGACAAACATATCATAAAATTAATTATGAATAGAATTCAAACATACCTATATGAGTCATACCTGTCGAGATTTCTTGTAATATCTTATGTAAGGCCTCAGCCTCATCTCCCTCTGAAACAGGAACTTCTTCACTTATGTAGCTGACTAGTCCATTCTCTTCTAGGATTAACCCAAAACACTTGATTTGCAAGAACTGGATCTGGAGCTGGATTAGGGTTTGTAAGAGAAACCCTAAAAATTCAAACCTTGAATTTCAAACTTCTTAAAGGATAGAAAGATGCACCTTGATGAGCTGATCAAGCCGGTATATTCAGAATTTGAAAACTGCAAAGTTTCACCCCTCAAATTTGCCTTTGAAAATTCTGGATTCACTGGACATGACCCTGAACTAGGGTTTGATAAAGCCCACCCTTCTACCCAATCAAAAGGTTCGATCCAAAGCTCTAAGATTCTATTTTTCTGAGGAGCTTCTAGCCGTGGTCACAGATTTCAAAAATTCCCATTTTTGCAAAAGCCCTAATTTTCCACTTTTCTGATCAAAGTCCCGAACTAGGGTCTGATCAAGCCTGGCCTTCTTCCCAACCAAAAATTATGATCTTGGTCTCTAAATTTTAATTTTTATGAGTAGCATTCATCCATGGTTTCTGATTACCAAAATTCCATCTTTCTCCGAAACCCTAAATTCCAGAAGCCATGAATGAAGGTGCTCAAAAATAATTTTGTATTGACAGAAATATGTACCTTATTGTTTTTGGTGTAACTCCAAACTTTCTGATCCACAAGGTCTGAAAATTCTACCTATGGTATCCTGACCTGTCATCTTTCCAACCCCATAGGTCTGACCTTAATTGGATTTCCTGAGATAGAGTTATTCCAAGTGTCGTAACGTGACCTGTTTATGGGATAAAAAAGGAGAGCCAACTTGTACGGCATGCCACATGTCACTAGTTCCGTTTTGGCCTCTGAAAAAGTTACCTGAGAAAGAAAAGTTGGTGCACTACCTATCACGTTTTACGAAATTTCATTTGGAGCTTCCTATCCCAAGTTATGACCTTTTTACCTAGGTCACCTGTTTATGACTCAGATCTGGAAGAGGCTGAAACCCTAGATTGTACATCATAAAACACAAAGTACAACGAATTCGAAGTTTTCCTTTGGACACAAGGTACATGGGGATATGATATTCGACCTGTAAACATTTTAGTTCCGAAAAATTTGCCAAAATGGATTTATAGCGAAAGTGCTACGATGATTGGTTTTTTCTATATCAAGCCCTAGCATCGTAAGTGCATTAAGTGTCATACATGCCATACCATGCCTTCTTTCAGGCTAGCTCTGATACCATGTTAGTTTTTCAGAATTTAATTCAATCTAATCTAGTATATTAACTGAGAGAACAACATGTACAGCATATCTACAGCATATCAATCATGGACACAATAATGTAAGCACACAAGAGACACAGAGTTTACTTGGGGAAAACCATAAAGGTGAAAAACCCCAATAACTTCCTGAGAGATAGATAGAGCAATGATACAACCCAAGCATAAGAGATAGACATCTCTTAGCAGCAGCTTCTCCTCCTCCACAATTGTGCCACTCTCCAAAGAGTGTGTGAGAGAATAGAATGATCAAATAGAGTGCCTCCCACACTATATTTATACTTGACTTGACTTGCCTAATAACCTTTACTAGGTCGACCTCAACTTAACCACATAACACAAAGCTGACTGGGCCGACACCCAATAGGGTGGTCTAATAACCCTTTGACCCACATGGAAAACCCCCAATAGGGTGGTATAATAACCCTTTGACCCACATGGAAAACCCCCAATAGGGTGGTCTAATAACCCTTTGACCCACATGAATTATATAGGGCCGACCCCAACAAGGTGGTCTAATAACCCATCAAGTATAAGTTACAACACTTCCGTATAGAGGAATAATAACACCTCTATAGGAATACAAACACATTCGTATAGAGGAATAATACCATCTCTATAGGAGTACAATATACATATATGAAATACATTCCAAAGTTACATATACATGAACACCTAATAACTCTGTGGTATTCATATATGAACTAATCACCCACCTGGATGTTTGGGGTAAATTCAAGATGTTTCTTGTTATACGATATCATTCTTGGGGGTGAGCTACCATGAATCAATTTGTATGCAACACTCATCACTTTGTCTATAAATTACGAGAAATTAGAATTGTCTTCTCTTCTAAGGACCAACTCAGTCCACTCATATATTGGAGTATGTATTTTCCTGATCATAAGTGGTTTTTAGGACCAAGTGTTTGAAGCTCTCAAAATTTTGATAAAAAAACAAGAAGAATAAGTAGGAAGGGAACCTAAAGTATTTTATTGCAAGAAATTATTCCAGTTTTTCATGAATCAAATCATCTAGGTGGGTGAAAATGTCAAAATGAGGAGATATTCTTCCTACTTGAGTAGTTAGTTTAAGCAGTACTCATAGGATTACCTCATCCACTGACTTGTCATCTACTAAACCTGCAATTGTGCAAATGATTGAGATGGAATTTCTGGAATTTTTAGAGAAAATAGTAGTGGCATAGGAACACAGGATAGTAGGCATAGCCATTCCTATATCTAGGTGTTTCGATAATAGTTGGTGATAGTCATAGGGTCTGTTATATCCAAATTCGGCCCTTCTCTGTATGTGAAAACACTAATTACATATTTTGGTCGCATGACAACATTTGCTGAGATTATTGTGAGTCACACAAAAGAACATTTGGGATGGAAGAGACATATTTGGGACTTTAGAAGGATGGAATTACCTAATTCATGGCCCATTTGATATTTAGGAACCTTAGGAACATTTTCAGAGACCAAAACTCCTCCTAAAAACCCCCCAAAAATGTTTTTTCTTACCATTTTTCCCAGAAATGCTGGTGGAAGGTTATTCACCTACATGTTTTCCAAAAACAAACTAGTGTTACATGCTTCACTTGCATGTCACTCTCTAGTTTTCCATTGTTCACTAGCATTTCCCTTAAAAACACCAATATATATATATATATATATATATATATATATATATATATATATAATCTCGAAATTTGGGTGGATTGGGTGGTTTTGGAACCTCCTCTTTCGGTTGTAACTACTTTCTCTTGAACCTATATTATTTATTTTCTATATAAGAGAGGGAGAGGGGACCATGAAGGGGACTCAAGCCCATTTTAATTATATGGTAGAGGAATTAAGATTCACATTCCCCTCACTTGTGCCTTAGTTTCCTATAAACCCTATCACATTTTATTAGAGGTTGGGATCCTTGGAGGAGAGGAGCAGGAGACCTTGAATCTTGGTTTCATGAAGTGCCATGATTGAAGGATGGTAAATTGATATATTTGATTCATTCATTAATAAAGATTGGACATTCTTCCCTTTCCAAATATATTTGTTCATGTATGTTTCATATCTGATTACAATTTGATATTTTATTCACTTATAAATGTCAATATTTTATTTGTAGTCAAATTGGTTTGAGGAAGGTTCTTTTGAATGGTTTTGCAGGTTTTTGCATTGGAGAGAAATATAAGAATCAAAGGAGAGTCTTGGATTAATCTTCTGAATAAGGTACACATCCTTTTAAACCCTAATATTTTTCTTAAATATTGTATTTTCATAACTTTGAATGTATATCTTTTACCCTAGTACATTGGTAGTCTCACCACAACTATTGGAAGCTTTCCCTAACAATAGAATTAGTGAATACACTAGGGAGAAGCCTATATAATTTGGGGTATACAAGGTCATTTTTCTAGTATAGGTGAAGGTATGAGTTTGATTTCATGTTAAGAACAGTCTTTAAGTTTTGTTAGACCCTTCCTTGCTCAGTTTTGAGTTGGATTTTGCAATTTATGGGACTTTTCTGCATACTCATTAGTTATGGTATTTACAGTAGCAATTATGCTACATAATCGCTTGTGGAAGGATATTCACCAGCGTGTCACTCTCCCCTGTACCCTTTTACACTAGAGTGTATCCCCTGTACATGATTTTTTCATTTTTGTTACTATTTGGGTGGTTTTTATTGCAATTGTTTGAGTCCCTACTGATCCTAGGTCTGTATAGGACCCCTGGGAAGTGGTTTCTTGTCTTCGGATTGATCTTATTTTGATGTTCAGTATCTTTCTTAATCAATTTGGAATTTTTTGGAAATATTTGGGTCTTGTTGACCCAAGTTGGGCATTTGTGAACTAGTTTGGTGTTTTTGACCCTAATCCGAGTCTAATTGAATCTACTTGATCCAATTTGACTGGATTTGGAACATATTGAGTCTATTTGACCCTATTTGTATTTATTTTAGTGAAAATTTATCTTTATATTGGGTTCTTGTCCTTTCTTGTGATTTTGGTCTTTCTTTTGGAGTGGAAGCTCAAGTGTTGCTTTTGTGGTTTAGGACCTTGTTTACATTGTTTGTTTCCAGACTTGGCTTTACCTAACCATATTTATTAGTGGTTTCTTTTCTTCGTTTAGGTTTAAAGGTTTTTGTTGGATTATTTCCCCATATTTGGTATGCTTACATGAATAAGAAGCTTAGGGTTTATGGTTGCTTCCATTGTTTGATAAGGAGATCATAATGTTTTTGCATTTGCTTTGGTAGTGTGTTACTTTGAGTTTTAGTTTTGTTCTCATCTTGAAAAAGCATAAAAGGTTGGCTCATTTTATAATTTAGTATTGGTAGAATACTTTTCAAGTGGATTAAAGGATTTAGCAGTGATTTACATCAAAAAACGAGAATATTTATTTTGCATAGCTACTTGTTTGAGTAGTTGCATGCTTAGGTTTTAAGTTTGATTTAGCACATTAGACTTTAAATTTTTACCTTTTGCATTCGAAAAGACCAAAAATTGCAAATAAAAAAAGATTGCATATTCATCATGAATCATCTCGTTAGGACTTGCATTGGAAAGAAATTGAGAGTGAGAAGTGCATATTTGTGGTGATTAAAGTGCTTCATATTTGTAATGCCCATATTTTGATTCGGCATATTTATTAGTTAGACACACCAAACTTTATTTCTTATATATTTTGTCGAACTCAGCTCGACTGAGTAAACTATATTGGACCTCATTATATGATGTTACTCTGTCTTATGATTTCACCATGATTATGATGTTACTATGTTATGCAGTTATGATGTCATGATTATCATATGATTTCCTTATTTTACGATTGCAGCATATGTTTATATGTTTTCCTTAATGGAATGTGAAATATATGATTCGGTACGTGGATACCATCTTCTTATATGAATTATTGAAATGTTATATGTATCTATGATGAGCTAAAAGGTTACATGAAATGAAATGATAAAATGGATCAATTGGCGATCAATGGAAAATGCTTTCTATAAATTGTATTTTGCAAAACACTAACCTACAGGACACAAGGGCTATGGGATAGCCAGTTACTTGATCTGATATACATTGGAAAGGAAAAACATGTTCATACAGCAAACCTTAGCAGCCAAAATGAGGATACGATAACACAAACTGATAATCCCGATAGCAGCAAGTATGAGTTGATAAGGGCGTAGTCCCAGTATGTTGAGAGGGATGGATGTGTTTCCCACCCTATGTTTCCATGAGACCCGAGGTCGTGGGAGGGCCGTGCTGAGACACGCTCCCCATGTTGTTGTGATGACGATTGTCGGATGGCTGCTAGGGGAGGATAGGTCTGCTGTTCAGCCGACGCTATCGCTCTCAAGTTCTATGTGGTCAGATCGGTGAGTCCGACATCCACTGTTGTACTAGCAGAGGAAGGATAGGGAGGATGCTGGACGTAGTTTATGAAGGGAGGACGTGTTAGTTAGCACTGTTGGGGGTTTAGTATTCCTTGATTCCGAGTTAGTGGAAGTAGGCACCCTTCCTGTACTTGATTGATTAAACTAATGTAAACATAAAGACAATGATGTTAAATCGTAAAGGGTTAACTGTTAAATAACCGAGGATGTTAAAGTAATTATACTATAGATTATGCTTGCTCTTCTGCATGGGGGTAGATACTATTGTTAGTTAGCAAGTATGCATAGGCGGAATGGGGTTTGTTTATAGTACATGTCCGACATGTGCATACACTGGCCATGCATGCACACCTTTTACGTGTACAATATTACTGGTGTATAACATACTTGTCATGCTTGAATAGTAGTATAAATGTCATAGATAACTCAGTTAAGGATACATCAATCAACTTAGGTAATGAATGGTTAGGTTGTCAATGTGTAAATAAGTGAATTAGTAATTATATGAAAACATTGTAATAATAAACTAAGACAAGTATCGTCAGTTAACATTGTCATAGAAGAACTGTTGTGAATAGGGTAATGATAGTGTCTAAGTAATTAATAAAATTGTTTAAGCCCTCACAAGTGCTTTGTTTATAAGAACAAGGATGCTATGTTGATGATAGGGTACCCATGTGATGAACAAATAATTAAGAATGCTATGATTGATTCACCTTTTATTATTGTCAAAGGGTGATTTAATTATTATTATTAATTAATAAATGATATTCCAGCAAACATTTATATCCCTATCGTAACAAATGCAATATAAGTAAGATTTAAAATATTGATTTATAAATTAATATTGTGTGATTAATTCCATTTCAAAAGTTAGCCATAATAAGATAATCATTTTTGGAATAAACGTGATGTGATGGAAAATGGATATTTAATTATTCAATGAAAATCTTGGAATTTAAACCTCAAGCTAAGTAGTCTCGACGGATAAGGTGGATCATTAAGACACATCATGTCCAAGTTGACAAGGGGGCAACTAATTATATAATATTTTATTAATTACATTAATAACATTAAAATATCAAGGATGGCAGATAGACTTGTATTTAATGAAACTTGTCCCGAATGGATAACCTCGGGGTGATAATTCCCACCGTAATAAATAATTACGACCGTCAATCCAAAACCAAATAAATTTTCCATAAGAGTAATTAATTATACATTTTTATAATGAGACGTGGATGAATGAACTAGGGAAAGGAGTAAAGGTTTGAGGGGCTCGAGAGGGGGAGTTTGGGGCGGTGGAGTAAGCCCAAGGTCTTCTCGAGGATGGACATGTATATAGAGGGGGAGAAGGTTGAAGGTGGGGGAGGTTTTTTTGATTGGGGAAGAAAAGAAGTTTGGAGAACAAAAGTTGGGAGAACAGAAAGTTTGGCGAACAGAAAGATTTGGAGAACAGAAGGAAAGACTGCTCTCGGGATTATCAGATTGTGGGCTCGGGGGCTTGGAAATCCTTTGATTTCCAAGGGCCAGCAAGATTATAGCTGGTCGGTAGGGTGGACACTTAAGTTTGGCTGTCTAAGGGGTTATAAAACCTGCTACAACTTACGGTTAGCATCAGCATCAGGTAATTTCCGTTATTTACTGTTATGCTTAAACTTACTATAAACATGCGTCACTGCTATTTACTGATTTACTGCTATTTACTGAGTGGTGAAACATATTCTTATGCTAGATTGTTGGAAAGAAAATATTGGTATGTTAGTCTATTTTAAATTACGAATGTAAGGTGATAAAAGAAAACACGACAGTACACTAAATATTATTTAGGCACATAGTAATTCTTAGAAATTTACTTCCATAAACTGGTAAAGTTAAAACGTAGAAAATTAAACCTGAGATTTTACACAGTGCTCTGCTGTAAAAAACCAGAGCATTACAGATGGTATCAGAGCCTTTGTTCAGACTCTTGAACCTACGGGCCTATTCATGCTTCACCTAGAAAATTTACTTGATAATTTACCTACTTGACCTCCAGCCATAGTCATCTTTCAAGGTACCTGCACAACGATAAAAACAATTACATTAAAAATATATATATATTTATATTTTCATTCTTTATATAGTTAAACTACCACTAAACAAATGCAAATTAATTAGGGCTTCCAGCAATTTATCCCCTTCTGTTCTGTTGAATTCATGAACAAAAATAAGAGAAGAAAATTAAATTGAAATTACAATAAAAACAAAAGAGCTTATATAGAAATTAATAGTTGTTGCCGACAAAATATTGAGCTATTTTGAGCAAATTCGCTAAATTTAAAAGATATCTCGAGGGTTTACGTGAAACCTGCTGGGAAGTAAATCATCTCATATTAGATTATTTCTTTGAACATCTCTGATTTCTTTTAATAATTTGCATGTTAGTGCTACAACTATATCCATTGTAATGCCTTACTAATCGATCCAAGGATCCGAGTCTACCAATATCAATCATTGAAGAAGACAGGGTAGTGAAAATGTGATCTGCTAGTTATGCTAGTAATCAACATGCCTAATTGTTATTGGCATTAGATATTCTCTGAAAGCATACAAATTGAGTTTCCCAACCGATTAAAGTGAAGTGGAACACACGACCTATCTCTTAGAAATGGATTTAAAAATGAAAACCTAATTCGTCTTAACAATGGGAGACAGATCATTTGGCCATCGAAGCCAATGGCTCAGATTGGCAAGTTCTTCGTTTCAGTTATTGTTGTTACAGCTAAGAGTAAGACCGAGGGTTTTGGGTAAACATGGCTAGGGTTGACGCTCAAAAGCTATGGAACACCGAGCCAAAGCACAAATCGCACACCACTTCACTCAATTCTGTAGATGAAGTTGTTATCTTCATCTATTGTTTAGATAGTCTTCTTTTGGTCAAGTCCGTTGTAATATTTTTCCCAAGATCGCTGCAATAAATTTTCCAATATCTCTCTCTATATTTTATGTGCAGATTGTTGGCTATTCAACTCAAATCGGCGATATTTAAGACATACTCTAAAAAAAGAAGATATACGATCTAGTTTACCATGCCATCATAGTAAATCCATCATATATTTTGGTTTACTTTTGGCCATGGACATCTTCATTTTGTAATTTTCATTCTCCAATATAATAAAACAAAACATATGCACTTTAAAGACAATGATCTAGAAATTCTTAGAGCATTCTTTGCAAAATTTCCTCACCCTTACGGTATATCTTTACACAAGAAGATAGGTTGTCAACGAAGTATTACTAAAGTTAATTGTATTGTATTGATTGTAATAGCTGATTCCAACATATCTACACAACCGGATAACCTACAATTCTTACTGCAGACACTTAAAAATGCATATTGTCAATGAATGAAAGTTTTATACTAGGCATAAGGTAATTATAGCTCAGTTTAACGGTTGTGCACCAAATATTTGCCCCTATACATTCACCAGCTGAACTGTCAATGAGTCAATGACGGGGCAGGGGAATGGAATTTCCAGACTTTGATAACTTCAATCCAGGTTTTGATCTTAAAAAAAAAAAAATTTTAGATACGACCTAAACTCAATGGAATTTCCATACTTTTAATCCATATTTTGATCTAAAAATAATTTGGAAATACGACCCTAAAACTCAAATTCAGCTGACATGGTATGAGTATGTCTCAAATAGAAATTGTTTCAGTAGTCTTTTCTACAAAACCTAAAACCCATCAAAATTTGCTCATTTTTTTAAATACAATTGCGCCCTCTATCCTTACTACAGAAGCAGCTCCTCCACTACCAAAAACCTAAATGAGGGATAGTCTATTAAACCGTATTTTCGACATTGTTTGAGTTTTTTTTCGTGATTTTTTTTTGAGATGCTCTAAGAAGATTAGCATTCTACAAACTGAGAGAAAACATGTAGTGTGATATGCTCTATATTACGCAGAGGTCAAGATAACAACATCGTTCCTTATTAGTTCACAACTACCTGTTTACATTGATGACTGCGCGTTCCCTCTTTGAGAGGCTACGCACTAAAATATGAATATATATGAAGCTATACGTTAACCTCAGAGAGCATCGCTCTCCTTCTTGGCAAAATCATTATAGCTAAAGCTAAGCAAAAAACTCCTTACGTTTTATTTTTCTGGAAAAAAAAAAACGGTGTTCTTCCCAACTCAAAAGGAAATATTTTACCTACTCGATACTCATGGAAGGAGGGTAATAAGAGCATTACCAGTCGCACCCACAACCAGCAGTCATTGGTATTGTTAATATTCCGTAACCAGTGATTTTAATGTTCCATTTAACCATTCAAAGATTCTCTCTTCCCACGCCTCCTATGCAGTTACTGATTTCCTGATTTGCCTTTCGAAGACCAGTTTAAGAGAACTCATTCCATGCTACTGGTTGTAAATGAAGGCGACGAGATTTTAAACCGAAATCTAAGGCTTCCAATCTTCAGAAAAACAAAGGCGCGAACGCCAGGAAGATCGCAACAATCAATCCAGTCGCACCCTCTCCTTCAGGCACATATCTCGCCGACATACACCAAACCTTGTATCCCCGGCCATGGAGTCGCGCTCGCTGATGGTTGCAGAGCGGAACAGCTATGGAAAAGAGGGGCACAAATGGCCGCGTCTTGGGGATTGACCCTATTTAGGGTTTCCCCCACTTTCCGAGGGCGGTGGGTTGCTTGGAGAGACCGCGTGTCCTTCATGAATACTCGCCCTTTTGCATGGCGGTGAAAGGCCGCGTGGTAAAATAAAATCTACGGTTTGTAAATATACGTTTCGTATATAGTTTGAAAAATATATATGTCGAAGGCTATAATATAGGTTATATTAAAATTAAAATTTATTGTTATATATTATGATAGAAAATATGATGTACGAAAATTTAATTTATTCATGTTTTGTTAGAATATACGTAAAATAAAAATTAATTTTACTTTCTTGTCATAAAATATGTTATATTAAAATTTAAATTATTTTAGATATTCTCATAGAATATATGTGTTATAATTTTTTTTTAAATTTATTCATATTTTAATTAGAATATATGTATTATAAAGATTAATTTTACTTTTCTGTTATAATAGATGTTGCATTAAAGTTTAAATTTATTGTTTTATACTCTCATAGGATATACGTGTTATAAAAATTTAAATTATTCATACTTTGTTAGAAAATATGTTTTATAAGAATTAATTTTTCTTTTCTGTTATAACATATGTTGTTAAAAATATGTTTTATAGGAATTTTAATTCTTAGTATTAAACTTAACTATGATTGGTTGAGTTTAAACAAATAATGTTAATTAAGTGGTTTAGATTAGAGGGTAACATTTAAAGCTAACTAAAATAGAGATATTAAAAATTTTGCCGAGATTTCAACTCCTAGTCGAAGGGATGAAAGAGACCCGAAATCTCGAAAACAAGACACCATTAAGACCAGCACGACGAGCTAAACACCATGACATGATTGTTTAAATAAAAACGGCTATAGATTTTACTACGCTAATCTTGACAATTTGTTATCTCATGATGCAAGTTATTAAATACCTACATTTTAGTTCCGCGTATATTTGATTGAACAACTAAGGATATGACTTTATTTTAATAACTCAGGGACTATCATGGTGACAACACGCAGAGGTCGAGGTCGGGGTCAAGGTCGACCACCGTCACCACCACCTCCGCCACCGCCAACACCGCCACCACCAACCTCAACACCAGAAATGCAGATCATAATGAGGTCATTGGAGGCTATTATGACCACGATGAACAGGCAGTCCGAAAGGGCCGCCGAGGTAGAAACCACTCAAGTGAGTCGAGAGAACTCTGAAAGGGCACATGGCCCAAGACTGGAACCGCTTCAGGACATATCGAGGGAATTACAAAAGATAAAAGTTCCAGAGTTTTCAGGAGGACGACCCGGTAAGCATGCAGAGGCATGGCTGGAAGGCATGAAGAGATGCTTCGCATTGAATGAGTACACATCTAGTTCCAAGGCTAGGATGGCCGTCTTTCAGCTTAAAGGTGATGCTTTGAATTGGTGGTCAGACCTCGAGAAGCAGTTGCACCTTACTCCTCTTACAACTTCTTGGGAACTGTTCGAGGAGAGGTTCCACATGAAGTATTTGCCAAATTATTACAAGGAAGAACAGGCAGGTGCACTCCATGCCTTAGTACAGGGAGACAAGACAGTGGAGGAGTATGAATCTCGATTTATGGAACTGGTAAAATATGTTCCTTACCTTGATGCAGATGATTGTCAGGTAGAGCGTTTTGTGTATGGACTTAACTACAAGATTAGAGCTGCTGTGCGGATGTGGAAGCCAACTTCAGTTGCCATGGCAGTTGAGTATGCTCGTTATGCAGCTGATATGTCAGATGGAAAAGGTGGCAGTAAGTTGACAGGAACCAATCAGTATGTTTCAGGGAAGGCATCACGTCCTTACTTCAGGGGAGGACAGTCTAGACCTCCTCCTTATGGTAACCGGTTCACACCGAGGGGTAATACTTCAGTTAACTCAATCTCGCAGGCATCGTCCGCAACCCACCAAATCCAGGGACGTACACAGGGAAGTTCCTATAGAGGAGCAAGGGGTTTTAGAGGAACCAGGGGAAGGAACTCATCTCACAGGATTCCTTCGAGCAACAGGCAAGCCCCTCCCAATCTCGCTTGTTGGGGATGCGGAGGTCCTCATTTCCAGCGAGACTGTCCCAAGGGTCAGTCAAGCAGCAGGCACAGGGAAGGAAAGGCACCCATGGATAGTTCGGGTAACAGTCATCGGATTCATGCAGCGGTGCATAACCACCAGGCAGAACATCAGTCTACCGTAGTAGAATCCACTGGTAATGTAAACAATGTCAAACTTAAAATTTTGTTTGATACAGGAGCAACTGATAGTTTTATTTCACCATTTGCATTAGATAAATGTGGGTTGGCAGCCTACGAGCACGATGATTTCAAACTGGTTGAAATGGCTTCAGGAACTAAGCAACCAGTAGGTCTTAAAGTGAGAGGTTGTGGGGTTGACTTAGGAGTTTGCACCACTAAGTTGGATGCTTATGTCACCAATTTGGGGACTTATGACCTCATTATTGGCATGGATTGGTTAGAAGACCATAGAGCTTTCATAGATTGCTATGCGAAGATGGTGTTGTGCCTCGATGACGAGGGAAGGACAATTCAAATCCAAGGCTTGAAGAGGAAGGTATCCCTCCGTTTCATCTCTATGGTGAAAGCTAAGCGGTGCCTAAGACAAGGATGCCATTTGTTCGTAGTGGAGGCCGTGAGCGATAGTAAAGGACCTTCCTTGAATTCTTACCCAGTACTTTCTGAGTTCAAGGATGTCTTTCCGAAAGAATTACCAGGACTACCTCCAGAAAGAGAGCTCGATTTCACAATCGAACTAAAACCTGGTGCAGAACCTATCTCAAAAACTCCGTATAGAATGACAACTCCAGAGCTCCGTGAGTTACAGATCCAGTTGAAAGAATTGCTAGATTTGGGACTGATTAGACCTAGTATCTCACCGTGGGGAGCACCAGTGATCTTCGTTAAGAAGAAGGATGGATCTCTGCGACTGTGCATAGATTACAGAGATTTGAACAAGGCCACCGTGAAGAACAGGTATCCCATACCAAGAATTGATGACCTCTTTGATCAAATGAAAGGTGCGTCAGTCTTCTCAAAGATTGATTTACGATCAGGGTATCACCAGTTGAGGATCAAGGAAGGCGACATTCCTAAGACTGCCTTTCGAACTCGATTTGGGCATTACGAGTTTGTAGTGGTACCATTTGGTTTGACCAATGCTCCAGCTGTATTCATGAGCCTCATGAATGGTGTCTTCCGAAAATACTTGGACCACTTTGTTCAGGTCTTCTTAGATGATATTCTTATCTATTCTAAGAATGAGAAGGAGCACGAGGAACACTTGCGGTTAGTCTTGACGTGCTTAAGGGAACATAAACTTTATGGTAAATTGTCAAAGTGTTCCTTCTTCCAAAAAGAGATTCACTACTTGGGGCACATCATCTCAGGTGAAGGGATTTCCGTAGACCCAGAAAAGGTAAAGGCCATTGAAGATTGGCCAATTCCAAGGAATGCTCATGAGGTGCGTAGCTTCATGGGGTTAGCAGGCTATTATCGGAGGTTTGTGGAAGGATTTTCTAAAATTGCAAAACCTATTACCACCTTGCAACGCAAGGGAATCCGGTATGAATGGACCGATGAATGCGATGCCGCTTTTACAGAGTTAAAAAGATTGTTGACAAGTGCACCGATCTTGCGGGTACCAGACATGGATAAAGATTTCATGGTATGCACCGATGCCTCGAAGCAAGGATTAGGAGCGGTGTTGATGCAGGAAGGTGGGGTAATAGCTTATGCATCTCGAAATTTGAAACCTCATGAGGAGCAGTATGCCACGCATGATCTAGAATTGGCAGCAGTAATGTTGGCACTAAAATTATGGAGGCACTACCTAGTTGGTAGAAGCTTCACCCTTAAAACAGACCATCAGAGCTTGCAGTACATCTTTACCCAAAGGGATTTGAATGCTAGGCAAAGGAGATGGAGTGAGTTCATGAGTGAGTATGACTTTGGTATCTCTTACATCAAAGGAAAGGAGAATGTGGTGGCAGATGCTCTAAGCCGAAGGCCGAGACTTTTCTCCTTAATTCCCTTGAAGGTTGACTTGAGGGAAAGGGTACTAGGACAACTATTGGGCAATAGTTGGTATCTAAAAGTAACCTCAGCTATTCAGAATGGAAAGAAACAGGAATTGAAGTATGATGGGTACCATCTTGAGGAAGATGGGTTGTTGCGGTATCAGGGAAGGATGTATGTTCCTAAGGAAGGTGATATCAGGAAAACAATCCTTAGAGAGGCCCATAGATCACATTACTGTGCCCACCCAGGAGTGAAGAAGATGTATGCTGACATGAAACAACTCTTCTTTTGGCCAGGTATGAAGATGGATGTAGTGGAATTTGTTTCGAAGTGCCTTGAGTGTCAACAAGTGAAGGCAGATCATCGTCACCCGGCCGGTCTCCTACAACCGCATGATATTCCTATGACTAAATGGGAAGTCATTTCCATGGACTTCGTTGTAGGATTACCACTCACATCTCTGAGACATAATGCTATTTTGGTGGTAGTTGACAAACTGACCAAAAGTGCTCACTTCATTCCAGTCAGAGACACCTATGATGTGACAGATGTGGCAAGGGTATTCATAAATGAGATTGTACGTCTTCATGGAGTTCCTAAAAAGATAATCTCTGACAGAGACCCTAAGTTCACCTCCAGATTTTGGACAAGCATGCAGTCAGCATTAGGGACACAGTTGAACTTAAGCTCAGCTTATCACCCCGAGACAGATGGACAGACTGAGAGGGTGAATCAAGTGATGGAGGACATGCTTAGGATGTATGTTATGGATCAGCAGACACAGTGGGAGAAATATCTTCCTTTAGTGGAGTTTGCATACAACAATAGTCATCACAGCTCCATTGGTATGCCGCCATATCAGGCATTGTATGGGAGGCCGTGCAGGACACCACTCAGTTGGGACAGGTTAGAGGATCGAGTTTTAATTGGGCCTGAATTGATTCAGGAAATGGAGGAGCAAGTGATACAGATTAGGCAGCGGCTGAAGGAAGCACAGGATAGGCAAAAGAGTTACGCTGATGCACACAGATCAGATAGAACTTATGGAGTAGGGGATCGTGTATTTATTCGCATCAGACCAAATAAAAGTACCATTCGGTTTGGGAAGGGTACCAAGTTGTCACCTCGCTTTATAGGTCCATTTGAAATTCTTGAGAAAATCGGACCAGTTGCTTATCGTCTCGCGCTGCCACCCCACTTGCATAAAACTCATAATGTATTTCATGTTTCTGTATTACGACATTACATAGCTGATGAGACTCACAAAATTCATTGGAAGGAATTGCAGGTCTCGGACGAGGGAACCTTCAGGGTCGAACCATTACGTATACTTGATCGTAGGGTTCGACAGCTCCGTAGTCGCCATGTGGACCAAGTTAAGGTCCAATGGGACAAGTATAGCCCAGGGTCTGCTACCTGGGAGGATGCAGAGACCATGCGTCGAGATTTTCCCTCACTATTTTGACCATAACTTCGGGACGAAGTTTCCCGAAGGGTGGGTGTATGTAATGCCCATATTTTGATTCGGCATATTTATTAGTTAGACACACCAAACTTTATTTCTTATATATTTTGTCGAACTCAGCTCGACTGAGTAAACTATATTGGACCTCATTATATGATGTTACTCTGTCTTATGATTTCACCATGATTATGATGTTACTATGTTATGCAGTTATGATGTCATGATTATCATATGATTTCCTTATTTTACGATTGCAGTATATGTTTATATGTTTTCCTTAATGGAATGTGAAATATATGATTCGGTACGTGGATACCATCTTCTTATATGAATTATTGAAATGTTATATGTATCTATGATGAGCTAAAAGGTTACATGAAATGAAATGATAAAATGGATCAATTGGCGATCAATGGAAAATGCTTTCTATAAATTGTATTTTGCAAAACACTAACCTACAGGACACAAGGGCTATGGGATAGCCAGTTACTTGATCTGATATACATTGGAAAGGAAAAACATGTTCATACAGCAAACCTTAGCAGCCAAAATGAGGATACGATAACACAAACTGATAATCCCGATAGCAGCAAGTATGAGTTGATAAGGGCGTAGTCACAGTATGTTGAGAGGGATGGATGTGTTTCCCACCCTATGTTTCCATGAGACCCGAGGTCGTGGGAGGGCCGTGCTGAGACACGCTCCCCATGTTGTTGTGATGACGATTGTCGGATGCCTGCTAGGGGAGGATAGGTCCGCTGTTCAGCCGACGCTATCGCTCTCAAGTTCTATGTGGTCAGATCGGTGAGTCCGACATCCACTGTTGTACTAGCAGAGGAAGGATAGGGAGGATGCTGGACGTAGGTTATGAAGGGAGGACGTGTTAGTTAGCACTGTTGGGGGTTTAGTATTCCTTGATTCCGAGTTAGTGGAAGTAGGCACCCTTCCTGTACTTGATTGATTAAACTAATGTAAACATAAAGACAATGATGTTAAATCGTAAAGGGTTAACTGTTAAATAACCGAGGATGTTAAAGTAATTATACTATAGATTATGCTTGCTCTTCTGCATGGGGGTAGATACTATTGTTAGTTAGCAAGTATGCATAGGCGGAATGGGGTTTGTTTATAGTACATGTCCGACATGTGCATACACTGGCCATGCATGCACACCTTGTACGTGTACAATATTACTGGTGTATAACATACTTGTCATGCTTGAATAGTAGTATAAATTTCATAGATAACTCAGTTAAGGATACATCAATCAACTTAGGTAATGAATGGTTAGGTTGTCAATGTGTAAATAAGTGAATTAGTAATTATATGAAAACATTGTAATAATAAACTAAGACAAGTATCGTCAGTTAACATTGTCATAGAAGAACTGTTGTGAATAGGGTAATGATAGTGTCTAAGTAATTAATAAAATTGTTTAAGCCCTCACAAGTGCTTTGTTTATAAGAACAAGGATGCTATGTTGATGATAGGGTACCCATGTGATGAACAAATAATTAAGAATGCTATGATTGATTCACCTTTTATTATTGTCAAAGGGTGATTTAATTATTATTATTAATTAATAAATGATATTCCAGCAAACATTTATATCCCTATCGTAACAAATGCAATATAAGTAAGATTTAAAATATTGATTTATAAATTAATATTGTGTGATTAATTCCATTTCAAAAGTTAGCCATAATAAGATAATCATTTTTGGAATAAACGTGATGTGATGGAAAATGGATATTTAATTATTCAATGAAAATCTTGGAATTTAAACCTCAAGCTAAGTAGTCTCGACGGATAAGGTGGATCATTAAGACACATCATGTCCAAGTTGACAAGGGGGCAACTAATTATATAATATTTTATTAATTACATTAATAACATTAAAATATCAAGGATGGCGGATAGACTTGTATTTAATGAAACTTGTCCCGAATGGATAACCTCGGGGTGATAATTCCCACCGTAATAAATAATTACGACCGTCAATCCAAAACCAAATAAATTTTCCATAAGAGTAATTAATTATACATTTTTATAATGAGACGTGGATGAATGAACTAGGGAAAGGAGTAAAGGTTTGAGGGGCTCGAGAGGGGGATTTTGGGGCGGTGGAGTAAGCCCAAGGTCTTCTCGAGGATGGACATGTATATAGAGGGGGAGAAGGTTGAAGGTGGGGGAGGTTTTTTTGATTGGGGAAGAAAAGAAGTTTGGAGAACAAAAGTTGGGAGAACAGAAAGTTTGGCGAACAGAAAGATTTGGAGAACAGAAGGAAAGACTGCTCTCGGGATTATCAGATTGTGGGCTCGGGGGCTTGGAAATCCTTTGATTTCCAAGGGCCAGCAAGATTATAGCTGGTCGGTAGGGTGGACACTTAAGTTTGGCTGTCTAAGGGGTTATAAAACCTGCTACAACTTACGGTTAGCATCAGCATCAGGTAATTTCCGTTATTTACTGTTATGCTTAAACTTACTATAAACATGCATCACTGCTATTTACTGATTTACTGCTATTTACTGAGTGGTGAAACATATTCTTATGCTAGATTGTTGGAAAGAAAATATTGGTATGTTAGTCTATTTTAAATTACGAATGTAAGGTGATAAAAGAAAACACGACAGTACACTAAATATTATTTAGGCACATAGTAATTCTTAGAAATTTACTTCCATAAACTGGTAAAGTTAAAACGTAGAAAATTAAACCTGAAATTTTACACAGTGCTCTGCTGTAAAAAACCAGAGCATTACAATATTTCATTTAAAGAATATCTTTCTTTAGTTGCTTTTGTAGATATTTCTCCCTACAGATAGGTAGAAACTCTCTTAGGATAAAGTAGGATGCACTGACTCTATGCTAATACAAAAAGGAAACAAATGCTACCTTGAGTTCCTAAACTAATCTTCACAACAAGATTAAATGCATTCAGAAGAGATGAAAGATGTAACTCACCTTCCAATTCGACGTTTGTACTGCTTCTAGTTCTTGATCCTGAAGCTCCAATGTAGAACCTGTTGAGATCAAACAAAGGACAAGCATGCGATCTTCCAAATAACTTGAAGCAAAGGTTAAGTTCAAATCTAAAATAGATACATTTCATATCAAAGATTTGTACAATTCACATGAAATGGGAAAAACAAGACAAGTTATCTTTTATTACAAACTTGAAAAGTGCTTACAAAGGTTGCTTGATATCCAAGCCAATCCTCCAGCTCCAAGTGCTTCCTCTAGCTATCTTTGTAGAAGTTTGAAGATCATAGGTTTGATGCCCCAAAAGTCCTCCCTTTGGCCTATGGAAAGCTTCTCTCTTATAACATGTGGGAAGATTAACCAATAAGAGAGAAGTTTGGATCTATGGAGGGTTTAGTGGATCAGGCCAGCTAAACAAAGAAGGAGTTAGGATCGAACCAAAGATGGTAATCCCAACAAAATCTCCTCGAAGGTCGAATTCCCAAAATCCAAGGCAAAAAAGCTAATTTCAGACTACTGCACCCCAATAACTGAGCATAACACGGTAGTACTGCACCCCAGAGAAGGAGCAACGCGCGGTAGTGCTGACTACTACACCCCTGTAGATGTGCAGGGAGCGGTAGTGCTCACAAACAGGGCTAAGTTGGGCTGGCAGATGGAAGAAAAAGGTTTTGCTTTCAGCGTTCAGTCAGTGTTTTTCACTCTGAATGTTCAGATGATCTTTAAGGGAAACTGTCATTTAGGTCGGTAATGCAAGGATGCGACACTAATATGTAATGTGTAATATTGAGGTATAACAGGTGCCCCCTAAAGTGTGAGGTCAGAAGATACTGATGGCCGAAATACTTTACAAATATGTTTTGGAGATAGCATCGAGGGGAGAAACAAGGAGCTGAAACAGAAACAAAATGTCAGATATACCACCGAGGCGGGAATTCCCATGCTCAGAAACAAATAAATCAAAGCATGGCTGCCGACCAATACATTGCAGATCCATGAGTACTTAGATGATATAGACTATAGACAAATCATGGCTACTATGAACAAGCGTAGATCCATGAGACAGTAATGACACAACCATGACCAATACAAAAGTGGATCTGTGTGACAATACAGAGGAAATCTCCATTGCAACCTGGATGTTATCAAAATACAAAAGGGTGTCCAGGGTCTTCTACCCGATCGCAAACGATACGAATCTAGCCATGTGATTACAAGGCGTTGAAGTCGAACATGGTAGAAACCATTTGATTACCAGTCAATGATGTGAACTGTTAACAAATGCAAGGGAAATCACCAATGATGACGATGATCCCCAAGGTATCTATAGTACATCTCAACGAAATATGAATAAAGGAGTTGATGTTGAGCATCTGAGAGATCATTCAATCAGAGGTCAATGATGAAAACCTACTATCGAACACGAGGAGACCTACCATTGAGGCATGTAGGTACCAAGGTACTAGTGGTTGACTCCTAACCCTAATTCATGGATAGTGATTTGGTGTCGACAGGAATAGACTCGTCAAAGGTGGGCCATAATGATTCCCACATCATCAACATGAAATCGGAACGAAAGATAGTATGGACCGATGAAACAATAGAATATGTACTGACACAAAGGGAAGGTTTGACATGAAGTGGAGGTGGAATCAAGGTAATAACCCTTTGAACATATAACAACATGAAACAGAGCTTGGAAGCAGGGACTACTTGAACAGCTAGAACCACAAGAAGTGTGAACTCATAGCAATAATGAGGACACATGATCATAGTGATGACACTATCACCAAGACTGACTACCCAAAACAGACAAGGTGAGGATGCATGCCATGTTCAAAGGTGATGACTTACAAGCTGCCAACAAGGTAAACTTGACTCATTTTCCCATTTTACCCCGACATGATGGACGGGTACCTCTTTGTTGTTTTACGAGCTTGTTGAGGATAACAGATGCTCAGTATAGCTCATCTCATAGATGATTCCAATCTCACATGTTTTTCGAACCTGAGAAAGGAGGGGTTCGTCCCAAAGTGGGACCTTCGATGTTGAATTTTAATGAATCCAAGGAAGGAAAACTCGGTCGTCATTTCATGTTTAGAGAGTCTGAAAAGAACTAAAGAAGACTCCAATGGTCCTTTTTCGTAAAGTTAGCCTCATCACCTGAAAAAGGGTAAAACAATGCGGGAGAGGACTCTTCCAGTCATGATTGGATAGAGTATTCTTTTTTCGTAAGTAGTGCCCCCTAGTCCGAAGAAGGGGTAAACTATCACTAGGGAGACGATCATTCAAATCCTTTTAAAAGCGTGAACGAATCAATTTCGCTTGGCTATCTTTTCCTATTTTATGAGTCTGAAAAGAGCTTAAAGAGGATTCCATGTACAACTTTGTCATGGTTGATGACCAAGTACGACAACGGAAAAGTAAACTCGGCACCGTTCCTTTTCCGTAAATAGCCTAGTGAGGTCGGATAAAGTGATAAACCTATACTCGTTAGACATACCTTCTTACTCTAATTGTTTAACAAGCACGATAATGGTATCAAAAGCACTCGGAATCTTTTTCATGTTTGGATCCAAAGCACGAAAAAGGAAAAGTAATCTCAAACCACTTTTCATGTTTGAACCAGAGCGTGAAAAAATTGAAAAGTATGCTCAAACACCATCTTACCATTTTTAACGAGCTCGAAGATAGGTTGGAAGGATGCTCATGATGTCTGTTTCATTTTTTAACGAGCTTGTAACAAAAAATGAACTATGCTCAGGATAATTTTCATGGTTTAATGAGCTCGAAACCTAAAAAGGAAAGTATGCTCGAAAGTGTTCCCAATGGTGAACTTCTTCCCGTCATGAAATCCGAAGGTTGGTACATGCCCCCTAGCATGATTGCTAGAAGTAAGTGACTTAGCTCCAGCGTGGTGTGCAGAGGCGATCGAGTTGACTTCAACGTGACTTCTAGAGGTTGAATACATGTCCCCAAGCTTCATTTCATTCGCCTAAGGTATAGGAAAGTGAAAAGAAGATTCAGGTACTAAGTCTACAAGGAGACTCGACTCAAAGGGAAAGGATATGTTTCATTTTTTAACGCACTTGACACAGGAGTAGAACTTTGCTCAGAATACTAGTTTCATTTTTTAATGAGCTTGAAGCCAATGGTAAACTCTGCTCACAGTTAAGGCCTATTGATGGTTTCCTTCCCAACATGATGACCATAGGTTGGTAAATGCCCCCAACATGATTGTTAATAGCTCAACATGCCCCCCAAGCTTCATTTCGTCTGATTACTCTTCTTCCTTACCCAAAAAGGCTGGCTACTAATCCGAATGTGTTCACCATGGGGGGTAGGGAGAACCAATACCAAGTGACCCTGGCAGATGAAATGAAAGTTCAAATCCTAACTTTAGCAAGAGACTCGAACAAATGGAAGGGAAATCTATTTTTTTTTTACACAAGCTTGAAATAGATAATAACAATGCTTGAAAGGGTCCTTTTTATTTTTTAATGAGCTTAAAACAGAAACAAATTATGCTTGAAGGTAGTTTCATTTTTACGCAAGCTTGAAACCGAACATAAACTATGCTTGGGATTGGTTTCGTTTTTACGCAAGCTTAAAACCAAAAGTAAACTCTGCTTGAGGGTCGATTTCATTTTTTAATGAGCTTGAAATAGAGAATAAACTATGCTCATGGGAACCTATTTCATTTTTTAACGAGCTTGACATAGAAAGGGAACTATGCTCATGGTGACCTGTTTCATTTTTTAATGAGCTTGACACATAAAGGGAACTCTGCTCAAAATGATGGTTGGTTTCATTTTTACACAAGCTTAAAACCAAAAGTAAACTATGATTGAGAAAATGGTTTCATTTTTTAACGAGCTTGACACCGGAATAGAACTTTGCTCCAAAGTCCCCCCCTTAGGGGGAAAAAACCACTAAAACATGTGGAACATTTAGGGAAGTCTGTTGACTAGGGGTCATGTGATGAGTGGGCATCATAAAGGAAAGTTGATCGATGGTCACTACATTCCCATGATGGGGAAAATACATCACTCGTAAGAGTGAGGACACTACAGTCTTCATTGCATATACGTAATCATATCCAAGGAGTAGATTAAAATCTAAGGGACTTTGGACGAACATGACATCAATACAGACAGTTTTCCCTCCCAAAGTGATAGGTAACTAAGGAAGGGACCCTAAAGGTCTAGTAGGCCTTCTATTGAAAGCTAGTATCTGATCAGTAATGGGCATAATCCAAGGAGAACCTAAGGCTTGCCAAGCATTTGAGGATAGAATACTAATAGAAGCTCCTTCATCAACTATCGTACGAAAAATTTCTTTATCGAAAACTCCTACAGATATTTGAAAAGGAACGCTTGAAGGAATACGAGATTCTGTTAGACCATTCCAATCAAAGGAAATAACCTCAGTACTTGGAGGGGGTCTTGCGGAAATAGACAGGGTTTCCCCTTGCCGAGGACATTCTGAACCGATAAGGAAAACATCAGCGATTTCCAATTCACTCTCACCTGGAAGATAAGGATGAGACAAAGATTGTGTCAAGATGACTGCTTCAGTCTGGACTTTCTTCAATGAACGAGCGAGATCGATTGGAGATGACAGCGACTCGATCACTTCACTCTCGGAAGGGAGAGTGGGATCAATTGTAGATGAAACTGAATTGATCACTTGGCCAACTAGCAGGGCGTCGAGGGACAACTTACTATCGTTTGTTGGAAGCACCAGTTGAGAACTAGTAATATCTTCCAACCACCGCGAAGCTTCATCCATGCTTGGAAAAAGGAAAGTACGGTGCATACCCTTGCATATCAAATAGGGATATAGGACTTTACCCTTCCGACCCTTCACCAAGGGGTCACTGGTTGAGGGAGTTTCATCGACATGATGGTCAGGGCTCGATGATACAAGTGGTTTGGGTTTTTTAGACCACACTTCAGATACATGAGAAAGATCGGGGAAATCCTTGAGAAGGTGATCACCCTTACAGAGTTTGCAAGGGAACGTGGGCTTACGGGGTGTTTTCGTAGAATGAGTGCCATTAGAGGTAACTGATTTACACTTGGTCTCTTCCTTATCCTTCTTCTTCTTAACTTTCCTTTTCTTCTTCTTCTTATCCTCCATATTACCAACACTATTCATTTGATCAGGCGAGGAAGAAGGAATGGAAGAATATTCATCCGACGAAGAAGGGGAAGGATTAATTTTGGATTGAATCTCTCGTGGTAGAGAATTAACATTCAAAAAATTGGGTGCAATCGGAATTACTGAATTGAATAACCATACCGGTAATCCTATGGTTAATCCAGGAAGATTTAACATGGCAATAAAGGGAGGGACAATATCTCTAGCTGGAGGAAAAGTAAAAGGTACCCCTTGAAAAGGGGCCTCTAGATTGGTAGTCCCAGAAGGAGCATGGGTTCATGGAGGTAGATTCTCCATGGAACAAAACTAAGTGATGTGGATGAAGTCTTGTTAAAAAGATTTCAAAAAACCCTCAGGCAACCGAGCGTGCGAAAGGGGAGCCAGGAAAAGACAAGGCTCATAGGCCAAAAGAGCAAGCTCAAAAAACTATACTGAGGCTGTTGCCACAGTAAGCAAGTTGTACAACAAAATGGCCAGAATGCCAACAAGAAGCCCTACAAAGAAAAAGACCCTCTACAAGATACCAAGCAAAACCTCCTAACTAAGAGTTGGAGACCTCAACAAATTGTATCCTTTGCAAGATGATGAAATCCAAGTCGAACAATACAAAATGAGAAACCAATAATGGAAGGATATCCCTCTACTGAAAGGGATCCTTGGTAAAGAGCCCTAGAATAAAAGTCACTAAGCTACCTCGTTCATGACATGTTGGAAAAGGTTTTCAGTGCTTCTGCCTTATCACCCTTGTATTATCAATATGGTGGTTGTATAACACAAGGAAGACAATGATCGATGTTTCCTTAGGGCTAAGTGGAGTGCGGCATTCCACAGAGTCCATCCGGTTCTCGATCTCGTGGCGGTTTAACTCCTGAAATTTTAAAATAGTCAGGAGGCCCTTCCACAAACTGGTGTATGACTATGTCAACAAATACTAGAGGATTTTAGTTCCCTGAAAACAACAACTATGTCTCAGATGAAAAATGACAAGGGGGAATTATTTTGATGCCTATCCCTGGTGTCCTACCTAACTACCAAATTCTTTTGATTTCCTCAAGTGAGGTTAATGTTGGTTTAGTTAGGGAGATTAATTTTAGTGGTTGTATTACTTAATCAGGTAAATGGACGTGAAACTTGGTGGTGTTGTGACGACCCAAACCATGCAAGTGAGAATGAATCGAAATAAGCCTTGTATTCGATGAAAACTAGCTATGGAAGAGAGAGAGTTCTTTCCGTTCCCAATATGCACAACCCAATGCACATGCAATTTTATTTCTTTTCAAAATGATAGAAAGAAGTAAAATATGTACCCAAAGCAATGAAAAATTTCTTCATATGAGCACCAAACGTAATGATTCTAATCCATTTCCTATCTTTTCACACTTGAAAAAGACACATCCAAGCTACGGAAAGAAAGATTCGACAAACGTTTCCAATTAGATGGAAGGCAAAGAAAAGAACTCAACAATTCTATCTTTAACTCAAATGTACACGAATCTGAAACAAGCCTTTCTTCTTCTTATGAATTTGAGACCAAGAATTGCAAATGATCAAATTAAATTAAGAAGAACATATATTTTTTCCAGTTTTGTGAATATAGCAAAATAGTGACAAAACCAAGCTTCTCTTTGGACTAAAGCGGAGACAAGGAATCAATCTTTCCCAACAATCATTAGATAGGATGTAAAGAAAATAGGATGCCAAGCAATCCACACACACCAAACCAAAAAATGATCTAAAAACCTTAATATGGGTCAAAACCACTGTAGGATGCACGATTCATGGCCCCCCCCGGCCATGAGGGGGAATGTTTTTTTCAAAAATAGAACCCACTTCACTTAAAAATGCAAGCAAAACACCAGTGTTTACTCAAAGGGCCAACATGGATCCAAATCTCGAAAAGACCCAAAAATAACCAAACAAACCAAATAAAAACACTTTCCAGGAACTAGCACGGGCCTGCAGGAAACCGGGGAGCAGTATTGATAGATTACCATGCTCTAGATAGTGGTTCATGTGCGGTACTGATAGACTACCATGCTCTAGACAGTGGTTAAGGCACAGCATTGATAAACTACTGTGCTCTAGATAGTGGTTAAGGCGCGGTACTGATAGACTACCGCATGCTAGACAGTGGTTAAGGGGCGGTACTACCTCTCTGTAGGCAGTTACGGGGGTGCGGTAGTATGTGAATAGGAGGAAAGAGGCAGAATTTTGAGAAAATATTTTGACTTTTCAAGGGTTTTCAAACCCAGAAGACTTACTAATCTGTAACAGAAGTCTAATGCAGAGAATAGGGAAGTGAATGGGGGTAAAAGAACCTAATTCTTACAATCAATGAGTGAAATTGAAAGCAAACTTCACAAGCAAATAAAATGTATTCAATGCATCCCCAGTATGGTCGCTAGTTTTTGTTGTAGATATTTCTCCCTACGGATAGGTAGAAACTCTCTTAGGATAAAGCAGGACGCACTGACTATATGCTAAGAAAAAAGGAAACAAATGCTACCTTGAGTTCATGAACTAATCTTCACAACAAGATTAAATGCATTCAAAAGAGATGAAAGACATAACTCACCTTCCAATTCGACGTTTGTCCCGCTTCTAGTTCTTGATCCCGAAGCTCCAATGTAGAACTTGTTGAGATCAAACAAACGACAAGCATGCAATATTCCAAATACCTTGAAGCAAAGGTTAAGTTCAAATCTAAAATAGATACATTTCATATCAAAGATTTGTACAATACACATGAAATGGGAAAAACAAGACAAGTTATCTTTTATTACAAACTTGAAGAGTGCTTACAAAGGTTGCTTGATATCCAAGCCAATCCTCCAGCTCCAAGTGATTCCTCTAGCTATCTCTGTAGAAGTCTGAAGATCATAGGTTTGATTCCCCAAAAGTCCTCCCTTTGGCCCATGGAAAGCTTCTCTCTTATAGAATGTGGGAAGATTAACCAATAAGAGAGAAGTGTGGATCTATGGAGGGTTTAGTGGATCAGGCCAGGTAAACAAAGAAGGAGTTAGGATCGAACCAAAGATGGTAATCCCAACAAAATCTCCTCGAAGGTCGAAATCCCAAAATCCAAGGAAAAAAGGCTAATTTTAGACTATCGCGCCCCTATAACTGAGCATAACGTGGTAGTACCACGCCCCAGAGAAGGAGAAACACGGGGTAGTGCTGACTACTGCGCCCCTATAGATGTGTAGGGAGCGGTAGTGCTCACAAACAGGGATAAGTTGGGCTGGAAGATGGCAGAAAAAGGTTTTGCTTTCAACGTTCAGTTAGTGTTTTTCAGTCTTAATGTTCAAATGATCTTTAAGGGAAACTATCGTTTAGGTCAGTAATGCAAGGATGTGACAGTAATATGTAATGTGTAATATTGAGGTATAACAGTTGCACTTATTGTACTTCTTCTAGAATTTTTGAAAGTACATTTTTAAAGCAAGCAATCAATAACTTGGATAGGATATTAGGTTTTCTTCTAGTTTAGAAACACACCTAATAGATTAAGTAGGATTGTGGAGGTAGGGAGTTGTGATTTAAATCCTCAATGATCACTCAGACTTGTCAAAACATAGGTGTCATTCATTTAGGGATAAAATACACTTTTGTACAATGTGAACCGAGAAGCTCCACTAACAATGGAGTCAAGAACGAGGTCATGTGAGGTTGTGTAGAGGAGATACCCCTATGATATTCAATTGAACATCTATCAGGATTGGTGCGCATACAGGGATTCATTAGTACCTTTGGTTCTTTTGAGTTTCGGGCTTTGTTACCCTTCCCATGCACATCGATTCGACTTGCAATTTCCCCCTCGGACTCTCTCTATAAATTTGGTAGCCCTATCATCCTTTCTTTATGGCTCTACATAGGTGATGATGGAAGGATATTTCCATTACACCAGCTAGGACAGATCCAGGAGGAAATCCCTTGCAACTCTTTGGGAAGGCAGTTGGTGATTCAAATGCTTGGCCCCATCATGCCTGTATTGTGGACCGCATGTAACTATTCTTCATCCCTTCACTAGTTTTTTTGGGAAGTCATCATCCCAGACACTCCTTTGGAAGGTTAGATGTTTACGTGTTTGACATATTTCATGAAGTTTTTAGTGTGTGATGTTTGATTTTATTTTTTGTATATTTTATTCTTAGTGTATTTTGTGAGCCATAGCGGCTGATGAACCTCTGTGAAGATACAGAAGGATTCAAGGACAATATTCTGAATGGAGAGAAGTCCCTACACCAAGGTGAAGAATGGATTATCCTGATCTACCCCCTCGAAGAGCAGAATAGGAAAACCAGGAACATCAAACAGAACAACCAGTAGAAGAAAAAAATTCTAGGTTAGGTGATTCTGAGAGACCTTCCGACGAAGGACACTTTAGAAATACTAAGGATCAGTTGCATAACTATCCTAGAGTCCATCTCCTCATATTGAAGAAAATTTAAGTCCCATTGAAATTGCTCAGATAACTAGTATCAACGTTCCTAACCCATTGTCTATGAAGTTTAATATGGAAAATAGAGAAAAATTATTTACTTTAGGGGACATGTCTACTCCAGCTAGTACTTTCCCTATAGGAGGAGTCACTTTTAATACACAATCCACAATAGGATCAGGTTGGTTTCCCCCAAATTTGATGGTGCTTACTTGTACTAGTTTGTTAACTCAAGTGAGCTCAAACCCTTTCTCTTTTGGATTCCCTTTGTCAATTTTTCAACCTATAACTACCACTATCCCTCCTAGTTCAACATTGAACATTGCTTAAGGAAGTGGCCTATTTATCCCTTTCCATACTATCCCTCCCTTCAATGGAAAAATGTCTATTTCTAACCCACCCTTCACTGGAGTTATTTCTAATTCCACTCTACCCCAATCAAGCTTACCTTTCCAATTTTTTGGAGGTATGAGTTCTGGTCACCCCTTTGGATTCAATGTGTCTCAAAGTAATCATATTATACGAGGTACCATCATTGGATGTGCATGGGGGAAGCCTGCCACTCAAGGAAGTATCCCTTTGTATGGGGTGGGAGGTTCTAATATGACTAATCCTGTTATGAAAAATGTCAACAAGGTATCCAACCTTTTGGAGGGATGGGAGGGACTTTTGGAACAGTTAATCCTTCATTTCAACACCACTTTGGTAATAAATTTGGACAACACACTCCACCTTTCACTAATCCTAGAAATCCATATATTCTAGGACAACCGCATGCTAACACCAACCAATGGGTAGCTAATGCTCTCGGAACTTTAAACCCAACAGCTAGACCTCGTTTAGCCTTTTTGGAAAATTTGAATTTGCTAGACCGATCGAAATTAATGAATGATTCGATCCTTCATGATCCAAATTGGCCTCACATTCCAAACAAATATCCTTCAGACATCCCAAAGTTTGAAGGTAAGACTGGTAAACATACCAGGGACCATGTCACTACCTTTCATTTGTGGTGTTCCTCCAACTCGTTGAATGACGATTCTATATGGTTGAGACTCTTTCAGAGTACCTTAACCAGTGTAGCAGTCAAATGGTATATTGAATTGTCATCTTCTACTTATCATTGTTTTATGATTTAGCGACAGTATTTCTTAACCATTTTCAACTTCATGTCCAGTATGATGTCGGCATAGAAATTTTGTCTACATTTAGGTAGAATAACGCCACTCACATTTCTAACCACATTCAAGAGTGGAGAATATGGAAAAGGATGATCAAGGCTGAGATACCTTAGGATTTATTATTAGATTGGTTTTTTAAATCACTTCTACCTTACATCTCCAAAGATGTTTCTACTTCAAGGGTTACAACAAAAGAGGAATCCATTCTTAGAGCCTAGCAGTTAGACTTGATTTAATCTCATTCTGGGATTATTATTATATGAAATTATTGATGGTGTGCTTAGATCAAACACTGATATTACAAAACCTATCCCGACACCTCATGTTGATGGAGTGATTGGTGTAGTTGAGAACAATCTAGTTAGCCCGGGTACCAACTTTTCAAGTCAAAACTCACCAAAAAATGGTCAAATTAACACACAAAACCTTAAACCCAACCCTCCTTCAGATGTTTGTCAGTACATAACTCTCAAGGAAACCAACATCCCAGAGGGAAAAAAAACAAGAAAAATAAAAATGGGAATAAGGGGACAAGTAATGAAAACAATAATAACAATAATGTTGGTGGGGCTAATGAAAAAGCTCAGATGAAATTATGTTTCTTGTAATACAAGGAGGATCATAAACTTACAAATGCCCTAAGATGGAAATGGCAAAAAATCTCTTAGCTGGTGCTCATCAAAACCCTGCAACCTCCCAAGGGGGAAAATAGGGAGCCTCCTCTCAAGGGGGATGTTTAGGACCATGAGCCATTTTCATGTGTGAATGGGAATTGTATCTCCAGACTAGGAACAAGAATTATGAAACTAATTCATTTGGATCAAAAGGTAAGGAACCTATTTATGCTAATAGTTACAACTATTTGTATATAGAGAATCATCGTAACGACACTTAGCATCGAATATCGAAAGAGTTTATTAAGAATGTAGCATTTAATCCTAATGCACATGCTGCAAAAAATAATAGAATAGTTGAATATTTGGCATAGGATCCATGTGTGATCTCTACACTTGAGGTCTTGCAGAGTTGTCACACTCAAAAGAAGACCTTACTTTCAGCTTTAGGGGCTCTCGATCATGCACATAGTCATGTGGTCACTTTCAATTCTAATAATCAGAAGCCTCGTTTACCCTACAATGATGCTTTTCATATTCAATTTATATATAGAAATATTAAAATCCATCGGACAGTGGTGGATGAGGGTGCTTCAACATGCATTATTTCTTTATCATGCTGGAAGGATTTAGGATCACCTGACGCAGTTCCTCCAGTCACCATGTTAAAATATTTTGAAGTCCATCTTTTTAAACCTCATGGGATTATACTGGATTTTCATACAGATATGGGGGGAAAAGTAGTTAAAGTGGATGTGGAAATGGTTGATTCCCCACTTGATTACAATTTATTAATAGGGATAAATTGGACTAAATCTATGATGGTAGTAGTGTCTTCGATATTTTATGTCACCAAGTTTTCACATGAAGCAAATATTGTAACAATTGACCAACTACCATTAATCAGTAATGAGTTCAATCAGGATTACGGATCCAATATTCCTTTAGTTACCCATTCCATGAGGAATTTTGAAAACATTGGTGTGGGGATGTATCCTTCATTAATGGGAAATTTTAATCTTCCTCCCCCTGATTTGCAGGCTAATGCATCACCAGTGCACACAATTTCAATATTTGTCACACCTTCCATCAATAAGGAGTCTCAATTTAAGTCTTCGAACTTTAAGAACCCTTGGAAGTGTTTAGCCTCTGAATTTGAGTGTACTCAGTTCAACCAAACTTTATATCCCTTGAGTCCAATTGCTACTAAGAAGAATCATCTCAGTTCATGCTTACCTTCTCAGGACTTAGTCCTGGAAATTGACCAGGTGATACCTCCATCTAAATGTTTAGATATGTGTTCTATCTGGGATGATATACTTCCTTTTGATGATGTTCTCCTAGAGTCTATAATGCAATATGCCATTCATTTGGATGTTGATCCAGCTGCAGTTATGTCCAACCCTGGTTTGAATTTAGAGTCTGATCTTACCAATGTTGAGTCTTTGGACTCTCCCATAGACCCGCAAATCAGTTTTCCTGCTGAGTTTGATTCTCCTTCTTGAATTTTCAAATATCGTGATGATGAATTTGTTCCTGTGGTTTCCATCATGTCCTTCAAATTTGATCTTCATTCTGATGTTGATCTTGTTGATTGTAAGTCCTCAGAATTTGGTACTATAGAGCCTCCTTCGAATAACTCTACCTTAATTATTCCTTTTGTCGATAATAGTGAAGTTGAAAGTATTTTTACCAAAGCGACTTGTATCGGATCTTTCTTTACTCATTTTTTAGATATGATCTTGGTACTAATGTTTCTTGGATATAGGATTCTTAGTTGGACTCATACTTGCTTACTAGTCCTTTGTGACACTTTGTTCAATCGCTAGGTATATTCGACATCTTGCATACAGGTTTAGGCCTCCCCATTGTTATAATGCATTTGAACCTTTTTCTATATGATTTCACCATAGGTTCAAACCTATTGATGCCTCGAAATTTGTAGCATCAATCAGTTAGGGATTCTCCCCAGTAAGCAATCCCAATCAAATTGCTCACCATTTGGTGTGGGGAATTCATCTGGTTAACGGTTCCAACTACCGTGTTAGGTTTAAAGATTTGTTTATTTTACCGATTGTGGCCCGATCCACCGTTTATATATTTTGTATTTAATATGATATGCATGTGCCCTAGCCTAAATGCATGCGTTAAACGAATCTATTCTAAGCTAAAAAAAACTAAATTAACCTATCCTTGCAAGGAGAAACATTTAAAATCATGAGTAATAAACTGAAAGTAACCTTTACTGGTCAAAACAAATAGCCATTAAATCCCAGAAAAGCATTTTTAGCGAAATATAGATGATATCAAAGACAACTCTGATTATATTAAAACATTTCGTCACTCATAATGTACAGAAATTTTGCTAAGAAGTAAAATCATTCACAACAGAGAATTAATTCACATAAGCCATGAAAGATCTCACTAAATGTTTATAGAAACTATCGAAATAGTTCAGCAAATATTCATCACAAACTCAAAGCAAAACAATGCACCAGCTTCCACAGGTCCAAATTGTTTCTCAATTCATGTAGTTGAAGTAGTTCATATACGCAAGAAGAAATTCTTGAACCTGCCAAAGTTCCTTTCCATTCCCTTCTAATTAGCTATATATAGCTTTACAAAATGTGCTAGGAGCTGCCACCTGTACCCTAACTATTCAGATTCCTTCAATTTGTCTTGTAGTGTTTAAATTACAACCAAAAAACCCAGAAATATTACAAAAATCAAATGAACGTGGCAGGTTCAAATGTCACTTTAATAATTAGAATATATGATGGCTATAAATTGAAAAATAAAAAGACATTTCATTTATGGGCTGATGCCCTTTGCTGATTCGTGCACTTCTGTCAAATTCGACACTCCTGTTGGGGCTTGCGCTTCTGGTGTTGCTGGTAATCCTACTAAAATTGACCCTTCTGTTTCTCTTACTGATACTTGAAGAGCTTTTGCTATATGCTTGGCCCAAATACTGGTCTCTTTTATGATGTTTTTTGCGTCAAGGGGGAGCATGGTTTTCAGTGAAACCTCATGCTTGGCCAGTTCTTCTTCAAGATTAGTGACTTCCATCATTGTAGCTTGGAGACTTTCACTTAGGATATGTGTGCGAATTGCAGCCTGGCTAATCCAATCATGAAGATCCTCAACGGTTAGTACATCTATCTTCTTTACATAATCTATTTCAGCATTCAACCCATCCTTTAGATCAGACAAACGTTGGGCTTTGTCTGGGAACTCCTCTATAGTTTGAGGAATTTTCACCTGGAACTCTTCATGGGTGGTTCGCATATTCAGATACAAATTCCCACACTGTTCAAGTGTATCCAAGGCCACTTCGTTCAAACTTACTCCAAAATTATGGAAAAACTCCAAGAGGCGGATATCTGCTTTGAAACCAGAGATAGACTTGAGAGGGAGTCTTTTCGGGAATCCTGACCTTCCTTCTCTCCATTCCATTTGCCTATGAATGTCTTCACTAATGCGTGCGTATTTGTTTCTACCCCTAGTGGCTTCAACATTTATTACTTTGATTATGGCCACCACTTGCTTTAACTTGCAAACCTCCTCCGTCATGAGTCCTTGGATATCGTATGTCTTCCTCATAATTTCACAAGCTTGTGCATGAAAGGGACCCAGGTCGCCAACCTTGTTGGTTGCAAGTTCTAATTGTTGTTCTAGCAGTTCTTCCTTTTCTTCCAGCTTCTCAACGTTATCCTTTAAGTCATCAATTTGTTGAGCAGTATCAAACTTTTCGGATTCCAACTATAGGATATGGCTTTCAAGGTTTCCCTTCTTTATCTCCAGGGTTCTCATTTGTATTACAAAAGCTCTCTTTTCAGCTTCTAGATGCTGAAATATTCTATTGAGTTCTTCCTTTTCTGAGACAAGGGTGTCACACTTTTCCACCATTAAATTTGAATAATTTTTTTCTTTGACCAGAACTTCCTACAGATGGTTGGCTCTATCCTTCTCTGATTCAAACTTGTCTGTTAATATGTTGACATTGTTGGTGGTTGCTAGAACAATGGACACATAAATAGATTCCATGAGTTGGGGGTCATGTTGGGTACCTTGCTTGACTGTGGTTTCATGCCTGGTGACGATATCTGGTTGAAAAGGCCTCTTCATCCTAGTCACCATTTCTTTAACAATGGATTTCCTCTTTTTGTTATAAGTGAACTATCCCATTGGGACACCTTGCTATTCTTGGATGGTGTAAACAAGACGAGTGGAAGGTTTCTTATGGGGGAATTCATATCCACATCTTGTATGCTTGGGATTTTGGGGTCAGCATCCTCTTTGGATTTATTTTTTTCTGCTTCTTTTCTTTGTGCCTCTTCCTACTACTCCCTTCTTAGTGTGTCATCTTCTTCCTGCTTCACATTTCTTTCCAATCTAATCCTCTCTTCTTCTTGAATCCTCTTTGCTTCAGCTTCAGCTGATTGGGCTCTTAAAGTCTCTTCTTCTTAGAGTGTATCCTCTTTTTCCTTGTTGATCCTTTTCTCAGCTTCCTCTTGGATTTTCTTGGCTTGTTCCTAGAGTCTTTGTTATTCTCTAGAGAGAGCCTTAGCAGTATCTAAGGTACCCTCTTCTTGTTGTTGATCTATTTTCTTCATGTTGGCTGCTTTCTTGGGCAGACCCGGGTTTTAATGAAGCGCAGCAACAAAACCCCTTGGCGCACTGGCCCTCTCGGCAACGAGCTGCGCGGCAGCTCGAGGTCTCACCCGAAGTGGCTATGGGGGGGTTAAGGAATCAGGTTTCCTTAACCGGGGTGACGCGGAGATAGCTTTTCCTTGAATGGTTCCTGCAAAATCGGCGGTCGGACCTTCCCGCAGGCCGCTCGGCGCAGCTGCGCGGGTCCCTTCCTTGGCAGGTCTACTGCGCAGATTCTCCTTTCTATCGCAGCAGGCAACTATTTCTTGGGTCGACGCGCGAAACACTTTCTCGCCCTTCGCATCTAGCGCAGTAACGCAGTCTGCTCTCGCCGCAGCGACTGTGCGTTACTACCTCTTTAGTACTTAAGATACTTATAGTTATCAAGGGATCTTTCCAACTCGCTCAAACAGTCACAAAGATAAGACAGAAGTCTTGCATACACAAATACTGAACTCGAAATAGTTATCATTCACACAAACATTATAACAAGAAGATATAAGTGAAGCTCATCTCCTCGAGGAAAACCACGTCCTCAGGAGTTTATATTAACCAGAAAATGATAGAGTTATACAATATGCTGCGCACACAGCTGCAGCCTTAGAACTTACAGGAAACTCCACGCACACAGCTGGGAGCCCTTTTCTCAAGCTTGTCTCCTCTCTATGGAGATTACAAAGGCACAGACGTCGACTCAGACTGTCTGGCAACTCAGGGATTAGCTCCTCGGCTATCCGATTTCCTCTCTCTAGTTCTACACACCAGGTAGAAATTACAGTGAAGGATAATCAACACATGATCTATCCCTTTAGACTGGCTCTCTAACAGTCTAGCATCTAACTCTCTAACTCTCCAAAAAGGGAGGAACTGAAGGAAGGGAGGAAGAACCCTCTACCCATTACAGTGATTCATCTATATAGGTAGCCATGACGGTCACACCTTTACAAAACTGTGGGTCTTTCCCAACAGTGATTCCCAAAAACCCTAACCACGCACATGGCTAGGTGTACTGTAGGCGCCGCTTGCAGTCACGTCGCCGCTTCCTGCAGGCTCCATGAATTCCGGCGCAGATTGTGGGTATGGGCGATCGTCCTTCGCCTTCAATGCTCTGGTCCGTTGCTCCTCCTTGATCCGAGCAACCATAACTTCTGTACTAAGCCTTTAAATGAGGGTAGCTAAGCCCTCTACTCCATCACCTTATTTATTATGGTAGCTGAGCCACCTTCATTCTTCGATGACGTGCGCGCGAGCTCCGCAATTTCCGGTCCGTGATCTGCGCTGAGATCATCCATCTGGCACCGTACTGCGCACCGTCTCCTTCTTACCCAAAACTTAGTGCTTGTCCCAAAATTAGCACTTTCCTTCCATACTCGTGCTTTTTCCCAAAATTCGCAGCTTTTACTATAGCTGCGACCTTGGCCCCAACAGGCCCCCAACACTCACTTGTGGCTCGCCCTCGAGCCACTCGCACTAGCGCGTGGTCTTTGAATTTGCGCATCTGCGTTTGCTTGAGTCTCCGCGAATGTTTTCTGCCATTTCACAATAGCGGAGTCCAATTCCTCAATACACTGATCGGCTGTTTGTACTGTTTCTGCGGTTGTTTCTTCTTTAGTGAGTGTATCAATGATCTCTTGAGACTCGGCAATTTCTTTGATTTTTGTCTCAATCTGGCCAACAATTTCAGCATACTCATCCATGAATGGCTGAATGCTGTTGGTGAGCTTCTCATCTTCAGTTCTGAGCTTGTGCAGTTGCTGCTGCATTTTGCGCACTTCGCCCATTTTCTTCATCTTTGGCAAGCCTGTTAAGGACTTGGCTTCTTCATTCAGAACAGTGAGGGACTGTTCTGCAGCTTGCACCTGTTCTGATAGTCCCACTTTAAAAGGGAGGTTCACAAGCTCTGTCCAAGCTTCCATAGCCTGGTTCATCAGGTTCTTGGCTTCCTGTACTCGACCTTTCATTCGTGTGGAAGCTCTGCTCAATGCTTCAAACTGTACCTGCGCATCATCTGTAAGATGCGCAGCAACGCGAGCTTCTAGCTCAGCGATCTGGGTTTTATGGCCTTCTGCCATAGCAGCTATTTCTTGCTCCAGGGTTTTCGCCCTTTCGCCAATAATTTGAACTTTTGCAACCAGAGGGAGGTCTGGTTGAATCTCGCAAGCCGGCAGTTCCTGAGCAATCTCTTCTATTGCGTTTCTGATGCCGGTGTCTTGCGCCTCATAGAGTGCAAGCTTCGCAGAGATATTCTTATGACTTTCCTTCAGCTCTATCTCCTGCGATTGCAGTCGTTGGTTTGCCTGGAAAGTAGAGAGCTCTCTAGCTCTCAACTCAAGAGAAACTTTCTCCTGTACTAGCTGTAGAGTTTCTATAGGAATCATAGACAAATTAATTTCTACAGGTCCAACTGTGCTTACCTGCAGTTCAGCTAGGGGATCTGGAAGTGTCATGCTGGTAGGCGGAATATGCACGACAGTGTGCCTTTCTGTGAGTTCTTCAACTCGCTCGCCAGTTGGGATTTCTTGTGGCACCTGCGAAGTAGATGCTGGCGCATGGGTCTGCGCAATCCTTCCTGCGAGACCTTTTAGTTCTACAAATTGTAATTCTAGAGCACCTCGGATGTGAGCATGCATGTTCCGCATCTCACGAAATTGCTCTTTCAAATATTTGTCGACCTCCGAGGGAATGGCCTCAGTGGGATGCGACACTTTCTGCTTCTTTGTGGCTGGTTCTGTTGAGCCTTCGTCGCTTCTTTGCTCAGGGGCTTCCTTGCCCTTATCTTTTTCTTGCGCAGCGGCGGGTGGCATCGCAGGTGCGATGTCAGCTGATGCTCTCCATTCGTCCGACCAAGACTTAATGGTTTCTTCGACATCTTCTGTGGTCATCCTGTAAAGACCTAGCGCCCAGTCACCTGGAATGTCGCAAGGCCGAAGGTAGAGTTGATGGATGTCGGCAGTAAAAGCCAACTTCCCGTCATACAATGTGGCTGTCTCCGCGCTCAGCCTTGGCATATCTTGTATGGTATCGCAGAGGAGATAGTAATACTCACAAAAAACAGCGCGATTCATCTTGCGCTTCGCGGGATTAGGGGAATCCCAGAGGTTGATGTAGCGCATGCCGGCAACCTCTCCTGCGCGGCGTGGACGGAACTGAGTATTCGGGGGCTCCTTCCACCCGACGAGAGCACATAGAATTAAAAGCCATGAAAAATGGAATGATTGGCCTGCATTGTCCTGCACATTCAGGCAATCAGCCAAAAAAGAATTCAGCAGGAAGAGAGACCAGTTGTACTGTTCTCCCTCCGCAGCTGCGATAGCGAGCTCTACGACAGCTCCAGTAACTTCTTTTGGTCGGCACTTGGTGAGAAGTCTGCCTGCAAGCAGACTTCCTGTGAAGCGAAGTGCCTCATCTTCTACGGTCGTGAGGTCATAAGCCCGACCTCCTCTTGTCAAGTTATATTTCTGGACCAGCTTTGCAGCTAATTTTCGGTCCTTCTCTTTTCCCGCAAAATGGATATTGGGATCCTTACCAACCTTAGATAGGCCGGTGATACGGTGTATCAAGTCAACATTTAGATCAATTGGCCTCCCGAGCCAAAGGTAACCTCCATGAACGCAGGATAGCAGTGTTTTAACGACTGCGTTCACTTCATTGCTACGCCCAAAGTGCGGTAGCTTCAACAAATTCAAGAGTCCAGGGCGCTCAAGATTTGCTGCAAATCCCTTCGGGATAAACTCATCAACGTTTCTGGTGGGATTATGGACGATATCCAAATATCGGTCCAACTGAAACTGAGGATATGTCTTATAGTCTCCAAGGTTAAAATCAGAGAATTTAACCAGTGGAATGTTTCCCAATAGTTGGCCTTCTACCCGCACACTAGCCGGTAGTGGCGGTAGCGGAATTGGATACTTTGCATTCTTCAGAATCTGGACATCCGGCGCATCGTCTGGACGCGGTGGAAGGTAGTTCACCATAGACGCGAGCGGTTCTGGAACAGGTTCCTCCGGCTGCTGCTGAGATGCTCTTGTGCCTGGAGATGTTCTGGGATCAGTAGCACCAGGGTGTACGTAGGCCGACGGCGTCACCGGAGTGGCCATGCCGAAATCTAAGCCTCGGCGTAGAAATTGACGAATAACTTCTTCAGTCGATAAATTCTCCGTTGTGAACCAATGTAAATAACAAGACTCTGGACAGCAAATGGCGGAACTGCGTAGGGTATAGACTCTGAAAACAAGGGAAAATAGTCTGCACACTCGGCTCTGAAAACAATAGTGCAGATCTTCAAAGACAACTTATGCAACTCGAGACAGTAACCCAAAATTGATACAAGTGTGAGGTATTTATAGCCAGCGGGGTTAGTAAATGCGACCAAGTGGGGTTACGTAGCTATAGGCGGCTACAGATGAGTTGACAACACGCTATCCTCCTTGCCGTAGCGGTGCATTTAGTGTGATTGACGGGTTCTGACAGCCTTCCGGGAGAAGCTAATGGTTTCGGCGCCTGAGTTAAATGCAAATCTTTCGGAGATTAAGCCGAATCCGTCAGAACGGGTAGAATTAAATAGCGGCCTTATCCTTCATTTATTCAAACGCGGCTACATAACTGCTGTAATTCAAAATTTTCCGGCGGGTCATTTCAACTTAGGAAACTGTGCCTCTAGGGGTCCACAACAAAACTCTTTTCAGCGGCAAATTATGAAAGGGGACTTCGCAAGAGCGATAGTCCAATGGTCCATAAAGCAAAACTTCGCCAGAGCGGACCGCTAAGCTTTGTTCAAGCAATTTTTATTCAGGATGCGCGGATATTTCAAGGAACTGCGCAGGAAGCTGGAAACTGAGGGTGTGTCGCAGCTTCCGTGTAGACTAAATGCGATGTCTCTTTCAACTACACTGGGCATCTGCATTCCTGAGTACTATATTATGTCGACAGGGCGGAGTGGCCGTCGCAATAAAGCTTAAGCCGACTCCCGTTTATCATTGTAGGTAGTAGTTCTCCATTCAGCTTCGCAAGCTGAACTGCGCCTCCGTCTGTTATTTTTATTACCTGAAAAGGACCTAACCAATGCACACGAAACTTGCCTGGAAACTTGATGAATTTACTATCATAAAGGAGTACCAAGTCTCCTTCTTCAAAGTGCTTATGCCGAATGTGCCTGTCATGCCAAGCTTTCTGTCTTGCCTTCTGTACCTGTTGATGAAATCCGGCCATAAGTCTGTCTTCTTCTAAAGAAAGCAGTTGCGAAAGTCTTTCATTCATAGTGTCAGGATCTGCCATTTCTGTAATTTGCGCAATTCGGAGACTGGGAACAATGTATTCCATGGGCATAACTGCTTCTTGTCCATACACCAAGCTGAAAGGTGTGTGACCTGTTAATTTCTTGCAAGTGGTTCTGTAAGCCCATAATACAGCTGTGACTCTAAGGTCCCAATCATCTCTTTGTTGATTACAGATCTTCGTCAGGGCATTCTCAAGGATCTTATTGAATGCTTCCACCGTACCATTAGCTTGAGGATGGTAGGGTGTACTCTTATGGTGATTAATTTGAAATTCTTCAGTAAGGGCCTCTATAGTCTCATTGAGGAAATGTGTACCTTGATCACTCATGAGGATCACTGGGCATCCAAACCTAGTGATAATGTTCTCGAAAATGAACTGCGCGGCAGTAGCAGCGTCGCAGTTCTTAACTGGCTTCGCCTCAGCCCATCGGGTGAGGTACTCAGTAGCTGTAATGATATATCTTGCGCCAGTTCTTTTTCCTGGTGGGTTAATAGGTCCTACAAAGTCAATGGCCCATTTATCAAAAGCACGCAGTGTGATCTGGGGTCTTAGCGGCATTTCATCTCTCCTTGAGGGTTTTCCTGTGCGCTGGCACACATCGCAACATTTACAGAATTCCTTAGTATCCTTGTGCAATGTCGGCCACCAAAGTCCTGCGGCTAATATTTTCTGCGCAGTCGGCTTTCCTGCGAAATGGCCTCCTGCGGTACCTGAATGTGCTTCTGCGATGATAGAGCTCTTTTCATGTGGTAAGATACATCTGCGCAAAATTTCGTCAGGGCCCAACTTATAAAGCTGGCCTGCTATCAAAGTGAAGTCTGCGGCTCGAACAACAAGTTGCTTCTTTTGCTGGATTGTAAACTCAGCCGGCGCTTGTCCGGTAGTGAGAAAGTTAAGAATATCAGAATAATATTCGTCTGCTGCTTGGATATAAAACAACTGTGCGTCAGGCAGATTGTCCTCCAGACTCGTAGGTTCCTCTCCTGACTCTATTCTGGATAGATGGTCAGGCCCTGCATTCAATCTGCCTGGCTTTACAATAACCTCAAAATCATACTCTTGAAAGAGTAGTAGCCATCTGCAAATTCTGCCTCCTAAGACTGGTTTATTGACCAAATATTTCAAAGCAGAATGATCAGTATACATTTTAAAGTGAGCTCCTAACAGGTAGTGTCTGAATTTCTGTAGGGCATACACCATGGCTAGTCCTTCCCTTTCTGTAGTGGTGTAATTCTTCTCAGCTGTAGATAACTTTCTGCTGGAGTAAGCAATTGGGTGGTCAATACTTCCTTCTCCAGACTGTGTAAGCACGATTCCCAATGCTATGGAAGAAGCATCAACATGAACATGAAAAGGTTTTCTCCAATCCGGGAAAACTAGAATAGGTGCTGTGATCATCTTTTCTTTAAGTGTGTCCAAGCTCTGTTGGCATTCCTCTGTCCATTGGAACTTCGAATCCTTCTTCAGCAATCTTTCCATAGGCGCTGTGATCCTTGCATATCCTTTGATGAATTTTCTGTAGTATCCTGTATGTCCCAATGTAGTGCGCAATTGCTTAACTGAGTTGGGCGCAGGTAAATTAGCAATGATGGCAACCTTCGCAGGATCCATCAAGAGTCCTTGTCTGCATACAATATGTCCCAACAAAATACCAAAGGGCGTACAGAATATACATTTTTTCAAGTTAAGGGAAATCTGATGCTGTCTACATTTTTCTAGCATCATACGCAGATTCGCAATATGGTTCTTTAGTAAACCAAATACAGTCCAGTCATCAAAATAGACTTCTAAAAACTTGTGGATAAATTCTTTAAAAACAGCAACAACAACTCTAGAGAAGATAGCAGGTGCGTTTTTAAGACCAAAGGGCATTACCGTGTACTGGAATGAGCCCCATTCAGTTGCAAAAGTAGTCTTGTGGCGGTCATCCGGATGGATTCTAATCTGATGATATCCCGAAAATCCATCAGTGAAAGAGTAAGCCTCTTGTCCTCCAACATTATCAAGTACTTCATCTGTGAAAGGAGTGGGAAATGGGTCATGCGCTGATGCATCATTGAGTTTGCGCAAGTCGACACAAATTCTTATTTCACCTTTCGTTTTCTTTTCTTGGACCACCATAGGACTAATCCAATCGCTTTCCTCTACTGGCTCAATAATACCTGCTGCAAGCATCTTATCAATTTCTTCTTTGACTTTTTCTTTGTAGCGCGGGTTCAACCTGTATGGGCGCTGCTTTACTGGCTTGGCGTCTGGTTTCAGAGGTATGCGCATCACTCCTAAGTCTCCTAGGATGCCTTTCATTTCTGTGAACTTGGTAGGAAAGATATCCTGGTAATCACGTAATAAATCTGAAACATGCGCAACGGTTTCATCATCCCAATAATCTCCTATAGAAGCAAACTTTGGGTCAGCTTCTGTGCCAATGTTAACTTTCTTGAGCTTGACGTGTTCTGCGATGGCAGGAATATCAAGCTCAGGACCTTCAATATTGCGTGTCCCTTCTGATTCTGGGATATTGAGGTTGCGAGGATCGTCCTCCTCATCTTCGGCGGTAAAGTTATAACATTCCAGGGCATGCTCCATCTGAACAGCCCAATCTGGTTGGGAATATTCTGTTACTAGACCTGGTTCAAATACCTTCTTTTTAATACACTTCAGAGCCTGATCAATGCTTGGATGCTCTGACTCAAAGCTGAATGTAAGTTGAAAACTTTCTATCATAAGAGCCCAAGTAAGAGTGCCTTTGCGCAATTCTATTTCAGTATACCAATTCCTTGGAATTGTATCTAATGTGTGGATGAATTGGTGAACCCATTCATCTTCCGGAATATCTGACCATTGCTGAATACATGCTTCAATGTGTGACCTGGGGTCACTCTGTCCTTCATATTTGCGTAGCGCTTCGGCTGTGGTGTCCTGAAATCTGCGCAGTATCAATCTGCGACAGTCTTTCCATGTATGAATATTCTCCTTGTGCGCAATCCACCATCTTGCGGGTGTAGCGCGCAATGCTATATCCAGTGCCTGGATGCGCTGTGGTTCTGGAAGCTTTTGTTCATATTCCTGTATGAATTTAGTTACTTTGGTTAGACCATCAAAAGTTGGAGTGTCAGTTAATTCTGTGCCAATCCATCGAATGGATTTAGTCATCATGGCGCAACGTCTTGCAGAAACCTCATGTAGACGATTCTGCCAATTTTCCAATCCTGCATCTGAATCTGATGTGCACGAGCTATCACATCGCCAGCTGATATGGCCGTCTGCTGTGGGGTTGACATAGTCACTGTGGTTAGTGGTCATCTGATACAGGCTTTCCATGTGGCGCGCTTCCTCTTCTGCGCGAATAGGTTCTATATATCTTGGTCCTTGAATAGGATCAAGAGGTGCGATGACCCTGATCTGGTCATCCTCAAAGGTCATCTGTCTTTTCTTCAGGTTAATGACAGCCAAATTATCAAGTGCCCAGTCTATTCCTAACAGCGCTGGGTATGGTCTACTATCATCCATAATTTTGATTACTTCAAAATCTGCAGAGCTTCTTACTCCTTCAATATCAATAGGTACATTGGGTAATCTGCCCAATGGAGAGACTCGTTGCTGATTTGCGAGTCTTAGCTGGATAGGGGATCTTGTAAGCTGAGGGCTTCCCATCTGTTCCCATGTCTGCATAGTGAGAACATTGGCTTCTGAGCCCAAATCTAACATGACTTCGTCCATTTCAAATGCTCCAATCTGCGCTGTGAGCCTCATCTCTTTTCCTGTTCTAATGTGACTCCTAATCTGGTGAACAGCACGCTGTGGTGTGTTCGTCGAAGCAGAGTGTTGGCACCGATCCAACAGGTGTTGGAGTTCTAGAGTTGCTTGTTCATTGCGCAACAATTTTAAACATTGTCGCAGAAACGCATGAACACTGCCTAGGGCATGCTCCTTATCGTCGTCAGGTCTTCCAGCTGTAGTGGCCTGTTCTTGTACCAAGTTGTCTTGTCTTAGCACTTGCGATCTACTATTGTTCTGCGGAATTGCGGTAGAACTTGAAGCTCTCGGATCTGAGAAATACTCTTGAGCTTGCTTAAATGCTTCTTTTTGCTTCTGTAGGTTAAGTGGGGCTGGTTTAATGTTAGCGCGGCGCACCCATTGCGTCGCTTGCTTTCCCGTTCCCATCTCTTGCGCACCAGTTGTAGCTCCACTGCGTGTCACTATATTAACTGTAGGGTCTGGTTCTCTTTTTTCGGCTCCAATCAACTGGATATTCTGATTGACCTGTGGTGTCTTTGCTTGCATCTTAGCCTGTAACTGAGGGCATTCTTCGATGATATGGTCAGAAGATTTACAATATCTGCAGAGGGTTGTAGGATTTTGGCAATCCCTAGCAAAATGACCTTGTTCTCCGCAATTATAGCAAGTGATCTGTCCTCTTCCACGACCCAAATTTGTTGTGCGTCCGCGTCCTCTGTAATTTGCTGCTCGGGCGTCCCGAGATTGGTCATAAGGTGGACCTGCTGTGGGTCCTTGTGTCTCTGCTTGTACCCTATAAACATCATGCTTTCTTTCTATCATAAGATCATATGCTCTACAATTGTTCTCATCATGACCTACTGATTTACAGAAATTACAATATAGATTCTTTGGAGTTTGTACATATTTCTGAAGTAAGTGGCATTCTTGTGGTCTATGACCTCTAGTTCTGCAGATTTCACACCAAGGCCCTTGTGCCTGTGGTAAAGGATTAGGTGCTCCAGTTGCAATGTAGTCTATGAAAATAGGACAATGGTCGTTTGAATGACCTTGGGCTTTACATTTTGTACACCAAATTTCTTCCTTAATCTCCTTGCCTTTCTTAATATCATGCACTTGCAAGGTTAAGTTTGCTAATTGGTTCTGTAAATGCGCAACATCGTTGCTTGTTCCTGCAATTGGCGAAGCTTCTAGTTTCATAGCCATTTCTAGAGCTTGTTCCTGAGTATTGAGATTCTGTTGCATAAGAGGAAGTCTAATGTGTGGGAGCAGCGCAGCAATGAACCATTCTTTATGTTGCTGTGGTGCAAACTCGAAGCTTACTTGATCTATCAAAGCTTTGAACTTCTGGTCAAAATCCCATACTGATTCTGTAGGTAACTGTTTGATGTCTTTGAGCTCTGTTATACACTGTGATTCTGACTTAGGTTTCTTGAATTCTCTAATCATGGCATTTCTTACCTCAGCAAGCGTCCTATTCTGTGCTGCTGAGTATTTCATGAACCAAGTCAAGGCTCTTTCTCTTAGTGTGGTTGCTAACTGAACCAGTTTAACAGCATCATCATTAATTTGCTTAATTGTCCAAATGGCTTCACATAAGAACCAGTGCTGCTCAGGGTCCTCTATCCCTGTTCCTCTAAAAGTTGGTAGTTTCATGTCATCACCCATCCTTCTTGCACGGGTTTGAGGTGGAGGTACTGTAGCAGTGCCTCCGGGATGGTTAAACAAAGGTGGTACAGAGGTACTAGAAGTAGCGTGTGGGCTACTCGAAGGTGTTACTGTAGGATTATACTGAGCTCCGTCTGGTTTTTGCGGTGTAAAGGGGTAATACGGGATATGAGCACTCCCCTGTCTTTCTATATGGCTTGCTCTAGGGACTTGGCGATTGTCTGGGCTAGACTCAAAAGGATATTGGTCAAGGCCTACTTTATATCGTTTTCCACTACGAGTGCAACCAATAACTTCAGGATCACTATCAGAATCTACGGACATTACTTGACTATGCTATTCATCAGAAGCAATACATAGCTTTCCTTTTTCATACAGAAGCATTTTAATCCATAAGTTCAGAGAATTTAAGAACTTACCTCTGTGTACTTGGAAGAAACTCCTCTCAGCTTCACTGAAACTCTTTCTTGTATCGACTGCAAATTCGGTAATAAAACCTTCCAGTAGACTATTCAACCAAAAGTCTACTGCGCGGGACACAGGATTGTCTATCCGCTTCACAATACTAGCTAGCTCAGGCGTCCACGTGACGGGTCGATCAACATGCAGCGTAGGTCTAGAATCTGCTAACTTGGCTATCCAAGCGTGTAACTCCAATGCAAACGTAACAAAGAAAATTTCGTAAAGGTCAGCATAAATATACTTCTGTAACCAATCTTCTGTTTGAAGCGTAGGGCTTCTATTTTCTTGTTCAGCAAACTCTTTAGCCTTTAAATCAAACCAGTCTCCAATTTCCTTAGTTGTAGGGTTCCAGTAACACATTTGGAACCATTTGTTGGTCACTAGGCAACGGAACCATTTGTTGGCTCCAACAGTATCTCACACGTTGCTGAAAGAACAAGTCTCATTCGCGCGGCAACGGAACCATTTGTTGCACTGTTCTATCTCGCGCGTCGCCAAAATAACAAGTCTCATTCGCGCGGCAACGGAACCATTTGTTAGCTGAGCAACAAGGTTCAGAGCAACGGAAGTGACGTGATCAAAAAGTCATGAGGCAACGGAACCATTTGTTAGCTGTTCAACAAGGTTCAGAGCAACGGAAGTGACGTGATCAAAAAGTCATGAGGCAACGGAACCATTTGTTGGCTGCTTTCTTGGGCAGACCCGGGTTTTAATGAAGCGCAGCAACAAAACCCCTTGGCGCACTGGCCCTCTCGGCAACGAGCTGCGCGGCAGCTCGAGGTCTCACCCGAAGTGGCTATGGGGGGGTTAAGGAATCAGGTTTCCTTAACCGGGGTGACGCGGAGATAGATTTTCCTTGAATGGTTCCTGCAAAATCGGCGGTCGGACCTTCCCGCAGGCCGCTCGGCGCAGCTGCGCGGGTCCCTTCCTTGGCAGGTCTACTGCGCAGATTCTCCTTTCTATCGCAGCAGGCAACTATTTCTTGGGTCGACGCGCGAAACACTTTCTCGCCCTTCGCATCTAGCGCAGTAACGCAGTCTGCTCTCGCCGCAGCGACTGTGCGTTACTACCTCTTTAGTACTTAAGATACTTATAGTTATCAAGGGATCTTTCCAACTCGCTCAAACAGTCACAAAGATAAGACAGAAGTCTTGCATACACAAATACTGAACTCGAAATAGTTATCATTCACACAAACATTATAACAAGAAGATATAAGTGAAGCTCATCTCCTCGAGGAAAACCACGTCCTCAGGAGTTTATATTAACCAGAAAATGATAGAGTTATACAATATGCTGCGCACACAGCTGCAGCCTTAGAACTTACAGGAAACTCCACGCACACAGCTGGGAGCCCTTTTCTCAAGCTTGTCTCCTCTCTATGGAGATTACAAAGGCACAGACGTCGACTCAGACTGTCTGGCAACTCAGGGATTAGCTCCTCGGCTATCCGATTTCCTCTCTCTAGTTCTACACACCAGGTAGAAATTACAGTGAAGGATAATCAACACATGATCTATCCCTTTAGACTGGCTCTCTAACAGTCTAGCATCTAACTCTCTAACTCTCCAAAAAGGGAGGAACTGAAGGAAGGGAGGAAGAACCCTCTACCCATTACAGTGATTCATCTATATAGGTAGCCATGACGGTCACACCTTTACAAAACTGTGGGCCTTTCCCAACAGTGATTCCCAAAAACCCTAACCACGCACATGGCTAGGTGTACTGTAGGCGCCGCTTGCAGTCACGTCGCCGCTTCCTGCAGGCTCCATGAATTCCGGCGCAGATTGTGGGTATGGGCGATCGTCCTTCGCCTTCAATGCTCTGGTCCGTTGCTCCTCCTTGATCCGAGCAACCATAACTTCTGTACTAAGCCTTTAAATGAGGGTAGCTAAGCCCTCTACTCCATCACCTTATTTATTATGGTAGCTGAGCCACCTTCATTCTTCGATGACGTGCGCGCGAGCTCCGCAATTTCCGGTCCGTGATCTGCGCTGAGATCATCCATCTGGCACCGTACTGCGCACCGTCTCCTTCTTACCCAAAACTTAGTGCTTGTCCCAAAATTAGCACTTTCCTTCCATACTCGTGCTTTTTCCCAAAATTCGCAGCTTTTACTATAGCTGCGACCTTGGCCCCAACACTTCACAACATTAGAGCTCGAGCTGGCTCCTCCTTTGCTAAGTTGACAAATCCGTAGCTCGGTCATATTGCTAACCCCTCTATATTCTTCTTTGTCTTCATCATAGTAGTTAGCATATTCAAAGGGAGTGGAAATTTCTTTGCAATGTTGTGCAAATTTTCCTTGCAAACCGTTCCAGTGAAAAATCCTTTCCTCGAAATGAAAAATTCTAAGATCTGTGACAAAATCTTCTACTGTCGTGATTTTTGAAAATTTGTAAGCCCCAACATAAAATGGTAAAGACGGGAAGGAAGCCTTCTTTTCCTTGTAGAAGGTACTTCCAATTCCATCAATGAATACCTGTCTTACCATATCCTTGTGGACTATATAGTCCGTGGCATACCTAGGTAGGATATACGGGGGTTTGGAGCCTCCGTACATTCTTACGTAGGTACCTTCTGGAAAGAAATAGAAATCACCGTATTTATCCAAAACCTCCATGGCGTTCTCAGATAGGCAGTTAGGTTCCTCATTAAACATTAATTCATATAGGGGCATGATAAACTCTTCACAAATGAGTTTGTAATGCCTTTTGTAATTTTGAGCCCAAAAGACTTTGTAGGCAATGAATATTGAACTATCAACCGAGTTCCACATGCATCCCAGCTTGGGAAAGGGGCATTTCGCCATAATACAATCTACTAAGTAAGATGCCATATAACATTCTGCCTGCTTTTCCACTAACCCTTGTTTTGCAGCAATTATAGCTGATGACAAGCTGTTTGATAGAATATCAGCCCAATTGAAAATTGTCTGTTTGAACACTACATAGTGGAGATGGGAACCCATTGCAGCATGAACATCATCCCATCTGGTCATCTAAAAATTATGCTCAACATGAGAGCGATCAATTTGAAAGGGGCCCTCAGATTTTGAACTTCGTATTCCTCACTATCCCTTTTTCTGATTTGTTTACCCAAAATTAGCAGCTTCTTAGCCATCTCCAGATTAACCATTTGAATCTCTTCCAACCATGCATCATCAAGGCGCTGCTATGCTTTGGGAAACTTGTAAGCCGTTGAGATATAAGATGGGTGAAATGAGGCAAAAGGTTTTCCTTTGTTGTCTACTATAACTCTTGTCTCGGTGTTCGCATGCTGCAAAATCCATCCAATTACTTCCGAGCATGGGAAGAGCTCTGGACGTGTGGCTACCTTGGATATACAAGAGTTTCTGATGTTTTGATATAAATATTCTTCCTCAAGAAGAGCTTCAGGGAAGTCTTGATCTCTTATCATACGGTATACGTCTCACTAATTTACTTCTGGAGGCACGGCTGTGGTGCACTTGGTATCCTAGATTGTAGTTTCTACTCTTGTGCTTTTGTCAGTTGCCTTTGAATTTCTCTTGCCAACTTTAGCCATTTTTGAAAAATCCTGTAGGCATTGTTGAGATATTGTAACTTCAAAGAATATTATATTTGTACTTTATTATTCTGGAGATGTTTCATTCCTCCGTGAAGATCTTATTGTATATCCGGAGATGTTTATTCCTCCATCGGAATGTGGTAACTTGGGTTATTAGACTTCCCTAGTGGGGGTCGGCCCTGTATGTGTTATGTGGGTCAAAGGGTTATTAGACCACCCTAGAGGGGTCGGCCCAGTCAATTGTAGTGGGGTATTTAACCCATTGGTTAAATACGAGCCTACATGTTCTGTGTAAAAGACAATTCGGAGTAGTGTATAAATAGAGGAGGTGTATTCCTCATTAGACACACACTCACTCACTTGAGAGTGGCGCACTTGTGGAGGAGAGGTCTGCTATGGAGGAGGAGATTATGCTTAGGGTTTTCATCTTTGTATATTGCTGTTCATCTATATTGAGGAAGATTTGCTGGGTTTTCTACCCCATGAGGGTTTCCCAGGATAAATTTGTGTCTCTTGTGTTTATCTTGTGCTTGTTGTTTCTTCAGTGATCCTGTAAATGCTATTAGTGTGAAATGGAATGTAATGCTTCTATTTTCTATCTTAGCATATTAAATATTAACATGGTATCAGAGCTAACCTGAAGGAAGGCAAGGTATGGCACTTACGACACTTGCTTTACTTATGACAATTTGAAGGTTAGGGTTTTATATAGAAAAAACCAGTCATCGTGGAACTTTCGCCATAAATCCATTTTGGTGAAGGTTCAGGATCAGAAACCTTTACAGGTTGTAGATAACATCTCTAGGTATCTTGTGTCCAAAGGGAACCCTCAAATTCTTTGTACTTTGTGAGTTATGATCAGTACAAGTCAGGGTTTCCGCCTCTTCCAGATCTCAGTCAAAAGAAGGTGACCTAGGAAAAAAGGTCATAACTTGGCATAGGAAGCTCCAAATGAGATTTCATAAAAAGTGACAGGTATTACACAGACTGTACTACCTCAAGAAACTTTTTCAGAGGCCGAAGCATAACCAGTGACACGTGGCATGCCGTACAAGTTTGCTCTTCTGTTTTATCCCATAAACAGGTCACATTGCGACACTTGGCATAACTTGGGCTAGGAAGCTCCAAATGCAATTTCATAATAAGTGACAGGTAGTACACAGACTCTTGTATCGTAGAAACCTTTTTTAGAATCTGAAGCTTAACCAATGACACGTGGCACGCCGTACAAGTTCGCTCTCCTGTTTTATCCCATAAACAGGTCACGTTGCGACATTTGGCATAACTCTCTCTCAGAAAATACAATTGAGGTCAGACCTGTTGTGTTGGAAAGATGACAGGTCAGGATACCACAGAAAACGTTTTCAGACCCTATGGAGCAAAAATTTCGGAGTTACAGCAGAAACAATTAGGTACATATTTCTGTCAAAACAGAATTATTTTTGGAGCACCTTCATTCATGGCTTCCAGAATTTAGGGTTTCGAAGAAAGTTAGAATTTTTGGAATAAGAATCCACGGCTGGAAGCGCCTCAGAAAAATAAGAGTTTAGAGCCTTGGATTGAACCTTTTGATTGGACAGAAGGTTGGGCTTCATCAAACCCTAGTTCGGGTTCCTGTCCATAAGATCCAGAAGTTTCGAAGGAAATTTTGAGGGGTCAAATTTTTGGAGATTTCAAAATTGAAGTATGCTAGTTTGATCAACTCGACAAGACACATCCTTCCATCCATTCAGAAGTGTGAAAGTCAGAGATTGAATTTTTAGGGTTTCTCTAGCAAACCCTAATCAAGCTCCAGATCAAGTTTCAGGGGGAGTTAAGGCTAAGGCCTTACATAAGAAGACTACAAGAAGTCTCGACAGGTATGACTTAAGGAGTTCAGGTATGTCTTGAAATATGATTCTTGATTAGGTTCATAATGTGTTTGTCTTCATATTATTTATTAGTAGAATCTTGATTAACGTTAGAATTGTCGTATCACCCTAGTAACAATATGAATGCATGTGAATGATCAAAGACATTCATTAATTAGGGCTATATGATTGTACTAATGCATTATGGTGTTGTGTGAGGTTGATGTTGTCTGCTAACAAGATACAGGTACATCACAAAAGACAAATCAAGTTCCATGACCGTGACCACATGAAGACAAAGAGTCATCCATAATCTTTGTTCTACTTACGAGGTATGTTGTACATAACTAAGCAGATCATGAGGATGACACTAGTGCACAATTGAGCATGCACAGTGGTACAGAATGAATAAAAGTTCAAAAGACATATAGAAGATCAAGCGGGAGGCAACCACACAAACATAAAAGATAAGTATTTGAGTTGTTATTTGAAATAGTAAATGATATTGCTTGTATGCATATTTGTATTCCTAGAATATATCATGCTGAGTGTAAACATTCATAGAGCATTGAAACAGTATAATACTAATATGCATATGATTGGTAAGTTGGACAAACATTCCATTGTTGGTTGTCTAGAATGAAACCTCTTTGCTGACAGCTGTGCACACTCTCGATAGTATGTTCTTGTAGAGATGGAAGGCATCTAGATAGACAATGTATGCATACAGAATATGGAAAAGTGTTGTGCCAAAGTATTGGTCAAAATAGTTGCATAACTATGTAAATGATATCTGTATGCATAATAGATTATCATGACAATATGATTTGATGATTATGAAGTATTACTATTCATGTACTTAATTTTGATTTGTAGGAAAGATCATGATGAATGATGAACACTGAACAAGCAATGGATGCTCAACAAAAGATTTACAAATCAAACACACTATAAAAGGCTTGTGTCTAGAAGATTCTCCTAGAAAGAGGAAGAGAATTATGATGAGATGTTTTCTCCAAGTGGCTAGATAAGACCATTCCCTTAATGGTGTAATTAAAGAAGAAGTGTGAATCAGGCTTTGTATGGGTTCCCAGGATCGATAATCAATTGATGAGCTTAATGATCACCATGGGTGATGTGGATCTCAACCTTTGCTACAAGGTTGAATATGTTTTCTATACATAGATGACATGGATGCAAGAAGGAACTCACCACAGAGTTTGAATGATATTGAGGCTCATATCAGTAGACCCATCTAACGAGAGATGGCACAGATAGATATGAAGAAGATCATTCAATGCAGAAATGAAAATGAAAGATCTCAGATTGATGCATTACTTCCTAGGTCTGGAAGTATGGCAAGGCTCAGAAAGAATCCTTCTCAACCAAGGAAAGTATGTTGAGAAATATTAAAAGGACTTGATGTGTTGGTATGGCCACTCTTGAAGTTGTTAGCAGATGACTCATCAGATTTAGTGGATAGAACTCTGTACAAACAAAATATTGAGTCATTGGTCAGATATATGCTTTGCTGTGAACACCTTGAGTCAGTATCTAGTGGAAACTAGATGTGTCTACTTGATAAGCTCCAAATCATGTGATGCGGTACCTAAAGGGATACAATAGACTTTGATCTATGTTATCTTGGAGATCATGACTTCAGATGGCTACATAGATGTTGATTGGGAAGGAAGTGTATCAGACATGAAGAGCACATCGAGAGGATGTTATTGTGTGGGATCAGCCATGATCTCGTGGTTGAGCAGGAAACAATCTACTGTGGTTCTTAGCACAAGCAGAATATATGGCTGCTTGCTCTGCTAATTGTGAAGCGGTATGGCTTCAAAATTGACTTAGAGATGGACCCAACTATGATCCTATGTGACAAACAGAGTTGTACCAAAATGGCAGAGAATCCAGTGTTCCATGATAAGTCAAAGCACATAGAGATATGACATTTCTCTATACAAGATATGGTTAATGTTTGAATTCGTAACAAGTTACCAATGCACTAACCAAACCTCTACCTCAAGTAAAGTTTTCCAAGACAAAGTTAATATAGTTAAGAAGGACCCTCCTCAAAAGGGGGAGTGATGTGATCACTTATGATAAGATTTCCCGCATCGACAGTGAGTTCAATGATGTGGATACCTATATTGGTGATGCCAACAGAGAGGTTGGTGGATGGTCCTTAGACAGGGTCTAAGGTGACAAGGAGATTGCATCATCCTTGAACACATGTTCTAAAGAGATTCGTAGACGTATGTCTTCGAGAATGAAGTCCTTGGTGGACATGATAGGATTTCATCATCCTCAAGAGAGCCATAGACGTATGTCTTCGAGAATGAAGTCCTTGGTGGACATGATAGGATTGCATCATCCTAAAGAGAGTCATAGACATATGTCTTCGAGAATGAAGTCCTTGGTGGACATGATAGGATTGCATCATCCTCAAGAGAGCCGTAGACATATGTCTTCGAGAATGAAGTCCTTAGTGGAGATGATAGGATTGCATCATCCTCAAGAGAGCCGTAGACGTATGTCTTCGAGAATGAATTCCTTGGTGGACATGATAGGATTGCATCATCCTCAAGAGATCCGTAGACATATGTCTTCGAGAATGAAGTCCTTAGTGGAGATGATAGGATTGCATCATCCTCAAGAGAGCCGTAGACGTATGTCTTCGAGAATGAATTCCTTGGTGGACATGATAGGATTGCATCATCCTCAAGAGATCCGTAGACATATGTCTTCGAGAATGAAGTCCTTAGTGGAGATGATAGGATTGCATCATCCTCAAGAGAGCCGTAGACGTATGTCTTCGAGAATGAATTCCTTGGTGGACATGATAGGATTGCATCATCCTCAAGAAAGCCATAGACATGATGTCTCCGATAATAAAGTTCTGAATGAACAGGTAGGGGATTGTATCTTCCGCGGACTGAGGTCCTAGAATTGAGCCATAGACTGGGTCTCCGATAATAAAGTCCATAATGAACAGGTAGGGGATTGTATCTTCCCCAGAATGAGGTCACAGAATTGAGCCATAGACATGATGTCTCCGATCATAAAGTCTTGAATGAACAGGTAGGGGATTGTATCTTCCCCGGACTGAGGTCCCAGAATTGAGCCGTAGACTGGGTCTCCGATAATGAAGTCCTGAATGAACAAGTAGGGGATTGTATCTTCCCCAGACTGCAGTCCCAGAATTGAGCTGTAGACTGGGTCTCCGATAATGAAGTCCTGAATGAACAGGTAGGGGATTGCATCTTCCCCGGACTGCGGTCCCAGAATTGAGCAGTAGACTGGGTCTCCGATAATGAAGTCCTGAATGAACAGGTAGGGGATTGCATCTTCCTCGAACTGCGGTCCCAGAATTGAGCCGTAGACTGGGTCTCCGATAATGAAGTCCTGAATGAACAGGTAGGGGATTGTATATTCCCTGGACTTTAGTCCCAGAATTGATCCGTAGATTGATGTCTCCGAAAAACTAAAGATAGGATTGCATCATCCATGAACTGGGTTCAAAATGTACGTGATGGATTACATCATCCCTAGACATGAGACTTGTCTTAAAGTGATAAGGATTGATCATCTTGGAACTTGATCTGGATTGTATCATCTATGGACCTATGTCCTAAAGAGAGCGGGATTGATCATCCTGTAATATGATCGTGTGTGTTGTAGGATATGCTGCTATGTATTAGTGAGAATACATGCTTTTGATAATAGATGTATTAGTTAGAATACATGCTATTGATGATAGATGTATTAGTGAGAATACATGCTATTGATGATAGATGTATTAGTGAGAATACATGCTTTTGATGATAGATGTATTAGTGAGAATACATGCTTTTGATAATAGATGTATTAGTGAGAATACATGCTATTGATGATAGATGTATTAGTGAGAATACATGTTTTTGATTATAGATGTATTAGTGAGAATACATGCTTTTGATAATAGATGTATTAGTGAGAATACATGCTTTTGATGACAGATGTATTATTAAGAATACATGCTTTTTGATTATATATGTATTAGTAAGAATACATGTTTTGATGATAGATGTATTGGTGTGGATACTAATATAGATGATCTAGAAGTTGTTGATCATGATGATCTAGATGATGTAGATCGAGATGATCCAGATGTTGTAGATCGAGATGATCCAGATGCTGTAGATCGTGATGATCCAAATGCTGTAGATCGTGATGATCTAGATGCTGTAGATCGACATGATCCAGATGCTGTACATCGAGATGATCCAGATGCTATAGATCAAGATGAACCAGATGCTGTAGATCGAGATGATCTAGATGTTGTAGATCGAGATGATCCAGATGCTGTAGATCGAGATGATCTAGATGCTATAGATCGTGATGATCCATATGCTGTAGATCGTGATGAACCAGATGTTGTAGATCGAGATGATGTGACGATGCTGATCGTGTTGATCTAGACGATGATGTTGATCATGTGATGACAATGCTGATGATCGTGTGATGACGATGCCGACGATCGTGAGGATTCAGATATTGATGCTGTTGTAGCTGTTTGAGTGCTACAGAATATAAAGACTCAGTACTGAAGATGTTGATGTTCCAGTATTGAAGATGTTCCAGTAACTGGTTGAGTTAGTGATGATGTTGAGAAAGCTTCCAATGATTTATAGATGTATCATGTATGATGTTGATGACTCCTTGCTCGTGCAGATGCTGTTATAATATCCTTCTCGTTAAGGGGGAATGTTGAGATATTGTAACTTCAAAGAATATTATATTTGTACTTTATTATTCCGAAGATGTTTCATTCCTCCGTGAAGATCTTATTGTATATCCGGAGATGTTTATTCCTCCGTCAGAATGTGGTAACTTGGGTTATTAGACTTCCCTAGTGGGGGTCGGCCCTGTATGTGTTATGTGGGTCGAAGGATTATTAGACCACCCTAGAGGGGTCGGCCCATTCAGTTGTAGTGGGGTATTTAACCCATTGGTTAAATACGATCCTACATGTTCTGTGTAAAAGAAAAGTCGGAGTAGTGTATAAATAGAGGAGGTGTATTCCTCATTAGACACACACTCACTCACTTGAGAGTGGCGCACTTGTGGAGGAGAGGTCTGCTATGGAGAAGGAGGAGCTTATTCTCAGGGTTTGCATCTTTGTATATTGTTGGTCATCTATATTGAGGAAGCTTTGCTGGGTTTTCTACCCGATGAGGGTTTCCCAGGATAAATCTGTGTCTCTTGTGTTTATGCTGTGCTTGTTGTTTCTTCAGTGATCCTGTATATGCTATTATTGTGAAATGGAATGTAATGCTGCTATTTTTTGTCTTAGCATATTAAATCTTAACAGGCATACGATGCAACGTCAATAATTCAAATTTATCATTTTGTTCATACGATTGAGGTCTAAATACAATTTAAAAGACTCTTCAGTTTAAACATTTACATCACATGCTATGCAAAACTAAAATTGCTTCAGTAGGGAACTATTTTACACTTATGAAGAATAAGGGATACGCAATTCATAATGACAAACCGTAAGCATAAATCAATTTTGAGTACTACGTCCCAAAGTGAAAAACAATGTAAACTTTCACAGTTGGGTAAGAATACCGATCCATTTCATGTAAGGGTGATTGGGGCTAGTCTGGAGATTACAAAAAATGACGGCTTAATGGGTGTTCAGGGTCCCGGGGATACTCACTTTCATACGATAACCGGACTTTGGTGCATTGAAATGGAAAAAAGACATGGGTTGCTCTGGCCATGGTTAAACTACACAACTTGACATGAATAGGAAAACATAAATATAACCATGCACATAACATTCACCTTATCTACACAATATAGTCCATGAGGCTTGATAGGGTACTTACCTATTGAAAGACGATGGTAGGTAGGCATTGGTACCATGACGGAACCAGTGAGCTTGTTGTCGCAGGTGTTTGCAACCTTGAATGGAAACGGAGTAAGAGATCTGACCAATGGAAACAATGAAAACCCAATGGGGTTCAGACCCTATATTTATAAAACTGATACCTATGAGTTATTAAAAGGGTGGTTGCAGGCCATTAAAATGGGGTTAAAGAAACATATGAATGGGTCAAATCGACCTTTTTCTTAATAAATGCGACTGCCAAAAGTTGGAAAGACTCAGTTAAGGTCTCCGTCTCCTGCAGAAAGAAAGGCTAAGTTTGCCCACCATTGCAGGAGAATTGTCCGAACTTTTCCACAAAGGGGAAGTGTACAGCTATGCAGTGGCCAATCTTAAGTGAGTTTACCCACCTTTGTGGAAAATTTATCCGTGTTCTCCCGAAAAAGTGCCACTCTACCTGCCGGTGCAGAAGAGTTTCGTGAATACCTTTGCTACTACAAGAAAGATAGATGAGTCTTTTCGCCGCTGTGACTTATTCATAAAAATCTGATCGCTTGCAAAAGATTTGGGCAAATTCTCCCACTATTGCGGAGAAACTTCGTGAATTTGTTCCGCCACGGGTCCACTTGATCAAAGGTTTCTCCTTTTCGGTGGTTTTAAGATAAGTTTCCCGAAGAGGCTTGACTTAGTCTTTTTATTCCACGGTTTCAGAAAGTTTGGACCAACTCTTCCATTGTTGCGGCAAGGTTAGCTCAGAGGTTCCATCGTTGCGGCTCAGAATCTTCAGTTTTACTTAGGCGAAAAAATGAAAAAACCTCAAAGAAAAATACTTTTCTTTAGGGAAACTAACTATGGAAAGGCTTTAATGTCCAAATATCCTTAGGAAAATTTCTTCTCAAAAACAAAGGAGGGGGCCCCCTATATTTTCAAAAAATCTAGGGGGGGATGTTGCAGCAACAACACCTCTTTAAGCTCTTTTCAGAATCCTTAATTAGGAAAAGATAGCTGAGTTAGCTTGTCTCTTTCATACTCGTTAAAGTACTTGAAATTTCATCTCTACATTATAATTTTAACCCGTTTCGGACCGTTTAGACTATGTACGAAAAAAGAAAACTCTAGTCCTACTTGGCTAGAATAGTTATATCTCGCATTGTTTTACCCTTTTTCGGGTGAGGAGACTAACTTTACAAAAAAGGACCCTTTGGATTCTTCTTTAGGATTTTTAGACTCTCTAAATATGAAAAAACTAGTGAGCATCTACCAAATCAAACTCAATGCAAAATCCACAAGAGGGTGTATAGAGTTCTTGTTTAAGTTTTTCAGACTCTTTAAATATGAAAACATCGGGGAGAATGAACAGATATGGGATTGATATTAAAATCCATGGATCAGTATTTTATCGAGTACTATTTTATCTTGTCTTCAAACTCATAAAACAATGAAGAAAGTGTTGAGTTTCCCTTCCATGGACTCATAAAATTACACATGGTTGGATACTTATCAAGCATTCTTTAGTTCTTTCTCAAGCTCATTAAAAAATGAAAAAGGTACTTAAAAGGAGAAAAGGGAAGGGAATAGTGTCAAATATATTTTTATGTAATGGCTACAAGTCAATTATGTCCTTGAACAAAGCACCTGTTTTGAATTCTCTCAAACAAGTTGGGTTCTAGTTTTGGCCTTAGGATAAACCTAATCTTAATTTTTTTACTCCTCTGATTAGTTACTCTTCCAATCATATGGAGAATCTATTAATGTATCCTACATTGCAGATTTATATCATGGTCCCTTGTGTTCAAAGTTTCCTAAGTCATTACTGTGTCATGCTCATTGTTCAAGGATAAAACTTGTGTCAGCCATTCTTTAGTTTCCTTGACCTCATGTGTCGGTCATTCCCTGGTGTTAGTAGGTATCATCATGTATTCAGTCCTACTCCAAACCAGATCAACATTTGATTCTTCCTCGTGTTGGATGATGGATAATTCTTTAAGGCGTTGGATGATGGAGAATTCCTTAAGTCCTCCCTTCCAATGTACTTCTTCCCATCAACTTCAACTCATTTTTCTCTAGGAATGAAGTTTAGAGTTTTCGGTAGTACCTTGGGGATTGTAGTCATCATTGGAAATTTCCCTCTCCATTGAATTATGGTAATACATCAATGTCTCTTCATTGATGGATTCTTCAAGTGTTCGACTAAGATCCCTTATTCACAATTGTAAGAATGTGTTAGGTACCTTGGGTCCCATTTTCATTATTGGTGGGTTCCCTCACATTTGTTAATAGTTTACATCGATGACTGGTAATCAAATGATATCATCCATGTTTGACATCAACTCATTTATTCGCATGGTTAGGATTCATACCTTAAGATGGTTTGGATTGAAGACCTTGGGCCTATAATAGCATCATCATATTTTTTTATTTCCCAAGCTGCGCAAGACTGAGCCACATTCATTTTTGGCTCTTGAAGAGACATAGATCCAGTTTTTTCACTATGACTATGTTCTTCCGTTTTGACATAGATCCACCTTTGTATTTTTGTGGCTATGTTCATACTTATGTTTCTCATGGATCCACACTTGTATTCTAGTGGCCATGATATATAAATCAAGTATACTTATGTATTGTATCAACATTTTATCCTCTTGGAGGTCATGCTTCACCATTTGAACATGGATATTTATCCCAGGGTTGAGATTGTCTGACATTTTCCTTTCTTTTAGGTACTTCGTTTGAGACTACGATTCTTGGTTTCTCTGGTTTCCTCGGCTCCATGACCCAACCCTTTATTATTTATAATGTATTTTGGGCATCATATTACCCTCTGACCTCATACATTAGGGGGCATCTGTTATAGCAAAATTTGGCACTTCTCCGTATGTGATGACACTTACATCTTTGGGTCGCATGACGACATTTCATGAGATTACTGTGAGTCACACAAAAGTAAATTTGGGATGGGAGAGTCATATTTGGGACTTTAGAAAGATGGAATTACCTAATTCATGTCCCATGTGATAGTTAGGAACCTTAGGAACATTTTTGGAGACCAAAAATCCTCCTGAAAACCCCCCAAAAAGGTTGTTTTTTACCATTTTTTCCCAAAGATGCTGGTGGAAGGTTCTTCACCTGCATGTAACTTGATAGTTGTCAATTTTTCACTAGCATTTCCTTTAAAAACATCAAAACAATATATAAAATCTTGAAATTTGGGTAGTTTTGGTCGTTTTGGAGCCTCCTCTTCTGGTTGTAACTACTTTCTCTCGAACCTATCTTCTTTATTTGATACATAAGACAGGGAGAGGGGACCATGAATTGGAATCAAGCCCATTATAGTGTTATTCTAGAGGAATTTGGACTCATATCCCGCTCACTTGTGCCTTAGTTTCTTATAAACCTTAGAACATCTAATCAAAGGTTGGGATCCTTGGAGAAGAGGATCAAGAGACCTTGAATATTGGTCTCATGAAGTTTTATTCTTGAAGGAAGGTATAATTTGATGTACTTGATTCATTCATTAATAACAATTGGACATTCTTCCCTTTCCAAATAGTGTTCATGTATGTTTCAGATGTGATTACAATTTGATATTTTATTCTCTTATAAATGCCAATATTTTATTTCTAGTCAAATTGGTTTGAGCAAGGTTCGTTTGAATGGTTTTGTAGGTTGTTGCATTGGAGAGAAAGAGGAAGACTCAAAAGAGAGGCTTGGATCAACCTTTTGAATAAGGTACACATCCTCTTAAACCATAATATTTTAATTAAACGTTGCATTTGTAGAACTTTGAATGTCTATCTTTTACCCCAGTACATTGGTAGTCTCACCCCATCTATAGGAATTTTCCCCTAACAACAGGTGCTAAGAGATTATTGTTTCAACAACAGAAGAAAGAAAATCCTGAGAAAAGCTCCAAAAGGCACTATTTAAGGTGAATTTCAAGTTGGGATAGCCCCAAACCAAGTTATATGGAAGCAGGAAACTGATTATCCTCAAAGGGAAGGAATAGAAGTTCTTGCAATGATGGGAGCCTTTGTTGGAGCTAACTTTGACTCTATGTCTACTCTCAAATGAGCACTGGAAGAATAAAAGGCCAAGAATTTGGAATTTCAAGCTAAAAAAGATTACATCCACCTATGTTTGACTAAACAGATAGAAGACCTTAAATCCCATCATGATTCAATGGTACAAAGCCTACAAGTTCAAATTCAACAGTTAACACAACAAAAGACAATTTCAGATGCTACAGTAACTAAGCAAGCTACTAGATTGGATGATCTTAAGATGCAGGTTTTAAAAACTAAAAGTCTCAAATGCCTTTTGTGATTTTTTTAAGTTAACTATGCAAGAATTTATAGATAAAGCTAATTCCTATAATAACCAATTGAGACAGACTCAAACTTTATATTTCCAAGGTCTTAATGAGGTTCAAGATGACTTCAATTCCTTTGAGCATCTATCAGATATTCTTGTTGATCACTTTGATAGGTAGAAAAGGGAACATTCATCTTATGAGCAATTGTGTGAATGGAAATCTCATTTGAAAAATGTTCCACAAACGTTGCCTCGTTTGGACTCAGACAAATTGATAAGAACCCTAATTTCAATTAAGTCTTGGGGACTTTTTTGTGATGAGGTGGATCATATGATTGAGCAGGGGTAGAAAATTTGTGCTAGGCAATGGATGTTGACAAATAATAACATGGAAAGTGTTAACACTTAGAAAATCCCCTCGGATGCAAAGAGGAATCCCAAGGTAAATACAAACCTACTTTAGATTGTATTCTAACCTATACAACCAGAGAGGGCTCTCTCTTAAATTTGTAAAGAATGAAAATACTCAAAATATTTCAGCGACGAGAACACACAGAGGTCAAACTCTACAATGGAATATGTTTTTGTTGTTTAAGGGGATTGGTCAGACAAGTTGGAGAAAGAAACTATTGGGAAATGGAGTCAAATCCAAGTGATGATTAATGGCAGTGCTTTGCAATGAAATTCTTAACAAAGGCAGGTTAATTACTTTTTCAAAGTCAAAATGCTGGTTATCTGGTGATAAGGAAGAAGATGAGAACAGTCCATTAATGTAATGTCCCCATTTTGACTCCCTTTGCATTAAATCGTAAATGATGTAAATATTGTTATCTAATCATGGTGAGGAGCTCAAGGCCAAGGCCCCACCATTGATTTAGCGTTTTATGTATAGGCAATTAAAAAAAATAGATGCTTATGGTTCTTGTGCTAGATAGGCACAATGTAAATTAAGACATCATGTAAATACGAATTTTAATGAAAAACCCACAACTGGCTATGCAATGCAACAAAGAGATGGGGGCATGATTCTACAAGGAATAGGGAGGGAAATTATTCAAACCCTTGAGCCAATGGTGTTAATCCATGTGTCAATGAGAAAACCCATAAACCACCAACTACCCATTTTGGGTTATGGACCCAATCATTTAATACTTCCAGAAATTGGTTGAGGCAGTTAATGCCTTGGGAATGAAGAGGTATGGCAGCCAATTTCGTGCATGGGCGAGCCATCAACCTGGAAAAATGTACTTTTTATTCTGGGGCAAGAAAACACCCACGAAATGGTTCCCAAAGCCATTCTAAACCCATAGTCTTTCCTCTCTCACGTAGTCTGAACTACTGGGTCTTTCCTTCATCACATTTGTACCAATTTCCTGCATTTTTCCATAGGTGGGAGCTCGTTTTTGTGTTGCACAATGACTAGGAGAAAGGGAGTCATGTTTTGGGGGTTTATAGAGGTCGTTTCAGCCCTTGAAATGCATATAAACATTTTCTAAAAATGAACGGCTCTCCCAGGGTTTATTCCCCATCCACCAGTTCGTTTTGGTTTCCCACATTTTTCAGCACTTGTGTTTTGTTGTAGGGTGCATCCCTGTGTTGGTTGGAAATTATGAGCAAGAATTAGGAGTGGAAGTGGACCAGAATTGGCTTGATAAACCTAGTGAGGAGGTAACCTCTCAAGAGTATCAAAAGGGTTGGTTGCTCCTCTATGCGCACCTTGAAGAACACTAGAATGGAAGGTATGGCCCGAGGGACTGTGTATTAGTGAAGGGAATACTTCCTTGTGCCAGGTGTGTAGGTATTGTGGGGACCAAGCTAGATAGATCTTGCAGAGGGGGCCCATATCTCTATGGATGATCCCACTAGCTTAGCAATTCTTCCTTCCATTGCCTAATAGCCTGATAAACCCAACTGTAGCTTGGCTTGGTTGATTTGGTGTATCTTTGGGCTATGTGTGAGTCTGTTGTTCCCTGATTCCTTGTAGAGATCATGCCCAGCTCGGGGGTGGCAGTGTGTTGAGATACTGATGATCACAACTTACCTATGGCTGGGTGGAACGTTGTAGTTGCATAGCTAGTTGCTTGGGACTACTTTGTTATAATATAAGTACTCTCTTGTGTTAACTTCCCAATTATTTATTTGATGAATATTGTGAATGTATGATGGATGTGTTATTGGAATTACTTCCACTGTGTTTTCTTCTAATTATACATTTCCATATGTCTTTTTATATTATGTGAATGCTTATTTAAAAGTTTCATGGGCTAGATGCCCAGCCTTAGCATCACGTTCTCTCTATCATGCTAGTATGATGGGAGGGGACATTACAATTAATATGAGCATCTGAGGATGAATTCAATATCAATTTTAGAGGAAAACATGAATGCTTAGGCGCGATTAAACTGGAGCATGGTTAGCATGAATTCCAAATTAAGTAACATTTTCACCATAAGCATGAAAAAAGATAACAATATAGAAGAGGATAACAGGAAAAACACATTCACACAAAGAAGACAAAGGTATAGACCGTAAAATAAGTAACACAAGAATCTCTAATACAAACCTGCTTGGCTCTGCAATATTCTTATTAATTCTTTGAAAATAACTCAGCACCCAAAATGGGTCTCTCCTAAACTAAAAGTCAAACCCCCCCCCTTTTTACAATGCTGGCCTAATATCCTTTTTATAACATTTCTTTGAAGCAAAACCCTAACTAATTTGTAGCTAACCCAGTAAATATTTGGGTTTTCACTTTTACATTTTACTTTAGCCAAAATTGTACACATGTTTCCAGTAGTGCGATGATGTTATGCTCGTATTATGGAAATATGTTTCCAGTTGTTGATAGACATTTATGAAAAAAGAGATTCAAAATATCTTCAATTCTGTCTAACATCTTTTAATTGCCAGGTGTTCTACCACCTCATCTTTGACCTGCTAAACAAACAAACTGTGTGCCATCCTACCGAACCACGTCCACCTCAGTCTTTGTCTTGAGTACGAAGAGCCCCTATTCAATAACATCTTCTATGCATCCTTGTTGATCACGTTTCACAAGGTTTCCACAAATTTTCTTGTGACTTAAAGCATTATCACTGGTGCTCCCAGGATTTAATTTCAAACTGTCATTATAATTAGTTGTTTTTGTGTCTCCATCTAATGTTATGTTTTCCATGTTAGTAGTAACCGATGCAAATTTTTTGCATATGTGGTAACCAAACATCAGTCACCAATTTTCCAATTCACATGAGAGAAACAAAACAAGAATTTCAATTTCTTATGGTCCTGCTTAGCGTGTTCCTTGCAACCATTGAGCATTCTTGAAAACAGTAGATGAACTATCACGAACATGTCAACCATATTTTTGTTTTCAATGGTTCTTATAGTTTCTTCATTTGTGTATGATTCCCTACATAATGGGAATTGGTTAGAACTCAATGTCCATCAACAATAAACCCAGTGTTGTTCAAGCTAAATTGATGCTCACGCTACTATGGAAGAGAAAAATTTGGTTCTGTATGCACACAAAAAACTTTCACCACTGCATTCATAAATGGAGAACCCTTGACATCATCAGCCACTGTATCAATTCAATCCTATCTTCCCATGTCGATTTGTATGGAAGAGACTTTGTCATGGTGTGTCGTTTCCTCCATTATAAACTCCATTTTGATGTGAAAAGATAATGTCAGTTTCCTAAGCCATAACAAATGGTTTAAATATACCGCTTTCATCCTGTGAAATGAATAAAAAGTCACACGTATCACAGTGGTTTTCATTCCACACCACTTCTTAACTTTTAACCTCCAAGTGTTTTCTCCAGCGAAATGATCTCAAATCATTGATCTCTTCATCACTTTAATTTTGAGTCGTAGATTTCCATTGGTAGCTGGACTCTTCGACACCTGTGGCTTTAACCTAAACCATTGGTTTCCAACTATGTGCCTTCGCCCTCCCTCATATTTCTATTTGCACTAGAGTATCTACAAGAACATAGTCAATATCATCTTCCCTTTCTTGCCATTCCAATCACAATGATGACAACTAGCTTCCTTCTCAGGTTTTGGCTCTAGGAGGACATGACTGACTGTCATGGAAGGGGATGCTGTCAAGGACGTGGATGCCTCTGCACCATCTCTATTTTCAAAGTGATCCTGTAGAATATAGATACAAGCCTGTATATTTCATTTGAATTTTGGCTAAGGCTCTGATTTAAATATCATGGGATAATGTGCTTATTAACCAAATTCTTAGTCAAACGAAACATTGAATACATGTGAGCCACTTGAGAGTGATTTTGATGCATTGAGTTTGATTGACTCATAGGAACCCTTTCAACAACTGCTACATCCTTTGGACACCTGCACAGTTGCCCTGGCACTTGGCGTTGGGTTTGAACTGTGATTTATATATATTTTTTTACTTTATGGGACTTATCCCACATTCATCAAGTAGAGGAAACTTTTATTCTTTAAATATACCACTGCTTACATTGTTTATTCGATGAAATGAGCCCAAGTATATCCTTGGAAGCTTGGTGCTTGTGCGTTGGGCTTGTAACTTCTTGCTTGACTTTGTTATAAATGTTGATGTGGTAGGGGTTTGGTTGACACTTGAAATGGCTCTCGGTGTTGAGATTCATACTTGGAGATTGGGCTTGGCCCAATATTTTTGATAAAAATAGTCCTTAAACCCTGTAATAAACTCAAGAACAAAAAATTAGTTTAAAAATCCAAAATTAGCTTAAAAAGCCAAAATTTGACTTTAAAACTATTTTTAGCCCCGATTGCAAAAAACCTTCTTTCTTTTATCCATAGTTGCAATTTTTGCCAAAAATTATACTGTGCTAACAAATGGCTCCAACTGCGGATGTTATCCTCCCTGCAAGGTAGCAAAGAAACCCATAGACCGAGTGCTTGATCCATGGGATGATCCTAACACGAAAACTGCAACATGTAGCCCTTCCTCTGAAACTGAATGCAAACTGAAAACATAGGTTGAACCAAACTCTACAAATTTGTGTCAAAACTTGAAACTAAAAACTGAATCTATACTGAAACCAAACTTAAAAACTTTCCAAAGGCAATTCTCGCTATGTAGACCTTATTTAAGATGCATACCTACTTTGAGATGATCCATAACCTTTGATTATGTGAAATAAAAAAGCCAATGCAACCATACAAGTGTTTTGTCTACTTGTTTCATTCCTTGCACATTCTTCTTCAAAAAAAAAATAATCAATCTGCTTAATTTTTCAAAGAAGAACTTGGAAATGAATTTAGCAAAATCTGAAATTTTAAACCCACTTACTGTTTCCAAGCATGTTGCAAATGGATCTTGGAAGGAAAAGATGTTGTCCCCATAACACTGCACAAAACTATCATCATGAATCTGCTTCTCAACCACAACCTCTCTTGCTTAAAATCCCAACAGATAGATGCCACATGGAGGCTGAAAATATGCACTATAGTGTTGTGATGAAAACTCTATTGGAAAAGAATACACAACTGAATCTATCATTAGTTGATTAGTATCTATGTTTTCAACTGTATAATGATGCCATGCATGTTGAATGATTTCCGGTGATTGTTGAAATCTATTGTATCTCAATGAAGAGCATGCAACTAACTGTTCTGGGGAAACAATCTCATAATCACCATTTTACTCATCATATCTACGTCCACCCAATGATTCAAAAATGTCATCAATCAGAAAAATACTCGGAAAATCAACTTGCTCTTGAATAAAATGACTAGAAGAGTTCCTTTCATGACAATCTAAAGGTGAATACATGAAATAATCATTTTTGAGCTTCTCATAAGATGTATCTAGAATTGGATCAGTCTCTCCTTGTTTAACTAGTGGAACACAATTCTGTGAAAAATCATGAGCATTGAAAATTTCAAGAAAATGCATCATATTTTCAACTCTCTATTCAAATTTTAGACCTACTACCTTTTGCTCATGTTCACTGTCACATTCTTCAGGGTCCAACTGCTCTCTTTGAAACTGTTTCTCAAAATTCACATAGACTTGAAGATTGTCTTCAACCTCCTGGGCATCATTAAACATATGCTGTAAGGTGGAAGACCTTCTCTCCAAGAGAATATAAGAGAGATCTAGATGGAAGGCTTGGGCATACTGCAACTTGGCAAGACATTTAGGTGGTTGAATCTCTTCAGGCATCTTATAATAGAGACTACCAAATCTCTTATTGAAACTTGAAACAGTTTCATCTTGCATTCTCTTCATGGTATAAAATATGAAAGGAATTGATCCCAAGATTTTCTTCTACCCCAAAATATCAGAAAAGCATGAATTAACTCACTCCATGAGCTAATAGACTCAGGCAACAAATTCCTAAACCCCTGCTTGACCTCTCCTCGTAAAGATTGGGCAAAATTTCTCATGAGAACATCATCGTGTTCAATTTCGAAAAGGTCTACAAAATGCTCAAAAGACTGGAAATGTTTTTGAGCTGTAAGACTGCCATCTTCTCCATCAAAAATAGGGAGGTATCTATGGTATTTTGGATGATATTCGTGAAGAACAAGGGGTATCTTTAAAGGACTATATCTATGCTGAGATCTAGAAGGTAAAGGAGTATGTACAGGAGGAATGTCATCAGCCTTAATCTCATGGGGTTTTCAAGACTGATCATGGATCTTACATGATTCAAAAAAAGGAATCATATCAGCTCTAGGAATGAAAGAAGAAGGTATATCTAAAATATCTAATGAAGGATGTACAAAAGAAGTCCTCTCATGACTTAAGAAGTTTTAGCAAAACATAAACGTATTGATATGTACACATAAAGATAAAAAGAAGTCAATGCAAAAGAACAAGATATCTTTGAATAAATTTTTACTTAGATACTTGGACCTTAGTTCTTCCATGTTTCTGTCAACTGATCTTGTTCTCCAGTGGAGCCTGCAAATTGGATTGAACCATGAGTGGAGTCTCCAGGTGAATGATACATATCCTTCTTGATGTCTGACTGTTGTCCACCATTAGTAATCAGATATTAAACTTTGTCGTTCATGTTAGTTTTTCATCATTTAATTCAATATATCTAGGATATTAACTGAAAGAACAACATGTATAGCATATAAAGCATAAGAGACAAGAGACAAGAGACACAAAACATTTCACCGAGGAAAACTAAGAAGGTGAAAAACCCTGCAACTTCCTCAGAGATAGAATAAGTATCAATACAAGGATCACCGTGATCAAACCAAAGAGATAGATATCTTCAGCAGCATGCTTCTCCTCCACATGTGCACACTCCTCCTCTCTCTCACTAATGTGAAGTGAGTGAATGAAATAATGTGTCAAATGAGAGAGTCACACTCTCTATTTATACTTTTACTTTCACTTGACCTTTACTCAACTAGGTCAGCCCCAACTAAACAACTTAATATAAACTGACTCTGGTCTGACCCCACTAGGGTGGTCTAATAACCCTTTGACCCACACAACTCATACAGGGCCGACCCCAGCAAGGTGGTCTAATAACCCATCAAATATAAGTTGTGACACTTACAATAATACTTGCAACACTTGCAAATACAAATGACAACACTTCCAATCGGAGGAATAATACATCTCCGTTGGGGATACAATAAAGTACAAATGTAATACATAGAAGAATATCTTCCGATTACAAATACATCAACACTCCCTCTTAACTAGGAAGTTATTCTCTAGACACAGGTCATCAATACATATTGGTGCAAGTATTCAATTCTGGAGTTGGATCATCATCACTGGATCACGGAGCATCATCATCATCAATATTGCTGTACTCGACATCTCGATCACTGGGATATCTCTGAATTCTTCTTCTCATAGGAAATTCTACAGAGCCAACCCTTTTTCATGCTGGATGTAGGCCTAGCCTCCTACTTGCCATACTGTGGAATCCTCAAGACTTATTACATGCGTCACAAGGCCTCAAAAGAGCATCCCAGGATTGATTACGAGCTTACTACTCAACCTATCGGATCTCCCAGGGAAATATTATATGTGACCACCACAAAACCTTAAAGATCATCCCAGAACTAATTACGAACGTACTGCTCAACCTATCGGATCTCCCACATAAATATTACATGTGGTCACCACAAAACCTCGAAAGAGCATCCCAGGACTGATTACGAGCATACTGCTCAACCTATTGGATCTACCAAGGTAGTATTACATGTGGTTATGGAAAAACCTTGAAAGAGCATCCCAGGACTGATTACGAGCGTACTTCTCAACCTATCGGATCTCCCATGGAAATAATATATGCCATAGGACAAAACCTAGAAAGAACATCCCATGACTCATTACGAGTGTACTGCTCAACCTATCGGATCTCCCAGGGAAATATTATATGTCCTCCAAAAGAAAAACCTCAAAAGAGCATTTTCCAGATCTCCCAGGGAACTATTAGATGCCATAGGAAAAACCTCGCAAGAGTATCTGCAAATCTCCCAGGGAAAGATTATATGCTTATTTGCACAACCTGTCCATAGCCACAGAGTATCATCTTGATACTCATGATCATACTGATCATCATCATACCGTACACTATCCTGATGCACATCATCACATGATCAACCTGATCATCGTCATAGCATCATTCTGATGCATATCATCTAGAGCATCTTCCTAATACTCATCATCACCATATAATCAAACTTATCATACAATGTTGATGTATATGTAACTTCGGAATGTATTTCATATATGTATGTTGTATGTACTCCTATAGAGATAGTATTATTCCTCTATACGAAAGTGTCGTCATTTATATTGTAAATGTTGTAACTTATACTTGATGGGTTATTAGACCACCTTGTTGGGGTCGGCCCTGTATAAGTCATGTGGGTCAAAGGGTTATTAGACCACCCTATTAGGGGTTGGCCATGTGGGTCGAAGGGTTATTATACCACCCTATTGGGGGGTGGCCCAGTCAACATTATGTTATGTGGTTAAGTTTGAGCCTACATGATTTATGTAAAAGGCAAGTCAAGTTAAGTATAAATAGAGTGCAGGAGGCACTCTATTTGATAAATCACTTCTCACTCATGCACTCAAGGAGGAGTGGCGCACTTATGGAGGAGGAGGATCTGCTGCTAGGATATGTCTATCTCTTATGTTTGGGTTGTATCATTGCTCTATCTATCTCTGAGGAAGTTACTGGGGTTTTTCACCTTTATGGTTTTCCCCAAGTAAATCTTGTGTCTCTTGTGTGCTTGCATTATTGTCTCCATGATTGATATGTTGTAGATATGATGTACATGTTGTTCTCTTAGTTAAGATCCTATATCAGATTGAAGTAAATTCTGAAAATTTAACATGGTATCAGAGCTAGCCTGAATGAAGGCATGATATGGCATGTATGACACTTGTTGCACTTCCGATGCTAGGGCTTGATATAGCAAAAACCAATCATCCTAGCACTTTCGCTATAAATCCGTTTTGGTGAAGTTTTTGGATCTGAAATTTTTAAAGGTTGAAGATTAAATCCCCATGTACCTTGTGTCCAATGGAAAACTGCTAATTCGTTGTACTTTGTGATTTATGATCTGTACAATATAGGGTTTCTGCCTCTTCTAGATCTGAGTCAAAATCAGGTGACCTTGGAAAAAAGGTCATAATTTGGGATAGGAAGATCCAAATCAAATTTTTTAAAATGTGGCAGGTAGCACACAGACTGTACTATCGCAAGAAAAAATTTCAGAGGCCGAAGTTGAACCAGTGACACGTGGCACGCCATATAAGTTCTCTCTCTTGTATTATCCCATAAACAGGTCACGTTGCGACACTTGGTATAACTCTGTCTCAGAGAATCCAATTGAGGTCAGACCTATTGGGATGGAAAGATAATAGGTCGGGCTATCTCAAAAAAAACGTTCAGACCCTGTGGATCAAAACGTTTGGAGTTACACCAGAAACAATCAGGCACATATTTATGTCAAAACAGAATTATTTTTGAGTACCTTCATTCATGGCTTCCGGAATTTAGGGCTTTGGAGAAAGTTGGAATTTTTGTAATCGGAGACTACGACTAGATTCTACTCATAAAAATTGAAATTCAGAGACCAAAATCAGATTTTTTGGTTGGGAAGAAGGCCGGGCTTGATCAAACCCCAGTTCGGGACTTTGATCGAAAAAATTGAAAATTAGGGCTTTTGCAAAAATTGGAATTTTGGAAATTTGTGACCACGGCTGGAAGCTCCTCAGAAAAATAGAAGCTTAGAGTTTTGAATCAAATATTTTGGTTGGTTGAAGCTCCAGGAAACTCAAACCCTAATTCAGGGTCCTCCCTAGTGAATCCAGAAATCTAAAAGGCAATTTTCAGGGGTGAAACTTTATAGTTTTCAAATTTTGAATATACCAGCTTGATCAGCTCATCAAGATCCAGTTCCTGCAAATCAAGTGGATTGGGTTAATCCTAGAATAGGATGGATTGGTCACCTGCATAAGTGAAGAAGTTCCTGTTTTAGAGGGAGATGAGGCTAAGGCCTTCCATAAGAAGATTACAAGCAATCTTGATAAGTATGGCTTACAGGTATGTTTCGTGGTTAAGTTTATCATATGTTTGTCTTCATATCATTACAGTACAATCCTGATTAATTACTGGACTTGTCGTATCACCTTAACAAAATTATGAATGCATTCATTAGGGTGTTGACACTTATGATTGTACTAATGCATTATGGTGTTGTATGAGGTTTATGTTGTCCACTAACATGAAAGGTACACGAAGAAAGACAAATCATGTTCTAGTTCAAGATCATGATGACATGAAGACAAAGATTCATCCATTGTCATGGATCACATAGAAGATCCATTTATGAGGTATGTATAACTTGGTTCTATAATGGTTAACCTATGAGATATGCAGGTTACTAGCACAAGTCACTGAAGAGAACCAAAAGACATTATGCAGGTATGTTAGACATAACTAGCTAGCATTCTAATCCAAGTATGTTTTTCCTATATCAAGCTAGAATCATATATTGTGTTAGGATCTTATACTTTTGTGTTGTTGATAATGATTATTCATGAAGTCATAGGTTTGAATAGTCATGGTTGTATGCATATTATGTTTCTTACCATAATTGATGATATGACTAACCAGAAGAATCATGAAGGTATAGGTGTTAAAATTCAATATGCTAAGACAGAAAATAGCAGCATTACATTCCATTTCACAATAATAGCATATATAGGATCACTGAAGAAACAACAAGCATAGCATAAACACAAGAGACACAGATTTATCCTGGGAAACCCTCATGGTGTAGAAAACCCAGCAAAGATTTCCTCAATAAGATGATAAACCAAAATACAAGATGTGCTCCCTCCTTCTAATCCTCCTTAGCAAATCTCCCAGACAAGTGCTCCTCTTTTCAAGTGTGTGTGTGTGTCAAATGAGGAACACACCTCCTCTATTTATACACTACTCTGACATATATTTTACACAAGTACATGTAGGCTCGTATTTAACCATTAGGTTAAATACCCTATTATAACTGACTGGGCCGACCCCCACATGGTGGGTCTAATAACCCTAGTTACCACAACCAATTCGGAGGAATAAACATCTCCGGATTCATAGTATAATCACATCGGAGGTATGGAACATCTCCGGAATAAATAATATACAAATATAATATTCTTAGAAGTTACAATATTCAACACTCCCCCTTAACGAGAAGGATATTATAACAACATCTGCAGGAGCAAGGAGTCATTGACTACATCATCTATATATCATCGGAAGCTTTCTTCAATTCATCATCATCAGTAACTCAACTAGTTACTGGAACATCAACATCATCAGAGTTGATATTACTCGATCATCAGCATCGTCATCATCATCGTCATCACACGATCATCAGCATCGTCATCACACGATCATCAGCATCATCATCACACGATCAGCAGCATCGTCATCATACGATCAGCATCGTCATCATACGATCAGCATCGTCATCACACGATCAGCGGCATCATCATCATATGATCAGCATCGTCATCACACGAGCGACAGCATCGTCATCACATGATCGACATCATCGTCATCACATGATCAACATCGTCATCATACGATCAACATCGTCATCACATGATCGGCAACATCGTCATCACATGATCAACATCGTCATCATACGATCAGCATCATCATCACACGATCAACATCGTCATCATACGATCAACATCATCATCACACGATCGGCAGCATCGTCATCACACGATCATATTATAGGATGATCAATCCTGCTCTCTTTAGGACATAGGTCCATGGATGATGCAATCCAGATCAAGTTCCAGGATGATCAATCCTTATCTCTTTAAGACAAGTCTCATGTCTAGGGACAATCCAATCCCAACCACAGTGCCAGTCCTTTTTCATACTGGATGTGACCTAGATCAGATCTAGGATTTACCGCCACAGAGCCAATCCTTTTTCATACTGGATGTGTCACATCTACAGATCCAGCCCTGTTTCATGTTGGATGTATCACATCTACAGAGCCAGAGCCAACCCTGTTTCATGCTGGATGTATCACATCTACAGAGCCAACCCTGTTTCATGCTGGATGTATCACATCTACAGAGCCAACCCTGTTTCATGCTGGATGTATCATATCTACAGAGTCAGCCCTATTTCATGCTGGATGTATCACATCTACAGAGCCAGCCCTGTTTCATGCTGGATGTATCACATCTACAGAGCCAGCCCTGTTTCATGCTGGATGTATAATATCTACAGAGCCAGCCCTGTTTCATGCTGGATGTAACCTAGAACAATTCTAGGATTTGTCATGTACATTTTGAACCGAGGTCCAGGGATGATCCAGTCCTATCATGTACCTTTTGAACCGAAGCTCAAGGACGATCCAGTCCTATTCAATTCTCGGAGACCTCATGTCTACGGTTCAATTCACAGGACCAAAGTCCGAGGATGATCCAATCCCCTTACCTGTTCATTCAGGATTCTGTTCTCGGAGACGTCATGTCTACGACTCTCTTTAGGACTAAAGTCCAGGGATGATCCAATCCCCTCAAGTCCACCAAGGACTTTATTCTCGAAGACATACGTCTACGGCTCTCTTTAGGACTGAAGTCCAGGGATGATCCAATCCCCTCAAGTCCACCAAGGACTTCATTCTCGAAGACATATGTCTACGGCTCTTCTTTCGGACTGAAGTCTAGGGATGATCCAATCCCCTCACATGTTCACCAAGAACTTCATTCTCGAATACATACGTCTACGGCTCTTCTTTCGAACTAAAGTCCAGGGATGATCCAATCCCCTCAAGTCCACCAAGGACTTCATTCTCGAAGACATACGTCTACGGCTTTCTTTAGGACTGAAGTCCAGGGATGATCCAATCCCCTCAAGTCCACCAAGGACTTCATTCTCGAAGACATACGTCTACGGCTCTCTTTAGGACTGAAGTCCAGGGATGATCCAATCCCCTCAAGTCCACCAAGGACTTCATTCTCGAAGACATACGTCTACGGCTCTCTTTAGGACTGAAGTCCAAGGATGATCCAATCCCCTCAAGTCCACCAAGGACTTCATTCTCGAAGACATATGTCTACGACTCTCTTTAGGACTGAAGTCCAGGGATGATCCAATCCCCTCAAGTCCACCGAGGACTTCATCAAAACATGTGTCAATCATGTATCCTCATCATCAAAACATGTATAACAAAACATGTATCCTCATCATCAAAACATGTATAACAAACATGTATCCTCATCATCAAAACATGCATAACATCTATCATCAAAAGCATGTATACATCTATCATCAAAAGAAAAAAATATAAGATTCCTAAATCTAAATAATTCTAAGTAACTAGGTGCAGTAAATACGTAACCTCATCATTGATGAGACAAACTTGTTATCAGATACTATGCTACTCCCCCTTTCGAGGAGGGTCCTTCTGGACTATGCCAAGCTTGTCTCGGAAGTATTCAAACTTTACTCGAGACAGAGGTTTAGTCAAGATATTAGCAATCTGATCCTCAGTGCTTATATACTCGAGTTTGATAGCTCCTCTCTGCACCATATCTCGTATATAGAAGTATTGGATCTCTATGTGTTTTTGACTTATCGTGGAATACAAGATTTTCTATCTTGATGCAGTTTTGAATGTCACACATAATCATAGTGGAATTCATTTCTAAGTCAAACACTCCATATAATAGCTTCTGAAGCCACACTGCTTCACAGCTGGCAGAGCAGGCAGCTATATATATATTCTGCTTCAGCAGTACTGAGAGCCACACTAGATTGTTCCTTGCTGAACCATGAGATCATGGCAGATTCAAGACTATAACATCCACCTGATGTACTCTTTCTGTCTGAGGCACTTCCTGCCCAATCAGAATCTGAGTAACCATGTAAACGGAGTTCATGACCTCCAAGATAATATAGACCAAAATCTAATGTACCTTTTAGGTACCTCACTACATGCTTTGTAGTTATTAAGTGAACCTTTCTAGGTTCTACTAGATACTCACTTAGGCTATTTGCAGCAAAGCATATATCTGGCCTAGTATTTGTTAAATACATCAATGACCCAATGATTTGTCTATATAGGGTTAGGTCCACTAAATACGATGAGTCATTAACTAACAACTTCAAGTTGGAGTCCATGGGAGTGGCCATGGCTTTATACTCCAACATATCAAATCTTTTTAGAAACTTCACAGCATACTTACCTTGAATTAAAAGATTCCTTTTGGATCTTTCCATACTTCTAGACCTAAGAAGTAGTGCATTAATCCTAGATCTTTCATTTTCATTTCTGCAGCCATTTTCATGACCTGTTTCTCATTCCTTGTCAGAAAGAGATCATCGTCATACAATAATGGTATGATAGGTTCATCATCCACAACCTTAAGGTAAAGGTTAGCCTAACAACTTTACTTCTAATAAAGCCCAAGCTTTGTCATGAAGCTGTCAATTGTCCATTATTCACACTCAGCATTGAGTGATCTTCTGCATATCTATCTATGCCATCTCTCGTCAGATGGGTCTACTAATATGAGCCTCAAAATCATTCAAACTCTGTGGTGAGTTCCTTCTTGCATCCATGTCATATGTGTATAGAACCCATATTCAACCTTGTAGCAAAGGTTGAGATCCACATCACCCATGATGATCATTAAGCTCATCAATTGACTACCGATCCTGGGAACCCATACAAAACCTGATTACATTATTAAGAGAATGGTTTTATCTAGTCCCTTGGAGCAAAACATCTCATCATGATTCTCTTCCTCTTTCTAAGAGAATCTCTTAACCACAAGCTTTCTATAGTGTGTTTGATTTGCAAATCTTTTGTTCAACATCCATCGCTTGTTCAGAGTTCATCATTCATCATGATCTTTCCTACAAATCAAAATTAAGTACATGATTAGTAATACTTCATAATCATCAAATCATATTTGACATGATAACCTATTATGCATACAAATATCATTTACATAGTTATGCAACTATTTTGACCAATACTTTGGCACAACACTTTCCCATATCCTGTATGCATACAGTGGCTATCTAGATGCCTTCCATCTCTACCAGAACATACTATCGAGAGTGTGCACAGCTCTCAGCATGTCAGCAAAGAGGTTTCATTCTAGACAAGCAACAATGGAATGTTTGTCCAACTTACCAATCATATGCATATTAGTAGTATACTGTTCAATGCTTTATGAATGTTTACACTCAGCATGATATATTCTAGGAATACAAATATGCATACAAGCAATATCATTTACTATTTCTAATAACAACTCAAATACTTATCTAGTATGTTTGTGTGGTTGCCTCCCGCTTGATCTTCTGTATGTCTTCTGAACTTCTATTCATTCTGTACCACTGTGCATGCTCAAGTGTACACTAGTGTCATCCTCGTGAGTCTTTGTATTCATGTTGTCATGGTCATGGAACTTGATTTGTCTTTTGTAATATACCTATGTCTTGTTAGCAGACAACATCAACCTCACACAACACCATAATGCATAAGTACAATCATATATCCCTAATCAATGAATGTCTTCGATCATTCACATGCATTCATATTGTTACTAGGGTGATAAGACAATTAATAACATTAATCAAGATTGTACTAATAAATAACATGAAGACAAACACATTATGAACTTAATAAAGAATCAGATTTCAAGGCATACCTGAACCTTTTTAAGTCATACCTGTCGAGACTTTTTGTAGTCTTCTTATGTAAGGCCTTAGCCTCAACTCCCCCTGAAACTTGATCTGGAGCTTGATTAGGGTTTGCTAGAGAAACCCTAACAATTCAATATTTGAATTTCATACTTTTGAATGGATGGAAGAATGTGTCTTGCTGAGCTGATCAACCTAGCATTCTTCAATTTTGAAATCTCCAAAATTTGACCCCTCAAAATTGCCTTCGAAACTTCTGGATCTTCTGGATAGGAACCCGAACTAGGGTTTGATGAATCCCACCCTTCTGTCCAATCAAAAGGTTCGATCCAAGGCTCTAAACTATTATTTTTCTGAGGAGCTTCTAGCCATGGTTACAGACTTCAAAAAAATTCCAACTTTCTCCGAAACCCTAAATTCCGGAAGCCATGAATAAAGGTGCTAAAAATAATTCTGTTTTGACAGAAATATGCACCTGATTGTTTCTGCTATAAATCTGAAATTTTTGCTCCACAGGGTCTAAAGACTTTTTATGCAGTAGCCTGACCTGTCATCTTTCCATCCTGACAGGTCTGACCTCAATTGGATTTTCTGAGAGAGAGTTATGCCAAGTGTCGCAACGTGACCTGTTTATGGGATAAAACAGGATAGCGAACTTGTACGGAATGCCACATGTCACTGTTTGAACTTCGGCCTCTGAAAAAGTTTCCTGAGATAGTACAGTCTGTCTACTACCTGTCACGTTTTACGAAATTTCATTTCGAGCTTCCTAGCCCAAGTTATGACCTTTTATCCAAGGTCACCTGATTTTGACTGAGATCTGGATGAGGCAGAAACCCTAACTTGTACTGATCATAACTCATAAAGTAAAACGAATATGAGGGTTCCCTTTGGACACAAGGTACCTGGGGATGTTATCTTCGACCTGTAAACTTTTTAGACCCTGACCCTTCGTAGAAATTGATTTATAGAGAAAGTTCCACGATGACTGGTTTTTGCTATGTAAAACCCTAACCTTCAAATTGTCGTAAGTAAAGCAAGTGTTGTAAGTGCCATACCTTGTCTTCCTTCCGGTTAGCTCTAATACCATGTTAAAATTCAATATGCTAAGACAGAAAATAGCAGCATTACATTCCATTTCACAATAATAGCATATACAGGATCACTGAAGAAACAACAAGCATAGCATAAACACAAGAGACACAGATTTATCCTGGGAAACCCTCATGGGGTAGAAAACCCAGCAAAGCTTTCCTCAATAAGATGATAAACAAAAATACAAGATGTGCTCCCTCCTTCTAATCCTCCTTAGCAAATCTCCCAGACAAGTGCTCCTCTTTTCAAGTGTGTGTGTGTGTCAAATGAGGAACACACCTCCTCTATTTATACACTACTCTGACATATATTTTACACAAGTACATGTAGGCTCGTATTTAACCATTAGGTTAAATACCCTATTATAACTGACTGGGCCAACCCCCACATGGTGGGTCTAATAACCCTAGTTACCACAACCAATTCGGAGGAATACACATCTCCGGATTCATAGTATAATCACATCGGAGGTATGGAACATCTCCGGAATAAATAATATACAAATATAATATTCTTAGAAGTTACAATATTCAACAATAGGTTTGAGTAATCATGGGTTTTATGCATATTATATCTCTTATCTTGATTGATGATTTAACCAACCAAAAGAGTCCTATGATCAAATAACAATATGTATGAATAAAAGAAGACTTCCTTGAAACCTTGAATACTAATGTTTATTATCTGTGTTTGAATTGATCCTGACTATACATGCTTGAGATTATTGTGTTTTGATAATATTAAGATTATACTAATGAATGTTTGATTATGTATGAGACCTAGAGGATAACACAATGATGATACTAACAAGCATGCATAGGGATCGAGAATGAATATAAGTTCAAGGACAAGTAATCCAGGAAGCAAAGGTCAAGAGGGAGTACACTCCAGTGGTTTATGCAAGGATGCAGATAATCAGAGAGAGTTGACCATCCCTCTACATTCCACAACAGAAAGGTGTAGAAGAAGCTATTTCATATTAGGACTCCAATAGCACTTACACGGAAGCGAAGATTCAGAGGGAGTCCACCCAATGAACAAACAAAGATAAGTATTTTAATTATCATTTCTTGCATATTTGTTTGTTTAAATAAAATTGTTCAATGATGTATATGCTCATATTCCTAGACTTAGGATATGTATTATGCATATTAGAATAGTTGCATTGATGAACAATATACTACTAATATGCATGGGTAAGTGGCCTATGGAACTGTACAACATTCCATTGATACTTATCTAGAATGAAACCTCTTTGTTGACATGTTGGGAGTTGTGCACACTCTTAACAATGTTCTGGTAGAGATTGGAAGGAATCTAGAAAGTTACGGGATATGGATAAATGTTGTATTGAAGCATTGGCTAAGATAATTGCATGATTGTATGACATATTTCTTTATGTGTAAGAATCAGTTCTGAAAACTATGAGATGTTTTCTAATCATGCAATTTAACTTGTTGTGTAGGAAATATCATATGACATCACCTACAAAAGAAGAACTACAACATTTGTTCAGCAACAAAATTATCTATTGAAGATATTGAAGTTCCTAGGAAATGGGAAGAATGCCATGATCCATCGATCATGAAGAATGATGTTTGGGATGTAGTCCCAAGACCTAAAGGGAAGTTTGTTATGAATTTCATATGGATCTATCAAGATCAAGCATGCTGCAGATGGCAGCATAGAGAAATATCAAAGTGATGAAATAGAAGATACACCAAATGGATTTCAAGATAGCTTTCTCGAATGGTGTAGTTGAAGAAGAAGTGTATGTGGAGCAGCCACTTGGTTCTGAGACACATGACAGCGAGTCATATATGTGTGCAGAACTTGGTATGGTAGGATAGACAGCGTTCTATCCAGTTTGTGCTTTACCAAGAGTAAAGCGGATTCCAACCTTTACTACAAGGTTGAGGAAGGAAATCCAGTGATACTACTTTTGTATGCAGATAACCTCTTTGTTACAGGTGAAGATGGATTGATTGCCGACACACAGCGGAAGCTTATTGCCGAGTTCGAGATGAAGAACTTGGGGATGATGCACTATTTGTTTTTGGCATGGAGGTGTGGTAGAGTGCAGATGGAATCTTCCTTGGACAAGGGAAGTATGCAGTAGAGATCCTGAAGAGGTTTGGGATGATGGATTGCAAGGCCATGGCGACACCTATGGCATCGAATATGAATCTTCTATGTGATGCTTCATCTGAGCCGATTGATGTCTCTATGTATCGTCAGATGATTGGGTCCTTGATGTACCTGACGAACACGAGACCAGATATTTGCTTTGCCGTGAACACATTGAGCCAGTTCCTGACGGATCTGAGGAGTGTTCACCTGGTTGCTGTAAAGCATGTTCTGAGGTACCTGAAGGGTACAGTGGATTATGGGCTCAAGTATGAAGTGAATCAAAAGTTTAACCTGCAGGGTTATGTTGATTCAGATTGGGCAGGTAGTGTTGTATATAGGTAGAGCACACCTGGGTACTACTTCAGTATGGGATCAGGTGTTATCTCTTGGTTCAGCAGGAAGAAGTCCTACGTAGCACTGAGTACAGTTGAGGAAGAGTATGTTGCAGCCCGTTCAGCTAGTTGTGAGGCAGTATGGCTACGGAAGCTACTGTCTGAGTTATTTGATCTCTCGTTGGATGCTACTGGTATCTTTTGTGATAACCCGAGTTGTGTGAAGCTGTCCGAGAACCCAGTGTTTCATGACAGGTTGAAACACATAGAGATCAAATATCACTATATTAGGGATATGGTGCAGCGAGGAGCTGTGAAGCTCCTGTACATTGTGACGGACGAGCAGATTGCAGATGTGCTGACGAAGCCACTAGCCAGGGTGAAGTTCGAGTACTTCAGGGAGAGGCTTGGTGTTCTTCAGATTGATGACACTTCAAGGAAGAAGTGATGGACACATTTGCAAAGGCCATTCCAAGCATGTTGGAAGGAGGATCCTTCACATGGCTGTGGATGTAAGTGCTGGATGATGAGCATCAGGATGATTTTATGGTTTCTACTTGGATATGATCAGTTGGATCATTTTTATATGTATATATACATCATGTTGGATGCTGGATATGATCAGTTGGATCATTTATGTGTATGTACGCATCATGTTGGATGCTAGATAGGATCGGTTGGATCATGTGTATGTATTTTTGTATATGCATCATGTTGGATGCTTGGACCATGTATCTGTATATGTATCAGGTGGATCATGTATGGTGATATGTATCATGTATTTGTATTTGTATCAGGTCGATACATTGTATGATCAGGTGGATCATGTATGATGATATGTGTCAGGTAGATACTTGGTTTGCATCAGGTAGATGCATTATATGATCAGGATGATCATGGATGAAGAGCTTCAGGATCTTGCTCCGGATGACATGCAACAGGATATTGCAGTGATGATGATCAGGATGATCATGTGTACATCAAGATGATGAATGGTGAGTATCAGGTTGATACTCTATGGCCGTGGATCAGGTTGTGTAGATGAGCATATAATTTGGCCCTGGGATATTTGCAGATAGTCTTTCGAGGTTTTTCCTATGGCATGTAATTCGTTGCCCTGGGATATCTGGCAAATGCTCTTTCGAGGTTTTGCTCTGGGAGGACATATAATTTGGCCCTAGGAGATCTGTAGATAGTCTTTCGAGGTTTTTCCTATGGCATGTAATTCGTTTCCCTGGGATATCTAGCAGATGCTCTTTCAAGGTTTTGTCCTATGGCATATAATCTGTCCCTGGGAGATCCGATAGGTTGGGCTATGTGCCCGTAATCAGTCCTGGGATGCTCTTTCGAGGTTTTTCCATGACCACATGTAATTCGTGCCCTGGGAGATCTGCAGATAGTCTTTCGAGGTTTTTCCTATGGCATGTAATTTGTTGCCCTGGGATATTTGGCAGATTCTCTTGCGAGGTTTTGTGGTGACCACATGTAATTCGTGCCCTGGGAGATACTATAGGTAGAGCTGTGTGCTCGTAACAGCCTTGGATGCTCTTGTGAGGTTTTGTGGTGAGGTCACATATAATATGGCCCTGGGAGATCTGCAGATAGTCTTTCGAGGTTTTGCCTATGGCATGTAATTCGTGCCCTAGGATATCTAGCAAATGCTCTTTCGAGGTTTTGTGACGCACGTAATAAGTCCTGAGGATTCCACAGTATGGCCAGTGATGACAAAGACCTGTAGGTGGTGGGCCTACATCCAGTATGAAAAAGGACTGGCTCTGTAGAACTTCTTATGACGAGTAGATTCAGAGATTGATTGAGATAGTAGCAGCAGTGATGATGATGATGACTCGATGATGATCATCCAGTGATGATCTAGAGAAGATGACTTGTGCTAGAAGACCTGTGCTGAGAAATACCTTCCTAGTTAAGAGGGAGTGTTGATGTATATGTAACTTTAGAATGTATTTCATATATTTATGTTGTATGTACTCCTATAGAGATGGTATTATTCCTCTATACGGAAGTGTCGTCATTTATATTATAAATGTTGTAACTTATACTTGATGGGTTATTAGACCACCTTGTTGGGGTCGGCCCTGTATAAGTCATGTGGGTCAAAGGGTTATTAGACCACCCTATTGGGAGTTGGCCATGTGGGTCAAAGGGTTATTAGACCACCCTATTGGGGGTCGGCCCAGTCAACATTATGTTATGTGGTTAAGTTCAAGCCTACATGATTTATGTAAAAGGCAAGTCAAGTCAAGTATAAATAGAGTGTGGGAGGCACTCTATTTGATAACTCACTTCTCACTCATGCACTCAAGGAGGAGTGGCGCACTTATGGAGGAGGAGGATCTGCTGCTAGGATATGTCTATCTCTTATGTTTGGGTTGTATCATTGCTCTATCTATCTCTGAGGAAGTTATTGGGGTTTTTCACCTTTATGGTTTTCCCCAAGTAAATCTTGTGTCTCTTGTGTGCTTGCATTATTGTCTCCATGATTGATATGTTGTAGATATGTTGTACATGTTGTTCTCTCAGTTAAGATCCTAGATCAGATTGAAGTAAATTCTAAAAATTTAACATAAAATCATCCACCTAATGCATATCTTCATATATGATCATCCTGATCATCATACATAGCAGTAACTGGAGCATTGTCCTGATGCTCATCACACAACACTTACATACATGGCCATGGGAAGGATCCTCCTATCACCATGCTTGGAATGACTCCTGCAAATGTGTCCCGTCACTTCTTCCTTGAAGTACATTCAGACGGAAGAACACCAATCCTCTCTCTAAAGTACTCAAAATTCAATCTCGCTAGTGGTTTCATCAACACATCTGCAACCTACTCATCCGTCGTAACATACAGAAGCTTCATTGCTCCTCTCTGCACCATATCCCTAATATAGTGATATTTGATCTCAATGTGCTTCGACCTGTCATGGAGCACTGGGTTCTCTGGAAACTTCACACAACTCTAGTTGTCACAATAGGTAAAGGTAGCATCCAACGAGAGATCAAATAAATCAAACATTAGCTTCCTAAGCCATACTGCCTCACAACTGGCCGAACAAGCTAGTACATACTCTGCTTCGTCTATACTCAGTGCTACGTAGGACTTCTTCCTGCTAAACTAAGAGATCACACCCAATCCCATTCTAAAACAACACCCCAAAGTTCTCTTCCTATCTACAGCACTTCCAGCCCAATCTGAATCAACATAACCCTGCAGGTTAAAATTTTGATTCACATCATACTTGAGCCCATAATCAATTGTACCCTTGAGGTACCTCAGAATATGCTTTACAGCAACCAGGTGAACACCTCTCGGATCCGTTAGGAACTGGCTCAATGTGTTCACTGAAAGTAAAATATCTGGTCTCATGTTCGTCAGGTACATCAAGGACCCAATCATCTGACAATACACCATGACATCAACCTGCTCAGATGAAACACCACACAATAGCTTCAGGTTCAATGCCATAGGTGTGGCCATGGCTTTGCAGTCCATCATCCCGAACCGCTTCAGGATCTCTATTGCATACTTCCCTTGTCTAAGGAAGATTCCATATGCACTCTCCCACACCTCGATACCTATAAATTAATGCATCATACCCAAGTCCTTCAACTCGAACTCCGCAGCAAGCTTCCTCTTCGTGTCGGCAATCAATCTATCCTCACCTGTCACAAACAGGTCATCCACATACAATAGTAGTATCACTGGATTGCCTTCCTCAACCTTGTAGTAAAGGTTGGAATCTGCATTAGTCTTGGTAAAGCCCAAACTGGATAGAAAGTTGTCTATCCTCCCATACCAAGTCCTAGGAGCTTGCTTCAAGACATACAAGACTTTCTTCAACCCGCATACATATGAATCCTTGTCACGTGTCTCAAAACCAAGTGGATACTCCACATACTATTCCTCTTCGACTACACCATATCCATCTAGTTTATCTTCCACTCCATCACTATAGCCAAAGCAAGTATTGTTCTGATGGAAATGTATCTAGCTACAGGAGCAAAAGTCTCTTCATAATCTATTCCCTCTTTCTAGGAGAAGCCACGAGCCACAAACCTCGCCTTGTATTTCTCTATGCTAACATCTGCAACATGCTTGATCTTATAGATCCACATGGAAGTCACAACAGAATTCCCTTCTGTTCTTGGTACCACATCCCAAACATCATTCTTCATGATCGACTAGTATTCCTCGATCATGGCATTCTTCCATTACTGCATCCCGGATCCTAGGAACTTCTGATTCTTCAATATCTTCAATAGATAATTTCCTTGAACTTCGTTGTTGCAACACATGTTGTAGTCCTTCTTTTGTAGGTGATGATACACGGTATTTCCTACAAGACAAGTTCAATTGCATGATTAGAAACACCTTATATATTTCAGAACAAATTCTTACTCATAAAGACATGTCATACAGTCATGCAATTATCTTATCCAATGCATCGATATAACATTTATCCATATGCTGTAACTTTCTAGATGTCTTCCATCTCTACCAGAACATTGTTAAGAGTGTGCACAACTCCCAACATGTCAGCAAAGAGGTTTCATTCTAGATAAGTAGCAATGGAATGTTGTACAGTAACATAGGCCACTTACCCATTACTTGCATATTAGTAGTATCTTGTTCATTAATGCAACTTTTCTAATATGCATAATATACATCCTAAATATAGGAATATAAGTATGTACATGAATGAACAACATCATTTAAGTAATCATACATATAATAAATGACAATTCAAATAATTATCTTTGTTTAGTTGTAGGGTGGACTCCCTCTCAATCTTTGCTTCCTTGCAGGAACTAGTGGAGTGTGTTCCCTCTTGATCTTTGCTTCCTGGATTATCTATCCTTGAACTTATATCCATCCTGGACCACTATGCATTCTTAAGTGTGCACTAGTGTCATCATTGTGTCATCCTCAATATCTCATACATAATCAAACATTCATTAGTATAATTTCAATACTATCAAAACATTATGATTCTAAATAATCTTAAATATGTATGGTTATGATCATTTCATGCATAGTAATAAGCGTTAGTATTCAAGGTTTTAGGGAAGACTTCTTTTACTCATGCATATTCTTATTTGACCATAGGACTCTTCTGGTTAGTCATATCATCAATCAAAGTAAGAAACATAATATGAATAAACCCTTGATTACTTAAACTTCTAACTTCAAGAATAATCATCCAAAAGTATAAGATCCTAACACAAGGTAGTATTCTAACTTGATATAGGAAAAACATACATAGTTATCATGTTCGCTAGTTATGTCTAACATACCCAAACTATGTCTTCTTGTTCTCTTCAATGACCTGTGCTAGTAATTTGCATAACTCATAAGTTAACCATTGTAGAACCAAAATATACATACCTCGTAAGTAGAGATTCTATAATGGCTATGGATGAGTCTTTGTCTTCATTTCACCATGGTCATATGTTCTTGATCTAGAACTTGATTTGTCTTTCTTGATGTACCTTTCATGTTAGTGGACAACATCAACCTCATACAACACCACAGTGCATTAGTACAATCATATAACCCTAATCAATGAATGTCTTCTATCATTCACATGCATTCATACTTTTACTAGGGTGATAAGACAAGTATAAGATTAATCAATATTGTACTAAACTCAACAAACATACCTTATTCTTAATCATGAACATATTTCAACACATACCTGTATCTCCTCAAGTCATACCTATCGAGATTTCTTGTAGTCTTCTTATGTAAGGCCTTAGCTTCATCTCCCTCTGGAACTGGAACTTCTTCACTTATGCAGGTGTCCAATTCATTCTCTTCTAGGATTAACCCAATCCAGTTTGATTTGTTGAGACTAGATCTAGAGATGGATTAGGGTTTGTTAGAGAAACCCTAAAAATTAAAATTTTGAATTTCAAACTTCTGAATGGATGAAAAAATGTGCCTTGTTGAGTTGATCAAGCTGGTATACTTCAATTTTGAAAACTACAAAATTTGACCCTTCAAAATTGCCTTTGAAACTTCCATATCTTCTGGACAGGATCCCAAAATAGGGTTTGATAAAGCTTGGTCTTCTTCCCATCCAAAAGGTTCGATCTGTGTTCTAAACTTCAATTTTTCTGAGGAGCTTCCATCCGTGGTCACAGATTTAAAAAATTCCAACTTTTGCAAAAGCCCTAACTTTCCACCTCTCCGATCAAAATCCCGAACTAGGGTTTGATCAAGCCTGTACTTCTTCCCAACCAAAAATTTCAATCTTGGTCTCTAACTTTCAATTTTTATGACAATCATTTAACCGTGGTGTCCGATTCCAAAAATTCCAACTTTCTCTGAATCCCTAAATTCCCGCAGTAATGACAAGCAAGAATGAAGGTGCTCAGAATTCAATTCTATTTCATAGAAAAATGTTCCTTATTGTTTATGGTGTAACTCAGAAGTTTCAGATCCACAGCATCTGAAACATCGTACTGTGGTAGCTTGACCTGTCTTCTTTCCAACATCATAGTTCTGACCTCAAATGGATTCTCTGAGAGAGAGATATTCCAAATGTCACAATGTGACCTTTTTATGGGATGAAACATGATAGCAAATTTGTACGGAGTACCACGTGTCGCTGGTTCCACTTCGGCCTCTGAAAAGTGGACTTGTGAAACTACATTCTGTTACCTTACTCCCTCTTTTTACATAATTTAATTTGGATCTTCCTAGCCCAAGTTGTGACCTTTTTTCCTAGGTCACTGGTTTATGACTGAGATTTGGAGGAGGTAGAAACCCTAGATTGTACTGATCATAAAATAGAAATTACAGTGAATTAGATGATGTGCTTTGGACAAAAGGTACATGGGGATGTCATCTACGACATTTAGAAGTTTCAGATCCTTAACCTTCTCCAAAGTGGATTTATAGCGAAAGTTCTATGATGACTGGTTTTTTCTATATCAAGCCCTTACTTCCAATTTGTCGCAAGTGCAACAAGTGTCATAAATGCCATACCATGCCTTCCTTTAGGCTAGCTATGAATCTACTCATAATAGGAAGTTCTACAAAGCTAGTCCCTTTTCATACTGGATGTAGGCCCACCACTTGCAGGTCTTCATCATCATTGGCCATACTCTGGAATCCTCAGGACTTATTACGTGTGTCACAAAACCTTAAAAGAGTCTCTTGACTAGAAAGAACCATAAAGAGCATCTGAGGCCCTTTTCATCCTGTCCAGATCTCCAGGACTAATTACATGTGACTCCACCACAAAACCTCAAAATAGAATCCTAGGACTGATTACGAGCACACGGCTCAACCTATCGGATCTCCCTGGGCACAAATTACATGTGGTCACCACAAAACCTCGAAAGAGCATCCTAAGACTAATTACAAGCACATGGATCAACCTATCGGATCTCCCAGGGCACAAATTACATGTGGTCATGGAAAAAACTTGAAAGAGCATCCCAGGACTGATTACGAGCACACGACTCAACCTATCGGACCTCCCAGGGCACAAATTACATGCCATAGGACAAAACCTCGAAAGAGCATTTTCCTGATATCCCAGGGCAAAAATTACATTCCATGGGCAAAACCTCAAAAGAGTATCTGCAAATCTCCCAGGGCACAAATTATATGTCCTCCCAAGCAAAAAATTGAAAGAGAATTTTCTAGGTATCCCAGGGCACAAATTACATGCCATAGGCAAAACCGCAAAAGACTATCTGCAAATCTCCCATGGCACAAATTATATGCTTATATGCACAACTTGTTCCACGGCCACAAAGTATCAACCTGATGCTCATCATACATCATCCTGATGTACACATGATCATCCTGATCATCAACACTACATCATCCTGTTGCATGTTATTTGGAGCAACATCATGAAGCTCGTCATCCATGATCATCCTGATCATACAATGCATCTACCTGATGCATACCAAGTATCTACCTGATACATATCATCATACATGATCCACCTGATCATACCTGATACATATCAACATACATGATCTACCTCATCATACAACGTATCTACCTGATACATATACAGATACATGGTCCAAGCATCCAGTATGATGCATATACAAATACATACAAATGATCCAACTGATCATATCCAACATCCAACATGATGCATACATACATAAATGATGTATATACATATACAGAGTAGTAACTGGAGCATTGTCATGATGCTCATCATCTAGCACCTACATCCACAGCCATGTGAAGGATCCTCCTTCCAACATGCTTGGAATGGCTTCAACAAATGTCTCCATCACTTCTTCCTCAAAATGTCATCGATCTGAAGAACACCAAGCCTCTCTCTGAGGTACCCGAACTTCACTCTGGCTAGTGGCTTCGTCAGCACATCTACTGTTGATGTATATGTAATTTTGGAATGTATTTCAGCTGTGTATTTTATATATATTTATTGTACCCTTATAAGAGATGTGTCATTCCTCTATAAGGAAGTGTCATCATGTGGATTGACAAGTGTCGCAAGTGTGTGTACTTGTCGATGGGTTATTAGAACACCATGTGGGGTCAGTCCTGAATTATATATAATATAATTTGGATGTACCTAGCTAGTCAAGTCGGCCCCATAAGGTCACTGGGCAAAAAGGTTAGTATAAAGAGAGATCGAAGATCTCTATTTTACTCACTCGGAAAAGTAACTCACTCTCACTCAGAAAGTGGTGCACTAGTGAGGAGGAGGATCATCTGCTACTAGGATACTATCTCAGTGTTATTTGGTTGTACTTTGGTTGAGCCATTGCTCTCTCTATCTCTGAGGAAGTTGTGGGGTTTTTCACCTAAGGGTTTTTCCCACGGAAACACTGTGTCTCTTGTCTCTTATGCTTTTGATTCTTGTGATGCTTGTCATATTGTGATTGTCATGCATTGATAAACTGTATATGTTATTCTCTCAACAAAGATCCTGGAGTATTGTGAATTAATGCTCAAAATTTAACATGGTATCAGAGCTAACCTGAGAAGAAGACATTTTGCAGTGACGGAAGCTTGAGTTTCTTGTTTATTAGGTTTCTCTCCATAGATTTTTGAAAATCAGTATAGTATATTGACTCTACTCATCAAGGCGCATCTATCTGTCCAATCAGAATTCAATTCCAAGCATTTTCAGATTTGGCCCTAAAAATTAGGGTTTCCACAAAAATAGGAATTTATGGAATCTGAAGGCACAGCTGGAAGCTCCTTGCAAAAATCGAAGTTTAGAGCTTTGGATCGAGATTTTTGGCTGGGTAGATCTTTGCGAAACTCAAACCCTAATTCAGGGCTCTCCCTAGTGAATCCGGGAGGACAAAAAGGCAATTCTGAAGGGAAAAAATTTGCTAATCTCAAATTCTAAATACACCAAGCTGATCAACTCATCAAGGCACATCTTTCTATTCTTTCAGAAATTTGAAATTCACATTTTGATTTTTTAGGGTTTTTTCGACAAACCCTAATCCGGGACTAGATCCAATTTTCAGCATTTCAAGTGGTAAGATCTAAACCTTTTCTATTTCCATTTGAAGTACTCTTTAAGATGTATCACCACACCAAGCTTGAGGATAAGCTTGAAGGAGCTGATAACTTCCGATCTTGGAAGTATAGGATTAGGTTAATCCTGGAAGAGAATGAGTTGGACTCATATGTGAAAGAAGACATCCTTATCCCATAGGATGAAGAGGCCAAGGTATTGCATAAGAAGAACTTGGTCAAGGAAAAGAGAATAATTGTTGATTCCATTAAAGATCATCTCATACCCCATGTGTCTTCTCTTAAGACACCCAAAGAGATGTTTGACTCTTTGACCAAACTATTTGAAGGGAAGAACATAAATCAAAACATGACCCTGCGGAACCAATTGAAAGGAGTAAAGTTTCAGAATGGAGAAACCATTCAATCTTATTTTTCAAGGGTCTCCCAGATCAAGGAACAACTAGAAGCGGTGGATGAAATGGTGGATAATGGTGAAGTGGTGATGACCACTTTAAATGGCCTACCCAGGTCATGGGATTCCTTTATCCAAGGAATCTGTGCAAGGAATAAGTTGATCTCCTTCAGTAGACTACGGGAAGAATGCTCACAAGAAGAAGAAAGGCTTGTAGCACGAGAAGAAAATATGGGGAATGAAGATCAAGCTCTCACATCTCACACCAAGAAAGGGAAGTCCAAGAGAGAGCCATCTCACTCCAAGAAATCTTCACATCACTTCAAAGAAAGAAGAAAATGCTTCACCTGTAATGAGAAAGGACATATTGCCATAAATTGTCCCAAGAACAAGAAGGACAACAATAACTCCAACAAGAAGAAGAAGGGTAGCAAAAGAAGGTTTCATGCTCATGTTGCCGAAGATGATGAACCCTCAAAGAAGAAGGCTAGGACAGAAAGTGATAATGATGATGACTCATCAAGTGAAGAAGAGTATGTTCTGATCTCTGCTCTCACAGGTACCATCTCCCATGGTTGTAATGATTGGTTGATTGATAGTGGGGCTTCCAAACACATGACTAGGTTCAAGGAATCTTTTGTGAATCGATCTGAACATGAATCACCCCATAAGGTGAAACTTGGGGATGATTATAAATACCCAATCAAAGGAAGTGGTGAAGCCTCCTACAACCTAGATTCTGGAAAATCTTTGAAGATGAAAGAAGTCCTTTATGTACTTGGGCTCAAGAAGAACTTACTCTCCATCTCTGCATTGGATGCAAAAGGTATGAGGGTTGCATTTGTGGATGGCCAAGTCCTAATGTGGCCAAAGGGAAAGAACATAGATGATGCAGTAGTGATTGGAGAGCAAGAGGGAGGTTTGTATAAATTGAAGGGACAACCTGAACATGCCATGGTACATGAATCCATGGAGCCAAGTGAACTTTGGCATAGAAAACTTGCTCATATGCACTATAGGGCACTTCCAATTGCAAGCAAGGTTGTAGAGGGTCTTCCTGAAATCAAGACCAAACATGAAGGTGTTTGCAAAGGATGTGCAAAAGGTAAGAACATTAAGAAGGATTTCCCAAGCAGTGAAAGCAAGGCAAAAGACATCCTGGAAATCATCCATTCAGATGTATGTGGTTCTATGTCATCCAGTTCTCTAAGTGGGTATGTTTACTATGTCTCATTTATTGATGACTTCTCTAGGAAGACTTGGGTATACTTCTTGATGAACAAAGATGAGGTGTTTGATAAGTTTAAGGAATTCAAAACCTTGATGGAGAATCAAACTGATAAGAAGATCAAAACATTTAGATCCGACAATGGTGGAGAATTCACCTCAGGTGACTTCAAGAAGCTTTGCAGTGATTCAAGGATTAATAGGGAGTTGACTACTCCTTACAATCCACAACAGAATGTAGTTTCAGAAAGGAAGAATAGAACAATCAGGGAAGCAGCAAGAGCAATGCTCCATGACCAAGATCTACCTATGCATCTATGGGCAGAAGCAGCTAGAACAGTTGTATATGTGCAGAACAGAACACCCCACAAGATATTGGACAACAAGACACCAGAAGAAGTCTTTTCTGGTAAGAAACCTGAAGTCAGCCATCTTAGAATATTTGGTTGTCCAGTATACACTCATGTCCCAAAAGAAAAGAGGACTAAACTAGATCCTTCAGGAAAGAAGGGTATCTTTGTGGGTTACAGTGAAAGCTCGAAGGCTTACAGAAGATACTTTCCAGGGTTCAAGAAGATTGATGTCAGTAGGGATGTAACATTTGATGAAAACTCAGCATTCATCAAATCAAGGAAGGCACCTATCGAAGTTTATGAAGAACCTAAGGAAACTAGATTTCAAGACACTACCATGACTGAAGTAGTTCAATAAGTTGTTTGTGAGTTTGAAGATCCACAATAACCTGTAGATTCAGGGATTAAGAGGGATTTGACTACTCCTTACAATCCACAACAGAATGGAGTTGCAGAAAGGAAGAATAGAACAATCAGGGAAGCAGCAAGAGAAATGCTCCATGACCAGGATCTACCTATGCATCTATGGGCAGAAGCAGCTAGAACAGTTGTATATGTGCAGAACAGAACACCCCACAAGATATTGGACAACAAGACACCAGAAGAGGTCTTTTCTGGTAAGAAACCTGAAGTCAGCCATCTTAGAATATTTGGTTGTCCAGTATACACTCATGTCCCAAAAGAAAAGAGGACTAAACTATATCCTTCAGGAAAGAAGGGTATCTTTGTGGGTTACAGTGAAATCTCAAAGGCTTATAGAATATACTTTCCAGGGTTCAAGAAGATTGATGTCAGCAAGGATGTAACATTTGATGAAAACTCAGCCTTCATCAAATAAAGGAAGGCACCTATCGAAGTTTATGAAGAACCTAAGGAAACTAGATTTCAAGACACTACCATGACTGAAGCAGTTCCAGAAGTTGTTCATGAGTTTGAAGATCCACAAGAACATGTAGATCCACCCCGTGAGGATAACTCTCACAAGAGGAAACCTGCATGGGCTAGAGAGCTCATTCAAGATGCAAAAAGATTTGGCATTCCAGAAGAAGAACACAGAGCAAAGAAGAGAACCAGATCACATACCAGCTATGTTGCTTTACTTTGTGACATTATGAACAAAGAGCCTTCCAGTTATGAAGAAGCAGCGGAAAAGAAAGAGTGGAAGGATGCCATGGTTGAGGAATACCAGTCAATAATGAAGAATGATGTTTGGGATGTTGTCCCAAGACCTAAAGAGAAGTCTGTTGTGACTTCCAAATGGATCTTCAAAATTAAGCATGCTGCAGATGGCAGTGTAGAGAAATACAAGGAAAGATTCGTAGCTCGTGGCTTCTCTCAGAAAGAGGGAATAGATTATGAAGAAAATTTTGCACCTGTAGCCAGGTATACTTCCATCAGAACAGTACTTGCCCTGGCTGCAGCAATGAGATGGAAAATACACCAAATGGATGTCAAGACTGCTTTCTTGAATGGTGTAGTTGAAGAGGAAGAATATGTGGAGCAGCCACTCAGTTTTGAAATACATGACAGAGAGTCATATGTGTGCAGATTGAAGAAAGCCTTGTATGGCTTGAAGCAAGCTCCCAGAACCTAGTATGGTAGGATGGACAGTTTCCTATCTAGTTTGGGATTTACCAAGAGTAAAGCGGATTCCAACCTTTACTACAAGGTTGAGGAAGGGAATCCTGTGATTCTACTCCTGTATGTGGATGACTTATTTGTAACAGGAGATCACAGACTGATTGCAGATACTAAGAGGAATCTTGCTGCTAAATTCGATATGAAATATTTGGGAATGATGCACTATTTCCTAGGTATGGAGGTGTGGCAAAATGTAGGTGGGATCTTCCTTGGTCAAGGGAAGTACATAGTAGATATCCTGAAGAGATTCGGGATGATGGATTTCAAGGCCATGGCCACACCTATGGAATCGAATCTGAATCTTCTATGTGATGCTTCATTTGAGCCGATTGATGTCTCTATGTATCGTCAAATGATTGGGTCCTTGATGTACCTGACGAACATGAGACCAGAAATTTGCTTTGTTGTGAACACATTGAGCCAGTTCTTGATGGATCCAAGGAGTGTTCACCTGGTTGTTGTAAAGCATGTTCTGAGGTACCTGAAGGGTATAGTGGATTTTGGGCTCAAGTATGAAGCAAATCAAAAGTTTAACCTGCAGGTTTATGTTGATTCAGATTGGGCTGGCAGTGTTGTAGATAGGAAGAGCACATCTGGCTGTTGCTTCAGTATGGGATCCGGTGTGATCTCATGGTTTAGCAGGAATCAGTCCTGCATGGCACTGAGTACAGCTGAGGTAGAGTATGTTGCAGCCTATTCAGCTAGTTCTGAGACAGTATGGCTACGGAAGATATTGTCTGAGTTATTTGATCTCTCGTTGGATGCTACTGGTATCTTCTGTGATAACCAGAGTTGTGTGAAGTTGTCCGAGAAACCAGTGTTTCATGACAGGTCGAAACACATAGAGATCAAATATCACTATATCGGGGATATGGTGCAGAGAGGAGCTATGAAGCTCCTGTATGTTGCGACAGACGAGCAGATTGTAGATGTGCTGATGAAGCCACTAGCCAGGGTGAAGTTTGATTACTTCAGAGAAAGGCTTGGCGTTCTTCAGGTCGAGGACACTTCGAGGAAGAAGTGATGGACACATTTGCTGAAGCCATTCCAAGCATGTTGGAAGGAGGATCCTTCACATGGCTGTGGATGTAAGCGCTGGATGATGAGCATCAGGATGATGTTCTGGTTTCTGCTTGGATATGATCAGTTGGATCATTTTTGTATATGTATATATGCATCATGTTGGATGCTTGGATATGATCAATTGGATCATTTTTGCATATGTATGTATGCATCATGTTGGATGCTGGATATGATCAGTTGGATCATTTTTATGTATGTATGTATGCATCATGTTGGATGCTGGATATGATCAGTTGGATCGTGTGTATGTATTTTGTGTATGCATCATATTGGATGCTTGGACCATGTATCTGTATATGTATCATATGGATACATTGTATGATCAGGTAGATCATGTATGTTGATATGTATCAGGTATGATCAAGTAGATCATGTATGTTGATGGATACATTGTGTGGATCATGTATCTATGTATCAGATGGATACACTATGTATGATGATATGTATCAGGTAGATACTTGTAGTGCATCAGATGGATGCATTGTATGATCAGGGTGATCGTGGATGACGAGCTTCTTCAGATGACATGCAGCAGGATGTTGTAGTGATGATGATCAGGATGATCATGTGTACATCAGGATGATGTATGATGAGTATCAGATGATACTTTGTGGCCGTAGATCAGGTTGTGCTTGGGAGGACATATAATTTATGCCCTGGGATATCTACAAATAGTCTTTCGAGGCTTTACCTATGGCATGTAATTCGGTTCCCTGGGATATCTGGCATATTCTCTTTCGAGGTTTTGTCCTATGGCATGTAATTTTCTCCTGGGAGATCTGGATAGGATGAAAAAGGCCTCAGATGCTTCAGCCAGGTTTTTCCATGACCACATGTAATTTTCTCCTGGGAGATCTGGACAGGATGAAAAAGGCCTCAGATGCTTCAGCCAGGTTTTGTGGTGGACCACATGTAATGTGGTCTTGGGATATCCGACAGGTAGAGCTGTGTGCTCGTAACATCCTGGGATGATTCATCTAGGTTTTGTGGTGAGATCACATGTAATGTGCTCTTGGGAGATCCGACAGGTAGAGCCGTGTGATCGTAACATCCTGGGATGCTTCAACCAGGTTTTGTGATGGGTCACATGTAATGTGCTCCTAGGAGATCCTACAGGTAGAGCTGGGTGCTCGTAATAGCCTAGGATGCTACAGCCAGGTTTTGTGACGCATGTAATAAGTCCTGAGGATTCCACAGTACGGCCAGTGATGATGAAGACCTGCAGGTGGTGGGCCTACATCCAGAATGAAAAAGGACTGGCTTTGTAGAAATTCCTATGACGAGTAGAGTCAGAGATTGGTTGAGATAGCAGTAGCAGTGATGATGATGATGACGATGCATCGATGACGATGATCCCGAGAAGAAGATTTGTCTAGCAGACTGTGTCGAGAAATACCTTCCTAGTTAAGAGGGAGTGTTGATGTATATGTAACTTCGGAATGTATTTCATCTGTGTATTATATATATATTTATTGTACCCTTATAAGAGATGTGTCATTCCTCTATAAGGAAGTGTCGTCATGTGGATTAACAAGTGTCGCAAGTGTGTGTACTTGCTGATGGGTTATTAGACCACCATGTGGGGTCGATCCTGAATTATATATAATATAATGTGGATGTACCTATCTAGACAAGTCGGCCCCATAAGGTCACTGGGAGAAAAGGTTAGTATAAATAGAGATCGGATATCTCTATTTTACTCACTCAAAAAAGTAACTCACTCTCACTCAGAAAGTGGCGCACTAGTGAGGAGGAGGATCATCTGCTACTAAGAGGCTATCTCAGTGTTATTTGGTTGTACTTTGGTTGAGCCATTTCTCTCTCCATATCTGAGGAAGTTGTGGGGTTTTTCACCTTTGGGTTTTCCCCACGGAAAATCTGTGTCTCTTGTCTCTTATGATTTTGATTCTTGTGATGCTTGTCATATTTTGATTGTCATGCATTGATATACTGTATATGTTATTCTCTCAGCAAATATCCTAGAGTATTGTGAATTAATGCTCAAAATTTAACATCTGCAACCTGCTCATCCATCGCAACATACAAGAGCTTCACTGCTCCTCTCTATACCATATCCTTGATATAGTGATATTTGATCTCTATGTGTTTAGACCTATAGTGGAACACCAGGTTCTCAGACAACTTCACACAACGCTGGTTGTCACAAAAGATACCAATGGCCTCTAGCGGTAGATCAAATAACTCAGATAGTAGCTTATGTAGCCATACTTCCTCACAACTAGCCGAACAGGCTACAACATACTCTGCCTCAGTTGTACTTAGTGCTATGCAGGACTGCTTCTTGCTAAACCAAGATATCACACCTGATCCCATACTAAAGCAGCACCTAGAAGTGCTCTTCCTATCTGCAGCACTTCCTACCCAATCTGAATCAACATAACCCTGTAGGTTAAACTTTTGATTCGCATCATACTTGATCCCATATTCAACTATACCCTTCAGGTACCTCAGAATATGCTTTACAGCAACTAGGTGAACACTCCTCGGATCTGTTAGGAACTGTCTCAATGTGTTCACCGCAAAGCAAATATCTGGTCTCGTGTTCGTCAGGTACATCAAGGACCCAATCATCTGACGATACATCGTAACATCAACCGGATCAGATGAAGCATCACACAGAAGCTTCAGGTTCGATTCCATAGGTGTGGCCATGGTCTTATATTCCACCATCTCGAACCTCTTCAGGATCTCTACTTCATACTTCCCTTGTGCAAGGAAGATTCCATCTGTACTCTGCCACACCTCCATACCTAGAAAATTGTGCATCATCCACAAGTTCTTCATCTCTAACTCAACAACAAGATTTCGGTGCGTGTTGGCAATCAATCTATCTTCACCTGTGATAAAAAGGTCATCCATATACAAAAGTAGTATCACTGGATTTCCTTCCTCAACCTTGTAGTAAAGGTTGGAATCTGCTTTACTCTTGGTAAAGCCCAAACTGGATAGAAAGTTGTCTATCCTACCATACCAAGTTCTGTACATATATGACTACCTGTCATGTGTCTCAGAACCAAGTGGCTGCTCCACATACACTTCTTATTCAACTACACCATTCAAGAAAGCTATCTTGAAATCCATCTAGTGTATCTTCCATTCCATCATTGCAACCAGAGCAAGTATGATCTAATGGAAGTGTATCTGGATACAGGAGCAAAAGTCTCTATGCTACCACCTGCAGCATGCTTGATCTTGTATATCCTCTTGGAAGTCACTACAAAATCCCCTTCAGGTCTTGGGACTGCATCCCAAACATCTTCATGATCAACTGGTACTCATCGATCATGGCATTCTTCCCAGATCCTGGAAACTTCAATATCTTCAATATTTTCAATAGATAACTTTGTTGTTGAACAAATGTTGTAGTCCTTCTTTTGTAGATGATGTTTTATGATCTTTCCTACACAACAAGTTAAATTGGATGATTAGAAAACATCTCATAGTTTTCAGAACAAATTCTTACACATAAAGAAATATGTCATACAGTCATGCAGTTATCTTAGCCAATGCTTCAATAGAACATTTATCCATATCCTGTAACTTTCTAGATGCCTTCCAATCTCTACCAGAACATTGTTAAGAGTGTGCACAATTCCCAACATGTCAGCAAAGAGGTTTGATTCTAGATAAGTAGCAATGGAATGTTGTACAGTTCCATAGGCCACTTACCCATGTATATTAGTAGTATACTATTCATCAATGCAACTATTCTAATATGCATAATACACAACCTAATTCTAGGAACATGAGTATATACATTATTGAATAGTATTATTTAAACAATAAAATATCCAAGGAATGATAATTCAAATACTTATCTTTGTTTGTTTGTTGGGTTGACTCCCTCTCAGTCTTTACTTCTTTTTTGCAACTCCATTCTGATGTGGATTGTGAGAAGTGGTCAACTCCCTCTGAATATCTGCATCCTTGCAGAAACTACTAAAGTGTGTTCCTTCTTGATATTTACTTCCTTGCAGGAACAACTAGAGTGTGATCCCTCTTGATCTGTGCTTCCTTGTAGGAACAACTGGAGTGTTCTCCCTCTTGATCTTTGCTTCTTGGATTACCTGTCCTTGAACTTATATCCATCCTTAATCACTATGCATGCTTATTAGTATCATCATTGTGTTATCCTTGAGGTCTGATACATTCATTAGTATAATATTCATACTATAAAAACACACTAATCTTAAACATGTATAGTCATGATCATTTCAAACAGAGATAATAAACATTAGTATTCGAGGACTCTTATGGTTAGTCATATCATAAATTAAAGTAAGAAACATAATATGCCTAAACTGGTGATTACTCAAACCTATACTTTCATGACTCTTCTAGTTAGTCATATCATCAATTAAGGTAAGAAACATAATATGCATAAACCCATGATTACTCAAACTGCTATAGCTTAAAATGACACCTCTCTGTCCGTGACGACACTTGCATCCCTTGGTCGCATGACGACACTTCTTGAGATCAAGTTTAGTCACACAATAGGACACTTTTGGATTGAGGGTTCATTTGGGGCACTAAAAATGGTTTCAATTACCTCACTTCTGACCCATTTGATGGTTATAACCCTTAAGAACACTTTTCTAGACCAAACCATCTCCTGAAAATCATCAGAAAACCCTATTTTTGGCCATTTTTCCACATGTACACTAGTACACAAGCATGATAGTAGCGTTTGATATGCAACTTTGCTTCATTAAAGTAGCGCACACCTCCATAAATGTGCTAGTTTGTCTACTCCAGAGTAGGGTACTTTCCTGTACTAGTCAAAATCTTGAATTTTGGGTAAGTTAAGATGGTTTGGGAACCTCCTGATCGGTTATAACTTATTTTCCTCTCCTTCATTGACTATATAACGAGGGTAGAAGGTCCATGTGAGAAGACCAAGCCTATAACAATGTTATGCTGGAGGAATGGAGACCCTCATCCCCCTCTCTTATGCCTCAATTTCTTATAAACCCCAACACAACTAATTAGAAGCTGGGATCCTTAGAGAACAGAAGCAAGAGACCTTGAATCTAGGTTTTGTGAAGTGCCAAGCTTTAAGGAAGGTATAATTTCATGTACTTGCTTCATTCATTAATAAATATCAGACATTCTTACCTTTCCAAATATGACCTATTTATGTGTGTCTTAGTTTTGATTACAATTTTCTTATAGTTTGATGTCTTCTTTTGTTATGAATATCAATCTTATATATGTAGTCAAATGTATTTGAGAAAGGTATCAAGTTGTTTTGCAGATGTGGGCATTGCGACACCTAATGGAATTGAAGAGCAAGGAAGGGAAAGCTGGGATAAACCTTCTTAAGGTACACATCTTTCTAACCTTAAATATCTTTGCTTACTAGTTGCACTTGCAGAACATTTGTATGTCTATATTTCATCACTGTAAGTTGGTAGCTTCTCCCCTGAACTATAGGTGTATTTTCCTCACAACAAAATGGTGACCATACTGGGGAAAGCCTAACTGCTTAGGGGTATCCAAGGTCATTTATTTAGTTTTGTTTGAAGGTATTTGTTCAATTTCTTTATTAGAATCAGTTATTAGGCTTTGTTTGACCCTCCTTGGTTCTTACAGACCCTTCCTAGCCCTTTCAGACCTTGGTGGACCCAAGTTGGGGGTTTTAACCCCATTTTTTCAACTTTTTCCACCTGTGCACTACTGTTGTGAAACACAGTAGCGCATTCCCCTGTTACGGGCATTGGTATGCCTCATACATAGTAGCGCACACATTCTAGGTTTGATTTTTTGGGTTGTGGACCCAAATTTGGGGGTTGTGGCTACATTTTTGGGGTCCCTGATGACCCTAGGTCTGAGTTAAACCACTGTGAGTGGTCTCCTATCCTTGTATTGATCCTATGTTCATGATTTGGACCTCTTTTGATCAATTTGGGTTTGTTTGGAAATTTTTGGGGCTTGTTGACCCAAGTTGGGGGGTTGTGGACGAGTTTGGTGTTTTGTACCCTAATTTGAGTCTGATTGAATCTACTTGCCCCATTTCCACTGGATTTGAAGCCTATTGAGTCTTCTTAACCCTGTTTGTATCTATTTGAGTGAAATTTCTCTTTAGATTGGTTTCTTATCCTTCCTTATGCTTTTAGTTTTCTTTTTGTAGTGAAAGCTCAAGTGTCTTTGTTGCTGTTCAGGACCTTGATTGCACTGTTTATGTGCAGACCTGAATTTACCAAACCATACTTCTTTGTAGTTCATTTGCTTTGTTTGGGCCTAAAAGTAGGTTTCATACTCTTTTCCCAATGGTTGGCATGCTTACATCAATAAGAATCTGAAAGTCATATTGGTTGCTTTTATTGTTTCAATAAGGAAACTTGAAAGTTCTTTGCTTTTGCTTTGATAGTAGGTTAGTTTCAATTTCAGTTTTGTTTCTTACCTTTGAAAAGCATAAAAAAATTGATTTATTTTTTGAGTAGAGTACCTTGCAAGTGGCTTAAAGGATTTAAGAGTGCTTTGCATCAAAAAGAAGAAGTTCTCTTTTGCATACTTATTTGTTTGAGTAGCTGCATTCTTAGGTTTTGAGTTTAATTTTGTACATTTAGAATTTATTTTTATCTTTTTGCATACAAAAAGACTAAAAATTGCATTTTCATATGCATTCTAGATTTTATCTTTAAGACTTGCATTGAGAAGAAAAGATTTGTTTACTGGTAAACATTTCATTTCAGTATTCTATCTCTATTATAACCACTCTCACACACCCACTACCTTTTTGAGAAAGCAAGTAACCTTTAAAATGAACCCTAATAAAATGTACTAGTAACATTTTCTTTTCTAGGTTACACTTTTCACCAACTATTTTTGGTTAAGATCTTGGGTTTAAAACACCTTAAACCACCCAAGATCACACATTACGCAAAAATCGTAGTTCGACTATCGCAGGTAAACCCACCTCATTCAAAGCTTGCCTGGGATCTATGCAGTAGGTCTTGTGAGATCAGATTGTTGGGAATAAACCTCCTACTTTCTGTTTCGATCATATACTAGGATTGGATCGCGTTTGGGGACTCTTTTGAGTTTGGGCTCAACAAATCTGCCCACGCCTTCTGATTCGACCAGAGACTATTCACTCAGGAGTTTTCGGTGTGGTGGTATCCTTAGTATCTGACCATAGGATCATGCACACGTGACAGTGGAGGGTTATATCTGTTGTACCTAGGACAGACATGGGAGGAAATCCCTTGCAGGTCTTTGGGAGGGCGGTTGGGTGATTCCAGCACTTGCACCCTTAGTCATTGTATTGTGGACCCCAGGTAATTGTTCTTCTTCCTTCGTTGATCTGTTTTGGGACCTCATCATCCCATACTCTTCTTCGGAAGGCATCTGTTTGCTTGGTTTGATTTACCTAGGACCTTTTTTAGTGGTGTGCTCTTTGTGCTACTTTTCTTAGTTTGCCTTAGAGAAATTCTTGCTCATTTGAGTAGGAAACTAGGTCTAGCGTTCCTATGAGCGCCAATCAAGGTACCCCTATTCCATGGGATCCTTGTGATGTTCCATTCATTGGAAACATTGGTACTCCCTTAATGGCTACTCTGAATCTTCCTAGATTCACTATTGGGCTGCCGGTTTGGTTGTTCTGCACTCCAAATTCCTTGCATGCTCTTGACGTTTCTTTTGTAAGCACCTCAAATCAAGAGCATCAGAACCCTGGGCCTTCCTTTCCAGTAACATCTTCTCCTCCTTCTACCTCATGTGGTGAAAGTAGTAATACTAGTAACCAGTAGTCTAAAAGGAATAGATGGAGGAAGAATGGGAAGAAGATGCCAAAACAAGGGGGCAGCAACCCAGCCTCTGTAAGTCATGCTGGGGGCAAGCACCCTGCCTATGAAAATCATGCAGGGGGCACCTACCCATCCTCTGGAGGTCATGCTGAGAGAAAAATTTTAGTCACTTAAAATCACACTGAAAGTTTGTCTTCAACCACTTTTAGTCATGTTGAGGACACATCATTGATCACTGCTAGTCATATTAATGACAAGTCACCAGTTCCTGTGAGTCATACTGAAGACACCAGATCAACAAATGCAAGTCATGCTGAGGGAGTTGACATTGTCGACAAACCCAATAAATAGAAGTATAAGTTCCCTTGCAAGTTTTGTGAGGGAGACCACCTTACTTACTTGTGCCCTGTACTTCCAGAAGTGCAAAAAGTGTAGTCCTTAGTTCAAAAGTCTTCTACTTCTGAGCAACCAGCCACTGTAATTCATGCTGGGGGCAAGCTTTCAGCCAATGCTATTCATGCTAAGAGTACTAACGTTGTAAAGGAGTCTAAAACTATAGGACGGAAACCAAAGTTCCCTTGTAAACTTTGTAAGGGAGATCACCTTACTCACCGATGCCCTGCCATTCCAGAGGCACAAAGAGTGTGGTCCATTTCTGAAGGAACCTCCATTCATGAGTTGTCTATAGATTCCCTATAGTCATATCAACCTTTGGTTGATAAAGTGGTTGAACCAATGCAATCTATGGTCGACCCCACTCTTCCTTTGGAGAGTGAAGTGATCGAATTGATGCAATCTTCGACCGATCCCATCAATCCTTTCGAGACTGATGCACCTGTCTCGGAAGTCTTCTGCATTACCAGTTTGGATGTTCCTGAAAAAGGGGGTACTTCATCTGTGCCATGTGAACCCCTACCAATCCCTAGGATCATTTCCTTTGATTGGAATAGTCTAGCTGAGCCTCGTCTTCCTTCTTCGACACCTTTCCAAATAAAGGTTGATATTGGGAACCATACGATCGATCGATGCATTGTTGATGAAGGAGATTTTGTTAGTATATTATCCACTTATGCTTGGAGAGATTTGGGTTTCCCTAATGTTATTCCAGCTGTTAATTGGCCATTGACCTTTAATAGAAGACCTAGTGAACCGATCGGGTTCCTCTGTCAGGTACCTGTTACTTTGGGTGGAAAAATAGTCTTAGTTGATTTTATGGTTTTAAAGGACCCTTTGTACTTTGATATGATCCTCGGGCGTGATTACATTTATGCTATGCATGATGTGGTGTCTACGCTCTTTCGTTTGATGTATTTTCCTCATAACGAAAGCATCGTCACTATCGACCAACTTACATTCATTGATCCACCTTATTACACAACTTTAGACTAGTCAGATCCCTCGTCATTAGGCAATACTATGTCACATGGTGCTTATGTGGCATATTGTTCCTTGAGTTCAACTGCTACTGAGAAGAAGTCTCTGAGTTCATTCTTACCTTCTAGGGACTTAGTCCTAGCTTTTAACCAAGTGACACCTCCATCTGAATGTTTGGATATGTGTTCGATCTGGGATGATATACTTCCTTCCGATGAAGTTTTCCTAGAGTCCATAGTACAGTCTGCCATTCATTTGGATGTTGATCCAGTCGCAGTTATGTCCAACCCCGGTTTGACCTTAAAGTATGATCTCCCTACTATTGAGTCTTTGAACTCTCCTATAGATCCGCAAGTCGGTGTTCCTGCTAAGTTTGATTTTGCTTCTAGAATTTTTAACTCTCGTGATGATGGATTTGTTTTTTGTAGATTCCATCATGTCCTTCAGCTTTTATCTTCATCCTGAAGTCGACCTTGTTGATTGTAAGTCCTCGGGCTTGGGTACCATAGAGTCTTCATTTGAAAACTCTGCCTTGTTTATGCCTATTGTTGATGATAGTGAAGTTGAAAGTATTTCTACCACAGTGACTTGTATCGGGTCTTTCTTTATATATGTTTTATATATGATCTTCGTACTAATGTTTCTTGGAGATAGGATTCTTAGCTGGATTTAAACTTTCTTACTAGTCCTTTTTGACACCTTGTGCGACCATGTCAGTTATATTCGTAACTTTGCATATAGGTTTAGGCTTACCCGTTGTTATGTTTTATTTGAACCTTTTCCATCCGAATTCACCATAGGGTTGAACCTGTTGGATATTGGTGTGTTAGCCATCTCTTTATGCATTGTGCACCAGTTCGACAACAGAGCCTATCTAACATGGGTCACCCTAGTCAGCACCCTTATGCCATTTTGTTGTCCATGCTGAGTTTTTCTCATAGGCTCGAGAGCCTTTTTAGATTTACCATGACTTTGAGCAGAAGCCTCATATCTTTCTTCCTCATATATTTCTAGCCATCCCTGATTAGGCTCCCATCTTTATGTTCAAGTTGCATATGCATCTGTTATGATCTCGCTTGTGCTAATGAGTTTGATGCCAACTTCCACACTTTTAGCTCGTTATATAAGCCTCCATCTCTGATCTCATTTCCACTAAGCCCTGTATCATTTTGCTTTCGCAATTTGACAACTTTTACCTAGAGGAGACATACCCTGAGTGTCCTTATTTTGCTCATGTTCCTTGCATTAGGCATAGCTTTGTTCCATGCGCTTGGAGCTAGTTTCACATGTCCCTGACACTCGTCTCCTCCCATTTCAAGCATTCTTCTACCTTTACTTCGAGCTCGTTAAAAACAGTAAGTAGGTTACAAACAGTCTTCCACCTTTACTTCTAGCTCGTTAAAAACAGTAAGGAAGCTATGAGCATTTCTTCCATCTTCACTTCGAGTTCATTAAAAATAGTAAGGAAGTTATGAGCATTTTTCTATCTCCTTTCAGCTCGTTAAAAACAGTAAGGAGGTCACGAGTTTACTTTTTCGGGCTTGTTAAACCTTTATGGAAAAGATCCCTATGGAGTTCTTTTAAGCCCTTTTCAGACTCCTTAAATAAGAAAAGTTTGCCGATCATAGTTGTCTTTTCGGGCTCGTTAAAATAACTGAACTGACATCCACTTAGGTATAGAATTACTCATTTTTCGGGCCTTGGTGGATAATTTACGAAAACAGTATACTCTAGGTATACTCTGGTATGCACTAGAAGAGTTCTTCTTCCATTATTTTACACTTTTTCGGGGAAGGAGACTAACTTTACGAAAAAGGACTTTTGGAGTCATCTTTAGGGTTTTCAGACTCTTGAAATGTGAAAACACCAAGTGAGCATTCACCTACTTGGGATCGATGTGAAATCCACGAGATGGTTTATAGAGGACTGTTTATGTTTTTCAACTCTATAAGCAAGAAAACATCGCTGAGCACAGACTAATCTGGGATCGATATAAAATCCACGTATAGGTGTATGGAGTTTTATTGTAGGTTTTTCAGAATCCTTAAATATGAAAATATCGTCGAGCATGCTTTAGTTCTTTGTCAAGCTCGTTAAAAAATGAAAAATAAAAGGGAAGGGAAGAATGTTAAAATATCTTTTAATATGATGGCAGCAATTCAACTAGGTCCTTTAACAAAGCACCTATTTTGAGTCTATCAAACAAGTTGGGTTCTAGTGTTGGGTTTAGGATAAACATGATCTTAGAGTTCTTACTCCTTCGTTTGGTTAGTCTTCCAATCATATGGAGAATATGTTAACGTCTCCCACATTGCAAATTTGCATCATGGTATCTTTGTGTTCAAATATGCCTAAGTCACTCTTGTGTTGTGCTCACTGTTAAAGGATATAACCTGTGTTAGCCATTCTGTAATTGCCTTGACCTTATGCATTGGCCATTCCTTGGTGTCAGTATGTTTCATCATGTCTTCAGTCCTACTCCAAATCAGCTCATACCTGTTGAGTGTCCCTCGTGTTGGATGATGGAGGATGCATTAAGGACTCCCTTCCAATGGACTTCTTCCCATCGAATTCAACTCATTATGCTCTGGGAATGAAGTTTAGAGTTTCGGTTAGTACATTGGGGATTGCAGTCATTAGTGGTAATTTCCCTCGCTATTGGATAGATGGGAATACATTAATGTCTCCTATCCGATGGATTCTTCAAGTGTTTGATGGAAAGACCATTTATTCGCACTTGATTGAATGTACTAGGTACCTTGGGTTCCATTTTCATTATTGGTGGACACCCTCGCATTTGTTAACGTATACATCAATGACAAGTAATCAAATGATTCCTCCCATGTTCGACATCAACTCATTTATTCCCATGGATAGGTTTGTACCTTGGGTTTTTTCTGGATGAAGACCTTGGGATCCTTGATAGCATCACTTTATTTATGTTATCGCCCAAGTTGCACAAGACTAAGCCACACTCTTTTTGGCTCTTGATGAGACATAGATCCAGCTTGTTCTCTATGGCTATGTTCTCTAGTTTTTACATAGATCCACCTTGTATTTATGTGGCTATGTTTACATTTATGTTCCTCATGGATCCATGCTTGTATTCTAGTAGCCATGATATATGCATAAGTATTTGGATCATTATTGTATCCTCTTGGAGGTCATGTTCCACTATTTGAACATTGGACAGTTACCCCAAGGATGATATTGTCTAACACTGCCTTTGCTTTTAGGTACTTCATTTGAGCCTATGATTCTTGGTCCTCTATGATTCAACTCTTTGTTATTTATAATGTATTTCGGCCATCGTTTCCCTCACTCCCTCTGATCTCATACATTAGGGGGCATCTATTATAGCTTAAAATGACACCTCTCCATCCATGACAACACTTGCATCCCTTGGTCGCATGACGACACTTCTTGAGATCATGTTTAGTCACAAAATAGGAAACTTGTGGATTGAGGGGTCATTTGGGACACTAAAAATGGTTGAAATTACCTCACTCCTGACCCATTTGATGGTTATAACCCTTGGGAACACTTTTCTAGACCAAACCATCTCCTGAAAATCATCAGAAAACCCTGTTTTTGGCCATTTTTCCACATGTGCGCTAGTACACAAGCATGATAGTAGCATTTGATATGAAATTTTGCTTCATTAAAGTAGCGCACACCTCCATAAATGTGCTAGTTTGTCTACTGTAGAGTAGGGCACTTTCTTATACTAGTCAAAATCTCAAATTTTGGGTAAGTTAAGTTGGTTTGGAAACCTCCTGATCGGTTATAACTTATTTTCCTCTCCTTCATTGACTATATAAGGAGGGTAGAAGGGCCATGTGAGAAGACCAATCCTATAACAATGTTATGCTAGAAGAATGGAGACCTTCATCCCCCTCTCTTGTGCCTTAGTTTATGATAAACCATAGCACAACTAATTAGAGGCTGGGATCCTTGTAGAATAGAAGCAAGAGACCTTGAATCTAGGTTTCGTGAAGTGTCAAGCTTGAAGGAAGGTATAATTTCATGTACTTGTTTCATTCATTAATAAAGATCAGACATTCTTCCCTTTCCAAATATGACCTATTTATGTGTGTCTTAGTTTTGATTACAATTTGCTTATAGTTTGATGTCTTCTTCTGTCATGAATATCAATCTTATATATGTAGTCAAATGTATTTGAGAAAGGTATTAAGTTGTTTTGCAGATGTGGGCATTGCGACACTGAATGGCATTGAAGAGCAAGGAAGGGAAAGATGGGATCAACCTTCTTAAGAAGGTACACATCTTTCTAACCTTAAATATCTTTGCTTACTAGTTGCACTTGCAGAACACTTGTATGTATATCTTTCATCACTGTAAGTTGGTAGTTTCTCCCCTGAACTATAGGTGTATTTTCCTCACAGCACAAACCTATACTTTCATGACTCTTCTGGTTAGTCATATAATCAATTAAGGTAAGAAACATAATATGCATACACCCATGATTATTCAAACCTATGAATAATCATTATCAATCATGCCATGTATACTTATATAAGAGATCCTATCACAAGGTAGGATTCTAACTTGATATAGGAAAAACATACCTCGATTAATATGTTCGCTGGTTATTGTCTAACATACGCACATGATGTCTTCGTGACTTGTGCTAGTAACCTGCATATCTCATAGGTTAACCATTATAGAACCAAGTTATACATACCTCGTAAATAGATCTTCTAAGTGATCCATGACAATGGATGAATCTTTGTCTTCATGTCACCATGATCATATGTTCTTGAACTAGAACATGATTTGTCTTTCTTGGTGTAGCTTTCATGTTAGCAGACAACATAAACCTCATACAACACCATAATGCATTATTACAATCATAAGTGTCAACACCCCAATTAATGAATATCTTCTATCATACATTCATAATTTTATTAAGGTGATACGACAAGTCTAAATTTAATCAATATTGTACTAACCGTAATAACATGAAGGCAAACATACCATAAACTCAATCATGAACAAATCTCGAAACATACCTAGATGAGTCATACCTGTCGAGATTGCTTGTAATATTCTTATGTAAGGCCTTAGCCTCATCTCCCTCTGAAACAGGAACTTCTTCACTTATGCAGGTGACCAATCCGTTCTATTCTAGGATTAACCCAATCCACTTGATTTGCAGGAACTAGATCTGGAGCTGGATTAGGATTTTTCAAAGAAACCCTAAAAATTCAAAATTTGAATTTCAAACTTCTGAAAGGATAGAAAGATGCGCCTTTCTGAACTGGTCAAGCTGGTATACTCAGAATTTGAAAACTGCAATGTTTCACCCCTCAAATTTTCCTTTGACACTTTCAGGCTCACTAGACATGACCCCGAACTAGCGTTTGATAAATCCCACCCTTTTTCCCAATCAAAAGGTTCGATCCAAAGCTCCAAGCTTCTATTTTTCTGAGGAGCTTCCAACCGTGGTCACAGATTTAAAAAATTTCCATTTTTGCAGAAGCCCTAATTTTCCACTTTTTCGATCAAAGTCTCAAACTAGGGTCTGATCAAGCTCGACCTTATGCCCAACCAAAAATTCTGATCTTGGTCTCTAAATTTTGATTTTGATGAGTGGCATTCAGCCGTAGTCTCCAATTACAAAAATTCCAACTTTCTCTGAAACTCTAAATTCTAGAAGCCATGAATGAAGGTGCTCAAAAATCATTTTGTTTTGACAGAAATATGTACCTGATTGTTTCCGGTGTAACTCTGAACTTTTCAATTCATAGGGTCTGAAAATTTTTCTTGTGATAGCCCGACCTATTATCTTTCCAACCCCATAGTTCTGACCTCAAATGTATTCTCTGAGAGAGAGGTATGCCAAGTGTCGCAACGTGATCTGTTTATGGGATAAAACAGGAGAGGCAACTTGTACAGCATGCCATGTTTTACTAGTTCAGTTTAGGCCTCTGAAAATATTACCTGAGAAAGTACATTCCGTGCACTACCTGTCACATTTTACGAAATTTCATTTGGATCTTCCTATCCCAAGTTATGACCTTTTTTCCAAGGTCACCTGTTTATGACTGAGATCTGGAAGAGGAAGAAACCCTATATTGTACAGATCATAAATCACATAGTACAACGAATTAGAGGTTTTACTTTTTCCACAAGGTACATGGGGATCTTAACTTCACCATGTATGATTTTCAGAACTCGAGACCTCGTCGAATTTTATTTATAGAGAAAGTGCTACGATGACTGGGTTTTGCTATATCAAGCCCTAGGTTCGCAATTGCAACAAGTGTCATACATGCCATACCATGCCTTCTTTCAGGATAGCTATGATACCATGTTAATTTTTCAGAATTTACTTCAATCTAATCTAGGATATTAACTTAGAGACCAACATGTATAGCATATCTACAGCATATCAATCATGGACACAATAATGCAAGCACACAAGAGACACAGAGTTTACTTGGGGAAAACCATAAAGGTAAAAAACACCAATAACTTCCTCAAAGATAGATAGAGCAATATACAACCCAAGGATAAGAGATGGACATCTCCTAGCAGCAGATTCTCCTCCTCCACAAGTGCGCCACTCTCCCGAGACTGTGAAAGAGAATAGAATGATGAAATAGAGTGCCTCCCGCACTCTATTTATACTTGAATTGACTTGCCTAATAACCTTTACTAGGTCGGCCTTAACTTAACCACATAACATAATGCTGACTGGGCCAACACCCAATAGGGTGGTCTAATAACCCTTCGACCCACATGACTTACATAGGGCCGACCCCAACAAGGTGGTCTAATAACCCATCAAGTATAAGTTACGACACTTACAATATAAATGATGACACTTCCGTATAGAGGAGTAATAACATCTCTATAGGAATACAAACACTTCCGTGTAGAGGAATAATACCATATCTATAGGAGTACAATATACATATATGAAATACATTCTGAAGTTACATATACATCAACACAATAAAGTACAAATGTAATACATAGAAGAATATCTTCCGAAGTTACAAATACATCAACAGTTCTACACAGGGATAATGCAACTTTCGCTCCACAGCAACGGCACCAGATTGTTAACACTCAAAAAATCCTCTCGGCTGCAAAGAGGAATCCCAAGGTAGCCAAAAACCTACTTTAGGTTGTATTCTAACCTATACAACCAGAGAGGGCTCTCTCTTAAATTTGTAAAGACTGAAAATATACTCAAAATATTTCAGCGATGAGAACATACAGAGGTCAAACTCTGCAATGGAATATGTTTTGGTTGTTTAAAGGGATTGGTCAGACAAGCTGGAGAAAGAAAGTATTGGGCAATGGAGTCAAATCCAAGTGATGATTAATGGAAGTGCTTTGCAATGAATTTATTAACAAAGGAAGGGTAATTACTTCTTCATAGTTAAAATTGTTGGTTGTCTGGTGATAAGGAGGAAGATGAGAATAGTCCATTAATATAAGCATCTGAGGATGAATTCAATATCAACTTTAGAGGGAAAAATGAATGCTTAGGTGCGATTAAACCGGAGCATGGTTAGCATGAATTCCGGATTAAGTAACACTTTCACCATAAGAATGAAAAATGATAACAAGATGGAAAAGGATAACAGGAAAAACGCATTCACACAAAGAATAGAAAGGTACAGACCTTAAAATAAGTAACACAAGAATCTCTGATAAAACCGGCTTGGCTCTGCAATATTCTTATTAATTCTTTGAAAATAACTCAGCACCCAAAATGGGTCTCTCCTATACTGAAAGTTAACCTCCCCCCTTTTACAATTATGTCCTAATAGCCTTTTTATAGCATTTTTTTGAAGTGAAACACTAACTATTTTGCAACTGACCCAGTAAATATTTGGGTTTTCACTTTTACATTTTACTTTAGCCAAAATTGTACAGCTATTGCAAACAGTGCGATGATGTTATGCTCGAATTATAGAAATATGTTTCCAGCTATTGATAAACATTTATGAAAAAAGAGCTTCAAAATCTCTTCAATTCTATCTAACATCTTTTAATTGCTAGGTGTTCTGTTCTGCCACCTCATCTTTGACCTACTAAACAAACAAACTGTGTGCCATCCTACCCAACCACGTCCACCTCAGTCTTTGTCTTGAGTACAAAGATCCCCTATTCAATAACATCTTCTATGCATCCTTGTTGATCACGTTTCACAAGGTTTCCACAAATGTTCTTGTGACTTAAAGCATCATCACTGGTGCTCCCAAAATTTAATTTCAAACTGTCATTATCTTTAGTTGTTTTTGTGTCTCCATCTAATGTTATGTTTTCCATGTTAGTAGTCACTTATGCGAAATTTTTGCATATGTGGGAACCAAACAACAGTCACCAATTTCCCAATTCGCATGAGAGAAACAAAACAAGAATGTCAATTTGTTATGGTCCTGCTTAGCATGTTCCTCGCAACCATTGAGCATTCTTGAAAACAGTAGATGAACTGTCATGAACACGTCGACCAGTTTTTTTTTGTCAATGTGTCTTATAATTTCTTCATTTGTGTATGATTCCCTACAAAATGGGCATTGGTTAGTGTTGGGATATTCCTATACTCCATCCTAGTCCTACCAACATTATCCATTTTATCATTTTCAGTCATGCATGCTTTTTGCATGCAGTCATGATTTTGCATGCATCCCAGTCATCAGTCCCAGCACCTAGCCCTCAGCTAGCTAGCCCCGGGAGCTTCTTTCTAATAAGTTTTATCCCTCCTAGTGCTTAGTCCGCCCTGCATGCAATTGAATGCATTTTAGGCGCCCTCTCTCACCTACCACTCAGTTTCACTTCAGTTAGTTGAGTTATATTTAGTTCTTTCCTTGATTTAAGGCTAGACTGACTCTCAATTGACTGTATCACTCTGATGTACCTCGAGTGAGACTAGACTTCCCATTCTAACTCTAGTTAGCTCCTCATGCACCCTCCACTAAGCCTCCTTCATTCAGTTAGTGCCTAGATGTGCCAGTTACACCTACCACACTTAGTTAGACTCAGTTTGACATTTGGTTGACAGTTACTTGTGCATTGATGACTCCATTGATGATGATGAGGACTCCTAGTTGTGCTTTGATGACACTCTATTGATCTGATGATCACTCCATGAAGTCTAATTCGAATTGCCACCTTTGCATTCGAATCCTCTCACCATTGTATTATTTATTTGTCCATATTTTGATTAATGCATTAGTGTGTGATGTTATTCTGCTTCTATCTGAGTTCTACTGTATCATAATTATGCTGGTCTTTTACACTACATTGTCCAGTCTTCTTCTATTTTCATGCTTAATCTTAATCTTTCTTGTGATGTATACATCAGCTCTTAGATCTGCTGTGAGTATTTTCACATGGTATTAGAGCATGTTGAGAGTATTGTCTATCTCCATTCCTGAGATTTTTTTGAAGGTTATTATCAAGATTTCGAGTGCAGCAGTTTCTGCACTTTTGCAACAGTCACAGTTGCAGACATTTTCTATTTTTTTTTCACGTCTTCTGAAACAACTTCCATGAATTCAGAAGGAATTAATCCTCTTTCTCCATTCAACTATGATGAATGGAAACCACAGATGATAGCACATTTGAATAGAAATGGTCTCTTTGATTATTGTTTTGAAAGAGAGTTCGAATCCTCTGAAGAAGAGAATGACTGGTTAGATGAAGGTGAAAAAGCCTCTACAGCCATGATGCTTAATATGTCTCGATCCATGGTAAACCACTTCTATTCTGTTGAATCTCCAAACGAGCTATGGGCCCATCTGGATGAAATATTTGGCAAACAGAATGGTCCAAACCATTTTGAGAGAAATACCACTGTTGCATTCACCCTCTTTGATAGTCTCTCTGATCATGAATCAGTATCAAACATATCTCATATTCAAGTTTTCCACAAAGAAGAATAACTTACAGATTCTACACTCATGCTCCAAATTTCTTCTATTTTGAATTCTATGCCAGCTCACACTCTAGAAACTACAGAGGTTCTTAAATCCTCTCTTGCACAAGAGTCTGTTGGTTTGCATCATGATCTATTGAATGTTTCGTAGGTCAAATCAGCCATTGGAGGTAATACATTCACTCTCCTTGATCAATCACCTCTCATTTACTACTATAAGATCATTGTTTCATGCTCTCAGAATTTTATTGAAGATGAAGGCCATTACAATTCGCTTGGGATAATTTCTCATGCATTTTATGGTTTAGATCTCACCTCTAATGGTTCAAAGGAGATCTTAAGAAACCATCTTTCAAGTCTTGGATCTGATTTGGATTCCAAGCAATCACTAACATTTGATGGTTCTTTTGGGCATAATCTCACCCACGATGGTTCGAAGGAGAAAACAAAACACCATCTACACATTCATGGTTTTGATCCTACCTCAGCTGATTCGAATCACAGGTTCCACGATCATCCTCATACTTTTGGATTTGTTCTCATCACATTCAATCTGAAGAGCAAGTACAAGCACATACTTTTTTAGCATGATCCACTTCTTCCCAAGAAGAAGATACCTCCAGACATATGACCAAGCATCACACCTGCTTGACTTTGGAGTTTGTTTTGTGTGTGCCTTACAGTTTATTTTGAGGGGGGGTATTTTTCCCATGAGGTTTTCCCCATTTCCTCGGTTTATTGACTGTTATTATTATTCATTGTATTGGGTGACCTTTGGTATCAGTTACGAGGGCCCAAAATGGATTAAGGGGTGGTGTTGGGATATTCCTATACTCCATCCTAGTCTTACCAGAATTATCCATTTTTGCATTTTCAGTCATGAATGCATTTTGCATGCAGTCATGATTTTGCATGCATGCATCCCAGTCATCAGTCCCAGCACCTATCCCTCATTTAGCTAGCCCCGGGAGCTTCTTTCTAATCATTTTTAGCCCTCCTAGTGCTTAGTACACCCTGCATGCAATTGCATGCATCCCATGTGCCCTCTCTCACCTACCACTCAATTACACTTCAGTTAGTTGAGTTATCTTTAGTTATTTCCATGATTTAAGGCTAGACTGACTCTCAACTGACTGTATCACTCCAATGGACCTCCAGTGAGACTTGACTACCCATTCTGACTCCGGTTAGCTCCTCATGCACCCTCCACTAAGCCTCCTTCATTTAGTTAGTGCCTCCATGTGCCAGTTACACCGACCATAATCAGTTAGAATCATTTTGACATCTGGTCGACATGTTGGAGCCTAGGCCGCAGCTATGGTAAAGCTACGAATTTTCAGGAAAAAAGCACAAGTGTTGAAGGGAAAGTGCTAATTTTGAATAAACACCAATTTTTGGGCAGAAGTAAACGGTGCGCAGTACGGTGCCAGATGGATGAGCTCAATGCAGATTATGGACCGGAATTCATAGAGCTCACGCGCACATGTCAAAGGAGAATGAATGTGGCCGAGTAGAGCTCAGCTACCATAATAAATGAAGCGACGAAAGAGAGGGTTGAGCTACCCTGATTAAGGATAAGTACAGAAGTTATGGTTGCTCTGATCAAGGAAGAGCAACGGACCAAAGCATTGAAGGCGAAGGACAAAGAGTAGTAAATGAACAAGCGGCGCCTATACTCGCAATCTGCGCCGGAAGTCATGGAACCTGCAAGAAACGGAGACGTGACTGCAAGCGACGCCTACAGTACAACTAGCCATGTCCGTGGTTAGGGTCTTTGGGGATTACTGCTGGGAAAGGCCCACAGTTTTGTAAAGGTGCGACCGTCATGGCCACCTATATATATGTATAATTGTAAAGGTTAGACGTTAGCTAGCTAGCAAGTTAGTCAGTTAGCCATTAGATGTTTTAGACACAAGAAGGGTTGTTTGTTGATTGTTTTCTATTGTGTGTTAGAAGACAAGAGTTAGACATAAGCTAGCTATTTGAGATAGGTTAGCTAGTCACTGAGTTGCAGACAGTCTGAGTCGACGTCTGACCTATTGTAATTTCTATAGAGGAAGAGACTAGATCGAGAGAAGGGCTCCCAGTTGTGTGCGTGGAGTTTCTTGGAAAGATCTAAGGCTGTAGTTGAGTGCGCAACATATTGTGTAATTCCATTTCTGATTAATATAAGATACACTTCCCGTGGACGTGGTTTCCCCGTGGAGGTGAACTACCTAATTCTCATGTTATGATGCTATGTTGCGTGAATGCATGTTTTAAGTTTTCTATCTGCGTTTCCTTGAATGTTTCATTGTCTTTATGAATAAGTATACAAAGCAAGCCCTGGAATTCCCCTTAGAAGTTATATTCGCGCACTATCAAAGGAGTCGATAGGAGCACTATCGCCACAGCGCTTAGGAATGCGTTATCGCGATGGGAGTGCAAGCAGAAATGATACATAGAGTACCGACGCAGAGGGTACTTACCTCGTGTGTAGAAGCAGAGATACCACGCAGCTAGGCTGGTAAGTGCGAACTTCAGCGCTGTTGCACTAAGAAGTCGGCGGAAGAGTAAGACGTTCCGCTTTGAGGAATCCTCTCAAGGGGAAAGAGAGGGAGAAGATCGCAGTCTCCGCGCCGCCTAGGTTAAGGAAGCCTGATTCCGTATCCCCCCCATAGCCACTTCGGGTGAGACCTCGATCTGCTGCGCAGCTCGTTGCCGAGAGGGCCAGTGCGCCAAGGGGTTTTGTTGTCGCGCCTCATTAAAACCTGGGTCTATCCAAAAAGCAGCCAACAAATGGTTCTGTTGCCTTGTGACTTGTTACTATGAGACTTGTTATTTCGGCGACGCGTGAGATTGATGCGAAACCCAGAGAAAGAAGGAGCCAACAAATGGTTTTGTTTCCTTGCGACTGCTGAAGCCAACAAATGGTTCTGTCGTTGGCTTTCACCCTATTATTTTGAAGGCAATGTGCTACTAGAATCCTACAGCTAAATAAATTCAAGATTGATTTGATTTAAAGGCTAGAGAGTTCGCTGAACGAGAAAATAAAAGCTCTAGGCTTCAGACAGAAGACTGGTTGCAGAAGTATATCTATATTGACCTTCACGAAATTTTCTTTGTCACATTTGCACTTGAGTTTCATGCGTGGGTAGCCAAGTTAGCAGATACTAGACCCACCGTGCATGTTGATCGACCTGTCGCTTGGACGCCTGAGCTAGTCAGTAGTTTTAAGCGGGTAGATAATTCTGTGTCCCGCACAGTAGACTTTTGGTTGAATAGTTTGCTGGAAGGCTTCATCACTGAGTTTGCAGTAGATACAAGAAAGAGCTTCAACGAAGCTGAGAGGAGTTTCTTCCAAGTGCACAGAGGTAAGTTCTTAAATTCTCTGAACTTATGGATTAAAATGCTTCTGTATGAAAAAGGAAAACTATGCATAGCTTCCGATGAATAGCATAGACAAGTAATGTCTGCAGATTCTGATAGTGATATTGAACTTATTGGTTGCACTCGTAGTGGAAAACGGTATAAAGTAGGCCTTGACCAACATTCTTTTGATTCTAGCCCAGAAGAGAGTCAAGTCCTTAGAGCGAGCCATATAGAGAGACAAGGGAGTGTTCATATCCCTTATCACCCTTTTACACCGCAAAATCCAGACGGGGCTCAGTATAACCCCGCAATAACACCTTCTAGTAGCCCACACGGTACTTCTAGTACCTCAGCACCACCATTGTCTAACCATCCCTGAGGTATTGCTATAGCACCTCCACCTCAACCTAGCGCAAGAAGTATGGGTGATGACATGAAGCTACCAACTTTTAGAGGAACAGGGATAGAAGACCCTGAGCAGCACTGGTTCCTATGTGAAGCCATTTGGACAATTAAGCAAATTAATGATGATGCTGTCAAGCTGGTTCAGTTAGCAACCACAATAAGAGGAAGAGCCTTAACGTGGTTCATGAAATACTCAACAACACAAAATAGAGCGCTTGCTGATGTCAGAAATGCTATGATTAGAGAATTCAAGAAACCTAAATCAAAATCATAGTGTATAACAGAGCTCAAAGACATAAAATAGTTACCTACAGAGTCAGTATGGGACTTTGACCAGAAGTTCAAAGCCTTGATAGATCAAGTAAGCTTTGAGTTTGCACCGCAGCAGCATAAGGAATGGTTCATTGCTGCGCTGCTTCCACACATTAGACTTCCTCTTATGCAACAGAATCTCACTACTCAGGAACAAGCTCTAGAGATGGATATGAAACTAGAAGCTTCACCAATTGCTGGAACAAGCAACGATGTTGTGAAATTGCAGAACCAATTAGCAAACCTAACCTTGCAAGTGCATGATATTAAGAAAGGAAAGGATGTTAAGGAAGAAATTTGGTGTACAATATGTAAAGCGCAAGGTCATTCAAAGGACCATTGTCCCGTTTTCATAGAGTATATTGCAACTGGAGTACCTAACCCTTTACTACAGGCTCAGGGGCCTTGGTGTGAAATCTGTAGAACTAGAGGTCACAGACCACAAGAATGTCACTTGTTACAAAAATACATACAAACTCCAAAGAATCTATATTGCAATTTCTGTAAATTAGTAGGCCATGATGAGAATAATTGCAGAGCATATGATCTTATGATGGAAAGAAAACATGATGTTTATAGAGTACAGTCAGAGGCACAAGGACCCACAGCAGGTCCGCAGTATGACCAAACTCGCGACGGCCGAGCAGGAAATTATAGAGGTCACGGACGCGCAATAAATTTTGGTCGAGGAAGAGGATAGATCACTTGTTATAATTGCGGAGCTCAAGGTCATTTTGCAAGGGATTGCCAAAATCCTACAACCATCTGCAGATATTGTAAATCTTATGATCATGTCATTGAAGAATGCCCTCAGTTGATGGCTAAGATGCAAGCAAAGATGCCACAGGTCAATCAGAATATTCAGCTGATTAGAGCAGAAAAAAGAGAACCAGATCCTATAGTTAATATAGTAACGCGTAGTGGAGCAACCACTGGTGCGCCAGAGTTGGGAACTGGAAAGCAAGTGACGCAATGGGTGCGCCGCGCTAATATTAAACCAGCCCCGCTTGACCTACAGAAGCAGAAAGAAGCATTCAAGCAAGATCAAGAGTATTTCTCAGACCTGAGAGCTTCAAGTTCTGTCGCAATTTTGCATAATGATATCAGATCGCAAGTGCTAAGACAAGAGAACCTAGTGCAGGAACAAGCCACTACATCTGGAAGGCTTGATGATGAAGATGCACTAGGCAATGTCCATGCTTTCCTAAGAAACTTCTTAAATTTGTTGCGCAATGAAAAATCAACTATGGAACTTCAACACCTATTGGATAAGTGTCAACAATCTGCTTCGATAAACACACCGCAGCGTCCTATTCACCAGATTGGGAGTCATACTAGAACTAGAAAAGAGATGAGGCTCACAGCGCAGATTGGAGCATTTGAAATGGACAAAGTCATTTTAGATTTAGGCTCAGAAGTTAATGTTCTCACCATGCAGACATGGGAACAGATGGGTATCCCTCAGCTTACAAGATCTCCTATCCAGCTAAGACTCGTGAATCAACAACGAGTCTCTCCATTGGGCAGATTACCCAATGTACCTATTGATATTGAGGGAGTAAGAAGTTCTACAGACTTTGAAGTAATTAAAATTCTGGATGATAGTAGACCTTACCCAGCACTTTTAGGCATAGACTGGGCATTTGATAATTTGGCTGTCATTAATTTGAAGAAAAGACAGATGACCTTTGAGGATGACCAGATTAGGGTCATTGCACCGCCTGATCCCATTCAAGGACCAAGGTATATTGAACCCATTCAGGCAGAAGAAGAAGTGCGCCACATGGAAAGTTTGTATCAGATGACTGCTAGTCAGAGCGACTATGTCAATCCCATAGCAGACGGCCATATCAGCTGGCGATGCGATAGTTCGTGCACATCAGATTCAGAAGCAGGATTGGAAAACTGGCAGAATCGCTTACATAAGGTTTCTGCAAGGCGTTGCGCCATGATGACTAAATCCGTTCGATGGATTGGCACAGAAGTGACTGACACTCCAATTTTTGATGGTTTAACTGAAGTAAGTGAATTCCTACATACATATGAACAACAGATTCCATATGAGCAGCGCATACAAGCTTTGGATGTAGCACTGTGCACTACACCCGCAAGATGGTGGGGTGCGCATAAAGAAAATATTCACACATGGCAAGACTGTCGCAGATTGATACTGCGCAGATTTCAGGAAACTATAGCAGAAGTGTTGCACAAATATGATGGACAGTGACCCCAGGTCACATGTTGAAGCATGTATTCAGCAATGGTCACATATTCCAGAAGATGAGTGGGTTCACCTATTCATCCACACGTATGATACAGTTCCAAGGAACTGGTACACTGAAACAGAATTGCGTAGAGGCACTGTCACTTGGCCTCTTATGATATAAAGTTTTCAACTTACCTTCAGCTTTGAGTCAGAACATCCGAGCATCGACCACGCTTTAAAGTGTATTAAAAAGAAGGTATTTGAACCATGTCCATTACCAGAATATTCCCAACCAGATTGGGCTATCCAGATAGAACATGCCCTGGAATGCTATAATTTCACTACTGAAGAAGAAGAAGATGATCCTCGCAACATCAATATTCCAGAGTCAGAAGGGACGCGCAATGTTGAAGGTCCTCAGCTTGATATCCCTGCCATTACAGAACACAACAAGCTCAAAAAGATTAACATTGGTACAAGAGCCGAACCCAAGTTTGCTTCTATAGGAGATTATTGGGATGATGAAACTGTTGGGCATATTTCAGATTTATTACATGACTACCAGGATATCTTTCCTACTAAGTTCACAGAAATGAAAGGCATCCTAGGAGATTTAGGAGTGATGCGCATACCTCTGAAAGCATATGCCAAGCCTGTAAAATAGCGCCCGTACAGATTGAATCCACGATATAAAGAAAAGGTTAAAGAAGAAATTGATAAGATGCTCGCAGCAGGTATTATTGAGCCAGTAGAGGAAAGTGATTGGATTAGTCCTATGGTGGTACAAGAGAAGAAGACAAAAGGTTAAATAAGAATCTGTGTGGACTTGCGCAAGTTGAATGACGCATCAGCGCATGATCCATTTCCTACTCCCTTTACAGACAAAGTGCTTGATAATGCTGGAGGACAAGAGGCTTACTCCTTCACTGATGGCTTTTTGGGATACCATCATATCAGAATCCATCCAGACGACCGCCATAAGACCACTTTTGCGACTGAATGGGGCTCATTCCAGTATACGGTAATGCCCTTTGGTCTTAAAAACACTTTTGCTATATTATCTTGAGTCGTTGTTGTTGTATTTAAATAATTCATTCATAAGTTTCTTGAAGTCTATTTTGATGACTGGACTGTATTTGGTTTACTAAAGAACCATATAGGGAATCTGCGCATGATGTTAGAAAAATGTAGACAATATCAGATTTCCCTTAACTTGAAAAAATGTATCTTCTGTGCTCCTTTTGGTATTTTGTTGGGTCATATTGTATGCAGACAAGGACTCCTGATGGATCCTGCGAAGATTGCCATCATTGCTAATTTACCTACGCCCAACTCAGTCAAACAATTGCGCACTACATTGGGACATACAGGGTATTACAGAAAATTTATCAAAGGTTATGCAAAGATCACTGCACCTGTGGAAAGATTGTTGAAAAAGGATTCGAAGTTCCAATGGATAGAAGAATGCCAACAAAGCTTGGATATACTTAAAGAAAATATTATCACTGCGCCTATTCTAGTTTTCCCAGACTGGAGAAAACCCTTTCATGTTCATGTAGATGCTTCTTCCATAGCATTGGGGGTTGTGCTTACACAACCGGGAGAGGGAGGTATTGATCACCCCATTGCTTACTCCAGCAGAAAGCTGTCCACAACCGAGAAGATATGCACCACTATAGAAAGTGAAGGACTAGCTATGGTGTATGCCTTACAGAAGTTCAGACACTACCTATTGGGCACACATTTTAAAATGTATACTGACCATTCTGCTTTGAAATACTTGGTCAATAAGCCAGTGTTAGGGGGAAGAATTTCCAGATGGCTACTACTCTTCCAAGAGTATGATTTTGAGGTTATTGTCAAGCTAGGTAGATTGAATGCAGGACCTGACCACTTATCTAGGCTAGAGTCAGGGGACGAACCTACAAATCTGGAGGACAATCTACCCGATGCGCAACTGTTTTCTGTTCAAGTAGCAGATGAATATTATTCGGATATTCTTGAGTTTCTCACTACCGGGCAAGTGCCAGTTGAGTTTACAATCCAGCAGAAGAAGCAACTTGTTTTCAAAGCCGCAGACTTCACTTTGATAGCAGGCCAGCTTTATAAGCTAGGCCCCGACGAAGTCTTTCGCAGATGTATCCTACCGCATGAGAAGAACTCTATCCTCGCAGAAGCGCACTCAGGAACCGCAGGAGGACATTTCACAGGAAATCCAACTGCGTAGAAGATCTTAGCCGCAGGTCTTTGGTGGCCAACATTGCACAAGGATACTAAGGAATTCTGCAAATGTTGCGATGTGTGCCAGTGAACAAGAAAACTTTCAAGGAGAGATGAAATGCTGCTAAGACCCCAGATAACACTACGTGCTTTTGATAAATGGGCCATTGATTTTGTAGGACCTATCAACCCACTAGGAAAAAGAACTGGGGCAAGATACATCATTACAGCTACTGAATACCTCACCAGATGGGCTGAGGCTAAGCCAGTTAAGAACTGCGATGCTGTCACTGCCGCGCAGTTCATTTTTGAGAACATTATCACTAGGTTTGGATGTCCACTAATTCTAATGAGTGATCAGGGTACACATTTCCTGAATGAGACTATAGAGGCCCTTACTGAAGAATTCCACATTAGTCACCATAAGAGTACACCCTACCACCCTCAAGCTAATGGTACGGTGGAGGCATTCAATAAGATTCTCGAGAATTCCCTGACGAAGATCTGTAATCAACAAAGAGATGATTGGGACCTTAGAGTCACAGCTGTATTATGGGCTTACAGAACCACATGCAAGAAACTAACAGGTCACACAACTTTCAGTTTGGTGTATGGAAAAGAAGCAGTTATGCCCATAGAATACATTGTTCCCAGTCTCAGAATTGTGCAAATTACAGAAATGGAAGATAATGATACTATGAGTGAAAGACTCTCACAATTGTTTGCCTTAGAAGAAGACAGACTTTTAGCCGGATTCCATCAACAAGTACAAAAGGCAAGACAGAAAGATTGGCATGACAGGCATATTAAGAATAAACACTTTGAAGAAGGAGACTTGGTACTCCTCTATGATAGTAAATTCATCAAGTTTCCAGGAAAGTTTCGTGTACATTGGTTAGGCCCTTTTCGGGTCATAAAGATAACAGAAGGAGGAGTAGTTCAGCTTGCGAAGCTGAATGGAGAATTGCTACCTACAATGATCAATGGGAGTCGGCTCAAGCTTTATCGCGACGGCCGCTCCGCCCTGTCAACTTAATACATTGCTAAAGTAGTGCAGATGTCCAGTGTAGTTGAAAGAGGCATCACATTATCACAGTCTACATGGAAGTTGCGAGACACTTTCGGTATCTGGCTTCCCGCGCAGTTCCTTGAAACATCCACGCATGTCAATAAAGTTTGTTTTGAGCAACCCTATTTTTGCGCTCTTGCGAAGTAATTTTTTGGCTCGTCAAACCGTAGCTCTTGCAGAGTTCCCTGTGTCAAGTTGCCGCTTGAGGAGTTCTCGTTGTGGACCCCTCTATATGCACAGTTACCTATGCTGAAATGACCCGCCGAAAAATTTGAATTACAGTAGTCCTATAACCGCTTTGAATATTAATGAAGGATAAGCTCACCATTTAATTGTATCCGCTCTGACAGAGTCGGCTTGATCTCCCGAAGACTTGCATTTATGTCATGCGCCGAAAGCTTTAGCTTCTCCCGGAAGGCTGTCAGAACCCGTCCATCACAATTAATGCACCGCAGAAATGCATGGGTAGGGGGCTTGTCAACTCATGCATAGGCATCTACGGATAGTAACCCCACTTGCCCGCATTTACTATCACCTTTAGCTATAAATACCCCGCACTTGTATATTTTTGGGTTACTTTTCTCGAGTTGCATAGTCTTGTTTGAGAATCTAAGTTATTGTTTCAGAGCCGAGTTGTGCAGAGTGCTTCCTTTGTTTTCAGCGTTCGTATCCTACACTGTTCCACCATTTGTCTATTCAAGTTCTTGTTGTCTATACCGGTTCACGACGAAGAACCTGTCCACTGAAGAAATTATTCGTCAATTTAAGCACAGAGGCTTAGATTTCGGCATGACTACCCTAGTGACGACCTCGGCTTACATGCACCCTGGTTGGACTGATCCCAGACAATCTCCAGGAACGAGGGTGTCTCATCCGCAGCAGCCGGACGAGCCCGTTCTAGAGCCGTTGGCCACTATGGTGAATTACATTCCGCCGAGTCCAGATGATGCACCAGAGGTGCATATTCTGAAGAATGCAAAGTATCCGATTCCACTGCCACCATTGCCGGAAGGCGTGCGACAAGAAGGTTCCCTTCTTGGACAACTTCCACTAGTTAAGTTTTCCGATTTCAACTTGGGTGACTACAGAACATATCCTCAGTTTGTGCCAGATCGCTATCTGGCGGTTGTCCACAATCCCACCAGAAAGGTTGATGAATTCGTCCCAAAGGAATTCGCAGCAAATTTAAAGAAGTTTGGACTATTGAACTTGTTGAAGCTATCGCACTTCGGCCGTAGCAACGAAGTCAATGCAGTTGTTAAGGCACTGCTATCCTGCGTTCATGGTGGTTACCTTTGGCTGGGGAGGCCAATCGATTTAAATTTTGACTTGATTCATCGCATTACCGGCCTGTCTAAGGTTGGTAAGGACCCCAATATTCATTTTGTTGGAAAGGACAAAGACAGAAAATTGGCTGCACAGTTGGTGCAGAAATACAAATTGACAAGAGGAGGTCGGGCTTATGACCTCACTATCGTTGAGGATGAAGCACTTAGATTCATCGGTAGTCTGCTTGTAGGCATACTTCTCACAAAGTGCAGACCTAAAGAAGTCACTGGAGTTGTCGTGGAGCTCGCTATCGCAGCTGCGGAGGGAGAACAGTACAATTGGTCTCTCTTCCTCCTCAATTCTTTCTTGGAAGACTGTCGGAACGTCCAAGACACCCCCAGTCAGTTGTTCCATTTTTCTTGGCTTTTAATTTTATGCGCCTTGGTCGGGTGGAAGGAGCCCCCCAACACTCAGTTCCTTCCGCGCCATGCAGGAGAGGTTGCAGGCATGCGCTATGTCAACCTCTGGGATTCTAATAATCCCGCGAAGCGCAAGATGAACCGCGCTGTATTTTTTGAATACTATCACCTCCTCAAAAATACCATTCAGGAAATGCCGAGGCTGAGTGAGGAGACAACAAAAATATATGAAGGGAAGTTGGTTTTTTCCGCCAACTTGCATGAAATTTACCTCCACCCTTGCGGCATTCAAGAAGAATGGGTCGTAGGCCTTTACAGGATGACCACTGAAGATGTTGAAGAAATTATCAAGTCTTGGTCGGATGAATGGAGGGAGGCTGCCGAAATCGCATCTGCGATGCCACCTCCTGGTGGGCAAGAGAAGGATAAGGGCAAGGAAGCGCCCGAGCAAAGAAGTGATGAAGGTTCAACAGAACCAGTGACCAAGAAGCAAAAGGTGTCGCATCCCTCTCAGACCATTCCCTCGGGGATCGACCACTACTTAAAGGAGCAATTTCACGAGCTGCGGACCGCGCACGCTCATATCAGAAGTGCTATGGACCTGCAGTTCGTGGAATTAAAAGGTCTCGCAGGAAGAGTTGCGCAGACCCATGCGCCAGCATGTACTTCGCAGGTGCCACAAGTAACCACAAGTACTGAGCGAGTTGAAGTACTTGCAGAAGGGCATACTATCATGCACATCCCGACTACAAGCATGACACTTCCGGATCTTTTGGCTGCACTGCAGGTAAGCACAGTTGGCCCCATTGAAGTAAATTTGTCTTTAATTCCCATAGAGACTTTGCAGTTAGTACAAGAGAAGGTCTCTATCGAGCTGAGAGCTAGAGATCTCTCCACATTCCATGCAAACCAAAGACTGCAATCGCAGGAGATAGAGCTGAAGGCAGGCTACAAGAACATCTCTGAGAAGCTTGCACTTTATGAGGCACAAGACAATGGGATAAGAAACGTAGTTGATGAAATTGACCAGGAGCTGCCGGCCTACGAGATTCAACCAGACCTTCCTCTGGTTGAGAAAGTTCAAATTATTGGTGGAAGGGTGAAAACCCTGGAGCATGAAATAGTTGCTATGGCAAAAGACCATAGAACGCAGATCGTCGAGTTGGAAGCTCGTGTTGTAGCGCACTCTACAGATGATAGGCAGGAACAATTTGAAGCACTGCGTAGAACTTCCACACAAATGAAGAGCAGAGCAGATGAAGCCGAGACCCTGATGACCCAAGCTATGGAGGCTTGGACGGAGCTTGAGAAGCTCCCTTTCAAATTCGGTCTTTTGGAATAGGTACAAGCAGCAGAACAGTCCCTAACTGTTCTGACTGAAGAAGCTAAGGCATTAGAAGGCTTAACAAAAATGAGGAAAATGAGCGAAGTGCGCAGAATACAACAGCAACTGCACAAGCTCAGGAATGAATATGCTAAACTCACCAACAGCATTCAGCCATTTATGGATGAGTATGCTGAACTTGCTGCCCAAGCCGAGGCAAAGATTAAAGAAATTGCAGAATCTCAACAAATGGTTGATGGCATAACTGAAGACGAAGCCACTGCAGAAATGGTGCAGACAGCTGTGGAGTGCGTCGATGAAATGGACTCCGCTATTGCGCAGTGGAAGAAAACATTTGCTGAGACCCAAGCAAAAGCAGATGCGCAAGTAAAGCGGCCACACGCTAGTGCGAGTGGCTCGAGGGCGAGCCACAAGTAAGTGTTAGGGGCCTGTTGGAGCCTAGGCTGCAGCTATGGTAAAGCTGCGAATTTTAAGGAAAAAAGCACAAGTGTTGAAGGGAAAGTGCTAATTTTGAATAAACACCAATTTTTGGGCAGAAGTAAACGGTGCGCAGTACGGTGCCAGATGGATGAGCTCAGCGCATATTATGGACCGAAATTCGTAGAGCTCGCACACACATGTCAAAGGAGAATGAATGTGGCCGAGTAGAGCTCAGCTACCATAATAAATGAAGCGACGGAAGAGAGAACTGAGCTACCCTCATTAAGGCTAAGTACAGAAGTTATGGTTGCTCTGATCAAGGAAGAGCAACGGATCAAAGCATTGAAGGTGAAGGACAAAGAGCAGTAAATGAATAAGCAGCGCCTATACCCGCAATCTGCGCCGAAAGTCACGGAACCTGCAGGAAACGGCGACGTGACTGCAAGTGGTGCCTACAGTACACCTAGCCATGTCCGTGGTTAGGGTTTTTGGGGATTACTGTTGGGAAAGGCCCACAGTTTTGTAAAGGTGCGACTGTCATGGCCACCTATATATATGTATAATTGTAAAGGTTAGACGTTAGCTAGCTAGCAAGTTAGTCAGTTAGCCATTAGATGTTTTAGACACAAGAAGGGTTGGTTGTTGATTGTTTTCTATTGTGTGTTAGAAGACAAGAGTTAGACGTAAGCTAGCTGTTTGAGATAGGTTAGCTAGTCACTGAGTTGCAGACAGTCTGAGTCGACGTCTAAACTATTGTAATTTCCTTAGAGGAAGAGACTAGATTGAGAGAAGGGCTCCCAGCTGTGTGCGTGGAGTTTCCTGGAAAGATCTAAGGCTGCAGCTGAGTGCGCAGCATATTATGTAATTCTATTTCTGATTAATATAAGATACACTTCCCGTGGACGTGGTTTTCCCGTGGAGGTGAACTACCTAATTCTCATGTTATGATGCTATGTTGCGTGAATGTATGTTTTAAGTTTTCTATCTGTGTTTCCTTGAATGTTTCATTGTCTTTATGAATAAGTATACAAAGCAAGCCCTGGAATTCCCCTTAGAAGTTATATTCACGCACTATCGAAGGAGTCGATAGGAGCACTATCGTCACAGTGCTTAGGAATGCCTTATCGCGCTGGGCGCACAAGCAGAAACGATACATAGAGTACCGACGCAGAGGGTACTTACCTCGTGCGCAGAAGCAGAGATACCGCGCAACTAGGCTGGTAAGTGAGAACTTCAGGGCTGTTGCACTGAGAAGTCGGCAGAAGAGTAAGACGTTCCGCTTCGAGGAATCCTCTCAAGGGGAAAGAGAGGGAGAAGATCGCAGTCTCCGCACCGCCTAGGTTTATGAAGCCTGATTCCTTATCCCCCCCATAGCCACTTCGGGTGAGACCTCGAGCTGTTGCGCAGCTTGTTGCCGAGAGGGCCAGTGCGCCAAGGGGTTTTGTTGCTGTGCCTCATTAAAACCCGGGTCTGTCCAAAAAGTAGCTAACAATTGATGACTCCATTGATGATGATGAGGACTCCTAGTTATGCTTTGATGACACTTTATTGATCTGATGATCACTCCATGAAGGCTAACTCTAATTGCCACCTTGGAATTCGAATCCTCTCACCATTGTATTACTTATTTGTCCATATTGTCATTAATGAATTAGTGTGTGATGTTATTCTGCTTCTATCTGAGTTCTATTGTATCATAATTCTCCTGCTCTTTTACACTGCATTGTCCACTCTTCTTCTATTTTCTTGATTAATATTAATCTTTCTTGTGATATATACATCATCTCTTGGATCTGCTGTGAGGATTTTCACAGTTAGAACTCAGGGTCCATCAACAATAAACCCACTGTTGTTCGAGCTAAATTGATGCTCATGCTACCATGGAAGAGAAAAATTTGGTTCTGTATGCACACGAAAAACTTTGACCACAACATTCATAAATGGAGAACCCTTGACATCATCAGCCACTGTATCGATTCCAGCCAGTCTTCCCATGTCGATTTGTATGGAAGAGCCTTTTCCATGGTGTGTCGGTTCCTCCATTATAATCTCCATTTTGAAGTGAAAAGAGAATGGCGATTTCTAGAGCCATAAAAAATGGTTTAAATATATCGCTTTCATCACCTGCGAAATGAATAAAAAGTGACACGTATCACGGTGGTTTTCATTCCGCACCACTTCTTAACTTTTAACCTCCAAGCAATTTCTCCAGCAAAATGATCTCAAATTGTTGATCTCTTCATGGCTTTAATTTTGAGTCATAGATTTCCATTAGTAGTTGGAGTCTTCGACCATTGGTTTCCAACTGTGTGCCTTTTCCCTCCCTCATATTTCTATATGCAATGGAGTATCTACAAGAACATAGTCAATATCATCTTCCCTTTCATGCCATTCCAATCATGATGATGACAACCAACTTCCTTCTGAGGTTTTGGCTTTGGGAGGACATGATTGGATGTCATGGAAGGGGATGTTGTCGAGGACGTGGATGCCTCTGCACCATCTCTATTTGCAAAGTGATCCTGTAGAATATAGATACAAGCCTATATATTTCATTTGAATTTTGGCTCGGTCTCTAATTTAAACATCATGGGATAATGTGCTTGCCAACCAACTTCTTAGTCGAACGAAACCATGAATACATGTGAGCCACTTGAGATCTCTTTTGATGCATTGAGTTTGACTGACTCATTGGAACCCTTTTGACAATTGCTACATCCTTTGGATACCTGTGCAGTCGCCGCAGCACCTGGCATGGGGTTTGGACTGCGATTTATATATATTTTTTTACTTTATGGGACTTATCCCACATTCATCGAGTAGAGACAACTTTTATTCTTTAAATATACCACTTCCTACATTGTTTATTCGATGAAGTGATCCCAAGGCTATACTTGGAATCTTGGTGCTTGTACACTGGGCTTGTAACTTCTTGCTTTAGTTTGTTATAAGTGTTTATGTGGCAGGGGTTTGGTTAACACTTGAAATGGATCTCGATGCTGAGCTTCATACTTGGAGATTGGGCTTGGCCCAATATTTTTTATAAAAATAATCCTTAAACCCTGTAATAAACTCAAGAACGAAAAATTAGCTTAAAAAGCCAAAATTTGACTTAAAAACTATTGTTAGCCTCAATTGCGAAAAACATTCTTTCTTTTATCTATAGTTGCAATTTTCGCCAAAAATTATACCGTGCTAACAGAAAGCATGTAGATGCAACCTTTTTTTGAGTTGGAAGAGATGGTGCAATCAAACCTAAGGATTGTTGAGGTGGATGAACATAGAAATCAAATAGAAGAGATGATTCGAGATGCTACTCAATTAGACATATAGTTGTGTAGGTCCTTTATTTTGACTTTGAGTCAGTTGATAGCGACGTTGCAAGGATTCCTCGATTCCTAGTGCAGGATCTGTGATAAAGAATCCAGATCCCATTGGTGCAAAGATTGGTTACAACTTGAATACGCTAGCTATCCTGATGTCATGCAAATGTGGAATATATACATTGCATGGAAATATTATGTAACCAATACAGATCAGAGTAGCTAGGGTCTTTTTGCTTAGATTCAGGAACTTGATCCTTCTTCTCATGATCTATTTGTCTCATTTAATTATATTTATATGGACCTCATGAGAGGATATAGGGGGGAACTACTAATGTATTTTATTGTATGATACTTTGTGGAATGCTCTATCTCTTTGAGGCTAGTATGTAATTTTTTGCACTCTTGTTAATGAAAGATGGGATGATGCCTACATTTGATTCCAACACATGATCAGATAAAGTTTCCTTCATTTGATTATGTTGTTTATGTTGTTTATTTGTTATCTAACTCATCTCATATGTCAATAATTGCAGAAAATGAGTAATAACTTAGAATGTTTTATTTGGATGAATTGTGGTGACATGGTGATTTCAATGTCTTCATTTAATTCTAATCATGACACATTTTCCTTGTGAAATATTAGCACTATGGAATACTAACCTTATAGTTTGACTAAATAGCAGGTTTTCTTATTGTACATGTTTTATTTATGCGATCTTAAACTGATATAAGTTAATTGATTTTTCGTTTTAATTGTATCAGTGAATGTTCAACAGATAAATAGGGAGATGTTTCTTCTTTATATCTTTTGTTATATTCTTAAAAGAGGAGCTGAATAAACTAATTCTAATTTATCATTAGGTAGGTTTTCCTTCCTAAATTATGAATTCAAGATTACATCAATTTTCACCAAATTTTTTCACAATCAGTCACTCTTTCCTTGCAACCAAATAAATATCCGTTTGAAGTAAAACCATAAGGCTAACAGAGGCTTAAATTCGTCAGAAGCAATCACCCCAAACAACTGGGAAATAGGGAAATAGCTGCAAGGGTTTACTGAATTTATTGGATCAGATTACTATCCTTTTGTTGACACCTAGACCCATTCCATCCAAAACCGAGTGTCAACAAGTACGTATCCTATGATTGAGCATAGCCATTGATGGTGTCAACCCATATTCCCAACCAACCAACACCTATACTACTTGGCTTGTAGTAGTGATTAATAAAAATACCCCCCCATGGTTTTCCATGAAGAATTAACATCTTATATTGGCTCTTGTAGTCCTTGGTAGAAGACAAGTGAAGAATGTGGATATTTACCTACAACCATTGATCAATAAATTGAAGGAATTATGGGAAGGGATACAGGAATATGATATGTTGAGACCCATCCCATCATAGAGGAGTTTTACATTGTATGGAAAATGTGCATACACCACACATGATTATCCATGGTTAGTATTTTTCTCAGGTAAGTAAGTTGTTGATTTGTTTATATTCAAATCACTAATCTTTGGCATATTTAATTTAGTGCGACTGTCTTGATCTGCAACACTAGTGTGATTTATTTACTATAACGTCACAATTCTTGTAACAAAAGGTTATTATGTATTTAAATGTTTTGGACCTTCTATGAATTCTAGGTGGTCCAAATACCTATTAAATATAGTGTACAACTTCTCCAGCATATTCCTCCTAGTAAAACCACTCTTAAAGAAGAGAAAAAGCTACTTTCAATGGTAAACAAGAGAGAACCCAAAGACCTTAAACAATTATACTAGATAACTGGATTAGGGCATATGTATTAGAATTCTATGGTTCTGATACCATGTAATATTTTCTACAATCCAAAATCTTGAAACAGAGAAGTCCTCACTAAAATATTGCTCAGAGATTAACATAATTGAGAAGAAAAAGTGAAGTGGAAATATGTGAGACTGAACATAATTAATGTCAATTCCACGATCAGAATATTCATTAATGAGAATACAATAAATAATACATATCAAGAGATAAAATTGAATGCACTAAAGGCAATTCGAATGACTCACAAAAGGAAGACTTACTAAAAGCATAAACACCCCTAGGTGGCAAAAACTCTTTCCAAATTAGTCTAAAGGCTCAAAAATTGGAGAAGGAAGTATTGGAAGCTCATGAGTGAAGAAAAAGGAAAGAGATCATTTTTTTTTTCAATAGAATCATGGAATTGTTTTTGGCCTAATAATAGACAACTTTCCAAGTCAACTAGCTTTATCCTTATCCACTAAAAAGCAGAAAAAGAAGGACAAAAATAGTCTAAGGAAAGAAGGCACACTTACTATTCCAGAATAGGCATAAAATAAGGAATAATCTTACCCATAATCTATTCAGGTATGATCCTATGGCTACGTATGGTAAGTGGTGGCATAGAAATCCAAATTGAGGTCAACTACCTAGTCTAAACCTAGGAAATTAAAAAAAAAATGATTCATATATTATATCCTAAGTCTAAAGTGGGTTTTTAATGTTCCAACACACCCCCTTAAGCCCAACTTAGTGTGAGTATTAGGTCCCTATAAAAAAATATTATGGTCACCCCTTTATAATAATTATTCCCATGTAAACTAAGGAAACAAGGGAAACCTCATGGGAATAAAATGTTGCCTCGAAAAATGGACATGCACACACCGAAAATTGTTGTTGATCCAAACTCAAGTAGATGTGGAATTGATCAAATGTCTGGAGGTATATTCCTCTTGGGAAGAAGTGGATCATGCTCCAAAAACATGTGCTTGAATTCTCCATCAGTGGATGCAAGCGAATCTGGAAGCTCTCTAAACATGCTCTTTGAACCAAACTTGATCAAAACAAATCCATGAATATGGAAACCATTTTGAAACTTCAAATTCAAACCAACTGAGGTAGGATCAGCTCCAAGAATGTATATATGGTTCCTTTAGATTTCCTTTGAACTAGGCGTAGGAGTGAGATCATAACCAAAATCACTAAAATATGCCTGAGACTTGAACCCAAGTGAATGGTTGTGTCCTCCATCTTCAATGTAACTCTGAGAACATGTGCCAATGATCAAATAGGATGAAATAGTAAGAATTTGATCATGTAGAGTGAATTCAACAGCTCCAAATTCTGATATAACCTCCAAAATATCCATTAGATCATCAATATGCACACCAACAGACTCATGTGAAATAGAGGATTCAAAAACCTCTTCGGATTATAGAGCATAAACTGGTTTATCTTGCTCATGATTCAAAATAGAATAATTATGAGAGAACATGTGAGAATGGATAGACATCTCTTCAAAAAAATAAGCTCCATATTTTGTATCTTCTTCATCAGTAGCATCAGGTTGCACACCAAAAGAGGATGTCTCTTCAAATTCAGGAACTAGTTTTGAAGATTCTGTAGTTTAATCTTCATCTAAGTAAACTTCTTCAGAGAGGGTTGAGGCCAAGACTTTAGGAGGGAGAAAACAGGAGAAGCAGGCTAATTTTTAGGGGCGAAATTTCGTCAATTGGCTATTTTTTAGGACTTTTTTCAAAAAATAAATTCGTTATTTGGTCATTTTTAAGCTCTAGTATCGCCTATATTTACATAAAATATGCTTTTTTACTATAATATTCGCCAAAATTTACATATTTTGGTAAATTGTATGTTTGATATTTAATATTCTCCTTCCTATCTATATATATGATTTTTTTAATCCAAAATAATCGCTTAGAATACTATACTTAGGTATAGTATTACAATTCTTAAAAAATACCCTAATGAGAAGGTGTCAAATTCACTCTCCATATTGTTGATATGAAATTCATTGTGCTTGAAAAATACTATATCCAAATTGGTCCATATATCCTTTGGGTATTCAGCAAAATCAATAAGGTAGCACATGCTTGGAGAAAAAGCTAGACACATGGTTCCATATGCTCTATCATAATCATTCATCCAACCATATTTCTCTTCTAAGCATTTAGGCTCTGCAACATCTCCCATAGACACATAAAAGAGATGATGGCTCTTTACATATGCTCTCATATTTGGATTCCACTCAGCATAATTGAATGGTGTAAGAGGAGGAACTGAATTCGAATCCATGAAGATGTACCTGCAAAACAAACTTTGAAACTTATACTGGAAGATTCATCTTAATCTAAGATATGATATCCCTAAGATCTTATACCATATTATAATTCTATGGTTCTGATACCATGTAATAATTTCTACAAGACAAGATCTTGAAACAGAGAAGTCCTCGCTAAAAGATTGCTCATAGATTAGCATAATTGAGAAGAAAAACTGAAGCAGAAGTGTGTGAGAATGAATACAATTAATGTAAATGATGATAATATTCATTAATGATAATAGAATAAACAATACATCTCAAGAGATAAAATTAAATGCACTAAAGGAAATTCAAATGACTCACAAAAGGTAGGCTTACTAAAAGCATAAACTGCCCTTATGTGGAAAAAACTCTTTCCAAATCAGTCAAGGACCTCACTGTAGCTAGGGATTTCACCCTAGCTTGTGCAAATGAGCACCAGCTAAGGATTGTGGAATCCCTAGCAGCAGCATAGTAAAAGCAGTAAAAACTTGAAATCTAATGACAGTAAATAATGAAACTAATATTAAGCATGTGCATGGTAAAATAAATTGCTTCTAACATAAAATAGAAAACAAGCTCAAGAACACAATGATAAGAGTTAAATTTGTTCTTTCATTAAAAAACGGTAACAATGGAGTTACATGGATTTATCTCATAGGTGAGGCTTGTGGAGTGTTTGCAGCCAGCCGAAGGTGCTCCAATACTCTAGCACCCTACTCTTCCCAAAATGCTCAAGATGGGCCAAAGAGTTCACAAGAACAAATGGTGGGATTTGGGTGAATTTTGGCAGCATAAGGGTAAGTTGAATAGTGGATTGGAAATGAGGAGCCTCCACCCTCTATTTATCATTTTTTTAGGTGGAGGAATGCTTAACCCATGGTTTTAGGCAAAGAGTAGTTTAGGTCAATAGTTTAGGGTTTCCCCTTCATTTTCCCTCCAATTTGAATTTATTTCCAATTTTTATTCCATTTTATTTTATTTTGAGAATATTCACCCCCTTTTGAGGGTTTTTGGTATGTTTTGAGGGTTTTGGATTAATTTGAGGGGGGTATTATTGACCTTTTCCTTTTGGGTTATTATCTAGGGATTAGAATGGTAGGAACAATTGTTGACATCATCATGTGACTAGGGGGATGAGCTAGTGAGCATTTTTTAGGCGTTAACAAATTGCCCCCTGATGTGTGAGGGAAGGAGCTCATCGTATGGCCAATAGACATCATAGGTTATGTTGTTTTCCAGGGGTTTGAGCATTGTGACCAAGAAGATAGGGAACTAGATCATGGGCCCCGTACAAACTACAAATAGTAATAATATAAATGAATGAGGTACACTATTAATATATGGACGAGGCGGACATACCCATGACCGTATCAAGATGAAAAAAATAATGAGGACCCCAAGGGAGGGACTTGAATAATACATGTGGAACTGTTGTGTACATCATAAGGGTCCTAGGGGCATAAAAGGCTGGAATGTACTCATGGTTTGACCGTGACTGATTTGAATAACTGATACCTGAGAATTGATAACAACTGATGCTTTGTTGGATCTGAAAGTGTCCAACAACTGGGTGGGCTCAAGGACTAAGAGCCAAGATCTCAAAGGTACATTGAACAACATCGGTACTCAAGGAAGCTTGTGGCCGGGGTGCTTCCAAACACTGTTTCTAGGAGAAACCTGGATATCCGTAGGAACATACAACTGGGGGGTTCTTAATAGACTCACCAATGTGCTAGAGTCAAGGGACATCCAGGTCTTCGACTAATAACTGGAGGGGTCCATACCCTATACAACTCTCAACTGTGCGATCAAGGTGTTGAAGTCGAGCACATGAGAAACAACCATTCGGAGAGGCAATAAGGAATCCTCTCAACAATGGTACGTAGGAACTCACCATTGATGCAGATGAGTCCAAGGCACATGGGGGCTCTATGTCTATCCTCCGGAGTAGATGAGTTGGAATCGATAGAGGGAGACCTTCCAACTACCAAGGTAATGATGTTTCCTTGATTGGAGCATTTGGTGTAGAACCAAGAGGTGATAGTACTAGATGTGATACTGACGTTGTGGGGGGGATATCAGGGTCACAAAGTGAGGGGAGGACTCAAAATTCCTTTATTCAGAGTATGATGGAAAGGTTGACTTGGAAACATATGAAACTGATTTTGAGGAAGGGAACCATAGTGTAGGGGACCTGGGGTTGTGACTGCAATGGGGGAGAATCAAGGGGGAAACTAATAGGGATATCAGGAGACTCGAAGGGTGACACATCACAAGAATACTCTAAACAAAGGCGACCATACTTGGGGGGATACCATAACAATGAGACTAGCAATGATGTACTGTGGCACCGAGAGGCACCATTAGGGCTGTCTTTATGTTTTTGAGGAGCTCAAAGAAGGGTTAGAAGTATTCCCAAAATGGTACTGTCATGTAGATTATCCGAGCCCATGACAGTGCATGCTTGTTTGTGCTTTCAATTTTAAGGAGTCAGAAAGCAATAAGAAGACCCTGAGATGGTTGAAAGGTACTGTCGTGTGGATTTTTGCAATCCCAAGACGGTGAATGCTCGTGGTTTCTTTCATTTTTAGAGAGTCATAAAGAAAATAAGAAGCCTCCAAGCGGTTCTTTTTCGTATGTTAGTCTTCAAGGCCCAAAAAAACATAAAAGCGTGAGATGAAGAACTCTTCTAGTCGGTGTGACTAGAGTATTCCCTTTTCGTAATTAGTCTATCAGGTCCGGAAAAGGGATAAACTTATACCTGATAGACGCCCTTTTAGATACTTTTAGCGAGCATGAAAGGAAACAAGATTTCTTGGTGATCTTTTCATTCTTTTAGGAGTCCGAAAAGAGATTAACATAAACTCCCTAAGTGCCTTTTTCGTAAAAGGATTTGCTTGTCCTGAAAAAGGGGTAAAATTATACCGAACAAGCTGATGGCCAAGATGCGGCCGTAGTAGCACATGAATCGAGGCAGAAGAGGGCATGGAAGAGATTCCCAAAAAAAGGTCTTCGTCAGAGCAAGAAATTATCTCGAGCCTCATCACGAACGCAAAAATGTTATTCCGGTGGTGCAAACGGTGTAAAAAATGGAGTGGGCAAGCAAATTGAGGCAACGGGAGACCTAGAGAAAGTGCTAGAAAAATATTTTCATGAGAGAGAGAGAAATGATCTCAAGCATCATCACGGGCGTAGGAATATGAATCTGGTGATGCGAACAATGCAAAAAACGGGGTTCGGATGGCTCCAGAATGGAAAAAATAGCTAGAAATGGGGTGGGAGCCCTCGTGACATGTGTCATTGTTACTATTCAAGTTGATAGGAGAGTGGAGTTCCCTAGAGACTGAAAATTTGATTTATCGCTCTAGGACTGGTGGATTTGGATTCCGTGACTTGCAGGTGAGTGTTTGAATTTTTGCGCATGTTTTTTATTTATATGGGAGGGGAATTGGCGCCCTAGGGAAGCTTAGGAGGAGAATTGGGCCTCCAATGCACCAGAGCGCAGGTTTCGAAATAAAATCTACGCTTCAGAATGCATTTGTAGGCCCCATGTCTACGCTTTGAAGCACAGTTGTGGGAATCATCACTGCACTTTGAAGCGTAGTTGTGGGGCTCAAAGTTGTGCTTCAAAGCGCAGCTATGGGGATTGCAGTTGTGCTTTGAAGTGTAGCTATGGGGTGGGTTGTTGTACTTGAAAGCACAGCTATGGGGCTCACAGCTGCACTTTGAAGTGCAGCTATGGGCCCCACAGTCTCCCTTTAGGAACGCGGCTGAGGGGCCAAAATGTGCGCTTTGGGGTGCACATTCAACCTATGGGTTCGTCTTTTTTTTTTGAACTAATGGGTTTTTGGTTGATTGGTTGGCACGTTGCTGGTGGCTTGGAGTGAGCGCAAGCTGGCTGATGACCTATTAGAGTCGATCGCAGAGGAAATAGATGTTCAGTACAACCTGGCTTTATGTGGACTTTTTTATTTTGCGGAGGTGTCCCTCATGCATGCAGTTAACTTGTTGTTGAACAAGTTAGTCGGTTTCTGGGATTTGGATATTGAGGCATTTATCATCCAGGGTGAGCGCCTGGAGATTATGCTTACTGAAATTTATTTTTTGGCGGGGCTTCCTCGACTAGGTAGGGTTGTGGATACTCTACCGAGGTGGCGAGGTGATGTACCCATGGAGGATTTCTTGCAGAGGAATTCTTATCCGGCGGCTTATGTGCATGACAATGCACTGTTAATTATTGACATTATGAGTGTGGAGATGCGAGCAATCGTGACACTGGTGGTTCATGTATTAGGCTCTCACTCGCCCCATCGGATCTCTAGAGGCTAGATGATGTTGGTGGAGCGGGTTTTGGCAAGGACTTACCTCGCGTGGGGTCAGATGTATCTGACAGCGGTTCAGCAGCAGCTGGGTGAGGTGAGTCATCGTCCGATAGGGGGGTTCTGCTTTCCATCCTTCCTTTGTTCTTTCTTTTTCAAGCTAGTTTCAACCTTGCGACCGCATGCAGTGGTGCATGACGGGGGGTTGATCGAGCCTCGGATGTGTCGATGGGGGGAGATGATGACGTGTGGGGGTGGTGGGATTGTGGGTAGATTCTTCACCAAGGAGTTTGTCGAGCAATGGATGCAGATCCCTATTGTGATCTAGGACTATCTGTATGTTAGGATGGACTTCCGAGGGGATCCGGTGCTACCACGACCTACCGGACAGGCATGGGGACCTGATGGTATGTTTGTTATGTATGTTTCTGCATCATATTTTATGGTTATTTTAGCATAGATGGTAGCTAGACAATCTGTATGACATTGATACTTATGCGATATGTTTCATGTGCACATGTTGGGCTGCAACCTCCGATGGGATATCGTGTGCGGTGAGGTCATGTGGAGGGTATAGATCCACCTGGGTGTGGGCATGGTAGACGCCGGGGATCCACAATGACATTGGAGACTCTGCGGGTGGGTATCGACCATCTCCTTGATGAGGTGGTTGACGTTGGCTGGAAGCGCCCGAACTAGGAGCTTATTGATATCTATTATGACGCTCCACAGGAATGAAGGCCCCTGATGAGGCGTATAGCAATGATGACAGAGACAGAGCGGGCCATTTTCTGGGGGAATGTACCGCACTATTAAGACGAGGACATTGATATAGGATCAGATGAGCTAGTCAAGGAGGAGGTGGAGGATGAGGAGGAGGACCCCGGGGAGGACTTTGGTTGATTTACTAGCTGATGAGACTGCCCCCCATGCCTTGAGCATGGGGATTTTGTATTTTGTATCGGTATGTATTTATGATGAGGATGTTGTTGGGGCTCCTTGATGTATTTATGTATACTAGGTGTTGTGGGCATGATGACATTTGTACTTATGATGTGTATATATCTATGCACGTGGATGCATTTTGTAGTGATGGATTTTGTTTATGTATATGCATGTGGATGCACATTATGGTGGTTTTTTATGTTTATGCATGTGGATGCACTTTAGGATCAAGATGTATATGCACGTGAATGCAAATTATGATGATGATTTATTTTGTGTTTTTCATGATGTTTATGTATTCCTATATGATGGATAGATGCATGGTTATGAGTTTATCCCTACAGGTTGTGGTTTATGTGTTAGTCTAGAATGTTGTTAGCCATTTGATCTGCAACACTATTTTGATTTCGTGGGACATGAGTGAATATGATGGATTCAAACTGTCTAATCATTTTCTTAGTGCACTGGAACTTTCTAAAGAGGAAAGGATCCCATACCTGGTAATAGTTGTTGATTTGGGCGACGAGTAGCTGGGAGTCGAAGAACACACGAAGGTGACTTATACCCATCTGGAGGGAAGCGGTCAGGAGATCGATCATAGCATCATACTCTGCCTGGTTTTTGGTGGCAATTCCTATGCACACTCCATCGATATGGATCAACTCATGTGAGGATGAATATAACACCCATTCTACGGAGGCGAGGTTCGGGGACCAGCAACTTGCACCGTCGGCGTAACCGACATAGCATGGTGGAATAGGATCCATCTGTGGTCATGTAGGGGAGAAATGTGTGAGGTTCTGAAATGCAAAAAATGAAAGACAAAAAGAAATGCAACTATACAACATGGACTCGTGGGTCCAAAAAGTGTTCAAGGGTAGAAACATTTGAGATACAACCCATTACAAGGGTTGCACAAGGGATTTCCTTCGTAGTTGGTGAGGATATATGCCCCATGTCCTAGGCATGTGTGGACGATGTATGGGCCTTGCCACATAGACTCGAACTTACCCTTTCCATCCTTATCGTGCTCTTGGTCATAGACTAGGACAAGGTCTCCTTCGCATAAATTGTGAGGGTGGATGTGCTTATCATAACCCTCTTTGGAGTAGTTCTTAGCATCCTCAATGGTTTGCAAGGATGTATGGCAGTCCTCGTTGTCCTGTTCCAAAAGTATTAGGAGTTGCTCAAGTGGTGAGGTGTCCGAGAGAGGTTCGATGACCATGTGTAGGGCGGGAATCTGACACTCAATGGGAAGAATAGACTCAACACCATGGACTAAGTGAAAAGAGGTGAAACATGTAGCGATCTTGGTACACGTGCGGTAAGCCCAAAGTGTGGGGAATATCATGTGATGCCAATAGGACTTTTGGTTGTCTACGGTGCATTGGAGGATGGTTTTCAGAATCTTGTTAATGGCCTCTACTTGGTCATTCCCTTGAGGGTAATAGGAAGAGGCATATTGATGTTCGAATTTCAACAGGGTTGATAGCTCCTTCTAGACGGAGTCCTCAAAGTGGGAGCCATGGTCGGATACAAGCTACTTAGGCACTCTGAACCACATGATGATGTGGTTGAAGAAGAAGCGAACTGTAGTATCAGCTTTACAATTGAAAGTGGGCATGGCCTCGACCCATTTGATGAAATAATTGACTGCCATGATGATATATTTATGTCCTCCTTCCGAGGGAGGGTTTCACTCCATGAAATCAATGGCCCATTTACAGAAAGGATCGATGGTGATTACGGAATGGAGAGGGGCAGGGGGGTTCTTGCCTTAGGGGAAAAGAGATGGATGTTGCGACAATGCTTAACTATTGTGATGCAATTGGTAAAGAGGGTGGGCCAGAAATATCTGACGCGAATGACCTTTTAGGAGGTGGCCATCCCTAAGAAGTGGCTGCCACAGACTCCACTGTGACAATCGTTAAGGACTTGTTCAGCCTTGTCTTGGGTGAGGTAGCGGCGGAGGATGGTGTCGATGCCATGACAGTACAACATGTCGTCGGGGAGGAGATAATGGGAGGCGTGATGGCATATGCATCGGCAGTCATCGTAGTCGAGATCAAACTGGAACTTCTAGGTGCGTAGGTATAGTAGGATGTTACCGTACCAAGGGTCGCCCGACGAGATGATGAATAAATGGTCATCGGGGAGGTCGGTATTGATGGTGGTTGAAATGGACGGTGATGGTAAGTCTGTGAGGAGTTGCGCCAATGTGAGAGATTTGATGCCTTTGGTTGTTGTAAATGTGAGGTCATACTCTTGGAGTATGATGACCCATTTGGCTACGCATCCTTGCAAAAGGCAGTGACTTAAGAGATAAACCATGGGGTTAGAATCAGCCACGACTGTGGCTTTTCTTAACAGGATGTAGTGGCAGACCTTCTGGACTGAGAAGACAACGGCAAGGGCCATCTTCTCCTCATAAGGATAATGTAGTTGTGGGCTAGATAAGGTCTAACTCACATAGTAGATTACGTGCTCCTTGCACGGACTATCCTCCTGAATGAGAACCCCTAAGACGGCATAGTCGAATGCTAAAACATAAAGGATGAAATCCTTTAAGAAATCAGGTGGTGAGATCAATGGGGCATTGGTCAGTGCTACTTTGAGGGCTTCAAAATATGCTTGTGCTTGTTCATCCTAGGAAAAAGGGATGTGGGTACAAAGTAGGCGAAGAAATCCATGAACAGTCGTAGTGTACTAGAGGACAAAGTGACATAGAAAGATGGTTCTCCCCTGCAAACTTTGTAATTGACGTACTGTTCAGAGGGATGGGATGCCGAGAATGGATTGGACCTGGAGAGGGTATATAGTAATTCCTTTCTGAGAAATGATGAAACGTAGCAATTGACCTGCAGGAATGCAAAATATGCATTAAAGGGGGTTCAAGCGGACTTGTTATTTGCGACAACGCACAAAAACGTGTCGGAGGTCATTTGGGTGGTTGCACCGTTCCTTGGATCGCACAGTTAGATCATCCAGGTATACTAGAATGATGTGGGCTAGATCATGGAAACAATATATCATGGCCCGCTTGAAAGTGGCGCCAACATTTTTTAGACCGAATGGCATGGAGCGGTAGGCAAAGGTGCCCCATGGTGTAGTAAATGCAGTTTTGTATTGGTCCTCTTTTCGGATGAGGATTTGATTGTATACGGAGAAACCATCCATGAATGATAGAACCTTGTGTCCCGCACAAGCGTCAATGAGTTGGTCGATGAATGGTGTGTGGAAATTGTCCTTGGGATAGGCACGATTAATATCACGAAAATTGGTGCAGACGCGGATAGTGACTTGTTTCTTGTTGACATGCATAGGATTGGACACCAAAGTAGTGTAAGCGATGGGGTAGATGAACCCTGCTTTCCGCAGTTTCTCGATATCGGATTTTATGGTGGGGAGCTTGGATGGGTGGATAGGTCTCTTCTTTTGTCGAACAGGTGGGACATTTGTCCAAGTATCAATGTGGTGTTCGACAATGGCAGGTTCTAGACCATGCATATCGGTTTAGGTCCAGGCGAAGATGTCACGAAATTCTTGAAAGAGATTCTTATATTCCTCGACCTCCTATTTTGTACTAGAGGAACCTAAGGTAATGAGCTCGGGTTGGCTGCCTGGGTGGGAGATATCAACTTGTATAGTGTGTGATGTGTTTTCCATGTTCCCCTCTTCAAAAGCATCAGGGGCTGGGATAGGGTTCTTAAAACAGTCCACCTTATTAGGGAGGAAATCTTTGGTCTCGATTTCTAGTTGGTTGGCCATCGTAGAAGTCGACGCCTTGGGAATGAAATATGACCGATGGTGCATATCATCCGAGGGATAGTCGGGTTCAATGAGTGCTTCAAAAATTTTATCGTCGTTGTGGAAGCACTGAGTTTTCAAATCGATCGGAGGAAGGCTAGATGCTGAAGGTGCATCATGCTTATCTACCATAGAAATCATGTATATAGTGTTAATATCTTCCGACGAGGAGGATACCCGGGGGTGAATATCCTCAATGGTGGTGATAGATTACTCTAGAGAAATGGTGAGGACCAATCTATATTCTGGGAGCTCCAAGAAATGGTGAGTAGTGGTCGTAAATTCCATAGATGGTGCATGGGAGGTTCACTAGTGAGGCAATATCATATCGTGTCCATTCATATTGGGGGTTTGAATACTCTTAAAAAAATCAAAAATATATTGCCTCGTATTAAGGGGTCAAGGGGGTTTTTTAATTTGATATAGTAATATAAATATTGGGGGCTATTTTATTTGGGTGGGCTGAGGAATAACCTCCAAATCGTGGAATGGATTCATTCCTCCAAATCATGGGCTCAATTCATACCCACCTAAAAGTTAAGGACCCTTCGTTTTTATTTTATATTTCTTATGAACCCAAGTTTTACATAAATATGATAATAGTGTACCAATGATAATATTGATGGAAGTCTCATTGGATTACTGGCCTTAATAAATCCTCATTTAATTGTTTCTTTAGGCTTGGTTTGAATTGATGTTATATTGTTTTCCATCTTTAAGTTGAGATATGTATCTAAATGGGAGTTCCAGAGTTGAACAATTGTATTGTATTTTTTGTAGCCATTTGAGTAAAAGATCTAACTCTTCATTTTTTAGGTTGGATTTTAGGTGGGTATTGAGATTCAATCAAACCTTTCTCCATGAAAACCAAGAAAAATTAGATCAATCTTTCTTGATTAATTATTTCTTTCAAGTTTTTGTATTCTTCTTTAACATTTTCACATTGCTAGTTAGGAATAGTTGTTAGATTGAGTTATATTTGGCACATTCATAATTGTAATTTCAATTCTTATATGAAGGTATTTGTCTTAATATTGTATTGGAACTGGCATGAACATAGGTGAAAATCTAAATCCTTATTTACACACCCTATGTGTTACTTTTACCATGAAATGGTATCATATAAGTTTCACCATTTGTGTATCTTTATAGCTATTGCATGCTTTCAACCAAACAATGGAGATTTTTCCCTCTCCTATAAAGATTAAAAAATAAATAGATATAACCCAAGAAAAGGTAACTAAATGTTGTTAGTTCCCTTGATTGCAAGAATAAATCTAGAGGAAGTGGAGGAAATTCATATATTTCATCTTGTGAATTACCCAAATCCAAGCTATGCACATGATCATATGGCGTTATTGGAAAGTAAGAGGAATTTTTCTATGTTCTTTGGGTTCAAACATCAATGATGTTTGTTTTGATAAGAAGGTCGGGGAGTCCATCCATGAAAGCATTTCAATTTTGCATTTTTATGGAGTTTAATTTATTAATCTGTTGATGAAAATATATGCTATCTAATTCAACATTTAAATTGTCAACCTAGGAAGGTAGCTTATGATATGGAAACAGTATATGTGAAGGATTGAAGGCTTGAACTAATCTAAGCTAAAGGTGGAATCAACAAGTTCTAAGGCAATTAACAAGCTATAAAAACAAAGGTAAAGTATTGACTGCAAATCCAAGTACAAGCTGAAAAACAAGAGACATAATTTGAGAAACAACTAAAGCAAAGTTAAGGAAATGGAATGAAAACTAAGAATGAATATGAAGCTTTAATTAAGCTCTTTGTGGTGTAGAACAAGGTCCTAATTATATATATAAATGTTAATAAATCACAAGAAATATTATAGTTCGAAAACCTAAGAAAATTGGATTCTAAATAAACATAAAAACAATGCATAAAATATTAAGGTCCGTATGATGATTCGGATGACATTCTGAAAGACGGTCCAAACGACAGTCTGGATGGAAGAAAACGATTTAAACTAAGGAAAGAAGCAGATTGGATGATCTTGACGCCAACTGGTTGATGCATATGAACCTACAGTGCAAGAGAAGCAGTGAATAGACTATTTAGAAGCTAAGAGAACAAGAAGCAACCTATACTAATCATTGTCTAAAGAAATAGACTGTGTCTATTGCATGATAAGACAAGGGTGAAATGTAAATGGAACTAATCTACAACTACAAGAAAAATTAATAGAACTAATTCTAACTATGAATTGAACTTGAAACATTAACTTAGTTAACTTTATCTAGTTGCAAAAATAAAGACTGAAATCAAACTAAGAAGAGCTATGCATGACCAGTTGTTCTAGATTATGAAAATGCAATATTACATGAAAACAAAAGAAAATTGTATTTTATAAACAACAAAATAAATACAATTATTGAACTACTCAAAATCTATCTATTCTATGATATAAGTAAACCATGGACTTAAGATCTTAAGAATTAAAATACAATTATGTTATACGAATTTAAATCATAAACTACTTTTGAGCAAAGCGAAGCTTGCTCTACTATGAAGATAAACTAGTTAAGAATACTTGAAATGAAAATCTATTGACTATTCTAGAGTAGATTATTCTAAGCAGAAGAAACTACTTGATGGCATTCAAGGTAAAGACGAGCTTCTATTTAATGAAATTAAAATGCAAATTCTTTTAAACAAATGAAAGCTACAGTAATGCATCTATTGATTGGATCCAATGTGCAATTGATATGAGAGTAAATTAAAATGCATAGCAAGAATAGAATTCAAACCATAACCTACACTACAAGTAATAACACTATCTGCATGAAATAAATGACTATGCTACCGTGTAAAGCAAAACTAATTACTACTGTGTAAAGAAAACTAGCTACTACTACGAATTGAAATACTAATCTATGCAGTAAACCAAACGTTATCTATGGAATTCAAGCTATGAAAATCAACTTTTATGCCACTGCACGAAACCAATTGAATCTACCTAAACTATAAAGATCTCTTCCTACCAATGAAACATGATGAGCTCATATAATTTATATGCACAGGTGAAAGGGAAACAAATAGACAAAATTGTAACAAAGCAAAATTATATGCATATGTAAAAGGAATAGAGCATAATATAGAAACAGAATTGGAAAACGTTTATACAGTGATATATTAAAAACATGCATGAGATAAAGAGACGTTTGTATACAATAGAAACAGAGTACACCACTCAGCTGAAAGAGACTAGAATGAAAACATAAACACACAACGAAACCTTCCACTTCCGAGGGGCCCTCTCAGGAGTAGAGGTTACTTCTGCCAAATCAGAAAATCAACGCATGAGAAGAAGATGAATCTGGTACATAACTGAGTAGAGATTCATTATGAAAATGTGGAGCAAAAATTACACTACTTCTTAGTCTTATGGGGCTCTATTTATACATCAACAACCCAGTGGAGAAAGATAGAGTCGAATCCCCCAAATTCTTGAGTTGTTACAACTAATTTCTAAATTTAGAAAATGGCCAACCACATTTTGACGTTTTCTGGGAAAATCCATTTTAAGAAACCACGAATTGCTCCCAAATGGCTTCGAATTTTGGCAAAATTTCTTGTTATGGCCTTAATGGGCCCATTCCACACAAAACCCATGTGCCGGAATTTTAATTTTGCCTTTGTTTGCCCACAAATTCAGCACGAAATTTTGTTGTCTGCTAAAACATGCTTTTGACAAAAATCCGAATGGGCATTTGAATGAAGGTCCGAATGACCTATAATGGAAATTTAATTAAGAAATCCGGATTCCCAGGGTTGAATTGATGTCGGTTTGTTGCATGGATTGTTCTACTGAGTGCTTGGTTTAATTATGGTTGGGTTTTATTAGCTACATCACCATCCATTTCTTGACTGTGCGTTGCCATTGTGCGTCCTCCATTCTTCATGGCATGCGTTAATTCCTCTTTGTGCATGAATTACTCCACCGCATGAATGTTAATATTTCTTTTATGGCCTGTTCACATCCTGCACATAAAACATAAAAATATTAGATTAAAACCAAATCAAAATTTATTTGATTATAAGTGAACTCTTTTATACTCAACGCAACTTCCATTTCATATGGGTTTCATATATTGATTAAGTGATATGATTATGTTTAAAGTGTTATGTGAGCTAGAAGGAAATTAAACTATTTCATGTTTCATCACTTTATCAATTCTATTATTCACTTTAACTTTTTCATATTTCCTTTTTTATTAATTTGTCATTATTTCAATTCCTTTGAATAATTAACCATTTTTCATTTTCTATGATTAATATATCAAGTGTATTTTGAAATTAAAAAGGTAAAATAATAATATTTAAAATATATTCCCTTTTTAATTACTTTAAGATTGCGAATTAATGAGACAAAGTTTTAGCATCAACCCATGATTCAAATTATGCATATGCAGATATTTGGAACTTAGCAATAATCGAAAGATAATGGGATTACGAGATCAACGAGAAGTAGAAGATGAGGATAGACCAAACCAATAGCATAATATTGAAACATGCCATCAAACCAATGCAGAACTTAGGACTGAAAGAAAGTTCAGATGAAGGATCGGATGGAGTACTGAAATGCTTACGATTTGCACAATTATTGCATTTAATACATTAAAAATAAGAGATTAGGCATTTCTTTCATTTATAAGATTTTAATTGATAAAGCAAAGTAAAAGATATCCTTATTGAACATAAATGTATTAAATCACAGTAAATAGGATGAGAAATTAATGTAAATAACATCGTTATAAAATACAATTCCGGAGACCAACATAATCTTATAGAAAACATGAGATCTCTATTGCTATACTTATATTTACATGATATAAAATTGGTAGATTGGCGGGTTGTGGTTTGAAACATCTACAGTTCTCATCTTTTCTAAGCATTGCACTAACTATTAGATTATCAACCTTTTACATTCTTTATTATGTTGATCTCTTGATTGGGTTTCCTTTTATGCATTTTTCCTTTCTAGTACTATTTCGTTGGGTATTCCACTATTCAATGCTATAGATTGATTAGTCACCCGTGCAATCCTAGTGAGATCATTATTAGCATTATTCTTTTATTTTATTTAGCGTCATGTTTGCTTATACTAAAATGTGTTAGGGATCTTGTTCGTTACAACTTTATAATATGATATAAAGCGGGTATTAAAAATGGATTGATAAAAATTAATACATACAATATCTGGTGAAACTAGGGGTTTTCTTAATTGGGAAGGAATATTAGGAGGGGGGTTCAACAATAACATTTTATAAGATATTTTCCAATATTTAGTGAAATTAGCGATATTCTTTAATATCATGCGAACAATTGTGCTATGTAACAAGTTCACTGAGTGAACCCCCCTGTGAGATGGCGCAAGGATGGTTGGTGCGTAATGCCTTGTTGCGTTGGTGGGAGGGGGGATTTAAATCGACTACAGGGATGTTGGGATCATCATCCAAACTATGCATATGCTTTTGGAGATAGGGAAGTTGGGGGAAGTTATGGGTGCCATGGCCCAGATCGTCACATAAGGAGCACTTGGGGGGGTGTGTGGAATGGTGGTTGAGGTGTCGTGGCCTTCCTTGTAGTTGGATTTGTGTAAGTTTGGGGGCATCTACCCCTAGCATTTCTGGTTTGTTGAGGGGCATGGTTTGTTGTATATGAAGTTGTCGTCCTGAAGGGTGGGCGCTTAGGGATGTTTACCACACCAGGGGGTGGGCCGTTCAAGGTGTTGATGGATTGGACTGGTTGGAGAACCACCTGTGGTGTCGCGGGAGTGGTGGGAGCAGGTAAGTACCACACGGGTAGGCCTAACGTTAACCCGGGGAGGTTCAGCATAAACATAACTGGGGTTCTTATTAATCCTAACAATGGGAATAGGAACGGGATCGTATGGATCGATGTCACTCCAACATAACTTGGTACTGATGGTGGTTGTGGCAGCAAGGGTGGTTGTGGGTTGGTCAATGTTTGGTTGGATGAAACTGTGGAAAGATAAGATATCTCGACGGCTGGTGGGGGCGGTGGGATGAACCTAAGGGAAGATGTCATGGGAATTTTAGAGTAGATTCCAGGTCCGACTGTGGCCACCAACGAAGTGGGTGTTCCTAGAGTGGGTTGTTCGACCATGGGTAGGATATTATCTGGTGCAGCGGGGGCATTGGGGTTGTAATAGGTGAGTTGGTCGATTTTGATGACCCGTCCCTCATGGGAGAACATCATGATGTGGAAGACTGATGAAGCAACAACCTTCATAGCGTACATATAGCTACGTCTGAGCAGGAGGTTGTAATCGAGTTGTGCGTTGATCACCTCAATATCTTTGAGGATGGTTTTCCTGGATAGCTGGACTAGTACGTTATCTAGGAGGCCCTAGGGTTTAGTCGAGCAGCCATCACAGGATCACAAGGTAGTCGTGGATGGTTGTAAGGTAGGTGATCTGAGCTTCTACCATAAGAATGTCGACATGATGCATGTGGAGGCACCTTCATCCATGATGCATTGATGGATAACAATATTCTGAACAGACACCAAGACTTGGAAAGCTAGGGTGGAAGGCATGTGTGGTTTGGATTGGTCTAGGTCGAATGCCATCATTCATGAGTCAGAAGGGTCAATAGCACCGATGGTGAATAATAGAGTCTTGCATTGGGTAGGACAGTTCTTTAGAACCTCAAGGGTTGACATGGCAGCAGGAGATTGGGATAGGTCATCCACAATGTTGTAGTTGGGGGCCACGCGGGCATTGGGGTTTTTATTTATACGTCATAGTGGGAAGAGGGGAGATTTGGGGGGGCCATCACCTAGTAGTCCGTTGGAGGGTATGTGTGGCGATTGATTTGTGGGGAGAGTGTTAGCAACCCTTTCGGTCGGAATGGTTTCAAGGGTGGGTCCATATTGATTTCAACGTGTCTGTAGGTTAATGTCAGTCAATGACATCATAAGCAGGTGATGGGTACTTAAATCCATAGATTGATTGGTGGGACCATCATACATGATTTGCTGTGGTTTTGTTCTGGGTCCTTGAGGAGGAACCATCGGTTGGGTGTTCACGACTCCTTGCGTGGGAAACGGGTTATGTAATACCATGGGTTGGTTTTGGGAAGGCAGGGGCTTAGGTTGTGCTTGTGGGGTGGCATGACCCTGTCGTTGGGCATCGTCGCTTCAGAGTTGGCGAGCACGCTCCAAATGGGGGAAAGTATGTGTGTAATGGCCAAACACCTCACATATAGAAAATGGGTGATTGGTTCATAGAATGGTGTTTTTCCCCTGACGAGCTGGTCTATCAGGTTTCTGGTTGGCTTGGATGGAAATATTGTTATTAGGGGGGTTGGATTGTTGGTTTCCTTGATCTTGCGGTTGTTTTTTACCGCGGTTACATCCCCGTCCTTGATTCTATTGGCCTTGTTGGCTTCGTTGGGCTAGCTAGTTTTGTTGTTGGTTCTGCTGAGCATAAAATTTCCCTTGGGGATTAGGGAAATTTTGGGGTTGGGAAGGTGTCTAGGCTACTTGCTGAGGGTGGTAAGTTGGAGGGGCTTGAGGTGGTGAGGGAGTTGGTGCCACCTGTTATGGATAGTAAACCGGAGGTGCTTGTTGTTGTGCAGGTGTTTCCTGTCAGGGGTTATAAGCAACGGGAGCTTGTGGTGGGTGGTGGTGCATCACCATAACATTGTGGTGGACATGATGTTCCATGGGTATGGGAGGAGCGAGCCATGGGAACATATGATGTTGTTGCTCCAGAATGGGTTGTGACCCGTGAAAGGTCGGGACCATTGTTGGGCATCATAGTGGTGTAGGGCTAGTTACGGGATGCCATGTGTCCAATGATGCCATCAGCAGTGTGGGATGCCCCTGACGCGTCACTCTGGGATGAGTCGCCACTGGGAGCATCCGGTAAGATGGAGTAGAAGTAGCTGGATTGGGTATAAATAATGTCGAATGGTTGTGCTTTGAGGATGGCCTCTTCCTCAGATTGAGGCCGTTCAAATGCCACATCCTTGGCAATTACTGGTATCAGGGACTTGAGGAACCAATCTAAGAAGATTCCATCATCCAGTTTGATCTTGCACAAACAGCGTCGTTTGCAGCATTCATTGATGTGGTCCGTGATATGGGTGGAAGTGTTTTCCTAGAAGATAGGAGGATTTCGACACCAGCGTCATAACAAACTAGTAACTAAAAAACTCAAAAAGGTGGAGGCGAGGGACGTGAATGTGCAGTGGGTCCCATGTGGCTGGTCGATGTACCACTTGGATGCAGAACCAGTGGAGGTTCGTTGTAATAGTCGTAAGTGAACAGAATAGTCTATTATGGAGTTAGAGGAACACCATAGGTGGAAGGAAATGATATGGTTTTGGGGATCTTCGCTTCCCTTTCCTTCAAACTTAGGGATGTTTGACGAGAGTTTGGTGGGCATGGGAGGCCATGTGGGATTGTGTCGAATTGGGTCATTCATCAATCTGTCCAGGTCAGGGAGGTTTAGGTTGGTCAAGAATGGCAAGTTGGCAGCAGGATATGATGTGAATGTCGAGGGATATGTGCTGGTGGTAGCAGTGGTGGGAGGGAAGTTGCCCCCAAAGTGTAGAGTGGGAATATGAGTCATGACGGGGATGTTGGGACCTTCGAAAGGAGGTGTAGGGATCATGTGGGAGGGGCATGCATCTCCAAGTGTATCGTGAGTCACTAACGGGATGGTCTTGGGTCTAGCGCTAATCAGGATATGAGTGGTGGAAGGGATGGTAGGTGTGGGTCCTCCCGTTGGAATGTCCGGAATAGGTGTTGTCGTGGTTGCTGGGCAGTGGTGGACCCTACGCTGATAGTGCCTCTAAAAAATGGTTTGGGGGTCACTCCAACCATGGGTCTAGACAGGGCTGTTTATATGGGGTTTTTTTATTACAAATTAGATGTGAAGTAAGGGACGTCAGGATCTAGTGACGGAGCTCTATTCCTGTGGCGAGTGGTGCCAAGAGAACCATGTTGCGGGGACTGTCCCTGTAGACGCTGAGACTTTCTCGAAGACTAAATGATGACAACGAAAATAGAACAGGTGGGTTGTGGCAAGTAAGAAGCTGAAAATTCCCAATGCAACTTTGTGTGCAAGAGGAAAGCGTAAATAATATGGCACTTGTTGGTCACCCTATATGCCAATTAATTACAACTAACACACAGGATGCTCGATATGAATTGTCAACCCAGGGAAGTCTTTTATTTCAATAGCAATAAGCACAGTCTATGCATAAACATTTCAAGTAGCTTCTAAATGAATGGAGATAAATGTTCCTACCTATCTACTCAGCCAAACTCATCTCATAGCTAAAACTAATCTAACTTATCCATCTAGGAATTTCATAATACAATTATCTTCCTACAAATACCAATCCAACAGTTACTGATTGAGGAATGAAATGAACTAGAGTTACTTTTGAAAGAAGTTAAATCCTATAATTATCAAACTACAATATTCAATATCTATTGATTTAATTCATCTAGAAGCTATTGTAACTCAATCATAACCTATCTAATCTAATGAATTCAAGAAAGATAAAACAACAACCAGAAACTAGAAGTAAGCTTGAACTCTAATTTGATTAATATTGAAAATCCTAGAAAGAATAAATGACTGAAAGAAATTGGAGCTGACCTTGGTTGTAACACACCATGCATCAAATAAACTAACCTACACATTCCACTGTCACACCACATAGTTATAGCTATTCAGGATGCAATCATAAACTACCAAAGAAGAATGCAATTATCATTTCTCTGTTGTAGCTCGCAATAACACATCTAATGCAATTCCACACCACACAACAGGAAAGAAATTAAACTACCTACTTAACTCGGCGATCTCTGTAAGAAGGCGGGCCATGGCCTTCTAACAGATATGCCAAAGACTAACACAAATTAAACACCAATATATAAGAAACTCTGCTCCTTGTATTATAAATAATGAATCACGGTCATAGCTCTCTGTTTCAGCTTATGAAATTAAAAATTATCCAACCCCCGGGCTCAGAATGGCTCTTTACATTTATATACCCTGATGACATGAATTCATTTCATAAAATATCGGGCAGCCATGAAGATCTACAATATTCAGGCTACCGACTTACAATGGAACTGTTACAGCCATAAGTGGTCTTGAATGAAATCATTGCATTTAGGCCTGAGCTGTTTCATGTTGTCATAGCCCAGAATAGATTTGAGTTGATTGGACTGGTCGATACTCGGATGTTCTGTTGTGACTCAGTCGCAGTTCACCATGTGGAGGAATGCTTGAATTGTTGTAGCTAATTGTGGAACCCAACTCAATAAGGGATAGTTGGTGCCACGTATGCCTACTCTCCAAAGGTTAGCGAGCTGCTACACCTACGGTCTTGTAAAGGCTTCTGGTCTATCTTGATCAAATCAGTCAATATTATCACAACCTTGAAAGATAGAGTACAAAACCATAAACAAATCAGGAATTATTGGAATAAAACAATAATAGATTATACCTATTGCAATCCATGCTTTGCTTGGGAAAATATCTACTTAGGTTGAGGAATAGTGAGGAAAAACAGGGGAAAAGGTGTAGATAGGTGTAGGAAAAAAGGGGCTATTTTGGGGCCCAACATATCCCCCCTGCTATCCAATTGCATGTCCTCATGCAACAACCAACTAATCCGAGTTTGACTCTGGTCCTAGTTCATGTTGAGAGGAAAAATTGAAAGAAATGTCAGGTTCCTTTCCTACCTCTAGAAACCCATTGCAAGCAGTCCAATATTCCCAACACTGCTTCTCTTTTCCTTGGTCAGTGTATAATTGTCCCTGTACTGTCCTCCTGGCCACCATATGAGTGGAAATTTGTACTTGAGTCCCAGCCAGTGTAACCCACACGTTCTCATGCAATTGACATACCCTGCTACCCTGGGAAAAGCTTGTTTAAAATTCTTAAGGTAGTATGGGTCCCTTTTTTTCAAAGATGGAGAAGAAGTCTGCCACCTGTTCTTGCTACCCTCTAAGAAAAGATGTTGTTGTTTGGAAATCATGTCAACACAGGTATAGATAGCCTTCTCTTGCATCTTTTTCAGATGATGAGTCTTTGAAGGAGATAAGAAACACCTTCCATGGTTTATAAGAAGAACATGAGGAGATTGGGATTCACTCCTAATCCATAGATTGGCATTGGCCTCATTCCTAGAGATTCTTTGGAAGGCATCTTCCCACTACACATGATTATTAACAAAAGAGGCAAAGGCTCTCAACTAAACATCCCCTACATAGGGAACAGGACTAGAGCGAGATTCACCAAGACATGCCATATCATGCAAATATAATTCACACAACAGGTGCTGCTCAAGAAAGCTTCTTGACAAAAAGGTCTCTACAAACTAGGAAGGGATCAACAATTGATAAGGTCTACCCTCCTATAGATATTTTAATTTGAACAGGGTCATTTTTTCCTACAAGAATACCGAATAGGAAGGAGATGGGGCTCTTGAACTCAGCAGCTCCCGAGAGAGGGCATACATTTGGTCTTTTTCTTTTTGCATGGATTTGAATTCCTTCAAATCCTCCAATTCTTTTTATAGCTCTTCCATTTGAGATCTCTAAAGAGTTGATTCCTTTTACCACTTCTCCCTCAGTTATTTTATGGTCTTTCTATGTTCAGAGATAGGGACCATCCCTTCTTGACACTGATCAATATGCCTTTTCCATTTGGCTAACTCTAGATGTAAGAAAGAAAGTTTTTTCTCCAAACGTTGAATCCTTCTATCCTCCACATCTTTCTCATCATTAGAATATAAATTAATGATGTCTTGAGATAGTTGCATTCTTACCTTGTCATCAGATGTTCCAGCTTACTCATTTTGGATTGGCAGTGTAACAAATTCCTCTTCCATCGGTGTTGCAATGGCCTTTGCTTGTGTTACAATCTCAGCAGTTAATTTTGAGGGTGTTGGTTCTTATGTAACAACTTCCTCTTCCTGTAATTTAACCTCAGCAGCTTCCATTTGTGTTGCTGAGTCAACAAATAATTTCGAGAGTACTGGTTCTTTTGTAACAACATTCTCTTCCTGAATACCAAAAACAGGAGCTTCTATTTGAGTTGCAGTCTCAACAAATACTTTTAGGAATGTTGGTTCTTGTGTGACAACATCCTTTCTCTTCAAATCAATCTCAGCAACCTCAATCTGAGTTGCAATTTCAGCAAATATTTTTAAAGACACTAGTTCTTGTGTAACAGCGTCTTCCTCTTGTACCTCGATATCAACAATTGTTGTCTGGGTTACAACTTCACTAAATATTTTCAAGGATGTTGGTTCTTGTGTAACAACACCCTGTTTTTCAATTTCTTCATATTGCTGAGGTTGTTCTTGAATTACCTCGTTGTCTTATGAAAGATGAGACTGGTCTTGGAATATTTTAGTATTTCCTGATGGATGGGATTGCATTGCTTCATCTTCTCTTAAATCTAGATCAGGGATTATGTCAATTTCTGGCTCATTCTCCTTCATTAGCTCCACTGCAGGTAGACTTTCTCCTTCTTGATTTGCTTGTACAGGCTCTTGTGCTACCAAACCCATCACTATGACTATGTGCCCTGCAGATTTAAATATGTATCCACATTCTAGGCATACCATTTCTCCTTGTTCTTCATTTCCCAAAACAGGAGATGAACTTTCTAATAGATCTGCAGTCTCCACTAATGTATTCAAACCCTTCTCTACCCGATTTCTGGTTTCTTCCTTCAATTTCTCCAATTTACTCTGAAGCAATTGCACCTCCTCCTTTAGCAACTCATTTTAAAAAGAAAGGTTTTCAATTTGGGGTTCTTCCACAACAGGTTCTTGTGTAACAACCGGTGATTTGGAGTTTAAGATAAGAGTTTCTATGCCTTCCCCAGTTGTGCATGATGCTTCTTCTGTTGTAATTTCAATATTTGCCCCAATTGCACATGTTGCTTCTGTTGCTGTAACAATTTGATTCCATCTCTTCTTCCCAAATCCTGATGGCTGGACTTCACTGCATGTTGTTGTTGCTTCTATAATGGCTCTGGCTCTTCTCTTCTTCACTGAGGTAGATATCTGACCCTTATTCCGTGACCTTTTTCTTCTTTTCTGTAACACAGGGGTTTCTAAATTTTCAGAAAGAGGCATGAGTTCCTCCACTTCAATGATAGTTCCCCTTATTTCAGGGGAGGATGCGACATCCAACACTTCCATATTTCCTCCTTTTGCTGCCTCTTCCCGGTATTCTTCCTCTTGCATTGCAACTTTTGCAGCTGCACCATCCACTGTCACAGCTTCAACAGCTGCTCCAGTTTCAGCTTCCTCTACTGCAGGTGCCAATGATGCCATCTCCACTACTTGAGGTGCCACCCTAACTGCAATTTCTATTGGTTTGTTTCTTCCTCTATAGGGTTTGTTGTTGTTGCAGCTTCCAATATTATTGCCTCATTCGCCACCGTTTCCATCATATCCCCTTTTGCAACATGGTTCGATGTTGTCACAACTTCCCCCATATTTACCTCTTTCACTTGGTCTTCCAATACTCCATCCCTCCCCCTAGCTGAATTGGAGGAACTCCGATCCTCCTTTACCATCTCAACACCTCCTATTTCCACGACAGGTGCTCTGGATACCCTTAGCCGAGCAACAAATTCTTCCCATGTCAAATTTCGGTGTGCAAGGGCCCTTAAGACTAAGAGTTTAATAAACCCGTGGTTTGAGAGGGAAGATAAGGGATTTTGAGCACCGTTGACATACCCAACCATAGTTTGTAGAGATTGTAAAAGATAAAACGACATGTTTAACAATCTGTGGTAGCGTAAATGTGAAAGGAGGAATAATTCATATATGTAAACCACTTTGTACCTACCTTCACAGGAAATGTATTTCTTTATTAAAGTCACTACTTGGTTCCAAGGATTTGGCAAGGATTCCAATGCTATGCCTCGGCCATGTGGCCGAAAAACTTCTCCAGTTGCCAAAAATTCTTCTGCTGCAATTGGATTATGGCACTTTCGACTAAACCATTGCATCTCGGTTTTGGGAAATCATGTTACCTCCATCACGATTGCTTCTGAAACATCTATTTTGATACCTCAAACCTCTGAATGAGTGTTGTTCATATTTTGAGCGAACTCAAGTGCAGTGTCCACATGAAAACTATTCAAATGCTGGAAATAATCAATCCAACCAGCTTCCTAGAAGATGGTAAAAACCTCTCTGTTTGCACGCAAAGGCTTATCTGACAGTCTCGTGTCATACCAAAATGCCCATATTGCAAGGCTATTTGTAAATTTTGTTACCAGCAGAATGAGTTACAGTCTCAAACGTCGAGCTACTACATGCATAACGAGTGATGGATAGCCGGAGGTTGGTTTGGGTATGTTGGGAAAGGTGGCACAGTTATTTTTGGGAATTGGCATGGCCATTTTTGGTATAAAATTGGTGACAGGTTGTCGCACGGGGTAGGTCCAATGGCGGTCAAAAACCAAAAATGAAGGACGAATCAGACGTAGTTGCCATCTCAGCAGATTGGCTAAGGATAACTAACATGGACTAACGACAAAATATACTCATTATTGATTACCGCATTTAGTCATGCCTAATTATGTTTATGATTAAGACTCTGTACCTTTAAGTGTAATGCCAAACCGTCGTGTTGCAAAGTGGTTGCTTTCCACGGTCACATCGATGATAGGATCATCAATTCGCACATGCACCCATGAGCTAGCCATTGCCAAGTGGAAAATAAAGTACATCCACGTTGGCATAGATTACAAAAATATGTGGTAGATACGTAAGCTTTTAATGTTCATTGTGGAGGATGGAGGACACTAATACCAAGGAGCAGAGATAGAATGAGGTGTCAATGAGGGATTAGCGGAGTCGCAGTTTCCAAAAGTAGGAAAAATAGAAAACTTTAGCAGTTCCGCAGCTGCTAAAAAGAGGAAAATGGACAATATAGGTGTTGCAGCTGCTGAAAATAGGAAAAATAGGCACTTTTAGCAGTGTTGCAGCTGCGTAGAATAGGAAAAATTGGGCAAATTTAGGTGTTGCAGCTGCTCAAAATAGGAAAAATAGGCACTTTTAGCGGTGTTGCAGTTGCACAGAATAGGAAAAAATGGGCAAATTTAGGTGTTGCAGCTGCGCAGAATAGGAAAAATAGGCAACTTGGCAATGTCACAGTTGCTAACAAAAGGAAAAATGGGCAATTTTAATGGTGTTGCATCTGTGCAGAATAGGAAGGATAGGCAACTTGGCGGTGTCGCGGCTGCTAAATATAGGGAAAATGGGAAATTTTAGTGGTGTTGCAGCTGTGATAATGAGAAATAAGCCATAGTTAGCGGTGTTGCAGCTGCAAAAATAGAGACTTGGGCGGGATTTTAACAATGTTGCAGCTACTGGAAAAAGAGAAACGAGCCATATTTTGCTGAGTAGCTATTGCTGCAACACTATTTTCTTCCAAGGATTTTTTCACAGACAGGAGGGTCAAATAGAATCCCACAGTCACTTGGCCCAAATTGCGACTGCCTCCATTCAAGTGATCTTTCACGCAAAAACCTATTCAAAGTTCTTAAAAAAAACAAAAACCATCAAAACTAAAAAATAAAACCAAAAGTTTATGCATAATTGCAACAACATTTTAAAAATGATCAAGGATAGGGAAAATTCCTTGCTCCTGAATTAGTTGGTAACCTGGATCAACTACTATATGTGAAAGAAATGCATCCCTTGAAACTAGTTTATGATATAGTCGCAGTCGATGACCATTGGAAAATAATGGTGTTTTGTTTTCATCGATGGTGATCAACAGAACTCTTCCATTGTCAAACAATCTGTCTATCTGGTAGGGTCCGAGCCATCTTGTATGTAGTTTTCCTTTGAAATCCCTTTTAAACCGTGAATCATACAACAGAGCCTAGTCTCCATCACATAATACTTTCTTCTTTATAAATTTGTTGTGCAACTTGGAGTGTTGTTGTTGGATCAAGGCTGTATGATGAACTGCAACTGTGTGATTCTCATCCAACTCATTAAGCTGATTCAAACGATTCCTTTGAGCTTCTATTAAATCAAGGTTTGCTTCCATGGTTTTCTTAAAAGTTCTTATTTCAAATTCAATCGGGAAGACAACATTTTTTCCATACACCAATAAATATGGGGAAAACCTAGTAGTGTTGCGCCATGTGGTGCGATAAGACCATAGTGCCTCTGGAAGTCTGTCAGCCCAATCTTTACAGTGGATTTTCACTGTTTTTGTTAAAACAACCTCAATAACCTTATTTATGCTTTCCACTTGGCGATTGGCATGTGGATGATATGGTAAGGTTATTTTGTGATGAATGTGAAACTTCTGTAATAGGGCTTTGTTGTTGCTGCAACACGCCCCCCAATAATCTCAAAATATTGAGGGGCCCCTCCTTTTATTTTGAGAGAAAGTTTGCCTAGAAGTCTAAGGTCATTGGATTTTTTTACTTAGTGTTTTCCAGAGAAGGTCTTTTGCTTGTTTTCCTTTGATTTCATTTTCTCTTTTTGGTTAAGTAAAACTCAATATTATGAGCCACAATGATGGGAGATCTAGGCCACCCTTTCCGAAACATCCAAACGTTCAACTAAGTAAACCATCGCCGAAGAAACTTGTTTAAACCTTCCGCAATGGTGAAACGAAATGAATAAGACAAGTAACGGTGAAAGAACTTGAGAAATCTTCTTGCAAATGGTGAAAGCATTTCAGCTAAGTAAAGCAGCGGAGAAACTCGTCTAACTTTTCCGCAAGGGTGGAGGAATCGAAGAAAATTTTCTGCAACGGCAGGTAAATGGCACACTTTTCCGGAAGAACTCAGATAAATTTTCCGTAGAGGTGGATAAACCCATTTAAGTTATCTGATTCATAGCGTCACACTCTCCCTTTGCGGAAAAGCTCGGACAATTCTCCCGCAACAGCGGACAACCCAGTCTTTCTTTCCGTAGAAGTCAGAGAACTTACCCAAGTTCTTTCGATTTTGGTAGTCGCATTTAATGACGAAAGTGTCAATTTGACCCCGTGCATACGTCTCATTAACCCCGTTTATTGTTTTGCAACCACCCTTTTAATGGCTTGCATGCATCAAATCCTTTAAATAGGACATAGCCCCGTTGAGTTTTTCACTATTCCCATTGGTTGGAAGGCTCATCCCCATTTCCGTTTGAAGCACCTGCTCAAGAAGATTCACTGCTTGCACAGCAGCATTACTATCCGTGACCATGATCAACATCAACCAGGTTAGTATCTGTTAAACCTAGTATCCTGAAGTATAACATTTGTTCCTTTGTCTTTCAAGATGAATGTCGCATTCCTGATGCATTTCATTTATCCAAGCCTTTCCAACTATGCATTTTTAATTCTTTTAGGCAATACTAAACCATGCTCCTATCCCACGAGACATAGCCGCACATAATTTCGTAGGGGTTCATACTTGTCCGGACCAAAATCTCTATCACCTAGTCGCTAGCGAGGCCTGCGATACACCCCTGACTCGTTTTAAAATCCATTGGTGTCAACATTGGGATACCAGCCCTGTCTAGCCTTATGCGAAGGGTGTCGGTATCTATACCCTGCTATGAAGTTTCACGCTATTTTTATACCATGGAACGTGTTAGCACCATGTGATTTTTTTTTTACGCCATAAAACATAGTACTCAAAATCGTTTGTTTTCGTTTCGGTTTGTTATTATGGAAATTTATCACCCTTATACTTTGCGGTGGCAATATTACTAAGTATCATTATATGTTTCCAGAATAACAAGTCTGAAATAGAATACGTAGAATTGTTCAAATGTTTTATTTGAGATTGAAAACGTAAGAACCATAACAAGTTAAAAAATTACAATTTGATGAGAGTGGAGTAGCACTCTCAAGACTTGATGATTATGTGTAGACTACTGTTTTAGGTGGCTGACATAGCATTACATTTTTTATTTTATTTTTCTTTCTTATACCTAACTCTGCGTGGTGATTGACAGGTGCGAAGTCAAAATGCCTAAGGGTGGCAAAAGAAAATTGAAGGTGATTGAGTCAGGAGGTGACAAACGAATGGAAACTTTATTCGAAGATACTAAGTGCACTACAGGAATGCCTCCTGAAGTCAAATGGGGAGACATTATCATATGATAAGAGACCAGGACATTCCTGAAGCGCTTCTCGAGGAAGAATACTTGTACCGGAATATCAGAATTTCCTGCATATCCAAAGCATCCACATGTCTCGAGCTTTTTCTGTGCTTAGAAGTGATTGGATGGATCTTACAACATGCGAACGTTGAAACAAGAGTCCTTTCAAATAGTAAAGGGGAAGCTTTTGCATCCTTCCACCCATCCTATATTACAGCCGATTATAGGTTTCCCAAGCCACAGCAGTGGCTTAATGATGAATGACTAGAATAGGTCAAGATGGATAATTTGGAGATGGCTAGAAAACTGCTAGTCTCAGGCAAACAAATCAGAAAGAAGGATAGCGAGGAGTACAAGGTTCAAAATCTGAGGCCTCCTTTTAGAACGATCATTCTCATGCTGAGTAGAATTTTGGTAGGCCCAATGGGATTGTCTTCATGCTCCACTAGGTTCCCATCATTCATTATGTAGCATTTAGGGGAACAATTTTCAACTGGGCAGATATCCTCTCAGAGAGTCTGTCATCAACTATAAGTACTGCACAAGAGGGATTAGCAGCAAAAAAAGCAGAATTTTACATGCCATCCTACTTGATAGACTGTATTGTATCGAAGCATCCCTTTCCAAAGCTAGGATGCAGCTGGAACCAGGCTGACTCCTCGGTTTACACCGCATACAAGATTTTTTGGGCTCAGAATTATAGGTGGCACTACGAGGTCATTTGTGAAGAATTTATTATACCTTTATATGAGTTGATGTTCAATGAAGAACTTGGTTGTTTATCGAAGAATGCCATAAAAGTCCTGGAAAATTATGGTTATTTTTATTTTTCACCAGCAAGCACCTAAATACAAATGTACGGAGGCTCGAAAGCCCTGTATATCCTACCCAGGTATGCTACTGACTACATAGTTCAGAAGGAGGTAGTGAGGCAAGTTTTCATTAATGGGGTTGGTAATACCTTGTACAAAGAAAAGAAGGCCTCTTTCCCACCCTTACCCTTTTATGTTGGAGATTACAAGTTTTCAAAAATCACAACGACAAAAGATTTTATTGTGGAGCTGAAAGGTTTTCATTTCGGGGAAAAGATCTTTCAAAAAAATGATAGACGGGGCAAAGTTGCGGATCATTGCAAGGAGATTCATCCCCCTTTTGAATACGCTCACTATTATGTTGAAGGTGAAGAAGTATATAGATGATTTAGCAATATGATCGAGCTAAGGATCTTCCAACTCGGTAAGGATGGAGCCAACTCTAGCTCTATTGTGGTCAAAGAAGTAGAATAGTGGCAAGCAAAAGAAACCTCGGGAGCTATTGAAGCTCTCTCCGAAGAAGAACAAAATCTCAAGGAACAAGCTGAGAAAATCCAAAAGGAAACTAGAGAAAGGGACAATAAAGCACAAGAAGATAAACAAGAAGAATAAGCACAAAGAAAAGTGGAGGAAGAAAGGAAAGCCGTAGAATATGCTAATCCAAAGAGTCAAAACATACAAGACTTGGATACAGACCTCTCTATAAGAGACCTCCCACTCATCCCTTTTACTCCATCAAAGAACAGTATAGTGTCCTAGTGGGAAAGGTTCACTTATAACAAAAGAGAAAGTGCATTGTAAAGGAGACAGTGACTCGAATGAAGAGACCTTTCTGACCAGATATCATCACTAAGCATGAAACCACAATCATGCAAAGTACCGAGGATGCCCCCAATCTCATGGCATCCATATATGTAGCCTTAGTTAAAGCAACTACAAACAATGTACACGTATTAGGGGCCAAGTTAGAATTGAAAAAGAAGAGAGCATGTCAGTTGCAAGAGACTCTGGTCAAAGAACAAAATTATACAAATTTGATGGTTGAAAAATGTGACACCCTTATATTAGAAAAGGAGGAACTAAGCAGAAAATTCCAGCATCTAGAAGCTGAAAAGAGAGCCCTGGCGATCCAAATAAGAACCCTTGAAGAAGAGAAGAAAGATATTGAAAGTAGGAACCTGAGGCTTGAATCTGAAAATTTTTATGATGCCCAACAAATCGAGGATTTGAAAGAAAAGATAGAGAAATTGGAAGAAGGCGGGGAATTGATGGAATGATAATTGGAACTTGTGACCAGCAAGGTAGGTGATCTTGGTCCCTTTCATGAGCAGGCTTGTGAAATACTCAAGAAGAACCACCGACTCCAGGAACTTATATCAGAAGAGGTCTACAAGTTAAAAGAAATAATGGCTAGGGTCAGAGAGATTAACATCGAAGCCACTCGGGTTAGAAGGAAACATGCACGCGTTAGTAAAGATATAAAGGAACACAGTGAGTGGAGGGAAGGGAAATCGAGATTCGCAGCAACTCTTCCCCTTAACTCTGTCGTTGAATATAGAGCAGATATGCGCACCTTGGTATATTCTAAAGACTCTGGAGTAAAGTTGAACACTGTAACACAAACCACCTAAGAACAGTGTAAGAATTTGTACCTCAAGATACGAAATACTTAGGAGTCCTGTCAAATAGTGACACCCCAAAGTATAGAAGAGTTTTTGAATAGAACCCAACGTTTATCTGAGCTGAGTGATATACTGAGTGCAGAAATTGGCTATGTGAGGAAAATGGATGTATTAACCACAGAAGATCTGCACTAGTTTATCAGCCAGGATGCCATTCATGCAAACCACTTGGAAGAAAGCCCCCAAGCAGCAGCAACAGAAGTGATCATCCTCGAGGAAGAACTCGCCAAGCAAGAAGTTTCTCTTAGATTTATTCTCCCCTTAATTGGAAACAATATTATAAGAGAAGCACAGCATTGGGTGAATTATATAGCCTAGGTGGATAGAACACAAGAAACAAACCAAGTATCAACTTCAGCAATCCCAGCAGCACCAACAATTCCAGTAGTGATGCCAGCTGTAGCAGAAATTCCAGAAACAACAGACATGCCCATTCAAGAATAGTCCATTTTATTATATATGCTAAAGAAGCCAGCACGTCCTCTTGGACTCTATATATCTTTAGAATATTAAAATGACATCTGGAATTTAGTCCCCATTCTTTTGGTAATATGGTTGGGGTTTTTTATTTATTTTTTGTAAATTAGTAACTACATGACAAATTAGAGGAATGTGAGAGGTTAGGGTATAGGTGGCAGCTCTTGGAGAATTTTGTAAAGCTATATATATCTAGTTAGAGAAGAATTACGAACTTTTGGTAGGTGAAACAATTTCTTCTTGTGTATGAGAACTACTTCAGCTACATGAATAGGGAAACGATTTGGACTTGTGAAAGCTAGTGCATTGTTTTGCTCTGAGTTGTGATGGATGATTGCCAAACTATTTCAACAGTTTCTATATACATTCAGTGAGATATTTCTTAGCTTATGCGAGTTAATTCTATGCTGTGAATGATTTTACTTCTTAGCAAAATTTACGTACCTAATGAGTGATGGAATATTTCAATATAATAAGAGCTATCTTTGATATCATTTATATTCTGCTGAAAATGCATTTATGGGATTAAATGGCTATTTGTTTCAATCTTTAAAGGTTACTTTCAGTTTATTGCTCATAATTTAAAGTTCTGCTCCTTGCAAGGATAGGTTAATTTAGATTTAATAGCTTAGAGCAGATTTGTTTAACGCATGCATTTAATTTAGGGCATATGTATATCATCTTAAATATAAAATATATAAACGATGGATTGGGTTGCAACCGATAAAATAAACAAATCTTTGAAACTTACACGGTAGTTAGGCCGTTAACCGAACGGATTCCCTACACCAAATGGTGAGTGATCTAATTGGGCTCACTTACCGAGGAGAATCCCTAACTATTGATGCTACGATTTTCGAGGCATCAACAATTTTTGGTGCTAGAAGGAAGGCCACTAGTGCATGGCTGGAAAAAGAGATCCTTTTGTTAATAAAGATTCCACTGAAGACCTACCAGAAACAGCTATTTCAAACATTTCCGATCTAGAATCGAGAAATCAAGAAAATCTCGATCCTGAGACAGAACAGCCAGAAACATTGTATGATGTCCCTTTTGAAGAAGTAAACCACTTTAGAAGACATACCCATTCTTATATTAGAAGTCTTGGAGGATTAACTACCATTCCTTTGTTTCCCAGAATAAGAGCTCCTAGAAAAAATTCCTAATGCACATAAGACTCCGTTCTAGTTTAGAGTCTAGAAGAATTATTGGATCTATCTCTAGAAGAAATAGTTGAACCCTTTGATGAGGTCAAACTCGAAACTCCCACAAATCAAGAACAACCACACACTCCAAAGCGTACTCCTCATAATTCACCACCACATTCTCCACCAAGAGTCATGTTCGTGCCTGCATGGATATCAAGAGGAGCATTAAACGTAGTTGGACCATTCCATGATTTGCTTAAAAACCCATAAAAGGTTCTACCTAAGTATGACCTTGGAAAAGGGATTTTCATTGAAGACCACCTTAAAAGTTTCTATTTAGCCTTGAATCTTCTTAATGTATAATACGAATATGTGTTCTATCACCTTTTTCCTTACACTTTCGAACCCAAAGTGTCTTCCTGGTACTTTAGTCGGCAAGCTAATTCGATAACAAGTTGGAAAGATTTTGAGAAGTGTTTTCTAAAAAAGTATGGGAACCAAAAAACTGTAGCTACTCTTATGAAAGAATTGATTTCTATGAGAATGCAAAAGAATGAGAAAGTTCGAGAGTTTAATCAAAGATTCATGACATTGTTAAATAATTTCAGCAATGCAACAAAGCCCATTGAGGAACGTTTGGTAGAATATTTTACAACAGCTCTTAAACCCCCATTACCAATGTTTGGCAAGAGAACTAAGAAGGTTACCCTCATAGAAAATTTTGAATAAGCCAAGAAAGTGGAGGAAGAAGCCGACAGCATCGCTAAACATTCTCTCAATCTAGAAACCAAACCAATAGCTGGAAAAAAGCCTTTTTTGTTAACTAGAGATAAAGAAGAACCTGCAGTTGATTTAGAAAGTATCATAAAAATGATGCAAAAACTCTCCAACAAAGTGGTCAATATAGAGAAAGATAAGGCATCTAGCTCTTCAAGGCCACCTTTCAAGCCGTTCTATAAGAAGAGAGAAGAAAATGGACAGTCAACCCCACCGGTAAATAATTCTATTGTACTAAACTTAAATGAAATAGGCATGGACCACTTCTGCACTTTCCATCAAGAAAAACACTCGGAAAAAACTATCCACAGTGGATCAATTCGATGAGTTTAGTAATGAACCAAATGTTAGATGCACAAATGCCTGAGAAAACAAATCCTCAGCAAGAAAAAATTCCTGAGAGGGAAGATTCTGCTCCCGACACTACGATGATCCTTTGGGATTGGACTCCTACTCAAGAACCATCTTGTGAAGATTTCGTTGATGAAATGCAAACATCATCTATTAATATCACTACTAGAAGTAAAGGCCCAGTGATTGATCCAACAATAGAAGTGCCTAAAGCTAGATCTAATCAAATACCGAAGCGGTACATAACTTTCATTCCACCCCATCCCAAGACAAATCCAACAGTTGCTCCCACTGTGACTAAAGAACCAAACTCAGAAATAACCCAAAAGTCACAAGCTTCTTCAAATAAAATAGAAAATCTGTCAAAAGTTTCAAAGGAATGTAACATGGGCTATGATATAATCTAAGATATTAAGAAAACAAAAGCAAACGTTTCCATTTTTTATATGTGTATCCTGCCACAACAAAGAAAGAAATTGATGGAGGCTTTTGATCCACAAACAAGTACTTCATTAGAAAACACCGATGAAAACCCAGAAATTAATGAAGCAAGTATTGGCAGAAAATCAAAATCTCAAACTCTACCTTTCCTCTTAACTTTTGACATTTTTAATCACAATGTGCACAATTGTTTGGTAGACTCTGGTGCTATTTCAAATGTCATGCCTCTATCTATTTGTAGAAGGATTAATGGGCAGCTTATCCCATCCCCATCTCAAATCATTTAATTAGATAGAACTATTGTCAAGGTCATTGGTGAATTGAAAGATTTACTTATTAGGTCGTCGTCTGATTCTAGAGTATGTCAATTCATTGATATAATGGTGGTCGACATCCTTGAGGAATATGGTTTAATTTTGAGTAAGGACTGGTGTGCGAAATTGAATGGTTATTTTGCAATAGATTAGTCTCATTTGTGGCTCCCCTATCAGAATAGGAAAAATCAAATCAAAGTACTAAGGGAGCCACATATGAAACAAAATGTCACTCAGCTAGAGGAAAAGAATGAAGCTTTAGCTTTTTCATTTTTGGTTTTAGGGAATTACTTCTTAGAAATTGAACCCGGAAATTATCAATCAGAAGATGTTAGCCATGATTCAGACGAACAGTCTAATCTCCTTCATTTTTCACAAATTGATAATATCGATCGTAACATAGCAAATTCAGTTACTAACTTAGATAGAAATAGCACTGACTTAGCTAAAAAAGAAAATACTTTTTAGACTCTTTACTTTGATGGCTTCAAAACTCAAGAAGGATCTAGAGCCAGTTTTGTTTTGATTGACCCCAATAAAAGCAAGCATTTTTTATCTGGTAGATTAGAATTCGAATGCACAAATAATACTATTGAATATGAAGCTTTGATTCATGGATTAAAGAAAGCTATTGGTTTGAATGTAAAAAATTTGAAAGTCTTTGGTGATTCATAAATAATGGTCAGGCAAATAAGGAATACAATTCATTGCCTCTCACCACACTTAAAAGTTTATCAGGCTGAGGTTTGGGATCTACTTTCATGTTTTGATGCTTTCAATATTAATTCTATTCCTAGATTGAAGAATGTTGCAGCTGATTTGTTAGCAACCTCGGCTTCCAGATTAGTGCCTGTAATACCCGATTTTGACCCTTAGGATATATTAGCTTTTAATGTAGATATTGTTTACATGTGATGTATGTTTTCCTAGCGTGGAGCTCAAGGCCAAGGCCCCACTAGTGGAAGCTCGAATTTTATTTAAAGACAAGTATTAGACATTATGTTCCCATTTGCTATTTAGCCATGGAACATTGTAAAAATGATGTAAATAAACATCATGCAATAAAATACCAAAATTGTCTATGGAGGCAACGAATGAGAAGGGGCCATGTGTATCCACTAGGGAGTGGTGAGGGGGCTATGTGTAATATCCTAGGAAATATTTAACCCAGATATTAACTCAAGTTCAGAATTTTAAATTAAATTCACCGAACAGAGCAGGAAGTCAGTGACGGGTAAGGAAGTCAGTGACGGGTAAGGAGACTTGAAATTGAGATTGGTAAGATGAAATTTCAGTTCTGGAATTTATATGGGTAATTGGATCCTTTGTACAAAGAACAGAGACCATTTATGTTTCGGACATCAGCTACCGCTGAAGCCTACCGCAATGCTTCCTAGGTACATCTGCATATACAAACTAGATCAGGAAGGATAATAGGGTTTATAATAGTCAATGGGTTTTTGGTTATGCTCAGAATAATAAATAATCAGTCTTGGAAGAGTTTGTAAAGAATTGGGGCTTTTGGTCTCTTCCAGGATTGTGGAGCTAGTCTTTTTCTTAACTTTCCATGAAAGGTCAAAAGGATTTCAAACTTTGATTTTTTGGACTGATATGGATACTGGGATGTGTCAAGGAACTGATCCAACTAACGGATCAACAAAATAGTGCACATAATGAATTTTATAGCTAAAATGGCAAAACTAGTCAAATTTAGGCATCAAACTAGCTAGTCTTGGATTATGACATGGTAAACTGCTTAAAATAAATGTAAACTCTGTTCTGATGATTATATTAAGTCTACTATTAATTATTATTACCAATAAACATTCAATATAGAGTTCAGAACAATTCTTTTATCTTCTAGTGCTTACTTTGCAAATAACAATGCCTCACAGGCTATTTTCTTCTTACATGAGCTAGTGGAACAAAGAAGAGAATGTTTTAGGACTGAGTTTAGATGTTTATTATAGAGCTTTGATGGATGGAAAGCAGTAGAAAACCATCCTTTCCAATGACAGAAGGAAAGAATATTCAATCCCTCAGTTCTTCACCTCTTTGAGTACAAAACATGACACACTTGGGGAATCTCGAACTAGAATCACTTGGACATGATAGAAGTTGAATGAATGAATGTAAGTTCAATTTTATTTTTAAATATGGCCATCACACATCATATCCTTCATCTTAATGACCACTAAAAATATTTCAATGGATCAAACCTTCCACCAACACCCTGCAATACTGAAGAATGGGGAAGAAGAGAGGGGATAATGAGAAGGATTATTCTTGAAATCTTAAACTCTACTAAAGCAATTCAACCCCAGACTGATATCAGAACTTTAATGGCTGCAAAATTATCTTCAGTAGCTGCAAATAGATCTTCAATTGCTTCCCAATAGTCTTCAATACCTATTAGAGAGAAAGAGAGAGATAATGAGAGAATGGGGCACATCACCCATAGAGTGGCTTGGGCACATCACCAAACCTAGAGGAGCTTCAAAGCTCTCATACAAACTTCACAATGACAAAAGTTGTGAAATGAAGTTGGTTGGCTTCTTTTATAAACTTCAGGATGACCTGCTGAGCAAGTTACATGACTTGGTGACCTATGAGTGGACATACTTTCCTCAATTTTTCCTTACAAGCTTTATCCTTTAGAAACTATGCCCTCCTTGACCTTAGATGTTTCCTTCTTGCATTAGCACTTGCTTTCCTTGTGAACTAGGCATTGAAATGGAAACTACACCATTCAGGATGTTTCCTTTTTGATAAACTGGACTGTTTTTTGGCAAGTGCACCCTCCTTAGCTTTTTCTAGTTGTTTTTTTTTTTTAATTTGGAAACCTTATCTCCACCTTCCTTCTCTTCATAATTTTTCCATATATTCACCCCTTAATACATTTTGGAAACATCTTCCACATGGGCGCCCTCTTGGCCCACTTGCTCATTATCCATTAATTTTATTTATCAAAATTAACTTTAATAAATAAATTTGCCAATTTGTGAGACTTAGGATAAAATTAATTCTAAGCAAATAGAATTAATACAATTTAATTCCCTTAGGGGTTGATCTTGTCCCCTTTCACCCATGGTACTGGATGAACCAAAATTGGGGACATGACACTGTGGGATTGAACCATAGGCTTCCATATGTCACCTTGAGAACCCATTTGACTTTCCTTGATGACATTTATTTCTGTTGTAAGAAAGTAGTTGAAGATTTCAGTCCATGGCTTCAATGGAGCATGGGCAGCCCAAAAATTTGTATTTGCAGGTATGAGATCTGTTTTCTTGTACCACAAGCCACTCTACCTCATGGGAGTTGCTTCTTCCTCATCCCCATTCCATTGTGAAAGTTACCAGCATCATTTTCCATCCCAAAAACGAATTGCCAGCAGTGAGAAGAACCAGAAATCGTAACTGTGAAAGAACCCATGTTTTGAAGAGACATAAACGCCCAGAATTGGTATTGGATCGTGAAATCCAATGGAGGATCCATAGGTATAAACCTTGGGGTGAATTTGGGAGCATTAGCTACCCTGAAATCCATTGGAAAACCCAGTTTTGATAGCCCAGAAACCCAGTGACGGGATTGAGTTATTTGTTGCCAGAATGGTGAGAAATCCAAGTGTGGAGGTTTGAACAAAGGATGGGATTGCTTGAATTGAGCTTGAGATGTCTATATCTCTGTGGTTGAGCTCACAGGCTTAGCATCCTCATCATTTCCTTATTGCGTGCTTGATAAACCCAGTTGTTTGATGGCTTAGCATGACCGTTTGAGTGAATCCATTTTTGTGAGTGAGCCTGTCTAGTTCCTCCTTAGTGGATACACAGCCCAACTCGGGGGTTATCTCTCAGCTGAAAGAATATAGGCTGGACATAGATCTATGGTTGGGTGGAATGTTGCTCTCACGTAGCCAGTTGTTTGGATGTTTGCATTTCAAGATAAGTATTCTCTGTGGATTAATTTATTTTCATTATGTGTTCAACAATGTGTTAATCTTGTATCTTTAATTACTCATGTTACTTGGATGAAATGATTATCTTAAGTTAGTTGGCATGATGCCTATGTATAGCATGAGAATGGGATGGATTACTGTATGACCGTTTCATCATTCTGCCCGGAAGAAATAGGCTGATGCATCTCCTTCTACTTGTATGTTATTATGATTATTCCACTGTGTTTATTAAATGAGTTGTGTTAATTCTATGTTCTGTAATGTCTTAATTAGTGACTGTTGTTTATATGTTGAATGCATGATGAAACTATATGCATCTATAGTGTTTAATTCCACTGTCCTTGTTGAGTATGAATATGTATGCACAAGTTTTTATTTAACCATGCATCTCTTAAACATTTTGAATGGGGCTGAGATTGCCAATAAGCTCGGTATGTTGGTTCATGTTCTCTCCCCTGCATTGGGATGATGGGAGGGGACGTGACAGTGCCTACTAATAACAAATGTTCCATTGAATTAATTTTCAGGCCCTATGTGCCAGAAAATATTGTGAATCTTAGGTTATTTGATGATGATGATCAAATCATTAGTTTCTTAACCAATGAAGAGGATTTCCAGGAAGCCATAATTGATGAAGAACAACATGATTCAAAATTGCAAAATAAGGATGTTGTTAAGGGCAATTTCATGCCTAAGGGGGTGAGGACTCTTGAGGCATTATTTGATTTACATAGCAAGTTCAGAAGACCTATAAATGCAAAGACACCCAGCTCATCCACTCAACATGAGTTAATAAATCTGGGCACAGAGGCTGAACAAAAATATATTAATCTGGTTAAGTGTTGTACACCGGAAGAGAGGAGTAATTTCATCAAACTTTTCTAGCAACATAAAGATGTGTTTGCTTGGACTTATGACAATCTGAAAACATACGACACTCGTATCATTCAACCTATAATACCAATGAAATCGAGCATTAAGCCATTTCAACAGCAATTAAGAAGGATGCACCCAACACTCGAGCCTCTGATTTAGAAAGAACTGAAGAAATTGTTGAATGCAAAGATTATTTTTAAAGTCCAACATTCTGAATGGGTGGCTAATTTAGCTCCCGTGAGGAAGAAATCGGGAGAAATCAGACTATGTGTAGATTTTTTAAATTTAAGTAAAGCTTTCGATAAAGACAACTATCATGTGCCCCCAATGGAGCAAATATTGCAGATGGTGTCATGATCAAAAAAAAATTCCCTACTAGATGGTTTTTCTAGTTACAACCATGTCACATACACCAATTTTGTAAAAATTATGTAATTATTTCATTATATTCCTGAGACATTATGCTAAATTTAATGCTAAGTCGGAATTGATGACTCAACAGAGTCACTAGAAATGGAATGTAATTCAGAATATTTTATTAATAATGAATAAATTATGGAGACAACAGCATGGGAGAGCTGTTAAAAAGAGGTTACTGGTCAAGCTGGTGGATGGGACTAGGTGGAAAGGCAAAAGACAAGTGGCAGCATCCTCAAACACTTCCTAAGTTGCAGGTGGCAACTTCCCTATATTTGGGGTCATGATTCCCCAAGGAAGTGGAATCAGAGCAGGTGGCTCATTAATGACAGTTAAACCAACAAAGACCTAGGCAATCTTTTAAATAGTACTCAATGAACAGAGCTGAGGGCTTGATTTTGGTTCTAGAGGGAGAATTCATTCAGGTGAATGTTATTCAGGAATCCCATTGAGGAAGAGGGAATCTACAGTAAGGGAGTTGTTTGAGAGGAATGCTGCAGTAACTTGGTTCCATTGTAGCTGTTTGGGCTGAGAGAATTGCTTTGCTGCACCTAGTTCCAGCCAAGGAGACCAGATCAAGCTCGGGGGTCCTGAGAAGTGCTGTCTAAGCACTCTCCAGGAGTTGGTAGGGAGGAACAGCCTCCCATTGTTGTTGTTGTCCATAGATCAAGACAGGTTCTGCTATTTATTCCTTTATGTTTATTAAAGATGAATGGATGTATGTTGTGTTTATTGTTAATATGTCTGAGGAGTAATTAATTAGTTTAGTAAATTTAATAGCTCAGAATATCAGTAGTAAGATTGCAAGAGTTACTATGTTTTTCTGTATCGTTAGTATGCCGTAATATCCTTGTTGTATTACTATTAATGTATTTATGATTTATGCAGTAAAATATTAATGTTTTATGTAATAATTTATAGTTATAATTATAAACCTAGTTAATTATATTTGTTGAATAGATATGCAGGGTTTACATATAAAGTAATTATACTCTGTATATTATAAGATTAAATAAACAATAATAGGAACAGTAGTAAAATTTGAACAATAAAAATTGCAGTATTTATACTCTGATAACTAATATTGCAGAAGAATGTTAGCTACGGTCATGTTATGTATAACAGGGTACAACCCTAAGACAGGAATTTTAACCAGTCTCAATCTATTAAATAATTTAATATACAAACCCTAGTTAAAAATTTATCCAGTCATTACCTATCAAACAAAACATTGTGCATAAACCCTAACAGAAATTCATCACACAGAATTTATTAACAGTTAAATAAACTAACTATTGTTTTAAAAACAAAAGAAGTGACAGAACAATATCTAGCTCGACATCGAGCTTAAACAATATAGTATTATCTTTCCTTAAAACTTCCATTCTACCCACAGACTCATAATCGAAACAACAGAATAAGCAATCAAATAGAATCACAACTGTAAACGTTGGATTAAGTCCTATCATTTATTCAGCTCACAAATATCAACAGAGTCGTAATATCATTGATAGTTGAAGCATTCAACCTGATTGTCCAAATAGTTCGGGTCAAACCCTACCAGACCCGCTTGTACAAACAAAACAAAATCTAAATAGCTGAGACTATGCTTTTACCTACAGCCGAGTCACGAATCCACTGTTTAAGTGGTTTAAAAACTTAAAAACAATTTACTATTACTGTACATGGCATAGAATTAAAAATGCATGCATTAAACAAGCCAATATACAGGCAACACTTTATATTAAGTTAATTTTCAAAACCCTGGGTGTTAACCCAAAACCTTTTAAAAAAGTGTTGTAACGAAACATAAAACCCCGAGGCCATAACCTCACCTACAGAACAGGCTCACAGCCTTCATTCTCTTCAAATTTAAAATACATTTCTTCTATAGAAAAACTTAAGTGCCAAAAGGAGGATAAATAGCTACAACACCGACTGAAGCCGTAACATCCAAATACATCACAGGGTTAAACCTGTCAAGGAACTTTGGTAACAAGCAGTTACAAGACTAAACAGAATGGAGATAGCCACAAGATGGATCTTTCAAGACCAAACCCTAACCATCCTAACAACCAACAAGGAGGGACGCCATGGTGAAAACCAGGTTTACCAGGTTAAAGAAAAACCAATTGCCGAAGCTCGAGTCATCCACGCTGCAAGCAGCGTGAGGGCCTGCAACAAAAGAGCATTATCATTAACCCTTTAATGTTTTCGATTTTAATAAATCCTTTTAACTATAAACAACGAGTAATAAATCCTGTAGCTTACCGGTGATGCGAATGAAGTGCAAATACACTAGATAGACTGATAGCCAGGAGTCGAAGAAGGATAAACCCCACCATTGGCACCGGAGAACGAGCTAGCTGAAGCAAAGAGTTATCTTCTACAATGGAAGCCCCGACGAGCATCAAGTCAACTGATACACTCACGCTAGGACAGGGTTGGTTTTGGTAACAAAGGTAAACCCTAAGTGCTTAAATAACTCATAGTTGCCAACAGCAGGGTTTAATGACTCCCCAAATGATATAATGGACAAGCACGAATGCTGGGAGCAGCATGGATACTGCTAGCATACTGTAACAGGAAGTGTTCTCAGAGCGATCGAGCCCAAAGGCGAGGGAGAAATGGCAAGATTAGGGTTAAGTCAACATTTATAATCATCAACGCTCGGCTCTTAATCAACCACGTAGCATCCACATTATTTCATGCAAGTGGGTCGAGGTTCTAAAGTCTTACAACAAGATTCTCAATGGTTTGTTTTCAAATAAAATCATAGCATGGGTACACCGAAATCAAAGGTTACTCATAGGATGGATATTCCATGGTGGTCGGGATACCATAGTCTAAAACCTGCCATTTATATTCCATGTTCCAAACAATGCAATCGAATCTTGCATACATAGTGAACATTAGCACTTGCCCTACAATCAATCAAACCATGCAGTTATCAATAATGTTCAAGATGGAGTCTTGAAGTCTATTTAAACATAGAGATTATGATAAATATTATAAAATCATAAGGAGGTAGGTTTCAAGTATGATATATAATGTTTGTAAAAAAAAAACCTACCACTATATTTCCCTTCACATAAATTCTATTCTGACCAGACATAGATCATTACTTCCAAATCCATACTATAGTAGAATGATGTCATGAATAGTTATTTTCAAATCTACTAATTATAGTGCCATTGGTTATAGACTGTGCAGATGTTATAGAAATTGCTATTCTTCTTATGCGTTGTTAACTTGTAGAACTAAGCTAAATAACTCATAATTTCGGTTTTGGGTTACTCTAGTCCATTTCCATTGTTGCTACAATTTAATAACAATCTACTAATCGACTCAGATCCCTCGTATGGACAAGTAGACTTTGTTACTCTTCATGTCAAGAAGAACAAAGAACGTATATGTGAAATATATGTTAGACAAAATTTTGCGAATTATTATATCCATTCCTATTGGCAGTATAGTCTGGAAAATCATAAATGAATTCATTCGTCGATTGTACAAATGGAGGTAGATTCCAATCAATGCAAACCCTTAAATTAACAATAGAAGACATGTATTGACAGGTAATCCTTGGAAGTGCTGAAGATAAGAAAAGTACAAACATAGTAATATTATCAACTCCCAGTCCTTTGCAATTAAAGTTTAAATCAAAACATATTCTGAATTTGAACTTGGCATAACACAGGAAGAATTCTACCTTTAAAAGCTTGATAAATATGGTTAGCATGCTTAGACTTTTTACGGAATGAATTGGTACAGCTAACTGATTTATAATACTTTAAAGATTTAAGTGTAGCGACCCGCACATTACCTATATATCTGTAAGAGAAAGACAATTTGATGCATTAGCTCGGAAGCTAAGTAAGCCCAGTCTGCTATGGCAATTCCCCCTTGAGGTTGCAGAATAGAAAACAATCAGTAACTGTAAATAAAACTCATATTAAAATTTAAGTACAATAACAGATATTCAGACACATTTATGTTCATTTAATCTAATCAAATCAGTTAAATGACTGCATTTAATCATATTACATGCTATTTTAAAAAATTTAAATTTTTCGGAAATTTTGGGTTTTGACAAACCAAGTGCTAGTAGCAGAAGAAGACTGACTCAAGACCACTTTTCGTACAAAGTGGGGAGCCTTTGCATATCGAAGAATGCCTTTTGGCTTAATTAATGCAGGAGCTACATTTCAGCGAGCCATGGACATTGCTTTTCGAGGATTGGGCGGTCAATGTGTAGTAGTATACTTAGATGAGGTGACAGTTTTTTTTTAAGAAAAGAGAAGACCATGTTGTTCACCTGAAGCAAATCTTTGATTCTTGTAGGAAGTATGCTACATAGGAAGGAACGAGTGTTGCATGGGAGTACGCCTATTTTTCAAGGGTACAGGTTAGGCCAAGGAAAAGATCCATATTGCAATCAAGGGCTAAGCTGGTTGTGCACACTCTTACAGCTAAGCTGGTTGTGCACACTCTTGTGAAAAATGCCAAAATCATAGATCATCATGAATCATGATTTGTCTCAACTACCTGATTCAAATAGTTTGAATTGTCAAAGTCTTCAAGTCTTGAAATCCAAAACCATTTCACTAGCCAACAATTTAGTTAGACACTGGTTCATATGTGCATTTAATATCTAAAAAGATAGCTAAAATTGAGGAATTATGCCTCTTTCTATCATTCAAAAGGATATGGTTTGTACATGTATGAATAAAAGATAAGTAAAAATACTCATGATTTACCATATTTGTTCGTTGTGCAGCCGATGTATGAGAGGAAGCATTCCTTTTCAGCTTGAATTCCTAGAAGCCATTAACCTTTAGTCTTTGATCTGCCAATAGTGAATTAGTTTTGATGTCGAACTAGAAAATTTGGAAACAGTTTCGCATGTTTTCGAGTTTTTCCAAATTTTTCATTTTTTTTTGTATGAACATTTTTTGGGTCCTATCTGTAAGAAAAAGAATAAAAAAGGGAAATAGTATTTACACTATTCTTTTTGGTGTGTGTAGAATTTACACACTTTTTGGGTTATGATGTAAGCTAGATTATTTCGATTTCACTTATGTCCTTAAATGATGTGTTCAATTAAATTGGCCATGAAATAATGTACATGCTTGCTTTTTGGTATAATGTTAATGACTTAGATGCCAATCAAGTACATAGTTGGCCAAAGAGTCAGCCAAACTATTTATACTTCTAGGAACATGTATATATTCAATAAACTCGAACTAGCGCTCTAAAAGACGTACTCGTAGAAACTTTCTAAATAGTGTACGATATCAAACCTGATACTGACCATTTAACTGGGATACAACTAATTATGAGTCCAGTTTGATGATTATTCATTGGATGCCAAGGGTGACAACCTCGACAAGAAGCTCAATGACTGCTCTATATTCTGCAACATTGTTGGTTTCAAATCCGAGAAAAATGCTTCCTCAACTAAGAACTTTGTTATTAGGTGTGAAAATGACCCATGCAGAGGAAGTAACGTTCCAAGAACTACAGTTGGCGCCATCCGCATATCCCGAATATGTGAAAGATTCTTGTGTCATCTTCCAAACTGACAATGCCAAGCAAGATAAGTGTGTGCCCGAAATAACTAATGTACAAAAGTTTATTCAAAGAATACAACATAATACAACAAATGGTGTGAGGCATTAGTGCCTACATGAAGTATTTCTTCAAATAGAGACCATTTTTTATCTCCGACATGGGTTCCCCATCAAAATTGACCAATTCATAAGCTCCCTTTTTTAACACAGTTTTGACAACAAGTGGGCCAAACCATTTAGATACAAATATTCCTTCTCCTATTTTATCTTGGTCTTGGTGACAAACTAAAACCAAATTGCCTTCAGAAAAGACTCGAGGATGAATGAACTTGTCATATTGTGTTTTGACCCTCTTCTTATGTACTTCTATGTTTAGAGAGGCTTCTCTTCTAGTTTAATCCAAAGCATGGAAATGGAGAAGCCTTTCCTCTTCCGCAGAAGTGTTAGGTAGGAGTTCGACAGCTATCTTTAATGATGGGATTTCACATTCAATCGGTAACACAACTTTTTCTCCATAAACTAGTTGGAAAGGAGTGAATCTGGTTGCAGTTTTAGCAGTTGTTCGGTAGGACCAAAGAGAAGTAAACAACATCAAGTGCCAGTTATTCTTTTTTTTATTCATCATCCTTTGTAACATGGTTTTCAAAACCTTCTTGACGGATTCTACTTGTCTATTATCTTGAGGATAGTATGGTGAGGAGAAGTCCTACCGCAATCCTAACTAGTTTATAAGTTCATCCATATAGGAATTCCTAAAATGACTTACATTGTCGGCAGTGATCCCTTTGGGTACACCAAACCTTGCTATCACATGATTGAATAGAAAGTACACTGCAGTTTTACTTGTGCAATTGAATGTAGGCATCTCCTCATCCCACTTGGTGAAGTAGTCCACTGCCACAATGATGTAGTGGTGGCCATTGGCTGAAGGTGTGTTGACTGTCATATAATCAATGGCCCATTTTGAAAATGGACCCATTGTTACTACAGGGTGTAAAGGAGCAGGATGTGCATGCATTTTTCTTGTGTAAATTTGGCAAGGGTGATAATTTTTTACAGCATTTATGCAATCCTTGAAAATCGTAGGCCAAAAGTATCTTGCACACAATATTTTCTGAGTAGTTGCTAACCCAGAAAGATGATCGCCACATACTCCAACATGGAAATCATTCAATACTTGTTCAACTTCCTGGTGTACTAAACAACGTCTTAATATCATGTATATTCCTCCATGGTACAAAGTATCCCTGATGATGAGGTATCTTCGAGCTCGATGTCGAATACGATGTCGTTCAATACTAGAAAGCTAAGGATCAATCCTTTGGGTTTGGAGGTATATAATGAATGCTCCATACCAAGGATCAGAAGGTGCAATGAGGAATACATGTTCATCTGCCCAAGTTTCAACAGATATAGTACTCTCCTTCTCTATGGGTAACTTAGACATTAATTCAACAAATGCCAACAACTTCTTGGCTTTAGCAATTTTGAATTCAAGGTCAAATTCTTGTAAAATTACTATCCATTTTGAGTATTTGCCACCAACGATATGGTGGGACAAAATGTGTCTCATGGGGTTCATTTTAGCCACTATGGTTGTTTACCTTGGAAGTATGTAATGTCTAAGTCATTGGACAACATGGACTGCTGCCAAGGACAACTTATCGACCTGGGAATATCTCAATTTGGGACCTGGAAGGCCCTTTCTAAGATAGTAAATAACATGTTCTTGAGAGGATTCTTCTTCTTGAGCTAAGACCATTCCAATTGTGGAAGGAGAGGCAGCCAAATATAGCAGAAAGTTTCGATTATAGTTCAGTGGACTAAGTACCGTGGCTGAGACCAAAGCTTTCTTTATTTCATCAAATGAACGTTGAGCTTGGTCATCCCATGTGAATATTTCATCTTGTTTTAAGAGACACATGAAGCCTTTAGCTTTTTCAGCAAAATTATCAACAAATCTCCTCAAGTAGGTAGCTTTCCCTTGAAGGCTTTGAAGTTGAGTGATTCTTTTGGGGAAGGAAACTGAAGTATTGCTTCAACCTTGATGGTATCAACCATGATCCCTTTTTGGGACACTGAGAACCCAAGTAACCTCCTAGAGTCCACACAAAACATGCATTTATGTGGATTTAACCTAATGTTGTACTTGCGGCAACGCTTGAAGATGGCTTGTAAATGTGCGCCATTTTCAGCTCTCTTTTTAGATTTAGCTACTAAATCATCAAGGTAAACTTCAACGATATCCTTAATATTGTGAAATGCATATGACATAGATCTTTGAAAAGTAGCTCTGACATTTTTTAGGCCGAATGGTATTTTTCGATATGCAAAAGTTCCCCAAGGGCATATAAAAGTTGTTTTATGTTGGTCTTCCTTTTTTATCTCATTTTGGTTGTAACCGGAGAAGCCATCCATAAACGAGAAGATTTCATTCCCAGCGCATTCATCGATGATCTGATCAATGAAGGGTGTGGGATAGTTATCCTTAGGACAAGCTAAGTTTAGATCTCTAAAGTCGGTACAAACCCGGATAGTTCCTTATTTTTTGTTATCTAGAACAAGATTGGATACCCAATTAGTCAAAGGAACAGGATAAACGAATCCATCTTTCAAGATCTTTTTGACTTCTTCTTTAATGGAAACTGATTTCATAGGGTTCATTGGACATAGTTTTTGCCGCACAGGTTTAACATTGGGATAAGTTTTGATCTCATGTTCTACAATGCTGGGATCGATGCCTAGAATTTCTGCATAAGACCATTCGAACACATCACGATACTTTTTAAATAAAGCAGTGTAAAATTTTATTTCCTCAGGAGAACAATTTTCACCTATGTTGATGTGCTCAACAATGCCAGGTTTGATGGATATATCAATTCGAATGGTTTTTGAAATGTTCACCAAATTGCCTTCTGAACTCGCATTGTGTATCTAGATAGGGCATTGGTATTTACTGATGTCATCATTAATGTAAAACCTTTTTGGCCAATTTCCTTCTGAACTCACATTGTGAACTTTGTCAGGGAATGCGTACTTGTGGATGTCATCATCGAAGTAAAAAAATTTCAGGTTTAACTTCTAATGAATCGATCTTAGAAAGAAACAAGGATTTGTGATGAATATCGTCCCAGGGTTGTTCTGAGATGTTCATAGCCTCTAATATGGCTTCATCCGAAGAGAAAGTATGATCTAGGAGATCATAGTTACTTTGAGAGTTAAAACTATTTGACTCAGGTAGTTGAGACAGACCATGATTCATGATGATTTATGATTTTGGCATTTTTCACAAGACTCAAGCTAAAGTAAACCTCATTGAACCATTCCTACTTGGGCATTTCCCCAAATCGGATAACTTCAGTCACATGGTATTACTTCACCGTCCGTCGACACATAATCCTGGTTCAGATAGACTCCCCCGGGAAGGAACAACTGTAAGAGTGTGCACAACTAGCTTAGCCCTTGTTTTCAATATGGATCTTTGCCTTGGCATAACCCGTACCCTTGAAACATAGGTGTACACCCATGCAACACTCATTCATTCCTATGTATCATAGCATTCTTTATTCCTTTTTACAAAAATGAAAAAACATAAAAATTAAAAAACACAAAAATCGAAAAAGGGAGAGACTTGAATCAATTCATATTATAATCCTTGAAGAAAACGACAACAATCAGTCCTTGTCTCCCTTGAACACGGCACATAATTTGGTCCCTGCTGTCAGTACACCATCTACATTTTTGTTAGGAAACTATACCAATATTTTGAATAGATCTCCACCGATCAGTTATCTTTCCCATCACCAATGGAGCTTTCGTAAATGCATCTGGCATTAGTGGATTTCATTAAAGTCGGTTACTCAAAGTCCTATGTTGCCAGTGTCCATTCTACGTCGTGTTATGTGTTCAAGGAAATTCCAAACCGAGTCGGACATTCCTCAAATATTCTTGATCAATCATGTCGTCCTTCCTTGTGTCAGTATACAGTGTTGGATCTTGCATTTCTATCAAATTATACCAGACTATTGATCTTTGTTTTGTATCAATTGATGTGGGATGCATCAATTCCCTCCTTCTGATTGATCTAATCCTATCGACATCAAATCATCATCTAGGACATGGATCTAGAAACCCGAGAGTACCTTAGATCTTGCAGTCATTACTGGTAGGTTTTCTCACAAATGACAATGGGTATACATCAATGACTCTTGATTGTTTGATTCTACAAGTGTTCGACTTCAGAAAATTTATTCACACTTGTTAGTTTGTACTCAGTACCTTAGAGTCCATCATCATTATCGGTGGGTCTCTTCGCATTTGTTAACGGTATACATCAATGACCGGTAATTAGATGGTGTTTTATTATGCTCGACATCAAATCACTTTTTTGCATGATATAAACTCATACTATCATCAATTTGTATTGAAGATCTTGAGAAAAACAGTTGTATCACTCATCGATGCACTGCCTGAGCTGGGCAAGATTAGACTGCCATGTTAGAAGTTCAATAAAGACTTTGTTCTCGCACTCATCAAAGTGCATATTTATATTTTCAGAAAAAAACTGCTTTTGACATGGATCCACTGTGTATTGTTCGTCGCCATGCTTGTTTACTGATGAGCATGGGTATGCCTGCCTCAGGAAGATATTATATATTTGATAAATTGCTATGTTTTGTAGGTGTGATCCTCAATCCTATGCCTGTGAGATTTCCTTCCCTTATCCTTGCTTTCAATGATAAAGAGTATCAGTATACAGAGTATAAAATTTAGTAATGTATTTCGGCCCTTAGCTCCGCTTCAGACCTTACACATTAGGGGGAATCTGTTAACAATCAAATTAACACCCTATTCATGTGACAGAAAAAGCACATTTTTATCATGCGCCCGCAACATGAAAATAGAAACATAAGTACATTCAGAGACAAGTCCTCTCTTATCTAATCACTTCTCCTATACATGAAAGGATTAGGTGAAGACAGTAAGAACCTAAGAATACCAAGTTCAGTGATTGAACCACTCATAAAAGGTCTAAAACTAAGCTACACCGATCAATAAGTGAAGATGGATGCATTAAAGTGCATTAATTGTACTTAAAGTATGTTAAAGTTGTGCAAAAAGCCTTAAAACTATGGAAAAGTCAATTTTGAGCTAAAATAATAATAAAAAAAAGATGAAAAGGGATAATCCCACATTGAAAAGAGAAACATGAGGGCTCATTTCCCAATTCTATATAAGAAAGGCATGAGGGGCATTGTAGAGGAAAAAAAAGGAGGAGCAAAGGCATGTTGAAGAGATTCTGAAGGAGGAGAAGGAGCTCAAATTCTTAAAAAGCAGGGGTGAAGGAAGGGAAGCTCATGACAATGGAAGAGGGATTCACACCAAGATCATTGGTAAGGATGTACTTATTCTTAGTTTTTATATGAATGGATTCAAGTGTATACCATCTAAAAGTTTGAATTTGGCTTATCATGCATGAATTTAATTCTTAAATTAATCAAGATCTTAATAAGTTTTGATTAATGAATATAGATCTTTGTAAACTTGTGATAATATTTTCATGTTGCTGACATCGGAACTCACAATTTATTAGTAATATATATTGATATGTTGCAGATATAACTCACAACATGCAAACATCATAATCTATTTATGACCTCCAAGCTGGCCTCCTCCCACCTTTCTTGCAGCAAATGCTTCAAAATCCCATTCTAGATCTCATTTTTCTACATTCTAAATCTCATTTGTTTTGTACATTCTAGAACTCAGTTTTGGGGATTTTTGCAGCCTTTAATGCTTGGTTTTGATTCCTTTGGAGTGGTGTTGTTGTATGATTTGGTTTAGGAGCTTATTAACTTGAATTTTCATCCTCATTTTATCATATCACATCCCTCCTTTTCTCCTATATTTGCTAAAAATTTCAATTTTGTTTTGCTTCATAAATGTGCACATGCTGAATTTTATGATGAGATCTCTTGAAGTTTGAACCTATTGGAAGGATTTATATGTATGTTTGGAGACCTGTTTAGAAGATTATTTTGATTCTTATGATCAGCCTCTCACTCATGTTAAATCCCTCCTTTCCTCATGATTCTTGGCTTTAAAGATTTACACCTTATGTTTCCAATTGCAGCTCATCCAACTAGTTTGTAAGAGACTTGTTTTAGATTTGTTTTGAAGGCTTAGAAAGTGCATTTGCAGACCTATTTTGGAAGATCCTTTTGATTCTCATGATCAGTCTATCATTCATTTGATAATTTTTCATATGATTTGCATTGTTTGGGCCTAGATATTTACCTTTGGACTCATCTTCCAATAATTTTCAAATCTGCCCCAAATCTGAATTTCTTTGTCAAATTCACATCTTTGCATGTGTTCTTTAGATTAATATCTTTTTACTGATCATGCTTAGTTTATTACTCATTTTTTAGAACCTTTGAAATTTTTTTGCATCATTTGGATCAAAGATATCTCCCATTGGAATGACCTTCCAAAAATTTTAAGAATTGCTCCAAATTTGCTTTCTCTTTTCAATTTTTTTTTCAAGTTGTGATAGATATTCTAGCTTGAGAGAATCTTAGCCCATAGATCCTTGATTTGACATATCCATGACTGATATTTAAATTCATTTGAATCTCCTTTACATCTTTGCAAATTTTACACACCTTCCAAACACATTAATTCAAGCTTCTAATCTTACACTAGTTGGTTGAGACCTCTTTAACTTTTGGATCTGCTTGGAGACCTGTTTTGGATGACATTTAAACACTTGTTTAGAGATTTATATGCATATTGATATCAGCCTTATAATCCTCTTGAAAATTCAGGAAATTTTCATAACATTTGGATCAAGACATTTACACTTGGAATTCACTTCCAAACACCTTTAAATCTGCTCCAAATTGTAATTAATTTTCAATCCTTTTCAATTGGTAGTAGATCTATTTTGTTTACAACCTTATGAGATGATAGATACCTATTTTAACATGCTTAAGGATGGATCTTAACCTACATTTATGTCTCTTTACATGGTTGCAAGTCTCCTAAAGCAGACTTAAGAAATTGTTCACCAAAACACTTCAAGTACTTTCATTTTTTCAAACCTTTAGAATATGCTGATTGGAAACATAAACCATACACATTTGAAAAAATCCTACACACTTGAAAGATCCTTTCACACACATTTGCATTTGAAGAACACCTTGAACATCACATGATTGAGATAATTTGAAAGTAATTTCTCCCCCAAAAAAACAGAATTAAACTTTAATTAGTTGCATTTTGTTGTGGAGTTAGAATATTTTCATGATTTTCATGCACAATTAGAGAGAGTTGCACCTTTAGAGTTCAGTTTTCTTGAGATATATTGTGTATGAGGCATTGCATCCTCTTCACTCGCATATTATGATTACCTTGTGAATGAGAAAGTGTATCTCGCTTGGAATAGTTTAGGAGTTCACTTTTCAAAGCATATTATATCGAGCCACCGTATCTTCTTGACTCGCATCTTATGATGATCTTGTGAAAGAGAAATTAGATCTCACTTGTAATAGAGTAGATTTAATTTTTGCATACAATTTTTTTAGCCTCCGTATCCTCTTCACTTGGGCCTTATGGCAATCTTGTGAATGAGAAAGTGGATCTCACATGTAACAGTTTAGCATTTAATTCAAAAGAATTCCAAAGGAATCTGTGTATCCTCTTCACTTGGGCCTTATGGCAATCTTGTGAATGAAAAATAGGGATCCCCCGTGTAATAGAATTAGATTCATGTGTACTTGAGATATCTTTTTGGGTTACATTGGTATTTACACATCAATTATTATCCATATTTGAGAAAATTTGTGCATAAACATATGAAATCTACTATAAATTTTGCATGACTGAAAGAGACTCATGAACCTCTCACTCTTCCTTAATTTATAATATTCATCAAATTGAAAGGTAGAGTAGTGAGCATTTTGCATTGTTTGGTTCATTTTTTTGTTCTCGAGTCAAAACACCACCAGTTTCATTTCCACTCCTCAAACTAAGCAAACTACATTTAAAATTGGCGCTTAATCTAAAATTGACAAACTTTTGATTTTTATATCACCAACAAGTTTAGGTTAGTGCCCCGGATTAGGTTTGGAGAGTTAACACTCTTGGGTTGCAAAACATTGAAACTAACATTGATTAAAGAGAGTAAATCCATTAGTCACAAAAAATTCTTGTCGGGAAAGCGCTTCGAAAACATGCATCAAGCACGAGGTCAATCTGGGTAAGTAAGGGTGGTTCCCCCTTCTTGCTTATTTAGTGGGACATGAGCTTATCGAGGGGATTATCTGTTCAGTGACAAGTCCTCAAGGCGACATCACTGTTTCTAGAGTTCCTGGTAATGAGAGTTGTCCTTGACTTACAACTGTCCTCCCGACCGTCGATTGTGAAGTGGTAACTTTAGTGGCTATTCTTAGGATATCACATAGGTTGTTGTGAGTGGGACACACTTGCAATACCTGAGATAAACTTTGGAACTTTTACTACTTGGGAGGGTGAGTGGTCAGGAACCAACACTTGTAACCCTGGCGATTAAAGTTTATTGTAATTTTTTCTCACACCTTTGTTCCTAGCAATTGTATGAGGAAATGAAATCCCTCAGCAAATACTAGTTTCGGAAGACCCTACAATCCAACTTTTCACTGAGCTTCGGTTCTTTGGAAAAGTAACTTTGCTTGCTTGAAATCTCTAAGGAATTTTTACTGTGTGGACACTTTTATTTTGTTGAGTCTAGAAAGCCATACGATTGTTTGATTTTGTTTGCAAAATTCTTTTCAAATACATCCTTTTATCAAAATTATTCAAAGTGGCTACTCTTCCAACCCGCCAATCATGGCGGTAGCGAGGTGAGTCACCAAAAATTGAAGGCCTCGCTACATTGCGGAGACGAATACAAAATACAAGACACTTGACTTTGAAACCAACACACTTCTAACTTCAATAATCAACAGTAGAGCACAGACAGATCAAACCAATACTACACCATCACCTACCCAGGAAAACATAGAAATTGTTGACCCTCTTGCTCCAATTTCAATTGAAACATTACAAGACAACATTGCAAATCCTGTAAATCCACCTCTGACAAATCTTTCAGACCTAGTGGTACTCCACATCAGTGAACCTTTGAACACCATCATTCCTCTTGTGGCACACTTGGTACACATGCTAAATTAAACCTCTAATCCCATGGAATCATTAGGAGCACAAGGGACCACATCATCACCATCTCAAACAAGTGTTGGAGGTAGCAATCCTCTCAATATCCCTATGGTTTCATCAGGAGCACAAGGGACCACATCATCAAAACCTTAAACGGTTCCTAGAGGTAGTAATATTTCCAACTTGACCTCTACCACAACTCCACCAGTTAGTTTACCTGCTTCTACCATAGGTTCAACTTTCACTTCAGTGCCAGTTGGTACAGATTCGGGTCCCATTCCTGGAAGTACATCCACTTTACCTGCAGGAATCCCTACGGAAGGGTCTTCCTTACCAAACTTAGGTTTCCAATATGGTTTGGATACTCAAGGTCAAAACAATTCAAGATTCAACCAAAATCCTATTGGCATACCAAACATTTTTCCAAATCCTAACCCTGGGGCGAATCCTTCACTTTGGAATCTCAACATCCCTAGTGGACTTAATGGACCATGGAACACTAATGCTAATTGGGGTAATACTCCACAAGTTAGTGGAAGTGCCTCGAGAAACCTTTATCCAAACTTTCCTTTCACAAATCCTGGGGGAAATCCCATACCCCCTATAGGTAGCACACCAGGAGGTAACCCATCCACCATGGAGTGAGCAGGTTCCAAGAAGTACCCAATATTCTTGGGAACCACCCCCATAAGGGGGAAATCAACCTTGGAATGCTTATCCAAACCAAGGAAACACTCAAGGGAGTGGTAATGTTCCACCAAGTAACCAATCTCAATGGAACATACCCCCGCAAGGGGGAAATCCACCCACGAATCGCCACCAGCAATGGAGTGGTAATATTCCAACAAGTAACCAATATCAATGGAACATACCCCCGCAATGGGGAAATCCACCCATTAATCCTATGACACAGTGGAGTGTCAATGTTCCACCAAGTAACCAACCTCAATGGAACATACCTCCATAAGGGGGAAATCCATACATACATCCTATTCCACATTGGAATGGACAATACTCAGGAAATAACCCACCTTTTTGGATGCAATCTCCGCAAGGAGGTAACCCTGCTTGGAATGCTTTTTAAGCCCAAGGACCACAACAATGGAGCCATCAAGCTTCACCTCAATATCAAGCATTTGCTCCGGCATCATCCAAGTCACCATTTCTATATACATTGAATCTACCGGATTTATCCTAGCTGACCAATGACCCTATTCTACATTTGAATGGGTGGCCAACCATACCAACCAAACTACCCTCAGACATACCCAAGTTTGACGGAAAACCAGGGGAAGATCCATCAAATCATGTAATGACATTCCATTTGTGGTGTTCATCTGATTCCCTAGTTGATGTTATTAGTAGGTTGAGGTTGTTTCAGTGGACCCTAACCGAAAATGCTGCAAAATGGTACATTGAGTTTCCCCGCAATACATTCATAGAATTTTCATCTTTAGCTATGGCATTTTTGACACATTTTCAATTACCTTTCCACTATGAGACGAGAACTGAACTTTTAACTTCACTTAGGCAATCCACCACTACTCACATCTCGGATCATATCCATGAGTGGAGGAGACGTCAAAGGCTTATTAAAGCTTAAATCCCTGATCAATTCTTAGTACATTGGTTCATTAAATCACTGTTTCCTACTCTTGCAAAAGATCTAGCCATGACTGAAGAACAACTCATTCAGAGTGCTCACCATATGGATTTAGTATATTCTCAATTGGGCACACTTTATGACTTAATACCCCATGCTGTAAGACCTACGTCTGATCCAGCTAGGCCGCCAAAAGGACCTCATACCGATGGTGTGATTGGATTCGTGATCCAACTTGAACAAATTACCCAGCAGTTGGGACAAATGTCAGTTCAAAATCCCCAACCCACAGCTGGCCAAGAAAATGAGCCATCTGCAACTCTTGCCCAAACTTTCGAAGTCCTTACAGTTCAAACTGTGGACCCAAAATGACAAAAAAGAAGAAGCAAAAGAAGAAACCTAATGCAAACCTTGTGACAAGAGATCCACCTAAGGTGAATAACCCTACAAGAGGAAATCAAGAAAATAGGAAAAACAAGTATCCTTGCAAAATTTGTAAAGAGAATCATCCCACTCATCTTTGTATTCATATGGATTATATTCATCACGTGTTAGCACAATGAGGAGGGAAACAACCACAACCTATTGTCCTAACTCAACCCTTCCCCCAACAACAACATATGGTTGATGTGACACCAGTACCTCCACCAGGAGGGTACCAGGCAAACCCCCCACAGAGGGGCATTCCACCCAACGCGAATATCTTCACAATTGATGAACATAACATCCATATCCAAACTAGGGCTCGTTCTTATGACATGCCTTCAAAATATGCTGAAGCAACTGGATCTCAGCCTAGTGGTTTTCTAAATATTGAAAAACCAACCATGGACATGGTGCCTCGACCTCGAAAAGGGGTCCTCCGCAAAACAACACACAACCCCAATGCACGCGCTACTCAAAACTACAATGTGGTTGAAGATTTAGCTCAAGCCCCTTGTGCAATGTTTTCCTTGGAGGTGTTGCAAAGTTGTCCCACTCAACAGAAAGCACTATTGTCTGCCATCAGTGCTATTGATCCATCATATACCAATTTAATCACATTTGACTTAGAACAACCCACATGTAGGCTTCGCTCACAAATTGCTTTCCAAATTAAAGTAACTTCACATGGGAAGAATATTTTTCGAACCATTGTGGATGAAGGAGCCTCCACTTGTGTCATGTCCCTAGCTTTTTGGAAATATTTGGGATCACCCACCTTAGTACCATCCCACACAATACTCAAGGCATTTGGTGGACATTCGTTCCCACCTCATGGACTTATCTTGCCTTTCCCAGTCGAATTGGGGGGAAAAACAGTTCAAGTAGATGTTGAGGTAGTGGATGTACCCATAGACTACAATTTCCTATTGGGTTGCAGTTGGATACATAAGATGACAACGATAGTGTCTTCTGTATTTCGAGTCATTCGGTTCCCCCACCAAGGGAATATTGTTACAATCGATCAACTAGATTACTGCTCACCCAAAACTGGTATCCATTCGAATGTACCTTATGTAAGGGATGCAATGACAGTTATTCAAGATGTTCGGGTAGGAATGTTTAAAGACTTGTCCCTTTTGGAAACTTTTCCACTTCCACCACCAACATTGACCCCTAAAATTGCTCCAATTTTCACCATAACATCGGAGGTATACTTTCCATTAAGAGTTTTCTCTAATTCTGTTTCAGAGATCGGTTCCACCTCATCGGTTGGAACCTCCAAAGAAAACACCTTAGATGAGAATAATGATGGCAAGATACATACTTCTGCACACCATGAGTAAATGGAGAGTAGTGTTCCCTTTTCTTCTGTGGAGCTCGCTTATCAAGCTATTCAAATGGCTTCGGTAGAACCGGATCAAAACCCTCCCAAGATGGAGGAGTATGATCCCTATACTTCACCTGTTTAGGCCTTAAACTCTTAGATGGTATAAACTTGAATCCATTCATATTAAAACTAAGAAGAAGTACATCCTTACCAATGATCTTGGTGTGAATCCCTCTTTCATTGTCATGAGCTTCCCTTCCTTCACCCTTGCTTTTGAAGAATTTGAGCTCCTTCTTCTCCTTCAGAATCTCTTTAGCATGCCTTTGCTCCTCCTTTTTTTTCCTCTACAATGCCTCCCATGCCTTTCTTATATAGCATTGGGAAGTGAGCCCTCATGTTTCTCTTTTCAATGTGGGATTATCCCTTTTCATCTTTTTTTTATTATTTTAGCTCAAAACCCACTTTTCCATAATTTTAGGCTTTTTGCACAACTTTAACATACTTTAAGTACAATTAATGCACTTTAATGCATTCATTCACTTATTGATTAGTGTAGCTTAGTTTTAGACCTTTTATGAGCGGTTTAGTCATTGAACTTGGTCTTCTTAGGTTCTTACTGTCTTCAACTAATCCTTCCATTTATAGGAGAAGTGATTAGATCAGAGAGGACTTGTCTCTAAATGTACTTATGTTTCCGTCTTCATGTTGTGGGTGCATGGTAAAAATGTTTCTTCTATCACATGACTAGGGTGTTAATTTGATTGTTAACAACATCAACTCAACATATTCTAAGAGTTGCAGTAGTTGCATTTTTATCTTAAGGTCCCTTTCAATCATGATAAAGGATCACCTCGAACTAAGTAGGGAGAGTCATTAGTTATCCCTAATTACTTAGTGTTTTCCCCTATGCTCAATGTCAACACATATATCCCATCAGGGGGGAATGTAATTTTGAAGGTACCAATGTTCACATTTGCAAACCATGGTAGTAGTTCATCCGGGAAAGTGAAATTTCCCGTCATGCAACTTCGCCACCATTATGGTTCCCCGCCCCCATGGGATTATCATGATCATCAGTTGTTTAACTTCTTCAACACTCAACAATAGTTCCTGGTTCATTTACTCTCACATGGATTGAATCCACCTTCATCCATGCCCCAGAAGTATCTTTGATTTGACCCCTTGGTCTTCTCTTACTGTAGTCATATTGACAACTTTTTCATGAGCATGAGTATACCAGCCTCGTTTGTATAGAACATCATTCTTTATTATAGCTTCACCGGTCATCACCAACAATATTCCCCCATGGGAGAACCCTCTCATCCACATATTATTTTTCCACTATAGAATAGGAGATAAATACAAGAAATTATGATGCATTATTGGCTCTACAATACCTTCTAAACCTCATACATAAGGGGGCATATGTTAATGCCTAAATCTTGCACATATGCAACATTTCGTCGATTCTTGCAATAAGGCATCATCAACATATAGAATGTAGCTCAACAAAGGCATCCTAAACAAATGAAAAAGGAAACATGAGTCCAAAAGTTCCCAAAAACAATCAAGAGAAGAGGTCATGTGGCTGAACCATTATTAACCTATGCTACAGTGCATGTTACCAATTCAATTTCCACGTGATACTCGCACGAATTTTCCTTCGATATCTGTGTGACTTTCAAATCGATCGGACCACCTACTTCCTATGATGCAATTAAGGCTCTTCAAATCCACATCACCTCCAACAATCCGAGTTTGGTTCCTAAAACACTTTATGGCATTAAATAGCCCCCTTGGTGTACCTTTGAACTAGTTCATGTACTGCATGGTTTGACATTTGGATCCACTTGTTGCTTGTCCACCTCATATCCTATAAAAGGAATCCATTGGAATGCATCTTATAGAGAGAAAGAAGAGAAAATTTATGCTGCTAGATTTGTGTTAGAGATCCTTCATAACTCACCTCTTCCCACACCTCTGGTGTATTATATGCTTGACCATTGGGAAATACAAATTGGTTTCACATACATTTGGTTGTTCGAGTTTGATTTCTTCCCCCATTTTATTTGTTATATTTTGTTTAATTTTCTTTCTTTTATTTAGATTTCACTAACAACCACTTGCAGGATCATTTGGAGAACTCACTCACCCCGCAAGGGGCTAGAAGGACTAAGGCCTTTCTACAAGATATAAGGCTTATCCCCTTACCAAGTGGAGGGATGCACCCTTATGCAATTTTTTCACAAATTTTCTAATGGAGACTCAACTTATTTTTGTTTATTTCTTTTAAACTAGGTTGTTTTATGCTGAGTGATTAATTCTAGCTTCTTTTCATTTGCAATTTTGCAAAAGATCGGGTTTACCACCTCCAACTCCATAATTTGTCCCTCTATCAGCCACACTTAATTTTTACATAGTCGCGTGGATCCCTGCTTCTCTACTATACTACATGTGTAGCAACACCTTCGACAGTCACGCTATTATCACAGATACGTAGTTCATTACCCGCGCGGTAATCTTATTTTTTGACCCGTGCACCTTTCTATGTTATTCCCACGCTATTGCGCGTCTGTTTTTAATTCCTCCATTCTATCAGATGGTAGAGTGTTTTTCTTAATTCCTCCATTCTATCAGATGGTAGAGTGTTTTTTCTTGCACTACAATCATTTGATTTACTTTTTATCTACATGCAACAATATTGCAACCCCAATGGCGTCTCAGTAATGAACTAGATTAATCTAACTTGCAATACTTTTCATTAATTCTATAGTAATTATCCCACTTAGACTAAGATTAGGGAGTAAAGAGTCCATATATCTTGAAACTTACTTAGGTAACCAACCTTGAGGCTTTCAACGAGCCTCATTATTGTCACTAGTATTCAAGACCTATCTTGTTTATGTTTACTTGACATGTTTTTAGAATCAAAGCTAGTGTAGAATCCACTTTTTGCACACAAGAAAGGACCTAAAGACTCTTGTCTCCCTAAGTATGATCTTCACCTCACACTTCATGTGATCTTGGTGAATGAGAAAATGGTGAGAAGTGTGAAATGCCTCCATTGAACACTTTTATTTCATTAGCACTTTTTTTGAAAAGCACCTTTAACATCTTTCAGAGTTAAAAGTGGATCTTCATTTGCATTCACTTTATACACTTCTAGTTAGTTTGAAACAGTCAATTTTCTTACCTCACATGTGTTTTCATCACTAGAACGCACTAAGGGACCTACATACTTTTTCACTCCAAGTATGCTCTTCACCTTGCACTTCTTGTGAGCTTGGTGAATCAGAAAGGAAGGCAATTGTGAAATGCCTCTCTTACAATCCCTAAGTGAATTCAAGACCCTTAAAATCAACTTTGTAAATTTCCAACCAACTAAAATCCTCCACAAGAGGTCACAAAACAACATTTTTGCTAGGTAGGATTGGTTGGGTGAGGAATCCATTAATTCCGACCAATCTAGTTTCATTAGTGGTATTTTGAAACGTATCATTGTTGACTTATAGGGTACTTTCAAAATCCTGTTATAAGAAAGTGTTCAAAGAAAACCTAGATCAGAAGTTTGTTGTGACCAAGGAGGTGAAAGCTGAGGTATATTTGTCCTATTCTCTCCTACAAGTCACTCAGCTCATTGTAGGGAGACAACACTATATCATGCAGGACGAACTAATTATCTACACTTGACATAAGGTATATTAGTGTCCAAACTTAGGACATCGTTAAGGATCAATTGTGGTTGCAATTGACTCTTGGAGTTAGTTATTTCCATTGGGAGGTGTTTCCAAGTCTTATTGATTGGAACATTGGCCCCATCATCGATAGAACTATATTTTTGTTACCTTCACTAGTCAATTGGTTTGTGGATCCCATTATCACCATTAGTTGTGTTTTTGGAAGGCTTGGTTAAATTGGAGAGGAAGGACATTAGGTCTTTTTAAGGAATTTACACTTATTTTATTTTTAAATACAATTTCACTAACACGTAATTAAAAAGAACCTACATGTGGGAACTCTTGCACTAAACAAACTTTGCACATATCACTCACTTGTTGCACCATATTGCAACTGTTGTGGTTGGCATATTTTTTCATTTTCTCAATTGTGTTTCAATTCCACGATCACTCGCATTTGAAAAAAAATACTTAACCATAGAGGAACAAAACAACCCCTTAAGGAAGTCCTGAAGACTGTTGGAATATTTAAGCCTTCCTACCATTTATTTAATTACATAAGATGCATTAATTAATCACTTGTTGGTTAATTCTATGTAATAATTGAGGAAATTGCCATTGTGTGGCCCACAAGGCAACATGGGAGGATAAGATTCCATTTGAGGTGTGTTCTACAAGTATCCTAGGCCACTTAAGCACATTCCTAAACATTTTTGGATAAGATTTAGGAAGGAGGGCACATTTGTGAAGAAAGTTTCCGCTTTTACTGCTTTTTCCCCCAAAGGAAAGAGCTAATCAACCTAGGAAAGTGTTTTTTACACCAAAAACTTTCCTTAACACCATTCCCACTCAAATTTCATATTTGGCATTGCTTTTACCTATATTTCACCTTCAGCTCACTAATTTAGCAATTCATGAGCTTTTGAGCAGATTTGGAAAGCCAACTTGCCACCTAGGGGGGATGGGAAGTTTTAGAAGGTCTGATGGATAGAAGATTCTTTTGGCATCTTTAGCCATTCGAATTATTCCTGTAATGTTATTTAATAACAGCCTACAACATTCATATGTTGTCTGATGTAATTATTGTTCATGTGAAGTAATACATAAATATATTCTTGTGCATTATTTTTGTGCCTTTGACCAGTTGTGTGAGATTTTTCATATGAAGGAGTGTAATTTCTTGGAGAGTTCTTGGATGTGATATGATTTTCACAAAGACTACAAGGCCTATCCCAGCTATCAAGGATTTTTTTTACACCCTGTCCCCATGGTTTATGTGAATGACACTCTATCTACGGCTACTCCCAAGGCACATTGATAGGATCATCTAAGCGAAGCCGCTCCTTGCTCCATTCATTTTATGCACTCAGAGAAAGTGTTAATCCTCCTACCTCCTCCACTGCCAAAAGAGGATCACCTTCATTTTCTCCCCTTGGAGTTAATATAGAGACATTTACCCCTCCTCCTCTTGGAAGAGGTTCCGCTTTGGATTCTCCTCTTGGATACCCTTTGAACCACTTTGATCCCTCCTCTCTCATAGGAGGTCATTCATTTTTTTCAACACCACCCCCATTTCCCCCTCTTGGAAATAATACACAGCAATGTCAGGACCAAATATTCCTACCCTACCTTTCATGGCTAGTCTAAATCTCTTTGATTTGACCAAACTGATCAATGGCCCTATTACACATGATCCCACATGGCTAGCTACACCAGATAAAATTCCCTCCAAAATTCCTAAATTCAAAGGGAAGCAATGGGATGATCCCACGAACCATGTCATGTCCTTACACATGTGGTGTTCTTCCAATAGCATAGTGGAATATTCTGTGTGGCTTCTCTTCTTTGACCACACCCTCACCGAAACAGAAGCAAAATGGTATGTGAACTTATCAAGATCGGTCCATGCCACCTGTTATTCCCCAGAGGTAAATCAAGTTGAAATGGTGTAAGCTCGGGCATGATAGAATCTCAATGTTTTAAATATAATAGAGCTATATATTTTATACAATGTGTTTTGGATACATTCTTTGAAAATTCTTAATTGGATTAGGCTATTCACAGCATTAACAGATGTAAAGAAATTCACAACATGCTACATAATATATGAAAAGATGGAAGAAAATTTAACAAATGGAACACTAGGATTATTCAAGAAGTGGCTATGAAGGACAAATTTCTTGAATACAGTTTAAATTTGAATGTAATCAAGCCTCGAAATGAACAATTTTTGCAATTATTACACATTTCTAAAGCTAAAACATAAGAAATGAAGACAATACAGCCAAATTTTATATGCATAACATAAGTAGGAAACTCCTTACAATTATAAACTAGACATAAAATATTTAAACCATATAACAGAGGCAAACATTTATGAATCTCTGACATATCTTTTATCTTCAAACATCATGAACATCAATGATATCATAATGAGATTGAACACTTCATTAGACTTCTATTAATCTCATGAATCTTTACATGGAACACAAAATGGAATAACAATGGACTCACTCAAAAGAGAAAAAACATATATAAAGAATTGTTGTGTCTTTAATCTTTTACATAGCCAAATTACTAGGGCCAATTCAGTCACTCGACTCTACAAATCTAGAGAGAGAAATTATCTTCCTAAAATTGCCATCCCATTAGACTGAGTCCAAGCCACCTTATATAGAGTCAGTAAGTAACCAAATTCGGTTTCTTATATCCTAACAGAAAATTAAAAGACTCGATTCAGTTTTTACAAAAAGGATTTTTACATTTTTTCTTTACAACATTTATTTCTAAACTTAGCATATTTAGTTCTTTTTACTAGAATCATTTTTTTACCCCTCATGTAAACATTATGTTGGCCATGAGGCTTCCCTATTGGACCTAATTGAGGTAATCCAGCTTGGTTCATCTAGTACACCATCTATGTATTAGTTGGCCCTGTAGGTGTCATAAAAGAGATAGGTGCTGGCTGATTTGCAAATGAACATGGCACTTCAAATGCTGACTAATCAAACTATGAACCTAAAGACTGACTTGATGATTGACTTGAAGGATATGCAGTTGATGCTCTAGGTGGAAACACATGCTTATGATATTGAATGACCATTTTCCACTCCTTCCCCAAATGATGTTTATGGGATCTCAGGGATTCCAAGGATATTTCTGCATTAGTTTTTTTTTCATATGAGATTGGCCCCAATCTCTTGGAAATATTCTTCAATCCCACCCATATTTCAAACTAGATTTTTATTCTTTCTTCTGCCTTTTCTCCTTCAATTTATCCCTCCAAAGGCTCTGGAGGGAATTATCCTTTCTTCTGGTTTAGATTCTCTTTGTCAGTATCCTTTGGGTAAGCATCTCCATTTCCATCCCATGGGGAAGCCATTCCTCGACTCAGTAAATCATTAAAAAGGGATTTATAGTGATGGGTTCTGCTGATGAAGACCCTTGTATCTTCTGAGGAATGGTAAACTCAATGGAGAGAAACCTAGCATACTATATTGGGGGTTTTCTTCAAAAATATGTATTTTTTGTTAGCTCAGTGATCTCCCTAGGGATTTCAACTGATTCTAACTCTAATTCATCCACCATTGATTGCTCATTACCCTCAATTGTTGTTCTATCCCTTTTAGGGTCTGGGCCATGTTGATCTTGATCAATGTCCATTTATTTAGTTTCTTCATCTTCTCTTTTTGTCCAATAAGTTTCTCTTGTCTTTTCTCTTCTTCAAAACTTTTTATAGCCTCCTGAACCTCCTCCCATGTTTCTTTATTGTCTATTCTCTCCCAAAGAGGTCTGGCTAGGCATGTGTATGTTGAATTCTTATTTTCCATCCTTTGTTTAAATATAACCTTATGTGTATAATATGCAACTCTCTCAACTTTCTAGAGGTTGAGCTAACTCAAATAATATTCCACACAATGGGAAGCATTCAACCCTCTTATGATAAGAGGTTCCACTTTTTTTGGCAATAAGAATGACCTATGTTGTCTAAAATGTCTGAAATGCAATTCATCTAAGGTCATCTTTTGTCTCACAAATTCCATAGCAAATATTCTTGGTGTTAGGAAGGTGGGGAACTTGTATGGATCTTCCTCAAATCCATAGACCCTGATAAATCTGTGGTATTCATATATCAACTAATCACCCACCTAGATGTTTGGGGTAAATTCAAAATGTTTCTTGTTATACGGTAGCATTCTTGGGGGTGAGCTACCATGAATCAAGTTGTATGTAACACTCATCACTTTGTCTATAAATTATGAGAAGTTAGAATTATCTTCTCTTCTAAGGACTAACTCAGTCCACTCATATACTAGAGTATGTATTTTCCTGATCATAAGTGGTTTTTAGGACCAAGTGTTTGAAGCTCTCAAAATTTTGATAAAAGAACAAGAAGAATAAGTAGGCAGGGAACCGAAAGTATTTTATTGCAAGAAATTATTCCAGTTGTTCATGGATCAAATCATCTAGGTGGGTGCAAATGTCAAAATGAGGAGATATTCTTCCTGCTTCAGTAGTTAGTTTAAGCAGTACTCATAGGATTACATCATCCACTTACTTGTCATCTACTAAACCTACAATTGTCCAAATGACTGAGATGGACTTTCTGGAATTTTCAGAGAAAATAGTAGTGGCATAGGAACAAGGGATAGTAGGCATAGACATTCCTATATCTAGGTGTTTTGAAAATTGTTGGTGATAGTCATAGGGTCTGTTATATCCAAATTGGCCCTTCTCCGTCTATGACAACACTTACATATTTTGGTCGCATGACAACATTTGCTGATATTATTGTGAGTCACAAAAAAGAACATTTGGGATGGAAGAGACATATTTGGGACTTTAGAAGGATGGAATTACCTAATTCATGGCCCATTTGACATTTCAGAACCTTAGGAACATTTTTGGAGACCAAAACTCCTCCTAAAACCCCCCCAAAAATGTTGTTTTTTACCATTTTTCCCAGAAACGCTTGTGGAAGGTTATTCGCCTGCATGTTTTCCAAAAACACACTAGTTTTACATGATTCACTTGCATGTCACTCGCTAGTTGTCCATTTTTCACTAGTGTTTCCCTTAAAAACACCAAACACACACACACACACACACATATATATATATATATAATCTCGAAATTTGGGTGGCTTGGGTGGTTTTGGAACCTCTTCTTTCGGTTGTAACTACTTTCTCTTGAACCTATATTATTTATTTTCTATATAAGAGAGGGAGAGGGGACCATGAAGGGGACTCAAGCCCATTTTAATGTTATGCTGGAGGAATTGGGACTCATATCCCCCTCACTTGTGCCTTAGTTTCCTATAAACCCTATCACATTTTATTAGAGGTTGGGATCCTTGGAGGAGAGGAGCAGGAGACCTTGAATCTTGGTTTCATGAAGTGCCATGATTGAAGGATGGTAAATTGATGTATTTGATTCATTCATTAATAAATATTGTACATTCTTCTCTTTCCAAATATATGTGTTCATGTATGTTTCATATCTGATTACAATTTGATATTTTATTCACTTATAAATGTCAATATTTTATTTGTAGTCAAATTGGTTTGAGGAAGGTTCTTTTGAATGGTTTTGCAAGTGTTTGCATTAGAGAGAAAGATAAAAATCAAAGGAGAGGTTTGGATCAATCTTATGAATAAGATACACATCCTTTTAAACCCTAATATGTTTCTTAAATATTGTATTTTCATAACTTTGAATGTATATCTTTTACCCCAGTACATTGGTAGTCTCACCACAACTATTGGAAGCTTTCCCTAACAATAGAATTAGTGAATGCACTAGGGAGAAGCCTATATACTTTGGGGTATACAGGGCCATTTTTCCAGTATAGGTGAAGGTATGAGTTTGATTTCATGTTAACAACAGTCTTTAAGTTTTGTTAGACCCTTCCTTGCTCAGTTTTGAGTTGGATTTTGCAATTTCTGGGACTTTTTTGCATACTCACTAGTTATGGTACTTATAGTAGCGATTGTGCTACATACTAGCTTGTGGAAGGATATTCACCAGCATGTCACTCTCCCTTGTACCCTTTTACACTAGAGTGTATCCCTTGAACATGATTTTTTCATTTTTGAGACTGTTTGGGGGGTTTTTATTGCAATTTTTTGGGTCCCTATTGATCCTAGGTCTATATGGGGCCCTTGGGAAGTGGTTTCTTGTCTTGGGATTGATCGTATTTTGATGTTTAGTATATTTCTTAATCAATTTGGAATTTTTTGCAAATATTTGGGTCGTGTTGACCCAAGTTGGGCATTTGTGAACTAGTTTGGTGTTTTTGACCCTAATCTGAGTCTAATTGAATCTACTTGATCCAATTTGACTGGATTTGGAACATATTGAGTCTATTTGACCCTATTTGTATTTATTTTAGTGAAAATTTATCTTTATATTGGGTTCTTTTCCTTCCTTGTGATTTTGGTGTTTCTTTTGGAGTGGAAGCTCAAGTGTTCTTTTTGTGGTTTAGGACCTTGTTTGCATTGTTTGTTTCCAGACCTGGCTTTACCTTACCATATTTATTAGTTGTTTCTTTGCTTTGTTTAGGTTTAAATGTTTTTGTTGTATTCTTTCCCAATATTTGGCATGCTTACATGAATAAGAAGCTTAGGGTTTATGGTTGCTTCCATTGTTTGATAAGGATATCATAATGCTTTTGCATTTGCTTTGGTAGTGTGTTACTTTGAGTTTCAGTTTTGTTCCCATCTTGAAAAAGCATAAAAGGTTGGTTCATTTTATAATTCAGTGTTGGTAGAATACTTTTCAAGTGGTTAAAAGGATTTAGGAGTGCTTTACATAAAAAAAACAAGAATATTTATTTTGCATAGCTAGTTGTTTGAGTAGTTGCATGCTTAGGTTTTATGTTTGATTTTGCATATTAGACTTAAATTTTTACCTTTTGCATTCGAAAAGACAAAAAATTGCAAATAAAAATAGATTGCATATGCATCATGAATCATCTCGTTAGGACTTGCATTGGAAAGAAATTGAGAGTGAGAAGTGCATATTTGTGGTGATTAAAGTGCTTCATATTTCATTTAAAGAATATCTTTCTTTAGTTGCACTTATTTTACTTCTGGAATTTTTGAAAGTACATTTTTAAAGCAAGAAATCAATAAATTGGATAGGATATTAGGTTTTCTTCTAGTTTAGAAACACACCTAATAGCTTAAGTAGGATTGTGGAGGTAGGCAGTTGTGAGTTAACTCCTCAACGATCACTCGGACTTGCCAAAACATAGGTATCATTCATTTAGGGATAAAATACACCTTTGTAGAATGTGAACCGAGAAGCTCCACTAACAATGGATTCAAGCATGAGGTCATGTGAGGTTGTGTAGAGGAGATACCCCTTTGATATTCAATTGAGCGTCTATCAGGATTGGTGCGCATACAGAGATTCATTAGTACCTTTGGTGCTTCTAAGTTTCAGGCTTTGTTACCCTTCCCATGTGCATCGATTCGACCTACAATTTCCCCCTCGGACTCTCTCTATAAGTTTGGTAGCCTTAGCATCCCTTCTTTATGGCTCTACATAGGTGACAGTGGAAGGATATTTCCATTACACCATCTAGGATAGATTCAGGAGGAAATCCCTTGCAACTCTTTGGGAAGGTACTTGGTGATTCAAATGCTTGGCCCCATCGTGCCTTTATTGTGGACTTTGGGTAACTATTCTTCATCCCTTCACTGGTTTTTTTTGGGTTGTCATCATCCCAAACACTCCTTTGGAAGGTTAGATGTTTATGTGTTTGACATATTTCATGAACTTTTTAGTGTGCGATGTTTGATTTTTATTTTTTGTATATTTTCTTCTTATTGTCTTTTGTGAGCCATAGTGGCTGATCAACCTCTGCGCAGATACAGAAGGATTCAAGGACAATCTCCTAAATGGAGAGAAGTCCCTGCACCAAGGTGAAGACTATATTATCGTGATCTACCCCCTCGAGGGGCAGAAGAGGAAAACCAAGAACATCAAACAAAACAACCAGTAGAGGAAAACAGTTCTAGGTTAGGTGATTCTGAGAGACCTTCCGACGAAGGACACTTTAGAAATACTAAGGATCAGTTGCATAACTATCCTAGAGTCCATCTCCTCATATTGAAGAAAATTTAAGTCCCATTGAAATTGATGACCTCTCATATCCATCTAGACTTCTGAACCCACCACAAAGTCTTAGTTTTGCTCAGATAGCTAGTATCAGTGTTCCTAACCCATTGTCTAGGAAGTTTAATATGGAAAATAGAGAACAATTATTTACTTCATGGGGCATGTCTACACCAGTTAGTAATTTACCTGTACGAGGAGTCACTTTTAATACACAATCCACAATAGGATCAGGTTGGTTTCCCCCAAATTCGATGGTGCTTACTCATACTAGTTTGTTAACTCAAGTGAGTTCAAACCCTTTCTCTTTTGGATTCTCTTTGTCAATTTTTCAACCTATAACTACCACTCTCCCTCCTAGTTCAATGTTGAACATTGCTTTAGGAAGTGGCCTATATATCCATTTCCATACTATCCCTCCCTTCAATGGAAAAATGTCTATTTCTAACCCACCCTTCACTGGAGTTGTTTCTAATTCCACTCTACCCCAATCAAGCTTACCTTTCCAATTTGTTGGAGGTATGAGTTCTGGTCACCCCTTTGGATTCAATGTGTCTCAAAGTAATCATATTATACAAGAAGGCACCAACATTGGATGTTCATGGGAGAATCCTACCACTCTAATGAATTATCCCTTTGTATGGGGTGGGAGGTTCTAATATGACTAATCTTGTTATGAAAAATGTCAACAAGGCATCCAACCTTTTGGAGGGATGGGAGGGAATTTTGGAACATTTAATCCTTCATTTCAACACCACTTTGGTAATAAATTTGGACAACACACTCCACCTTTCACTAATCCTGGAAATCCATATATTATAGGACAACCACATGCTAACACCAACCAATGGGTAGCTAATGCTCTCATAACTTTAAACCCAACAGCTAGACCTCGTTTAGCCTTTTTGGAAAATTTGAATTTGCTAGGCCTATCGAAGATAATGAATGATCTGATCCTTCATGATCCAACTTGGCCTCACATTCCAACCAAATATCCTTCAGACATCCAAAAGTTTGAAGGTAAGAATGGTAAACATACCAGGGACCATGTCACTACCTTTCATTTGTGGTGTTCCTCCAACTCCCTGAACAACGATTCTATATGGTTGAGACTCTTTCAGAGAACCTTAACCAATGTAGCAATCAAATGGTATATTGAATTGTCATCTGCTACTTATCATTGTTTTATGATTTAGCGACAGTATTTCTTAACCATTTCCAACTTCATGTCCAGTATGATGTCGGCATAGAACTTTTGTCTACATTTAGGTAGAATAAGGCCACTTACATTTCTAACCATATTCAGGAGTGGAGAATATGGAAAAGGATGATCAAGGCTGAGATACCTTAGGATTTATTATTAGAGTGGTTTTTTAAATCACTTCTACCTTACATCTTCAAAGATGTTTCTACTTCAAGGGTTACAACAAAAGAGGAATCCATTCTTAGAGCCCAGCAGTTAGACTTGATTTACTCTCATTCTAGGATATTATATGAAATTATTAATGGCGTGCTGAGATCAAACACTGATATTACAAAACTTATCCTGACACCTCATGTTGATGGAGTGATTGGTGCAGTTGAGAACAATCCAGTTAGCCCGAGTACCAATTTTTCAAGTCAAAATTCCCCGAAAAATTGTCAAATTAACACACAACCTCAAACCCAACCCTCCTTTAGATGTTTGTCAGTACATAACTCTCAAGGAAACCAACATCCCGGAGGGAAGAAAAACAAGAAAAAGAAAAATGGGAATAAGGGGACAAGCAATGAAAACAATAATAACAATAATGTTGGTGGGGCTAATTAAAAAGCTCAGACGAAATTTTGTTTCTTGTAATGTAGGGAGGATCATACAACTTACAAATGCCCTAAGATGGAAATGGCACAAAATCTCTTAGCTCATGCTCATCAAAACCCTGCAACCTCCCAAGGGGGAAACTAGGGATCCTCCTCTCAAGGAGGAAGTTTAGGCCCATGAGACGTTTTCATGTGTGAATGGGATTTGTATCTCTAGACTAGGAACAAGAATTATGAAACTAATTCGTCTGGATCATAAGGTAAGAAACCTATTTATGCTAATAGTTACAATTATTTGCATATAGAGAAACATCCTAACGACACTATGCATCGAATATCGAAAGAGTTTATTAAGAATGTAGCATTTAATCCTAATGCACATGCTGCACAAAATAATAGAATAGTTGAATATTTGGCATAGGATCCATGTGTGATCTCTACACTTTAGGTCTTGCAGAGTTGTCACACTCAAAAGAATACCTTACTTTCAGCTTTAGGGGCTCTTGATCGTGCACATAGTCATGTGGTCACTTTCAATTCTAATAATCAGAAGCCTCGTTTACCCTACAATGATTCTTTTCAGATTCAATTTATATCTAGAAATATTAAAATCCATCGGACAGTGGTGGATGAGGGTGCTTCAACATGCATTATTTCTTTATCATGCTGGAAGGATTTAGGATCACTTGACGCAGTTCCTCCAGTCACCATGTTAAAATATTTTGAAGTCCATCTTTTTAAACCTCATGGGATTATACTGGATTTTCATACATATATGGGGGGAAAACTAGTTAAAGTGGATGTGGAAATGTTTTATTCCCCACTTGATTACAATTTATTACTAGGGATAAATTGGACTAAATCTATGATGGTAGTAGTGTCTTCTATATTTTGTGTCACCAAGTTTCCACATGAAGGAAATATTGTAACAATTGACCAACTACCATTAATCAGTAATGAGTTCAATCAGGATCACAGATCCAATATTCCTTTAGTTACCCATTCCAAGAGGAATTTTGAAAACATTGGTGTGGGGATGTTTCCTTCATTAATGGGAAATTTTAATCTTCCTCCCCTTGATTTGCAAGCTAATGCATCACCAGTGCACACAATTTCAATATTTGTCACACCTTTCATCAATAAGGAGTCTCAATTTAAGTCATCGAACTTTAAGAACCCTCGGAAGTGTTTAGCCTCTGAATTTGAGTGTACTCAGTTCAACCAACCTTTATATCCCTTTATTCCAATTGCTACTAAGAAGAATCCTCTAAGTTTGCGCTTACCTTCTCAGGACATAGTCCCGGAAATTGACCAGGTGATACCTCCATCTGAATGTTTAGATATGTGTTCTATCTGGGATTATATACTTCCTTTTGATGATGTTTTCCTAGAGTCTATAATGCAATATGCCATTCATTTGGATGTTGATCCAGTTGCAGTTATGTCCTACCCCGGTTTGAATTTAGACTCTGATCTTACCAATGTTGAGTCTTTGGACTCTCCCATAGACCCGCAAATCAGTGTTCCTATTGAGTTTGATTCTGCTTTTATAATTTTCAAATATCGTGATGATGAATTTGTTCCTACAGTTTCCATCACATCCTTCAAAGTTTATCTTCATCCTGAAATTGATCTTGTTGATTGTAAGTCCTCATAATTTGGTACTATAGAGCCTCCTTTGGATAACTCTACCTTAATTATTAATTTTGTCGATAATAGTGCAATTGAAAGTATTTCTACCAAAGAGACTTGTATCGGATATTTCTTTACTCATTTTTTAGATATGATCTTGGTACTAATGTTTCTTGGAGATAGGATTCTTAGTTGGACTCATGCTTGCTTACTAGTCCTTTGTGACACTTTGTTCAATCATGCCAGGTATATTCGACATCTTACATACATGTTTAGGCCTCCCAATTCTTATGATGCATTTGAACCTTTTCTATCTGAATTCTCCATAGGTTCGAACCTGTTGGATATTGGTGTGTTAGACATCTATATATGCATTCTGTACCAGTCCAGTAGCAGATCCTACCTAACATGGGTCACCCTAGTCAGCACCCTTATGCCATTTTGGTGCCCATGCTGATTTTTTATCATAGGTTTGGGAGCCTTTTTAGTTTTACCATGATTTTTAAAATAAGCCACATGTCTTTGTTCTTCATATACTTATGGCCATTCCTTATAATGCTCCCATTTTTGTGCTTAAATTGCATGTGAATTCACTTTGATCCTACTTATGTTTATGAGCCTGATGTTGGCTTCCATGCTTTAAGCTCGTTATATAAGCCTCCATCTCTGATCTCATTTCCGTTAAGCCATGTATCATTTTTCCTTTGTGATTTGACACCCTTTACCCAGAGGAGACACACCCTGAGTGTCTTTATCTAGCTCATGTTCCTTTCATTATGCATAGCTCTATTCCATGTGCTTGGAACTAGTCTCGCATGCCCCTAACACTCATCTCCTCCTAGTACGAGCACTCTTCCACCCTTCCTTCGAGCTCATTAAAAACATTAAGGAGGCTATGAGAATTATTTCATCTCTCCTTTGAGCTTATTAAAAACAGTATGGAGGTCATGAGTTTACTCTTTCAGGCTCGTTAAACCTTTACAAAAAAGATTTTTTTGGAGTCCTCTTTAAGCTCTTTTCAGAATCCTTAAATAGGAAAAGATAGTTGAGTCAAGTTGTCTCTTTTATACTCGTTAAATTACTTGAAATTTCGTCTCTACAGTATAAGTTTAACCCTTTTCCGGACCGTTTAGACTATGTATGAAAAAGGAAAACTCTAGTCCTACTTGGCTAGAATAGTTCTCTCTCGCATTGTTTTACCCTTTTTCGGGTGAGGAGACTAACTTTACAAAAAAGGACCCTTTGGATTCTTCTTTAGGATTTTCAGACTCTCTAAATACGAAAAAACTAGTGAGCATCTACCAAATCAGGCTCAACGCAAAATCCACAAGAGGGTGTATAGATTTCTTGTTTAAGTTTTTCAGACTCTTTAAATATGAAAACATCGGGGAGCACGAACAGATATGGGATCGATATTAAAATCCATGAATCAGTATTTTATCGATTACTATTTTATCTTGTCTTCAAACTCGTAAAACAATGAAGAAAGTGTTGAGTTTCCCTTCCATTGACTCATAAAATTACACATGGTTGGATCCTTATCGAGCATGCTTTAGTTCTTTCTCAAGCTCATTAAAAAATGAAAAAGGTACTTAAAAGGAGAAAAGGGAAGGGAATATTGTCAACTATATTTTTATATAATGGCTGCAAGTCAAGTATGTCCTTGAACAAAGCACCTGTTTTGAAGTCTCTCAAACAAGTTGGGCTCTATTTTTGGCCTTAGGATAAACCTAATCTCAATTTTTTTACTCCTCTGATTGGTTACTCTTCCAATCATATGGAGAATCTGTTAATGTATCCTACATTGCATATTTATATCATGGTCCCTTGTGTTCAAATTTTCCTAAGTCACTACTATGGCATGCTCATTGTTCAAGGATAAAACTTGTGTTGTCCATTTTTCAGTTTCCTTGACCTCATGTGTCGGTCACTCCTTGGTGTCAGTATGTTTCATCATGTATTCAGTCCTACTCCAAACCAGATCAACATTTGATTCTTCCTTGTGTTGGATGATGGATAATTCCTTAAGGCATTGGATGATGGAGAATTCCTTAAGACCTCCCTTCCAATGGACTTCTTCTCATCGACTTCAACTCATTTTTCTGTAGGAATGAATTTTAGAGTTTTTGGTAGTACCTTGGGGATTGTAGTCATCATTGGCAATTTCCATCTCCATTGAATTATGGTAATACATCAATGTCTCTTAATTGATGGATTCTTCAGGTGTTCGACTAAGACCCCTTATTCACACTTGTAAGAATGTATTAGGTACCTTGGGTCCCATTTTCATTATTGGTGGGTTCCCTCACATTTGTTAACAGTTTACATCAATGACTGGTAATCAAATGATATCATCCATGTTTGACATCAACTCATTTATTTGCATGGTTAGGATTCATACCTTAAGATGGTTTGGATTGAAGACCTTGGGCCTATAATAGAATAATCATATTTTTTTATTTCCCAAGATGTGCAAGACTGAGCCACATTCATTTTTGGCTCTTGAAGAGACATAGATCTAGTTTGTTCACTATGACTATGTTCTCCAGTTTTGACATAGATCCACCTTTGTATTTTTGTGGCTATGTTCATACTTATGTTTCTCATGGATCCACGCTTGTATTCTAGTTTCCATGATATATAAATCAAGTATAATTATGTATTGTATCATCATTTTATCCTCCTAGAAGTCATGCTTCACCATTTGAACATGTATATTTATCCTAGGGTTGAGATTGTTTGACATTTTCCTTTCTTTTAGGTACTTCATTTGAGACTATGATTATTGGTTTCTCTGGTTTCCTCGGTTCCATGACCCAACCCTTTATTATTTATAATGTATTTTGGCCATCATATTACCCTCTGACCTCATACATTAGGGGGCATCTGTTATAGCCAAATTTGGCACTTCTCCGATTGTGATGACACTTACATCTTTTGGTCGCATGACGACATTGCATGAGATTACTGTGAGTCACACAAAAGTAAATTTGGGATGGAAGAGTCATATTTGGGACTTTAGAAGGATGGAATTACCTAATTCATGTCCCATGTGATAGTTAGGAACCTTAGGAACATTTTTGGAGACCAAAAATCCTCTTGAAAACCCCCAGAAAGTTTTTTTTTAACATTTTTTTGCAAAGATGCTGGTGGAAGGTTCCTCACCTACATGTAACTTGATAGTTGTCAATTTTTCACTCGCTTTTCCTTTAAAAACATCAAAACAATATATAAAATCTTGAAATTTGGGTGGTTTGGGTGGTTTTGGAACCTCCTCTTCTAGTTGTAACTACTTTCTCTTGAACCTATCTTCTTTATTTGATACATAAGAGAGGGAGAGGGGACCATGAAGTGGAATCAAGCCCATTATAGTGTTATGCTAGAGGAATTTGGACTCATATTCCCCTCACTTGTGCCTTAGATTCTTATAAACCTTAGCACATCTAATCAAAGGTTGGGATCCTTGAAGAAGAGGATCAAGAGACCTTGAATATTGGTCTCATGAAGTTCCATGCTTGAAGGAAGGTATAATTTGATGTACTTGATTCATTCATTAATAAAAATCTGACATTCCTCCCTTTCCAAATAGTGTTCATATATGTTTCAGATATGATTACAATTTGATATTTTATTCTCTTATAAATGCCAATATTTTATTTCTAGTCAAATTGGTTTGAGAAAGGTTCTTTTGAATGGTTTTGCAGGTTTTTGCATTGGAGAGAAAGAGGAAGACTCAAAAGAGAGGCTTGGATCAACCTTCTGAATAAGGTACACATCCTCTTAAACTTTAATATTTTAATTAAACGTTGCATTTGCAGAACTTTGAATGTCTATCTTTTACCCTAGTACATTGGTAGTCTCACCCCATCTATAGGAAGTTTTCCCTAACAAAAGGTGCTAAGAGATTATTGTTTCAACAAGAGAAGAAAGGAAATCCTGAGAAAAGCTCCAAAAGGCACTACTCAAGGTGAATTCCAAGTTGGGATAGCCCCAAACCAAGTTATATGGAAGCAAGCAACTGATTATCCTCAAAGGAAAGAAATAGAAGTTCTTGCAATGATGGGAGCCTTTGTTGGAGGTAACTTTGACTCTATGTCTACTCTCAACTGAGCACTAGAATAATAAAAGGCCAAGAATTTGGAATTTCAAGCTGAAAAATATTACATCCGCCTATGTCGGACTAAACGGATAGAAGAACTCAAATCCCAACATGATTCAATGGTACAAAACCTGCAAGTTCAAATTCAACAGTTCACACAACAAAAGACAATTTCAAATGCTAAGGTAATTAAGCAAGCTACTAGATTGGATGATCTTAAGATGCAGGTTTGAAAAACTAAAAGTCTCAAATTCCTTTTGTGATTTTTTTAAGTTAACTATGCAAGAATTTAAAGATGAAGCTAATTCCTATAATAACCAATTGAGACAGACTCAAACTTTATATTTCCAAGGTCTTAATGAGGTTCAAGATGACTTCAATTCCTTTGAGCATCTATCATATATTCTTGTTGATCACTTTGATAGGTAGAAAAGGGAACATTCATCTTATGAGCAGTTGTGTGAATGGAAAGCTCATTTGAAAAATGCTCCACAAACGTTGCCTCATTTGGACTTAGACAAATTGATAAGAACCCTAATTTCAATTAAGTCTCAGGGACTTTTTTGTGATGAGGTGGATCATATGATTGAGAAGGGGCATAAAATTTGTGCTAGGCAATGGATGTTGACATATAATTACATGGAAAGTGTTAACACTTAGAAAATCCCCTTGGCTGCAAAGAGGAATCCCAAGGTAAATACAAACCTACTTTAGATTGTATTCTAACCTATACAACCAGAGAGGGCTCTCTCTTAAATTTGTAAAGACTGAAAATACTCAAAATATTTCAGCGATGAGAACACACAAAGGTCAGACTCTACAATGGAATGTGTTTTTGTTGTTTAAAGGGATTGGTCAGACAAGCTGAAGAAAGAAACTATTGGGAAATGGAGTCAAATCCAAGTGATGATTAATGGTAGTGCTTTGCAACGAAATTCTTAACAAAGGCAGGGTAATTACTTTTTCAAAGTCAAAATGCTGGTTATCTGGTGATAAGGAAGAAGATGAGAACAATCCATTAATATGAGCATCTGAGGATGAATTCAATATCAACTTTAGAGGAAAACATGAATGCTTAGGTGTGATTAAACCGGAGCATGGTTAGCATGAATTCTGGATTAAGTAACACTTTCACCATAAGCATGAAAAAAGATGACAATATAGAAAAGGATAACAGGAAAAACACATTCACACAAAGAAGAGAAAGGTATAGACCATAAAATAAGTAACACAAGAATCTCTGATAAAAACCTGCTTGGCTCTACAATCTTCTTATTAATTCTTTGAAAATAACTCAGCACCCAAAATGAGTCTCTCCTAAATTGAAAGTCGACCCCCCCCCCTTTTTTACAATGGTGGTCTAATAGCCTTTTTATAACATTTCTTTGAATCGAAACCCTAACTAATTTGTAGCTGACCCAGTAAATATTTGGGTTTTCACTTTTACAGTTTACTTTAGCCAAAATTGTACACATGTTTCCAGCAATGCGATGATGTTATGCTCAAATTATGGAAATATGTTTCCAGTTGTTGATAGATGTTTATGAAAAAAGAGCTTCAAAATATCTTCAATTCTGTCTAACATCTTTTAATTGCCAGGTGTTCTACCACCTCATCTTTGACCTGCTAAACAAACAAATTGTGTGCCATCCTATTGAACCGCGTCCACCTCAGTCTTTGTCTTGAGTACAAAAAGCCCATATTCAATAACATCTTCTATGCATCCTTGTTGATCATGTTTCACAAGGCTTCCACAAATTTTCTTGTGACTTAAAGCATTATCACTGGTGCTCCCAGGATTTAATTTCAAACTGTCATTATCTTTAGTTGTTTTTGTGTCTCCATTTAATGTTATGTTTTCCATGTTAGTAGTCACTGATGCGAAATTTTTGCATATGTGGCATCCAAAAAGCAGTCACCAATTTCCCAATTCGCATGAGAGAAACAAAACAAGAATGTCAATTTCTTTTGGTCCTGCTTAGCGTGTTCCTTGCAACCATTGAGCATTCTTGAAAACAATAGATGAACTATCACGAACACGTCGACCAGATTTTTGCTGTCAATGTTTCTTATAGTTTCTTCATTTGTGTATGATGCCCTACAGAATGGGAATTGGTTAGAACTCGGTGTCCATCAAGAATAAACCCAGTGTTGTTCGAGCTAAATTGATGCTCAGGCTACCATGGAAGAGAAAAATTTGGTTCTGTATGCACATAAAAAACTTTGACCACTGCATTCATAAATGGAGAACCGTTGACATCATCAGCCACTATATCAATTCCATCCTGTCTTCCCATGTCGATTTGTATGGAAGATCCTTTGTCATGGTGTATCGTTTCCTCCATTATAAACTCCATTTTGATGTGAAAAGATAATGGCAGTTTCCAGAGCCATAAAAATGGTTTAAATATACCGCTTTCATCCTGCGAAATGAATAAAAAGTCACATGTATCACAGTGGTTTTCATTCTGCACCACTTCTTAACTTTTAACCTCCGAGTGTTTTCTCCAGCGAAATGATCTCAAATCGTTGATCTCTTCTTTGCTTTAATTTTGAGTCATAGATTTCCATTGGTAGCTAGAGTCTTCAACACCTGTGGCTTTAACCTGAACCATTGGTTTCCAACTATGTGCCTTCGCCCTCCCTCATATTTCTTTTTGCACTGGAGTATCTACAAGAACATATTCAATATAATCTTCCCTTTCTTTCCATTCCAATCACAATGATGACAGCCGGATTCCTTCTGAGGTTTTGGCTCTAGGAGGACATGACTAACTATCATGGAAGGGGATGCTGTCGAGGACATGGATGCCTCTGCACCATATCTATTTGCAAAGTGATCCTATAGAATATAGATACAAGCCTATATAATTTATTTGAATTTTGGCTAAGGCTCTGTGTCAAAACCCAAAAATTTTGAAAAATTTAAATTTTTTAAATTAGCATATAATGTTTATAAATGCACTCCTTGATCGGTTGTATTAGTTAAAGTGATAATAAATGTGTCTAAATGATCTGTTATTATATTTAGATTTTTGTTATGAGTTTATTTACTGTTGCTGATTGTTTTTCTGTTTTTCAACTGCAAGGGGGAATTGCCATGATGGACTGGCTTACTTAGCTTTCAAGCTAATGCAACAGATTTTTCTTCTCTTACAGATATATAGGTAATGTCGGATCGTCGCAATAATCTTTAAAGCAACATAAGTCAAATTAGCTGTACCAAGTCATTCAATGAAAAGTATAGGCATGCTAACCAGGTTTATCAAGCTTTTTAAGGTAGAATACTTTTTGCATAATGCCCAGTTTAAAATTCAGAACATGTTTTGATTTACACTTTAATTGTACAGATTGGGAGTTAAAGATATCACTATGTCTTGTCGATACCTGTTTTCTATTGTTTTAAAAAATTAAGGAGTTGCCTTGTTTGAAATCTGCTTTTTGTTTCCATAAATGATACTTGAACAAAATCTATAAGCACTTATGGAAGTAGTTCTTCATTATCATAATTGATTGAACTCGTTGTGTAATAAAGATAACACAGGTCTATTCTTTCTTAACCCAAAATTTATGAGTTGCATAACTTGATATCTACCAGTTAAAGTTCCATCATGAAGAAATAACAAGTCTTACTCATCTGTGCAATGCTATCTCAATATATAATCGTCATTTATTTATGCCCTACATCTCTACAATAACTTAGAGAAATGATAGAGATATAGTATCTCTTTTTCTTTCACAATAGGCTAGGGTATAAATTTTAGTGACCGGTTTGCATTTAGCATTTGATTTACCTGATAACTACCTCCTTGGAAATTTTTATAATAATTTATCATATGCTCTACGTTTGAAACAGACTCCAAGTCTCCATCTTGAACATTATTGACCAAGCAAGTTTTTGTTGAATATAAATCAATATATTTAAGACATCATAATAATGTGTTGATTATTAAAAAGAATGGTGTGTGAACTATGGTTTTGCACCCCTTAAGATGAATCATCCAATTTTTCATGTTACCCTCGCAATGATTTTTATTTGGAAAGAAGGTAAAATTCTTATCACAATATTTGAATGCTAATAACAAATGCGTGATTTAATGGTTTGTAGGGCAAGGTGATATTCTTTACTATGCAAAGTTTGATGGCCTTGTTTGAATCATGGATTATATATCAACCTATGGTGTCACTACCCTAAGGGAATATCCATGTTATCATTTTAATTGGCAATTGATTGATGAAATTATCGTCGTAGAACTATGGAGGTTGGCCCACTGCATGGGAAATATTAAAGAGGATACGTGGTTGTTTCATATCCTAGTGTTCTTGATATAAAAAGTTGACTAACCCTAAACCTATCATTTCTTCCCTCGCCCTTCAGGCTCGGTCACGCTATGGAGTCTCCTGTCCAAATTTCACTGAAACAATGGTGGTAACAGCTCCCATGCTGCTACAGTTCTTCGTGCTTGTCCATTAGTATGGTTTGGGAGTGGTTGTGTTGTGCCTTTTAGAAGCTTACAGTTTTTGTGAAAAACCTAGGGTTTTATCCCTTTTGGTATCAGTTTCACCCTTGTCTCGGCGTGGCCATGACTCTAAGCTTGGTTCTGTTTGAAGCTTCCACAGTGGCACATACTCCGTATTTTCAGTCAGCTTGTTTGTTTTGGTCAAAAGAGAGGGGTTCACCCTTCTACTGCTCGTGGTTATCAGACTAACTACTGTGTTTGACTTCATTCCAATCTCTGGTAAGCTACAGTATTCATCCTCGTATTTTGAATACAAAATTTGTTTAGAATTCAAATGTTAATAAATATATGTGATAACTGATAATCTTTTTCTTTCGTTGCAGGCCCTGACTCCATTCGCAGTGTGGGTGACCCCGAGCTTCGACAGTTGGTTGCTTAACCGAGTAAGCCTGGTTTCACCATGGCTTTTCCTCCTTGCTGGTTGTTGAGTGGTTAGGGTTTGGTTTTGGATAGAACAACTCTGTGATGTAATTGAATACTACGGCTTATGTCGGTGTTGTAACTATTTTAACCTCCTTTCGGTACTTAGGTTTTTTATATAGAAGATATGTATTGTAAATTTTGAAGAGAACTAGGCTTATGAGCCTGTTCTGTAGGTGATGTTACAGCCTCGGGTGTTTAGGTTTTGTTACGACACTTCTTCAAAAGATTTATGGGTTAACTCCCAGGGTTTTAAAAATATATCTTAATATAAAGTGTTGTCTGTATAATGGCTTGCTTTATGTCTGCGTTTTCCTTTAATTCAATTATATGTACAATAATAAGTAAATCTTTAGTTTTTAAAACCTTTGTACACTGGGTTTGTGAACTCGGCTATAGGTAGAATAAGGTCTTAGCATTGGTTTCGCTCCTACGTTTTTCCTGTGTAATCTAAGCTTTATAAAATGACTTGTTACCGTCATTCTGTATGTTGGAGCCGGTGTATGGTGTGTGTTTTAAATTTATAAATTTTATAAAAGCTTCTATTAATAAATGGCTGCGACCGTAGGTGAAAATCGTTGTAATGAATTTCAATGTTTGGATAATACGTCTTGTTAAAAGTCTCCTATAGGTTTCAAGCTGATGTATGTGGCATATAATTTCAACTTCATGTTTTAAGATTATAAACACTATGAAAACTGGGCTGCGGCCGTGGTGGAATCATGGATTGAGATCTTAGTATTTAAATTACTGAATAAACTGAGAGGATAGGATTCCATTCTAAAATTACAGTGGTGATTTATTTAAATGATTATTATGATATTAGGAAAAGAGGACTCTATTGATACTGTGAAATCATGTAAAGGTTATAACTAAAAGATTTAAGCTCGATAATGAGCTAAATATAATGCTCTGTTATATCGTTTTATGACTCTAAGGTAAAATGAAAGTTTAAGAAAACAAAAATAAACTATTTGTTTAAGCTCGACCTCGATCTAGATACTGTTCTGTTTTTGTTTCTTCTGCTCAAAATTTAGTAGCTAGGTCAAAGCTCTGCCAGTGGTTGCTTGTTGTAGAAATTGGAGAGATAGGGTTTTGACCAAACTCCACGGTCACAAATTTTGTTTAGTTAAATATTCAGTTTATTATGACTAAGGCTCTGTTGAAAAACTTAATTTAAGTGAAAGATATACTATTCTTGTTGTTTGGTTCGATGTTGAGTCAAATAGGGTTCTGCTAGTCCTTTCGTATGTTCAGAAAATAACTAGATAAACCTTCTATTGTAATTTGGCTCATTCATTTGTGTGACAGATAATGATGGTATATTTGTTAACTAGGGTTTGTATCTTTATAAGCTATTCTAATTATAGCTACAACTTCTTCTAAAATATTATCTATGATAATATTATTACTGTAGTTTTTATGGTTATAATTATTTCTGTTCCTATGATTGTTTTAACGAGTTTATATTTCCAGAAAATTATTTACTGTATAATGAAACTCTACTTATCTATTTAACTATTGTATTAAACCAGGTTTAAGAATCACAATAACATCCTATTACTTACAATACTAACAATGTATAGCAAGCATAAAGAAAAATACCTTAACAGTAAGATAATAATGTTAATAGAGAATTGTTGAGACACAATAACTCTACAGAATCTATCTATTACTATTCTGATATACTATTTTACTAACTACTTACTCTTTAGACATATATAAATCAACTCATCACACATTTATTCTAAATTGACAACATAAGGAGATAAATGGCGGAACCTGTTTATGGGGACAACAACAGCAATGGGAGGCTGTTCCTCCCTACCAACTCCTGGAGAGTGCCCAGACAGCACTTCTCAGGACCCCCGAGCTTGCTCTGGCCTCCCTGGCTGGAACTAGGTGCAGCAAACAATTCTCTCAGCCCAAACAGCTACAATGGAACCAAGTTACTACAGCATTTCTCTCAAAACAACTTCCTTACTGTATAATTCCCTCTTCCTCAATGGGACTCCTGAATAACATTCACCTGAATGTATTCTCCCTCCAGAACAATGTTGAACCCCCAACTCAGTTCATTGAGTACTATTTAAAAGATTGCCTAGGTCTTTGTTGGGTTAACTGTCATTAATGAGCCACCTGCTCAAATTCCACTTTCTTGGGGAATCATGACCCAAATATAGGGAAGTTGCCACCTGCAACTTAGGAAGTGTTTGAGGATGCTGCCACTTGTCTTTTTGCCTGTCCACCTAGTTCCATCCACCAGTTTGACCAGTAACCTCTTTTAACAACTCTCCCATGCTGTTGTCTCCATAATTTATTTATTAAATAATAAAATATTCTGATTTACATTCCATTTCTAGTGACTCTGCTGAGTCATCAATTCCTACTTAGCATTAAATTTAACATAATGTCTCAGGAATATAATAAAATAATTACATTATTTTTACAAAATTTCGGTATGTGACATACACACCCCCTTAAAATGTAACATCGTTCTCGATGTTACTTATTCCTCATCCTCAGCCACCTGCTGGATTAGATTTGGGTATGCTTCCCGCATCTTACTTTCCAGTTCCCAGGTAGCTTTTTCAGGACTAAGGTTCTTCCATTGCACCTTCAGCTGTCCAATTGTGCGGTTCCACAGAGTAATTTCCCTCCTCCCGAGGATACAATCCGGTTCCACCAGAACTTCCCCTTCTGGTTCTACCTGTACAATGTTCCAATCAATAACATGAGTAGCATCATAACATACTTTTTCAGAACAGAAATATGAAAAACATTGTGTACTTTTAAATTAGGTAGTAATGCTAGTTGATAAGCAACTTGACCAATTCTAGATAAAATATCAAACGGACCACAGTAACGTGGCACTGATTTTGCACAAATCCCCAATCTTAGGGAGCTCTTCTTTGGTCTTACCTTGATGAACACATGTTCACCTACCTGGAACTCTTTAGGAGTTCTTTTCAAATCTACTTGACTCTTTTGCCGATCCTGGGCAATCTTCAAATTTACCTGCACTTGTTTCACAATCTGTTCCATTTCTTTTAATAAATCAGGACCTAACACTAATCTGTCTATTGGATTGTTCCAAGATATAGGAGTGTTACATTTACGCCCATACAAAATTTCAAAAGGACTTAACTTAGCTGGTGATTGATAACTGTTATTGTATGCAAATTCTGCTAAATATAAGTAATCCTCCCACTTACCTGGTTGGTCCTTAACATACATCCTTAGCAGATCTTCCAATACCTAATTAACTCTTTCAGTTTGTTTGTCCGTCTGAGGATGGAAAGAAGTACTGAAATTCAGTGTTGTGTTTAATCCTTTAAACAGGGATTTCCAGAAATTTCCTGTGAATTTAGGATCCCTGTCTGAAATAATAACTTTTGGGACCCCATGTAACCTAAAAATCTGTTTCAGAAATATATCAGCTATGTTTGCAGCCTTGTAAGTGGTTTTAACAGGAATAAAGTGTGTTGATTTACCTAACTTATCTACTACCACCATAATTGAATCATTCTGATTTTGATTACTGGGTAAACTGGTAATAAAATCTAAACTGATTATTTCCCATTTCCAACTAGGAATAGGAAAAGGTTGTAATAACCCCGCTGGATGTTGATGTTCTATTTTTACTTGTTGACAGTCCAAACATCTAGCTATATACTCAGCTGTTTCAGATTTCATATTAGGCCAAAAATAATATTTTATCATCATGGTGACAATCTTCTGGTAGCCTGGATGCCCTGAGTAAGGGGTTTTATGAACTTCATCCAGAATTAGTAATTTGACCTTGGATACATTAGGCACATACAATCTATCCTTAAACAATAAAAATCCATCTTTGTTTAGGTTGTAACCCTTTACTAAACTTTCTGTAGGTTCTTCTTTAACTTCAGCTTGTAAATTTTGATAAACTTCATCCAATTTTGTCCCTTCAGCCAGCTGTTCATTTAAATCAGAGGTAAAAGTGCTAATAGCTGATATAAAATTCAGCCTTGCATTTCTGCTCAAAGCATCAGCCACCTTATTTTCCTTTCCTTTTATGTGCTGAATTTCGAAATCATATTCACTTAAGAAGGCCAACCATCTTGCTTGCCTTGCATTTAAGTTAGGCTGATCTAGAAGGTATTTCAGATCCTTATTATCAGTCATTAAAGTAAACTTCCTACCTATTAAGTGGTGTCGCCACATCTTTAAAGCATGAATAACAACAGCTAATTCTAAGTCATAAGTGGCATAATTCTTTTCATGAATTTTCAGCTTCCTGGACTCATAGGCAATGACATGTCCATCCTGAGTCAACACTCCACCTAGACCGTCATTACAAGCATCGGTGCAAACCACGAAATCCTTATTAGGATCTACTATTCTTAGAATAGGCGCGGTTGTCAATAAGGTCTTTAATTTCTTAAAGCTTTCTTCACACTTCAGGTTCCAATCAAACTTCTTGCCTTTCTTTTGCAAAGAAGTGATTGGGTTGGCTATTTTTGAAAAGCGTTTGATGAATCTCCAGTAATAACCGGTAATTCCCATGAAGGACCTAACATCTGTTACTTCTTTTGGTACTGGCCAATCCTCGATTGCCCGGATCTTTTCAGGATCGACTGAATGTTAAAATTTTAGTATTAAATCACAATACTATAGGATCTTTGCTGAGAGAATAACATCTACAGTATATCAATGCATGACAATCATAATATGACAAGCATCACAAGAATCAAAAGCATAGAGACAAGAGACACAGAGTTTCCGTGGGGAAAACCCTAAGGTGAAAAACCCCACAACTTCCTCAGAGATAGAGAGAGCAATGGGTCAACCAAAATACAACCAAATAACACTGAGATAGTCTCCTAGCAGATGATCCTCCTCCTCCTCACTAGTGCGCCACTTTTCAGAGAGAGAGATAGTTACTTTTCTGAGTGAGTAAAATAGAGATCTCCTATCTCTATTTATACTCACCTTTTTTCCCAGTGACTTACTGGGGCCGACTTGTCTACTTAGATACACCCACATTATATTATATATTAATCAGGGCCGACCCCATAAGGTGGTCTAATAACCCATCGGCAAGTACACACACTTGCGACACTTGTCAATCCACATGACGACACTTCCTTATAGAGGAATAACACATCTCTTATAAGGGTACAATAAATATATATATAATATACTGATGAAATACATTCCGAAGTTACATATACATCAACACTCCCTCTTAACTAGGAAGGTATTTCTCGACACAGATCTGCTAGACAATTCTTCTTCTCTGGATCATCGTCATCGATGCATCGTCATCATCATCGTCACTGCTGCTACTATCTCAACCAATCTCTGACTCTACTCGTCATAGGAAGTTCTACAGAGCCAGTCCTTTTTCATACTGGATGTAGGCCCACCACCTGCAGGTCTTCGTCATCACTGGCCATACTGTGGAATCCTCAGGACTTATTACGTGCGTCACAAAACCTTGAAAGAGCATCCCAGGATGTTACGGGTACACAACTCTGACCTGTACGATCTCCCAGGGCGCTATTACATGTGACCCCACCACAAAACCTCGAAAGAGCATCTCAGGATGTTATGGGTACACAACTCTGACCTGAAATATCCCAGGGCACAAATTACATGTGGTCCACCACAAAACCTAGCAAGAGAATCTCAGGATGTTACAGGTACACAACTCCAACCTAAAATCTCCCAGGGCACAAATTACATGTGGTCATGGAAAAACCTCGCAAGAGCATCTCAGGATGTTACGGGTACACAACTCCGACCTGAAATCTCCCAGGGACCAAATTACATGCCATAGGACAAAACCTCGCAAGAGCATCTCAGGATGTTACGGGTACACAACTCCGACCTGAGATCTCCCAGGGCGCTATTACATGTCCTCCCAGAGCAATGTCTCGAAAGAGCATCCCAGGCTGTTACGGGTACAAAACTCCGACCTATAGGATCTCCCATACATGCTCATCTGCACAACCTCATCCACGGCCATAGAGTATCAACCTGATACTCACCATACATCATCCTAATGTACTTATGATTGTCCTGATCATCATCACTGCAACGTCCTGCTGCATGTCATCTGGAGCAACATCCTGAAGCTCATCATCCATGATCATCCTGATCATCACTGCAACATCCTGCTGCATGTCATCTGGAGCAACATCCTGAAGCTCATCATCCACGATCATCCTGATCATCACTGCAACATCCTGCTGCATGTCATCTGGAGCAACATCCTGAAGCTCATCATCCATGATCATCCTGATCATCAATGCATCCACCTGATGCATACCAAGTATCTACCTGATACATATCATCATACATGATCCACCTGATCATTAATGCATCCACCTGATGCATACCAAGTATCTACCTAATACATGATACATATCACCATACATGATCCACCTGATCATATCCAGCATCCAACATGATGCATACATACATAAATGATCCAACTGATCATATCCAGCATCCAACATGATGCGTACATACATACATAAAAATGATCCAACTGATCATATCCAGTAGAAACCAGAACATCATCCTGATGCCCATCATCCAGCGCTTACATCCACGGCCATGTGAAGGATCCTCCTTCCAACATTCTTGGAATGGCTTCATCAAATGTGTCCATCACTTCTTCCTCGAAGTGTCCTCGATCTGAGGAATGCCAAGCCTCTCTCTGAAGTACTCGAACTTCACTCTGGCTAGTGGCTTCATCAGCACATCTGCAATCTGCTCATCCGTCGCAACATACAGAAGCTTCACAGCTCCTCTCTGCACCATATCCCTGATATAGTGATATTTGATCTCTATGTGTTTCGACCTGTCATGAAACACTGGGTTCTCGGACAGCTTCACACAACTCTGGTTATCACAGAAGATACTAGTAGCCTCCAACGGGAGATCAAATAACTCAGACAGTAGCTTCCGTAGCCATACTGCCTCACAACTAGCTGAGCATGCTGCAACATACTCTGCCTCAACTGTACTCAGTGCTACGCAGGACTGCTTCCTGCTAAACCAAGAGATCACACCTGATCCCATACTGAAGCAACACCCAGATGTGCTCTTCCTATCTGTAGCACTTCCAACCCAATCTGAATCAACATAACCCTACAGGTTAAACTTTTGATTCGCCTCATACCTGAGCCCATAATCCACTGTACCCTTCAGGTACCTCAGAACATGCTTTACAGCAACCAGGTGAAAACTCCTCGGATCCGTCAGGAACTGGCTCAATGTGTTCACAGCAAAGCAAATGTCTGGTCTAGTGTTCGTCAGGTACATCAAGGACCCAATCATCTGACGATACATAGAGACATCAATCAGCTCAGATGAAGCATCACATAAAAGCTTCAGATTCGATGCCATAGGTGTGGTCATGGCCTTGCAATCCATCATCCTGAATCTCTTCAGGATATCTACTGTGTACTTCCCTTGACCAAGGAAGATTCCACCTGCATTCTGCCACACCTCCATACCTAGGAAATAGTGCATCATTCCCAAATCTTTCATGTCGAATTCAGCTGCAAGCTTCCTCTTAGTATCTGCAATCAGTCTGTCATCTCCTGTCACAAATAGGTCATCCACATACAGGAGTAGAATCACTGGATTCCCTTCCTCAACCTTGTAGTAAAGTTTGGAATCTACTTTACTCTTGGTAAATTCCAAGCTAGATAGGAAACTGTCCATCCTACCATACCAGGTTCTGGGAGCTTGCTTCAAGCCATACAAGGATTTCTTCAATCTGCATACATATGACTCCCTGTCGGGTCTTGGGACTACATCCCAAACATCTTCTTCATGATCTACGGATCATGGCATTCCTTTTCTTTATCCCAGATCCTGGGAACTTCAATATCTTCAATAGATATCTTTCTTGCTGGAACAAATGTTGTAGTCCTTTTGTAGGTGAAGATATACGGTCTTTCCTACAAAACAAGTTAAATTGCATGATTAGAAACATCTCATAATTTTCAGAACAAATTCTTTACACATAAAGAAATATGTCATGCAGTCATGCAGTTATCTTAGCCAATGCTTCAATACAACATTTATCCATGTTCCACAAATTTCTAGATGCCTTCCAGTCTCTACCAGAACATTGTTAAGAGTTTGCACTACTCCCAACATGTCAGCAAAGAGGTTTCATTCTAGATAAGTAGCACTGGAATGTTGTACAGTGCCATAAGCCACTTACCCATCACATGCATATTAGTAGTATACTGTTCATTAATGCAATCATTCAAATAAGCACAATACATCTCCTAAGTCTAGGAACATAAGCATAATATTATTAAACAAACAAAATAGGCAAGAAATGATAATTGAAATACTTATCTTTGTTTGTTTGTTTGGGTGGACTCCCTCTGAGTCTTTGCTTCCTGGTAGGAGCTGCTGAAGTAGCTTCTTCTACATCTTTCTGTTGTGGAATGTAGGAAGATGGTCAACTCCCTCTGAAGATCTGCATCCTTGCAGGAGCTGCTGGAGTGTGCTCCCTTTTGATATTTGCTTCCTGGATTACCTGTCCTTATATTCATCTTTGTTGACATCAATATTCTTGAACCCAGAAAAGACCTCTTTTGGTGTCTTGTTGTCCAATATCTTGTGGGGAGTTTTGTTCTGCACATATACAACTGTTCTAACTGCTTCTGCCCATAGATGCATAGGTAGATCCTAGTCATGCAGCATTGTCCTTGCTGCTTCCATGACTGTTCTGTTCTTCCTTTCTGCAACTCCATTCTGTTGAGGATTATAAGGAGCAGTCAACTCCCTCTTAATCCCTGAATCACTGCAAAGCTTCTTGAAGTCATTTGAGGTGCATTCTCCACCATTGTCAGATCTAAATGTCTTGATTTTCTTGTCAGTTTGATTCTCCATCAAGGTTTTGAATTCCTTGAATTTATCAATCACCTCATCTTTTCCCTTCAAGAAGTATACCCAAGTCTTCCTGGAGAAGTCATCGATAAATGATACATAGTAAACATACCCACTCAGGGAGCTGGATGACATAGGGCCACATACATCTGAGTGGATGATTTCCAGGATGTCTTTTGCTTTGCTTTCATTGCTTGGGAAAGTCTTCTATGCCAAAGTTCACTTGGCTCCATGGATTCATGTACCATGGCATGTTCAGGTTGTCCCTTCAATTTATACAAGCCTCCCTCTTGCTCTCCAATCACTACTGCATCATCTATGGTCTTTCCCTTTGGCCACATTAGGACTTGGCCATCCACAAATGCAACCCTCATACCTTTTGCATCCAATGCAGAGATGGAGAGTTAGTTCTTCTTGAGCCCAGGTACATAAAGTACTTCTTTCATCTTCAATGATTTTCCAGAATCTAGGTTGTAGGAGGCGTCACCACTTCCTTTGATTGGGTATTGATAATCATCCCCAAGTTTCACCTTATGGGGTGATTCATGTTCAGATAGGTTCACAAAGGATTCTTTAAACCCAGTCATGTGTTTGGAAGCCCCACTATCAATCAACCAATCATTACATCCATGGGAGATGGTACCTGTAAGAGAATAAATTAGAACATATTCTTCTTCACTTGATGAGTCATCATCACTACTACTTTCTTCCCTAGCCTTCTTCTTTGGAGGTTCATCATCTTTGGCAGCATGAGCATGAAACCTTCTTTTGCTGCCTTTCTTCTTCTTACTGGAGTTGTTGTTATTATCCCTTTTGTTCTTGGGACAATCTGAAGCAAAGTGACCCTTCTCATTGCATGTGAAGCATCTTAGGTCCTTCTTACTCTTTTGATGGAATCTTTTGTGGTGAGAGTGATCCTTCTTGGTTTTGCTTCTCTTGGTGTGGGCTACAAGAGCTTGATATTCTCCTCCCATCTTTTCCTCACGAGCTATGAGTCTAGCTTCTTCTTGAGAGCATTCTTCCCTCAACCTGTTGAAGGAGATCAATTTCTTCCTTGCACAAATTCCTTGAATAAAGGAATCCCATGACCCGGGTAGGCCATTTAGAGTGGTCATCACCACTTCACCATTCTCCACCATTTCATCTACTGCTTCTAATTGTTCCTTGATCTGGGAGACCCTTGAAAAGTAAGATTGAATGGTTTCTCCATTCTGAAACTTCACTGCTTTCAATTGGTTCCGTAGGGTCATCTTCCGATTTATGTTCTTTCATTCAAATAGCTTGGTCAAGGATTCAAACATCTCTTTGGGTGTCTTAAGAGAAGACACATGAGGTATGAGATGGTCTTTGATAGAATCAACAATGATTCTCTTTGCCTTGACCAAGTTCTTCTTGTGCAATTCCTTGGCTTCTTCATCATCTGGGATAGGGATGTCTTCTTTCACATATGAGTCCAACTCATTCTCTTCCAGGATTAACCCAATCCTATACTTCCAGGCTCGGAAGTTTTCAGCCCCTTCAAGCTTATCCTCAAGCTTAGTGTGGAGAGACATCTTTAAGAGTACTTCAAATGGAAATATAAAAGATTTAGGACTTACCACTTGAAGCGCTGAAAACTGGATCTGGTCCCGGATTAGGGTTTGTCAGAGAAACCCTAAAAATTCAAAATGTGAATTTCAAAATTCCGAAAGGATAGAAAGATGCGCCTTGGAGAGCTGATCAGCCTAGTACATTCAGAATTTGAGATCAGCAAAGTCTTGCCCTTCAAAATTGCCTTTTTGTCCTCCCGGGTTCACTGGGGAGAGCCCTGAATTAGGGTTTGAGTTTCCTGGAGATCTACCCAGCCAAAAATCTCAATCCAAATCTCTAACCTTCGATTTTTGCAAGGAGCTTCCAGCTGTGCCTTCAGTTTCCAGAAATTCCTATTTTTGTGGAAACCCTATTTTTTAGGGCCAAATCTGAAAATGATCGGAACTGAATTCTGATTGGACAGATAGATGCGCCTTGATGAGTAGATACAATCTACTATACTGAATTTCAAAAATTTGTGGAGAGAAACCCAATAAACAAGGAATACAAGCTTCCGTCACTGCAAAATGTCTTCTTCTCAGTTAAGCTCTGATACCATGTTAAATTTTTAGTATTAAATCACAATACTATAGGATCTTTGCTGAGAGAATAACATCTACAGTATATCAATGCATGACAATCATAATATGACAAGCATCACAAGCATCACAAGAATCAAAAGCATAGAGACAAGAGACACAGAGTTTCCGTGGGGAAAACCCTAAGGTGAAAAACCCCACAACTTCCTCAGAGATAGAGAGAGCAATGGCTCAACCAAAATACAACCAAATAACACTGAGATAGTCTCCTAGAAAATGATCCTCCTCCTCCTCACTAGTGCGCCACTTTTCAGAGAGAGAGATAGTTACTTTTTCGAGTGAGTAAAATAGAGATCTCCTATCTCTATTTATACTCACCTTTTTGCCCAGTGACTTACTGGGGCCGACTTGTCTACTTAGATACACCCACATTATATTATATATTAATCAAGGCCGACCCCATAAGGTGGTCTAATAACCCATCGGCAAGTACACACACTTGCGACACTTGTCAATCCACATGACGACACTTCCTTATAGAGGAATAGCACATCTCTTATAAGGGTACAATAAATATATATATAATATACTGATGAAATACATTCCGATGAATATCCGGTAATAACCGGTAATTCCCATGAAGGACCTAACATATGTTACGTCTTTTGGTACTGGCCAATCCTCGATTTCCCGGATCTTTTCAGGATCGATTGAAATCCCTTCCTTGGTGACTACATGACCTAAATACTGGATTTCATCTTTGAAGAAGTCACACTTACTGAACTTCGCAAAGAGCTGCTGCTCTCGTAGTTCTTGTAAGACTATCCGTAAATGTTCTTTATGCTCCTCTTCATTCTTAGAATAAATTAAAATGTCATCGATGAATACAACAACAAATTTATCTAAGTATTTATGCATTATGTTATTCATTAGGCACATAAAGACGGCTCGGGCATTAGTAAGCCCGAATGGCATTACGACAAATTCGTAATGTCCATACCTCGTTCTGAAAGTTGTCTTAAATATGTCCTCTTCTTTAATCCTCACCTGATGATAACCCGATCTCAGGTCTATCTTAGAGAACACCGTAGCTCCATGTAGCTGATCAAACAGATCATCTATGTGAGGCAACGGATATCTATTTTTAATTGTCATCTTGTTCAGTTGACGGTAATCTATGCAAAGTCGCATAGTTCCGTCCTTCTTTTTAACAAAAATTCCTGGTGCTCCCCAAGGGGACACACTGGGTCGAATGTAATTCTTATCTATTAACTCCTTTAACTGAGTTTTTAATTCATTAAGCTCCAAAATATTCATACGATACGGAGCTTTGGAACTGGGTACAGCACCTGGTACTAGTTCAATTGTGAAATCCAGTTCTCTCTTGGGAGGTAATCCTGGAATTTCCTCCAGAAAAACATCCGTAAATTCATTTACTACAGGAAGATCCTCAACTTTTATTTTGCTTAAATCAGATTTAGTTGCCTCATCTGTAATAGTTACAGCATAGGCTGTGCATCCTTTTCTGACTGCCCTTTTAAGTTGTAAAGCAGAAATCTTCCTGATTACTGTTTTCCTAGGAATACCCCTAACAGTTACAGGCTGTTCATTATTGTTTACACACGTAAAAGTTTTATCAAAACATTTTAAAACTACCTTATTCTATTCTAACCAGTCCATACCAATAAGTATGTCATACGAACCAAGTGGCAGAATATTTAACTTAACAGTAGTTTTGAAATCATTCATGTCTAGGGCACATTCCTTAACATAACAGTTCACCTTCCTTTTTTCCCCAGTGGCTAGTTGTACTGACCAAGAGTTATCAAACCTTTCAACCATCAAATTACATTTTTCTACTATCTGGGGTGAAATATAACTAAGACTATCACCTGGATCTATTAAAATAGTTACAGGGATTTTGTTAATCATACCTCCTACTTCCACCATTGAAGTTTGATAGTCAGCTTGGCGGTTCTCCAATGCTGCTTTGATTCGGGGCATAGTTCCTGCAAAGTCTCCAATAGTCATTTCATCTTGTATAGTATGAATATTGCTGTTTGGTTTTTTTCTATTTGGGCAAACTGAAGCATAGTGTGGGCCATTGCACTCCCAACACTTAACAGGTTCTTTTCATTCAAAATTCTTAGTGTAGTTTCCATGATTGTTAGAAGCCTCCTTGCTGCCCTTGAAATTGTTGGAATGATTAGCAGCTCCATTTTTGTTTCCCTGGAAGCTTTTACCATTAAAATGGTTTCCGTTCTTGTTATTCTTGAAATTTTTCTGGGGTACTAACTCCTTTTTCCTGTACTCCAGCTGATTACTGTTCCTTGTAGCCTTCCAGTTGGCTATTCCTTCTTTCTTTTTATTCTATTCAAAACAGAAATTAGCCTTACGCATAGCTTCTTCCATAGTTTTGGGGTTATCATATTCGATTCTGTCCTTGATATGATATGGCAGGCAGCTAAGAAACTGTTGTACCTTAGGTTTTTCTTCAACAAAATACGACACGTATCTTAACAGACTTAAGAACATGCTGTTTAAGTATTTCATAGTCATAGATCCTAGCTTTAATTCATAAAATTCCTTGGCCCTCTCTTCATAGTACTGTTCAGACAGAAATTTCTTTTTGAAGTACCTTTTAAAGGTGCTCCAATTGACTTCTTTTTCTCTGATCCCCTTGACGCTTTTCAAGTCTTGCCACCATATGTCCGCTTTTCCAGAAATATTATAGATGGCCATTCTTGCCTTCAGTTGATTTGAATAATTGTAGATCTGAAAATATTTTCTCATCCTGGATAACCAGGATTCTGCCTCCTCTCCCGTCTCAGATTCTCCATTCAAAGTTGGGGGTTTTATTTTCTTAAACTCCCCGGAAATCTCTTCGTAAGGTCTGAATTTCTTCTTCCTGTTATACAACTCATCCTCACTGCTGTCACTAGTGGTGTGATAGCTCTGTTGTTCCTTTCTTCCTTCAGATGACGAACTGCTGTCTGATTTAACTAGTTTCACCCTTTTAGACCCCTTTTGATGACTAGCTTTTTCAGATTCAGCTCTTTTGCTTCTTCCTTCTTTCTGAAATTTTTCTATCAATAATTGATTTAACTGCTCTTGAGTTTTCAGAATCCTTTCATTATCCTTCTTGACTGTTTCTATCTCAGTCTTTAAACCTTTTATGGTCTGCATCAGTTCTGAGGAGTGAGCAACTACCAGATCGATCACAGGTTCTCTAGACATCTGCCTTGTCTCAGTGTTGGGATTCCTCAGCATATTCTCCTAGCTTTTCCATACCTTCTTGTTAGATTCAGAAAAAGGAAATTTTCTGCTCTGTGTTTATGAAACATAAATACAAGTTAGTACATTTTATATATATATATAAATTTTTCTTTTCATGGTCACTAGTTTGCGAAAACTAGTTGAGTCACATCAAGGCCTAGTATTTGAACCATGCTCTCATACCATATGTCAAAACCCAAAAATTTCAAAAAATTTAAAATTTTTAAATTAGCATATAATGTTTATAAATGCACTCCTTGATCTGTTGTATTATTTAAAGTGATAATAAATGTGTCTAAATGATCTGTTATTATATTTAGATTTTTGTTATGAGTTTCTTTATTGTTGCTGATTATTTTTCTATTTTTCAACCGCAAGGGGGAATTGCCATGATGGACTGGCTTACTTAGCTTTCGAGCTAATGCAACAGATTTTTCTTCTCTTACAGATATACAGGTAATGTCGGATCGCCGCAATAATATTTAAAGCATCATAAGTCAAATTAGCTATACCAAGTCATTCAGTGAAAAGTCTAGGCATGCTAACCAGGTTTATCAAGCTTTTTAAGGTAGAATACTTTTTGCATCATGCCCAGTTCAAAATTCAGAACATGTTTTAATTTACAATTTAATTGTACAGATTGGGAGTTAAAGATATCACTATGTCTTGTCGATACCTGTTTTCTATTGTTTTAAAAAATTAAGGAGTTGCCTTGTTTGAAATCCGCTTTTTGTTTCCATAAATGATACTTGAACAAAATCTATAAGCACTTATGGAAGTAGTTCTTCATTATCATAATTGATTGAACTCGTTGTGTATTAAGGATAACACAGGTCTATTCTTTCTTAACCCAAAATTTATGAGTTGCATAACTTGATATCTACCAGTTAAAGTTCCATCATGAAGAAATAACAAGTCTTACTCATCTGTGCAATGCTATCTCAATATATAATCATCATTTATTTATGCCCTACATCTCTACAATAACTTAGAGAAATGATAGAGATATAGTATCTCTTATTCTTTCACATTAGGCTAGGGTATAAATTTTAGTGACCGGTTTGCATTTAGCATTTGATTTACCTGATAACTACCTCCTTGGAAATTTTTATAATAATTTATCATATGCTCTACATTTGAAACAGACTCCAAGTCTCCATCTTGAACATTATTGACCAAGCAAGTTTTTGTTGAATATAAATCAATATATTTAAGACATCATAATAATGTGTTGATTATTAAAAAGAATGGTGTGTGAACTATGGTTTTGCACCCCTTAAGATGAATCATGCAATTTTTCATGTTACCCTCGCTATGATTTTTATTTGGCAACAAGGTGAAATTCTTATCACAATATTTGAATGCTAATAACAAATGCATGATTTGATGGTTTGTAGGGCAAGGTGATATTATTCACTATGCAAAGTTTGATGGCCTTGTTTGAATCATGGATTATATATCAACCTATGGTGTCACGACCCTAAGGGAATATCCATGTTATCATTTTAATTGGAAATTGATTGATGAAATTCTCGTCGTAGAACTATGGAGGTTGACCCACTGCATGGGAAATATTAAAGAGGATACGTGGATGTTTCATATCCTAGTGTTCTCGATATAAAAAGTTGACTAACCCTAAACCTATCATTTCTTCCCTCGCCTTCGGGCTTGGCTGCGCTGTGGAGTCTCCTATCCAAATTTCACTGAAACAATGGTGGTAACAGCTCCCATGCTGCTACAGTTCTTCGTGCTTGTCCATTAGTATGGTTTGCGAGTGGTTGTGTTGTGCCTTTTAGCAGCTTACAGTTTTTGTGAAAAACCTAGGGTTTAATCCCTTTTGGTATCAGTTTCACCCTTGTCTCGACGTGGCCATGACTCTCAGCTTGGTTCTGTTTGAAGCTTCCATGGTGGCACATACTCCGTATTTTCAGTCAGCTTGTTTGTTTTGGTGAAAAGAGAGGGGTTCACCCTTCTGCTGCTCATGGCTATCATACTAACTACTGTGTTTGACTTCATTCCAGTCTCTGGTAAGCTACAGTATTCATCCTCGTCTTTTGAATACAAAATTTGTTTATAATTCAAACGTTAATAAATATATGTGATAAATGATAATGTTTTTCTTTCATTGCAGGCCCTAATTCCATTCGTAGTGTGGGTGACCCCGAGCTTCGACAGTTGGTTGCTTAACCGGGTAAGCCTGGTTTCACCATGGCTTTTCCTCCTTGCTGGTTGTTGAGTTGTTAGGGTTTGGTTTTGGATAGAACAACTTTGTGATGTAATTGAATACTATGGCTTCTGTCGGTGTTGTAACTATTTTAACCTCCTTTCAGTACTTAGGTTTTTTATATAGAAGATATGTATTGTAAATTTTGAAGAGAACCAGGCTTATGAGCCTATTCTGTAGGTGATGTTATGGCCTCGAGTGTTTAGGTTTTGTTACGACACTTCTTCAAAATATTTATGGGTTAACTCCCAGGGTTTTAAAAATATATATTAATATAAAGTGTTGTCTATATAATGGCTTTCTTTATGTCTGCGTTTTCCTTTAATTCGATTATATGTACAATAATAAGTAAATCTTTAGTTTTTAAAACCTTTGTGCACTGGGTTTGTGAACTCGGCTGTAGGTAGAATAAAGTCTTAGCATTGGTTTCGCTCCTACGTTTTTCCTGTGTAATCTAAGCTTTATAAAATGACTTGTTACCGTCATTCTGTATGTTGGAGCCGGTGTATGGTGTGTGTTTTAAATTTCTAAATTTTATAAAAGCTTCTATTAATAAATGGCTGCGGCCGTAGGTGAAAATCATTGTAATGAATTTCAATGTTTGGATAATACGTCTTGTTAAAAGTCTCCTGTAGGTTTCGAGTTGATGTATGTGGCTTATAATTTCAACTTCATGTTTTAAGATTATCAACACTGTGAAAACTGGACTGCGGCCGTGGTGGAATGGTGGCTTGAGATCTTAGTATTTAAATTACTGAATAAACTGAGAGGATAGGATTCCATTCTAAAATTAAAGTGGTGATTTATTTAAATGATTATTATGATATTAGGAAAAGAGGACTCTATTGATACTGTGAAATCATGTAAAGGTTATAACTAAAATATTTAAGCTCGATAATGAGCTAAATATAATGTTCTGTTATATCGTTTTATGACTCTAAGGTAAAATGGAAGTTTAAGAAAACAAAAATAAACTATTTGTTTAAGCTCGACCTCGAGCTAGATACTGTTCTGTTTTTGTTTCTTCTGCTTAAAAGTTAGTAGCTAGGTCAAAGCTCTGCCAGTGGTTGCTTGTTGTAGAAACAGGAGAGATAGGGTTTTGATCGAACTCCACGGTCACAAATTTTGTTTAGTTAAATATTCAGTTTATTATGACTAAGGCTCTGTTGAAAAAGTTAATTTAAGTGAAAGATATACTATTCTTGTTGTTTGGTTCGATGTTGAGTCAAATAGCGTTCTGCTAGTCCTTTCGTATGTTCAGAAAATAACTAGATAAACCTTTTGTTGTAATTTGGCTCATTCATTTGTGTGACAGATAATGATGGTATATTTGTTAACTAGGGTTTGTATCTTTATAAGCTATTCTAATTATAGCTACAACTTCTTCTAAAATATTATCTATGATAATATTATTACTGTAGTTTATATGGTTATAATTATTTCTGTTCCTATGATTGTTTTAACGAGTTTATATTTCCAGAAAAATATTTACTGTATAATGAAACTCTACTTATCTATTTAACTATTGTATTAAACCAGGTTTAAGAATCACAATAACATCCTATTACTTACAATACTAACAATGTATAGCAAGCATAAAGAAAAATACCTTAACCATAAGATAATAATGTTAATAGAGAATTGCTGAGACACAATAACTCTACAGAATCTATCTATTACTATTTTGATATACTATTTTACTAACTACTTACTCTTCAGACATATATAAATCAACTCATCACACATTTATTCTGAATTGACAACATAAGGAGATAAATGGCGGAACCTGTTTATGGGGACGACAACAGCAATGGGAGGCTGTTCCTCCCTACCAACTTCTGGAGAGTGCCCAGACAACACTTCTCAGGACCCCCGAGCTTGCTCTGGTCTCCCTGGTTGGAACTAGGTGCAGCAAACAATTCTCTCAGCCCAAACAGCTACAATGGAACCAAGTTACTGCAGCATTTCTCTCAAAACAACTTCCTTACTGTATAATTCACTCTTCCTCAATGGGACTCCTGAATAACATTCACCTGAATGTATTCTCCCTCCAAAACAATGTTGAACCCCCAGCTCAGTTCATTGAGTACTATTTAAAAGATTTCCTAGGTCTTTGTTGGGTTAACTGTCATTAATGAGCCACCTGCTCAGATTCCACTTTCTTGGGGAATTATGACCCCAAATATAGGGAAGTTGCCACCTGCAACTTAGGAAGTGTTTGAGGATGCTGCTACTTGTCTTTTTGCCTGTCCACCTAGTTCCATCCACCAGTTTGACCAGTAAGCTCTTTTAATAGCTCTCCCATGCTGTTGTCTCCATAATTTATTTATTAAATAATAAAATATTCTGATTTACATTCCATTTCTAGTGACTCTGCTGAGTCATCAATTCCTACTTAGCATTAAATTTAACATAATGTCTCAGGAATATAATAAAATAATTACATTATTTTTACAAAATTGGGGTATGTGACACTCTGATTTAAACATCATGGGATAATGTGCTTGTTAACCAAATTCTTAGTCAAACGAAACCTTGAATACATGTGAGCCACTTGAGAGCGCTTTTGATGCATTGAGTTTGATTGACTCATAGGAACCCTTTCGACAACTGCCCTATCCTTTGAACACTTGCACAGTTTCCCTGGCAGTGTGGGGTTTGAACTACGATTTATATATATATTTTTTACTTTATGGGACTTATCCCACATTCATCGAGTAGAGGAAACTTTTATTCTTTAAATATACAACTGCTTACATTGTTTATTCAATGAAATGAGCCCAAGGCTCTCCTTGGAAGCTTGGTACTTGTGCATTGGGCTTGTAACTTCTTGCTTGACTTTGTTATAAATGTTGATGTGGTAGGGGTTTGTTTGACACTTGAAATGGCTCTCGGTGCTGAGCTTCATACTTGGAGATTGGGCTTGGCCCAATATTTTTTATAAAAATAATCCTTAAGCCCTGTAATAAACTCAAGAATGCAAAATTAGCTCTAAAAGCCAAAATTTGACTTTAAAACTATTTTTAGCCCCAATTGCGAAAAACCTTCTTTCTTTTATCCATAGTTGCAATTTTTGCCAAAAATTATCCTCTGCTAACAAATGGCCCCAACCGCGGATGCTATCCTCCTTGCGAGGTAGCAAAGAAACCCATAGACCGAGTGCTTGATCCATGGCTGATCCTGACATGAAAACTGCAACCTATAACCCTTCATCTGAAACTAAATGCAAACTGAAAACTTAGGTTGAACCAAACACTAAAAATTTGAGTCAAAACTTGAAACTAAAAACTGAATCTATACTAAAACCAAACTGAAAATATTTCCAAAGGAAATTCTTGCCATGTCAACCTTATTTCAGATGCATACCTACTTTGAGCTAATCCATAAACTTTGATTATGTGAAATAAAAAAGCCAATGAAACCATCCAAGCATTTTGTCTGCTTGTTTCATTCCTTCAACATTCTTCTTCAAAAGAAAAATAACCGATCTGCTTAATTTTTCAAAGAACTTGGAAACGAATTTAACAAAATCTGAAATTTTAAACCCAATTACTGTTTCCAATCATGCTGCAAATGGATCTTGGAAGGAAAAGATGTTGTCCCCATAACACTACACAAAACTATCATCATGAATCTGCTTCTCAACCACAACCTCTCTTGCATTAAAACCCAATAGATAGCTACCACATGGAGGCTGAAAATATGCACTATAGTGATGTGATGAAAAATCTATTGGAAAAGAATACATTGTTGAATCTATCATTAGTTGATTGGTATCTCTGTTTTCAATTGTATAATCATGACATGCATGCTGAATGCTTTCTTGTGATTGCTGAAAACTATTGTCTCTCAATGAAGAGCATGCAGCTAACTGTTATGGGGAAACAATCTCATAATCACCATTGTACTCATCATATCTAGGTCCACCCAATGATTCAAAAATGTCATCAATCAGAAAAATACTCGGAAAATCAACTTGTTCTTGAATAAAATGACTTGAAGAGTTTCTTTCATGACAATCTAAAGGTGAATACAAGAAATAATCATTTTTGATCTTCTCATAAGATGGATCTAGAATTGGATCAGTCTCTTCTTGTTTAACTAGTGGAACACAATTCTGTGAAAAATCATGAGCATTGAAAATTTCAAGAAAATGCATCATATTTTCAACTCTCTATTAAAATTTTAGACCTACTACCTTTTGCTCATGTTCACTGTCACATTCTTCATGGTCCAACTGCTCTCTTTGAAACTGTTTCTCAAACTTCACATAGACTTGAAGATTGTATTCAACCTCCTGGGCATCATTAAACATATGCTGTAAGGTGGAAGACCTTCTCTCCAAGAGAAGATAAGAGAGATCTGGATGGAAGGCTTGGGCATACTGCAACTTGGCAAGACATTCAGGTGGTTGAATCTCTTCAGGCATCTTATAATAGAGACTACCAAATCTCTTATTGAAACTTGAAACAGTTTCATCTTGCATTATCTTCATGGTATAAAAATCTGAAAGGAATTGATCCCAAGATTTTCTTCTACCCTAAAATATCAGAAAAGCATGACTTAAATCACTCCATGAGCTAATACACTCAGGAAACAAATTCCTAAACCACTACTTGACCTCTCCTCATAAAGATTAGGCAAAATTTCTCATGAGAACATCATCATGTTCAATTTCGAAAAGGTCTACAAAATGCTCAAAAGAATGGAAATGTTTTTGAGCTATAACACTGCCATCTTCCCCATAAAAAATAGGGATGTATTTATGGTATTTTGGAGGATATTCATGAAGAACAAGGGGCAGCTTTGAAGGACTATATCTCTGCTGAGATCTAGAAGGTAAAAGAGTATGTACAGGAGGAATATCATCAGCCTTAATCTCACGGGGTTTTCAAGACTGATTATGGATCTTACATGATTCAAAAAAAGGAATCACATCAGCTCTAGCAATGAAAGAAGAAGGTATATCTACAAGATCTAATGAAGGATGTACAAAGGAATTCCTCTCATGACTTAAGAATTTTCACCAAAACATAAACTTATTGATATGTACACATAAAGATAAAAAGAAGTTAATGCAAAATAACAAGATCTCTTTGAATAAATTTTTACTTTGATACTTGGACCTTAGTTCTTCCATGTTTCTGTCAACTAAGCTCGTTCTCCGGTGGAGAATGCAAATTGGATTGAACCATGAGTGGAGTCGCCAAGTGAATGATACACAGCCTTCTTGATGCCTGAATGTTGTCCGCCATTAGTAATCAGATATGAAACTTTGTCGTTCTTGTTAGTTTTTCATCATTTAATTCAATATATCTAGGATCTTAACTGAAAGAACAACATGTACAACATATCAAGCATAAGAGACAAGAGACAAGAGACACAAAACATTTCACCAGAGAAAACTAAGAAGGTGAAAAACCCTGCAACTTCCTCAAAGATATAATAAGCATCAATACAAGGATCACCATGATCAAACCCAAGAGATAGATATCTTCAGCAGCATGCTTCTCCTCCACTTGTGCACACTCCTCCTCTCTCTCAGTAATGTGAATTTAGTGAATGAGAGAATGTGTCGAATGAGAGAGTCACACTCTCTATTTATACTTTTACTTTCACTTGACCTTTACTCAACTAGGTCGGCCCCAACTAAACAACTTAACATAAACTAACTCTGGTCCAACCCCACTAGGGTGGTCTAATAACCCTTTGACCCACACAACTCATACTGGGCCCACCCCAGCAAGGTGGTCTAATAACCCATCAAATATAAGTTCTGACACTTACAATAATACTTGCGACACTTGTAAATACAAATGAAAACACTTCCAATCGGAGGAATAATACATCTCTGTTGGGGATACAATAAAGTACAAAGGTAATACATAGAAGAATATATTCCGAAGTTACAAATACATCAACACTCCCTCTTAAATAGGAAGGTATTCTCTAAACATAGGTCATCAATACATATTAACTCAAGTCTTCAATTCTGGAGTTGGATCATCATCACTGGATCACGGAGCATCATCATCATCACTGTTGCCGTACTCGACATCTCGATCACTGGGATATCTCTGAATTCTTCTCGTCATAGGAAATTCTACAGAGCCAACCCTTTTTCATGCTGGATGTAGACCTAGCCTCCTACTGGACATACTGTGGAATCCTCAAAACTTATTACGTGCATCACAAAACCTCAAAAGAGCATCCCAGGACTGATTACAAGCTTATTGCTCAACCTATAGAATATTCCAAGGAAATATTATATGTGACCACCACAAAACCTCGAAAGAGCATCCCAGCACTGATTACAAGCATATTTCTCAACCTATCGGATCTCCTAGAGAAATATTACATGTGGTCACCACAAAACCTCAAAAGAGCATCCCATGACTGATTACGAGCGTACTGCTCAACCGATTGGATCCAAGGCAGTATTACATGTAGTCATGGAACAACCTCGAAAGAGCATCCCAGGACTGATTACGAGCATACCGCTCAACCTATCGGATCTCCCAGGGAAATATTATATGCCATAGGACAAAACCTAGAAAGAACATCCCAGGACTGATTACGAGCATTATTCTCAACCTATTGGATCTCCCAGGTAAATATTATATGTCCTCCCAAAGAAAAACCTCGAAAGAGTATTTGCAAATCTCCCAGGGAAAGATTATATGATTATCTACAAAACCTGTCCACAGCCATGGATTATCATCCTGATACTCATGATCATAATTATCATATTCATACCGTACATCGTCCTGATGCACATCATCACATGATCAACCTGATCATCATCATAGCATCATCCTAATGCATATCATCTAGAGCATCGTCCTGATAATCATCATCACCATATAATCAAACTGATCAATACAAAGCATCCACCTAATACATATCCTCATATATGATCATCCTGATCGTCATACATAACAGTAATTGGAGCATCGTCATGATGCTCATCACACAATGCTTACATCCACAACCATGGGAAGGATCCTCCTATCAACATGCTTGGAATGGATCCTACAAGTGTGTCCCATCACTTCTTCCTCAAAGTATCTTCAATCTGAAGAACACCAAGCTTCTCTCTGAAGTACTCAAACTTCACTCTCGCTAGTGGTTTCTTCAACACATCTGCAACCTGCTCATCCATCGCAACATACAGAAGCTTAATTGCTCCTCTCTGCACCATATCCCTGATATAGTGATATTTGATCTCGATGTGCTTCTACTTGTCATGGAACACCGGGTTCTCTGACAACTTCACATAACTCTAGTTGTCACAATAGGTACAGGTGGAATCCAACGAGAGATCAAATAAATCAGACAGTAGCTTCCTAAGCCATACTACCTCACAACTGGCCGAACAAGCCGCAACATACTCTGCTTTGGTTGTACTTAGTGCTACGCAGGACTTCTTTCTGCTAAACCAACAGATCACACCTGATCCCATACTGAAGCAACACCCCAAAGTGCTCTTCCTATCTGCAGCACTTCTAGCCCAATCTAAATCAACATAACTGTCCAGGTTAAACTTTTGATTCGTATCATACTTGAGCCCATAATCAATTGTACCCTTCAGGTACCTCAGAATATGCTTTACAGCAACCAGGTGAACACCTCTCAGATCCGTCAGGAACTCGCTCAATGTGTTCACCACAAAGCAAATATCTGGTATCGTGTTTGTCAGGTACATCAAGGACCCAATCATCTGACGATACACCGTGACATCAACCGGCTCAGATGAAACATCACACAATAGCTTTAGGTTCAATGCCATAGGTGTGGCCATGGCTTTGCAGTCCATCATCCCAAACCGCTTCAAGATCTCTACTACATACTTCCCTTGTCCAAGGAAGATTCCATATGCACTCTGCCACACCTCCATACCTAGAAAGTAATGCATCATACCCAAGTCCTTCAACTTGAACTCGGCATCAAGCTTCCTCTTCGTGTCGGAAATCAATCTATAATCACCTGTCACAAACAGGTCATCCACATACAATAATAGTATCACTGGATTTCCTTCCTCAACCTTGTAGTAAGGTTTGGAATCCGCCTTACTCTTGGCAAAGCCCAAACTGGATAGAAATTTGTCTATCCTCCCATACCAAGTCCTAGGAGCTTTCTTCAAGACATACAAGGCTTTCTTCAACCCGCACACATATGAATCCCTGTCATGTGTCTCAATACCGAGTGGCTGCTCCACATACTCTTCCTCTTTGACTACACCATATCCATATATTTTATCTTCCACTCCATCATTGCAGCCAGATCAAGTACTATTCTGATTGAAGTGTATCTAGCTACAGGAGCAAAAGTCTCTTCATAATCTATTCCCTCTTTCTGGGAGAAGCCACGAGCCACAAACCTCACCTTGTATTTCTCTATGCTACCATCTCCAGCATGCTTGATCTTATAGATCCACTTGGAATTCACAATGGACTTCCCTTCTATTCTTGTTACCATATCCCAAACATCATTCTTCATGATCGACTGGTATTCCTCGATCATGGCATTCTTCCATTATTGCATCCCGGATCCTGGGAACTTTAGATTCTTCAATATCTTCAATAGATAATTTTCTTGAACTTCGTTGCTGGAACAAATGTTGTAGTCCTTCTTTTGTAGGTGATGATACACGGTCTTTCCTACAAGACAAGTGCAATTGCATGATTAGAAACACCTTATATATTTCAAAACAAATTCTTACTCATAAAGGCATATGTCATACAATCATGCAATTATCTTATCCAATGCTTCAATGCAGCATTTATCCATATCCTGTAACTTTCTAGATGTCTTCCATCTCTACCAGAACATTGTTAAGAGTGTGCACAACTCCCAACATGTCAGCAAAGAGGTTTCATTCTAGATAAGTAGCAATGGAATGTTGTATAGTACCATAGGCCACTTACCCATTACTTGCATATTAATAGTATCTTGTTCATTAATGCAAATTTTCTAATATGCATAATATACATCCTAAATATAGGAATATAAGTATGTACATGAATGAACAACATCATTTAAGTAATCATACAGATAATAAATGACAATTCAAATACTTATCTTTGTTTAGTTGTAGGGTGGACTCCCTCTCAATCTTTGCTTCCTTGTAGGAACTAGTGGAGTGTGCTCCCTCTTGATCTTTGTTTCCTGGATTATCTATCCTTGAACTTATATCCATACTGGACCACTATGCATGCTTAAGTGTGCACTAGTGTCATCATTGTGTCATCCTCAATACCTCATACATAATCAAACATCCATTAGTATAATTTCAATACTATCAAAACATTATGATTCTAAATAATATTAAATATGTATGGTTATGATCATTTCATACATAGGTAATAAGCATTAGTATTCAAGGTTTCAGGGAAGACTTCTTTTACTCATGCATATTCTTATTTGACCATAGGAATCTTCTAGTTAGTCATATCATCAATCAAAGTAAGAAACATAATATGCATAAACCCTCGATTACTTAAACTTATAACTTCAAGAATAATCATCCAAAAGTATAAGATCCTAACACAAGGTAGGATTCTAACTTGATATAGGAAAAACATATCTGATTATCATGTTTGCTAGTTATGTCTAACATACCCAAACAATGTCTTCTTGTTCTCTTCAATGACCTGTCCTAGTAACCTACATAACTCATAAGTTAACCATTGTAGAACCAAAATATACATACCTCGTAAGTAGAGATTCTATAATGTCTATGGATGAGTCTCTGTCTTCATGTCACCATGGTCATATGTTCCTGATCTAGAACTTGATTTTTCTTTCTTGGTGTACCTTTCATGTTAGTGGACAACATCAACCTCATACAACACCACAGTGCATTAGTACAATCATATAACCCTAATCAATGAATGTCTTCTATCATTCACATGCATTCATACTTTTACTAGGGTGATAAGACAAGTCTAAGATTAATCAATATTGTACTAAACTCAATAATATGAAGACAAACATATCATATTCTTAATCATGAACATATTTGAACACATACATGTATCTCCTCAAGTCATACCTGTCGAGATTTCTTGTAGTCTTCTTATGTAAGGCCTTAGCCTCATCTCCCTCTAGAACTGGAATTTCTTCACTTATGCAGGTGTCCAATTCATTCTCTTATAGGATTAACCCAATCCACTTTGATTTGCTAATATTGGATCTGGAGCTGGATTAGGGTTTGTCTGAGAAACCCTAAAAATTAAAATTTTGAATTTCAAACTTTTGAATGGATGAAAAGATGTGCCTTGTTGAGCTGATCAAGCTGGTATACTTCAAATTTGAAAACTGCAAAATTTGACACGTCAAAATTGCCTTTGAAACTTCCATATCTTCTGTACAGGATCCCGAACTAGGGTTTGATAAAGCCCAGTCTTCTTCCCATCCAAAAGGTTCGATCTTGTGTTCTAAACTTTGATTTTTCTAAGGAGCTTCCATCCGTGGTCACAAATTTAAAAAATTCCAACTTTTGCAGAAGCCCTAACTTTCCACCTCTTCAATCAAAATACTGAACTAGGGTTTGATCAATCCCGGACTTCTTCCAAACCAAAAAATTTGATCTTGGTCTATAAATTTTTATTTTTATGAGGATCATTAAACCGTGGTCTCTGATTCCAAAAATTCCAACTTTCTCCGAATCCCTAAATTCCCGCAGTAGTGACAAGCCAAGAATAAAGGTGCTCATAATTCAATTCTATTTTACATAAAAATGTGCCTTATTGTTTCTGGTGTAACTCAAAAATTTTGGATCCACAATGTCTGAAACATTGTCTTTTGGTATCCTGACCTGTCTTCTTTCCAAAACCATAGTTTTGACCTCAAATGGATTCTCTGAGAGAGAGATATTCCAAATGTCGCAACATGACCTGTTTATGGGATGAATGTTAAAATTCAATATGCTAAGACAGAAAATAGCAGCATTACATTCCATTTCACAATAATAGCATATACAGGATCACTGAAGAAACAACAAGCACAGCATAAACACAAGAGACAGAGATTCATCCTGGGAAACCCTCATGGGGTAGAAAACCCAGCAAAGCTTCCTCAATATAGATGACCAGCAATATACAAAGATGAAACCCTGAGACATGATCTCCTCCTCCACAATAGCAGACCTCTCCTCCACAAGTGCGCTATCCTCAAGTGTGTGAGTGTATCAAATGAGGAACACACCTCCTCTATTTATACACTACTCTGATATGTATTTTACACAAGTACATGTAGGCTCATATTTAACCATTAGGTTAAATACCCCATTATAACTGACTGGGCCGACCCCCACATGGTGGGTCTAATAACCCTAGTTACCACACCCAACTCGGAGGAATAAACATCTCCGGATTTATAGCATAATCACATCGGAGGTATGGAACATCTCCGAAATAAATAATATACAAATATAATATTCTTTGAAGTTACAATATTTCAACACTCCCCCTTAACGAGAAGGATATTATAACAGTATCTGCACGAGCAAGGAGTCATCAACATCATACACGATACATCTATAAATCATTGGAAGCTTTCTCAACATCATCAATAACTCAAGCAGTTACTGGAACATCTTCAATACTGGAACATCAACATCTTCAGTACTGAGTCTGTATCTTCTGCAGCACTCGAACAACTACAACAACATCAACATCTGGATCCTCACGATCATCAGTATCGTCATCTCACGATCATCAGCATCGTCATCACACGATCATCAACATCGTCATCACACGATCATCAGCATCGTCATCTCACGATCATCAGCATCGTCATCACACGATCATCAGCATCGTCATCTCACGATCATCAGCATCGTCATCACGCGATCATCAGCATCGTCATCACACGATCATCAGCATCGTCATCTCACGATCATCAGCATCGTCATCACACGATCATCAGCATCGTCATCACACAATCATCAGTATCGTCATCACACGATCGTCAGCATCGTCATCAACACAGGTATCCATAACAATACAAGTATCCACATCATTAGTACAAGTATTCATGCCAATACAAGTATACATATCATCAATACAAGTATCCATACTGATACAAGTAATCATGTCATCAATACATGTATCCTACCGATACAAGTAACCACATCATCAATACAAGTATCCCTACCGATACAAGTAACCACGTCATCAATACTAGTATCCTACCGATACAAGTAACCACATCATCAATACAAGTATCCTACCGATACAAGTAACCACATCATCAATACAAGTATCCTACCGATACAAGTAACCACATCATCAATACAAGTATCCTACCGATACAAGTAACCACATCATCAATACAAGTATCCTACCGATACAAGTAACCACATCAAAAATCACTTTCTCGGAGACCATACGTCTACGGATCAATTCAGGGACCGAAGTCCGGGGATGATACAATCCCCACTTCTCGGAGACCATACGTCTACGGATCAATTCAGGGACTGCAGTCCGGGGATGATACAATCCCCACTTCTCGGAGACCTCACGTCTATGGATCAATTCAGGGATCTAAGTCTGGGGATGATACAATCCCCACTTCTCGGAGACCTCACGTCTACGGATCAATTCAGGGACCTAAGTCCGGGGATGATACAATCCCCACTTCTCGGAGACCTCACGTCTACGGATCAATTCAGGGACCTAAGTCCAGGGATGATACAATCCCCACTTCTCGGAGACCTCACGTCTACGGATCAATTCAGGGACCTAAGTCCGGGGATGATACAATCCCCACTTCTCGGAGACCTCACGTCTACGGATCAATTCAGGGACCTAAGTCCGAGGATGATACAATCCCCACTTCTCGGAGACCTCACATCTACGGATCAATTCAGGGACCTAAGTCCGGGGATGATACAATCCCCACTTCTCGGAGACCTCACATCTACGGATCAATTCAGGGACCTAAGTCCGGGGATGATACAATCCCCACTTTTCGGAGACCATACGTCTACGGCTCTCTTTAGGACTGAAAGTCCAGGGATGATCCAATCCCCTCAACTGTCCACTAAGGACTTCATTCTCGGAGACCTCACGTCTATGGCTCTCTTTAGGACTGAAAGTCCAGGGATGATCCAATCCCCTCAACTGTCCACTAAGGAATTCGTTCTCGGAGATCTCACGTCTACGGCTCTCTTTAGGACTGAAAGTCCAGGGATGATCCAATCCCCTCAACTGTCCACTAAGGACTTCATTCTCGGAGACCTCACGTCTACGGCTCTCTTTAGGACTGAAAGTCCAGGGATGATCCAATCCCCTCAACTGTCCACTAAGGACTTCATTCTCGGAGACCTCATGTCTACGGCTCTCTTTAGGAATGAAAGTCCAGGGATGATCCAATCCCCTCAACTGTCCACTAAGGACTTCATTCTCGGAGACCTCACGTCTACGGCTCTCTTTAGGACTGAAAGTCCAGGGATGATCCAATCCCCTCAACTGTCCACTAAGGACTTCATTCTCGGAGACCATACGTCTACGGCTCACTTTAGAACATGTGTTCAAGGATGATACAATCCCCACATGTATTCTCATCAATACAAGTACAAGTATCCTCAACCATACATGTACATTAATCAATACATGTGTCATCAAAAGTATGTATTCTTACCAATACATCTTATCATCAAAAGCATGTATTCTCACCAATACATCTATCATCAAAAGCATGTATTCTTACTAATACATATAACATCAAAAGCATGTATAAGTAAAACTAAGTATTCTAAGTATACGAGTCCTAAATCTAAATATTTCTAAGTATCTAGGTGTAGAGAACAGGTTACCTCATCATCGACCTTGTTGTTCGATGAGACAATCTCATCATCAGTGACTATACTACTCCCCCTTTCGAGGAGGGTCCTTTTGAGCTACACCAAGCTTGTCTCGAAAGTATTCAAATTTCACTCGAGACAGAGGCTTGGTTAGTATGTTGGTAACTTCTTCACTCGAGGTAGAGGTTTGGTTAGTACATCGGTAACCTGTTACGAATTCAAACTTTATAGTTCCTTTCTGTGTCATATCTTGTTAGATCCCTATGATCTTTGACTTATCATGGAACACTGGATTCTATGTCATCTTGATACAACTCTATTTGTCACATAGGATCACAGTTGGTTCTATCTCTAAGTCAAACAATCCTGAAGCCAAACGTCTTCACAACTAGCAGAGCAAACAACCATATATTCTGCTTGTGCTGAGAGCCACACTAGACTGCTTCCAGCTAAACCACGAGATCATGGCTAATCCTAGACAATAACATCCTCTTGATGTGTTCTTCTTGTTTGATACACTTTCTGCCCAATCACCATCTGAGTAGCCATCTGAAGTCATGATCTCCAAGATAGCACAGATCAAAGTCTATCGTATCCTTTAGGTGCCTCATCACATGCTTTGCAACTATCAGGTGAAAACATCTAGTTTCCACTAGATACTGACTCAAGGTATTCACAACAAAGCATATATCTAATCTAGTATATGTTAGAAACATCAATGACCCAATAATTTGACTGTACAGAGTTATATCCACTAACTCTGATGAGTTATCCCCTAACAGCTTCAAGTTGGAATCCATAAGAGTGGCCATTCCAACACCTCAAGTCATATTTCTCATCATACTTTCCCTGGTTGAGAAATATTCCTTCTGAGCCTTGCCATACTTCCAGACCTAGGAAGTAAAGCGTCAATTTGAGATCTTTCATTTTCATTTCTGCATTGAATGATATTCTGCATATCTATCTGTGCCATCTCTCATTAGATGGGTCTACTAATATGAGCCTTAATATCATTCGAACTCTGTGGTGAGTTCCTTCTTGCATCCATGTCATTTGTGTATAGAAATCATATTCAACCTTGTAGCAAAGGTTGATATCCACATCACCCATGGTGATCATTAAGCTTATCAATTTATTATCGATCCTAGGTACCTATACAGAACCTGATTCACACTTCTTCTTTAATTACACCATACTTGGAGCAAACATCTTGTCGTGATTCTCTTCCCCTTTCTAAGAGAATCTTCTAGCCATGAGCCTTCTATATTTTGTTTGATTTGTAAATCTTCTTGTTTGAACATCCACCACTTGTACGGTGTCCATCATTCTTCATGACCTTTCCTACAAATCAAAATTAAGTACATGATTAGTAATACTTCATAATCATCAAATCATATTGACATGATAACCTATTATGCATACAGATATCATTTACATAGTGATGCAACTATTTTGACCAATACTTTGGCACAACACTTTCCCATATCCTGTATGCATACAGTGGCTATCTAGATGCCTTCCATCTCTACCAGAACATACTATCGAGAGTGTGCACAACTCTCAGCATGTCAGCAAAGAGGTTTCATTCTAGACAAGCAACAATGGAATGTTTGTCCAACTTACCAATCATATGCATATTAGTAGTATACTGTTCAATGTTCTATGAATATTTACACTCAGCATGATATATTATAGGAATACAAATATGCATACAACCTATTACAGGCAATATCATTACTATTTCAAATAACAACTCAAATACTTATCTTTTATGTTTGTGTGGCTGCCTCCCGCTTGATCTTCTGTATGTCTTTTGAACTTCTATTCATTCTGTACCACTGTGCATGCTCAAGAGTCATCCTCATGATTTCATACACAAACATACACTCATTAGTATATTCTAAATGCTATCAAAACATTATAGTACTAAATAATCTTGAAAATGTATAGTTATGATTATAGTTAATAAACATTAGTATTCAAGATTTCAGGGAAGTCTTCTTTTACTCATGCATATCATCAATCAAGATAAAATATATAATATGCATAATCCCTTGATTACTAACTTTATGAATAAGCATAACCAATCATTCCAAGTATACTTATATAAGGGATCCTAACACAAGGTAAGATTCATGGGAAACATACCTGGATTAGTATACCTACTTGGTTATGTACAACATACCTAAACAATCTCTTCAATGATTTAGAGATCCTGAGCTAGAACCTGCATGTCTCATAGGTTAAGCATAATATAACAAAGTCATACATACCTCGTAAGTAGAACAAAGATTATGGATGAGTCTTTGTCTTCATGTTTTCATGGTCATGGAGCCTGATTTGTCTTTTGTGATGTACCTGTATCTTGTTAGTAGACAACATCAACCTCACACAACATCATAATGCATTAGTACAATCATAAGTGTCAACACCCTAACCAATGAATATCTTCTATCATGCATTCATAATTTTGTTAAGGTGATACAACAAATCTAAAATCAAGATTGTACTAACTGTAATAACATGAAGACAAACATACCATAAACTTAATCATGAACAAATCTCAAAACATACCTCGATGAGTCATACCTATCGAGATCGCTTGTAATCTCCTTATGTAAAGCCTTAGCCTCATCTCCCTCTGAAACAGTAACTCCTTCACTTATGCAGGTGACCAATCCATCTTCTTCTAGGATTAACCCTATCCACTTGATTTGCAAGAACTGGACCTGGAGCTGGATATGGGTTTGTCAGAGAAACCCCAAAAATTCAAACTTTGAATTTCAAACTTCCGAAAGGATAGATATATGCGCCTTGATGAGCTGATCAAACTGATATATTCAGAATTTGAAAACTGCAAAGTTTCACTCCTCAATTTTGCCTTTGAAACTTACGGATTCACTGGACGTGACCCTGAACTGGGGTTTAGTGAATCCCATTCTTCTGCCCAATCAAAATGTTTGATCCAAATCTCTAAGCTTCTATTTTTCTGAGGAGCTTCCAGCCATGGTCACAGATTTCAAAAATTCCCATTTTTACAGAAGCCCTAATTTTCCACTTTTCTGATCAAAGTCTCGAACTAGGGTTTGATCAAGCCCGGCCTTCTGCCCAACAAAAAAATCTGATCTTGGTCTCTAAATTTCTATTTTTATGAGTAGCATTTAGCCGTGGTCTCCGTTTACAAAAATTCCAACTTTCTTCAAAGCCCTAAATTCCGAAAGCCATGAATGAAGGTATTCAAAAATAATTATGTTTTGACAGAAATATGTACCTGATTGTTTCTGGTGTAACTCCAAACTTTTCAATCCACAGGGTCTGAAAAAGTTTTCTGAGATAGCCTGACCTGTTATATTTCCATCCTGACAGGTCTGACCTCAATTGGATTCTCTGAGAGAGAGTTATGTCAAATGTCGCAACGTGACCTGTTTTGGGATAAAACAGAAGAGAGAACTTGTACGGCGTGCCACGTGTCACTGTTTGAACTTCGGCCTCTTAAAAACTTTTCTGAGGTAGCTCGGCCTGTTATATTTCCATCCTAACAGGTCTGACCTCAATTGGACTCTCTGAGAGAGAGTTATGCCAAGTGTCGCAACATGACCTTTTTATGGGATAATACAGGAGGGAGAACTTGTACGGATTTCCACGTGTCACTGGTTCAACTTCGGCCTCTAAAAACGTTTTTTGAGATAGTCCAGACTGTGTACTACCTGTCACTTTTTACGAAATTGAATTTGGAGCTTCCTAGCCCAAGATATGAGCTTTTTACCAAGGTCACCTGATTTTGACTCAGATCTGGAAGAGGCAGAAACCCTATATTGTACAGATCATAAATCACAAAGTACAACGAATTAGAGGTTGTCCTTTGGACACAAGCTACCTGGAGATTTAATATTCGTCCTGTAACAATTTCAGATCCGAAAACTTCGCCAAAACGGATTTATAGCGAAAGTGCTAAGATGACTGGTTTTTGCTATGTAAAACCCTAACCTTCAAATTGTCGTAAGTAAAGCAAGTGTCTTTAGTGCCATACCTTGTCTTCCTTCAGGTTAGCTTTGATACCATGTTAAAATTCAATATGCTAAGACAGAAAATAGAAGCATTACATTCCATTTCACAATAATAGAATATACAGGATCACTGAAGAAACAACAAGCACAGCATAAACACAAGAGACAGAGATTTATCCTGGGAAACCCTCATGGGGTAGAAAACCCAGCAAAGCTTCCTCAATATAGATGACCAGCAATATACAAAGATGAAACCATGAGACATGATCTCCTCCTCCACAATAGCAAACCTCTCCTCCACAAGTGCGCTATCCTCAAGTGTGTGAGTGTATCAAATGAGGAACACACCTCCTCTATTTATACACTACTCTGATATGTATTTTACACAAGTACATGTAGGCTCATATTTAACCATTAGGTTAAATACCCCATTATAACTGAATGGGCCGACCCCCACATGGTGGGTCTAATAACCCTAGTTACCACACCCAACTCGGAGGAATAAACATCTCCGGATTTATAGTATAATCACGTCGGAGGTATGGAACATCTCCGGAATAAATAATATACAAATATAATATTCTTTGAAGTTACAATATTTCAACAATGAAACATGATAGAGAACTTGTACAGAGTACCACATGTCACTGGTTCCACTTAGGACACTGAAAAGTGGACCTGTGAAACTACATTCCGTTACCTTACTTCCTATTTTTACAAAATTTTATTTGGATCTTCCTAGCCCAAGTTGTGACCTTTTTTCCTAGGTCACCGGTTTATGACTGAGATCTGGAATAGGTAGAAACCCTAGATTGTACTAATCATAAAATAGAAAGTACAGCAAATTAGATGTTGTTCTTTGGAAAAAAGGTACATGGGGATGGTATCTACAACATTTAGAAGTTTTATATCCTTAACCTTCTCCAAAGTGTATTTATAGAGAAAGTTCTACGATGACTGTTTTTTTCTATATCAAGCCCTAGCTTCCAATTTGTCGCAAGTGCAACAAGTGTCATAAATGCCATACCATGCATTCCTTTAGGCTAGCTCTGATACCATGTTGATTTTTCATCATTTAATTCAATATATCTAGATCTTAACTGAAAGAACAACATGTACAGCATATAAAGCATAAGAGACAAGAGACAAGAGACACAAAACATTTCACCAGGGAAAAACAAGAAGGTGAAAAACCCCGCAACTTCCTCAGAGATAGAATAATCATCAATACAAGGATCACCATGATCAAACCCAAGATATAGCTATCTTCAACATCATGCTCCTCCTCCACTTGTGCGCACTCATCCTCTCTCTCACTAATGCAAAGTGAGTGAATGAGAGAATGTGTCAAATGAGAGAGTCACACTCTCTATTTATACTTTTACTTTCACTTGACCTTTACTCAACTAGGTCGGCCCCCAACTTAACAAATTAACATAAAATGACTCTAGTCCGACCCCACTAGGGTGGTCTAATAACCCTTTGAACCACACAACTCATGCAGGGCCGACCCCAGCAAGGTGGTCTAATAACCCATCAAATATAAGTTGCGACACTTAAAATAAAACTTGTGACACTTGCAAATACAAATGATGACACTTCCAATCAGAGTAATAATACATCTCTGTTGGGGATACAATAAAGTGCAAATGTAATATATAGAAGAATATCTTCTGAAGTTACAAATACATCAACAGTTCTACACAGGGACAATGCAGCTTTCACTCTCCGGCAACGACACCAAATTGTTAACACTCAAAAACTCTCCTCAGTTGCAAAGAGGAATCCCAAGTGTTAGAACATTAATCCATACTTAGTACCATAGTCCATAACCATAGTCAAATTTTTATTGCTCATGTGCTTAATTACACCATAGTTTAGACTAGGTGACTTTAGTTGGTCAAATACCCACATTTGAGAGTGTTCACACCCACTTCCAAGCAAACCAGTTCACCCAACCTCCTGTTTTGTCCACAAGTGCACCCTCATTAAATGTTGGAGCGCCCTCTCTCCTTGATTTGGGGAATTTCAGTTGACTAGGGGCGCTAGGGTGGATTTTGCCCAATTTTGGCTAGATTTGGAGCATTTATTGCTCCCTTGGTCCTCCCAAACTCCTCTACTTGCTCACCCACACCTACCTTGGCCTCATTAATGACCCAACATGCTTCAGCCACCTTCACAGCTAAATTTGTGACTATTTGGGATGATTGGGATTGAGTTGGACCCACCTAGGGGGGATTGAGGCCAATTTGGCAATTTTGACTTGTACACTCATCTTGAGCTAACCAATGCTCTCAAATTTCTCATGGATGTAATAAAAACCTATTCTTAACATTTTCATATGTTAGACAGTCAGTTAATGAAAAGATTAAGCTCACATTGTGTGTAAAATTATCTTTTTTTTTCAAGTTTTTTCACTGGTTTTGCAAATTAATTCAATTTTGTGAGGTTCTCCATAGCTCCTAGATCTTCTGTGATCAAAATACTCATAGGGTATCAGATCCATTGTGGATTTAGTGAGTTGCAGGTCAATATTGAGCATTGAACTGCTTTCTAGAGAGGATTTCCAGATAAAAATTGAGTGTTTTTTGCAGGTGTTTCAGTAGTTTTCTCGCCATTAACGCAACAGTCATGGAAGCAAACCAAATGTTGCTCACACCCTTCAATTTTTTCGATTGGAAGGCTGAGATGGTTATCAAGCTGAGATCTGAGGGTCTTTATAGAGTAACCATAGGCACAGAAGTGGAGCCAAATTCTGCTGTGGAGAAAGCAAAGTACTACAATCGACTTGATGAAGCTTATGGATTTCTATGCCTGAGCATTTCGAGGGAACTCTTGTTTCATACAGACAGTTTGAGAACTCCCAACGAAGTATGGGTGAAGCTAGAATCACTCTTTGGAAAAACTGATGAACTCATAGGGCACCAGCTTGAACATGAGCTCATTAGCTTGAGCCCAACGCATTTTGAAACCATCCAAGAGTTCTTCACGAAGTTCAAGTCACTATTGCTTCAACTGCAACAATGTGTAATTGTTAAGAAGGAGGAACAACTGATTTTGTCCATCCTTTCGAAGCTAGGCCCAAAATTCTCCGTATTTGTTAGCACATTTCACTCAGCCAAAATGGACCCTTCAATATTGGCAAATGCCATCACTAGCTACCTTCATGGAGTGTCTCACTCAGGAGTAGGACAAACTAGTTCAGATGGGCACCATAAAATAAAAGGACCAAGCACTGGAAACGGGTGTTTCAAATGCCAACAAAGGCAAGCAGAAATCCAAGAATTCGAAGCAGCTAGAGAAGAGGAAGTTTGAAAAGACCAAGTCTGCAGATGGAGGTTTGAATCTGTCAAAGGAGAAGGACAAGAAGGGAAAGGAAAAGACCAAATTAACCTATTTTCATAAGCGATGGCATCCAGAGAGCTCATGCATGAAGAAAACCATTGACTCAATGGCGCAGTTGCTGGAGAAGAACAACATCCCAGTCCCTGAGGGCGCAAGGAAGAAAGAGAGCACCTCAAATCCTGACAATAAGGAGAAATGTCATGCTTTGGTAGCAGGTATTTCGAATCCCTCATCCTTTATCATTGATTCAGGAGTTTCCATACATATGGTTTCATCCAGAGAGATATTCTCTTCTATGCATTCGAATGGTGGCCCAACAGTTCGAATGGGAGATGATTCAGAAATCCAGACCAAGGGATTAGTAGGATTGACATGGAGCATGGCTATTTCAGTGATGTGCTATATGTACCTTCATTGGCTGCAAATTTTCTATTAGTTTATCAAATGACCCATACAAGAGAATCCAAGAGGGTAACATTTACTCCAGATTTGGTAGAAATCTCAGAAATTTCTTCAAATCAAGTTGTGGCAGTGGGGTATGCTGATCATGAAGAGAGAATGTGCAAATTCTCCAATTTGATTCCAAACTCTAGTGACCATGCTCTTGTCTCTCATACCAAAAAGACCTCCAAGTTGTGGCATGAAAGATTTGGCCACATGAACTACAAATATCTCCAGACACTGCACAAGGACGAGATGGTGGAAGGGCTTCCAAAAATCAGATCTTCAAATGGTGCATGCATTGGGTGTGTAGTTGGAAAGCATACTGAGCGCAGCTATGAGAAGGGAATGGCAAGGAGAGCCACTCAACCACTTGGATTGGTACATTCAGATCTCATTGGTCCTCTTCCCACTCCATCATATGGTGGATCAAGGTATTTACTCACATTCATAGATGACTACTCTCGATTCTGTTGGGTTTACTTCCTTAAATTGAAGTCAGAAGTGTTTGAGAAATTGAAGATTTGGAAGGCCTTAGTGGAAAATCATAGTGGTCATAAGATAAAGATATTTAGGACTGATAATGGAAAGGAGTATGTGAATAATAACATTCATCATCTTTGTGAGGAATGTGGCATCCAAATGCAACATTTAATCCCCTACACACCTCAGCAAAATGGTGTGGCAGAGAGGAAAAATAGATCTCTCAAAGAGATGGCCACTTGCATGATTGAAGCTAGGGATCTAAGCCCTAAGCTATGGGATGAAGCCATCAATTGTGCTACTCATATTCAGAACAGAGCCTTTCACAAATTAGTCAAAGGAAAAACCCCCTATGAGGCATGGTTTGGCCAAAAACCAAATGTGTCAAATTTCAGGATTTTTGGGTCTAGAGCATGGGCTCGAATTCCATCAAAAAAGAGGAAGGCTTTGGAGCCACAGAGCAGAGAATGTATCATGGTTGGATATGGTGAAGACACAAAGGGCTATAAGCTCTTTGACACATCCACACTCAAAACTTTCATTGAGAGAAGTGTGCAATTCGAAGAAGAACCAATTCCAGATTTTGAGCTTGCATCGGGGGAAAGCTCTTCTCCTCCACACCTTAATGAAATTAGTGATGATTCCACTTCTGATTTTTCTGATATTGCTAAAGATGACATGGCTGAAGATGAAATTTATATACATGAGTCACCATCAAGGCCCAAGTGGGATGAAAAAATCATACAAGCTGCAGGTGAATTGGCAGGCAATCCCCAAGAGCCTAGGAAGACTAGATCTCAAACAATCAATGCTTCCTTTGCAAATGAAAGTGAACTTGCTGATCACTGTTATATGATGATTGGATCTGATCCAACATCATATCAGTAAGCTCATCATGATCCAAGGTGGAGAACAACAATGCAAGAAGAATTCCAATCTCTCCAAGAGAACAAAACATGGGATTTGGTGCCTCTTCCCCCCAAGAGGAAACTTGTGCAATGTAAGTGGATTTTTCTAATCAAACCTGTTGCTCATGGTTCTGATATAAAGTAAAAGGCTAGTTTAGTGGCTAAGGGATACTCACAAATCCATGGTGTGGATTATACAGAGACCTTTGCACCGGTTGCAAAGATGGACTCAATTAGACTAGCTCTAGCCATGGCAGCTAGTAAGGGTTGGGAAGTTCACCACATGGATGTTAAAAGTGCATTATTGCATGGTGAGCTACAGGAAGAGATATATATGCAGCAACCTGAAGGATTCAAATAGGATCCCACACTTTTTTGTAGGTTGAAGAAGTCACTCTATGGACTCAAGCAAGCCCCTAGGGCTTGGTATGCCAAAATGGATGCTTTTTTGCTCTCAATTGGTTTATGTCGATGCAAGTCTGATACAAATGTTTATTTGCAGCAATGTGATGATAATTTGCAGGTCATTGTACTGTATGTTGATGATATTTTAATTACAGGGAGCTGCAACAAACAAATTGGCTCAATTAAAGCTTCTTTGCACAGTGAATTTGCCATGAGCGACCTAGGAATGCTAAGGCAATTTTTGGGTTTGGAAATTGAGCAATCTGAGAGAGGTATATTGCTGATTCAACCTAAGTATGCTTCAGACCTATTATTCAAGTTTAAAATGGATGAATTTAAGGCAGCCAAGTGCCTATTCCTTTCAGGCATAAAACTAGGTGAATTTGAAGACTCTCCATTGGTGGATTGCACACTCTACAGGCAGCTAGTTGGAAGTTTGTTGTACCTTACACATACAAGACCTGATTTGTCTTATGCTGTAAGTGTTGTAGCAAGGTATATGCATCAGCCACATGAGATCCATTGGAAGGCAGCCAAAAGGATCCTTCAATATGTCCAAGGAACAAAGATCTTTGGGGTACACTATGCAGCTGGTTCTTCACTACAACTAGCTGGATTTTCTGATTCCGATTGGGCTAGAGATCCCATCGATAGAAAGTCCACTTCAGTTTTTGTGTTTATGTTTGTTGAAGGTCCCATTTTCTGGTCAAGTAAGAAACATCATACCATTTCACTTTCACCAGCAGAGGCCGAGTACAGGGCAACAGTGAATGCATCCACACAATGTGTTTGGTTGCAAGGCATTCTTCGGGAGTTTGGTGTTGCTATTGATTCTCCAACCAACATTTGGGTGGATAATCAAAGTAACATAAAGATATCTACTGATCTAGTATAGAGGCAAAGAAAAATCACATTGAAATCCACATGCACTATATTCGGGGCTTGGTGCATGACAGGGTGATTTCCTTGCAGTATTGCCCATCCACCGAGCAAACTGCAGATATTTTCACCAAGTGCTTCACTGAGAAGACCTTCACTCACTTGAGAGATTTGCTTGGAGCGAGTGATGGATGGTGATTGTTGGAATTTAGTTGTAGGTTTAGCCCCATGTCCATTTTAGTGGGAAGTTTTTATCCCATGTGGTTTTACTTCTTGTCCTCGGTTTATATGGACAAATAAAAATTTATGTTTGTAATGAGGTGACTTGAGCCTTTGTTGCCAAGGCCTCCCACTTATCTTGCATGAGTTGTACTAATTTCTGGTTAAGGGAGGGTGTTAGAACAGTAATCCATACTTAGTACCATAGTCCATAACCATAGTCAATTTTTCATTGCTCATGTGCTTAATTACACCATAGTTTGGACTAGGTGACTTTAGTTAGTCAAATACCCACATTTGAGAGTGTTCACACCCACTTCCAAGCAAACCAGTTCACCCAACCTCCTGTTTTTTCCACAAGTGCACCATCATTAAATGATGGAGTTCCCTCTCTCCTTGATTTGGGGAATTTTAGTTGACTAGGGGCGCTAGGGTGGATTTTGCCCAATTTTGGCTAGATTTGGAGCATTTATTGCTCCCTTGGTCCTCCCAAACTCCTCTACTTGCTCACCCACACCTTCCTTGGCCTCATTAATGACCTAGCATGCTTCAGCCACCTTCACACCTGAATTTGTGACTGTTTGGGATGATTGGGATTGAGTTGGACCCACCTAGGGGGGATTGAGGCCAATTTGGAAATTTTGACTTGTACACTCATCTTGAGCTAACCAATTCTCTCGAATTTCTCATGGATGTAATAAAAACCTATTCTTAACATTTTCATATGTTAGACAGTTAGTTAATGAAAAGATTAATCTCACATTGTGTGTAAAATTATCTTTTTTTTCAAGTTTTTTCACTGGTTTTGCAAATTTATTCGATTTTGTGAGGTTCTCCATAGCTCCTAGATATTCTATGATCAAAATACTCACACCAAGGTAACCATAAACCTACTTTAGGTTGTATTCTGACCTATACAACCAGAGAGGGCTCTCTCTTAAATTTGTAAAGACTGAAAATATACTCAAAATATTTCAGTGATGAGAACACACAGAGGTCATACTCTACAATGGAATATGTTTTTGTTGTTTAAAGGGATTGGGCAGACAAGCTGGAGAAAGAAAATATTGGGCAATGGATTCAAATCCAAGTGATGATTAATGGGAGTGCTTTGCAATGAAATTATTAACAAGGGCGGGTAATTACTTTTTCACAGTTAAAATGATGGTTGTATGGTGATAAGGAGGAAGATGAGAACAGTCCATTAATATGAGCATCTGAGGATGAATTCAATATCAACTTTAGAGGAAAAAATGAATGCTTAGGCGCGATTAAACCAGAGCATGGTTAGCATGAATTCCGGATTAAGTAACACTTTCACCATAAGCATGAAAAAAGATAACAAGGTGGAAAAGGATAATAGGAAAAATGCATTCACACAAAGAAGAGAAAGGTACAGACCGTAAAATAAGTAACACAAGAATCTTTGATAAAAACCAGCTTGGCTCTACAATATTCTTATTAATTCTTTGAAAATAACTCAGCACCCAAAATGGGTCTCTCCTAAACTGAAAGTTGACCCCCCCCTCTTACAATGATGGCCTAATAGCCTTTTTATAGCATTTCTTTAAAGTGAAACCCTAACTAATTTGTAATTGACCCAGTAAATATTTGGGTTTTCACTTTTACATTTTACTTTAGCCAAAATTGTACACCTGTTACGAGCAGTGCGATGATGTTATGCTCGAAATATGGAAATATGTTTCCAGCTGTTGATAAAAATTTATGAAAAAAGAGCTTCGAAATCTCTTCAATTCTGTCCAACATCTTTTATTTTCCAGGTGTTCTGCCACCTCATCTTTGACCTGCTAAACAAACAAACTATGTGCCATCCTACCCAACTGCGTCCACCTCAGTCTTTGTCTTGAGTACAAAGAGCCCCTGTTCAATAACATCTTCTATGCATCCTTGTTGATCATGTTTCACAAGGTTTCCACAAATTTTCTTGTGACTTAAAGCATCATCACTGGTGCTCCCAAAATTTAATTTCAAACTGTCATTGTCTTTAGGTTTTTTTGTGTCTCCATCTAATGTTATGTTTTCCATGTTAGTAGTCACTGATGCGCAATTTTTGCATATGTGGGAACCAAACAACAGTCACCAATTTCCCAATTCGCATGAGAGAAACAAAACAAGAATGTCAATTTATTATGGTCCTACTTAGCGTGTTCCTTGCAACCATTGAGCATTCTTGAAAATAGTAGATGAACTGTCACGAACACGTCGACCATATTTTTGTTGTCAATGTGTCTTATAATTTCTTCATTTGTGTATGATGCCCTACAAAATGGGCATTGGTTAGTGTTGGGATATTCCTATACTCCATCCTAGTCCTACCAGCATTATCCATTTTTTCATTTTCAGTCATGCATGCTTTTTGCATGTAGTCATGATTTTGCATGCATCCCAGTCATCAATCCCAACACCTAGCCCTCAGTTAGCTAGCCCCGGGAGCTTCTTTCTGATTATTTTTAGCCCTCCTAGTGCTTAGTACGCCCTACCTGCAATTGCATGCATCCCAGGCGCCCTCCCTCACCTACCACTCAGTTTCACTTCAGTTAATTGAGTTGTCTTTAGTTCTTTCCTTGATTTAAGGCTAGACTGACTCTCAACTGACTGTATCACTTCGATGGACCTCCAATGAGACTAGACTTCCCATTCTAACTCTAGTTAGATCCTCATGCACCCTCCACTATGCCTCCTTCATTCAGTTAGTGCCTCCATGTGCCAGTTACACCTACCACACTCAGTTAGACTCAGTTTGACATCTGGTTGATAGTTACTTGTGCATTGATGACTCCATTGATGATGAGGAGGACTCCTAGTTGTGCTTTGATAACACTCTATTGATCTGATGATCACTTCATGAAGGCTAATTCGAATTGCCACCTTGGCATTCGAATCCTCTCACCATTGTATTATTTATTTTTCCATATTGTGATTAATGCATTAGTGTGTGATGTTATTCTTCTTCTATTTGAGTTCTACTGTATCATAATTATGCTACTCTTTTACACTGCATTGTCCACTCTTCTTCTATTTTCATGCTTAATCTTAATATTTCTTGTGACGTATACATCAACTCTTAGATCTGCTGTGAGGATTTTCACATGGTATCAGAGCATGTTAAGAGTATTGTCTATCTCCATTCCTGAGAGTTTTTTGCAGGTTATTATCAAGATTTTGAGTGCAGCAGTTGCAGCAGTAGCAGTTGCAGACATTTTCTATTGTTTTTTTCAGGTCTTCTGAAATAGCTTCCATGAATTCAGAAGGAATTATTCCTCTTTCTCCATTCAACTATGATGAATGGAAACCACAGATGATATCACATTTGAAGAGAAATGGTCTCTTTGATTATTGTTTTGAAAGAGAGTTCGAATCCTTTGAAGAAGAGAATGACTGGTTAGATGAAGGTGAAAAAGCCTCTGTAGCCATGATGCTTAATATGTCTCGATGCATGGTACACCACTTCTATTCTGTTGAATCTCCAAACAAGCTATGGGCCCATCTGGATGAAATATTTGGCAAAAAGAATGAAGGTATTGGTCCAAACCATTTCAAGAGCAAGCCCACTATTGCATTCGCCCTCCTTGATGGTCTTTCTGATCATGAATCAGTATCAAACATATCTCATATTGAAGTTGTCCAAAAAGAAGAAGAACTTGTAGATTCTACACTCATGCTCCAAATTTCTTCTATTTCAAATTTTGTGCCAGCTCACACTCTAGAATCTGCAGAGGTTCTTAAATCCTCTCTTGCACAAGAGTCTGTTGGTTTGCATCATGATCTATTGAATGTTTCGAAGGTCAAATCATCCATTGGAGGTAATACATTCGCTCTCCTTGATGAATCACCTCTTATTTACTACTGTAAGATCATTTTTTCATGCTCTCTGAATTTTATTGAAGATGAAGGCCATTACCATTCGCTTGGGATAATTTCTCATGCATTTCATGGTATAGATCTCACCTCTAATGGTTCAAATGAGATCTTAAGAAACCATCTTTCAAGTCTTGGATCTGATTTGGATTCCAAGCAATCACTGAAATTTGATGGTTCTTTTTGGCATAATCTCACCCATGATGATTCGAATGAGAAAACAAAAAACTATCTACACATTCATGGTTTTGATCCTACCTCAACTGATTCAAATCACAGGTTCCAGAATCATCCTCATACTTTTGGATTTGTTCTCATCACATTCAATCTGAAGAGCAAGTACAAGCACATGCTTTTTTAGCATGATCCCCTTCTTCCCAACAAGAATATACCTCCAGACATATGACCAAGCATCACACCTACTTGACTTTGGAGCATTTGTTTTTTTGTGTGCCTTATAGTCTATTTTGAGGGGGGGTATTTTTCCCATGAGGTTTTCCCCATTTCCTTCGTTTATTGACTGTTATTAATATTTATTGTATTGGGTGACCTTTGGTCTCAGTTACCAGGGCCCAGTATGAATTAACGGGGGGGGGGGGGTTGTTGGATATTCCTATACTCCATCCTAGTCCTACCAACATTATCCATTTTTTCATTTTCAGTCATGCATGCATTTTGCATGTAGTCATGATTTTGCATGCATGCATCCCAGTCATCAGTCCCAGCACCTAGCCCTTAGTTAGCTAGCCCTGTGAGCTTCTTTCTAATCAATTTTATCCCTCCTACTGCTTAGTATGACCTGCATGCAATTGCATGCATCCCAGGAACCCTCTCTCACCTACCACTCAATTGCACTTCAATTAGTTGAGTTATCTTTAGTTATTTCCTTGATTTAAGGCTAGACTGACTCTCAACTGATTGTATCACTCCGATGGACCTCCAATCAGACTACACTACCCATTCTGACTCCAGTTAGCTCCTCATGCACCCTCCACTAAGCCTCCTTCATTCAGTTAGTGCCTCCATGTGCCAATTACACCGACCACACTCAGTTAGACTCAGTTTGACATCTGGTTGACAGTTACTTGTGCATTGATGACTCCATTGATGATGATGAGGACTCCTAGTTGTGCTTTGATGACACTCTATTGATCTGATGATCACTCCATGAAGGCTAATTCGAATTGCCACCTTGGCATTCGAATCCTCTCACCATTGTATTATTTATTTGTCCATATTGTGATTAATGAATTAGTTTGTGATGTTATTCTGCTTCTATCTGAGTTCTATTGTATCATAATTTTGTTGCTCTTTTACACTGCATTGTCCACTCTTCTTCTATTTTCCTGCTTAATATTAATCTTTCTTGTGAGGTATACATCAGCTCTTAGATATGCTGTGAGGATTTTCACAGTTAGAACTCAGCGTCCATCAACAATAAACCCACTATTGTTCGAGCTAAATTGATGCTCGCTCTACGATGGAAGAGAAAAATTTGGTTCTGTATGCACACAAAAAACTTTGACCACTGCATTCATAAATGGAGAACCCTTGACATCATCAGCCACTATATAGATTCCAGCCAGTATTCCCATGTCGATTTGTATGGAAGAGTATTTTCCATGGTGTGTTGGTTCCTCCATTATAATCTCCATTTTGAAGTGAAAAGAGAATGGCGGTTTCTGGAGCCATAAAAAATGGTTTAAATATACCGTTTTCAGCCTGCAAAATGAATAAAAAGTGTCACATATCACAGTGGTTTTCATTCCGCACCACTTCTTAACTTTTAACCTCCAAGCGTTTTCTCCAGCGACAACCGACTTCCTTATGAGGTTTTGGCTCTGGGAGAACATGACTGGATTTCGTGGAAGGGAATGCTGTCGAGGATGTGGATGCCTCTGCACCATCTCTATTTGCAAAGTGATCCTGTAGAATATAGATACAAGCCTGTATATTTCATTTGATTTTTGGCTCGGGCTCTGATTTAAACATCATGAGATAATGTGCTTTCCAATTAACTTCTTAGTCGAACGAAACCCTGAATACATGTGAGCCACTTGAGATCTCTTTTGATGCATTGAGTTTGATTGACTCATAGGAACCCTTTCGACAACTACTAAATCCTTTGGACACCTGCGCAGTCGCCCCAACACCTGGCATGGGGTTTGAACTGCGATTTATATATTTTTTTTTACTTTATGGGACTTATCCCACATTCATCGAGTAGAGGCAACTTTTATTCTTTAAATATACCACTTCCTACATTGTTTATTCAATGAAATAATCCCAAGTCTATACTTGGAATCTTAGTGCTTGTGCATTGGGCTTGTAACTTCTTGCTTTAGTTTATTATAAGTGTTGATGTGGCAGGGGTTTGGTTGACACTTGAAATGGCTCTCAGTGCTAAGCTTCATACTTGGAGATTGGGCTTGGCCCAATATTTTTTATAAAAATAATCCTTAAACCCTGTAATAAACTCAAGAACGAAAATTAGCTTAAAAAGCCAAAATTTGACTTAAAAACTATTTTTAGCCTCGATTGCGAAAAACCTTCTTTCTTTTATCTATAGTTGCAATTTTCACCAAAGATTATACTGTGCTAACATAAAGCATGTAGATGCCAACTTTTTTTGAGTTGGCAGAGTCAGTCCCATCAAACCTAATAATTGTTGAGGTGGATGAATAGAGAAATCAAATAGAAGAGATGATTCGAGATGCTACACAATTAGACATCTTGTTGTTTAGGTCCTTTATTTTGACTCTGATTTAGTTGACAGCCACATTGCGAGGATTCCTCAATTCCTGGTCCAAGATGTGTGCTAAAGAATTCAGATGCCATTTGTGCAAAGATTGGTTACAATTCTAATACGCTAGCTATCCTGATGTCATGCAAATGTGGAATATATACACTGCATGGAAATATTATCTAACCAATACAAATCAGAGTAGTTAGGGTCTTTTTGCTTAGATTCAGGAACTTGATCCTTCTTTTCATGATCTATTTGTCTCATTTAATTATATTTATATGGACCTCATGAGAGGATAAAGGGGGGACCTGCTAATGTAATTTATTGTATGATACTTTGTGGAATGCTCTGTCTCTTTGAGGCTAGTATGTAATTTTTTTCACTCTTGTTAAGGAAAGATGGGATGATGCCTACATTTGGTTCCAACACATGATCAGATAAAGTTTCCTTCATTTGACTATGTTATTTATTTTTTTATTTGTTATCTAACTCATCTCATATGTCAATAATTGCAGAAAATGAGTAATCACTTAGAATATTTTCTTTGGATGAATTGTGGTGACAGGGTGATTTCAATGTCTTCATTTAATTCTAATCATGACACATTTTCCTTGTGAAATATTAGCACTATTGTATACTAACCTTATAGTTTGACTAAATAACAAGTTTTATTATTGTACATGTTTTATTTATGTGATCTTAAACTGGTATAAGTTAATTGATTTTTTATTTTAATTGTATCAGTGAATGTTCAACAAATAAACATGGAGATGTTTCTTCTTTATATCTTTTGTTATATTCTTAAAAGCGGAACTGAATAAACTAATTCTAATTTATCATTAGGTAGGTTTTCCTTCCTAAATTATGAATTCGAGATTAGATCAATTTTCACCAAACGTTTTCACAATCAATCACTCTTTCCTTGCAACCAAATAAATCTCCTTTTGAAGTAAAACCATAAGGCTAATAGAGGCTTAAATTCGTCGAAAGCAATCACCCCAAACGACTGGAAAATAGGGAAATATTTGCGAGGGTTTACTGAATTTATTGGATCGTATTACTATCCTTGTGTTGACACCTAGACCCATTCCAGCCAAAACCGGGTGTCAACAAGTACGTATCCTATGATTGAGCATAGCCATTGATGGCGTCAACCCATATTCCCAACCAACCAACACCTATACTACTTGGCTTGTAGTAGTGATTAATAAAAATATTCCCCCATGGTTTTCCGTGAAGAATTAACATCTTATGTTGGCTCTTGTAGTCCTTGGTAGAAGACAAGTGAAGAATGTGGATGTTTACCTACAACCATTGATCAATAAATTCAAGGAATTATGGGAAGGGATACAAGAATATGATGTGTCGAGACCCATCCCATCATAGAGGAGTTTTACATTGCATGGAATATCTTCGTACACCACACATGATTATCCATGGTTAGTATTTTTCTCAGGTAAATAAGTTGTTTTATTTGTTTATATTCAAATAACTAATCCTTGGCATATTTAATTCGGTGCAACTGTCTTGATCTTCAACACTAATGTGCTCTCTTTACTATAACGTCGCAATTCTTGTAACAAAAGGTTATTATGTATTTAATTGTTTTGGGCCTTCTATGAAGTCTAGGTGGTACAAATACCTATTAAATATACTGTACAACTTCTCTAGGGTATTCCTCCCAGTAAAACCACTCTTAAAGAAGAGCAAACAATGCTTTCAATGGTAAATAAGAGAGAACCCAAAGGCCTTAAATAATGACACTGGATAACTAGATTAGGGCATATGTATTAGAATTCTATGGTTTTGATAATACCATGTAAGAATTTCTACAATCCAAAATCTTGAAACAGAGAAGTCCTCACTAAAATATTGCTCAGAGATTAACATAATTGAGAAGAAAAAGTGAAGCGGAAATATGTGAGGCTGAACACAATTAATGTCAATTACATGATGAGAATATTCATTAATGAGAATACAATAAATAATACATATCAAGAGATAAAATTGAATTCACTAAAGGCAATTTGAATGACTCACAAAAGGAAGACTTACTAAAAGCATAAACCCCCCTAGCTGGCAAAAATTCTTTCCAAATCAGTCTAAAGGCTCCAAAATTGGAAAAGGAAGTATTGGAAGCTCATGAGTGAAGAAAAAGGAAAGAGATCATGTCTTTTTTAGATAAAATCATGGATTTTTTTGGCCTAATAATAAACACCTTTCCAAGTCAACTAGCTTTATCCTTATCCACTAAAAAGCAAAAAAAGAAGGACAAAAACAGTCTAAGGCAAGAAGGCACACTTACTATTCCAGAATAGGCATAAAATCAGGAATAATCTTATCCATAATCTATTCAGGTATGATACTATGGATAAGTATGGCAAGTGGTGGCATAATAATCCAAATTGAGGTCAACTACCTAATCTAAACCTAGGAAATTAATAAAAAATGATTAATATATTATATCCTAAGTCTAAAGTGGGTTTTTAATGTTCTAACACACCCCCTTAATCCCAACTTAGTGTGAGTATTAGGTCCCTATAAAAAAGTATTATGGTCACCCCTTTATAATAATTATGCCCATGTAAACTAAGGAAACAAAGGAAACCTCATGGGAATAAAATGCTCCCTCGAAAAATGGACATGCGCACACTGAAAATTATTGTTGATCCAAACTAAAGTAGATGTGGAATTGATCAAATGTGTGGAGGTATCTTCTTCTTGGGAAGAAGTGGATCATGCTCTAAAAACATGTGCTTGAATTCACCATCAGTGGATTCTAGCAAATCTAGAAGCTCTCTAAACTTGCTCTTTGAACCAAACTTGATCAAAACAAATCCATGAATATGGAAACCATTTTGCAACTTGAAATTCAAACCAACTAAGGTAGGATAAGCTCCAAGAATGTATATATGGTTCCTTTAGATTTCCTTTGAACTAGGTGTAGGAGTGAGATCATAACCAAAATCACTAAAATATGCCTGAGAGTTGAACCCAAGTGAATGGTAGTGTCCTTCATCTTCAATGTAACTCTGAGAACATGTGCCAATGATCAAATAGGGTGAAATAGGAGAATGTGATCATGTAGAGTGAATTCAAGAGCTCCAAATTCTGATATAACCTCCAAAATATCCATTAGATCATCAAGATGCACACCAACAGACTCATGTGAAAGAGAGGATTCAAAAACCTCTTCTAATTATAGAGCACAAGTTGGCTTATCTTGCTCATGATTCAAAATAGAAGAATTATAAGAGAACATGTGAGAATGGATAGACATCTCTTCAAAAAAATAAGCTCCATATTTTGTATCTTCTTCATCAGTAGCATCAGGTTGCACACCAAAAGAGGATGTCTCTTCAAATTCAGGAACTAGTGTTGAAGATTCTATAGTTTGATCTTCATCTAAGACAACTTCTTCAGAGAGGGTTGAGGCCAAGACTTTACGAGGGAGAAAACATGAGAAGCAGGCTAATTTTTAGGGGCGAAATTTTGCCAATTGGCTATTTTTCAGGTCTTTTTTCAAAAAATAAATTCTCTATTTGGTCATTTTTAAGCTCTAGTATCGCCTATATTTACATAAAATATGTTTTTTTACAATAATATTTGCCAAAATTTACATATTTCAGTAAATTGTATGTTTGATATTTAATATTCTCCTTCCTATCTATATATGATTTTTTTTATCCAAAATAATCGCCTAGAATACTATACTTAGGTATAGTATTACAATCCTTAAAAAATACCTTGATCAGAAGGTGTCAAATTCACTCTCCATATTGTTGATATGAAACTCATTGTGCTTGAAAAATACTCTATCCAAATTGGTCCATATATCCTTTGGGTATTCAGCAAACTCAATAAGGTAGCACATGCTTGGAGAAAAAGCTAGACACATGGTTCCATATGCTCTATCATAATCATTCAACCAACCATATTTCTCTTCTAAGCATTTAGGCTCTGCAACATCTCCCATAGACACATAAAAGAGATGATGGCTCTTTATATATGCTCTCATATTTGGATTCCACTCAGCATAATTGAATGGTGTAAGAGGAGGAACTGAATTCGAATCCATGAAGACGTACCTGCAAAACAAACTTTGAAACTTATATTGGAAGATTCATCTAAATCTAAGATATGATATCCCTAAGATCTTATACCATATTATAATTCTATGGCTCTGATACCATGTAATAATTTCTACAAGACAAGATCTTGAAACAGAGAAGTCCTCACTAAAAGATTGCTCAAAGATTAGCATAATTGAGAAGAAAAACTGAAGCAGAAGTGTGTGAGAATGAACACAACTGTAGTAAATGATGATAATATTCATGAATGATAATAGAATAAATAATACATCGCAAGAGATAAAATTAAATGCACTAAAGGAAATTCAAATGAATCACGAAAGGCAGGCTTACTAAAAGCATAAACCCCCCTTATGTGGAAAAAATTCTTTCCAAATCAGTCAAGGACATCACTGTAGCTAGGGATTTCACCTTAGCTTGTGCAAATGAGCACTGGCTAAGGATTGTGGAATCCTTAGCAGCAGCATAGTAAAAACAGTAAAAACCTGAAATCTAATGACAGTAAATAATGAAACTAATATTAAACATGTGCATGGTAAAATAAATTACATCTAACATAAAATAGAAAACAAGCTCAAGAACACAGTGACAATAGTTAAATTTCTTCTTTCATTAAAAAATGGTAATAATGGAGTTACAGGGATTTATCTTAGAGGTGAGGCTTGTGGAGTGTTTGCAGCCAGCCGAATGAGGTGCTCCAATACTCCAGCATCCTAATCTTCCCCAAAATGCTCAAGATGGGCGGAAGGGTTCACAGGAACAAACTGTGGGCTTTGGGTGAATTTTGGCAACATAAGGGTAAGTTGAATAGTGGATTGGAAATGGGGAGCCTCCACCCTCTATTTATGGATTTTTTAGGTGGAGGAATGCTTAACCCATGGTTTTAGGCAAAGAGTAGTTTAGGTCAATAGTTTAGGGTTTCCCCTTCATTTTTCCTCCAATTTGAATTTATTTCCAATTTTTATTCCATTTTATTTGATTTTGGGAATATCCACCCCCTTTTGATGGTTTTTGGTATGTTTTGAGGGTTTTGGATAAATTTGAGGGGGATATTATTGACCTTTTCCTTTTGGGTTATTATCTTGGGATTAGAATGGTAGGAAAAGTGGTTGACATCGTCATGTGACTAGGGGAATGAGCTAGTGAGAATTTTTTAGGCGTTAACAGATTGCCTCCTGATGTGTGAGGGAAGGAGCTCATCGTATGGCCAATAGACATTATAAGTTATGTTGTTTACTAGGGTTTTGAGCATTGTGACCGAGAAGATAGGGAACTAGATCATGGGCCCTGTACAGACTGCAAATAGTAAGAATATAAATGAGTGGGGTACAATATTAATATATGGACGAGGTGGGCATACCCATGCCCGTATCAAGATGAAAAAAATAATGAGGACCCCAAGGGGGGGAATTGAATAATACATGTGGAACTGTTGTGTACATCACAATGGTCCTGGGGGAACATAAAGCTGGAATGTACTCATGGTCTGACCATGATTGATTTGAATAACTGATACCTGAGAACTGATAACAACTGATGCTTTGTTGGATCTGAAGGTTTCCAACAACTGGGTGGGCTCAATGAATAAGAGCCAAGATATCAAAGGTACATTGAACTGCATCGGTACTCAAGGAAGCATGTGGTCGAGGTGCTTCTGAATAGTGTTTCCAGGCAGGCCGGATATCCGTAGGAACATACAACTATGGGGTTCTTAATAGACTCACCAATGTGCTAGAGTCAAGGGACATCCGGGGTCTTCGACTAATAACTAGAGGGGTCCATACCCTATATGAGTCTCAATTGTGTGATCAAGGTGTTGAAGTTGAGGACATGAGAAACAACCATTCGGAGAGGCACTAAGCACTCCTCTCAACAATGGTCCGTAGGCTCTCACCATTGATGGTGATGAGTCTAAGGCACAGGGGGCCTCTATGTCTATCCTCTGGAATAGATGAGTTGGATTTGATAGAGGGAGACCTTCCAACTACCAAGACAATGATGTTTCATTGATTGGAGCACGAGGTGCAGAACCGAGAGGTGATAGTACTAGATGTGATACTGACGTTAAGGGGGGGATATCAGGGTCACAGAAGGAGGGGAGGACTCAAACTTCATTTGTCCAGAGTATGATGGAAAGGTAGACCTGGAAACATATGAAACTGATTTCGGGGAAGGGGACCATAATGTAGGGAACCTAGGGTTGTGACTGCAATGGGGGAGACTCAAGGGGGGCACTAATAGGGATATCAGGAGACTCGAAGGGTGACACATCACAGAATACTCTAAACAAAGGAGACCATACATGGGGGGCTGCCATAACAATGAGACTAGAAATGATGTATTGTGGCACCGAGAGGCACCGTTAGGGACTTCGTTATGTTTTTGAGGAGCTCAAAGAAGGGTTAGAATTATTCCCAAAATGGTACTGTCATGTGGACTATCCAAGCCCAGGACAGTGCATGCTTATGTGTGCTTTCAATTTTAAGGAGTCTAAAAGCAATAAGAAGACTCTGAGATGGTTGAAAGGTACTATTGTGTGGATTTTTGCTAGTCCAAGATGGTGAATTCTCGTGGTTTCATTCATTTTTAGAGAATCATAAAGAAAATAAGAAGACTCCAAGAGGTTTTTTTTCGTATGTTAATCTCCAAGGCCCAAAAAAACATAAAAGCGTGAGATGAAGAACTCTTCTAGTTGGTGTGACTAGAGTATTCCCTTTTCGTAATTAGTCTATTAGGTCTCGAAAAGGGATAAACTTATACCTGATAGATGCCATTTCAGATACTTTTAGCGAGCATGAAAGGAAACAAGATTGCTTGGTGATCTTTTCATTCTTTTAGGAGTCAAAAAAAGAGCTTAACAGAAACTCCCTAAGTGCCTTTTTCATAAAAGGAGTTGCTCATCCCGAAAAAGGGGTAAAATTATACCAAACAAGATGATGGCCAAGATGTAGCCGTAGTGGCACATGAATCAAGGTGGAAGAGGGAATGGAAGATATGCCCAAAAAAAGGTCTTCGTCAGAGCGAGAAATGATCTCAAGCCTCATCACAAACGCAGAAATGTTATTCCGGTGGTGCAAACGGTGTAAAAAATGGAGTGGACATGCAAATTGAGGTGACGGGAGGCTTGGAGAAAGTGCTTGAAAAATATTTTCATGAGAGAGAGAGAGAGAGAGAAATGATCTCAAGCATCATCACGATCGTAGGAACATGAATCCGACAGTGTGAATGGTGAAAAAATGAGGTTCGGATGGCTCCCAAATGGAGAAAATAGATAGAAATGGAGTGGGGACCCTCGTGACATGTGTCATTGTTACTATTCGAGTTGACAGGAGAGTGGAGCACCCCAGAGACTAAAAATTCAATTTATCGCTCTACAACCAGTGGATTTGGATTCCACAACTTATAGGTGAGTGTTCGAATGTTTGTGCATGTTTTTTATTTATTTGGAAGGGGAATTGGTGCCCTAGGGAGGCTTAGGAGGGGAATTGGGCCTCAAATGCGCCAGAGCGTAGGTTTTGAAATAAAATCTGTGCTTAAGAACATAGCTATAGGCCCCATGTCTGCGCTTTGAAGCACAATTGTGGGAATCATAGCTGCACTTTTAAGCGCAGCTATGGGGTGGGTTGTTGCACTTCAAAGCACAACTGTGGGTCTCACAGCTGCACTTTGAAGTGCAGCTATGGGCCCCATAGTCTCCCTTTAGGAGCGCGACTGACGGGCCAAAATGTGCACTTTGGGGTGCACATTCGGCCTATGGGTTCGTTTGTTTTTTTTTTTGAACTAATGGGTTTTTGGTTCACTGGTTGGCACGTTGTCGATGGCTTGGAGGGAGCGAGAGCTCGCGAATCACCTATTAGAGTTGATCGTGGAGGACATAGATGTTTAGTACAACCTGGCTTGATGTGGACTTTTGAAGTTTGCACAGGTGTCCCTCATGCGTGCGGCTAACTTGTTGTTGAACAAGTTAGTCGGTTTCTGGGATTCAGATACTGAGGCATTTATCATCAAGGGTGAGTTCCTGGAGATTACACTTACTGACATTTATTTTTTGATGGGGCTTCCCCAACTAGGTAGGGTTGTGGATACTCTGTCAAGGCAATGGGGTGATGTTGCCATGGAGGATTTCCTACAGAGGAATTCTTATCCGAGGGCTTATGTGCATGACAATGCACTGTTAATTGTTGACATTATGAGTGTGGCGACGCAAGTGATCGCGGCACTGGTGGTTCATGTATTATGCTCTCAGTCGCCCCATCAGATCTCTAGAGGCCAGATGATGTTGGTGGAGCAGGTTTTGGTGGGGACTTACTTCGCATGGGGTTAGATGTATCTGACAGCGATTCAGTGGCAGCTGGGCTAGGTGAGTCATCATCCTATAGGGGGTTTCTGCTTTCCATCCTTCCTTTGTTCTTTCATTTTCGAGTGGGTTTCAACCTTGCGACCACATGTAGCGGTGCATGACGGTGGTCGATCAAGCCCCGGATGTGTTGATGGGGGGAGATGATGACGCGTGGAGGCGGTGGGATCGTGGGTATATTCTTCACCAAGGAGTTGTTCAAGTAGTGGATGGAGATCCCTATTGTGATCTAGGACTATCCATATGTCAGGATGGACTTCCGAGGGGATCCGATGCTACCACGACCTACCAGATAGGCATAGGGACCCAATGGTATGTTTGTTATGTATGTTTCTGCATCATATTTTATGGTTATTTTAGCATAGATGGTAGCTAGACGATTTGTATGAAATTGATACTTATGCGATGTGTTTCATGTGCAGATGTTGGGATGCAACCTCCAATGGGATATCGTGTGCGGCGAGGTCATGTGGAGGGTATAGATCCACCTGGGTGTGGTCAAGGTAGACGCCGGGGATCTGCAGCAACATTTGAGACTCTGTGGGTGGGTATCGACCGTCTCCTTGATGAGGTTGTTGACATTGGCTGGAAGCACCTGAGCCAGGAGCTTATTGATATCTGTTATGATGCTCCATGGGAATGGAGGCCCCTGATGAGGCATATAGCGATGGTGGCAGAGAGGGTGCGGGCCATGGCCTGGGGGAATGTACCGCACTATGGAGACGAGGACATTGATATAGGATCATATGAGCCAGCCAAGGAGGAGGCGGAGGATGAGGAGGAGGACCCCGGGGAGGACTCTGGTTGATTTACTAGCTGATGAGACTCCCCCCCATGCCTTGAGCATGGGGATTTTGTATTTTGCATCTGTATGTATTTATGATGAGGATGTTGTTGGGGCTCCTTGATGTATTTATGTATATTGGGTGTTTTGGGCATGATGACATTTGTACTTATGATGTATATATATCTATGCACGTGGATGCATTTTGTAGTGATGGATTTTGTTTATGTATATGCACGTGGATGCACATTATGGTGGTTGTTTATGTTTATGCACGTGGATACACTTTATGATTAGGATGTATATGCACGTGGATGCAAATTATGATGATGATTTCTTTTGTGTTTTTCACGATGTTTATGTATTCCTATATGATGGATAGATGCATGGTTATGATTTGTTCCCTACAGGTTGTGGTTTATGTGCTAGTCTAGAATGTTGTTAGCCATTTGATCTGCAACACTATTTTGATTTCGTGGGACATGAGTGAATATGATGGATTCAAACTGTCTAATCATTTGCTTAGTGCACTGGAACTTTCTAAAGAGGCAAGGATCCCATACCTGGTAATAGTTGTTGAGTTGGGCGATGAGTAGCTGGGAGTCGAGGAACACACAAAGGTGACTTATAACAATCTAGACGGCAGCAGTCAGGAGACCAGTCACAGCATCATACTATTCCTGGTTGTTGGTGGCAACGCTTATGCACACTCCATCGATATGGATCAACTCATGTGAGGGGGAATATAACACCCATGCTACGGAGGTGAGGTTCGGGGACCAGCAACTTGCGCCGTCGGCGTAACCGACGTAGCATGGTGGAATAGGATCCATCTGTGGTCATGGAGGGGAGCAATGTGTGAGGTTCTGAAATGCAAAAAATGAAAGACAAAAAGAAATGAAACTATACAACATGGACTCGTGGGTCCAAAACGTGTTCAAGGGTAGAATCATTTGAGATACAACCCATTACCGGATTTGCGCAAGGGGTTTCCTTCATAGTTGGTGAGGATATATGCCCCATGTCCTAGGCATGTGTTGATGATGTATGGGCCTTCCCACATAGACTCGAACTTACCCTTTCCAGTCTTATTGTGCGCTTGGTCATAGACTAGGATAAGGTCTCCTTCGCAAAAATTGTGAGGGTGGACGTGCTTATCATAACCCTCTTTGGAGCGGTTCTTAGGATCCTCAATGGTTTGAAAGGACGTATGGCAGTCCTCGTTGGCCTATTCCAAAAGTATTAGGAGTTGCTCAAGTGGTGAGGTGTCCGGGAGAGGTCCGACGGCCATGTGTAGGGAGGGAATCTGACACTCAATGGGAAGAACAGACTCAACACCATGGACTAAGTGAAAAGAGGTGAAACCTATACCAGTCCTGGTAGACGTGTGGTAAGCCCAAAGTGTGAGGAATATCATGTGATGCTAGTTGGACTTATGGCTGTCTACGGTGCATTGGAGGATGGTTTTCAGAATCTTATTAATGGCCTCTGCTTGGTCGTTCCCTTGAGGGTAATAGGCAGAGGTGTATTGATGTTCGAATTTCAACAGGGTCGATAGCTACTTCCATACGGAGTCCTCAAAGTGGGAGCCATGGTCGGATACAAGCTGCTTGGGTGTTCCGAACCATGTGATGACATGGTTGAAGAAGAAGTGAGCTATAGTATCAGATTTACAATTGAAAGTGGGCATGGCCTCAGCCCATTTGGTGAAATAATCAACTGCCACGATGATATATTTATGTCCTCCTTCCAAGGGAGGGTTGCACTCCATGAAATCAATGGCCCATTTACAGAAAGGGCCGACGGTGATTACAAAATGGAGAGGGGTAGGGGGGTTCTTTCCTTAGGGGAAAAGAGATGGAAGTTGCGACAATGCTTAACTGTTGTGATGCAATTGGTAAAGAGGGTGGGCCAGAAATATCTGGCGTGAATGACCTTTTGGGAGGTGGCCATCCTGAGAAGTGGCTGCCATAGGCTCCACTGTGACAATCCTTAAGGACTTGTTCATCCTTGTCTCAGGTGAGGCAGCAGCAGAGGATGGTGTTGGTACAACACGTCATCGGGGAGGATATAACGAGAGGCGTGATGGCGTATGCGTAGGAAATCATCGCAGTCAAGATCGAACTAGAACTTTTGGGTATGTAGGTATAGTAGGATGTCACTGTACCAGGGGCCGTTCAACAAGATGATGAATAAATGGTCATCGAGGAGGCCGATATTGATGGTGGTTGAAATGGACGGTGATGGTAAGTCTGTCAAGAGTTGTGCCAATGCGAGAGCTTTGATGCTTTTGAGTGTTGTAAATGTGAGGTCATACTCTTCAAGTATGATGACCCACTTAGCTATGCATCCTTGCAGAAGGTGGCGACTTAAGAGATAAACAATGGGGTTAAAATCAGCCATGACTATGGTTTGGCTTAACAGGATGTAGTGGAATACCTTCTGGACTGAGAAGACAACGACGAGGGCCATTTTCTCCTCATAAGGATAACGCAGTTGTGGGCTAGATAAGGTCTGAATCGCATAGTAGATTATGTGCTCCTTGCGCGCACTATCCTACTGAACGAGAACCCATGAGACGGCATAGTCGGATGCCAAAACATAAAGGATGAAATCCTTCCAGAAATAAGGTGGTGAAATCAATGGGGCATTGGTCAGTGCTACTTTGAGGACTTCAAAAGCCGCTTGTGCTTGTTCATCCTAGACAAAAGGGATGTGGGTATGAAGTAGGCGAAGAATGCCATGAACAGTCGTAGCATACTCGAGGACAAAGTGACGTAGAAAGTTGGCTCTCCCATGCAAAATTTTTAATTGACGTACTGTTCGGGGGGATGGGATGCCGAGAATGGCTTGGACCTTGAGGGGGTATACAGTAATCCCTTTCTGAGAAATGATGAAACGTAGCAATTGACCTGCAGGAATGAAAATTATGTGTTTAAGGGGGTTCAAGCAGACTTGTTATTTGCGACAACGCACAAAAACTTGTCGGAGGTCATTCAGGTGGTTGCATCGTTCCTTGGATCGCGTAGTTAGATCATCCAGGTATACTAGAATGATGTGGGATAGATCATGGAAATAATATGTCATGGCCCGCTGGAAAGTGGCGCCATCATTTTCTAGACCGAATGGCATGGAGCGGTAGGCAAAGGTGCCCCATGGTGTGGTAAATGTAGTTTTGTATTGGTCCTCTTTTCGGATGAGGATTTGATTGTATACGGAGAAACCATCCATGAACGATAGAACCTTGTGTCCCGCACAAGCGTCAACGAGTTGGTCGATGAAGGGTGTGTGGAAATTGTCCTTGGGACAGGCGTGATTGATATCACGAAAATTGGTGCAGACGCGGATAGTGACTTGTTTCTTGTTGACAGGCACAGGATTGGACACTCAGGTAGTGTAAGCGATGGGGTAGATGAACCCTAATTTTTGCAGTTTCTCGATCTCAGATTTTATGGCGGAGAGCTTGGATGGGTGGATAGGTCTCTGCTTCTATCAGAAAGGTGGGACATCTATCCAAGTATCAATGTGGTGTTCGACAATGGCAGGGTCTAGACCAGGCATCTCGGTGTAGGTCCAAGAGAAGATGTCATGAAATTCTTGAAAGAGTTGCTTATATTCCTCGACCTCCTGTTTTGTACAAGAGGCACCTAAGGTAATGAGCTTGGGTTGGCTTCCTGGATGGGAGATATCAACTTGTATAGTGTGTGAGATGTTTTCTATGTTCCCCTCTTCAAAAGCATCGGGGGCTGGGATAGGGTTCTTAAACCAGTCCACCTTATTAGTCTTGAGTCTCGATTTCCAGTTGGTTGGCCGTCGTAGAAGTCGATGACTATGGGATGAAATAGGGATAGTCGGGTTCAATGACTGCTTCGAGGATTTCCTTGTCTCTGCAGAAGTGCTGAGTTGTCAAATCGATTGGAGGAAGGCTAGATGGTGGAGGTGCATCGTGCTTATCTACCGTAGAAATCATGTATATAGTATTAATCTCTTCCGACGAGGAGGATATCAGGGGGTGAATATCCTCAATGGTGGTGATAGATGACTCTAGAGAATATTGAGTTAACTCATGGAGGACCAGTCTATATTCTGGGAGCTCCAAGAAATGGTGAGAGTAGTGGTCGTAAATTCTGCAGATGGTGCATGGGAGGTTCACTAGTGAGGAAATATCATATCACGACCATTCATATTGGGGGTTTGAATACTCTTAAAAAAATAAAATATATATTGCCCCGTATTAAGGGGTCAAGGGGGTTTTTTAATTTGATATAGTAACATAAATATTGTGGGTTATTTTATTTGGGTGGGCTGAGGAATAACCCCCAAATCGTGGGATGGATTCATACCTCCAAATCATGGCCTCAATTCGTACCCACCTAAAATTTAAGGACCCTTCGTTTTTATTTGATATTTCTTATGATCCCAAGTTTTACATAAATATGATAATAGTTACCAATGATAATATTGATGGAAGTATCTTTGGATTAATGGCCTTAATAAATCCTCATTTAATAGTTTCTTTAGGCTTGGTTTGAATTGATGTTATATTTTTTTCCATCTTTAAGTTGACATATGTATCTAATTGGGAGTTCCATAGTTGAACAATTGTATTGTATTTTTTGTAGCCATTAGAGTAAAAGATCTAATTCTTCATTTTTTAGGTTGGGGTTTAGGTGGGTATTGAGATTTAATCAAACCTTGCTCCATGAAAACCAAGAAAAATTAGATCAATCTTTCTTGATTAATTATTTCTTTCAAGTTTTTGTATTCTTCTTTAACATTTTCACATTGCTAGTTAGGAATAGTTTTTAGATTGAGTTATATTTGGCAGATTCATAATTGTAATTTCATTTCTTATATGCAAGGTATTCAGCTCAATATTGTATTGGAACTGACATGAACATAGGTGAAAATCTAAATCTTTATTTACACACCCTATGTGTTATTTTTACCATGAAATGGTATCATATAAGTTTCACCATTTGTGTATATTTATAACTATTACATGCTTGAAACCAAACAATGGAGATTTTTCCCTCTCCTGTAAAGATTAAAAAATAAATAGATATAACCCAAGAAAAGGTAACTAAATGTTGTTAGTTCCCTTGATTTCAAGAATAAATATAGAGGAAGTGGAGGAAATTCATATACTACATCTTGTGAATTACCCAAATCCAAGCTATGCACATGATCATATGCGTTATTGGAAAGTAATAGGAATTTTTCTATGTTCTTTGGGTTCAAACATCAATGATGTTTGTTTTGATAGGAAGTTTGGGGAGTCCATCCATGAAAGCATTTCAATTTTGCATTTTTATGGAGTTTAATTTATTAATATGTTGGTGAAAATATATGCTATCTAATTCAACATTTAAATTGTCAACCTGGGAAGGTAGCTTATGAGATGCAAACACTATATGTGAAGGATTGAAGGCTTGAACTAATCTAAGCTAAAGGTGGAATCAACAATTTCTAAGGAAATTAACAAGCTATAAAAACAAAGGTAAAGTATTGACTGCAAATCCAAGTACAAGCTGAAAAACAAGAGACATAATTTGAGAAACAACTAAAGCAAAGTTAAGGAAATGGAATGAAAACTAAGAATGAATATGAAGCTTTAATTAAACTCTTTTTGGTGTAGAACAAGGTCCTAATTATATATATAAATGTTGATAAATCACAAGAAATATTATAGTTTGAAAACCTAAGAAAACTGGATTCTAAATAAGCATAAAAATAATGCAGAAAATATTAAGGTCCGTATGACGATTCAGATGACAGTCTGAAAGACGGCTCGAATGACAGTCCAGATGGAAGAAAATGATTTAAACTAAGGAAAGAAGCAGATTGGATTATCTTAACGCCATTTGGTTGATGCATATGAACCTACAGTGCAAGGGAAGCAATGAATAGACTGTTTAGAAGCTAAGAGAACAAGAAGCAACATATACTAATCATTGTCTAAAGAAACAAACTGTGTCTATTGCATGATAAGACAAGGTTGAAATGTAAATGGAACTAATCTACAGCTACAGGAAAATTTAATAGAACTAATTCTAACCACGAATTGAACTTGAAACATTAACTTAGTTAACTTTATCTAGTTGCAAAAAGAAAGACTGAAATCAAACTAAGAAGAGCTATGCATGACCGGTCATTCTAGATTATGAAAATGCAATATTACATGAAAACAAAAGAAAATTGTATTTTATAAACAACAAAATAAATGCAATTATTGAACAACTCAAAATCTATCTATTATATGATCTAAGTAAACCAAGGACTTAACATTTTAAGAATTAAAATACAATTATGTTATACGAATTTAAATCGTAAACTAGTTTTGAGCAAAGCGAAGCTTGCTTTACTATGAAGATACACTAGTTAAGAATACTTGAAATGAAAATCTATTGACTATTCTAGATCAGATTTTTCTAAGTAGAAGAAACTACTTGATGGCATTCAAGGTAAAGACGAGCTTCTATTTAATGAAATCAAAATGCAAATGCTTTTAAACAAATAAAAGCTACAGTAATGCATCTATTGATTGGATCCAATGTGCAATTGATATGAGAGTAAATTCAAATGCATAGCAAGAATAGAATTCAAGCCATAACCTACACTACAAGTAGCAACACTATCTGCACGAAGTAAATGACTATGCTACTGTGTAAAGCAAATCTAATTACTACTGTGTAAAGCAAACTAACTACTGTTACGAATTGAAATACTAATCTATGCAGTAAACCAAACGTTATCTATGGAATTCAAGCTATGAAAATCAACTTTAATGCTACTTCATGAAACCAATTGAATCTACCTAAACTACAGAGATCTCTTCCTACCAACGAAACATGATGAGCTCATATAATTTATACGCACAGGTGAAAGGGAAACAAATAGACAAAATTGTAAGAAAGCAATATTATAAGCATATGTAAAAGGAATAGAGCATAATATAGAAACATAATTGAAAAACGTTTATACAATGATATATTAAAAACATGCACAAGATAAAGAGACGTTTGTATACAATAGAGACAGAGTACACCACTCAACTGAAAGAGACAAGAATGAAAACATAAACACACAACGAAACCTTTCACTTCCGAGGGGCCCTCTTAGGAGCATAGGTTACTTCTGTCAAATCAGAAAATCAACGCATGAGAAGAAGATGAATCTGGGACAAAATTGAGCATAGCTTCATTATGAAAACATGGAGCAAAAATTACATTACTTCTTAGCCCTATGGGGCTCTATTTATACATCAACAACCCAGTGGGGAAGGATGAGCAAATCCCCCAAATTCCCGAGTTGTTACAACTAATTTCTAAATTTAGAAAACGGCCAACCATGTTTTGACATTTTCTGGAAAAATCCATTTTAAGAAACCACGAACTGCTCCCAAATGGCTTCAAATTTTGGCAAAATTCCCATGAAGACCTTAATGGGCCCATTCCGCACAAAACCCATGTGCCGTAATTTTTAATTTTGCCTCCGTTTGCCCGCAGATTTAGCCCTAAATTTTGTTGTCTGTTAAAACACATTTTTGACAGAAATCCGAATGGGCGTCTGAATGAAGGTCCAAATGACTTGTAACGGAAATTTAATTAATAAATCCAAATTCTCGGGGCTGAATTGATGTCAGTTTGTTGCATGGATTGTTCTGCTGAGTGCTTGGTTTAATTATGGTTGGGTTTTATTGGTTGCATCACCATCCATTTCGTGACTGTGCGTTGCAATTGTACGTCCTCCATTCTTCAGGTCGTGCTTTAATTCCTCTCTATGCGTGAATTACTCCATGGCATGAATGTTAATATTTCTTTTAGGGCATGTTCACATTCTACACATAAACATAAAACTATTAGATTAAAACCAAATCAAAATTTATTTGATTATAAGTGAACGCTTTTATAGTCAACGCACCTTCCATTTCATATGGGTTTCATATATTGATTAAGTGAAATGATTATGTTTAAAGTGTTATGTGAGCTAGAAGGAAATTAAACTATTTCATGTTTCATCACTTTATCAATTCTTTTATTCACTTTAACTTTTTCATATTTCCTTTTTTATTAATTTGTCATTATTTCAATTCCTTTGAATAATTAACCATTTTTCATTTTCTATGATTAATATATCAAGTGTATTTTGAAATTAGAAAGGTAAAATAATAATATTTAAATATATTCCCTTTTTAATTACTTTAAGATTGCAAATTAATGAGACAAAGTTTTAGCATCAACCCATGATTCAAATTATGCATATGTAGGTATTCGGAACTTAGCAAGAATTGGAAGATAATGGGCTTACGAGATCAACAAGAAGTAGAAGATGAGGATAGACCAAACCAATAAACTAATATTGAAACATGCCATCAAACCAGTGCAGAACTTAGGACCGAAAGAAAGGTCAGATGAAGGACCGGATGGAGTACCGAAATGCTTACGATTTGCACAATTATTTCATTTAATACATTAAAAACAAGATTAGGCATTTCTTTCATTTACAAGATTTTAATTGATAAATCAAAGTAAAAGATAGCCTTATTGAACATAAATGTATTAAATCACAGTAAATAGGATGGGAAATTAATGTAAATAACATCATTATAAAAGACAATTTCGGAGCCCAACATAATCTTATAGAAAACATGAGATCTCTATGGCTATACTTATATTTACATGATATAAAATTGGTAGATTGGTGGGTTGTGGTTTGAAACATCTGCAATTCTCATATTTTCTAAGCATTTCACTAACTATTAGATTATCAACCTTTTACATTCTTTATTATGTTGATCTCTTGATTGGGTTTCCTTTTACGCATTTTTCCTTTGTAGTACTATTTCGTTGGGTCTTCCACTATTCAATGATATACATTGATTAGTCACCCGTGCAATCCTTGTGAGATCATTATTAGCATTATGATTTTATTTTATTTAGCATCATGTTTGCTTATATTAAAATGTGTTAGAAATCTTGTTTGTTACAACTTTATAATATGATATAAAGGGGGTATTAAAAATGGATTGGTAAAAATTAATACATACAATACCTGGTGAAACTAGGGGTTTCCTTAATTGGGAAGGAATATTGGGAGGGGGGTTCAACAATAAAATTGTATGAGGTATTTTCCAATATTTAGTGAAATTAGCGATATTCTTAAATAGTATGCGAACAATTGTGCCATGTAACAAGTTCACTGAGTGAACCCCCTGTGAGATGGGACAAGCATGGTTGGTGCGTAACGCCTTGTTGCATTGGTGGGAGGGGGGATTTAATTCGACTACGGGGATGTTAGGATCATCATCCAAAGTATGCATATGCTTTTGGAGATCGGGCAGTTGGGGGCAGGTATGGGTGGCATGGCCCAGATTGTCACATAACGAGCACTTAGGGGGTGTGTGGAATGGTGGTTGAGGTGTCGCGGGCTTCCTTGTAGTTGGATTTGTGTAATTTTGGGGGCCTCTACCCCTAGCGTTTCTGGTTTGTGGAGGGGCAGGGTTTGTTGTAGATGTAGTTGTTGTCCCAAAGGGTGGGTTCTTAGGGATGTTTGCCACACCAGGGGGTGGGTCGTTTTAGGTTTTGATGGATTGGATGGGTTGGATAACCACCTGTGGTGTCAGGGGAGTGGTGGGAGCAGGTAAGTACCACGCTGGTAGGCCTAACATTAACCCGAGGAGGTTCAGCATAGACATAACTAACGTGCTTATTACTCCTAACGATGGGAATAGGAACGGGATTGTATGGATCGATGTCACTCCAACATGACTTGGTACTAATGGTGGTTGTGGCAGAAAGGGTGGTTGTGGGTTGGTCAGTGTTTGGTTGGATTAAACTGTGGAAAGATCAGATATCTCGATGGCTGGTGGGGACGGTGGGATGAACCTAAGGGAAGATGTCATAGGAATTTCAGATTAGATTCTGGGTCCGACCGTGGCCACCAACTAAGTGGGTGTGCCTAGAGTGGGTTGTTCCATCATGGGTAGGATATTCTCTGGTGCGATGGGGGCATTGGGGTTGTAATAGGTGAGTTGGTCGATTTTTAGGACCCAACCCTCATGGGGGAACATCATGATGTTGAAGACTGATGAAGCAACAACCTTCATAGCAGACATATATCTATGTTCGAGTAGGAGGTTTCAATCGAGTTGTGCGTTGATCACCTCAATATCTATGAGGATGGATTTCCCGAATAGCTGGACTAGTACGTTATCTAGGAGGCCCTGGGATTGAGCCGAGTAGCCATCATAGGATCGCACGGCAGTCGTGGATGGTTGTAAGGTAGGTGATCTGAGATTTTTCCATACGAATGTTGACATGACGCATGTGGAGGCACCTTCATCGATGATGCATCAATGGATGACAATATTTCGAACAGACACCAAGACTTGGAAAGCTAGGGTGGAAGGCATGTGTGGTTCAGATTGGTCCAGGTCGAATGCCATCATTCATGAGTCAGAAGGGTCGATAGCGCCGATGGCGGATAATAGATTCTTGTGTTGGACAGGATCGTTCTTTAGAACCTCTAGGGTTGAAATGGCAGCAGGAGATTGGGATAAGTCATCCACAATGTTTTCATTGGGCGTCGCGCGGCCATTGGGGTTTTTATTTATACGTCGTAGTGGGAAGAGGGGAGATTTGGGGGCCCCATCGCCTAGTAGTCTGTTGGGGGGTATGTGTAGTGACTGATCTGTGGGGAGAGTGTTAGCAACCCTTTTGGCCAGAAAGGTTTCAAGGGTGGGTCCATATTGATTTCGACGTGTCTCTAGGTTAACATCGGTCGATGACATCATAAGCAGGTGATGAGTACCTAAATCCATAGTTTGATTGGTGGGAGCACAAACTACATCCAGTTTGATGTTGGGACCTCCGAACAGAGGTGTGGGGATCATGTGGGAGGGGCATGCATCTCCAAGTGTACCGTGAGTCACTAACGGGATGGTATTGGGCCCAGTGGTCATTGGGATATGAGTGGTGGAAAGGATGGTAGGTGTGGGTCCTCTCGTTGGAATATACAGGATAGGTGCTGTCGTGGTGGCTGGGCGGTGGTGGACCCTCCATTAATATTGCCTCCAAAAAATGGTTTGGGGGTCACGCCAGCCATGGGTCTAGACAGGGATGTGTATATGGGGTTTTCTGATTGTGAAATAGATGTGAAGTAAGGGACGTCAGGATCCAGTGATGGGGCTCTATGCCTGTGGCGAGTGGTTCCAAGTGAACCGTGTTGCAGGGACTAGCCCCGTAGACGTCGAGACTTTCTCGGAGACTAAATGGTGACAACGAAAATAGAACAGGTGGGTTGTGGCAAGTAAGAAGCTCAAAATTCCCAATGCAATTATGTGTGCAAGAGGAGAGAGTAAATAATACGGCACTTGTTGGTCACCCTATATGCCAATTAATTACAACTAACACACAGGATGCTCAATATGAATTGTCAACCTAGGGAAGTCTTTTATTTCAATGGCAATAAACACAGTCTATGCATAAACATTTCAAGTAGTTGATTAAATGAATGGAGATAAATGTTCCTACCTATATGCTCAGCCAAACTCATCTCATAGCTAAAAATAATCTAACTTATCCATCTAGGAATTTCATAATACAATTATCTTCCTACAAATACCAATCTAGCAGTTACTGATTGAGGAATGAAATGAACTAGACTTACTTTTGAAAGAAGTTAAATCCTATAATTATCAAACTACAGTTTTCAATATCTACTGATCTAATTCATCTAGAATCTACTGTAACTCAATCATAATCTGTCTAATCTAATGAATTCAACAAAGATAAAACAACAACCAGAAACTAGAAGTAAGCTTGAACTCTAATTTGATTAATATTGGAAATCCTAGAAAGAATAAATGACTGAAAGGAATTGGAGCTGATCTAACACACCATGCATCAAATAAACTAACCTACACAGTTGACTGTCACACCACACAGTATAGCTATTCAGGATGCAATCATAAACTACCAAAGAAGAATGCAATTATCATTTCTCTGTTGCAACTCGCAGTAACACATCTAATGCAATTCCACACCACACAACAGGAAAGAAATTAAGCTACCTCCTTAACTCGGCGATCTCTGTAAGAAGGAGGGCCCTGGCCTTCTAATAGAGATGCCGAAGACTAACAAAAATTAAACATCAAGATATAAGAAAATCTACTCCTTGTATTAGAAATAATGAATCACAGTCACAGCTCTCTGTTTCAGCTTATGCAATTAAAAATTATCCAACCCGTGGGCTCAGAATGGCTCTTTACATTTATACCCTGATGACATGAATTCATTTCATAAAATATCGGGAAACCATGCAGATCTACGATCTTCAGGATACTGATTTACAATGGAACTATTACAGCCATAAGTGGTCTTGAATGAAATCGTTGCATTTAGGCCTGGGCTGTTTCATGTTGTCACGGCCCAGAATAGATTCAAGCTTATTGGACTGGTCGGTACTCGGATGCTTTGTTGTGACTTAGTCACAGCTAGCCATGTGGAGGAATGCTTGAATTGTTGTAGCTAATTGTGGAACCGAACTCAATAAGGGACAGCTGGAGCCACATATGCCTACTCTCCAAAGGTTAGCGATTTGCTACACCTATGGTCTTGTAAAGGCTTCTGAGCTATTTTTATCAAATCAATCAATATTAGCACAACCTTGAAAGATAGAGTACAAAACCATAAACAAATCGGGTATTAATGGAATAAAAAAATAATAGATTATACCCATTGCAATCCATGCTTTGCTTGGGAAAATATCTACTTAGGTCAAGGAATAGTGAGGCAAAACAGGGGAAAAGGTGTAGATAGGTGTAGGAAAAAAGGGGCTATTTTGGGGCCCAACATCTCCCCCTAGCTATCCAATTGCATGTCCTCATGCAACAGCCAATTAATCTGAATCTGAATATGGTCCTAGTTCATGCCGAGAGGAAAAATTGAAAGAAATGTCAGGTTCCTTGCTTGCCTCTAGAAACCCATTGCAAGTAGCCCAATATTCCCACCACTGCTTCTCTTTTCCTTGGTCAGTGTATAATTCTCATTGTACTGTCCTCCTGACCACCATATGAGTGGAAATTTGAACTTGAGTCCCAGCCAGTGTAACCCACACGTTCTCATGCAATTGACATACCGTGCTACCCTAGGAAAAGCTTGTTTAAAATTCTTAAGGCAGTATGGGTCCCTTTTTTTCAAACCTGGAGAAGAAGTTTGCCGCCTGTTCTTGCTACCCTCTAAGAAAATATGTTGTTTCTTGGAAATCATGTCAACACAGGTAGAGATAACCTTCTCTTGCATCTTCTTCAGATGATGAGTCTTCGAAGGAGATAAGAAACACCTTCCATGGTTTATAAGAAGAACACAAGGAGATTGGGGTTCCCTCCTAATCCATAGATTGGCATTGGCCTCATTCTTAGAGATTGTCTGGAAGGCATCTTCCCACTTCACATGATTATTAACAAAAGAGGCAAAGGATCTCAACTAAACATCCCCTGCATAGGGAATAGGACTAGAGCGAGATTCACCAAGACATGCCATATCATGCAAATATAAATCACACAACAGGTGCTATTCAAGAAAGTTTCTTGACAAAAAGGTCTCTACAAACTGGGAAGGGATCAACAATTGATAAGGTTTACCCTCCTGTAGAAATTTTAATTTGAACAGGGTTATTTTTTCATACAGGAATATCGAATAGGAAGGAGATGGGGCTCTTAAACTCAACAGATCCCGAGAGAGGGCATACATTTGGTCTTTTTCTTTTTGCATGGATTTGAATTCCTTCAACTCCTCCAATTATTTTTGCAGCTCTTCCATTTGAGATCTCTGAAGAGTTGATTCCTCTTCCCACTTCTCCCTCAATTATTTTATGGCCTTTCTATATTCAGAGAGAGGGACCATCCCTTCTCGACACTGATCAATATGCTTTTTCCATTTGGCTAACTCCAGTTGTAAGAAAGAACTTTTTTTATCCGAACGTTGAATCCTTCTATCCTCCACATGTTTCTCATCATCAGAATATAAATTAATGATGTCTTGAGATAGTTTCATTCTTACCTTGTCATAAGATATTCCAGCTTCCTCATTTTGGATTGGCAGTGTAACAGCTTCCTCTTCCATCAGTGTTGCAATGGCCTCTACTTGTGTTGCAATCTCAACAGTTAATTTTGAGGGTGTTGGTTCTTGTGTAACAGCTTCCTCTTCCTATACTTTAACCTTGGCAGCTTCCATTTGTGTTGCCGAGTCAACAAATAATTTTGAGAATACTGGTTCTTCTGTAACAACATTCTCTTCCTGAATACCAAACTCACCAGCTTCTATCTGAGTTGCAATCTCAACAAATACTTTTAGGAATGTTGGTTCTTGTGTGAAAACATGATTTCTCTTCAATTCAATCTCAGCAACCTCAGTCTGAGTTGCAATTTCAGAAAATATTTTTAAAGACATTGGTTCTTGTGTAACAACGTCTTCCTCTAGTACCTCGATATCAGCAATTGTTGTATGGGTTGCAACTTCACTAAATATTTTCAAGGATGTTGTTTCTTGTGTAAGAGCACCCTATTTTTCAATTTCTTCATCTTGCTAAGTTTGTTCTTGAATTACCTCGATGTCTTATGAATGATGAGACTGGTCCTAGAATAGTTTAGTATTTTCTGATGGCTGGGATTGCATTGTTTCATCTTCTCTTAAATCCAGATCAGGGATTATGTCAATTTTTGGCTCATTCTCCTTCATTAGCTCCACTGCAGGTAGACTTTCTCCTTCTTGATTTGCTTGTACAGGCTCTTGTGCTACCAAACCCATCACTATGACTATGTGCCTTGTATATTTAAATATGTCTCCACATTCTGGGCATATCATTTCTCCTTGTTCTTCATATCCCAAAACAGGAGATGAATTTTCTAACAGATCTGCAGTATCCACTAATGTATTCAAACCCTTTTCTACCCAATTTCTAGTTTCTTCGTTCCATTTATCCAATTTACTCCGAAGCAATCACACCTCCTCCTTTAGAAGCTCATTTTAAAAAATAAGGTTTTCAATTTGGGGTTCTTCCACAGCAGGTTCTTGTGTAACAGCTGGTGATTTGGGGTTTAAGATAAGAGCTTTTATGCCTGCCCCAGTTGCACATGTTGCTTCTTTTGTTGGAATTTAAATATTTGCCCCAATTGCACATGTTTCTTCTGCTACTGTAACAACTCGATTCCTTCTCTTCTTCCCAACTCCTGATGGTTGGACTTCACTGCATGTTGTTGTTGCTGCTGTAATGGATCTAGCTCTTCTCTTCTTTGCTGAGCTAGATGTCTGACCCTTATTCCCTGACTTTTTCTTCTTTTTTGTAACACAGGGGTTTCTAAATTTTCAGAAAGAGGCATGAGTTCCTCCTCTTCAATGATAGTTCCCCTTATTTCAGGGGAGGAAGCGACATCCAACACTTCCATATTTCCTCATTTTGCTGCCTCTGCCTGGTATTCTTCCTCTTGCATTGCAACTTACACAGCTGCAGATTCCACTATCACAGCTTCAACATCTACTCCAGTTTCAGCTTCCTCTCTTGCAGTTGCGAATGATGCCATCTCCACTGCTTCAGGTGCCACCCTAACTGCAATTTCTATTGAGTTGTTTCTTCCTCTATAGGGTTTTTTTCTATTGCATCTTCCAATATCACTTCCTCATTTGCCACTGTTTCCATCATATCCCCTTCTGCAACAGGGTTTGCTATTGTCGCAGCTTCCCCCATATTTACCTCTTCCACTTAGTCTTCCAATGCTCCATCCCTCCCCCTAGCTGAATTGGAGGAACTCCGGTCCTCATTTACCATCTCAACACCTCCTATTGCCACGGCAGGTGCTCTGGATACCCTTGGTCGAGCAACAAATTCTTCCCATGTCAAATTCTGGTGCACAAAAGCCCTTAAGACTAAGAGTTTAATCAACCCGTTGTTTGAGAGGGAAGATAAGGAATTTTGAGCACCCTTGACATACCCAACCATAGTTGCAGAGATTGTAAAAGATAAAACGACATGTTTAACAATCTGCGGTGGCGTGAATGTGAAAGGAAGGAGAATTCATATATGTAAACCACTTTGTACCTACCTTCACAGGAAATGTATTTCTTTATGAAGGTCACCACTTGGTTCCAAGGATTTGGCACGGATTCCAATGCTATGCCTCGGCCATGTGGACGAACAACTTCTCTAGCTGCCAAAAATTCTTTTGCTGCAATTGGATTATGGCACTTCTGACTAAACCATTGCATCCCGGTTCTAGGAAATCCTGTTACCTCCACCATGATTGCTTCTGAAACATCTATTCTAATACCTCGAACCTCTGAATGAGTGTTGTTCAGATTTTGAGCGAACTCAAGTGTAGTGTCCACATGAAAACTATTCAAATGCTAGAAATAATCAATCCAGCCAGCTTCCTGGAAGATGGTAAAAACCTCTCTGTTTGCATGCAGAGGCTTATCTGATAGGCTCGTGTCGTACCAAAATGCCCATATTGCAAGGCTATTTGTAAATTTTTCTACCAGTAGAGTGAGTTACAGCCTGAGACGTCGAGCTACTGCATGCATAACGAGCGATGGATAGCCAGAGCTTAGTTTGGGTATGTTGGGAAAGGTTGCACATTTATTTTTGGTTTAAAAGTGGTGACAAGTTGTCACACGGGGCATGTCGAATGGCGGTCAAAAACCGAAAATGAAGGACGAATTAGATGTAGTTTCCATCTCAGCAAATTGGCTAAGGATAACTAACATGGACTAATGACAAAATATACTCATTATTTATTACCGCATTTAGGCAGGCCTAATTGTGTTTATGATTAAGACTTTGTACCTTTAAGTGTAATGCCAAACCGTCGTGTTGCAAAGTGGTTGCTTTCCATGGCCACATCGATGATAGGCTCATCAATTCACACATGCACCCATGAGTTGGCCTTTGCTGAGTGGCAAATAAAGTACATCCACGTTGGCGTAGATTACAAATATATGTGGCAGACAGGTAAGATTTTAATGTTCACTGTGGAGGATGAAGGACACTAATACCGATGAGCAGAGATAGAATGAGGTGTCAATGAGGGATTAGCGGAGTCGTAGTTTCCAAAAGTAGGAAAAATTGACAACTTTAGCGGTGCCGCAGCTTCTAAAAAGAGGGAAAATGGACAATATAGGTGTTGTAGCTGCTCAAAATAGGAAAAATAGGCACTTTTAGCAGTGTTGCAACTGTGCAAAATAGAAAAAAATGGGCAAATTTAGGTGTTACGGCTGCTCAAAATAGGAAAAATAGGCACTTTTAGCGGTGTTGCAACTGCACAGAATAGGAAAAAATGGGCAAATTTAGGTGTTGCAGCTGCGCAGAATAGGAAAAATAGGCAACTTGGCGGTGTCGCAGCTGCTAAAAAAAGGAAAAATGGGCAATTTTAACGGTGTTGCATCTGTGCAGAATAGGAAGGATAGGCAACTTGGCGGTGTCGCAGCTGCTAAAAATAGGGAAAATGGGAAATTTTAGCGGTGTTGCAGCTGTGATAAAGAGAAATAAGCCATAGTTAGCGGTGTTGCAGCTGCAAAAATAGAGACTTGTGTGGGATTTTAGTAGTGTTGTAGCTGCTGGAAAAAGAGAAACGAGCCATATTTTTCTGAGTAACTATTGCTGCAACATTATTTTCTTCCAGGTAATTTTTCACAGTCAGGAGGGTCAACTAGAATCCCACAGTCGTTTGGCCCAAATTGCGACTGCCTCCATTCAAGTGATATTCCATGCAAAAACCTATTCAAAGTTTTTAAAGAAAAACAAAAACCCATCAACACTAAAAAAATAAAATAAAACATTTATGCAGAATTGCAACAACCTTTTAAAAATTATCAAGGACAATGAAAATTCCTTACTCCTGAATCAGTTGGTAACCTAGATCAGCTGCTATATGTGAAAGAAATACATCCCTTGAAACTGGTTTATGATATAGTTGCATCCGATGACCATTGGAAAATAATGATGTTTTGTGTTCATCGATGGTCATCAACCGAATTGTTCCATTGTCAAACACTCTGTCTATCTGGTAGGGTCTGAGCCATCTTGTACATAGTTTTCCTTTGAAATCTCTTTTAAACCGTGAATCATACAACAGAGACCAGTATCCATCACATAATACTTTCTTCTTTATAAATTGGTCGTGCTACTTGGAGCGCTTTGTTGGATCAAGGTTGTATGATGAACTGCAACTGTGTGCTTCTCATCCAACTCATTAAGCTAATTCAAACAGTTCCTTTGAGCTTCTGTTAAATCAAGGTTTGCTTCCATGGTTGTCTTCAAATTTCTAATTTCAAATTCAATCGGGAATACAACATTTTTTCCATACATTAATAAATATGGGGAAAAACCAGTAGTGTTGCGCCATGTGGTGCGATAAGCCCATAGTGCCTCTGGAAGTCTGTCAGCCCAATCTTTATGGTGGATTTTCATTGTTATTGTTAAAATAGCCTCAATAACCTTATTTGTGCTTTCCACTTGGCCATTGGCCTGTGGATGACATGGTGAGGTTATTTTGTGCTTAATGTGAAACTTTTGAAACAGGGCTTTATTGTTGCTGCAACACCCCCCCCAATAATCTCAAAATATTAAGGGGCCCCTCCTTTTATTTTGAGAGAAAGTTTGCCTAGAAGTCTAACGTCATTGGAGTTTTTTACTTAGTGTTTTCCAGAGAAGGTCTTTTGGATGTTTTCCTTTGAGTTCATTTTCTCTTTTTGGTTTAGTAAAACTCAAGATTCTGAACCGCAATGGTGGAGGAATCCAAGAAATTTTTTCGCAACGACAGGAGATCTAGGCCAACCTTGTTGAAACGTACAAACCTCCAACTAAGTAAACCATCGGCAGAGAAACTCATCTAAACCTTCCGCAATGGAGAAACGAAATGAATAAGACAAGTAACGGCAGAAGAACTCAAGAAATCTTCCCACAAACGGCGAAAGCATTTTAGCCAAGTAAAGCGGCAGAGAAACTTGTCTAACTTTTCCGCAATGGCGAAGGAATCCAAGAAACGTTTCCGCAATGGCAGGTAAATGACACACTTTTCCAGAAGAACTCAAATAAATTTTTGGTAGAGGCGGATAAACCCATTTAAGTTAGCTGATTCGTAGCATCATTCTCTCCCTTTGCGAAAAAGCTCGGACAATTCTCCAGCAACAACGGACAACCCATTCTTTCTTTCCGCAGCAGTCGAAGAAATTACCCAAGTTATTTTGGTTTTTTTTGGTCACATTTAATGACGAAAGTGTTGATTTGACCCCATTCATATGTCTCATTAACCCCTTTTATTGTTTTGCAACCACCCTTTTAATGGCTTGCACACGTCAAATCCTTTATATAGGACATAGCCCCGTTGAGTTTTTCACTATTCCCATTGGTTAGAAGGCTCATCCTTGTTTCTGTTTGAAGCACCTGTTTGAGAAGATTCAGTGCTTTCACAGCGGCATTACTATCTGTGACCACGATCAACATCAACCAGGTTAGTATCTCTTAAACCTAGTATCCTGAAGTACATCATTTGTTAGTTTGTCTTTCAAGATGAATGCTGCATTTTCTGATGCATCTCATTCATCCAAGCCTTTCCAACTCTTCATTTTTAATTCTTTTAGGAGAGACTAAACCATGCTCCTATCCCACGAGACATATCCACGCATAATTTCGTAGGGGTTCATACTTGTCTGGCCCAAAATCTCTATAACCTAGTCACTAGCGAGGCCTGTGATACACCCCTGACTCGTTTTAAAATCCATTGGTGTCAACCTTGCGAAAGAATCCCTGTCTACCCTTATGCGAAGGGTGTTGGTATCTATAGCCTGCTATGAAGTTTCATGCCATTTTTGTACCATGGAACATGTTAGCACCATGTGATTTTTTTTTATATGCCATAAATCATAGTACTCAAAATCGTTTGTTTTCGTTTCGGTTTGTTGTTATGGAAATTTATCACCCCTATACTTTGCGGTGGCAATATTACTAAGTATCATTATACATTTCCAGAATAACAAGTCTGAAATAGAATACATAGAATTGTTCAAATGTTTTATTTGAGATTGAAAACGGAAGAACCATAACAAGTTAAAAAATTACAATTTCATGAGAGTGGAGCAGCGCTCTCAAGACTTGATGATTATGTGTAGACTGTTTTTTTAGGTGGCTAACATAGCATTACATTTTTTTTTCTTTCTTTCTTATACCTACCTCTGCGTGGTTATTGATAGGTGCTAAGTCAAAATGCCTAAGGGTGACAAAAGAAAATTGAAGGTGACTAAGTCAGTACCAGCTGACACACGAATGGAAACTTTATTCGAAGATACTAAGTGCACTACATGCATGCCTCCTAAAGTCAAATGGGGAGACATATATCGTATGATAAGAGACTAGGACGTTCCTAAAGTGCTTCTCAAGGAAGAATACTTGTACCAGAATATCAGAATTTCTTCCATATCCAAAGCAGCCACATGTCCAGATCTTTTTCCGTGCTTAGAAGTGATTGGATGGATCTTACAGCATGCGAACGTTGAAACGAGAGTCCTTTCAAATAGTAAAGGGGAAGATTTTGCATCCTTCCAACCATCCTATATTACACCGCTTATAGGTTTCCCAAGCCACAGCAGTGACTTAATGATTAATGGCTAGAACAAGCCAAGATGGATAATCTGGAGATGGCTAGAAAACTGCTAGTCTCAGGCAAATAGATCAGAAAGAAGGATAGCGAGGAGTACGAGGTTATGAATCTGAGGCCTCATTTCAGAATGATCACTCTCATGCTGAGTAGAATCTTTGGTAGGCCCAATGGTACTGTCTTCATGCTCCATTGGGTTCCCATCATTCATTATGTAGCATTCAGGGGAACAATTTTCAACTGCACGTATATCCTCTTAGAGATTCTGTCATCAGCTATAAGTACTGCACAAGAGGGATTAGCAACGAAAAAAGCAGAGTTTTACATGCCATCCTACTTGATAGACTGTATTGTATCGAAGCATTCCTTTTCAAAGCTAGGATGCATCTGGAACCAGGCTGACTCCCTAGTTTACACCACATACAATATTTTTTGGGATCAGAATTACAGGTGGCACTACAAGGTCATTTGTGAAGAATTTATTATGCCTTTATATGAGTTGATGTTAAATGAAGAACCTAGTTGTTTATCGAAGAAAGCCATGGAAGTCCTGGAAAATTATGGTGATTTTTATTTTTCACCAGAAGGCACCTGCATATGAATGTACGGAGGCTCGAAAGCCTTGTATAACCTACCAAGGTATGCTACTGACTACATAGTTCAGAAGGAGGTAGTGAGGCATGTTTTCATTAATGGGTTTGGTGGTACCTTATACAAAGAAAAGAAGGCCTCTTTCCCACCCTTACCCTTTTATGTTCGAGCTTACAAGTTTTCAAAAATCACAATGGCGGAAGATTTTATTGCGGAGCTTAAAGGTTTTCATTTCGGGGAAAAGATCTTTCAAAAAAACGATAGACAGGGCAAAGTTGCGGAACACTGCAAGGAGATTCATGCCCCTTTTGAATATGCTCACTATTATGTTAAAGGTGAACAAGTATATAGATGAGTTATCAATATGATCGAGCTAAGGATCTTTTAACTCGGTAAGGATGGACCCAGCTCTAGCTCTATTGTGGTCAAAGAAGTAGAACAACGGCAAGCAAAAGTTAGGAGTTGTTGAAGCTCTCTCCGAAGAAGAACAAAAGCTCAAGGAACAAGCTGAGAAAATCCAAAAGGAAGCTAGATAAAGGGACAATAAAGCACAAGAAGATAAACAAGAAAAAGATGAGATACTTAGAAGGGAACAAGAAGAAGAAGCACAAAGAAAAGTGGAGGAAGAAAGGAAAGCCGTAGAATATGTTGAAGCAACCGCAAACAATGTACACGTATTAGGGGCCAAGTTAGAACTAGAAAAGAAGAGAGCATGTCAATTGCAAGAGACTCTGGTCAAAGAACAAAATTATACGAATTTGATGGTTGAAAAATGTGACACCCTTATATTAGAAAAGGAGGAACTAAGTAGAAAATTTCAGCATCTAGAAGCTGAAAAGAGAGCTCTGGCGATCCAAATAAGATCCCTTGAAGAAGAGAAGAAATATCTTGAAAGTAGGAACCTGAGGCTTGAATCTGAAAAATTTGATGATGCCTAGCAAACCGAGGATTTGAAAGAAAAGATAGAGAAATTGGAAGAAGGCGGGGAATTGATGGAAGGATAATTGGAACTCGTGACCAGCAAGGTAGGTCATCTTGGTCCCTTTCATGAGTAGGCTTGTGAAATAGTCAAGAAGAACCACCAACTCTAGAAACTTATATCAGAAGAGGTCTACAAGTTAAAAGCAATAATGGCCACGGTCAGAGAGATTAACATCGAAGCCACTCGGGTTAGAAGGAAACATGCATGCATTAGTAAAGATATAAAGGAACACAGTGAGTGGAGGGAAGGAAAATCAGGATTCTCGACAACTCTTCAACTTAAGTCTGTCGCTGAATATAGAGCAGATATGCACACCTTGGTATATTCTAAAGACTGGAGTAATGTTAAACACTGTAACACAAACCACCTATGAACAGTGTAAGAATTTGCACCTCAAGATATAAACTACTCAGGAGGCCCATCAAATAGTGACACCCCAAAGTATAGAAGAGTTTTCAGATAGAACCCAACGTTTATCTAAGCTAAGTGATAGACTGAGCGCAGAAATTGGCTATGTGAGGAAAATGGATGTATTAACCACAGAAGATTTGCACTAGTTTATCAACCAAGTTTTCATTCATGCACACCTCTTGGAAGAAAGCCTCCAAGTGGCAGTAGCAGATGTGATCATCCTCGAGGAAGAACTCTCCAATCAAGAAGTTTCTCTTATATTTCTGCTCCCCTTAATTGGAAACAGTATTATAAGAGAATCACAACATTGGGTGAATTATATAGCCAAGGTGGACAGAACACAAGCAGCAAACCGAGTATCAACTTCAGCAATCCTAGGAGCACCAACAGTTCCAGTAGTGACACCAGCTATAGCAGAAATCCGAGAACCAACAGAGATGCCCATTTGAGAATAGTCAATTTTATTTTATATGCTAAAGCAGCCAGCACGTCCTCTTGGACTCTGTATATCTTTAGAATATTAAAATGACATCTGGAATTTAGTTCTCGTTCTTCTGGTAATATGGTTGGGGGTTTTATTTATTTTTTATAAATTAGGCACTACATGAAAAATTAGAGGGATGTGAGAGGTTAGGGTATAGGTGGCAACTCCTAGAGCATTTTTTAAAGCTATATATAGCTACTTAGAGAAGAATTATAGACTTTTGGCAGGTGAAAGAATTTATTCTTGTGTATGAGAACTACTTCAGCTACATGAATAGGGAAACAATTTGGACCTGTGAAAGTTGGTGCATTGTTTTGCTTTGAGTTGTGATGGATGATTTCCGAACTATTTCAATATTTTCTATATACATTTAGTGAGATATTTCCTGGCTTATGTGAATTAATTCTATGCTATGAATGATTTTACTTCTTAAAAAAATTTATGTACTTTATGAGTGATAGAATGTTTCAATATAATCAGAGCTATCTTTGATATCATTTATATTTTGTTGAAAATGCATTTATGGGATTAAATGGCTATCTATTTCAATCTTTAAAGGTTACTTTCAGTTTATTGCTCATAATTTAAAGTTCTACTCCTTGCAAGGATAAGTTAATTTAGATTTTAACAGCTTAGAACAAATTTGTTTAACGCATGCATTTAATTTAGGGCATATGCATATCATCTTAAATATAAAATATATAAACGGTGGATCGGGCTGCAATCGATAAAATAAACAAATCTTTGAAACTTACACGGTACCGAGCCGTTAACCAGACGAATTCCCTACACCAAACAGTGAGCGATCTAATTGGGCTCACTTACCGAGGAGAATCCCTAACTCTTGATGCTACGATTTTCAAGGCATCAATAGTTTTTGGCCCTAGAAGGAGGGCCACCAGTGCATGCCTGGGAAAAGAGATCCTTTTATTAATAAAGATTCCCTTGAATACCTACCAGAAACATCTATTTCAAACATTTCCAATCTAGAATCGAGAAATCAAGAAAATCTCGATCCTGAGACAAAACAGTAAGAAACATTGTATGATGTCCCTTTTGAAGAATTAAACCACTTTAGAAGACATACCCATTCTTATGTTAGAAGTATTGGAGGATTAAATACCATTTCTTTGTTTCCTAGAATAAGAGCTCCTAGAAAAAAATCCCCAATGCACGAAAGACTCTGTTCTAGTTCAGATTCTAGAAGAATTATTGGATCTATATCTAGAAGAAATCACTGAACCCTTTGACGAGGTCAGACCCGAAACTCCCACAAATCAAGAACAACCACACACTCCAAAGTGTACTCCTCATAATTCACCATCGCATACACCACCATGTTCTCCACCAAGAGTCATGGTCGTCCCTGTATGGAGAGCAAGAGGAGCATTAAACGTAGTTGGACCATTCCATGATTTTCCTAAAAACCCAAAAAAGGTTCTTCCTAAGTATAACCCTAGCAAAGGGATTTCCGCTGAAGACCACCTTAAAAGTTTCTATTTAGCCTTGAATATTCTTAATGTAGAATATGAAGATGTGTTCTATCACCTTTTTCCTTACACTTTTGAACCCAAAGTGTCTTCTTGGTACTTTAGTCTGCAAGCTAATTCGATAACAAGTTGGGAAACTTTTGAGAAGTGTTTTCTAAAAAAGTATGGGAACCAGAAAATTGTAGCTACTCTTATGAAAAAATTTCTTTCTATGAGAATGGAAAAGAATGAGAAAGTTCAAGAGTTTAATCAAAGATTCATGACATTGTTAAATAATTTCAGTGACGCAACAAATCCCACTGAGGAATGTTTGGTAGAATATTATACAACAGCTCTTAAACCCCCACTAGCAATGTTTGTCAAGAGAACTAAGAAGGTTACCCTCATAGAAAATTTTGAAGAAGCCAAGAAAGTGGAGGAAGAAGATGACAGTGTCGCTAAACATTCTCTCGATCTAGAAACCAAACCAACAGCTGGAAAAAAACCTTTTTTGTTAACTAGAGATAAAGAAGAACCCGCAGCTGATTTAGAAAGTATCATAAAAATGATGCAAAAACTCTCCAACAAAGTGGTTGATCTAGAGAAAGACAAGGCATCCAACTCTTCAAGGCCACCTTTCAAGCCGTTCTATAAGAAGAGAGAAGAAAATGGACAGTCAATGCCACCAGTAAATAATTCTTCTCTACTAAACTTAAATGAAATAGGCATGAACCACTTCTGCACTTTCCATCAAGAACAACACTTGGAAAAATGTTGTCCACAATGGATCAATTCGATGAGTTTAGTAATGAACCAAATGTTAGATGCACAAATGCCTGAGCAAACAAATCCTCAGCAAGAACAAATTCCTGAGAGGGAAGAGTCTTCTCCTGACACTATGATGATCCTTTGGGATTGGACTCCTACCCAAGAACCATCTTGTGAAGATTTCGTTGATGAAGTGCAAACAACATCTATTAATATCACTACCAGAAGTAAAGGACCAATGATTGATCCAACAGTAGAAGCGCCTAAAGCTAGATCTAATCAAATACCAAAGCGACACATAACTGTCATTCCTCCCCACCCCAAGACAAATCTAGCAGTTGCTCCCATGGTGACTAAAGAACCAAACTTAGAAATAACCCAAAAGTCACAAGATTCTTCAAATAAAACATAAAATCTGTCAAAAGTTTCAAAGGAATGTGACATGGGCTATGATATAATCGAAGATATTAAGAAAATGTTTCCATTTTTTATATGTGTATCCTACCACAACAAAGAAATAAATTGATGGAGGCTTTTGATCCACAAACATGTACTTCATTAGAAAACACCGATGAAAACCCATAAATTAATGAAGCAAATATTCGCGGAAAATCAAAATCTCAAACTCTACCTTTCCTCTTAATTTTTTATATTTTTAATCACAATGTGCACAATTGTTTGGTAGACTATGGTTCTAGTTCAAATGTCATGCCTCTATCTATTTGCAGAAGGATTAATGGGCATCCTATCCCATCCCCATCTCAAATCATTCAATTAGATAGAATTGTTGTCAAGGTAATTGGTGAATTGAAAGATGTACTTATTAGGTTGTCGTCCGATTCTAGAGTATGTCAATTCATTGATATAATGGTCGTCAACATCCCTGAGGCATATGGTTTAATTTTGAGCAGGGACCGGTCTACGAAACTGAATGGTTATTTTGCAACAGATTGGTCTCATTTGTGGCTCCCCTATCAGAATAGGCAAAATCAAATCAAAGTACTAAGGGAGCCACATATGAAACAAAATGTCACTCAGCTAGAGGAAAAGAATGAAGCTGTAGCTTTTTCATCTTCGGTTTTAGGGAATTACTTCTTAAAAATTGAACCCGAAAATTATCAATCAGAAGATGTTAGCCATCATTCAGACGAACAGTCCAATCTCCTTCATTTTTCACGTATTGATGATATCGATTGTAACATAGCAAATTTAGTTACTAACTTAGATAGAAATAGTACTAACTTAGATAAAAAGGAAAATACTTTTTGGACTCTCTACTTTGATGGCTCCAAAACTCAAGAAGGATCTGGAGCCGGTTGTGTTTTTATTGACCCCAATAAAAGCAAGCATTTTTTATCTGGTAGATTAGAATTCGAGTGCACAAATAATATTGTTGAATATGAAGCTTTGATTCATGGATTAAAGAAAGCTATTGGTTTGAATGTAAAAAATTTGAAAGTCTTTGGTGATTCAGAAATAGTGGTCAGGAAAATAAGGAATACAATTCATTGCCTCTCACCACACTTAAAAGGTTATCAGGCTGAGGTTTGGGATCTACTTTCATGTTTTGATGCTTTCAATACTAATTCTATTCCTAGATTGAAGAATGTTGCAGTTGATTTGTTAGCAACCTCGGCTTCCATATTAGTGCCTACTAATAACAAATGTTCCATTGAATTAATTTCCAGGCCCTCTGTGCCAGACAATATTATGAATCTCAGGGTATTTGATGGTGATGATCAAATCATTAGTTTCTTAACCAATGAAGAGGCTCTCCAGGAAGCCATAATTGATGAAGAACAGCATGATTCAGATTTACAAAATAAGGATGCTATTAAGGGAAATTTCATGCCTAAGGGGGTGATGACTCTTGAGGCATTATTTTATTTACAAAGAAAGTTTAGAAGACCTATAAATGCAAAGACGCATAGCTCACCCACTCAACATGAGTTAATAAATTTGGGCACATAGGCTGAACCAAAATATTTTAATCTAGGTAAGTGTTGTACACCCGGAGAGAGGAGTAAGTTCATCAAACTTTTCCAGCAATATAAAGATGTGTTTGTTTGGACTTATGACGATCTCAAAACATATGACACTCGTATCATTCAACATATAATACCAATGAAAGCGGGAATTAATCCATTTCAACAGCAATTAAGAAGGATGCACCCAACACTCGAGCCTCTGATTTAGAAAGAACTGAAGAAACTGTTGGACACAAAGATTATTTTTAAAGTCCTACATTCTGAATGGCTGGCTAATTAAGTTCCCGTGAGGAATAAATCGGGAGAAATCAGACTATGTGTAGATTTCCGAAATTTAAATAAAGCTTCCGATAAAGACAACTATCTTGTGCCCCCAATGGATCAAATATTGCAGATGGTGTCAGGATCATAACTTTTTTCCCTACTAGATGGTTTTTCTAGTTACAACCAAGTGCTAGTAGTAGAAGAAGACCGACTCAAGACCACTTTTCATACAAAGTGGGGAACCTTTGCATATAGAAGAATGCCTTTTGGATTAATTAACATAGGATCTACATTTCAGTGAGCCATGGACATTGCTTTTCGAGGATTGGGCAGTCAATGTGTAGTAGTATACTTAGATGATGTGACAGTTTTTTTGAAGAAAAGAGAAGACCATGTTGTTCAGCTGAAACAAATCTTTTATCAATGTAAGAAGTATAGCATCTCTTTAAACCATAAGAAAAGTATTTTTGTTGTTCTTGAGGGAAAACTTCTAGGTCATATCATTTCAAAGGAGGGAATCTCAATAGACCAAGAGAGAGTGCAAGCTATCAGCAGGATTCCCATGCCCCATAGCAAGAAATATATGCAATCATTCATGGGCACCATCAATTTTGTTCGAAGGTTTGTACCGGATTTCGCTTAGATCGGTAAGCCTTTGCAACAAATGGTCAAGAAGAGTGTACAATTTAAGTGGACAGACTTAGAGAAAGTTGCATTTAAAGAAATCAAAGCCGCCATAGCCAAGGCACCTTCTTTAAGAAGTCCAGACTTTGATAAAGATTTTATTATGTACACATTTTCCCCTGATAACTCTCTCGTAGCTGTGCTCACCCAAAAGGCAGAATCAGGAGATGAATACCCAATTTATTTTATGAGCACTAGTCTGCAGGGCGATGAACTGAACTATCTGGTTGTGGATGAGAAAGCATATGCGGTATTCAAAGCAGTAAAGCAGTTTAGGCCGTATATTCTAAAAATAGGACTAAAGTCATAGTTCCTCATCCCGTCGTCAGATCCCTTTTTGTTCAGAAATAATTGGGAGAAAGGAGAGGAAATTGGGTCACTGCTCTTCAAGAGTACAACTTAGAATTTAAACCAACTACTATCATCAAAAGTCAAGGCCTATGCAAGCTGCTTACTGAAAATACAACTAATGAAGAGCTAGATTGGAGGAATGAATCCGAGCTGAATGTGATCGACGTATGTCCAATCTTTACACCTCCGGAGTCTTGGTACTGGGACTTAGTGCATTATTTACAGTCAAGTTACTTTCCAGAGCACTGAAACCCAAAGCAAATAAAATCCCTCTGTTTGAAATCAGCAGCTTATCAGATCATTGAAGGAGTACTCTTCAAGAAGAATTATGATGGTGTTTATATTAGGTATTTGGAAAGGAAGACGCAAGTAACGTAGTCAAAGAACTACATGATGGCCCTACTGGGGTACATTACTCTAGAGATACTACAGCTCGCAAAATTCGCAGGGCTGGATACTACTGGCCTACTCTTTTCAGGGAAGCTCACACTTATGCCAGAAATTGTGATGTATGCCAAAGAAGTGCCGAAAAGTTACCAAAAGCAGTAGGACCCTTGCAACCAGTTATCATCTATGAACCATTCGAACAATGGGGTACAGATATTATTGGTAAGGATAATTTTAAGGACCCATACTTATTTAAAAGTGTATAAACCTTGGCGAATCTTCCCAATTCTTAAAATTTCAACTATAAAATATTTGGCGATATTTTTCTAAAATTATTTCAATTTCTAAGGATTTTATATAATTTATATAATATTTTGGCGATTTTTAGAGTGAAAAAAGTTTACCCCATCAAAATTGGGCGAAATGGGGCTTCAAAAAATGCAAATTGGCGAATTGTTTTTTGGAAAAAAACATGGAAAAATAGCCCATGGGCTAAATTTCGCCCCTAAAATTATCCTTGATTATTGGTGAAATAAACCCAAACTCTTCGCTACAGCATCGATACATTCTAACTACTACATGCTATTTTACAAGATGGGCTGAAGCTATTCCCCTACGGAAAGCCAACGAAGATACAGTCATCAACTTCTTGAAAGAAAACATCATAACCAGGTTTAGGGTTCCAATTTATCTAGTTTTCGATAATGCACCTTATTTTTCATCAATGAAGATTAATAAATTCATGTATGAGAAAGTAATTAAATTGCATTACTCGGCCAATTACTACCCTTAAGGAAATATATTAGCTGAGTCTACCAATAAAAATCTCATTTGAATCCTAAAAAAGACTATCATCGAAAATCAGAGAACTTGGCACATAGCTATCCCTCATGCCTTATGGGCAGATAGAGTTACTCCCAAGAATGCCTTAGGAGTCTCCCCGTTCACCCTTATCTATGGCAAGGAAGCTATTCTCCCTCCAAATATTTTACTCCCATCTTTGAAATTAACCCAAGCTTCTCGAGGCTCTAGCAGTCAAGCCCTACAGTCTAGAATTGATACTCTGCTAAAACTTGAAGATTCGCGAGAAAAAGCTAAAGACCAATTCAATCATCACCAAGACATAGTCAAACGATGGTTTGATAAAAGAAAATCTGGTAAGAGAAATTTCGAAGTAGGTGACTTAGTTCTCAAATGGGATCACCAACACGAAGGTAAGGGAATGCACACAAAGTTTCAGCACCTTTGGGTTGGCCCTTACCAAATTTCTAAAAATCTTGGCCCGTCAACCTATAGATTGAAGGATCTACAAGGGGAGGAATTAAATCTCCCTCTTAACGGCCTCTCCTTGAAGCAATACTTTGCATAAACCCTAAAGGGGTTTTTGTACATAAATAAAAATTGTTTTGATCATCTTTTAGCTTCCTAGATTAGCTTGATTTTATTTTTGTTATTTGCCTTCGCTTTTGTTGAGTCCTTTGTTTAAATAAAGCTAAGCTCAATTTTGGTGTAGCTGAGAGATTAGACTCCAGAAAAAACCCAAAAGACGGTCATGAAGAAGATCACTAATAAAATATGTGTATGATTGTGTTTCCACTGAGTGGCTTCCTAGAATGCAGAGATTCTTTTTCTGATTGGTAAATTTAACCCCTGTCAAATAACTAGAATTTAGCATTTCCTTCTGAACTATCTTAGGGCCCCATTCACTCTAACATAAATAAATGTCTCAGGAAGTTTTACTATGACAAACCCATGGAAAGGAAGCATGTCTCACAGATGTATGGTATTTTAAATGATCCCATGCTACAAGTAAAGGCCAAAAGGTTTATATCGAAGAGCCTGGTTTCCAGAAATTCTCACCTCAGTTAAAGCATGGCTCAGAAGATCAATAAATTTTCAAAATCAAGGAAGCTTTCCAAATAAATCAGCCCAGCAAGGTTCTTCTCCATTCGTGAAGCATGAAAAACAATAAACCTTTCTCTCACACAAAAGGATGTTATGGATTGAAGAACTTTTATCAATTAATGAAAGCCGAAAAGGTCCATTTCTGGAAGGCTCGCACGGTAAAAGTCATAAATTAAAGAAACATTTAAAAGGAGGCAAAATAGAAGGGGAATGAGGAACAAACAAATACATTTGTGAGGTATTGTTACGATCCTGTGGAGTCTTGTAATGGTAAACATGTGAAAGGAAGAATTCTAAAATAAACCTCATACCTTGGCCTCTAGAGAGTTGGAAGGAACGTTGAGTCTAAGTTTCCTTTTCCCTCATCACCATTATGATAGGAGTAATCACTGCATTCTCGGAAGCTGAGCTACGAAGACATATTATTGCACATGTAACCAACACCTTGAAATTATTCCTGACCGGATGATGAGTTGTTTTATAGATCTATGTTCACCAGCGAATTTCCATTCATTGTTGCTACAACAGCCCCCCCCCCAATAATCTCGAAATATTGAGGGGCCCCTCCTTTTATTTTGAAAGAAAGTTTGCCTAGAAGTCTAAGGTCATTGGAGTTTTTTACTTAGTGTTTTCTAGAGAAAGGTCTTTTGCTTGTTTTCCTTTGAGTTCATTTTCACTTTTTGGTTAAGTAAAACTCAAGATTCTGAGCCGTAATGGCAGAGAAATCCAAGAAACATTTCTGCAATGGCGGGAGATCTGGGCCAACCTTGCCGAAAATTCCAAACCTCCAACTAAGTAAACCATCGACAGAGAAACTTGTCTAAACCTTCCACAACGGCAAAACGAAATGAATAAGACAAGTAATGGCGGAAGAACTCGAGAAATATCCCCGCAAACAACGAAAGAATTTCAGCTAAGTAAATTGGTGGAGAAACTCATCTAAATTTTCCGCAAAGGCAGAGGAATCCAAGAAACTTTTCCACCATGGCAGGTAAATGGCACACTTTTCTGGAAGAGCTCGGATAACTTCTTCACAGAGGCAGATAAACCCATTTAAGTTAGCCAATTCGTAGCGTCACGCTCTCCCTTTGCGGAAAAGCTTGTACAATTCTCCCGCAACGGCAGACAACCGAGTTTTTATTTCCGCAACAGTCGGAGAACTTACCCAAGTTCTTTGGGTTTTTGCGGTCGCATTTAATGACGAAAGTGTCAATTTGACCCCGTCCGTACGTCTCATTAACCCCGTTTATCATTTTGCAACCACCCTTTTAATGGCTCGCACACGTCAAATCCTTTATATAGGACATAGCCCCATTGAGTTTTTCACTATTCCCATTGGTTGGAAGGCTCATCCCCATTTCTGTTTGAAGCACCAGCTCGAGAAGATTCACTGCTTCCATAGCGGCATAAATATCCGTGACCATGAGCAACATGAACCAGGTTAGTATCCGTTAAACCTAGTATCCTGAAGTACAACGTTTGTTCCTTTGTCTTTCAAGATGAATGCTGCATTCCTAATGTATTTAATTCATCCAAGCCTTTCCAACCCTGCATTTTTAATTCTTTTAGGTGACACTAAACCATGCTACTATCCCACGAGACATAGCCACGCATAATTTTGTAGGGGTTCATACTTGTCTAGGCCAAAATCTCTATCACCTAGTCGCTAGTGAGGCCTGCGATACACCCCTGACTCGTTTTAAAATCCATTGGTGTCAACATTGTGAAACCATCCCTGTCTACCCTTATGCGAAGGGCGTCGGTATCTATACCCTGCTATGAAGTTTCACGCCATTTTTGTACCATGGAACTCGTTAGCACCATGTAATTTTAATTTTTTTTACGCCATAAAACATAGTACTCAAAATCGTTTGTTTTCGTTTTGGTTTGTTGTTATGGAAATTTATCACCCCTATACTTTACGGTGGCAATATTACTAAGTATAAATATATGTTTCCAGAATAACAAGTCTAAAATAGAATATGTAGAATTGTTCAAATGTTTAATTTGAGATTGAAAACAGAAGAACCATAACAAGTTTAAAAATTACAATTTGATGAGGGTGGAGTAGCACTCTCAAGACTTGATGATTATGTGTAGACTGTTGTTTTAGGTGGCTGACATAGCATTGCATTTTTTTTCTTTCTTATACCTACCTCTACATTGTTATTGACAGGTGCTAATTCAAAATGCCTAAGGGTGGCAAAAGAAAATCGAAGGAGACTGAGTCAGGACTAGCTGACACAAGAATGGAAACTTTATTCGAAGATACTAAGTGCACTACAGGTGTGCCTTTTGAAGTCAAATGGGGAGAAATATATTGTATGATAAGAGACCACGATGTTCTTGAAGTGCTTCTCGAGGAAGAATACCTTTACCAAAATATCATAGTTTCCTACATATCCAAAGAAGCCACACGTCCAGAGATATTTCCCTGCTCAGAAGTGATTGGATGGATCGTACAGCATGCGAACGCTGAAACGAGAGTCCTTTCAAATAGTATAGAGGAAGCTTTTGCATCCTTCCACCCATCCTATATTACAGCCGCTTATAGGTTTCCCAGGCCATAGCAGTGGCTTAATGATGAATGGCTAGAAAAGGCCAAGATGGATAATTTGGATATTGCTAGAAAACTACTAGTCTCGGGAAAACAGATCAGAAAGAAGGATAGCGAGGAGTACGAGGTTCAAAATATGAGGCCTCCTTTCAGAATGATCGCTCTCATGCTAAGTAGAATCTTTGGTAGGCCAAATTAGACTGTCTTCATGCTCCACTGGGTTCCCATCATTCATTATATAGCATTCAAGGGAACAATTTTCAACTGGGCGTATATTATCTCAGAGAGTCTGTCATTAACTATAAGTACTGCACAAGAGGGATTAGCAACAAAAAAAGCAGAATTTTACATGCCATCCTACTTGATAGATTGTATTGTATCGAATCATCCCTTTCCAAAGCTAGGATGCATCTGGAACCAGGCTAACTCCCCGGTGTATGCCGCATACAAGATTTTTTGGGTTCATAATTACAGGTGGCACTACAAGGTCATTTGTGAAGAATTTATTATTCCTTTATATGAGTTGATGTTCAATGAAGAACCTAGTTGTTTATCAGAGAATTCCATGGAAATCCTGGAAAATTATGGCGATTTTCATTTTTCACCAGAAGGCACCTAAATATGAATGTACAGAGGCTCGAAAGCCCGATATATCCTACCCAAATATGCTACTGAGTACATAGTTCACAAGGAGGCAGTGAGGCAAGTTTTCATTAATGGGATTGGTAGTACATTGTACAAAACAAAGAAGGCCTCTTTCCCACCCTTACCCTTTTATGTTGGAGCTTACAAGTTTTCAAAAATCACAACGGCAGAATATTTTATTGCGGAGATTAAAGGTTTTCATTTCGCGGAAAAGATCTTTCAAAAAAACGATAGACGGGGGAAAGTTGTGAAACATTGCAAGGATATTCATGCCCCTTTTGAATATGCTCACTATTATGTTGAAGGTGAAGAAGTATATAGAGGAGTTAGAAATATGACCAAGCTAAGGATCTGCCAACTCGGTAAGGATGGAGCCAGCTCTAGCTCTATTGTGGTCAAAGAAGCAGAACAACGGCAAGCAAAAGAAACCTCGGGAGCTGTTGAAGCTCTCTCCAAAGAAGAACAAAAACTCAAGGAACAAGCTGAGAAAATCCAAAAGGAATCTAGAGAAAGGGACAATAAAGCACAAGAAGATAAACAAGAAGAAGATGAGAGACTTAGAAGGGAACAAGAAGAAGAAGCACAAAGAATACGGAGGAAGAAAGGAAAGTCGAAGAAGATGCCGATCCAAAGAGTCCAAACATACAAGACTTGGATACAGACTTCTTTATAAGAGACCTCCCACTCATACCTTTTACTCCATCAAAGAATAGTATAGTGTCCGAGTGGGAAAGGTTCGCTTATAAAAAACAAAGAAAGTCCATTGTAAAGGAGACAGTGACTCGAATGAAGACACATTTCCAACCAGATATCATCACTAAGCATGAAACCACAATCATGCAAACTATCGAGGATGCCCCCGATCTCATGGAATCCATCTCTGTAGCCTCGGTTAAAGAAACCGTAAACAATGTACAGGTATTAGGGGCCAAGTTAGAACTAGAAAAGAAGACAGCATGTCAGTTGAAAGAGACTCTGGTCAACGAACAAAATTATATGAATTTGATGGTTGAAAAATGTGACACCCTTATATTAGAAAAGGAGGAACTACGCAAAAAAATTCAGCATCTAGAAGATGAAAAGAGAGCTCTGGCGATCCAAATAAGATCCCTTGAAGAAGAGAATAAAGATCTTGAAAGTAGGAACCTGAGGCTTGAATTTGAAAAATTTGATGATGCCCAGCAAATCGAGGATTTGAAAGAAAAGATAGAGAAATTGGAAGAAGGTGGGGAATTGATGGAACGACAATTGGAACTCGTGACTAGAAAGGTAGGTTATCTTGGTCCCTTTCATGAGTTGGCTTGTGAAATGCTCAAGAAGAACCACCGACTCTAGGAACTTATATCAGAAGAGGTCTACAATTTAAAAGCAATAATGGCGAGGGTCAGAGAGATTAACATCGAAGCCACTCGGGTTAGAAGGAAACATGCATGTGTTAGTAAAGCTATAAAGGAACACAGTGACTGGAGGGAAGGGAAATGGGGATTCCCGGCAACTCTTCCCCTTAAGTCTGTCATTGAATATAGAGCATATATGTGCACCTTGGTATATTCTAAAGACTGTGGAGTAAAGTTGAACATTGTAACACAAACCACCTATGAACAGTGTAATAATTTGTACCTCAAGATACGAGCTACTCAAGAGGCCTGTCAAATAGTGACACCCCAAAGTATAGAAGAGTTTATGGATAGAACCCAACGTTTATCTGAGCTAAGTGATAGACTAAGCATAGAAATTGTCTATGTGAGGAAAATGGATGTATTAACCACAGAAGATCTGGACCAGTTTATCAACCAGGCTAACGTTCATGCACACCTCTTGGCAGAAATCCTCCAAGCGGCAGCAACAGAAGTGATCATCCTCGAGGAAGAACTCGCCAAGAAAGAATTTTTTCCTAGATTTCTGCTCCCCTTAATTGGAAATAGTATTATAAGAGAAGCACAGCATTGGGTGAATTATATAGCCGAGGTGGATAGAGCACAAGCAGCAAACCAAGTATCATTTTCAGCAATCCCAGCAGCACCAACAGTTCCAGTAGTGACATCAGCTATAGCAAAAATCCTAGAACCAACAAAGATGCCCATTCAAGAATATTCCATTTTATTATATCTGCTAAAGCTGCCAGCACATCCTCTTCGACTATGTATATCTTTAGAATATTAAAATCACATCTGGATTTTAGTCCCCATTCTTTTGGTAATATGGTTGGGGGTTTTATTTATTTTTTTGTAAGTTAGGCACTACATCACAAATTAGAGGAATTTGAGAGGCTAGGGTATAGGTGGCAACTCTTGGAGCATTTTGTAAAGCTATATATAGCTAGTTAGAGAATAATTATGGACTTTGGCAGGTGAAAGAATTTCTTCTTGTGTATGAGAACTACTTCAACTACATGAATAGGGAAACGATTTGGACCTGTGAAAGCTAGTGCATTGTTTTGCTTTGAGTTGTGATGGATGATTGCTGAACTATTTCAATAGTTTATATATACATTCAATGAGATCTTTCCTGGCTTATGTTAATTAATTCTATGATGTGAATGATTTTACTTCTTAGCAAAATTTCTGTACCTTGTGAGTGATGGAATGTTTCAATATAATCAGAGCTATCTTTGATATCATTTATATTCTGCTGAAAATGCATTTATGGGATTAAATGGCTATATTTTTCAATCTTCAAAGGTTACTTTCAGTTCATTGCTCATAATTTAAAGTTCTGCTCCTTGCAAGGATAGGTTAATTTAGATTTAATAGTTTAGAACAGATTTGTTTAACGCGTGCATTTAATTTAGGGCATATGCATATCATCTTAATTATAAAATATATAAATGGTGGATCGGGCCGCAATCGATAAAATAAACAAATCTTTGAAACTTACACGGTAGTCGAGCCGTTAACCGAACAGATTCCCTACACCAAATGGTGAGCGATCTAATTGGGTTCACTTACCAGGGAGAATCCCTAACTATTGATGCTACGATTTTCGAGGCATCAATAGGCTTCCAATTTTTTAGACATGAACTGTGGTCCACCATCTGTAATGATTTCCTTGGGTAATCCAAACTGAGTAAAAATTTCTTCATACAAGAAATCAATTACAGCCTGATCATTAGCTCTGACCAAGGCTATAGCTTCCACCCATTTGTTCATGTAATCTATGCAAACCAAGATGTAAAATTTCTGCTTTAAGGGAGGGTTGATAGGCCGTACTAAATCAAGAGCCCATATGTCAAAAGGTTCAACCACAAATTGTGGTTGAAGGGGCATTTCATCTAATCTGTTATGCTGGCCCATCCTCTGGCAACTATCACAAACCTAAACATAATTTTTCGCATCTCTGAACAATGTCGGCCAATAATATCGAATCCTTAAAACCTTATGACCTGTCCTTTTGTCAACAAAATGTCCCCCACGGGTCTCATCATGGCAAGATTTCAAGATACTGAAAATTTCATCTTCTCTTACACATCTTCTTATTTCCATGTCAAGACCTCTGTAGAAAATATGCCCATCAATCCAGTAGTACCAAGCACTCTGTTGTATGATATTTCTTTTTTCTCTCTTCGACAAATGTGTTGGAATCTTACCTGAGGCCAAAAAGTTAGCAATAGATGTGTACCATGGGGAATGAGCTGATACAAACAAATGTTCATCAAGGAAGGAATCTTCGACTGGTAAAATGTCATCATTATTAGTAAGTCGAGATAAAAAGTTAGCAACAACATTTTCCTTTCCTGGTCTTTCAATAATTGTAATTTCAAATTCCTGTAACAGTAACAACCATCTAGTTACTCTAGCGTTCGTGATAGGTTTATTCATTAAGTATTTGATGGTTGAATGGTCAGTGTGTACAAAAGTGGAATATCCAGTAATATAGTGTTTAAATTTGTTGATATCATAGACAATGGCAAGGAAATCCTTCTTTGTAATAGTGTAGTTCAGTTCAGTAGGGGCCAGGTTCTTACTAATGTAATAAATTGCATAGGGAGCATGGCCTTCCTAATATCCTAATACTGCTCCAATGGTAGTATCTAAAGCATCGGAGGAGATGTAAAAAGGCAGAGCCCACTTGCGCCCCCATAAGATAGGTGTTGTAGACATCCTTTTCTTAATTTCAGTAAACTTTGTTTGGCATGCATCATTCCAATCAAACTGTGCATCCTTCATCAACAGGGTGAACAAAGGAGAAGCTAGTTTGGAAAAAAATTATATGAATCTTCTGTAATAACCAACATTGTATTGTCCCTTGTTAGGAATTTTATTAAAATTGCAATTTTCCACTTTTTTCCTTGGTTTGACCTTTGACTAGTTTCGATCTCTAGGTCCCAAATTTGCCCCAAATGATCCCAAATCTTCTGAGAAGGTATATGACTGATATTAGAACATAAATATGTATTTCAGGGATGCCTTTGTACCTTTAAAACACTTCTGCAAATACTCTTTCAATTCTGGTCAATGTAGGTAACTTTACTAGTGATTTCCCTTTGACTAGTATTGGTCTCTAGGTCTCAAATTGACTCCAAATGCCTTCAAATATTCAAGGAAGGTGTATGAATGATATTAGGGATTGAATACTATGTTCAGGGATAACATATGGCCACCAAAAGACCTCTGCAAACTCTCTTAAGATTCTGGACCAAGTATGCAATTTTACTAGTAATTTGGGGTTCAAATCCCCCTAAGGTAAGTACTGAAAATGGCTTCCCAAATGCCTCCAAACCCACTCAAATTTATGAACAGAGGTATGTAATGTGTTAAGTATGTTATTAAGGTCTCATATGCACCATTAATGGTTTATTACAACTGTTCTCACCCTCTCCCATTCAACTGCAAAAATCACCAATTCGACCCTTGGGGAAATGGCACTATTTCTTCTCCCAATGCAATTAAACCGAGTAAGAATACTTCAAATGCTCAAGTACAGTACATGAAACTTGTAAAATACATCCATGGAATTCAATTAATCACAAATTCATCATAAAATAATCCATTCATTCGAAATCATCATCAATACATTGGTTCACAACAAGGTAGTGGGGAAATGGCATTGTTCTTCCATTAAAAATGAGATTTATACATTTCTACTTGGAATTTCGACCTGAAAATTTCTGGAGATTAAGAACAGAGTATTTACTTCATATTACAAAATAAATGGGGCATTAGAATCTCCCCCAAAGAGTACAATAGCTCACCAAAAACGCCCTCCCTCAAGGATCAAGAATATGCCATCAAAACTGGAAATGGTTGAAGGAGCGAGCTGCAATAGAAGAAACCATGAGCTGCCCTGTAGCTTACACCTGCAAATAAAGACTCCATTAAAGCTCCAAATGAAAGGTCTGAATGGCCTTTCCAATTGCCAACTTGGATGGGAATCTTTCACCCTCGAAATTGGCTAAGGCAAGAAACTAGTCATCCACTAGCTCTCCCTCTTCACAAATGCAATTGCAAATTCTACAAATGATCAAAAGCTGGTTTCATTCTTTTTTATTGACATTTATAAACTTCTAATGTCCTCCATGGGTCGAATTCCTTCCAAGAGACTCATGCCAACTCAAGTTGGGAAGAGATTCCAAAGAACGCCACTTGTACAACAATTCCTAGTCTCCCACTTCCACCAAATCACATGTGGAAGCATCTTAGCTGCCCTAACACCCTTAAGCGCCCTCTTGGAGTCTATTTTTAGCCCTGACATGTCATATATGTCATATGTCAGCCTTCAGGTCTGATTTGTGTCATAGGTCTCATACCATCTTCATCATTGTTGTCATAGAGCTAGGGAATCTAGCCCAAGTGTCTCACTAGCTCCAAATTGCCTCTTCCTCTTCCATGGGAGTTACTCTTCCTCTATATTTCGACCTTGGATGATTCATGCAATGAATAATACCTTTTGGAATCCCCCAAGTATGTTACAATTCACCTTGAATTCGAATTGGTGAGAGAATGACGCCAAGTGTAGTGGGGAAATCTAGCCATATGTGGGTCCCACTTCCTCCTTGTGTCTTCATGATGAAATGCCACTTTGATTTTCACTTGTATATATTTATTTATCTCCTTTATTAAATATTTATGCCATTCTAATGTTCAAACATCATTTATTATCCCCATTATTCCAAATCCCAAAGCTTCCACCCCAAACCTAGGAAACTAGTAATTTTCCTCCTCGGCAATTATTTGACCTTTAGCATCAATTTGACAAACTCTAATGAATAGGGCCAATGTGATTAGGCCATTTTGACCCAATACCAAATTTGGGACATGACAAATTCTCCCTTCCCAATATTGCTTGTCCTCAAGCAATTTCAAACATGGGTGTTGAAGAACCTGCTTTCTGTATAATTCTCTGAAGTTGCCATTGAATTGCCCAACCTTGAGTCTTTGAGTTTCCATGAAGATTTTAGAGAGGAACCAACATGCTTGCTGCTGCATTACTCTGATAAAAATCACTTTATTAAGTGGGGAAATCCATCTCCCATACTGCTTGTTTCCCCAAAAAATTTGAAACCAATGAGATAAAAATTATTCCAGGGTCCCATTGCTTGTATTGCACCCGAACAGTTAAGAGTGCTCTCCAACCCATACCATCATATAAGAGGATTCCTAGATCCCATTTTCTTGTATGCACTCTTCCAAACATCATGAGTTGTAATGTCCCCAGCTTGACCCTATGGCATTAGTATTGTAAATGATGTAAATATTGTCATTTAGTCATGGTGAGGAGCTCAAGGCCAAGGCCCCGCCACTGATTTATCGTTTTATGTATCGGCAATTAGAATAGATGCATATGGTTCTTGTGCTAGCAATGCACAATGTAAAATTGGACATCATGTAAACATGCAATTTTAATGAAAAAACCCACAACCAGCTATGCAATGCAACAAAGAGATGGGGGGCATGATTTTTACAAGGAATAGGGAGGGAAAATAACCAAACCCTTGAGCCATGGTGTTAAGCCATTTCATTGGGGAAATCCATGAACTCTCAACTACCCATTTGGCCTCATGCACCCAATCATTTAATTCTTCCAATAATTGGTTGAGATAATTAATGCCTTGGGATGGGAGAGGCATGGTTGTCAATTTTCGGGTATGGGCAAGACAGCAACCTGGGAAATCGAGTTTTGGTGGGCTGGGCAAGAAAACCCCCACGAAATTGGCCCAAAGCCATTCTTCACCCATGGCATTCTTTCTCTCACGCAGTCTGAGCCTGTTGGGGTTTTATCCTTCACGGTTTTCACCAATTCCGGCATTATTCCCTGCCTGCAAACTCGTTTTTGGTTAGCTCATTGGATGGGAGAAGAGAGCCACGATTTTTGGGGTTAGAGAGGCCGTTTCTGCCCACGAAATGCCCATGAGCATTCTTAGGAAAACGATTCTGCCCTCCTGGGGTTGATTTCCCATTTTCTCCTTTTCGTTTTGGTTTCCCACGTTTTCCTGGAACTGTTAGGAACCCATTGTTGGGAACTTCACTATAGAAGCATTTTTATCATGCCCAGCACTTACATTTTTGCTGATTATATGCATCCATCTCCTAACAGCCTCAGAAACCCAACTGATGGTTGGTATGGCTGATTTTGGGGTATCTATGGCCATGTGAGACCCTGTTGTTCCCTAATTCCTTGTGGAGATCATGCCCATCTCGGGGGTGGCAGTGGTGCTGAGAAATTGAAGAGCATACTGGCCTATGGTTGGGAGGAACGTTGCAGAAGCGTAGCTGGTTGCTCAGGGATTACTTGGTTTGAGATAAGTATTCTCACTTGATAATTTGATATTGTTTAGATTGATGAATGGCATGAAAATACTGAATGTCTAATGGGATGTGAAATTGTTTATTTCCGTTGTGTTTCTCTCCTAATTATACATCCCATATCTCTTTTTAAATCATGTGAGTGCTTGGTTATAAGTTTATGGGGCTAGATGCCCGGTTTTAGCCTCACGATCCTCTCCATTGCACTGGTGTGATGGGTGGGGACGTGACAGAATGGTATCAGAGCTGCGTTACAGCATTGGGCCTCTATGGGCGAAATCTGATAGCAATAAGAAGGGAATATTTTTAAATTTTTCCTTAACAGTTTTGAAAAATTTTGGTTTAAGCCTATTTCTGGAAATTTTGATTTTTAGTCTGTTTTGGGGAGTCCTCCCAAAACTGCGGAAAGGTTCCGCGAACCTTCGCGCAATTGCGGAAGAGTTCCGCGAACCTTCCTGCAACTGCGGAAGCGTTCGGCGAACCTTCCCGCAATTGCAAAAGAATTCAGCCAACTGCTCCGAAACAGCAGAGAAAAATGTTTTTAAGTGAAAAATTTTCTAAGTATCGGAAATTTCGGAAAGAATTCTCTTCCGAAATTGCGGAAGGAATTCTCTTCTGAAATTTCGGAAGGATTCCGCAAATCGTTCCGCAACGCGAAAGAGTTCGGCGAGTCGTTCCGAAATTGCGGAAGACTTCGGCGAATCGTTCCGCAACTGCGGAAGACTTCGCCGAATCGTTCCACAACTGCGGAAGACTTCGGAGAATCGTTCTGAAAATTGCGGAAGCATTCCGCCAGTTGTTCCGAAAAAGGAATTCCGAAAACCGCCCTGAAACCCGGAAGCATTCCGCGGATGGCTCCGAAATTGCGGAAGCCTTCGTCGAATGGCTCCGCAATTGCGGAAGCATTCGCCGAATGGCTCCGCAATTGCGGAAGCCTTCGCCGAATGGCTCTGCAATTGCGGAAGCGTTCAGCGAATTGCTCCGCAGTTGCGGGAGCCGTCGCCGAACCGCCCCGCAACGGAGGTGAGCCGAAAAACACCCGAACGGCGGAAGCATTCCGCCAGCCGCCCCGCAGTTGTGGGAGCATATAGTGAACCGCCCATCGCGGAAGGATTCAACGAACTGCCCGTTGCGGCAGGATTTCACGAACCGCCCGATGCGGCATGAGAAGCCACAAGGGGGAAAGCCCCCTTGACCCCCTTTCTTTTTCCCCCTCCTGTGTCTTTGATTGGGATTTGACGAATTGTCAGCATGGCATTCTTCCCACGTGCATGAAGTAATTTGTGAATTTCTGAGAATATAATGCAGCTGTGTAAAATGTGCAGAATGGGAGTGAAAGTTGTCATTTTTGAAAGGATGCAGTTCCTGCACCTGATGTCAGAATGAAGCATGAAGACAGGAATTAGAAAGCTTTTCCACCAGGGAACAATGATGCATGACTAGAGTTTGAAGGAGGTCTATATATATCATAGATATTTAGTGCAGAAGAGTGCCAGCGGCTGTTTGACAAACAAATTTTGTTGTCAATATGGGCAATTTCTACAATTGCAGGATATGGAAGAGGAATTCCATGTCACGATGAGGGATCGAAAAGGGAAGAATTTCTTAAACCTCTGTTTGTTATCATACTTTTAATTATGAAATTGTCATATGGCATAAAAATGTTAAAGGATTACATAGATATATATGCACTATATGGCATCTTAACAAATTGCATAGTGCATATAGAAATGCTTGTGCATAAATGGGATATTGCACATTGGTAGAATAATGAAGTCGGCATATGCAATAAACCACTAATGGAGAATATTGTGGTTGATAATCACTAATGATGTTGGTATTGGTTGTAGGACCAAAGATAACAAAGAGCATGGCTAAACGTTCTGAGGATGTTGTTGCATGAAGCCAACAACCTTATGCAGAAAGGATGGCGCAACAAATCTGTGATCATAAAGTTGGAAAAAGGGCTGAGCAACCTTGGTAAGAGGCCAACTGATCAGGTGACATCAGACGATGTTAATGGTACCCATGCAGGTAATGATTATTGGTGCCAAATTGCATGAATGTTGAAAGTGGATTTGGTAAGATCTCCTCAACTATGTTTGAGCTATGTTGAGCTAATTTGCATGTAATATTGAATATCGACTGGGGCTGTTAACCTACCAAGCTTGGTGAGGTGTGGGTAAGTGAAAGAAATGATCCTTACACCCTATGACTATTTATAAATCTCAATGCATTCATATGAATTTATATCATGCCATGTGTATGTTGGTTATGTACTTAATAACCAAAGCAAGTGAGGACTAGTGGTCCTGATTATGATAATGCAAGTTATATGAGATAGTCATGTTTCGATCATAATATGCTTGAATGCATAGTACTCATGAAAAAAATGCAAGGTAGCATTGAGTAGATGTGCATTAAGAGATTTTATAAATCTTGTGATGCATTGTATGAATGCATAGGGATGATGCATATGTTATTGCAAAATAAATAATGAATTGATGATAATTCTAGGATCATTTCATGGGCTGTTTTGAATGCAGAATAGTAAGGGCATGAAGAGCCCAATCATGATCGATGGGCCGCTAGAATGCTTTGTGGAAGTACAGAGTTGTATGAATGATATGACTGTGAAATTTGATCTAGAGCGTATGAGGAGAAATCTCATGGTTGAGAGCTATAAGTTTTGTTAGTAAGAGCAGTTTTAAATATCAGATTTGTAATGGTTTCGGATTTGAAATTTTGCTAATAATTGCTAATGACTGTTTGGCTTATATGAAAATGTGTCAGGAGGACATGCTGCAAGTGGATGCTCCCGTATGGCAGCGGGCATAAGACCATAATGGGCAGAGTGGTGTCACTTACAGGAGCCAAACAATATGAGGATAGCCTCATGGATAAGAAAACTAATTTCTATAGTAAACAGAATTGTAAATTCATATTGAAATAATTATTAATGCTATTGATTGGTTATGGAACAATCATATTTGAGGCTTATTGCTAAATGTGCTGACTGTTTGTCTATTTGATAAAGTGTGCCAGGATGACACATTGCAGGAAGATCATGTGTGATGGCCTGCGGAAGCCAAACTAGATGGGAAGGATCCCATGCTTTGGAAATGGGTTTCGGGTGAAACGCCATTGTAAATGTTGATAATGTCTCAAACAAACTGCATGTTGGTAAGGCATGTGAGTGAGACAGTAAATTATGACAAGAAGGCATGTGTGGGTTATGGCTCGTGAAAAGATTGGGGTGGCAAACCAAAGGACTGTTGACTCAGAGAAGGGAGCCCCATTCTTCACAAATGCAGAAAATAAACATCTGTGAAACGAATGAGTATCCCGTAACCCTAACCAAGAATATATGTGTCTGGTTATTAGATTTAATATGCAGAGCATGTTTTATTATTTCATTATTGTTCCAGACTGCTTGAGTATGATTAGGGCCTACATGGCGCACATCAGAAAGGGGGTGCACACCTTTTCTGGTGTTGGGTCATGGTAGGGTTTTCAATATTGACCACACCCTAAGGGAATGGACGCATTCCTGGTGTTTCAATACTTGATAGTGAATGATATGAAATATGATTACAATTTTTGGGCAGTAATACTGATGAGCCTGCTTATCCTTCTTGTGCTAACAGGTTACACAAATGCAACTTGGTGTTGCACGTAAGGGGCAAAGTGAAGAAGGGTGCTCAAAGAGGACTGTATGGGCAGTGTTAACCTTTCTACGCTCACACTAAAGGACACTAGAAGGGATGGATAGGCCCGAGGAGCTGTGTTGCAGAAAAGGGGTATCACCCTTGTGTAGTGTGAGTGGGTATTGTGGGGCCATGCTAGCCTGCAGTCAAGTGAGTCACCTATGGAGTTCCTGGAGGGAACCGCTGGTTGCACAAGGGAAGGAGCCACGTAATCATATTATGTTGTTCATATTGCCTGATAAACCCAGTCGGCGTACTGGCTTGGCATTGGTTATTTGGGAGTTGTGACGAATGGTTGTTGTATGCCTGATAAACCCAGTCGGCGTACTGGCTTGGCATTGGTTATTTGGGAGTTGTGACGAATGGTTGTTGTATGCCTGATAAACCCAGTCGGCGTACTGGCTTGGCATTGGTTATTTGGGAGTTGTGACGAATGGTTGTTGTATGCCTGATAAACCCAGTCGGCGTACTGGCTTGGCATTGGTTATTTGGGAGTTGTGACGAATGGTTGTTGTATGCCTGATAAACCCAGTCGACGTACTGGCTTGGCATTGGTTATTTGGGAGTTGTGACGAATGGTTGTTGTATGCCTGATAAAACCAGTCGACGTACTGGCTTGGCATTGGTTATTTGGGAGTTGTGACGAATGGTTGTTGTATGCCTGATAAACCCAGTCGGCGTACTAGCTTGGCATTGGTTATTTGGGAGTTGTGACGAATGGTTGTTGTATGCCTGATAAACCTAGTCGGCATACTGGCTTGGCATTAGCTATTTGGGGAGTTGTGGTGAAAGGTTGCTGGATGCCTGATAAACCCAGTCGGTGTACTGGCTTGGCATCGGTTACTTGCATGATGTGGAAGTATGGGTGAAAGGTGTTATTTCCTGACAAACCCAGTCGGAGAACTGGCTTGGAAATGGTTCTTGAATGCTTGATAAACCCTGTCGGCGTACTGGCTTAGCATACTGATCTTTGAAATGCTTGATAAACCCAATCGGCGTACTGGCTTAGCATACTGATCTTTGAAATGCTTGATAAACCCAGTCGGCGTACTGGCTTAGCATACTGATCTTTGAAATGCTTGATAAACCCAGTCGGCGTACTGGCTTAGCATACTGATCTTTGAAATGCTTGATAAACCCAGTCGGCGTATTGGCTTAGCATACTGATCTTTGAAATGCTTGATAAACCCAGTCGACGTACTGGCTTAGCATACTGATCTTTGAAATGCTTGATAAACCCAGTCGGCGTACTGGCTTAGCATACTGATTTTTGGGATGCCTGATAAACCCAGTCGGCGCACTGGCTTGGCATTGCCTATTCGGATGATGTTGTTGAGCAGCATGTGTGTTGGCTAAGCATCCACCCCACAGGTGATCCAAGGCTTGTAAAGCAGAGAAGGAAACCTGTGGAGTAGTGAGGAAATGCACAATACAGATAAGTATTCAATTTCATTCATTTCTTATTTGAAAAACTGAAGGTTTCAAACATAAATATTGCAACAGTGAGCTGATGCATTGTTGTTTCTCTGTTGAAAACCTTGGTCAATGCAGGAAGAAGGGACCCTGAAAGAACTGAAAGCTGCTTGGTAAATCCAGAAAGTGGTTGGTTGAGCATTGATTAATTGATGTTGAGAAGTAGCCCGCGTGCTATCCCAACATTCGTTATTGTACCCATAGGAGATCCAAGGCCTGTAGAGCAAAGAAGGGTCCTATGGAATAAAGCGAAGACATCCAACGCAGGTATTGTTGGAAGCAAGAACCTTGAAGCATCTTAAGGATGCATGTGGACATGTAACCACCCTAAAGAGCTCAGCATGAGCAATAATGAAGGATGGGGCTAGTGGAGCTGTGTGAGTCCTAGCGGCCAAGAGTTAGACCAACCAAGTGGAGGAACTCCATGGTTGAGGGGTCTAGAATAAACCATAGACACTACGTGTCATAGCCAAGAAGGGAAGGTCAAGCATTCACGTTAAAGTGAAAGAGGACAGGAGCAGGAAAACCACAGTGATGGTGTGGGTTCCAGAATGGAACAAGACTAAGAGGAGAAACTCTTACTGCTCTCTCTCTTTCCCTTTTATTGATGCAATTATAGAATTAGAAAAAAAAAAACTGAATGCATGCATGACTGAAAGTAAAAGTGTGTTTATTTGATTAAAGTGAATTGTGAATGCTAAGTAATGAATTTCCTGTGAATGGGTAAACATGAAGGAATTCATGTGTATGTTGGGAAAACATAAAAAGTGTGGGAGTCTCATGAGTAAAGCATGGACTATCCATGTCAACTGGGGAAGAACCATTGACTGATTTTTTAATGTTTTGGGTTATGCTTGACCTAACAAGAATTGTAATGATAAATTTCACAGGTGAAATTGAATCAATTGGTTGCAGTCGGTGCAGGCAGGTGTGCTAGTGAGCAAAGTGTGGTCAGTTGTTTCCATTAACCATGGTGGTAGACCAAGGGCTATTAGGATTGGTTGGAAGTCTTCTTCAAACAATTGACAAGACCCAAGAAAATCTTGGAGAGATGCTCAAGATGCAAAAGCAACAGAACAAGATGAACCACAAGGTCTTGCAAGACTCTATTCGTCTGCAGAAAGAGGTAAAAAGCATTATGAAAGCAATCAACAAGGGAAAGAAAAGTGGATCAGTGAAGAAGCATTCATCCAATCGTCCGATTAAGAAACGCTCCAGGTGGGAAGATTCAAAGGAAATTGAGCAGATTAAGATGAAGCAACCCGTGAAGTGTTGGAATTGTGAGGGGGATCATTACCTCCGCAACTGCCCAACAAGAGAACATCAAGAGGGTAGCAGCCATAAAGTTTTCAGACTTATGGATGAGCTAGAAGATCCAAATCAGCAGGAGAAGCTTGTGAAGATCAAAGGACTTGGTCCTGAAAGTTCAATGTAAAGAACAGAATGCAGGGGCATATCTGTAAAGTTTTTGTGAATTTTGGACATATGTAAAGTAGGTATTTATTTTCCAAAGTGTTGGAACACCGAGGACGGTGTTATTCCAAGGGGAGGGGAATGTAACGTCCCCAGCTTGACCCTATGGCATTAATATTGTAAATGATGTAAATATTGTCATTTAGTCATGGTGAGGAGCTCAAGGCCAAGGCCCCGCCACTGATTTATCGTTTTATGTATCGGCAATTAGAATAGATGCATATGGTTCTTGTGCTAGCAGTGCACAATGTAAAATCGGACATCATGTAAACATGCAATTTTAATGAAAAAACCCACAACCAGCTACGCAATGCAACAAAGAGATGGAGGGCATGATATTTACAAGGAATAGGGAGGGAAAATAACCAAACCCTTGAGCCATGGTGTTAAGCCATTTCATTGGGGAAATCCATGAACTCTCAACTACCCATTTGACCTAATGCACCCAATCATTTAATTCTTCCAATAATTGGTTGATATAATTAATGCCTTGGGATGGGAGAGGCATGGCTGTCAATTTTCGGGTATGGGAAAGACAGCAACCTGGGAAATCGAGTTTTGGTGGGCTGGGCAAGAAAACCCCCACGAAATTGGCCCAAAGCCATTCTTCACCCATGGCATTCTTTCTCTCACGCAGTCTGAGCCTATTGGGGTTTTATCCTTCACGGTTTTCACCATTTCCGGCATTATTCCCTGCCTGCAAACTCGTTTTTGGTTAGCTCATTGGATGGGAGAAGAGAGCCACGATTTTTGGGGTTAGAGAGGCCGTTTCTGCCCACGAAATGCCCATGAGCATTCTTAGGAAAACGATTCTGCCCTCCTGGGGTTGATTTCCCATTTTCTCCTTTTCGTTTTGGTTTCCCACGTTTTCCTGGAACTGTTAGGAACCCATTGTTGGGAAATTCACTATAGAAGCATTTTTATCATTCCCAGCACTTACATTTTTGCTGATTATATGCATCCATCTCCTAACAGCCTCAGAAACCCAACTGATGGTTGGTATGGCTGATTTTGGGGTATCTATGGCCATGTGAGACCCTGTTGTTCCCTATTTCCTTGTGGAGATCATGCCCATCTCGGGGGTGGCAGTGGTGCTGAGAAATTGAAGAGCATACTGGCCTATGGTTGGGAGGAACGTTGCAGAAGCGTAGCTGGTTGCTCAGGGATTACTTGGTTTGAGATAAGTATTCTCACTTGATAATTTGATATTGTTTAGATTGATGAATGGCATGAAAATACTGAATGTCTAATGGGATGTGAAATTTTTTATTTCCGTTGTGTTTCTCTCCTAATTATACATCCCATATCTCTTTTTAAATCATGTGAGTGCTTGGTTATAATTTTATGGGGCTAGATGCCCGGTTTTAGCCTCACGATCCTCTCCATCGCACTGGTGTGATGGGTGGGGACGTGACATGAGTACAAAATATATATCATCAAAGTACATAACTACATAATGAAACTTAATATCAAGGAGGTGCTTCATCAAAGAATCATGAAAGTGCTTATACCCCCAAGCAAGTAGACCACCGTTTTCCAAGTGCATACAAGCTTCAAGTGACCAATCAAATCTGCTCCAATGACATAGGTGAGGATCCCATGTCCTATAAAGCTGCTCCAAAAGGATGTGATATGCATCAAAATATTCAGCCATGTATTCTTTCATCCAAGAAGTGAATGAAGAATCTCCACTAAAATCTGAACCAAATAATGAGCAGAAAAAACAAGGAGACTTCAAATGACTCAAAGAAGTCTCACCCATACATCCCTGAATGTGATCATCATAAAGATATAACAAAGTATGTGGCTTCCAACAAAAATGTTCTCCAATCATAAATCTATTCACCCAAGTGTTGGATGAAGTTCCTCCAACATCAAATGAATCAAGTGTTGAGCAAGAAAAACCATGAGTCTTCAAGTGACTCAAATGCATATCATAGGTGCATCCATGTAGATGTGCATCATCATAAAGTAATAAAGTATGCTGCTGCAAATGTGAATAAGAATGTGCTCCAACCATATCATCATAAAAAGTAAATCTAGGAGTTCCATACTCCTCATGTGGCACCATCAAAAAGAACCCTTTCACCCATACTTCATTGAGACTAATGTTGCAAAACATGGAATTGTAGGATGTAGAAGAATGAACCAAATCACCCAAATGAATAAAAAGTACAGAAGTTTCATCATGGGAAGGATCCATATGGGTAGTATCATGCAGCTCATTCAAAAGTGTGAACTCTTTGTCATAGTTTGGTTCCAATGTAGAGGAATCATGCTCTTCTTTAAAAATTGCATAACCTTCATCAGGAGGAAATTCAAATTCCTCTTCCACCACATCAAGTGTTTGGATCTCTTCAAGTTCATCTTCAAACAGATCAAGAACATTCAAATTTTCACATTTCTCATGATCCACCATGTCATGAGAATCCTCCAACCAATCTACCATTTGACAATCTGAAACATAGGAGGAAAAACAAGTATCTTGCAACTTTTCAAGAAGTTGCTCATTTTGAATTGTGAGCTTATGAATATCCTCATTATTCTTCAAGTATGCATCATGTAACAATTCATTAAGCTCAAACAAATGGTTTCTATCAAAAAGCAAAGACATGAAATTACCTTTGATGTGGCACATTGCTCTTTGAATCTTCTCCATGTCTTCAAGGAAGGATGTTTCCTCCAATGAAGTAGCTCTCCAACAAGAATTTGACACCAATGCTTGAGTGTCATGGAGAATGCTGAGGGACTCTTGGATCTTATTTTCATTCATATTTAAGGACCCTTCAAGAAAATGAGGCTCTTGCAAATGAACCTCCTCATCTTCTTCAATTTTGCTTGGACCAACTTCATGAAGCTCAAGTGGTGATGGGGAAGTTGATCTTGGTTCTTCTTCAACTGCTACAAGGTCTTCATTATCATGCTTAATGAAACTTGTACTTGTAGAAACACTTTCAAAAGTGATCTCTATGTCACCAACATAGAGGTGTGAGCACCCATCAGTAGGTACTCCTTCATAGTTTAAGCATCCATCAGTAGATGCTCTTTGGTTCATGTCTAAGCTAGAAGGTGTCTCGAAATGATCTTCCATATTTTCAATAGAATCTTCTTCATGCTCTTGTGATGTCTCTTCCTTTTGCTCCTTAAAGCAAGCTGATGCATTTTTCCCCTTGTTTTCCTTAGGATCAATATATTTGGAATCTCTTCTTGAATAAATCTCAAAATCTCTCCTCAAGGAGGACATCATTTCATGCACACATATATGATACTCGCTCCAAGGGTTTTTACAAGAAGGGCATAAACCTTTCTTCACTAACTCCACATCTTCATTTTTGGGCCCATTTTCAAAAACATGTTCAGCATAGTACTCAAAAGACATGGCATTTTGTGTATTTTTGCTAAAAGCAAGATATTCTTGATATTTTTGATATTGTTGGGGCAAGGTTTTATATTTTGCTCTCCATCTTTGGAACTCACTCATAGAATTATCCTTGGTTGGTGTGACACACAAATATTCATCAGATTTAAATTCATAAGAATAATCTTCATTTCTCTTGAAATTGTAAGAAGTGTTGCATGATGGCACCTCTTCCTCATACCATTCACATTCTGCTTCATATTGCTCATAAGCATCTGCATATTCTTCATAAGAATTGTACTCATAGGATTCATCATAATAGTAAGACATGGCTGCCAATTATTCTTGAGTATGTACCTAATCCACAGGTGCAAGGACCATGCTATGATACCACTGTATTGTCCCTTGTTAGGAATTTTATTAAAATTGCAATTTTCCACTTTTTTCCTTGGTTCGATCTTTGACTAGTTTCGATCTCTAGGTCCCAAATTTGCCCCAAATGATCCCAAATCTTCTGAGAAGGTATATAAATGATATTAGAACATAAATATGTGTTTCAGGGATGCCTTTGTACCTTTAAAACACTTCTGCAAATACTCTTTAAATTCTGGTCAATGTAGGTAACTTTACTAGTGATTTCCCTTTGACTAGTATTGGTCTCTAGGTCTCAAATTGACTCCAAATGCCTTCAAATATTCAAGGAAGGTGTATTAATGTTATTAGGGATTGAATACGATGTTCAGGTATAACATATGGCCACCAAAAGACCTCTGCAAACTCTCTTAAGATTCTGGACCAAGTATGCAATTTTACTAGTAATTTGGGGTTCAAATCCCCCTAAGGTAAGTACTGAAAATGGCTTCCCAAATGCCTCCAAACCCACTCAAATTTATGAACAGAGGTATGTAATGTGTTAAGTATTTTATTAAGGTCTCATATGCACCCTTAATGGTTTATTACAACTGTTCTCACCCTCTCCCATTCAACTGCAAAAGTCACCAATTCGACCCTTGGGGAAATGGCACTATTTCTTCTCCCAATGCAATTAAACCGAGTAAAAATACTTCAAATGCTCAATTACAGTACATGAAACTTGTAAAATATATCCATGGCAGTCCATTAATCACAAATACATCATAGAATCATCCATTCATTCGAAATCATCATCAATACATTGGTTCACAACAAGGTAGTGGGGAAATGGCATTGTTCTTCCATTAAAAATGAGATTTATACATTTCTACTTGGAATTTCGACCTGAAACTTTCTGGAGATGAATAACAGAGTATTTAATTCATATTACAAAAGAAATGGGGCATTAGAATCTCCCCCAAAGAGTACAATAGCTCACCAAAAATTCCCTCCCTCAAGGATCAAGAATATGCCATCAAAACTGGAAATGGTTGAAGGAGCGAGCTGCAATAGAAGAAACCATGAGCTGCCCTGTAGCTTACACCTGCAAATAAAGACTCCATTAAAGCTCCAAATGAAAGTTCTGAATGGCCTTTCCAATTGCCAACTTGGATGGGAATCTTTCACCCTCGAAATTGGCTAAGGCAAGAAACTAGTCATCCACTAGCTCTCCCTCTTCACAAATGCAATTGCAAATTCTACAAATGATAAAAAGTTGGTTTCATTCTTTGTTATTGAAATTTATAAACTTCTAATGTCCTCCATGGGTCTAATTCCTTCCAAGAGACTCATGCCAACTCAAGTTGGGAAGAGATTCCAAAGAACGCCACTTGTACAACAATTCCTAGTCTCCCACTTCCACCAAATCACATGTGGAAGCATCTTAGCTGCCCTAACACCCTTGAGCGCCCTATTGGAGTCTATTTTTAGCCCTGACATGTCATATATGTCATATGTCATCCTTCAGGTCTGATTTGTGTCATAGGTCTCATAGCATCTTCATCATTGTTGTCATAGAGCTAGGGAATCTAGCCCAAGTGTCTCACTAGCTCCAAATTGCCTCTTCCTCTTCCATGGGAGTTACTCTTCCTCTATATTTCGACCTTGTATGAGTCATGCAATGAATAATACCTTTTGGACTCCCCCAAGTATGTTACCATTCACCTTGAATTCGAATTGGTGAGATAATGATGCCAAGTGTAGTGGGGAAATCTAGCCATATGTGGGTCCCACTTCCTCCCTGTGTCTTCATGATGAAATGCCACTTTGATTTTCACTTGTATATATTTATTTATCTCCTTTATTAAATATTTATGCCATTCTAATGTTCAAACATCATTTATTATCCCCATTATTCCAAATCCCAAATCTTCCACCCCAAACCTAGGAAACTAGTAATTTTCCTCCTCAGCAATTATTTGACCTTTAGCATCAATTTGACAAACTCTAATGAATAGGGACAATGTGATTAGGCCATTTTGACCCAATACCAAATTTGGGACATGAAAAACATGCCCTAAGAAGCTACGTACATCTTTTGTGTTCCAGAAGTTGGTATATTTTCAATTACCTTAATTTTAGATGGGTCTACCTAGATACCATCAACAGAGATGAATTGCCCCAGAACTATGCCCTCGCTCATGATCATATGGCACTTTTCAGTGCTTAAAGATAGTTGGCTTCCTTCAAAACGTTCCAAAACCTTTTCTAAATTTTTCAATGCTTCTTTGAAACTACTACCGTATGGAGTGAAGTCATGCATAAAAATTTCCATGCAGTCATTTACCATCTCTGAAATGTGTTTGGTGCATTTCAGAACCCAAAAGGAAGTACATTGTAAGCAAAAGTGCCCTAGGGATAGGTGAGGGTAGTTTTGTCTTGGTCTTCTGGAGCAATCTGGATTTGATTGTAACCACCAAATCCATCCAGAAAGGAAAAATACTTCTTTCCAGACAAGGTATCAAGGACCTGATCAATAAATGGTAAGGGAAAGTGGTATTTCTGCATTGCTTTATTAAGTTCTCTGTAGTCTATGTAGACCCTCCATTTCCCATTTTTTTTGGTACAATCACGAGTGGGGAAACCCACTCGATGTCTGAAGTTGGGTATATAAATCCTGCTTCGAAAATTTTTTGGATTTCTTTCTACACTATGTCCCTTAAGTTCGGGTTCACCCTTCGTTGTGGTTGGCACACTAGTCTGGATTCACTTTTGATGTAAATGCGACAGGTACACAGATTAGAAGGAATACCCTTCATATCTTTGTATTCCCATGCAAAATCTCCTTTATATTTTTTGAGCAAATTGATTGTCTGTTCTACCTCATTGGGCACAAGATTCGGGTTAATGTTCAATGTTTTTCCTGGCTCAATTTCTATTGGGACACTTTTTGAATTTTTAAGTATTGGAATTATATTGGCATCACTGACTAGAGTCTCTTCTGTTATATTTTCTTGCTCTGTTTCATCTAATGTACTGTTCAGAATTTGGTAGACATGTTTATTGACAAACGTGGGATCACTGATGAAACTGTTAATAGTGTCATCCTCTGTTTCATCTTTAAAAGTTAAGGCTCTCCCTATCGTTAATAATGGTTGAAGGCCTTCTTCTTCCTCTAGATCCACCCAAAGTGGAGTTTCAGCTTCTAGGCTTGGTCGGGCTAGAGGATATAAAGTTAGGCTTTTAATATCAGTCTCATCTAATATAGTCATGGATCCTGACCGGCAGCCGATACAGGCATCTACTGTGGCTAACCAAGGTCTTCCCAGGATCAGCAGGTGTCCCCCCAACTACGACTTCAGTTGTAAAACCAAGAAGTCCGCAGGGTATTCCCACGAATCAACAAAGATGACCAGGTCATCCAGGATTCTATCAAGCTTGATTGTTGATCTGTTAGCAAGTTCTAAAATTGTAGGGCTTGGCTGAAGATTAGTGAGTCCCAATTTTTTCATAGTTTTGATGATCATAACATTAATGGTTGCGCTTAAATATACCAGGACATTCGGTATCTGAGTGTGTCCTATGTGTACTATAACGATCGGGTTTCCAAGATCATCATATTTAGCCACAAGAGTCTTACCCACTATTAAGTCATAAATTTTTCCCAATACATGGACAGTCGGAGGATCCCTAGGCTTTCTTCCTAGTTTTCTAACACACAAGTCTCTAGCGGTCTTGGCATAAATAGGAAGATCATGAAGGGCTTGTAACAGTGGAATTTTGACATATAAGTTCTTCAATTCCCCTAAGAGATTGAATCTAGTTTGTTCCACTGCTTTCTGTAGGGCCAATTGTTCAGGATATGGTGGTTCTCTTATAAGTTGTGTAAGTTGTGTTTCATCGTGTGTTGCTCCCTGTGTTTCAGCTACTTTTTCAGTATTAATGTCAGCATCTTCAATGATGGGGATTGTTTTATGGACTGAATTCTCAACGTGATGATTCACTCCAGTTTCAATCACTGAGGATGGAACATCCTCAGTGATGAAGGGTTCCACTACCCTCCCTGATCATAAATGTATGTCATTGCAAGGAATTTGGGAAATGGAATAAGTAGGCATGTTGGTGGTCTCAAAATGATGGACTTATTTATTATTATTTGGGTTGGGGTTAGGTTGTGCAGGCAGTTGTGGTCGTAGTGGTGCATTAATAGGTGCGACGTTGTTTTGGAATTGCAGTTGTCGCTGCTAATACTGTTGGTGAGGATACTGTTGGTGAGGATACTGTTGATATGGAGTCTGGTGATGAGGAAAATTATTTCCTGGGTAAGAATTTCTCCAATTGGGAGACCAGAGAGCTTGTTGATTCGATTGTTGTGACCATGGTGTCCAAGAGTTAAAATTTTCCATTGGGTTCTGATATGGATTCCATTGGTTGTTAGAATAATGTGAAGGGAATTGTGTATTCATATTATTCATGTTATTCATACCATTCATATTATTCAAGAAAAATGATTGACTTGATTCATACCTTGATTCTGAGGCTACCAAGGTTTCTTTTGTGCAATAAAATAGGCTTGTTTTAAATTTTGAGCATTAATTCACAATACTCTAGGATCTTTGCTGAGAGAATAACACATACAGTATATCAATGCATGACAATCACAATAAGCATGACAAGCATCACAAGAATCAAAAGCATAAGAGACAAGAGACACAGAGTTTCTGTGGGGAAAACCCTAAGGTGAAAAACCCCACAACTTCCTCAGAGATAGAGAGAGAAATGGCTCAACCAAAGTACAACCAAAATACACTGAGATAGTCTCCTAGTAGCAGATGATCCTCCTCCTCACTAGTGTGCCACTTTCTGAGTGAGAGTGAGATACTTTTCCGAGAGATCTAAATAGAGATCACCTGATCTCTATTTATACTGATCTGTTTGCCCAGTGACCTTATGGGGCTGACTTGTCTAGCTAGGTACATCCACATTATAATATATATAATTCAGGGCCGACCCCACATGGTGGTCTAATAACCCATCGGCAAGTACACACACTTGCGACACTTGTCAATCTGACGACACTTCCTTATAGAGGAATAACACATCTCTAATAAGGGTACAATAAATATATATGAAATACATAAATGAAATACATTTTGAAGTTACATATACATCAACACTCCCTCTTAAATAGGAAGGTATTTCTCGACACAGATTTGCTAGACAAGTCTTCTTCTCAAGATCATCATCATCGATGCATCGTCATCGTCATCGTCACTGTTGCTGCTATCTCAACCAATCTCTGACTCTACTTGTCATAGGAAGTTCTACAGAGCCGGTCCTTTTCCATACTAGATGTAGGCCCACCACCTGCAGGTATTCGTCATCACTGACCACACTATGGAATCCTTAGGATGTTAGGAACCCATGTCTTTACTTTGTTAGTATGTTGTTGTTGGACGCATATTCTTTGTAACTCATCTCGTAGTATTTGTTGATCAATAGTTTGTGTTATTGTTGTTGGCGCATATGCTTTGTAAGTCGCCCGTAGTATTGTTGATCCATAGTTTGTAATTGCCCATGGTTTCGACCCATAGTATTGGTGCCTAGAATTAGTATATAAGTGTGTGTTGAGACCTATGAAGGCACCGTGAAGTTATTTGTATTGAGCTTTCTCAAAGGAGGTTGCCCCCTCGAAGTGGCCTGTGATCAATATAAAGTGATTCTGAGTTCTGTCATTTCTGCTATTTTGCGTATTCTTGTTACTTAATTGTTGCAAGTGCCTCACATCTGGTATCAAATTTCTGCCAATTTTTTTTCGCATCTGTTGCAGGTTCGGATTTGGGAATAATCCCTATCTGCCTAACTGTGGGAAGTACTTGGGCATAAGCCCTAAAACGCATTGTGAGGAGTACCACAGAAACCCCGAAGTAGCTGGCCCATTGAGAGGACCTGCCAGCAAAAAGGTCAACGACCCCTACCTGATTAACTAGTTCCCACCCGTGAGGTAAACCAAGAGCTATCGTTTGTGGCAAAGCGGTTATCAGTTTTACCTGAGCCGTGGAGTGAGGGGTATTTCCCCAATACGCAAGCCGTCAGACAGCATTGGTGGCCGAGTGAAACCCCTGAACTGTTAGGAAGCCGCACATACCTGGGGTCCAAATCTACTTTCAACTGAACTATTGTCGATCACTGCTGCGTCGTTCCAGATCTATTTTGCAAGCCGTTCCAGATTCAGTTGTTTTCAATCCAATCGGCTCTGTTCCAGATCTCTTTCTAGCCGTAGCCGCTCTCGTCTGGAAAAAAAAAAATTTCAGTTTTTTCTCCATATCTCCCTTATTTTCACTTTGTTTCCCTTGAAATTTTTGGGGAACCCCTGTCATCCCATTCTGCATATTTCAGTCCTGAGGACCCTATCCCCAATTCCCCTTCCCAAAGCCCGAAATCCCACATTTGTCTATTTTTAGGGTTTGCCATAACTTCCTCAGATTTCACCCAATCACCCTCAAATTTTACCACAGAGTTCCTTTCTGAATTCTGCTTCTTTGTTCCCCTCTGCCAAATTTTTCCAAATCTTTCACCCCGCTTCTGAAATCCTCATTTTTGCTTCCCTGTCTATCCAACAGTGTCCAAAACCTAGTCAAACCCCAATTACCCTTCTGATTTTTTCCCAAATCCAAATTCTCCCTTACTGAAGTAGTTCCTGTTTTTATTTTCCTACCCAGTCAGAAAAAAATAAAAAAAATAAAAATAAAATAAAAATAAAATAAAAATAAAATAAAAATAAAAAATAAAAATAAAAATAAAAAATAAAAATAAAAATAAAAATAAAAATAAAAAATAAAAAATAAAAAATAAAAAATAAAAAATAAAAAATAAAAAATAAAAAATAAAAAAAATAAAAAAATAAAAAATAAAAAAATAAAAATAAAAAAATAAAAATAAAAATAAAATCCTGGTTATGGTTTTCACCCGTGCAGGAGCAAAAACCATGGAGGAAGCACTTGCAGCCATCCAAGCCAAACTCCAGGATCTGGATGAAAAATTTCTCGGTCTCCATCTTGAACATTCAGCTATGAACAACAAACGGCAGTCCGAGTCTTCAGTAGACAATGGGTTCTCTTCTTCCAGCAATTTCCGTGGTCCGAAGCTTGATTTTCCTCGCTTCAATGGTACCGATCCAACTGGATGGATCTATCGTGCAGAACAGTATTTCAGTCTGCATAATACTTTTGATGTCAACAAAGTTCCATTGGCATCCTTTCATTTGGAACAGGAAGCTCTTCAATGGTATCGTTGGTACATCAAGGCTCATCCAGAGCCCAACTGGCCAGACTTTTGCCAGCTCCTTTTGCAACGATTTGGTCCTAGTGCTTTTGATGACTTCACAGGAGCCCTCACTAAACTTCGCCAAACTGGCACTGTGAGAGAGTATCAAACCAAATTTGAGAATCTAGCCAACCACACCGAAGGATTGTCTGATGAATTTTACCGGAGTTGTTTTATCAGTGGTCTAAAGGATGCCATTCGCTCTGAGGTCAAAATGTTCTGTCCCAACACAATGATGGAAGCACTCAGGTTGGCTAAGTTGGCAGAAGATAAGATTGCAGCCCAGCAACACTCCAAGCCCACTTTTGTTCCCTTCCAAAATATGGGTTCTCAGCGACCACCTATACCGCAGGCTCCTCGACCGACTCCTATCAAGCATTTGTCTGAAACAGAGATGCAAGCACGCAGAGAAAAGGGGCTTTGCTATAATTGTGATGAGAAATTCACTCGGGGACATAGATGTGTTCAGCAAAAGCTCTATCTCCTGGATGTGGAGTCTCCACCTGCCTCTGAAATGGGTGACGAAGATCCAGAAACACTGGCTGCTCCAGTCGACATTCAAGAACCGCCTATTGACCCTCCATCTCAGGATGACCAGCCAGAGATATCTCTCCATGCTTTAGCTGGAATCACCACCCCCCAAACAATGCGGGTCAGGGGTTACTTCAAGAAGCTTCCTCTTACAATCCTCATTGATTTTGGTAGCACTCATAATTTCATTGACCCTCGGATTGCCAAACAAGCTGATTGTTTTATCCATCCTTGCTCCAACTTTGAAGTCATGATTGCCAATGGGGGCACCTTACCTTGCAAAGGGAAGTGTCGAAATGTGTGTATCTCTATGGGAGATTATACCTTGCGCTCTGACATGTTTGCCTTGCCCTTAGGTGGATGTGATGTGGTTTTGGGCGCTCAATGGCTACGCACACTCGTCCCTATCTTATGGTATTTTTCTGAACTTTGGATGCAGTTTTCCCTCAATGGACACAAACACACATTGACAGGATTACAACTAGGTTCTCTCAGTATCATCAGTTCACATCGCATGGAAAAACTCCTTAAGAAGAATTCACATGGTGTCATCGCTCAGATCCATTCCATCCAGATGCAACCATCAGCGGTCTCCACTAATCCTTTGGATCTACAACAAATTCCGGATCGATATACAGGTGTCTTTGCTGAACCAGTGGGATTACCACCTTCCAGGCCAGAAGACCATTGTATTCAGCTCCTTCCTGGAAGCGTTCCTCCCAACATCAGGCCCTATCGCTACCCATTTCACCAAAAAACAGAGATTGAAATGCTCGTTCCGGACTTATTGAAGCAAGGTATTATTCGCCCAAGCACTAGTTCCTTTTCTTCTCCAGTTATTCTTGTCCGCAAAAAAAGATGGGTCATGGCAACTCTGCATTTACTTCCGAGCACTTAATCACCTCACCATCAAGGATAAGTTTCCAATTCCTGTTGTTGATGAGCTTCTTGATGAGCTTCATGGGGCTCACTTTTTCTCCAAGTTGGATCTTCATTCTGGGTATCATCAAATTCGGGTTCATGAGGATGATATTCCTAAAACAGCTTTCCGAACACATGATGGCCATTATGAGTTTTTGGTCATGCCCTTTGGCCTCACTAATGCTCCTTCCACATTCCAGGCCTTAATGAATAAAATATTTCGACCCTACTTGCGGAAATTCATTCTAGTATTCTTTGATGATATCCTCATCTACAGTAAAACATGGGATGAACATCTCCAACATCTGGATCTTGTCATGCAACTTTTCTCTGACCATCATCTCCATGCCAAGCAGTCTAAATGTGTTTTTGGACAAAAGGAAGTTGAGTATCTCGGGCACATTATCTCAGCACAAGGGGTTCGCGTGGATCATGCCAAAATCGAGGCCATGAACAATTTGCCGCATCCTCAGACACTCAAGAGCCTTCGTGGTTTTTTGGGGTTGACTGGCTACTACCGCAAGTTTGTCAAGGATTATGGGAAGATTGCAGCTCCATTAACTGCTCTATTCAAAAAATATGCTTTTACATGGACACCTGCTGCTCAGTGTGCATTTGACAAACTAAAACAAGCTATGTGTACTACACCTGTGCTAGCCATGCCCAATTTTTCCAAGCCCTTCACTATTGAGAGTGATGCTTGCGGCAATAAACTTGGTGCTGTTCTCCTTCAATATGAACACCCCATTGCGTTCACCAGCAAAGCCCTTTCAGGTAAGAATTTAGATGCCTCTACCTATGAGAAGGAAATGATGGCTATTTTGCATGCAGTACAGAAGTTACGTCCATACCTATTAGGGAATCATTTATGCATCAAGACTGATCACCAGAGTCTGAAATATTTCTTGGACCAACGTGTCTCCTCCCCGGAACAACAGAAATGGGTTAGCAAACTCATGGGTTATGACTATGAGATCACTTATAAGAAGGGTAAAGACAATATTGTGGCAGATGCTCTTTCTCGCACATTTGATGCCCAAGGTTCTCTTTCAGCTATTTCTATGCCTGTTCCAAATTGGTTGCAATCTGTTCAACAGGGTTATGTCAATGACTCTTCCTTATCTCAGATCATCCAACGCTTGACCAACAATCCTTCTGTTGTCCCACATTACTCTTGGGATGGTGCTTCTCTGCGATACAAGGGTCGTCTGGTGCTTCCCCAGAGCAGAGATCTTCAACAGGCTGTCTTCTATGAAGTCCATGCTTCTCCATCAGTCGGGCACTCTGGGTTCCTCAAAACATATGAATGAGCACGGCGTAACTTCTTTTGCAGGGCATGAAAAGGATAATTCAACATATGGTGGTCGAATGTGATACCTGCCAGCGCAATAAGGGTAAAACAACACTCCTTCCAGGATTGCTTGAACCCTTTCCCATACCTACACGGATTTGGACAGATATTTCTATGGATTTCATTGAAGGGCTCCCTAAATCTGGCGGGAAGACAGTGATTCTCGTTGTGGTTGATCGTCTCTCCAAATATAGTCATTTTTGTGCTCTCAGCCATCCCTATATAGCCTCCTCCGTCGCTCAAATTTTTATGGACCAGATCTTTCATCTTCATGGCATCCCTTCTTCCATTGTCTCGGATCGTGATGCGACTTTCACTAGTCATTTTTGGACAGAACTATTTCGCCACACTGGCACCAAACTGAAGATGAGTTCCGGATATCACCCACAAACAGATGGTCAGACGGAAATTGACAATAAATGCTTGGAAACTTATCTTCATTGCTTCACCTCGGAACAACAACATCAGTGGGCAAAGTGGCTCCCTCTCGCTGAATGGTGGTACAATACCTCTTACCACACTGCCTCTAAAATGACCCCATATGAAGCAGTCTATGGTCAGGCACCTCCAGCTCTTCTTCCATACACCCCCACCAGTTCACTAGTTCAAGAAGTTAACACGGTCCTTCGCAACCACGATCAGATTCTTCGCATTTTGAGGGACAATCTTCACATGGCAAGAAATTGCATGAAGCAACAAGCTAATCAACACCGTTCGGAGCGCACTTTTCAAGTCGGCGATATGGTTTTTCTTCGTCTTCAGCCGTACAAACAATCCTCCTTGAAACTCAAAGGGCGTCATAAGCTCGCTCCAAAGTTCTATGGGCCATATCGTATTCTTCAGAAGATTGGGTCCGTTGCTTATAAATTGGAACTTCCTCCTTCTTCCCGCATTCATCTAGTCTTTCATGTCTCTTGTTTGAAGAAAGTTCTTGGAACCAACATCAGCGGCCAAACTATTTTACCCGAACTGGATAATGAAGGATCCATCCTTTTGGAGCCAGAGGCCATCCTCAATCGGTGCACATGTCAGCTTCGCTCTCGCTCTATCACAGAGGTCTTAATTCAGTGGCACGGCATGCAACCAGAGGATGCTACATGGGAACCACTCCTTCAGATTCAACAACAATTTCCACATCTAAAGCTTTGAGGACAAAGATTTTTTTTAAGGGGGAGGGGATGTTAGGAACCCATGTCTTTACATTGTTAGTATGTTGTTGTTGGACGCATATGCTTTGTAAGTCGTCCTGTAGTATTTGTTGATCAATAGTTTATGTTATTGTTGTTGGCGCATATGCTTTGTAAGTCGCCCGTAGTATTGTTGATCCATAGTTTGTAATGGCCCATGGTTTCGAGCCATAGTATTGGCGCCTAGAATTAGTATATAAGTGTGTGTTGAGACCTATGAAGGCACCGTGAAGTTATTTGTATTGAGCTTGATCAAAGGAGGTTGCCCCCTCGAAGTGGCCTATGATCAATATAAAGTGATTCTGAGTTCTGTCATTTCTGCTATTTCGCGTATTCTTGTTAATTAATTGTTGCAAGTGCCTCACACAGGACTTATTACGTGCGTCACAAAACCTCGAAAGAGCATCCCAGGCTGTTACGAGCACACGGATCTACCTATAGGATATCCCAGGGCCATATTATATGTGACCTCACCACAAAACCTCACAAGAGCATCCCAAGCTGTTACGAGCACGCAGCTCTACCTATAGGATCTCCCAGGGACAGATTATATGTGGTCACCACAAAACCTCGCAAGAGCATCCCAGGCGGTTACAAGCACACAGCTCTACCTATAGGATCTCCCAGGGCACGAATTACATGTGGTCATGGAAAAACCTCGCAAGAACATACCAGGACTGATTATGGGCACACGGCCTAACATATCAGATCTCCCAGGGACAGATTATATGCCATAGGATAAAACCTTGAAAGAGAATCTGCCAGATATCTTAGGGCAACGAATTACATGCCATAGGCAAAACCTCGAAAGACTATCTGCAGATCTCCCAGGGCCAAATTATATGTCCTCCCAGAGCAAAACCTAGAAAGAGCATTTTCCAGATATCCCAGGGCAACGAATTACATGCCATAGGCAAAACCTTGAAAGACTATCTGCAAATATCCCAGGGCCAAATTATATGCTCATCTGCACAACCTGATCCACGGCCATAGAGTATCAACCTGATACTCACCATACATCATCCTGATGTACACATGATCATCCTGATCATCATCACTGCAACATCCTGCTACATGTCATCTGGAGCAACATCCTGAAGCTCGTCATCCACGATCATCCTGATCATATAATGCATCTACCTGATGCAAACCAAGTATCTACCTGATACATATCATCATACATGATCCACCTGATCGTACAATGTATCCACTTGATACAAATACAAATACATGATACATATAACCATACATGATCCACCTGATCATACAATGTATCCACTTGATACATATACAGATACATGGTCCAAGCATCCAACATGATGCATATACAAAAATACATACACATGATCCAACCAATCATATCCAGCATCCAACATGATGCGTACATACATATAAATGATCCAACTGATCATATCCAGCATCCAACATGATGCATACATACATACATAAAAATGATCCAACTGATCATATCCAGCATCCAACATGATGCATACATACATATAAAAATGATCCAACTGATCATATCCAAGCAGAAACCAAAACATCATCCTGATGCTCATCATCCAGTGCCTACATCCATAGCCATGTGAAGGATCCTTCTTCCAACATGCTTGGAATGGCTTCAGCAAACGTGTCCATCACTTCTTCCTCGAAGTGTCCTCGATCTGAAGAACGTCAAGCCTCTCTCTGAAGTACTCGAACTTCACCCTGGCTAGTGGCTTCGTCAGCACATCTGCAATCTGCTCGTCCATCACAACATACAGGAGCTTCACAGCTCCTCTCTGCACCATATCCCTGATATAGTGATATTTGATCTCTATGTGTTTCGACCTGTCATGAAAAACTGGGTTCTCGGACAGCTTCACACAACTCTGGTTATCACAAAAGATACCAGTAGCATCCAACGGGAGATCAAATAACTTGGACAGTAGCTTCCATAGCCATACTGCCTCACAACTAGCTGAAAAGGCTGCAACATACTCTGCCTCAGTTGTACTCAGCGCTATGCAGGACTACTTCCTGCTAAACCAAGAGATCACACCTGATCCCATACTGAAGTAGCACCCAAATGTGCTCTTCCTATCTACAGCACTACCAGCCCAATCTGAATCAACATAACCCTGCAGGTTAAACTTTTGATTCGCCTCATACTTGAACCCATAATCCACTGTACCCTTCAGGTACCTTAGAACATGCTTTACAGCAACCAGGTGAACACTCCTTGGATCTGTCAGGAACTGACTCAATGTGTTCAGAGCAAATCAAATGTCTAGTCTCGTGTTCGTCAGGTACATCAAGGACCTAATCATCTAACAATACATAGAGACATCAACCGGCTTAGATGAAACATCACATAGAAGCTTCAGATTCGATGCCATAGGTGTGGCCATGGCCTTGCAATCCATCATCCCAAATCTCTTCAGGATATCCACTGTGTACTTCCCTTGACCAAGGAAGATCCCACCTACACTTTGCCACACCTCCATACCTAGGAAATAGTGCATCATTCACAAATCTTTCATATCGAATTTAGCAGCAAGCTTCCTAGTAGTATCTGCAATCAGTCTGTCATCTCCTGTTACAAATAAGTCATCCATATACAGGAGTAGAATCACAGGATTCCCTTCCTCAACCTTGTAGTAAAGGTTGGAATCCGCTTTACTCTTGGTAAATCCCAAACTAGATAGGAAACTGTCCATCCTACCATATCAAGTTCTGGGAGCTTGTTTCAAGCCATCCAAGGCATTCTTCAATCTGCATACATATGACTCCCTAGCATGTATTTCAAAATCGAGTGGCTAATCCACATATACTTCCTCTTAACCTATACCATTCAAGAAAGCAGTCTTGACATCCATCTGGTGTATTTTCCATTTCATTGTTGCTACCAGGGCAAGTACTGTTTTGATGGAAGTATACCTAGCTACAGGTGCAAAATTTTCTTCATAATCTATTCCCTCTTTTTGATAGAAGCCATGAGCTACGAATCTTGCCTTGTATTTCTCTACACTGCCATCTGCAACATGCTTGATTTTGAAGATCCATTTAGAAGTCAAAACAGACTTCTCTTTAGGTCTTGGGACAACGTCCCAAACATCATTCTTCATTGTTGATTAGTATTCCTCAACCATGGCATCATTCCATTCTTTCTTTTCCGCTGCTTCTTCATAACTGGAAGGCTCTTTGTTCATAATGTCACAGAGTAAAGCAACATAGCTGGTATGTGACCTGGTTCTCTTCTTTGCTCTGTGTTCTTCTTCTGAAATGCCAAATCTTTCTGCATCTTGAATGAGCTCTCTAGCCCATGCAGGTTTCCGTTTGTGAGAGTTATCCTCACGGGGTGGATCTATAGGTTCTTGCGGATCTTCAAACTCACGAACAACTTTTGGAACCGCTTCAGTCATGGTAGTGTCTTGAAATCTAGTTTCCTTAGGTTCTTCATAAACCTCGATAGGTGCCTTTCTTGATTTAACGAATGCTGAGTTTTCATCAAATGTTACATCCCTGCTGACATCAATCTTCTTGAACCCTGGGAAGTATATTCGGTAAGCCTTCGAGCTTTCACTATAACCCACAAAGATACCCTTCTTTCCTGAAGGATCTAATTTAGTCCTCTTTTCCTTTGGGGCATGAGTGTATACTAGACAACCAAATATTCTAAGATGGCTGACTTCAGGTTTCTTACAAGAAAAGACCTCTTCTGGTGTCTTGTTGTCCAATATCTTGTGGGGTGTTCTGTTCTACACATATACAGCTTTTCTAGCTGCTTCTTCCCATAGATGCATAGGTAGATCTTGGTCATGTAGCATTGCCCTTGCTGCTTCCATGATAGTTTTGTTCTTCCTTTCTGCAACCTCATTCTGTTGAGGATTATAAGGAGCAGTCAACTCCCTCTTAATCCCTGAATCACTGTAAAGCTTCTTGAAGTCACCTGAGGTGAATTCTCCACCATTGTCGGATCTGAATGTTTTGATCTTCTTGTCAGTTTGATTCTCCATCAAGGTTTTGAATTCCTTGAACTTATCAAACACCTCATCTTTGTTCTTCAAGAAGTATACCCAAGTCTTCCTGGAGAAGTCATCAATAAATGAGACATAGTAAACATACCCACTAAGAGAACTGGATGACATAGGACCACATACATCTAAGTGGATGATTTCCAGGATATCTTTTGCCTTGCTTTCACTGCTTGGGAAAGCCTTCTTAATGTTCTTACCTTTTGCACATCCTTTGCAAACACCTTCATGTTGGTATTGATTTCAAGAAGACCCTCTACAGCCTTGCTTGCAATTGGAAGTGCCCTATAGTGCATATGAGCAAGTCTTCTATGCCAAACTTCACTTGGCTCCATGGATTCATGCACCATGACATGTTCAGGTTGTCCCTTTAATTTATACAAACCTCCCTCTTGCTCTCCAATCACTACTGCATCATCGATTGTTTTACCCTTTGGCCACATTAGGACTTGGCCATCCACAAATGAAACCCTCATACCTTTTTCATCCAATGCAGAGATGGAGAGTAAGTTCTTCTTGATCCCAGGTACATAAAGGAATTCTTTCATCTTCAAATATTTTCCAGAATCTATGTTGTAGGAGGCTTCACCACTTCCTTTGATTGGGTATTGATAATCATCCCCAAGTTTCACCTTATGGGATGATTCATGTTCAGATAGATTCACAAAAGATTCCTTAAACCTAGTCATGTGTTTGGAAGCCCCACTGTCAATCAACCAATCATTACAACCATGGGAGATAGTACCTATGAGAGCAGAGATTAGAACATACTCTTCTTCACTTGATGAGTCAACATCCTTATCATCACTTTCTGCCCTAGCCTTCTTCTTTGGAGTTCTATCATCCTCAACAGTATGAGCATGAAACATTCTTTTGCTGCCCTTCTTCTTCTTGCTGGAGTTGTTGTTATTGTCCCTTTTGTTCTTGGGACAATCTAAAGTAAAGTGACCCTTCTCATTGCATGTGAAGCATCTTAGATCCTTCTTATTCTTTTTATAGGATCTCTTGTGGCGAGAGTGCTCCTTCTTGGGCTTGCTTCTTTTTGTGTGAACTGCAAGAGCTTGATCTTCACCTCCCATCTTTTCCTCATGAGCTATAAGTCTAGCTTCTTCTTGAGAGCATTCTTCCCGCAATCTGTTGAAGGAGATCAACTTCTTCCTTGCACAAATTCCTTGAATAAAGGAATCCCATGACCTGGGTAGGCCATTTAGAGTGGTCATCACCACTTCACCATTCTCCACCATTTCATCCACTGCTTCTAGTTGTTCCTTGATCTGGGAGACCCTTAAAAAATAAGATTGAATGGTTTCTCCATTCTGAAACTTTACTCCTTTCAATTAGTTCCGCAGGGTCATCTTCCGATTTATGTTCTTTCCTTCAAATAGCTTGGTCAAAGAGTCAAACATCTCCTTGGGTGTCTTAAGAGAAGACACATGGGGTATGGGATGGTCTTTGATAGAATCAGCAATGATTCTCTTTTCCTTGACCAAGTTCTTCTTATGCAAAACCTTGGCCTCTTCATCCTCTGGGATAGGGATGTCTTCTTTCACATATGAGTCCAACTCATTCTCTTCTAGGATTAACCCAATCCTATACTTCCAAGCTCGGAATTTATCATCTCCTTCAAGCTTATCCTCAACCTTGGTGTGGTGAGACATCTTAAAGAGTACTTCAAATGGAAATAGAAAATATTTAGATCTGACCACTTGAAATGCTGAAAACTAGATCTGGTCTCGGATTAGGGTTTGTCAGAAAAAACGCTAAAAATTCAAAATGTGAATTTCAAATTTCTGAAAGGAAAGAAAGATGCGCTTTGATGAGATGATCAACCTGGTGTATTCAGAATTTGAGATCAACAAATATTTACCCTTCATATTAGCCTTTTTGTCCTCTCGGGTTCACTAGGGAGATCCCTGAATTAGGGTTTGAGTTTCCCGGAGATCTACCCAGCCAAAAATCTTGATCCAAAGCTCTAAACTTCGATTTTTGCAAGGAGCTTCCAGCTGTGCCTTTAGATTCCAGAAATTCATATTTTTGTGGAAACCCTAATTTTTAGGGCCAAATCTGGAAATGCTCGAAATTGAATTCTGATTGCACAGATAGATGCGCCTTGATGAGTAGAGTCAATCTACTATACTGATTTTCAAAAATATGTGGAGAGAAACCCAATAAACAAGAAACTCACGTTTCTGTCACTGCAAAATGTCCTCTTCTCAGGTTAGCTCTGATACCATGTTAAATTTTGAGCATTAATTCACAATACTCTAGGATCTTTGCCGAGAGAATAACATATACAGTATATCAATGCATGAAAATCACAATAAGCATGACAAGCATCACAAGAATCAAAAGCATAAGAGACAAGAGACATAGAGTTTCCATGGGGAAAACCCTAAGGTGAAAAACCCCACAACTTCCTCAGAGATAGAGAGAGCAATGGCTCAACCAAAGTACAACCAAAATACACTGAGATAGTCTCCTAGTAGCATATGATACTCCTCCTCACTAGTGCGCCACTTTCTGAGTGAGAGTGAGATACTTTTTCGAGAGATCTAAATAGAGATCACCTGATCTCTATTTATACTGATCTGTTTGCTCAGTGACCTTATGGGGCTGACTTGTCTAGCTAGGTACATCCACATTATAATATATATAATTTAGGGCCGACCCCACATGGTGGTCTAATAACCCATCGGCAAGTACACACACTTGCAACACTTGTCAATCCACATGACGACACTTCCTTATAGAGGAATAACACATCTCTAATAAGGGTACAATAAATATATATGAAATACATAGATGAAATACATTCCGAAGTTACATATACATCAACAGCTTGTTCCACATCTGAAGTAGATTCCTGCAGAACTGCTTTGAATTTGGGTAATGAAGGAAATTCCTTGGTATCATGCTCCAATTCACATATCCTGCATACTTCCATCTTGTCAAGCGGACATTCTTTCAGTGGGTGCTTTTTTCTACATTCGGGACAGAATACACCAAGTCTAAGATCTTCTACTGCTTGCCTCCGTTTTTCTCTCAAGACATCTAACTATGAGGAAATGGAGCTCATCATATTTGTTTTGAAATTCTCCAATAAGTTTCCTATTTCTGCTCGAGTGGCCCCTCCACTAGCTGACTTTTGTGTCCTAGTGAAGACATCCTGATCTCGATCCTTGTCTCGTTTGTTGGTTCTAGACGACCCCCTTGAATATCTTCCACATAATTCAACAATCTTCTCAAAATGTTCCTTTGAGATGTCCCCTTTCCCCAACAAGTTCAACATATCAAGGAAATCTTCTCTAATTCCCCATAGTAAGATAATCTTGAGTACATATTTTCCAATCTCAGTATGACTAGACCTCTGTAAATTATACAACAACCTTTCAACAAAATCTTCCAAGATCTCTTCTTCCTTCTGAACCATTTTAAACCATTCCTCCTTCCTATCTCTGGTTCTGCAGTATTCTTGATATTTGGACAGGAAGGTTTGCCTCATCTGGTCCCAAGTAGTAATGGTCTCATGACCCAAACTCATAAACTAGCACAGAGCATTTCCTTTTAGGGTGGCTAGAAATAGTTTCAGTTTCTGTGCACTAGAGATATAATTATAACTGCGACAAAGGATGTCGAACTCAAAAAGGAATTCATTTGGGTCTTCAGAGGTATTACCATGGAAATTAGGGAGAACCGAGGGTAAAATATTTTTCATAGGATTTTCCCCTGGTGTTTGGAGGATAGGGAATTCGAGGGTGGCAATAGTGTCACCATGCCGATTATCTTCCACCTCCTTCTCATTGTTATTATGGTGCTCATTATTTCCCTCACGTTCTCCTTTATTCATTGTGCTCCAAAACTTCAATGCTTCCTTCGCTCTTTCTTCCTTTGCTCTCGCCTCTTCTACTCTCCTCCTTTATTCTTCTCGCCTTCTTTATTCTTCTCGCCTTCTTTCTTCTTCTTGCCTTATTTCTTCTTCTTGTTCTTGGTAATGATCCAACCACTCCTCTTTAGTAACTCTATTCCCGTTAATATAATAGATCTCCTCTTTATCCAGTGCACCCACATCACTTCCCTTATCTTCAGGAGGATTTTTCTGGACTAGGAGTTGAAGGTCTCGTTGTGTTCTCCACAGTTCTTGCAGAAGTATTAATATTGAGGAGAACAAAGTTTCCTCTTCCTGGAGATGCTCGCGGTAGTTTGGTGGAAGAATCATCTCTAGCAATTATTTCATCAATGTATGTATGTCTTCCTCGACCTTGATTTCGACCACGACCTCGTCCACCTGCAATGTTTGTATCTTGAGGAGGTTCCTGATTTGTTTTTATTGTATTCATGCATGCTTTACATAATCAAAACCAAAGTGAAATCAATAATCCAACTACTATCTATGTTTATCAATTACCATCCCTGACAATGGCGCCAAAATGTTGGTCACCCTATATGCCAATTAATTACAACTAACACACAGGATGCTCAATATGAATTGTCAACCCAGGGAAGTCTTTTATTTCAATGGAAATAAGCACAGTCTATGCATAAACATTTCAAGTAGTTGATTAAATGAATGGAGATAAATGTTCCTACCTATCTGCTCATCCAAACTCATCTCATAGCTAAAACTAATCTAACTTATCCATCTAGGAATTTCAGAATACAATTATCTTCCTAGAAATACCAATCCAGCAATTACTGACTGAGGAATGAAATGAACTAGACTTACTTTTGCAAGAATTTAAATCCTATAATTATCAAACTACAGTATTCAATATCTACTGATCTAATTCATCTAGAAACTACTGTAACTCAATCATAACCTGTCTAATCTAATGAATTCAACAAAGATAAAACAACAACCAGAAACTAGAAGTAAGCTTGAACTCTAATTTGATTAATATTGGAAATCCTATAAAGAATAAATGACTAAAAGGAATCAGAGCTGAGCTTGGTTGTAACAGCTGATCTAACACACCATGCATCAAATAAACTATCCTACACAGTCAACTATCACACCACACAGTTACAGCTATTCAGTATGCAATCATAAACTACCAAAGAAGAATGCAATTATCATTGCTGTTTTGCAGCTCACAGTAACACATCTAATGAAATTCCACACCACACAACAGGAAAGAAATTAAACTACCTACTTAACTTGGCGATCTCTGTGAGACAGTGGGACCTGGCCTTCTAACAGAGATGTTGAAGACTAAAACAAATTAAACACAAAGATATAAGAAACTCTTCTCCTTGTATTAGAAATAATGAATCACAGCCACAGCTCTCTGTTTCAACTTATGCAATTACAAATTATCCAACCGCCAGGCTCAAAATGCCTCTTTACATTTATACCCTGATGACATGAATTCATTTCACAAAATATCGGGAAGCCATGAAGATCGTAGATCTTCAGGCTGTCGACTTACAACAGAACTATTACAGCCATAAGTGGTCTTGAATGAAATCGTTGCATTTAGGCCTGAGTTGTTGCATGTTGTCGCAGCCCAGAATAGATTCGAGCTGATTGGATTCGCTGGTACTCCAATGCTCTATTTTTAATTAGTTGCATATGGCAGTGTGGAAGAAAGCTCGAACTGTTGCAGCGAATTGTGGAACCGAACTCAAGAAGGGACAGCTAGCACCGCATATGCCTCCTCTCCAAAGATTAGCGAGATGCTACACCTATGGTCTTGTAAAGGCTTCAGGGCTATCTTTATCAAATTAGTCAATATTAGCACAACCTTAAAAGATAGAGTACAAAACCAAAAACAAATCAGGCATTAATGTAGTAAAACAATAATAGATTATACCTGTTGCAATCCATGCTTTGCTTGGGAAAATATCTGCTTAGGTAAAGGAATAGTGAGGCAAAACAGGGAAAAAGGTGTAGATAGGTGTAAGAAAAAAGGGGTTATTTTGGGGCCCAACAACACTCAGTCCAAAAACAAGCTCAAAACACTTACTGCAACAATTGTGCTACAACAAGCACAGCGTCAAGAAAAATGGTCAAAATACCAACAATCAGGGTTCCTAACAAAAATAAAAAGGTAGACTTGCTAATCCAGTGGTGGTATATGAGCATGCAAACACCTATCTAAGAAGGTATGAAGGCTCGAACCAATCGTATCCTCTACGAGCTAATGAAATCCAAGTCAGACAATACAAGAAGTAGAACGAAAAGGATATGGATATCCCCCTACCGAGAGGGACTCCGAGTAAAAGAATACTAGAAGAATGGTCACTAAGATACCCCATTCATGGCACGTCCGGAAAGGTAAATCCGTAGCTCCAGTTCTATCGCTGCCATACTCCCAACAGGGTAGCACGACGAGAACAACCAGTAGGTAGATTTTGGTTACTGAGTGGAGTGTGGTATTCCACTCAGACCTATGGAACCAGTCTTTCTACTTTCAGTCCGACAAATTGATGTTAACTGTACCAAAAAATAATAGGGGATTTTGGTACCCTAATGGACAACGACTATGTCTCAAGTGTAGATGACAGAGGGGAGTGTTTGGATTCCTATCCCCAATGTCCTACCTAACTATAAGTTTCTTTTTTGTTCCCCAAGTGCGGTTAAATATTGGTTGAGTTAGGTGAATTTTAAGGCTCGCTTGAATTAATTGTGACGGAGTGTGTGCACAAGATATTATGTCCTAGCTAAACATGTAAATGATGAAATGCTTAAAAATTGAAAATGTTTTAATTAATCTTTTATGTGAAAACTTAGTAGCTTTCTAGAATGTAAATGTTGAAAAATAAGACTTTTTCTAATAAATCAGAAAAAGACAGCTAACAGCAGGGGTGTAGGTTGGCTAGGTGGCTTTGTAGTGTGTAGGAAAAAATATCATAAGAGGGGAAAAATGGCAGGAAACTGGGTGCAAATGTCAGGTCTAACTGCACGGCCTAGGGCACAGCTGAAACTGACAAACTCAGTTGGGGCAGATATGTGAGACTAACAAACGCGGTTGGGGTGCAGGTGTCAGATTGACAAACACGATCGAGGCGAAGGTGTCATACTGAAACATGTTAAGATTCAATATGCTAAGATATAAAATATCAGCATTACATTTGGCTACACAATAATAGCATATACAGGATCACTGAAGAAACAACAAGCACAGCATAAACACAAGAGACACAGATTTATCCTGGGAAACCCTCATGGGGTAGAAAACCCAACAAAGCTTTCTCAATATAGATGACTAGCAAATACAAAGATGCAAACCAAAACCATGAGCTCTTTCTCCTCCAAATCAAACCTCTCTTACACAAGTGTGCCACTCACAAGTGAATGAATGAGTGAGATAATTGAAGAACATTCTCCTCTACTTATACTTGTTCCCTGACTAACTTTTACACAAGCTAGGTTGGGCCCAACTTAATTACTGGGCTAAACACCCCATTACAACTGATTGGGCCGACCCCTCTAGGGTGGTCTAATAACCCTTTGACCCACATAACACATATAGGGCCGAACCCCACTAGGGAATTCTAATAACCGAAGTTACCACAATCCGACGAAGGAATAAGCATCTCCAGATATACAATAAGATCTTCACGGAGGAATGAAACATCTCCGGAATAATAAAGTACAAATATAATATTCTTAGAAGTTACAATATCTCAACACTCCCCCTTAATGAGAAGGATATTATAACAACATCTGCAGGAGCAAGGATTCATCAACATCATACATGATACATCTATAAATCATTGGGAGCTTTCTCAACATCATCAGTAACAAAACCAGTTACTAGAATATCTTCAAGAGCTTCAATACTAGAACATCAACATCTTCAGTACCGAATCTTCTGCAGCGCTTGAATAGCTACAACAATATCATCATTTGGATCCTCACAATCATCAGCATCGTCATCACACGATCATTAGCATTTCCATCACATGATCATCAGCATCATCATCATAAGATCATCAGCATCGTCATCACACGATCATCAGCATCGTTATCACACGATCATCAGCATCGTCATCACACGATCATCAGCATCATCATCACACGATCATCAGCATCGTCATCACATGACCATCAGGATTAGTATCCACACCACTACAAGTATACACATCATCAATACAAGTATCCTTATCAATACAAGTATACATATGATCAATACAAGTATCCTTATCAATACAAGTATACATGTCATTAATACAAGTATCCTCATCAATACAAGTATACATACAAGTATCCTCATCACTACATATCCTCATCAATACATATCATCAATACAAGTATACATACAAGTATCCTCATCAATACATATCCTCATCAATACGTATCATCAATACAAGTATCCTCATCAGTCAAGTATACACAATAGCAGCATACCCTGCAACACACATGATCTATTTAAGACACCTCACCATGTCTAGGGATGATGCAATCCACTCATAAACTTAGACAAAGTCTAAGGAGCACTTCTCGGAGACATACATCTACATATCATTTAAGACACATCATCATGCCTAGGAATGATACAATCCTCTCGTCAACTTAGACAGAGTCTAAGGACCACTTCTTGGAGACATACATCTGTGGATCATTTAAGACACCTCTTCATGCCTAGGGATGATACAATCCTCTCGTCAACTTAGACAAAGTCTAAGTACCACTTCTCGGAGACATATCTCTATAGATCATTTAAGACACCTTATCATGCCTAGGTATGATACAATCCTCTCGTCAACTTAGACAGAGTCTAAGGACCACTTCTTGGAGACATACATCTACAGATCATTTAAGACACCTCATCATGCCTAGGGATGATACAATCCTCTTGTCAACTTAGACAGAGTCTAAGGACCACTTCTCGGAGACATACGTCTATGGATCATTTAAGACACCTCATCATGCCTAGGGATGATACAATCCTCTCGTCAACTTAGACAGATTCTAAGGACCACTTCTCGGAGACATATTGTTGGAGCATAGGCCGCAGCTATGGCAAAGCTGCCAATTTTGGGGAAAAAGCACTAATTTTTTAAGGAAAAGTGCTAATTTTGAGGAAAAGCACCATTTTTGGGCAGAAAGGAACAGTGCGCGGTATGACGCCAGATGGACGAGATCACCGCAAATTGTGTGCCAGAAATCGCGGAGCTCGCATGCACGTCAAAGGAAGGAGTAAATAAGGTGGCCGAGTAGAAAGCTCAACCACCATAATAAATGAAGCGGAGGAAGAGGGCTCAGCTACCCTCATTAAGGAAAAGTACAGGAGTTATGGTTGCTCGGACCAAGGAAGAGCAACGGGCTGAAGCATTGAAGGCGAAGGACAAGAAGAAAAGACCGATGAAGCAGCGCCCATACCCGAGATATACACTGGAAATTACGGAGTTTGCAGGAAGCTGCGACGTGACTGCAAGAAGCACCTACAGTACACCTAGTCGTGTCAGTGGCTAGGGTTTTTGGGGATCACTATTGGGAAAGGCCCACAGTTTTGTAAAGGTGCGACCCTCAGGGCCACCTATATATATGTGTAATTGGGAAGATTAGAAGGTTACACGGAGTCTAAGTTGATGCCTGAGTCTTTTGTATTGATGTGTCTTGTAAATCCGTTAAGGATCATTGTATGTATGTAAGAAGGTCGTGCTCTCGCAGGAGACCGCTTGGCGTAAAGGCCATTATATGTATCGATCAGTCGCAAGAGGACTGAGGGGAATGTAATTGTATGTCTTTGTTATTGTAATATCTGTAGAAGAAGAGAATAGATCTAAGAGAAGGGCTCCCAGCTGTGTGTGTGGAGTTTCCCAAAAATATCTAAGGCTGCAGCTGTGTGTGGAGCAGAACTATGTTAGCCCCATCTAAAGATAATATAAACAATCCTGTGGACGTGGATTCCCTCCTGGAGGTGAACTACATGATTCTGGTTGTTGTGGTGATGCTTTATGTGATTGCATTTCTTTGCTTTACTGTTTATGTTTCCGTGAATGTTTCTCTATCTTTATGAATGAGTATGTAGAGTAAATACTCGAAGCTCCCTTAGCAACGTACTTGTGCATTGTCGAAGGAGTCTATGAACACTATCATCGCAGAGCTTAAGGTGTTTGTTGTTGTGCCATGGCGCAAGGGCAGAGACGATACCTAGTGTAACGAAGGTAGCGGGTAAAAGAATCATGCGCAGGTGCGGAGCTACCGCGCAGCTCGGCCAAGAAGAGTGGGATCCAGCGCCGTAGTGATGGGAGTCCTGTGGAAGAGTAAGACGCTCTACTAATAAGGGAAGAGAGAATATTGTAGACTCCACACCACCTAGGTTAAGGAAACCTGATTCCTTAGCCCCCCCATAGCCACTTCGGGTGAGACTCCGGGCTGCTGCGCAGCCCGTTGCCGAAAGGGCCAGTGCACCAAGGGGTGTTTGTAGCTGTGCATCCTGAAAACCCGGGTCTATCTAAAAAGCAGCCAACAAATGGTTCTGTTTCCTTGAGACTTGTTATGTCGGCGATGTGTGATATTGATGTGAAATCTAGAGAATAAGTGAGCCAACAAATGGTTATGTTGGCCAACAAATGATTCCATTGTCGGTTTTAACCCTATTATTATGAAGGCAATGTGGTGCTGGAATCCTACAGCTAAAGAAATTCAAGATTGGTTTGATTCAAAGGCTAGAGAGTTCGCTGAACGTGAAAATAGAAGCCCTAGGTTTCAGACAGAGGACTGGTTGCAGAATCATATTTATACTGACCTTCACGAAATCTTCTTTGTAACATTTGCAATTGAGTTGCATGAGTGGCTATCCAAGCTAGCACATACTGGACCCACTGTGCATGTTGATCGACTTATCGTTTGGATGCCTGAGATGGTTAGCACTGTGAAGCGGGTAGATAATCCTGTGTCCCGCGCAGTAGAATTTTGGTTGAACAGTCTGCTGGAAGGTTTCATCACTGAGTTTGCAGTAGATACGAGAAAGAGATTCAGTGAGGTTGAGAGGAGCTTCTTCAAAGCATACAGGGGTAAGTTCTTAAATTCTCTGAACTTGTGGATTAAAATGCTCTTATATGAAAAAGTAAAACTATGCATAGCTTCCGATGAATAGCATAGACAAGTAATGTCCACAGAATCTGATAGTGATCTTTAAGTTATTGGTTGCACTTGCAGCGGAAAACGGTATAAAGTAGGCCTCGACCAGCATTCTTTTGAGTCTAGCCCAGAAGATAGTCGAGCTCGTAGAGCGAGCCATATAGAGAGACAAGGGAGTGCTCATATCCCTTATCACCCTTTTACACCGCAAAAGCCAGATGGGGCTCAGCATATCCCCATAGTAACACCCTCTAGTATCTCGCATGGTACTTCTACTACCTCAGCCCCACCTTTGTTTAACCATCCCAGAGGCAGTGCCACAACAACTCCACATCAACCTAACGCAAGAAGGATGGGTGATGACATGAAGCTACCAACCTTTAGAGGAACAGGGCTAGAAGACCCTGAACAGCACTGGTTCCTATGTGAAGCCATTTGGACGATTAAGCAAATTAATGATGATGATGTTAAGCTGGTTCAGTTAGCAACCACACTAAGAGAGAGATCCTTAACCTGGTTTATGAAATACTCAGCAGCACATAATAAGACGCTTGCTGATGTAAGAAGTGCTATGATTAAAGAATTCAAGAAACCTAAATCAGAATCACAGTGCATAACAGAACTCAAAGACATAAAACAGTTACCTACAGAATCAGTATGGGACTTTGACCAGAAGTTCAAAGCCTTGATAGAGCAAGTAAGCTTTGATTTTGCACCACAGCAGCATAAGGAATGGTTCATTGCTACATTGCTTCCTCATATTAGACTTCCTCTTATGCAACAGAATCTCACTACTCAAGAACAAGCTCTAGAGATGGCTATGAAACTAGAAGCTTCACCAATTGCTGGAACAAGCAATGATGTTGCGCAGTTGTAGAACCAAATAGCAAACCTAACCTTGCAAGTGCATGATATTAAGAAAGGAAAGGATGTTAAAGAAGAAATTTGGTGTACAAAGTGTAGAGCACAAGGACATTCAAAGGACCATTGTCCTGTTTTCATAGATTATATTGCAACTAGAGCACCTAACCCTTTACCACAGGCTCAGGGGCCTTGGTGTGAAATTTGTAGAACTAAAGGCCACAGACCACAAGAGTGTCACTTGTTACGGAAATATGTACAAACTCCAAAGAATCTATATTGCACTTTCTATAAATCAGTAGGCCATGATGAGAACAATTGCAGAGCATATGAGCTTATGATAGAAACAAAACACGATGTTTATAGAGTACAGTCAGAACCACAGGGACCCATAGTAGGTCCGCAGTATGACCCAGCTCGCGAAGGCCAGGGAGGAAATTATAGGGGCCAAGGATGCACAACAAGTTTTGGTCATGGAAGAGGACAGATCACTTGCTATAACTGCAGAGCTCAAGGCCACTATGCAAGGGATTGCCAAAACCCTACAAACACCTGCAGATACTGTAAATATTATGATCATGTCATTGAAGAATGCCCTCAGTTGACAGCCAAGATGCAAGAAAAGAAGCCACCAGTTAACCATAATATTCAGTTGATTGCAGCAGAAAAAAGAGAACCAGATCCCATAGTTATTGTAGTGACGCATAGTGGTACAACCACTGGTGCGCCAGAGTCGGGAACTGGAAAACCAGTGACACAATTGGTGCGCCGCGCTAATATTAAACCATCCCCGCTTGACCTACAGAAGCAAAAAGAAGCCTTCAAGCAAGATCAAGAGTATTTCTCAGATCTGTAAGCTTCAAGTTCGGTCGCATTACTGCACAATGATATCAGACCGCATGTGCCACGACAAGAGAACCCGGTACAAGAGCAGGCCACCACATCTAGAAGGCCTGATGAGGAGGATACACTAGGAAATGTTCATGCTTTCCTAAGAAGCTGCTGAAAGTTGTTGCGCAATGAAAAAGCAACTATGGAACTCCAACACCTGTTGGATCAGTGTCAACGATCTGCTTCGATGAATACACCGCAACGTGTTGTTCATCAAATCATGAGTCATGCTAGAACTGGAAGAGAGATGAGACTCACACCATAGATTGGAGCATTTGAAATGGACGAAGTCATTTTGGATTTAGGCTCGGAAGTTAATGTTCTCACCATGAAGACATGGGAACAGATGGGTAGCCCTCATCTTATCAGATCTCCTATCCATCTAAGACTAGCAAATCAACAACGAGTTTCTCCATTGGGCAGATTACCCAATGTACCCATTGATATTGAGGGAGTAAGAAGTTTTGCAGACTTTGAAGTAATCAAAATTCTGGATGACAGTAGACCTTATCCAGCACTTTTAGGCATAGACTGGGCATTTGATAATCTAGCTGTAATTAATTTGAAGAAAAGACAGATGACCTTTGAGGATGACCAGATTAGGGTCATTGCACCACTTGATCCCCTTCAAGGATGAAGGTATATTGAACCCATTCGAGTAGAAGAAGAAGTGCGCCACATGGAAAGTTTGTATCAGATGACTGCTAGTCATAATGATTATGTTAATCCCACAGCCAACGGCCATATCAGCTGGCGATGCGATAGCTCGTGCACATCAGATTCGGAAGCGGGACTGGAAAACTGGCAGAGCTTCTTACATGAGGTTTCTGCAAGGCGTTGCTCCATGATGAATAAATCCATTCGATCGATTGGCACAGAATTGAATAACACTCCAATATTTGATGGTTTAACTGGAGTAAGTGAATTCATACATGCATATGAACAAGAAATCCCAAATGAGCAGCGCATACAAGCATTGGACGTAGCACTGCGCGCTACACCCGCAAGATGGTGGGGTACGCATAAAGAAAATATCGACACATGGCTAGACTGTCGCAAGTTGATACTGCGCAGATTTCAAGAGACTACAATAGGATTTTTGCGCAAATATGATGGACATAGTGACCCCAAGTCACACGTTGAAGCATGTGTTCAGCAATAGTCATGTATTCCAGAGGATGAGTGGGTTCACCTATTCATCCACATGTTGGATATAGTTCCAAGGAACTGGTACACTAAAACAGAATTGCGCAGAGGCACTATCACTTGGCCTATCATGATTGAAAGTTTTCAACTAACTTTCAGGTTTGATTCAGAACATCCAAGCATCGATCAGGCTTTAAAGTGTATTAGAAAGAAGGTATTTGGACAATTTCCTTTACCAGAGTACTCTCAACCAGATTGGGCTGTCCAGAGGGAACATGCCCTGGAATGCTATAATTTCACCATTGGAGAAGAGGATGATGATCCTCGCAACATCAATATTCCAAAGTCAGAAGGGACGCGCAAAGTCGAAGGCCCTCAGCTTGATATCCCTGCCACTACAGAACACATCAAGCTCAGAAAGATTAACATTGGTATAGAGGTCGAACCCAAGGTTGCCTCTATAGGAGATTATTGGGATGATCAAACTGTTGGCCATATTGCAGATTTACTACATGAGTACCAGGATATCTTTCCTACCAAGTTTACAGAAATGAAAGGCATCCTAGGATATTTAGGAGTTATGCGCATACCTCTGAAAGCGGATGCTAAACCAGTAAAACATCGCCCGCATAGGTTGAACCCGCGATATAAAGAAAAGGTCAGAGAAGAAATTGATAAGATGCTCGCAGCTGGTATCATTGAGCCAGTAGAGGAAAGTGATTGGATTATTCCTATGGTGGTACAAGAGAAAAAGATAAAAGGTAAAATATGAATCTGCGTGGACCTGCGCAAGCTCAACGACGCATCAGCGCATGATCCATTTCCTATGCCCTTTACAGACGAAGTGCTTGACAATGTTGGAGGACAAGAGGCTTACTCCTTCACTGATGGCTTTTCAGGATACCATCAGATCAGAATCCATCCAGAGGATGGCCATAAGACCACTTTTGCGACTGAATGGGGCTCATTCAAGTATACGGTAATGCCCTTTGGTCTTAAAAACGCTCCTGCTATTTTCTCTAGAGTCGTTGTTGCTGTTTTCAAAGAATTCATTCATAAGTTTCTAGAAGTCTATTTTGATGACTGGACTATATTTGGTTTACTAAAGAACCATATAGGGAATCTAAGGATGATGTTAGAAAAATGTATACAGTATCAGATCTCCCTTAACTTGAAAAAATGTATCTTCTGTGCTCCTTTTGGTATTTTGTTGGGTCACATTGTATGCAGACAAGGACTCATGATGGATCCTGCGAAGGTTGCCATCATTGCTAACTTGCCTGCGCCCAACTCAGTCAAACAATTGCGCAGTACATTGGGACATACAGGATACTACAGGAAATTTATCAAGGGTTATGCAAAGATCACTGCGCCTATGGAAAGACTGCTGAAAAAGGATTCGAAATTCCAATGGACAAAAGAATGCCAATAGAGCCTGGACACACTAAAAGGAAAGATGGTCACAGCACCTATTCTAGTTTTTCCAGATTGGAGAAAACCCTTTCATGTTCATGTAGATGCTTCTTCCATAGCATTGGGGGTTGTACTGACACAACCGGGAGAAGGAGGTATTGACCACTCCAATGCTTACTCTAGAAGAAAGCTGTCTACAACCGAGAAGAACTACACCACTACAGAAAGAGAAGGACTGGCTATGGTGTATGCCTTACAGAAGTTCAGACACTATCTATTGGGTGCTCATTTTAAAATGTATACTGAACATTCTGCCTTGAAGTACTTGGTTAATAAGCCATTTTTAGGGGGAAGAATTTGCAGATGGCTACTCCTCTTCCAGGAGTATGATTTTGATATTATTTTGAAGCTAGGTAGATTGAATGCAGGACCTGACCATTTATCTAGGATAGATTCAGGGGAGGAGCCTACAAATTTGGAGGACAATCTGCCTGATGCACAGCTGTTTTCTGTTCAAGCAGCAGATGAATATTATTCCGATATTCTTGATTTTCTCACTACAGGGTAAGCGCCAGTTGAGTTCACAATATAGAAGAAGAAACAACTTGTTGTCAAAGCCGCAGACTTACTTTGATAGCAGGACAGCTCTATAAGTTGGGCCCTGATGAAGTCTTGCGCAGATGCATTTTACCGCATGAGAAGAACTCCATAATCGCAGAAGCGCACTCAGGAACCGTAGGAGGCCATTTCGCAGGAAATCCGACTGCATAGAAGATCTTAGCCACAGGTCTTTGGTGGCCAATATTGCACAAGGATACTAAGGAATTCTACAAGTGTTACGATGTGTGTCAGCGAACAGGAAAACCTTCAAGAAGAGATGAAATGCCGCTAAGACCCCAGATAATAGTGCGTGCTTTTGATAAATGGGCCATTGATTTTGTGGGACCTTTCAACCCACCAGGAAAGAGAACCAGCGCAAGATACATCATCATAGCTACTGAATACCTCACCAGATGGGCTGAGGAGAAGCCAGTTAAGAATTGAGATGCTTTCACTGTCGCATAGTTCATTTTTGAGAATATTGTCACTAGATTTGGATGTCCACTGATTGTAATGAGTGATCAGGGCACACATTTCCTGAACGAGACTATAGAGGCCTTTACTGAAGAATTCCACATTAGTCACCATAAGAGTACACCTTACCACCCTCAAGCTAATGGTACGGTGGAGGAATTCACTAAGATTCTGGAGAATGCCCTGACCAAGATCTGTAATCAACAAAGAGATGATTGGGACCTTAGAGTCACAGTTGTGTTATGGGCTTACAGAACCACATGCAAGAAATTAACAGGTCACACACCTTTCAGTTTGGTGTATGGACAAGAAGCAGTCATGCCCATGGAATACATTGTTCCCAGTCTCATAATTGCTCAAATTACAGAAATGGCAGATACTGATACTATGAGTGAAAGGCTGTCATAATTGGTTTCCTTAGAAGAAGACATGCTTTTAGCTGGATTCCATCAACAAGTGCAGAAGGTGAGACTGAAGGCTTGGCATGACAGGTATATTAAGAATAAAGTCTTTCAGGAAGGAGACTTGGTACTCCTCTATGATAGTAAATTCATCAAGTTTCCAGGCAAGTTTCGTGTACATTGGTTAGGCCCTTTTCAAGTGATGAAGATAAATGAAGGTGGAGCAGTGCAACTTGCAAAGTTTAATGGAGAGTTGCTGCCCACAATGATCAACAGGAGTCGGCTCAAGCTTTATCACGATGGCCACTCCACCATGTCGACCTAATCAGTTGCTAAAGTTGTGCAGATGTCAAGTGTAGTTGAAAGAGGCATCGCACTTATCAGTCTGCACGGAAGTCGCAAGACATGTTTCAGTCTCTGGCTTCCCACGCAGTTCCTCGAAGCATTCGCGCAGTCAATAAAGTCTATTTTGAGCGAGCCTATTTTTGCTCTTGCGAAGTCCCCCGAGTTGTCGAACTCTCGCTCTTGCGGAGTTCCCTGTTGTGTATTTATCGCTCTTGCGGAGTTCTCCTCGCCATGGAGCCCTCCATGTGCACAGTTACCCATGCTGAAGTTACCCACCAAAAATTTGAATTGCGGTAGTTCTGTAGCTGCATCTGAGTCTTAATGAAGGACGAGACCACCATTTAATTGTATTTTCCTTGACAGATTCAGATTGATTTCCCTAATATCTGCATTTAATTAAGGAGCCGAAGGCCATAGCTCATCTCCTGAATGCTGTCAGAGCCCATCCCTCGCATTTAATGCACCATAGAGGCACGGGGGTACGGGGGTTGTCAACTCATCTGCTTAGGCGCCAACGGTTATTAGCCCCACTTGTCCGAATTTACTACAACCTTCATCTATAAATACCCCTCATTCGTATATGCTTGGGTTACTTTTCCCTGCTATTGTGTTGTATAGTCGTCCTGTTTGGGAGTCTAAGTCATTATTTTTAGAGCCGTGTCCTGCAGACTGTTTTCCCATTTTCAGAGTTCACATCCTACGTTGTTCCGCCCTTTTCTGTTCAGTATTTGTCGTGTATGCAAGTTCATGACGGAGAAACTATAAACTGAAGAATTCATCCATCACTTCAAACGCAGAGGGTTAGATTTCAGTATGGGTACCCCGATCAAGATTGTCGAGCTTCCTATTTTTCCTGATCCCAGACAGTCCCTGGGTACAAGGTCATCTCAGCACCAACAGCAGCAGCCGGAGGAACCCATTCCAGAGTCCTTTCCCACTCTAGTTAACTACATTCCTCTGTGCCCATATGATGCACCCAAGGTGCGCATTCCCAAGAATGCCAAGTATTCGATTCCGCTGCCACCAATGGTGGAAGTTGTGCAAGAAGAAGGATCCCTGCTTGGACATCTCCCGCTGGTTAAGTTTTCTAACTTCAACTTGGGAGATTATAGAACGTATCCTCAGTTCACGCCAGATCACTATCTGACAGTGGTCCATAATCCTGTTAAGAATATTGACGAATTCGTCCCACAGGAATTTGCAGTAAATCTAGAGAGGCCTGGACTGTTGAACCTATCGAAGCTACCGTACTTCAAGCGTAGCAATGAAGTTAATGCGGTTGTCAAGGTCCTGTTATCTTGTGTTCACAGTGGTTATCTTTGGCTAGGGAGGCCAATTGATCTGAACGTGGACCTGATTCATCGAATTACAGCCCTACCTAAGGTTGATAAGGACCCCAACGTCCACTTCGTTGGTAAAGACAAGGACCGAAAGCTCGCTGCACAGGTGGTGCAGAAATACAAATTGTCGAGAGGAGGTCGGGCTTATGACCTTACTGTAGTTGAAGATGAAGCACTAAGATTCATAGGTAGTCTGCTCGTAGGCAGACTTTTAATGAAGTGCCGACCTAAAGAAGTCCCTGGAGCTGTTGTAGAGCTTGCAATTGCAGCTGCGGAGGGTGAGCAGTATAACTGGTGTCTCTTCCTCTTGAATACATTCTTGGACGACTGCCGAAATGTTTAGGACACCGCCAATCAGCTGTTCCATTTTTCTTGGCTCCTAATTTCATGTGCCTTTCTCGGGTGGAAGGAACCACCCAACACTCAGTTTCTTCTGCACCGTTCAGGAGAGGTTACAGGGATGCACTATGTCAACCTCTGGGATTCTAATAATCCTGCGAAGCGCAAGATGAACCGTGTCGTGTTCTTCGATTACTACCATCTCCTCAGGGATACCATCCTACAAATGCTGAGGCTTACTGAGGAGATGGCAGAAATCTATGGAGCGAAGTTGGTCTTTTCTGCCAACTTGCATGAAATTTGTTTCCACCCTCACGGAATTCAGTCGAAAGAATGGGTCGTAGGGATCTACCGAATGACTACCCAAGACGTGGATGACATTGTGAAGTCTTGGCCAAATGAATGGAAGCAGGCTGCTGACATCGCTACCACGATGCCACCCCCTGCGGCGCCAGAGAAAGATAAAGGAAAGGAAAAAGTCGCGCAAAAGAATGATGAAGGTCCGTCAGGACCGTCTACAAAGAAGTAGAGGTTGTCACACCCCGCAGAAGCGACTGGAGATCCCTATGAGATCCCTGTCGCGGGGCTCATTCAGTACTTGAAGGAGCAATTTCACGAGCTGTGTGCCTCTCAGGCCAATATCAGAAGTTCTCTGGACCTACAGATCATGGAGTTGAAAGGTCTCGTAGGACGATTTGCGTAGACCCATGCGCCAGCATCCAGCTCGCAGGCGCTACAAGCGTCTACAAGCATCGAGCGGGTTGAAGTACCCACAGACAGGCACACTGTCGTTCACATCCCGCCTGCAAGCATGAAACTCCCGGATCCTCTGGCTGCACTGCAGGTAAGTGCGGTTGGCCCTGTTGAAATAAATTTGTCACTAATTCCATTGGAAACTCTACAGTTGGTTCAGGAGCAGGTCTCTACTAAGCTGAGAGCTATGGATATCTCCACATTCCATTCCAATTAAATACTGCAGCCACAGGAAGTAGAGTTAAGGGAAGGCTATAAGGAGATCTCTGCGCAGCTTGAACTGCATGAAGCGCAAGACACTAGGATAAGGAATGTCATCGACGAAATCGCCCAAGAACTGCCAACCTACCAGATTCAACCAGACCTTCCTTTAGTTGAGAAAGTACAACACATTGGCAGAAGGGTGCAAGCCCTAGAACATCAAATAGTTTCTATGGCTGAGGACCATAGAAAGCAGCTCGTTGAGTTGGAAGCTCATGTCGCAGTGCCTCCCGTAGATGAGATGCAAGAACGACTTGAAGCACTGCGCATAGCTTCTATCCAAATGCAGCACAGAACAGATGAAGCCCAGCAGTTAATGACGCAAGCTATGGAGGCTTGGGCTGAGCTCGAGAAGCTCCCTTCTAAAGTTTCCCTTTTGGAACAGGTAGAAGCAGCAGAACAGTCCCTAACTATTCTGAGCGAAGAAGCTAAGCCCTTGGAAGGCTTAGCCAAAATGAGAAAGATGAGCGAAGTCCGCAAAGTCCAGTAAGAACTGCACAGGCTCAGAAACAAAGATTCTACTCTTGCCAACATCATTCAGCCGTTTATGGATGAGTATGCTGAACTTGCTGCCCAAGCAGAGGCCAAGGTCAAAGCATTTGCTAAGTCTCAAGAATTGGTCAATGGCTTAGAAGGAGAAGAAGCTACTGTAGACCTGGTGCAAACAACCACGAAGTGCGTGGAAGACATGGACACCACTATTGCGCAATGGAAGAAAGACTTCGCTGCGACCCAAGCCAAGTTAGATGCACAACTAAAGCGACCGCAAGCTAGTGCGGGTGGCTTGAGGACAAGCCACAAGTAAGTGTTAGGGTCCTGTTGGAGCATAGGCCGCAGCTATGGAAAAGATGCCAATTTTAGGGAAAAAGCACTAAGTTTTGAAGGAAAAGTGCTAATTTTGAGGAAAAGCACCATTTTTGGGCAGAAAGGAACAGTGCGCAGTACGGCACCAGATGGATAAGCTCACCGCAAATTGCATGCCGAAAATCGTGGAGCTCACGTGCACGTCAAGGGAAGGAGTAAATAAGGTGGCCGAGTAGAAATCTCAACCACCATAATAAATGAAGCGGAGGAAGAGGGCTCAGCTACCCTCATTAAGGCAAAGTACAGGAGTTATGGTTGCTTGGACCAAGGAAGAGCAATGGGCCGAAGCATTGAAGGCGAAGGACAAGGAGCAAAGACCGATGAAATGGTACCCATACCTACGATTTGCACCAGAAATCGTGGAGTCTGCAGGAAGCTGCGACGTGATTGCAAGAGGTGCCTACAGTACACCTAGCCATGTCAGTGGCTAGGGTTTTTTGGGATCATTGTTGGGAAAGGCCCACAGTTTTGTAAAGGTGCGACCCTCAGGGCCACCTATATATATGTGTAATTGGGAAGGTTAGAAGGTTAGAAGGTTACACAGACAGTCTAAGTTGATGCCTGAGTCTTTTGTATTGCTGTGTCTTGTAAAGCCATTAAGGATCATTGTATGTATGTAAGAAGGTCACGCTCTCGCAGGAGACCGCTTGGCGTAAAGGCCATTGTATGTATCGATCAGTCGCAAGAGGACTGAGGGGAATGTAATTGTATGTCTTTGTTATTGTAATATCTACAGAAGAAGAGAATAGATCTAAGAGAAGGGCTCCCAGCTATGTGCGTGGAGTTTCCCAGAAAGATATAAGGCTGCAGCTGTGTGCGCAGCAGAACTGTGTTAGCCCCATCTAAAGCTAATACAAACAGTCCTGTGGACATGGATTCCCTCCTGGATGTGAACTACATGATTCTGGTTGTTGTGGTGATGCTTTATGTGATTGCATTTCTTTGCTTTACTGTTTATGTTTCCATGAATGTTTCACTATCTTTATGAATGAGTATGTAGAGTAAATGCTCGAAGCTCCCTTAGCAGCGTACTTGTGCATTGTCGAAGGAGTCTGCAAACACTGTCGTCACAGTGCTTAAGGTGTTTGTTGCTGCACTATGGTGGAAAGGCATAGACGATACCTAGTGTAATGAAGGTAGCGGGTAAAAGACTCGTGCGCAGGTGCAGAGCTACAGCGCAGCTCGGCCAAGAAGAGTGGGATCCAACGCCATAGCGCTGGGAGTCCTGTGGAAGAGTAAGACACTCTGCTAATAAGGGAAGAGAGAAGACTGTAGACTCCACACCACCTAGGTTAATGAAACATGATTCCTTAGCCCCCCCATAGCCACTTCGGGTGAGACTCCGGGCTGCTGCGCAGCACGTTGCTGAAAGGGCCAGTGCGCCAAGGGGTGTTTGTTGCTACGCATCCTGAAAACCCGGGTTTGTCTAAAAAGTAGCCAACACATATGTCTACAGATCAATTCAAGGGACCAAAGTCCGAGGATGATACAATCCCCACCTATCCACCAAGGACTTCATTCTCGGAGACATATGTCTACGGATCAATTCAAGGGACCGAAGTCCGGGGATGATACAATCCCCACCTGTCCACTACGGACTTCATTTTCAAATACATTTGTCTACGGATCAATTCAAGGGACCGAATTCTGGGGACAATACAATCCCCACCTCTCCACTATGGACTTCATTTTCGAAGACATTTTTCTATGGATCAATTCAAGGGACCGAAGTTCAAGGACGATACAATCCCCACCTGTCCACTACGGACTTCATTTTCGAAGACATCTGTCTACGTATCAATTCAAGGGACCAAAGTCTGAGAATGATACAATCCCCACCTATCCATTATGGACTTCACTTTCAAAGACATCTATCTACGGATCAATTCAAGGGACCGAAGTCCAGGGACGATACAATCCCCACCTGTCCACTACGGACTTCATTTTCGAAGACATTTGTCTACGGATCCTTTTAGAACATGTGTTCAAGGATGATGCAATCCCTCTTCTTTCTAGGAGACATATGTCTACGGATCCTTTTAGAACATGTGTTCAAGGATGATGCAATCCCCTTATCAACTTAAACCCTGTCTAAGGACCATCCACCAACCTCTCTATTGGCATCACCAATATAGGTATCCACATCATCGACCTCACTGTCGATGCAGGCAATCTCATCATAAGTGACCACATCACTCCCCCTTTCGAGGAGGGTCCTACTGAACTACACCAAGCTTGTCTTGGAAATACTCAAACTTTACTCGAGGTAGAGGTTTGGTTAGTACATCGGTAACTTGTTCACTTGAGGTAGAGGTTTGGTTAGTACATTGGAAACTTGTTACAAATTCGAACTTTATAGTTCCTTTCTGCACCATATCTTGTATATAAAAATGTCAAATCTCTATGTGATTTGACTTATCATGGAACACTGGATTCTCTGCCATCTTGATACAAATCTGTTTGTCACATAGGATCACCGTTGGGTCTATCTCTATGTCAAACAATTTTCAAGCCATACTGCTTCACAATTAGTAGAGCAAGCAGCCATATATTCCGCTTGTGCTGAAAGCCACACTAGACTGCTTCTTGCTAAACCACAAGATCATGGCTGATCCCAGACAATAACATCCTCTTGATTTGCTCTTCCTGTCTGATACACTTTCTTCCCAATCAACATCTGTGTACCCATCTGAAGTCATGATCTCCAAGATAACATAGATCAAAGTCTATCATATCCTTTATGTACTTCATCACATGCTTTGCAACTATCAGGTGAACACATCTAGTTTCCACTAGATACTGCCTAAAGGTGTTCACAACAAAGCATATAACTGACCTAGTATTCATTAGATATATCAATGACCCAATAGTCTTCCTATACAGAGTTACATCCACTAACTCTTATGAGTGATTAGTTAATAGCTTCAAGTCGGAATCCATGAGAGTTGTTGAAATATTGTAACTTCAAATAATATTATATTTGTATTATTCCGGAGATGTTTTATTCCTCCGACGTGACTCTATTGTATATCCGGAGATGCTTATTCCTCCATTGGATTATGGGAACTAGGGTTATTAGATATCCTATGTGGAGATCGGCCCGAACTTATTTTTATCGGAGGTTATTAGACTCAATTTGACAAGTCGGCCTCATAGGGTAAAAAGTCAGTTGGAAAACAAGTATAAGTAGAGGAGGTTGTTCCTCACTTAACTCACTTGTTCTCACACTTCTATTGTGCGCATAGGAGAGAGAGAGTTCTGCATAGGAGGAGAAGGAGCTCTTGTTGTGGTCTACTATCTTGTATTGGGTTGATTATCTATATTGAGGAAAGCTTTGCTGGGTTTTCTACCCCATGAGGGTTTCCCAGGGTATATCTATGTCTATCTTGTGATTTTGTTTCTTTCAGTGATCTTGCTTGTGCATTTATGCTAGAATTTAACATGGTATCAGAGCTAGCCTGAATAGGACATCTTTCACAAGGTGAAAATATCTCTATCTCTCTCTCCGGTGAAAATTAGGGTTTCTGCAAAAAGTTGGTATTGTTGAATTCTGATTACATGGCTGGATAGCCCTTTCTCAGTTCAAAGAAAAACTAGATTCTATTGGAGATACTCTTGATGAAGATTAACTAGTCATGACTGCTCTAAATAGTCTCACTAGACCTTGGGAGTCATTCATCCAAACCATGTGTGCCAAAAAAGAAAGTATGAAGTTTGATGTGGTTTGGGAGGATTGCATTCAAGAGGAAGCTAGGGTTGCCAACAGAGAAGCATTGCTCAAGGAAGATGACCAAGCCTTGGCCACCCACACCAAGAGAAGAAGGAATCAATCCTACTTTAAGAAGGATAGTCACAAGGAATCTCATCCTCCACAAATATTTCAAAATAAAAGAGGATCTAATCAAAGAAGAGATTACTCCTCATTCCAATGTTTTACTTGTCACAAAATAGGACACATTGCTAAGGACTGTCCTCTAAAGAAGAAAAAGGGTACTCACCACAAAACAAATCAAGCACATCTTGCAGAAGATGATAGTGAAGAAGAAGTTGAAGAGGAAGAAAGGCCTCACAAGAAAAGATCTAGAAGAGAAGAAGAAGATGAAGAATGGACCTTCTTCAAGAAAAGATCTAGAAGAAGTGAAGAAGAAGATGCAAAAGAGTATGTTCTATTCTCCGCACTCTCTGGATCTATAACACCTAGAGAAGGTACATGGGTTATCAATAGTGGTGCTTCAAAGCACATGACAGGACAAAAGAAGACTCTATCAAAACTTGAAGAAAAGACCTCCCCACAAAAGGTATCTCTAGGAGATAACTATCAATATCCCATCAAGGGAATTGGTGAAGAAAACTACAAACTTGATTCTGGAACCCCCATGAAGATGAAGGAAGTTTTGTATGTTCCAGGATTGAAGAAGAACTTGCTTTCTATCTCAGCATTGGACAAGAAAGGCTATAGAGTTGCATTCATTGATGGAAAAGTATTAATGTGGTCTAAAGGTAAATCTATTAAGGATGCAATTTTCATTGGTGAAGAGGAAGGAGGTTTGTACAAGCTCAAGGGTCATCCAGAAGTTGCCCTTGTACATGAAGTCACTAGCCCAAATGAGCTATGGCATAGGAGACTTGCTCACATTAACTACAAGGCACTACCTCATGTAAGCAAGGTAGTTGTAGGTCTGCCAGACTTAAAGGTTGACCATGATGGCACATGCAAAGGATGTGCAAAAGGGAAGAACATCAAGAACCCATTTCCAAAGAGTGAAACAAATACCAAAAGCATTTTGGAATTGATCCATTCAGATGTATGTGGGACAATACCGTCCACATGTTTAAGTGGATATGAATACTATCTCACATTTATTGATGACTATTCAAGGAAGACTTGGATATACTTCTTAAAAGGGAAGAATGAAGTTTTTGGAAAGTTAAAAGAGTTCAAAGCATTGATAGAAAATCATTCAGAAAAGAAAATTAAAATACTCAGAACAGATAATGGCGAAGAATATACTTCAAAATATTTTGAATATTTCTGTAAAGAAGCTGGAATCAAGGAAGAGCTAACTACTCCCTACAATCCCCAACAAAATGGTGTTGCGGAAAGAAAGAATAGAACCATCATGGAAGCTGTAAAGACAATGATACATGATCAAGACCTACCTATGTATTTATGGGTTGAAGTAGCTAGAACAACAGTCTATGTACAAAATAGACTACCCCATAGTGCTCTTGATTTCAAAAATCCAGAAGAAGTGTTCACAGGAAAGAAGCCTGAGGTAAGTCATCTTAAAATATATGGATGTCATGTATACATTCACATTCCAAAAGAAAAGAGAACCAAGCTGGATCCTTCTGTAAAGAAGGGAATATTTGTTGGATATTGTGAATCATCCAAAGCATTCAGAATTTACATCCCAGGTTTTCATCATATGTAAATTAGTAAGGATGTGACATTTGATGAAGAAGCAGCTCTCAAAAGATCTAGGAAGTGCCAACATGAAGAAATCTATGAAGAAGACACACCTTCCAGGATCACAGAGGCTGCACCTATTCCTGAAGATACTACACCTAAAGACCATGACTTGCTAGAACCACAAGAACCCCCCATTACAAACTTATCAAGAAAAAGAAGGCCAGCATGGGCCAGAGACATTATTCAAGGAACTGAAAAGTATGGAGCTCCTGAAGGCTCCACTAGAGAAAGGAAGAAACCAAAGCTAGTATCCAACTATATGGATTTGATGTGTAATCTAGTGGATCAGGAACCTACTAGCTATGAAGAAGCAGTTCAGAAGAAAGATTGGGTAGAAGCAATGACAGAAGAATATCAGTCAATAATGAAAAATGATGTTTGGGATATAGTTCCCAAACCAAAAGATAAAAGTGTACTTTCCTCCAAATGGATATTCAAGATAAAACATGCTACGGATGGTAACATTGAAAAATATAAGGCAAGATTTGTAGCCAGAGGATTCTCTCAAAAAGAGGGAATTGACTATGAAGAAACATTTACACCAGTTGCTAGGTACACTTCCATTAGAGATATCATGGCACTTGCATCGATGATGAAATGGAAACTACACTAGATGGATGTTAAGACAGCCTTCTTGAATGGTGTAATTGAAGAAGAAGTCTACATAGAACAACCACTTGGATTTGAGGTAGAAGATGGAAGAACTCATGTATGCAAACTGAAGAAGGATTTGTATGGGTTGAAGCAAGCTCCTAGAGCTTGGTATGGAAGGATTGACAGTTTCTTGACAAGCATGGGCTTTAACAAGAGTAAAGTTGATCCTAACCTTTATCTCAAAGTTATGAATGATGAACCTGTTATATTATTATTGTATGTAGATGATCTATTTCTGACTGGAAATGAGAGACAGATTATCGAGTGCAAGAAGAAGCTCTCTTCAGAATTTGAGATGAAAGATCTCGGATTGATGCACTACTTCTTAGGCCTGGAAGTATGGCAAGACCCAAAAAGGAATCTTTCTAAATCAGGGTAAGTATGTTGTGAATATTTTGAAAAGATTCGATATGTTGGACCATAAAGCCATGGCCACTCCCATGGACTCCAACTTGAAGTTATTAGTAGATAACTCATCATAGTTAGTGGACATAAATCTGTATAGATAGATTATTGGATCATTAATGTATTTGACTAACACCAGACCAAACATATGTTTTGCTGTGAATACCTTGATTCAGTATCTGGTGGAACCTAGAAGAGTTCACATGATAGCTGCAAAACATGTGATGAGGTACTTAAAAGGTATGATAGATTTTGGTCTTTACTATAGTGGAGATCATGATTTCAATTTGCATGGCTACACTGTTGTTGATTGGGAAGGAAGTGTATCAGATAGGAAGAGTACATCAGGAGGATTTTATTGTCTGGGATCTGCTATGATCTCATGGTATAGCAGGAAGCAGTCTAGTGTGGCTCTCAGCACAGCTAAAGCAGGATACATAGTTGCTTGCTCTGCCAGTTGTGAAGCAGTATGACTTCGTAAGTTATTATCAGGACTGTTTGACTTAGAGATGGAACCCACTATGATTTTGTGTGATAACCAGAGTTGTATCAAGATGACTGAGAATATAGTATTTCATGATAAGTCAAAACACATAGAGATCCGTTATTTCTATATACGGGATATGGTGCAAAAAGGAGCTATCAAGCTCGAATATGTGAGCACGGACGAGCAAGTTGTTGATATACTAACCAAACCTCTGTCTCGTGTAAAGTTTGAGCATTTCTGAGACAAGCTTGGTGTAGTTCAAAAGGACTCTCCTCGAAAGGGGGAGTGATATGATAGATGAAGATATCTTTGGGTACTGGTATCGATGTGGATACCTATATTGATGATGAGGTTGCTTATCTAGATTATATGTTTGCTTGTATTGATGAGGATACTTGCATCTCTGTTTTGTTTGCTTGTATTGATAAGTATACTTGCATCTATGTTTTGTTTGCTTGTATTGATAAGGATACTTGCATCTATGTTATGTTTTCTTGTATTGATGAGAATACTTGCATATGTGCTTGTATTGATGAGGATACTTGTATTGATGATATGTATACTTGTATTGATGAGGATACATGTAAAGATGATGTGTATACTTGTATTGATGAGGGTACTTGTATTGATGATGTGTATACTTGTATTGATGAGGATACTTGTATTGATAATGTGTATACTTGTATTGATAAGGATACTTGTATTGATGATGTGTATACTTGTATTGATGAGGATACTTGTATTAATGATATGTATACTTGTATTGATGAGGATACTTGCATTGATGATACATATTAATGATACCTGTATTGATGAGGATACTGTATCAATGATGTGCCTACCTGTTTCAACGATAAGGTTGAAGATGAGGTTGCCTGTTCCGACAATGAGGTTGATGGAGGATTGTATCATCCTTGGACATCGGTCCTAAAGTGATCCGTAGACAGATGTCTTCGAGAATGCGGTTCCTAGCGAAAGATGATGATTGTATAATCCCTGGACTTCAATCCTAAAGTGATCCATAGACAGATATCTCTGAGAATATGGTCCTTAATGGACGTATATAGGACTGCATCATCCCTGAGCATTTGGTTCAAAATGTACATGACAGGATTGCATCATCCTTGGACTTATGTCCTAAAGTTATAGGGATTGATCATCCCGTAAGTGGATCAGGATTGCATCATCCTTGGACTTATGTCTTAAAGTGATAAGGACTAATAATCCTGTAAGTAGATTGGGATTGCATCGTCCCTAGACATGGTGAGGTGTCTTAAAGTGATAAGGACTAATCATCCTGTAAATAGATTGGGATTGCATCGTCCCTAGACATGGTGAGGTGTCTTAAAGTGATAAGGACTAATCATCCTGTAAATAGATTGGGATTGCATCGTCCCTAGACATGGTGAGGTGTCTTAAAGTGAGAAGGATTGATCATCCTGTAAGTTGATCTGGATTGCATCGTCCATAGACATGAGAGATGTCTTAAAGTGAGAGGGATTGATCATCCCATAAGTGGATCAGGATTGTATCATCCTTGGACCTATGTCCCAAAGTGAGAGGGATTGATCATCCCGTTATTGGATCATGTGTATTGCAGGATATGCTGTTGTTGTACTGATGATCGATTGGATCCAGTTGATGACGATGTTGATGATCGTGTGATGACGATGTTGATGATCGTGTGATGACGATGATGATGATCATGTGATGATGATGCTGATGATCGTGTGATGATGATGCCGATGATTGTGTGATGACAATGCTGATGATCGTGTGATGACGATGCTGATGATCGTGTGATGATGATGTAGATGTTCGAGTGCTACAGAAGATGAAGACTCAGTACTAAAGATGTTGATGTTCCAGTATTGAAGATCTTGAAAATGTTCCAGTAACTGTTTGAGTTACTAATGATGTATAAACAAAGCTTCCAATGATTTATAGATGTATCATGTATCATGTAGTCGATGACTCCTTGCTCCTGCAATTGTTGTTATAATATCCTTCTCGTTAAGGGGGAGTGTTGAAATATTGTAACTTCAAAGAATATTATATTTGTATTATTCCTGAGATGTTTTATTCCTCTGACAGGACTCTATTGTATATCCGGAGATGTTTATTCCTCCACTGGATTATGGGAACTAGGGTTATTAGATCTCCTATGTGGGGATCAGCCCGAACTTATTTTTATCGGAGTTTATTAGACTCAATTTGACAAGTTAGCCTCATAGGGTAAAAAGTCAATTGGAAAACAAGTATAAGTAGAGGAGGTTGTTCCTCACTTAACTCACTTGTTCTCACACTTCTATTGTGCACATAGGAGAGAGAGAGTTCTGCATTGGAGGAGAAGGAGCTCTTGTTGTGGTCTACTATCTTGTATTGGGTTGATTATCTATTTTGAGGAAAGCTTTGCTAGGTTTTCTACCCCATGAGGGTTTCCCAGGGTATATCTGTTTCTATCTTGTGATTGTGTTTCTTTCAGTGATCTTGCTTGTGCATTTATGCTAGAATTTAACATGGTATCAGAGCTAGCCTGAATAGGACATCTTTCACGAGGTGAAAATATCTCTATCTCTCTCTCCGATGAAAATTAGGGTTTTTGCAAAAAGTTGGTATTGTTGAATTCTGATTACATGGCTGGATATCCCTTTATCAAATCATGTTGACATGATAACCTATTATGCATACAGATATCATTTACATAGTTATGCAACTATCTTGACCAATACTTTCGCACAACACTTTTCCATATCCTGTATGCATACAGTGGTGTTGATGCCTCGGGGGTGCATGGTAAGTACAAAGTGCTGGAATGGGTTCCAAGGAACACAACAGGGGATGAAAACCCAGCCAAAGGATTCATTTAACCCTATGCAAGAGTTACCTATCCTCGAGCTGTTTGGTGTGGCAATCACCGACGGATATTTGGCCTCCACTGGCACTCTAAGAGTAAAAGGTTTGATCTTTCAAAGATCAGTTTTTCCTATTAAGGAAAACGAAGTCTGAGAGCTGATTAACAAACCTAACCTAACCTACCTAAGGAAAGAATATATCCTGAGTTAGATCTAACCTAAAAAGGAAAGTTGATATTGTGCAAATCAGAACTGAAGTATGAAGGACAAGTGATTAAGTACCTTAAACAGAAATGTCTTCGGGTCCTTCACTTGTTAATTAAAGTTTTATCAATTAAGAAATTAAGTGACAATTCTTCAAAATGTTTAAGTCCATTCAAATACCTGATCCATAATCATTGTGTTAATTGAAAAATTAACAATTGATTATGCATATTTAATTGCATCGAATCATTTGCAGAAATATAAAAATGAGAACTGTTCAATTAAATAAATTTAATAAGACAATTCAGAACATGAGTCAAAACATACAGAAAAATCAAAATGAAAGACCATGTACATCAATAAGTGACCTACAATAGATTGAATGCATAACTGATCACAATTTGAAACATTTAACTTAGTGATTCTCAAAGAAATTTGAAGAACACAAGAAGGTGGATAGGAGATAACTTTACTGCATATAAAAGTCTTGTACAAAAATTACAATGGCTGGAATAGACAGAGCATCTTCAGTCCATACTCTTGCTGAATCAAAATTCTAAAATTCCCAACCCTTTGCTAAGGGACACATTCCTCCTTAAATACTCAATTTTATCAAAAATCCCAAAAGGAGAAATTATACAAAATAGAAATTACAAAATCGGCTCCAACCGTCGATCCAATAAAACTTTCTATTTTCCAACTTGAAGGATTCTCCGCTACCTTATCACCTAAATATCTTACAAAGAATTATCCTTTAGTCAAGTAAGGTCTCGTGGCACCATAGAGATTCAATAACCGATTGCTCATTATCTTCAATGAGTGACATGGTTTGTGGAACTTCTGGTGTAATAAATTCGGGATGATGTAATTCATGGTCAGAAACAGAGAAATCCATTAAAGGATTTACTTCAGAAACAGTGGCTGATACGTCAGGTTCTCCATTGATTATAAAGTCTTGTATGAGATCATCATCAAAGTCAGTTGATTCTTCTAGAACTTCCTTGCTCTGCTCCATGGAATTTCGCACATAGGAAGATAACGCTTCAAAGTCCTCTTCACTACTGTCGTTGCTAAAATCAGGAACACCTGCATCAAATGGTGGTGACAACATTTCTTGATATAACAAAGGGTAAAGTTCTTCATCATCAAAAAGAATATTAGAAGGTTCATCTCCTGCATGAAAAATACTCATCCTAGGACAATCTTAGATAACAAGATGCCCAGAACACTGTACAGAATGTTTCCTATTACAGAAAGCAATGAACAATGTAGAATCTTCACGTTAATTGCTACTTTAAGACCAACAGGCAGGGTGATGTCGATTGAGCGGGGCAATTTGCAATGATTAAACTTACGTAGCGAACCCATTATAATTACTTCAACTGTCATGAAAAAGCCGAGATTTGAATTTAAGCTTGTGCGAAGTACAGGCTCAATTACTGCTTGCATGATTTTGAAATTCCTTTACGATCAGATCGTTATAGGCAACTTCCCATCAATAATTATAGTTGGTAATTAATAATGGAAATGGAGGCTGTGGTGATAGAATTGGTCCGCAAAAAGTCTGGATTAGGAGTTCTAGTATACGGGTGATCATTTCTTCACATGTAACACATCGGATCAATCTGACCCAACTTCCATGAGAATCATAGAAGCTTTGAAGTTGGAATTTAAGTGAAAAGACATGATCATAAAGAAGCGGAAGAAAAATGACAAATTGTCAAAACTCGAGACCAGACACAGCTAAATTAAGGCAGAGCAATGGTGTCCATCCAACATGAAGCAACTAATAATCTTGTAGTAGTACCCACTATTACAGACAAATGATATTTTTGGGGGAACCAGTTTTCAACAAACAAAACAGTGCATCCTGACTTAACTGATTACCCACAAATCAACATGACCGCAAATTCGTACCAATGGACGGCTAAGATTAGCTAGAGTGGGATGCAGAATCGAATTCAATTATGTTCATGAAGTTTTTATTCAAATATTCCGCAAGCCGAAATCCGAAAGTGCAGGTTTGCGGGTTGTGGATAGCAAAAATAAAAATAAAAAAAGGATTCCCGAAGCCGAAAACCGACCATGAAGGTAACGGGACTCAGGAACGTCACACTGTGAAGCGGGAAAACCATCCCGAAAGCCGCATTCCGAGGTTCATGAATTGCGGGTTTCGGGGGCACACAGCAAATAAACGAAAAACGACCATCCCAAAATCCGAAATGCCGCCATTGTGGGGTTCACGTTTTGGGGTACTTATTCCTTGATCTTATTACTGATCAATTCTGCAACCCGCAAATGTTGGGTTGCGGATTGCGGGATCACCAAAAACCAAAATTTTAAACAATAGTCCTGCAACCCGCAAATGTCAGGTTGCAGGTTTTGGAGACTCCAAATGCTGATTTCCGGGATAATGATAACAATCAATAAAATAATCAAAATTTTAGCTTTCTTTTTTTTTTTAGGCCGAAACACCTTGGCAAAAGAAAAATGAACAACAGTTGCAAACAAGCAAATCAAAGGCATGGGTGACAAAATCTTAATATTTACAAAATGACTCACCCAAACACCTTAGTGTTTATTAAGATCAGGGCTCCCATGCTTAAGTAAGCATGGGATTTGTTGTGGTCACAACAAGTGGCTATCTAGATTCCTTCCATCTCTACCAGAACATACTATTGAGAGTGTGCACAGCTCTCAACATGTCAGCAAAGAGGTTTCATTCTAGACAAGCAACAATGGAATGTTTTTCCAACTTACCAATCATATGCATATTAGTAGTATATTGTTCAATGCTATATGAATGTTTACACTTAGCATGATATATTCTAAATATGCATGCAATCTATTACAAGCAATATCCTTTACTATTTCAAATAACAACTCAAATACTTATCTTTTATGTTCGTGTGGTTGCCTCCCGCTTGATATTCTATATGTCTTTTGAAATTCTATTCAATCTGTACCACTGTGCATGCTCAAGTGTGTACTAGTGTCATCCTCATGATCTCATACACAAGCATACATTCATTAGTATAATCTCAATATTATTAAAAAATTATAATTCTAAATAATCTTGAATATGTATGGTCATGATCATTCAATACATGGGTATACTAAAATCCTAACACAAAGTAGGATTCTAACTTGACATAGGAGAACATAGTTGGATTAGTATACATGCTTAGTTATGTCTAAACAATATCTTCTTTGTTCTAATTATTTAGAAACCTTGTGCTAGAACCTCCATATCTCATAAGCTAAGCATAGTAGAACAAAGTCATACATACCTTGTAAGTAGAGATTCTATATGGTCAAACATTATAGATGAGTCTTTGTCTTCATGTCATCATGGTCATGGAACTTGATTTGTCTTTTTTGATGTACCTGTATCTTGTTAGCAAACAACATCAACCTCATACAACACCACAGGTGCATTAGTACAATCATAAGTGTCATAACCCTAATCAATAAATATATTCTATCATTCCAATGCATTCTACCTTTTACTAAGGTAATAAGATAAGTTTAACATTAATCAATATTGTACTAACCTAAATAATATGAATACAAACATATTATGAACTCAATCAAGAATCATATTTCAAGACATACCTGTATCTCCTTAAGTCATACCTGTCGAGACTTCTTGTAGTCTTCTTATGTAAGGCCTTAGCCTCAACTCCCCCTGAAACTGGATCTTCTGGACAGGATCCTGAACTAGGGTTTGATGGAGCCCACTCTTCTGCCTAATAAAAAGGTTCGATGCAAGGCTCTAAACTCGTACTTTTCTGAGGAGCTTCTAGCCGTGGTCACAGACTTCAAAAGTTCCAACTTTTGCTGAAGCCCTAATTTTCCATCTTTCCGATCAAAATCCCGAACTTAGGTTTGATCAAGCCCGGTCTTCTACCCAACCAAAAAATTAGATCTTGGTCTCTAAATTTAGATTTTCTTGAGTATCATTCATCCGTGGACTCGGATTCCAAAAATTCTAACTTTCTCCGAAACCCTAAATTGTAGAAGCCATTAATGAAGGTGCTCCAAAAATAATTCTGTTTCGGAAGAAATATGTACCTAATTGTTTCTACTGTAACTCCTAACTTTTCGATCCAAAGGGTATGAAAACTTTTGCTTTGGTAGACTGACATGTCATATTTCCATCCCGACAGGTCTGACCTCAATTGGATTTTCTGAAAGAGATTTATGCCAAGTGTCGCAACGTGACCAGTTTATGGGAAAAAACAGGAGAGCTAACTTGTAAATCTTTCCACGTGTCACTGGTTCAACTTAGGCCTCTGAAAACATTTCTTAATATAGTACCATTTGTGTACTACCTTCCACTTTTTACGAAATTTCATTTGTAGCTTCCTAGTCCAAGTTATGACCTTTTTCCTAGGTCACCTGATTATGACTGAGATCTGGAAGAGGCAGAAACCCTAAATTGTACTGATCAGAACTCACAAAGTACAACGAATATGAGGGTGTCCCTTAGACACAAGGTACATGAGAATGTTATATACGACCTGTAAAGGTTTCAGATCCTGAACCTTTTCCAAAATGGATTTATAGCGAAAGTTCCACAACGAATGGTTTTTTCTATATAAAACCCTAACCTTCAAATTGTCGCAAGTGTCGTAAGTGCCATACATTGCCTTCCTTCAAGTTAGCTCTGATACCATGTTAAGATTCAATATGCTAAGACATAAAATATCAGCATTACATTTGGTTTCACAATAATAGCATATACAGGATCACTGAATAAACAACAAGCACAACATAAACATAAGAGACACAGATTTATCCTGGGAAACCCTGGTGGGGTAGAAAACCCAGCAAATATTCCTCAATATAGATGACCAGCAAATATAAAGATGCAGACCAAAACCATGAGCTCCTTCTCCTCCACAACAAACCTCTCTCACACAAGTGCGCCACTCAAGAGTGAATGAATGAGTGAGATAAGTGAGGAACATCCTCCTCTACTTATACTTGTTCCCCGACTGACTTTTACACAAGCTAGGCCATCCCCAACTTAATTACTAGGATAAACACCCCATTACAACTGATTGGGCTGACCCCTCTAGGGTGGTATAATAACCCTTTGACCCACATAACACATACAGGGCCGACCCCCACTAGGGAAGTCTAATAACCCAAGTTACCACAATCCGACGGAGGAATAAACATCTCCGGATATACACTAAGATATTCACGGAGGAATGAAACATCTCCGGAATAATAAAGTACAAATATAATATTCTTAGAAGTTACAATATCTCAACAAAACACGTGGTCGGGGCTCGGATGATTGTTCGGGAGCTGCAGCGTCGTCGCATGGATTGGGGCCATTGTTGTGATGCGAGGAGTGGGGCGGGGGACGAGGGCTATGACCAAAGCAATGGGAATGGGCCAAAGCACCGCAGCGAGGAGCTACGGTGTGGGATGTGGAAGGTGGTGGGGATGATGTGATCTAATCCATGGGAAGTGGCTTTGGCGATGTGGCTAGGGCCATTGGGAGTTGTCCGGTGTTTTGCAGTCGAGGTTGCAGGATTGGGAAAGAATGTTGCGGCTGAAATGTTAGGATGGGGGCCGCTGCTGGTGGGGAGCTTGCAGCGGCTGGGACCGCTAGGAAGAGCTGAGGGACTACGGTGGGGCTGCGAGAAGGGTACTAGGGGTTGCGGCTGGAGCTTCAGGGTAGAGCGAGGACGTCGCAACCAAAGAGTTTTGACAGGGGCCACAAAAGTTGGGGAGCTTGCTGCGGCTGGGGCCATAGGACAGAGCCGAGGGACTATGGTGGGGCTGCAAGAATGGAACTGAGGGTTGGGGTCGAAGCTGTAGGGTTGGGTGAAGATGTCACGGCAGAAGTTTTGGGATGGGGGGCTCTCAAGGTGGGGATCTTACTGTGGCTGGGGCCGCGGGACAGAGCCGGGGGATTGTGGTGGGGCTTCAAGAAGGGAACCAGGGGTTGCGGTTGGAGCTGTCGTTGTGGCCAGGAAATCATCAGCTGGGCCGAAGCTTGTGAGAAGGTAAGATGTGGCTGGAGCCGCAACTGTGGACGTGGGTAGTGCAGTGGGGTCGTGACTATGAGTAGTTTAAGCGCAACTAGAGCTGCTACTGTGGAAAGGGAACCCGCGGCCAAGCCAGGAAGTTGTGCAGGTTAGCTACGGCTGGAGCCATTGCTATGGGATTGCAACCCAAGCTGCGGGCCGTGGCTACAAAGCTGAAATTCGAGCTTCAAGGTGTGGGAAAAAGATCGAGAAAACTGGTGGTCGAACTAGTGACTAGGTTTCCAAGGATCTCAGAAGTGTCCAGAGTCGAATTTGGTGGTACAGACCTCAAAAACAAAGTAAAAACTAACTAAAAACCATAGAACCAAGGGTTCAACTAGCAGAGCCGCCAAACTGTAGCTAGGGATTTCACCCTAGCTTGTGCAAATGAGCACCTGCTAAGGATTGTGGTATCCTTAGCAGCAGCATAATAAAAACAACAAAAACTTGAAATCTAATGACAGTAAATAATGAAACTAATATTAAGCATGTGCATGGTAAAATAAATTACTTCTAGCATAAAACAGAAAACAAGCTCAAGAACACAGTGACAAGAGTTAAATTTATTCTTTCATTAAAAAATGGTAACAATGGAGTTACATGGATTTACCTCAGAGGTGAGGCTTATGGAGTGTTTGCAACCAGCCAAATGAGGTGCTCCAATACTCCAAGATCCTACTCTTCCCCAAAATGCTCAAGATGGGCCGAAGGGTTCACAAGCACAAATGGTGGGATTTGGGTGAATTTTGGCAGCATAAGGGTAAGTTGAATAGTGGATTGGAAATACGGAGCCTCCACCCACTATTTATGGATTTTTTAGGTGGAGGAATGCTTAACCCATGGTTTTAAACAAAGAGTGGTTTAGGTCAATGGTTTAGGGTTTCCCCTTCATTTTCCCTCCAATTTGAATTAATTTCAAATTTTTATTTCCTTTTATTTGATTTTGGGAATATTCACCCCCTTTTGAGGGTTTTTTGTATGTTTTGAGGGTTTTGGATTAATTTGAGGGGGATATTATTGACCTTTGCCTTTTGGGTTATTATCTGGGGATAAGAATTGTAGGAAAAATGGTTGACATCGTCATGTAACTAGGGGGCTGAGCTAGTGAGCATTTTTTAGGTGTTAACACTCACAAATTAGCTTAGTCAAGTATGCCAGATAATGAGTGATGAAAAAGGAATGTGATGATGGATTTTGGAGATAAAAATATGGAGTATGAGCTGGCCAAAAAGAAAACAACTTGCCAAGTCAATGAGGGTGCCTAGTTTTATCCTTATACACTAAAAAGCAGAAAAAGCAAGACAAAACTATGTTAAGGCAGGAAAGCGCTCTTACCATTATGGACAGTCATAAAAGAAATAGAATCTATCTAGGATTTATCTAGAGGGAACTCTCATGGATAATGATGACAAGTGTGAACTTAAAAAGGAAATCATGGGCCAACAACCTACTCAAACACCTAGGAAAGTATCAAAAATGAATAATAATTTATATCCTAACTCTAGATGGGTTTTTAATATTCTAACAATATGACAGAGAGAAGAATAAGGAATACACATATACATTCAATTCAAATGTACAACCTATGATCAATGGTCCTGAATTCTTCAACACCAATGTTGAGAAAATGGCCAAAGGGATGAAAAAGGAAATCGATATTTTATGAGCTCCCATATTGGGAGCATATTAAGATTGTCCACTTACCATATCCCATGCATATATTTAAAAATATTTCATGTTATTTGTGGAATCACATATCATCCAAAAAAAGTGACAATTTGGCTATCATGAAAGATCTTATTTCTTCAAATACTAAAAAGAAGCATTGACCAAGACAAGAAAATAGAGGAGAGGTTGGCCCCTCTTTTTCATTTCAAAAATTTCCCATGTATTTTGAAGAAAGATGATCTTAATTTGGAAAAGGAAGTTATATTGGGTGTGAAGGCACCTTCTTTTTATGGGTCTACTCTACAATGTTGCTTCACTACAGACAAATCATTTCTAGGTTTGAAATCACATGACCATATCAACCTACTAAGAGTACGTATAATGTCAAAAAATTGTTTTTACTTTTTATTTATATCTTTTACCACACAAGTTAAAATGCAATTATTTTTTTTTGTTTACTTTGCAATGTCATTATCTATTTTTTTGCATGGGTGTGTGAACCATGACTTTCCCAATGACCTCCATCGTGCCATATATAAACTATATGCATTTGTATGGTGGATCACATCAAAGGATATTTACATCGCTAGAATTCCACGGTGGCGTCAAGAGATAGCTTAAGATTGTTTGTATGTTTGACAAGGAACTGTCATCGAGTTTCATGGACTTGCAGGTTCACCTTCTAATTCACCTAGTCGATGAGGTTGAATTAGTCAGGGTGGTCTCATGTCGCTGGATGTTCTTCTTGGAGAGGTTTATGAAAAAATTAAAGGGATTTGTTCGAAAAAGGGAAAAACCTAAGGGGTCTATGGTAGAGTGGTACATAGTATATGAGTCGTTTAGTTATGCTAGTGAGTACATCAATCAAATCGACCACACACCAAGAGCAGTGATTTGATTTGATGAATGTGATGAGGACAAAAGGGAAGGGGAGGTACTGGAAATGAACAGAAAAAAGGTGCATGATAAAGAGTAAGTCACTTATATTTCAATCTTCAAATTTCCACATAGTAACTATTCACAACAAACTTCAAAATATATATTTGATCCCGTATGTACTGAATGTGGTTTTGTTTCCATGAATACAACATTAAATTCATAAATTGATGCAATCAATAAATTCATTCTTTACAACGTGGAGGAAACACAGTCGTGGGTTGCATTGTATGAAGAGAAGAGGGGGAAATGGGACATTGACAAAAAATAATTCAGGTGATTGCATAGTAGAAGCATTCCTTTTCCAGATCATTTAAAAGAAAGTATGCGAATGATATATCCCAAGAGTTGGATTGCATACCAAGTCATAGAGAAATATGGTGCATCTGTTTGTTACCCTCTTGAAGAGGAGGATGCACTAAAATTTGGGATCGGGTGCAGCAACTCAATAATAAAATATTTATGTGCATTTCTAACTTTATAATGCAACTTTGAATTATAAAATGTATGTTTAATATATTAATGGTTGGGTTATTAGACATATGACACCATTATTTGTTAAATTTTCTTACAGTTGCATTCGTTCCCATCTATGTGGGTTTATGAACATCATTTTTGCATCGAGGATGCTGAAGATGGGAGTGTTACACAAGTCTATGGAGTGGAAGTCAAGTTCGACCAATCTAGTCATGCTAGACATCTAGATCGAAACCTAATAGGAAGGATGTCTGGTTATGTTGGAAATATACAATGTATCATTCAAGTGGACTTCTCATCTTTCCAATGTGTTATTTTTAGGTGCATGCGGTGGGACACATTTGACGGGAATAATGTAAAGGAAGATCGTGATAGTGGGTTGATATGTATCAACTCTAGAAAGATGTGCGATTAAACTAAGGAGCCTTATGTTTTCCCAAAACACTGCAACCAAGTGTTATTTTACCCGTATGTGTTGGATAGATATTGGTGGTTCATATTAAGACACAACCCTATATCTAAACAAGTTTTTGAGAACAACAGTGTTATCATGCCAACCGAGGAAGATAATGAGGGTGATGGCAATGGAGAGTGATATGTACATGTTTTATTTCATCATTTACATATTGAGATATCATTTTCTAAGTATTATATTTGATTGTCTAATTATACTATTTATTTTTCATGTTATGATGGTGGAAATGGAAAGTTGATTATTGGATGTAGTGTTTAAACAATTTCAGTTGTTTAACAACCAATATGATGCAAAATATGGTTTATGTCTATGAAGTAATTTATGATTGTATGGAATGATTATGTCATTGTCCAAATTACTCATATTCTATTTTGTGTATACATATAAATACACCACAAAAACCACTTACATGATTGAATTTTATTTTTGTGAACATAAAGGCTAACATATTCTTCCTTGAATCTTTTTTAGGACAAAAAATGGCTTTAAGAGAGAATATTATTTTCTCTTTGTAATAAAAGAATTAAATATGTTATATTAATTAATTTGGATTGAATTTCTTCATCTCTCTATTTCTAGGAGGTTAAAATCCATCTTAGAATTAGTTGAGACAATATGGATTTAGAGGAAGCAGTTAACAAAGATGTATGCTTAATATTTGTTCACCTTATTTTATGGTTTGTAAATAACTATGTAGTTTTGATTTGTAAATTAAAACCATGGTTGTATATTTGACTAAAAATATTTCATATATGTATCAATCTATAATCATTGATTTAGATTTTATTAATGAAATTTATAATAATATAATCCTATGTTAATCTAATTTATCTAACTAATATGAATCTATACTATTTTAGAAACTAGATGTATTCATTGACAAACTCAAACATGAATATTTGATATCTTAAATCTTGAATAATTTTGAAATTATTATTCAATACAAAAAAGTTAATGTTATTAAAAAAAATAATAATAATAATAATATTAAAAAAGTAATAAAAAAATCCTTTAAAAATAATAACATTAACAAAGTAATAAAACATCAATAATTAATTGAATCAATATAAATTTACAATCATTTATATATAATTAATTTGTTTAATATATATTAATAATTAATACAATTATATAAATTTACTCTTCAATATACAATTTGATCTTGACGACTTAAATGTTAATATGATAAATAAATAGTTGGAAATGTAATATGTGTCTTCCCCTTCATTAATCAATTAGTTATAATATGTATTTTACAATAGAAAATAGCTCAAATATTTGATAACATTTAAAAACATAAAAATGAGCAATGTGCATGATAATTTTAGATCAAATATAAAATTAAAGAAAAAACATATATCTTTCATACATAGAAAGATAACCAAATCAACTTCATGATTAATAATAATAATCTATTTGGAGAATGAAAGTTGTGGCTTTACATTAGTTGAGAGAAAAGGGTGTTCTTTTAATTAACTAAATGTTTTTCTTCCTTGTAAAGATTTGATATTTGTCGTCGTAAAGTGAGCTATTGTCAAAAAACTAAAAATATTGAATGATACATTGATAGGTCATATTGATATTCATATTTAGATTTTTTTGTGATTTTCATAAACATGATACTATGACAAATTAAACAACAATCATAAATCATATAGTTGTCACAAATTCATCCATTATCAATACAAAATTCATAAAAATATTTAATTAAATGATATTTTTTATTCAATTATATTATGTAAAGATAAGCATACCATCATTATCATTGTCACCATCTAACAAACATAAAAATAAACACCATCATTAACATAAAACTAATAAAAATAAGCATGAATGTACCATCATAAACATTATGTTACATATGCATCTAACACATACATCTTATAAATTTAAACATCATCTAACACACATATGATCTAACAATAGCATGTAACAAAACACAAGTTTCATTTTCTAACATAACCATCAGAAACATCTAATGAACATCATCGAACCTGACCTGACATACAGAACATGACCATCAACATATAAATAAACATAAACATAACCATCAACATCAACATCTGCAAAATGGAAAACACAAACATCTAATGAACATCATTGAACCTGACCTAGCATACACATCATGGCCATCAACGTATAAATATACATCAACATAATCATCAACATTTTCAAAATGGAAAATCACACACACACACACATATACATGTATGTGTGTGTGTGTGTGTGTCTAGTACACCCCTGGAACCATATCATCATTACTATCTATTGACCCAACAAATTTATCGGCACCTCTAGCAGTAGAGCCAAAGGTATGTCGATCAGTACCTCTTATAGGAAATAAACTAGAATGTAGATCAGTAGGAAATACATCTCTAGGAATCTAGATCATCTCACCCAATATGAGCATCCTCTCCAAAGTTGAGGGGACTAGTGGATGAGGATCCGATGGGGAGTTGATGGATCTATAGAGGTTGGTCGGTCAGATAGGTATAACAGATCAGATGTTGGACCCATCGAAGGAGGGGGAGGTGGAGGAGGAGGAATCAGAGCATATATTTGAGATAATAAAGGAGGATCATGAGGATATGGATGAGATATCAGAGGTGGAGGCCGAGGATTAGGTGCATGGGATGTGGAGGCTATGTCAGCAATCGAAGGAGGTTTACTAGGATCCGTTCAAGGATATCAACCCACATGTGCCGAAGAAATTCTATGAAGCATAGAATATATAACATCACATGCTCCAACAACATGTTACATCAAGTTCTTCAAAAGATGAGGAATCATCCTCCACAGCTCCACAAATCGAAGGTCCCTGAAAATGTGTCTAGTAGATACAAGTTGAGCCCCCACATCTGCTAGCAAATGAGCTATTTGGTCAGTGATGTCCTATCAAAACCTCTCCTCTGGCATGTGTCAGCCAAGTCTGGCGCCTAACTGGGCAACCTCAGGTTGATCTACCTCCACCTCCATATCCTCCTCATCCTGAGCTGGAGGAGGCAGGACATCACCATCAAAAGTCCCGATATCTGTAAAATACATAGTACATGACAATAATAATTAGACAATTTCATTAATCATGAATTTAATACAACAATTTAAAATATATTTCATTTTCATTAAGAATAAAGAGAATAAAATGAAACTATATTAATTTAAACATAATGCTAAATTTACCTCTATGATCTGGGGGCTCATCTCGGGTGAAGAAGATGTTCTGACACCCTCTCCAATCCAAGCTCGCATATGGAAATGCAACAATATCTAATCTAACCTCCAAGATTCCTAGCATCTACAACACATATGGGGTAATCCTCGTTGGAAACTCTAGTTTCACCCTCTTGGGTATCATCTCCCCCCACATGTGCATGCACACATCTGTCATCAAACTAGGAGGGTTCCACTGAAAAGATGGCCTAGTGGCCAGAAATATCTTAAAAAATAAACAAAATAAATTTGAACTAAAAGGAAATTTCCCCCTCCCATCAATAAATGCACGAAATCGTCTAAGAGCAAAACAAAACTGTCGTAAAAAAATAGCAGACCACTTAATGCATCTTGATCTCTGCACTAAATAATCAACATAATATAATAAAGAGAAACTAATTTTCTACCCATTAGTGTTATGATGCACGATGGTTGCCACCAAATAACAAAGGCGCCTCACATCCTCTCCACCAAAAGCATAAATGGAAAGTTTTCCACCACACACTTAAAACTGAGCAGGGCCTAGAATCTGGGGATGGACATATCTCTAAACATATACTAGTTGAGTCCCTACTACAACTCCAACTGGGACCTCATGGAACTTAGGAAGGTCCTCACCTCTCCTAGAGATCCCAGTGATAAAATAAATGTCCTCCTTAGTGGGTTGGTACCAGTCATTTGTACCAACTCGAAAATCCTTCCTGTGATGATCCCAGCATGCGATCAACTAGAAGAGAAATGTACTATTCCCCTTGATAGATGTTTCCTCCTCATAAAACTTGAGGAGGCCAACATTCCTCAAGAGGACTATAGTCTGAGGCTGTATGGGACAAGGGAATAAATATCTCTCCCTCTCCCTAGCCTCCCACTCTCTAATGAAGTTATACTAATCAACATGTGCTTGTTGTTTCTGCATGGCCTCATAGCAATGATGTCTTTGTTTGACATATTACATCAATTCTCTTATAAATATACATGTAAAATAAATATATGAACATGTTGATTCCTTGAAATTCGCAGCACCAGTAGTTAGGGATCCTCCTCGGTAAGCAATCCCAATTAGATTGTTCACCGTTTTGTGTGGGGAATCCGTCCAATTAACGGCCCGACCACCGTATGTGATTTAAAGTTTGGTTTTACCGGTTGCGGCTCGATCCACCATTTATGTATTTTTATTTAAATATGAAATGCAAGTGCTCTAATTAAATGCATGTAATCTAATCTAATCTATCTGATCTATCTAAATTAATCTAAACTATCCTTGCAGGGAGAAAATATGAATTAAGAATAATAAACTGGAAATGCACATAAAAGCCTCACAGATAGTTGTTTCAACATAATAAGTGAATTTACAGCAGAAATAAAGGTACCACAGATAATTCTGATATAATTAAAGCATTCTATTACTCATAAGCACATCAAAATTTACATGGGAAAAGAAACCATTCACAACCATGAAGTAATTCAAGACATTTTAGAACAATCTCATAGTATGCATATGAATGTATGAAGAATTAGTTCTACAATGACATTCCACATATTCCAGGAAAACAAATTTTACCAGCTTTCCCCAGGCAACAGATCTTTCTTTATTAAGAAAAAAAGTAGTTCTCATACAAAATAGTCTAGCTCTATTGTACCTGCAAAAAGTTCTTTCTAAAATATTCTCTCCTCCTATTTATGACTCTAGGGTTCTATCTTCTAGTGAGTTCTCCATCTAACCTAACCCTAAGATTCTCCAAAAATGTCTTTAATTTTTTATACAATAGAAAATACAAAATTAACTTTCAGCTGGCTTTTCCACCTCAGAGATGTATTTGGCCCACATGCCAGTTTCTCTTGAAATAATATTACTTCGTACAGGGGTCATCCTATTTAGAGAGATCTAATGGGCATGCAAATCTGCTTCTATACTTTTTACTCTTGTTTCCATTGCCTAGAAGATGTCCTCTAGAAAGTAGGCATGAATGGAAGCTTGTCCAATGAACTGATGGAGGTCTTCTGCTGTAAGTGTGTCTAGCTTCTTTATGTAATCCATATATTTACTCATCTCGTTCTGTAATTCTGGTAAGCGTTGGTCTCTGTCAGGAAAATATTCTATGGTCGTAGGTATAACCATCTGACACTTCTTGTGGATTTCACGGATTTTCAGGTAGAAGCCGGCACATTGCTCAATGCTTTTCGGGATTCTAGTATTTATTCGTATACTAGAATTTCTGCAAAACTCAATGAGACCTAAATCCAGTTGTGAATCTGCCATGGTATTGTGAGGTAGGTGTCCAGGGAATTTTGATTTCCCTTCTTGTTGATGTATTTGTAACTTCGGAAGATATTCACTTGTATATTACATTTGTACTTTATTGTATATCCAACAAAGATGTATTATTCCTCTGATTGGAATTGTTGTCATTTGTATTTGCAAGTGTCGCAAGTTACATTGTAAGTGTCATCATTTGCATTGATGGGTTATTAGACCACGAGTGTGGGGTTGGCCCTAGTTAGGTCATGTGGTTGGGTTATTAGGCTTCCTTAGGAATTCAGCCTTGTTGGTTTATTGTCAGGTCAAATCACTGTATAAATAGAGGGTGTGCCTCTCTCATTCTATTCATTCACTCACTTCTAAAGCTCGCATAGCTAAGAGAGAAAGTTGCGCACATGTGGAGGAGGAGGAGTATCTTCTAGATACATCTCTTTGGGTTTGATCCTTGTGATCTTGTATTGGGGATTATTCTATATCTGAGGAAGTTGCGGGGTTTTTCACCTTCTTGGTTTTCCCCGAGGAAACTCTGTGTCTCTTGTGTGCATGCATTATTGTGTCTATGATTAATATGTTGTAGATATGTTGGACATGTTATTCTCTTGGTGATCCTGAATAATAATGGAATGAAATTATCGAAAAATTAACATGGTATCAGAGCTGACCTAAGAATAAGGCAATGTGCAACTATGGAAGCTAGGGCTTCTTAATTTTTGGGTTTCTCTCTACAGACCATCAAAGGCAGGATGCTAGATTGACTCTCCTAGCAAGGGCACATCTTTCTATCGAGACAGAATTCAATTATGAGCATTTTCAATTTTTGGCCTGGAAATTAGGGTTTTGGAAAACATTGGAATTTTTGGATTCTGAAATCACGGCTAGAAGCTCCTCTGAAAAATCAAAGTTTAGAGTTTTGGATCCAACTTTTTGGTTGGGTGAAGCTCCGGGAATATCAAACCCTAGTTTGGGGTCCTATCTAGTGAATCTGGAAGTTTCAAAGGCAATTTTGAGGGGTCAAATTTTGCAGTTTTCAAATTTGGAGTATACTAGCTTGACCAGCTCAGCAAGGCACATCTTTTTGTCCTTTTAGAATTTTGAAATTCAAAGTTTGAATTTTTAGGGTTTCTCTAACAAACCCTAATCCAACTCTAGATCCAGTTTTCAACAAATCAAGTGGTAAGACCTCATAACTTTTCTATTCCCATTTGAAGTACTCTTTAAGATGTCTCGCCACACCAAGCTTGAGGATAAGCTTGAAGGGGTTGATAACTTCCGAGCCTGGAAGTATAGGATTGGGTTAATCCTAGAAGAGAATGAGTTGGACACTTACATAAGTGAAGAGGTTCCAGTCCCAGAAGGAGATGAGGCTAAGGCCTTACACAAGAAGAACTTGGTCAAAGCTAAGAGAATCATTGTTGATTCTATAAAGGACCATCTCATACCCCATGTTTCTTCCTTAAAGACACCTAAGGAGATGTTTGACTCCTTGACCAAGTTGTTTGAAGGAAAGAACATAAATCCAAAAATGACTCTACGGAACCAATTGAAAGGGGTAAAGCTTTAGAATGGAGAGACCATTCAATCCTACTTTTCTAAGGTCTCTCAAATCAAGGAACAACTTGAAGTTGTGGATGAAGTAGTGGAGAATGGTGAAATTGTAATGACCACATTGAATGGCCTGCCTAGGTCATGGGACTGCTTCATCCAAGGAATCTGTGCAAAAAGGAAATTGATCTCTTTCGATAGACTGTGGGAGGAATGTTCACAAGAAGAAGCTAGGCTTGTGGCCCGAGAAGAAAAGATGGGGAATGAATATCAAGCTCTCACAACACATACCAAGAAGAGTAAGTTCAAGAGGGAGCCATTTCATAACAAGAGATCTTCACACCATCATTTTCATAAAGATAAGAAAGTTCTGAAATGCTTTACATGTAATGAGAAGGGACACTTTTCCTCAGATTGTCCTAAGAACAAAAGGAACAACAACAACAACAAATTCAACAAGAAGAAGAAGAGAAACAAGAAGAGATATCGTGCTCATGCTACTGAGGATGATGAACCTCCTAGGAAGAAGACTAGAGTATAAAGTGATGACTCATCAAGTGAAGATGAATATGTTCTAATCTCTGCTCTCACAGGTACTATCTATCATGGATGTGATGATTGTCTTATTGATAGTGGGGCTTCCAAACACATGACTGGGTTTAAAGAATCCTTTGTAAAACTATCTGAACATGAGTCACCTCATAAGGTGAAACTTGGGGATGACTATCAATATCCTATAAAAGGAAGTGGTGAAGCATCCTACAAACTATACTCTGGGAAGTATTTGAAGATGAAAGATGTTCTATATGTACTTGGTCTCAAGAAGAATTTCCTCTCCATATCATCTTTGGATTCAAAGGGGATTAGAGTTGCATTTGTGGTTGGCCAAGTACTCATGTGGCCAAAGGGTAAGACCATAGATGATGCATTAGTGATTGGAGAGCAAGAGGGAGGATTGTACAAATGAAAGGGTCAACCTGAACATGCCATGGTACATGAATCCATGGAGCCAAGTGAACTTTGGCATAGAAGGCGTGCTCATGTGCACTATAGGGCACTACCAATTGCAAGCAAAGTTGTAGAAGGTCTTCCTGTAATCCAGTCAAAGCATGAAGGCATTTGCAAAGGATGTGCAAAAGGGAAGAGCACTAAGAAGGCATTTCCAAGTAGTGAAATCAAAGCAAAAAGAATCTTGGAGATTATCCACTCCAATGTATGCGAACCAATGTCATCTAGTTCTCTGAGTGGGTATGTATACTATGTTTTCTTCAATGATGATTTCTCTAGGAAGACTTGGGTTTACTTCTTGAAGAATAAAGATGAAGTATTTGATAAGTTCAAGGAATTCAAATCCTTATTAGAAAATCAAACCGATAAGAAGATCAAGACCTTTATATCTGACAATGGCAGAGAATTCACTTCAGGTGATTTCACGAAGCTATGCAGTGATTCAAGGATTAAGAGGGATTTGACTGCTCCCTACAATCTAAAACAAAATGGAGTTGCAGAAAGGAAAAATAGAACCATCATGGAAGCAGCACGGGCAATGCTTCATGACCAGGATCTGCCTATGCATCTATGGGCAGAAGCAGCTAGGACAGTTGTATATTTGCAGAACAAAACACCTCACAAGATACTTGACAACAAGACACCAGAAGAAGTTTTCTTTGGTAAGAAACCTGAAGTTAGCCATCTAAGGATATTTGTCTATCCAATATATACACACATTCCAAAGGAAAAGAGGACAAAGCTAGATCCTTCAGGACATAAGGGCATCTTTGTGGGTTATAGTGAAAGCTCGAAGGCTTACAGAATATACTTTCCAGGGTTCAAAAGATTGACATCAGCAGGGATGTAACATTTGATGAAGACTCAACATACATCAAATCAAGGAAGACACATGTTGAAGACCACGAAGAACCAAAGGTAACTAGATTTCAAGACACCACTATGAAAGAAGCAATTCCAGAAGAAGATCTTGAAATTGAAGATCCACAAGAACCTGTAGATCCACCATGTGAGAAGAACTCTCACAAGAGGAAACCTGCATGGGCTAGAGAGCTCATCTAAGATGCAGAAAGGTATGGCATTCCAGAAGAAGAACATAGAGAAAGGAAGAGGACTAGATCACATACCAGTTATGTTGCCTTGCTATGTGACATTATGAACAAAGAACCTTCCAGTTATGAAGAAGCAACGAAAAATAAAGAATGGAAGGCTGCCATGATTGAGGAATACCAGTCAATCATGAAGGATGATGTTTGGGATGTGGTCCCAAGACCTGAAGGGAAGTCTGTGGTGACTTCCAAGTGGATCTGTAAGATCAAGCATGCTGCAGATGGTAGCATAGAGAAATACAAGGCGAGGTTTGTAGCTCGTGGCTTCTCTCAGAAAGAGGGAATAGATTATGAAGAGACTTTTGCTCATGCAGCCAGATACACTTCCATAAGAATAGTACTTTCTCTGGTTGCAGTGATGAAGTGGAAGATACACCAGATGGATGTCAAGACAGCTTTCTTGAATGGTCTAGTCGAAGAGGGAGTGTATGTGGAGCATCCACTTGATTTTGAGACACATGACAGGGATTCATATGTGTGTAGGTTGAAGAAAGCCTTGTATGGCTTGAAGCAAGCTCCTAGGACTTGGTATGGTAGGATAGACAACTTTCTATCCAATTTGGGCTTTACCAAGAGTAAAGCTGATTCCAACCTTTACAACAAGGTTGAGGAAGGCAATCCAGTGATACTACTATTGCATGTGGATGACCTGTTTGTTACAGGTGAGGATAGATTGATTGCCGATACGAAGAGGAATCTTACTGTCGAGTTCAAGATGAAGGACTTGGGGATGATGCACTATTTTCTAGGCATGGAGGTGTGGCAGAGTGCAGATGGAATATTCCTTGGACAAGGGAAGTATGCAGTAGAGATCCTAAAGTGGTTCGAGATGATGGACTGCAAGGCCATGGCCACACTTATGGCATCAAACCTGAAGCTTCTATGTGATGCTTCATCTGAGCCGGTTGATTTCACTGTGTATCGTCAGATGATTGGATCCTTGATGTACCTGATGAACATGAGACCAGATATTTGCTTTGCAGTGAACACATTGAGCCAGTTCCTGACACATACGAGAGATGTTCACCTGGTTGCTATAAAGCATATTATGGGATACCTGAAGGGTACAATTTGATTATGGGCTCAAGTATGATGCAAATCAAAAGTTTAACCTAGAGGGCTATGTTGATTCAGATTGGGCAGGAAGTACTGTAGATAGGAATAGCACATCGGGGTGCTGCTTCAGTATGGGATCAGGTGTGATCTCTTGGCTTAGTAGGAAGCAGTCCTTCGTAGCACTGAGTACAGCCGAAGCAGAGTATGTCCCAGCTTGTTTGGCTATATGTGAGGCAGTAGGGATGAGGAAGCTACTGTCTTATTTATTTGATCTCCCGTTGGATGTTACCTGTATCTATTGTGACAACTAGAGTTGTGTGAAGTTGTCAGAGAACCCAGTGTTCCATGACAGTTCAAAGCACATTGAGATCAAATATCCCTAGATCAGGGATATGGTGCAGAGAGGAGCAGTGAAGCACCTATATGTTGTGATGGATGAGCAGGTTGCAGATGTGTTGATGAAATCACTAGCCAGAGTGAAGTTTGAATACTTCAGAGAGAGGCTTGGTGTTCTTCAAATTGAAGATACTTCAAGGAAGAAGTGATGGGACACATTTGCAGGAGCCATTCCAAGCATGGTGATAGGAGGATCCTTCACATGGATGTGGATGTAAGCGCTATGTGATGAGAATCGGGATGATGCTCCAGTTACTGCTTTGGATATGCATCAGTTGGATGCTTGGTATGATCAGTTGGATCATGTATGATGATATGCATCAGGATGATGCAATGATGATGATTAGGATGATAATGCGATGATGATATGCATTAGGATGATGCAGTGACGATGATCAGGATGATCATACGATGATGACATGCATCAAGATGATGCAGTGATGATGATCAGGTTGATCATGTGATGATGTACATTAGGATGATGTATGGTGAGTATCAGGTTGATACTCCGTGGCCTTGGAAAGGTTATGCAAGATAATCATATAATAGCGCCCTCGGATATTTACAGATACTCTTTCGAGGTTTTTCCTATGGCATATAATAGCACCTTGGGATATCTGGGAAATGCTCTTTCGAGGTTTTTCTTGGGAGGACATATAATAGCACCCTGGGATATTTGCAGATACTCTTTCGAGGTTTTTCCTATGGCATATAATAGCGCCCTGGGATATCTCGAAAATGCTCTTTTGAGCTTTTGTCCTATGGCATATAATAGCACCCTGGGAGATCCGATAGGTTGAGTAGTACGCTCGTAATCAGTCCTAGGATGTTGTTTCGAGGTTTTTCCATGACCACATGTAATATCACCCTGGGAGATATGATAGGTTGAGCAGTATGCTCATAATCAGTCCTGGGATGCTCTTTCAAGGTTTTGTGGTGACCACAAGTAATAGCACCCTGGGAGATCCAATAGGTTGAGAAGTATGCTTGTAATCAGTCATGGGATGCTCTTTCAAGGTTTTGTGGTGGGTTCACATGTAATAGCACCTTGGGAGTTCTTGTTAGTCATGCTTAGGCACATAAAGGATCCTGGGATACTCTTTAGATGTGTGACGCACGTAATAAGTCGTGAGGATTCCACAGTATGGCTAGTGATGTTGAAGACCTACAGGAGGTTAAGCCTACATCCAACATGAAAAAGGGTTGGCTTTGTAGAATTTCCTATGATGAGAAGAATTCATAGATAACCCAGTGATCGAGATGTCGAGTACAGTAGCAGTGATGATGATGATGCTCTGTGATCTAGCGATGATGATCCATCTCCAGAATTGAAGACTTGCGCCAATATGTATTGATAGCCTATGTCTAGAGAATACATTCCTAGTTAAGAGGGAGTGTTGATGTATTTCTAACTTCGGAATATATTCACTTGTATATTATATTTGTACTTTATTGTATATCCAATAGAGATGTATTATTCCTCTGATTGGAAGTGTTGTCATTTGTATTTGCAAGTGTCGCAAGTTACATTGTAAGTGTCATCATTTGTATTGATGGGTTATTTGACTACCAATGTGGGGTCGGCCCTAGTTAGGTCATGTGTTTGGGTTATTAGGCTTCCTTAGGAAGTCAGCCCTGCTAGTTTATTGGCAGGTCAAGTCAATGTATAAATAGAGGGTGTGCCTCTCTCATTCCATTCATTCACTCACTTCTCAATCTTGCATAGCTAAGAGAGAAAGTGGGGCACATGTGGAGGAGGAGGAGTATCTGCTAGAGACATCTATTTGGGTTTGATCCTTGTGATCTTGTATTGGGGCTTATTCTATCTCTAAGGAAGTTGTGGAGTTTTCCACCTTCTTGGTTTTCGGTCTCTTGTGTGATTGCATTATTGTGTTTATGATTAATATGTTGTAGATATCTTGTACATGTTATTCTCTTAGTTATCCTGAATGATAATGGAATGAAATTATCGAAAAATTAACACTTCTCTCCATTCAATTTGTTTCCTGATATATTCCATGGTGTGCAAAAACTTCCTTCTGATTCTTATATCCTCAGCATCGATTTCCTTCATCCTTGAAATCATCACCTTCATCTTGAAGACTTCTTCTGTGATACGCTCTTGTGACTGGTGAATTTTCCTTTGTAAGTCACATGCTTGCTCATGGAAAGGAGTTAATTCTTGCTTCTTCTCTGTAGCACTTTGTTTTTTAACAGAGCCCTAAGTCATCTCCTATGTTACTTTCCTATGTATTACACTTATTCAGGTATATGTGAGTAAATTTCTAATAAAAATTCTATGCTTTTAAATGAAATTTAGTATACTGTTTCGTCTTTAACAATCATACATTCCTATTTAAAAATAAACTAACATATTAATATTTTCTTTCAATTTTTTTTCATCATAAGAATATGTTTCAGAGTAATAAATCAGTAAATAACAAGGTATATGTATGTTTCAAAGTACGTTTCAGCATAATAATCAAATAAAATAAATAAAAAGGAAATTACCTAATGCTGATGCTAGTAGATTGTAGGTTGTAGCAGGTTATGTTTATATTATCTTAGTTAGCCAAGATGATGTGTCCACCCTACCGACCAGCTATTATCTTGCTGGCCCTTCTAAATCAAAGCATTTCCAAGCCCCCAAGCTCACAAATTGATAATCCCGAGAGCAGTATTTACTTGGTTCTCAAATCCTTTCTCTGTTCTCAAAACCTTTTCTCTCCACTTAGAGTTGTCCCCTTGTAACCTTCGAATTTTCTCCCAATATAATCTCTCCCCCCAAAATCCAACCCCTTCTCCTCCCTTCATTCTTCCCTATATACATTTCCTTCCTTGAGAAGACTTTGGGCTTACTCCACTGCCCCAAACTCCCTCTATCGAGCCCCTCAAACATTTACTCAACTCACTTAGTTCATTCATACAAGTTACATTATAAAAATATATTTTCACACTCAATGTACCGAATAATCAATTATACTCACAGTAAATTTATTGGATTTTGACTGTTGGTTGTAAGTATTTATTATGGTAGGAATCATTACCCAAAGGTTATCTATTCGAAACTAAGTTTATTAACTACTAGTCTATTCACCACCTTTGTATTTAGTGTTATTAGGATAAAATAATAAAATAATATATAAATAGTTGACCTTTTCAATTTGGACAAGGTGTGTCTTAATGGTTTACCTCATCCGTCAAGATAACTTATCTTGAAATTTAAATTCTAAGATTCGTATTGAATAAATAAATAGTATTAAACCTTTTTCCATCACATCACATCCATTCAAGAATTGTTATCCTATTATGTCTAACTTAGTAATGGAAATAATCACACTCTAATCATTTTTAAATCAATATTTAAATTTTACCTATATTGCAATTGTTACAACATGGATAGTAACATTATTAGAATAACATTAATTAAGTAATAATATTAATTAAATCACCACAAAGTAATAATAAATGGTGAAATAATAACAATGTTTTTTAAATCATTTGTTTATCACATGAGTACCCTAACATCAACATAGTATCATCGTTCTTCTAAACAAAGCACCCTTAAAGGCTTAAACAATCTTACTAATTAATTAGACAGTAACATTACCTTATTTACAACAATTCTCAGATGACAATGTTAACTGACAACACTTATCTCAATTGTTTATTACAATGTTTACCAACAAGTAATAATAGCTTAATTGACTTGTTTTACACATCTTAAATAACTTTATATTCATTATCTGAATTCGATCAATGCATGATTAACATAATTACTTATGACAACTTATACATTTATTCAATATGTTAACTGTTTGTATATCGATACTAGTGTACATGTGCAAAGTGTGCATGCGTGGCCAGCGTATGCACAGATCAGAAATGTACTATAGACAAACCCCATCCCACCTATGCATACCTGCTAACTAATAGTAGTATTTACCCCCATCTAGAAGAACAAGCATAATTTATCTAGTACAATTACTTTAACATCCTCAGTTATTTAACAGTTAATTCTTTACAGTTTCACATCATTATCTTTATGTTTACATTAGTTTAATTAATCATGTACAAGGAAGGGTACCTACTACCACTAACTCATAATCAAGGAATACCCAACCCTCAACAGTAATAACTAACACATACTCCCATCATAACCTACATCCCGCATACTCCCTATCCTTCCTTTGCTAGTACAAAAGTGGATGTTGGACTCACCGACCTGACCACATAGAACTTGAGAGCGATAGCGTCGGCTAAACAGCAAACCTATCCTCTCCTAGCAGGAATCCGACCATCGTCATCACAACAACATGGGGAGCGTGCCTCAGTACGGCCCTCCCACGACCTCGGGTATCATGGAAACATAGGGTGGGAAACACATCCATCCCTCTCAACATACTGGGCCTACGCCCTTATCAACTCATACTTCGCTACTATTGAGATTATCAGTTTGTGTCATCGTATCATCAATTTTGGCTACTAAGTTTTACTGTATGAACAAGTTCTTGTCCCATATATCAGAGCAAGTAACTAGTTATCCCATAGCCGTTGTGTCCTGTAGGTTAGTATTTCACAAAATACAAATTTATAGAAAGCATTTCCCATTGATCGCCAATTGATCCATGTTATCAAAAATCATTTTATTTCATGTAACCTTTTTTGTTCATCATAGATGCATATGACATATAACACTTCAATAATTCACATAGTAAGATGGTATCCACGTACTGCATCATATATTTCACATCTTATTAATGAAAACATATAAACATATACTGTAATCGTAAAATAAAAGAATCCTATGATCATCATGACATCATAACCACATAATATACTAACATCATAATCATAGTGAAATCATAAAACAAAGTAACATCATATAATCAAGTCCATCATGTCATAATATAATTTACTCAGCCGAGCTGAGTTCAACAAAATATAAGAAAATAAAGTATAGTGTGTCTAACTGATAAATATGCCTAATCAAAATATGGGGTGTTACATTCTCATTTGCAAATTTCAGTAAGGGAAAATCTCGACGCATGGTCAAAATAGTAAGGGAAAATATTGACGCATGGTCTCTGTGTCCTCCCAGGTAGCAGACCTTGGGCTATACTTGTCCCATTGGACCTTAACTTGGTCCACAGGGCGACTACGGAGCTGTCGAACCCTACGATCAAGTATACGTAATGGTTCGACCTTGAAGGTTCCCTCATCCGAGACCTGCAATTCCTTCCAATGAATTTTGTGAGTCTCATCAGCTATATAATGTCGTAGTACATAAACATGAAATACATTATGATTTTTATGCAAGTGGGGTGGCAACGCAAGACGATAAGCAACTGGTCCAATTTTCTCAAGATTCTCAAATGGCCCTATAAAGTGAGGTGACAACTTGGTACCCTTCCCAAACCGAATGGTACTTTTATTTGGTCTGATGAAAATAAATACATGATCCCCTACTCCATAACTTCTATTTGATCTGTGTGCATCAGCATAACTCTTTTGCCTATCCTGTGCTTCCTTAAACCACTGCCTAATATGTACCACTTGTTCCTCCATTTCCTGAATCAATTCAGACCCAATTAAAACTCGATCCTCTAACCTGCCCCAACTTAGTGGCATCCTACACAGCCTCCCATACAATGCCTGAAATGGAGGCATACCAATGGTGCTGTGATGACTATTGTTGTATGCAAACTCCACTAAAGGAAGATATTTCTCCCACTGTGTTTGTTGATCCATAACATACATCCTAAGCATGTCCTCCATCACTTGATTCACCCTTTCTATCTGTCCATCTGTCTCGGGGTGATAAGCTGAGCTTAAGTTCAACTATGTCCCTAATGTTGACTGCATTCTTGTCCAAAATCTGGAGGTGAACTTAGGGTCTCTGTCAGAGATTATCTTTTTAGGAACTCCATGAAGACATACAATCTCATTTATGAATACCCTTGCCACATCTGTCACATCATAGGTGTCTCTGACTGGAATGAAGTGAGCGCTTTTGGTCAGTTTGTCGACTACAACCAAAATAGCATTATGTCTCATAGATGTGAGTGGTAATCCTACAACGAAGTCCATGGAAATGACTTCCCATTTAGTCATAGGAATATTATGCGATTGTAAGAGACCGGCCGGGTGATGATGATCTGCTTTAACTTGTTGACACTCAAGGCACTTCGAAACAAAATCCACTACATCCATCTTCATACCTGTCCAGAAGAATAATTTCTTCATGTCAGTATACATCTTCTTCACCCCTGGGTGCACAGAATAATGTGATCTATGAGCCTCCCTAAGAATTGTTTCCCTGATATCACCTTCCTTAGGAACATACATCCTCCCCTGATACCGCAACAATCCATCTTCCTCAAGATGGTACCCATCATACTTCAATTCCTGTTCCTTTCCATTCTGAATAGCTGAGGTTACTTTTAGATACCAACTATCGCTCAATAGTTGTCCTAGTACTCTTTCCCGCAAGTCAACCTTCAAGGGAATTAAGGAGAAAAGTCTTGGTCTTTGGCTTAGATCGTTTGCCACCACATTCTCCTTTCCTTTGATGTAAGAGATACCAAAGTCATACTCACTCATGAACTCACTCCATCTCCTTTACCTAGCATTCAAATCCCTTTGGGTCAAGATGTACCATCAAGCTCTGATGGTCTGTTTTAAGGGTGAAGTTTCTACCAACTAGGTAGTGCCTCCATAATTTTAGTGCCAACATTACTGCTGCCAATTCTAGATCATGCGTGGTATACTTCTCCTCATGAGGTTTCAACTTTCAAGATGCATAAGCTAATACCCCACCTTCCTGCATCAACACCACTCCTAGTCCTTGCTTCGAGGCGTCGGTGCATACCGTGAAATATTTATCCATGTCTGGTACCCGCAAGATCGGTGCACTTGTCAACAATCTCTTTAGCTCTGTAAAAGTGACATCGCATTCATCGTCCATTCATACCGGATTCCCTTACCTTGCAATGTGGTAATAGGTTTTGCAATTTTAGAAAATCTTTCCACAAACCTCCGGTAATAGCCTGCTAACCCCATGAAGCTGCGCACCTCATGAGCATTGTTTGGAATTGGCCAATCTTCAATGGCCTTTACCTTTTCTGGGTCTACAGAGATCCCTTCACCTAAGATGATGTTCCCTAAGTAGTGAATCTCTTTTTGGAAGAAGGAACACTTTGACAATTTACCATAAAGTTTACGTTCCCTTAATCATGTCAAGACTAACCGCAAGTGTTCCTCGTGCTCCTTCTCATTCTTAGAATAGATAAGAATATCATCTAAGAAGACCTGAACAAAGCGGTCCAACTATTTTCGGAAGACACCATTCATGAGGCTCATGAATATAGCTAGATCATTGGTCAAACCAAATGGTACCATTACAAACTCGTAATGCCCAAATCGAGTTCTAAAGGCAGTCTTAGGAATGTCACCTTCCTTTATCCTCAACTGGTGATTCCCTGATCGTAAATCAATCTTTGAGAAGACTGACGCACCTTTCATTTGATCATAGAGGTCATCAATTCTTGGTATGGGATACCTATTCTTCACTGTAGCTTTGTTCAAATCTTTGTAATCTATGCACAGTCGCAGAGATCCATCCTTCTTCTTAACGAAGATCATTGGTGCTCTCCATGGCGAGATACTAGGTCTAATCAGTCCCAAATCTAGAAACTCTTTTAACTGGATATATAACTCACAGAGCTCTGGAGTTGTCATTCTATAAGGAGTCTTTGAGATAGGCTCCGCACCAGGATTTAGTTCGATTGTGAAATCGAGCTCTCTTTCTGGAGGTAATCCTGGCAATTCTTTCGGAAAGACATCCTTGAACTCAGAAAGTACTGGGTAAAAATTCAAGGAAGGTCCTTTACTGTCGATCACAGCCTCCACTATGAACAACTGGCATCCTTGTCTTAGGAACTGCTTAGCTTTCATTACAGAGATGAAACAGAGGGATACCTTCCTCTTCAAGCTTTGGATTTGAATTGTCCTTCCCTCGTCGTCGAGGCACAACACCTTCTTCGCATAGAAGTCTAAGAAAGCTCTGTGGCCTTCTAACCAATCCATGCCAATAATGAGGTCATAAGTCCCCAAATTGGTGACAGAAGCATCCAACTTAGTGGTGCACAGTCCTAAGTCAACCTCACAACCCCTCACTTTAAGACCTACTGTTTTCTTAGATCCTGAAGCCATTTCAACCAGTTTGCAATCATCGTGCTCGTAGGTTGCCAACCCACATTTATCTAATGCAAATGGTGAAATAAAACTATCAGTTGCACCCGGATCAAGCAAAATTTTAAGTTTGACATTGTTTACTTTACCAGTGGATTCTACTACGATAGACTGATGTTCTGCTTGGTGGTTATGAACCGTTGCATGAATCCGATGACTGTTACCCGAACTATCCATGGGTGCTTTTCCTTCCCTATGCATGCTTCTTGCCTGACCCTTGGGACAGTCTCGCTGGAAACGAGGACCTCCGCATCCCCAACAAGAGAGATTGGGAGGGGCTTGCAAGCTATTCGGAGTAATCCTCTGAGATGAGTTCCTTTCCCTAGGTCCTCTAAAACCCCTTGATTCTCTATAGGAACTTCCTTGTGTACGTTCCTGGCTTTGGTGGGTTGCAGATGATGCCTGTGAGATTGATTTAACTGAAGTATTACCCCTCGGTGTGAACCTGTTACCGTAAGGAGGAGGTCTAGATTGTCCTCCCCTGAAGTAAGGACGTGAGGCCTTCCCTGAAACATACTGATTGGTTCCTATCAACTTACTACCCCCTTTTCCATCTGACATATCAGCTGCATAATGAGCATACTCAACTGCCATGGCAACTAAAGTTGGCTTCCACATCCGCACAGCAGCACTAATCTTGTAGTTAAGTCCATACACAAAATGCTCTACCTGACAATCATCTGCATCAAGGTAAGGAGCATATTTTACTAGTTCCATAAAACGAGATTCATTCTCCTCCACCGTCTTGTCTCCCTGTACTAAGGCATGGAGTGCACCTACCTATTATTCCTTGTAATAATTTGGAAAATACTTCTTGCAGAACCTCTCCTCGAACAGTTCCCAAGAAGTCGTAAGAGGAGTAAGGTGAAACTGCTTCTCGAGATCTAACCACCAATTCAAAGCATCACCTTTAAGCTGAAAGATAGCCATCCTAGCCTTGGAATTGGATGTATACTCATTCAATGCAAAGCATCTTTTCATGCCTTCCAGCCATGCTTCGGCATGCTTACCGGGTCATCCTCCTGAAAACTCTAGAACCTTTATCTTTTGCAACTTCCTCGATATGTCCTGAAGTGATTCCTGTCTTGGGCCCTATGCCCTTTCAGATTTCTCTCGACTCACTTGAGTGGTTTCCACCTCGACGGCCCTTTCCGACTACCTGTTCATCGTGGTCATAATAGCCTCCAAAGACCTCATTGTGATCTACATTTCTGGTGTTGAGGTTGGTCTTGGCGGTGTTGGCGGCGATGACGGTGGCAGAGGCAGTGGTGACGGTGGTCGACCTTGTCCCCGACCTTTACCTTTGTGCATTGTTACCATGATTGATCCTAGTTCATGGAGTAAAACATCCCATTGTTAGTTTCTAAGGAGCGTGTTAGTTGATTTTCAAATAGATGCGTTTCATAAAATAAGCTATAGTTCACTGCGTTTTGATGAGGCCATCTTGTACTAAGTCTACTAAATAACTCTACATAAATTTATGCATTGGATTCCATGTAATTTCCATAAGGTTCAATCTAAATTGACATTTGAAATAAAATTTCTATGAGCATTGGCGCTAGCATTTATTTAAGTTTAAAATTTTAGGCTTTATTCTAATTTAATATCATAATTATTATCCATATTAACATTATATGTTTAACTCTTAATGTAATCATGATTAACCTTGTAATTAAAATTTATGATTAAATTTTCAATAAAAACTTTATGATAAATTTTATACTTTTAATATTAAATTATATATATTGTTAAATTTTAATTTTATTTAAATTAATAGAAAAAAATTAATAAAATAAACCAAATAAATAAGGAAAATCTATACTATAATGAGGGGATTTATAGCAATCATTTTATTTTTGTTTTTATAATTCATTTATCCTAACCCTACACCCTACGTGGCTTCTCCCCTAGTCCACCTCCATGTACAAGGTTATATGTGTGAAGGCCACACGGCCTCTCACCGCCATGCAAAAGGAGTAAGCATGAATGGGCACGTGGTCTCTCCACGCAACCCACCACCCTGGGAAAGTGGGGGAAACCCTAAATTGGGTCAATCCCCAAGGCGCGGCCATTTTTTCCCTCTCTTTCTAAGTTTTAGCTTTACGACTCTATGTTAGATTGCTTAGGTTTTTTTTTGTTTGAGACAGGAAGGATCTTTCTATCGATGGCGCTATGGGAGAAGCACTGGCACAAGCCTGAGGAGGTGGTTTATAGGTATTTATCATTTTCTACTCTACCTGGCATTTACGCTGGCTGGGTGTTTGAGATATGGATCCGCCGCTCTCGTTGTGGACTCTTCTGGATGCTTGTGTGTTGGGCTTGAGACTTGTGGTGTAAGATTGAATTCTCCTTTAGAATTGGATTTGTATTCATGTTTCCAGTCTTAGCTGTATTCATTTTCTGTCTTTTGCATTTATCCCTTATGGAAATGGTTTACGGCTTAGTGGTATTCTTTTCTTTGAGAGGGCACAACCCAGAGAGGGCAGCTCAACCCATAGTAAGGATGATACAGTCCTATAGCTTTTAACGAGGGGAGACATCTGGATAAATAACCCTGAGACTATTCTGGAGCAGTTAAAGGAAAATTCTTGGATTGGGTTGTGCTTGCAGTCAGAGAGCGCCCTTTGTTATATTTCTAGCGCTCCGGCTACAATGGGTAGCTGGGGCTCTCTCTCTGGTTCAATCAACCCTAACAAAATGCTTCATGGGTGACTAGGAAGAATAAAACCATTCATAGGCCGGTAAGACGTCTGGGTGTCCTGGTATAATTTAAAGATAAAAATTTAGTGAATAAAACTTTTTTCTGAGTTTCTGTAGTGACCAGTCTTTAGTTGTTAGATTCGCTTAAGGCTCTATCCTTGTCAACCTGGATAGCGTCACGATCAAATGTAGAGGATTTTCCTGGTTTTGTCTTTGCAGCCATCCAAATTTTTTTTGGTTAAGAAAACTATACCACAAATATTAAATCAATGTAGTTTTTAAATATCTATACTATTGGATTTTGGTTGAGGTTTACATGTTAGAAAATTTTAGTTTTTTTTTTGTTTGATTTTGGGGAGTTTCCAGCCGTACACAGTTTTATATTTTAAATCGGTTTGACTATTTTTATGTGATCAAATCTATATTTATTTGTTTTTATTTACAGGTAACCTATATCCCTCCACAAGAAGTTTTCTGTGGTACCTACTCAATTTTCTGTTTAGATCTCTGTCCAAGTTTTGCATATTTTTGTATACTGTAAATTTTAGTTTAAATTTAGCAGAGTTCACTCTATCATACATATGTAATGAATTTACAAATAATACATAGGAAACATATTCTTTTGTTTCTAAATCTTTAACTAAACCCATAACATAATCTAATTTTTTTATTTACCCGTCATTTGTTTTCAAGAATATCTACTTCCTTATAATATGGAATATAAGTTTTCTAATTGTTTCTTTATTTTATGCAGGAAGTATAGATGCTACAGAGACTAGGGAAAAAAAAAGTTTCACAATGTTCCATTTACATGTTCTAATATATTTTTCCTTTTGCTTACTAATGTGATTTATGTTTGTGTATTTGGCAGGTAATCCATAACTGAGTTTTGGATTCTTTGTCTTCAAATTTTCCAGAGAAGGTTTTTTCCTAAGTTACTTGTCATTATGTAGGCTTTAGACTTAGTAAAATTTCAGGATAGTTAGGTGTGTACAGGCCTCTTAAGGTCCTAGTTTTTGAGCCAGTGGCTCTGATACCAAGTGTAGCGCTTTGTTTTTCAACAGAGCCCTAAGTCATCTCCTATGTTACTTTCCTATGTATTAAACTTATTCAGGTATATGTGAGTAAATTTCTAATAAAAATTCTATGCTTTTAAATGAAATTTAGTATATTGTTTCGTCTTTAACAATCATACATTCGTATTTAAAAATAAACTAACATATCAATATTTTCTTTCAATTTGTTTTCAGCATAAGAATATGTTTCAAAGTAATAAATCAATAAATAACAAGGTATATTCATGTTTTAGAGTACGTTTCAGCATAATCATCAAATAAAATAAATAACAAGGAAATTACCTGATGTCGATGCTAGTAGATCGTAGGTTGTAGCAGGTTATGTATATATTCTCTAAGTCAGCCAAGATGATGTGTCCACCCTACCGACCAGCTATTATCTTGCTAGCCCTTGGAAATCAAAGGATTTCCAAGCCCCCAAACTCACAAACTGATAATCCCGAGAGCAATATTTACTTGGTTCTCAAATCCTTTCTCTGTTCTCAAAACCTTTTCTCTCCACTTAGATTTGTCCCCTCATTACCTTCAAATTTTCTCCCAATATAATTTCTCCCCCCAAAATCCAACCCCTTCTCCTCCCTTCATTCTTCCCTATATACATTTCCTTCCTCGAGAAGACTTTGGGCTTACTCCACTGCCCCAAACTCCCTCTCTTGAGCCCCTCAAACATTTACTCAACTCACTTAGTTCATTCATACAAGTTACATTATAAAAATATATTTTCACACTCAATGTACCGAATAATCAATTATACTCACAGTAAATTTATTGGATTTTGACTGTTGGTTGTAAGTATTTATTATGGTAGGAATCATTACCCAAAGGTTATCTATTGGAGACTAAGTTTATTAACTACTAGTCTATTCACCACCTTTGTATTTAGTGTTATTAGGATAAAATAATAAAATAATATCTAAATAGTTGACCTTTTCAATTTAGACAAGGTGTGTCTTACTGGTTTACCTCATTCGTCAAGATAACTTATCTTGAAATTTAAATTCTAAGGTTCATATTGAATAAATATATAGTATTAAACCTGTTTCCATCACATCACATCCATTCAAGAATTGTTATCCTATTATGTCTAACTTAGTAATGGAAATAATCACACTCTAATCATTTATTAATCAATATTTAAATTTTACCCATATTGCAATTGTTACGACATGGATAGCAATATTATTAGAATAACATTAATTAAGTAATAATATTAATTAAATCACCACAAAGTAATAATAAATGGTGAATTAATAACAATGTTTTTTAAATCATTTGTTTATCACATGAGTACCCTAACATCAACATAGTATCCTCGTTCTTCTAAACAAAGCACCCTTAAGGGCTTAAAAAATCTTACTAATTAATTAGACAGTACCATTACCTTATTTACAACAATTCTCAGATGACAATGTTAACTGACGACACTTGTCTCAATTGTTTATTACAATGTTTACAAACAAGTAATACATAGCTTAATTGACTTTTTTTACACATTTTAAATAAATTTATATTCATTATCTGAATTCAATCAATGCATGATTAACATAATTACTTATGACAACTTATACATTTATTCAATATGTTAAGTGTCTGTATATCGATACTACTGTACATGTGCAAAGTGTGCATGTGCAAAGTGTGCATGCGTGGCCAACGTATACCTGCTATCTAATAGTAGTATTTACCCCCATGTAGAAGAACAAGCATAATATATCTAGTACAATTACTTTAACATCCTCAGTTATTTAATAGTTATTTCTTTACGATTTCACATCATTATCTTTATGTTTACATTAGTTTAATCAATCATGTACAAGGAAGGGTACCTACTACCACTAACTCGAAATCAAGGAATACCCAACCCTCAACAGTACTAACTAACACATCCTCCCATCATAACCTACATCTTGCATCCTCCCTATCCTTCCTTTGCTAGTACAAAAGTGGATGTCGGACTCACCGACCTGACCACAAAGAAATTGAGAGCGATACCGTCCGCTAAACAGTGGACCTATCCTCTCCTAGAATGCATCCGACCATCGTCATCACAACAACATGGGGAGCATGTCTCAGCATGGCCCTCCCACGACCTCGGGTATCATGGAAACATAGAGTGGGAAACACATCCATCCCTCTCAACATACTGGGCCTATGCCCTTATCAACTCATACTTCGCTGCTATCGAGATTATCAATTTGTGTCATCGTATCATCAATTTTGGCTACTAAGTTTTACTGTATGAACAAGTTCTTGTCCCATATATCAGATCAAGCAACTCGCTATCCCATAGCCCTTGTGTCCTGTAGGTTAGTATTTCGCAAAATACAAATTTATAGAAAGCATTTCCCATTGATCGCCAATTGATCCATGTTATCAAAAATCATTTTATTTCATGTAACCTTTTTAGTTCATCATAGATGCATATGACATAAAACACTTCAATAATTCACATAGTAAGATGGTATCCACATACCGCATCATATATTTCACATCTTATTAATGAAAACATATAAACATATACTGTAATCGTAAAATAAAGGAATCCTATGATAATCATGACATCATAACCACATAATATAGTAACATCATAATCATAGTGAAAACATAAAACAAAGTAACATCATATAATCAGGTCCATCATGTCGTAATATAGTTTACTCAGCTGAGTTGAGTTCAACAAAATATAAGAAAATAAAGTATAGTGTGTCTAACTGATAAATATGCCTAATCAAAATATGGGGTGTTACATTCTCATTTGCAAATTTTAGTTTCCCCATCAAAAACTCCTTTTCCTCTATTAGCCTTTCGAACTGGAACTTATAGTTCCCTACCTGTTGCCTAGTTTCAGCCTTGTTCTCCTCCAACTCTTTGATGTGAGTTTGTAAGTCTCTTTCCTCACCTTTTGTAATTACTAACTGCACGTTCAATGCATCTCTTTAAGCTTCAAACTTTTTTCTCTCTTCTGCTATCCTTTCCGTCTCAGAAAGAAGGACGCTATGCTTCCTTTTCCGCTCCAATCCATGTTGTACCTCTTTCATCAAATTATCTTTTACTTTGAAGAGTTTCTCCTTCTTCTTTTCCGCGTTGTCCATCAGCTTTTTGACATTGACTGCGCTTGCTTGTGCTGCAGCTATATTGACCGATGCCACGAGCTCAGGATCCTTTTGAGTACCTTCGAAGATTACATTTTCTTTTATCGTAACAACATATTCATAGTTTGGACACTTCATTCTCTTTGTTGACTTCCTCATGATGGTTGTCCTTTTAGAGTCAAAAAATATCATATCCAATCTTGCCATCGTCTGCCGCTTTGAAGGGGTAAACAAGGTGAGGGTTTCGGAAGTGGGGAGTGTCCTTCGGTGGTTTTCTTTGGTATGTCTATGTCGATATCCTGCATGCTCAGGCTTCCTTGTTCCACAGCTTCCTTGGAATTTTATCCTTCTTCCTTTTTCCTCTGTTGTTCCGCCGCTTCCTTTTCTTCTCTTTCTTTCATATCTTGTAACCTTGTAGCCTCTTCCCCTTTGATCTTCCTTGCTTCCTCCCTTTGGATCATTTATTCTTCCTCCTTTTTGAGATTTTCGGTTTCCTCCCCTTTGATCTTTTCAAATTCTTCTTTCGGAAGCCTATGTGCTTCTTCCTTTTGGATTTTGTCAGTGTCTTCTCTAAGCTTCCTTTCAGTTTCTGCTAACTGTCAGACACTGCATCCTAATCTTTCTTTTCAGATTCCTCCTTTTGTTTTATCTTAGTTTCCTCAACAGTGTTAGCCTTGGAACTGGAACTATCTCCTCTCTTGGGGTGATAGCGCTTGCCTAATTTGGTCATGTTCTTCACGCTTTGAAAGAATGCTTCATCTTTGTCGAAAAGATATGAGTAATCAAAAGTGTTCCGAAAGGAATCACAGTGGGAAGCAACTTTACCTTCGGGATCATGTCTTCTAAAACTCTTCATTCCAAAATGGAAAACCTGTAAATCTTGAGCAAATTCCACACCATCCTTTTCTTTGTGAAGATGGTATGCTCCAATAGTAAACGGAATCGGTGGATAGGCAGCCTTCTTCTTGTCATGAAGAACCCTACTAACTCAATTGATGAAGAGTTGCCTCATGGCTTCCTTATGCACGACATAGTCATTGGCATACTGAGGAAACAGAGAAGGGGGTTGAGTTCCTCACTCATTCTGATAAATCTCCCTTTGGAGGAGAAGTAATAATCTATGAGTTCCTCTATGACTGGCATAGCATTCTCTAACAAACAATTTGGTTCTTCTTGGAAAACCAGCTGATATAATGGAATAATGAACCTTTCACAAATCCAGGTATAGTGGCTTGTGTACTTGTGGGCCCATGTCATCTAGTAGGCCACGTGGAGGGGAGACTCCTTATGGTTCCAGATGCATCCCAAATCAGGGAAAGGGTGCTTGAGAAATAAGTAGTCCATCAGATAAGAGGACATAAAGAAATCATCTTTCTTTTGTGTTAATCCCCCTTGTGTTGCAGCTATATGTGAGGACATATTATCAGAGATGATATCCACCCAGTTGAACACTGTACCATGTGTGGAAATGTGGTACATCACCGACACCCAGTCGAGTTTATACATGTTTCCATTTTCCAAGACAAAAAATCAGCTCAACATCCGAGAGATGATCCTATACGGGGTTCTCAAGTGATGACTCTTGTATTCTCCACTGGTCCTCGATCTCATTTTTCTTTCAGTGATTGTCATATTTTTGGCGCAATCTAAAGGATCCATTTTGATCCCTGACACCCAATCATTATTCATTAGGACTTTACGGGGGGGAACTTGTATGCCGCAGTGATATGGTTTGGTTGGAAAGATGCGAGCCCTGACCCGCTGAAATCTGAGATGATTCTGGTGTCGATATTTACTTGGGTAGGATCCAACCAATCGCTTCTGAGCATGGAAATAGCTATGGCCATGTGGCTACCTTATGAAGACCAGACTTCTTGATATTCTAGTAAACCATTAGTTCTTCGATGGATGCTTCAAGGAAGTTTGAGTCTCTTATAGCTCCGTATATTTCACCTCATTGAAACTCCGGGGTGGCTCCTGTCACAGCTTTGGTATCCCCGAACATTGTTTCAAGCGCAGTGTCCAACGGGATTTATACGTCTAAGTATTATTCGACTAGCTTGGCTTTACTCTTGGTGGAATGCTTGTGCATATCATGTTTGTAGCGACACCAAATGAATAAATAAGGGATCACAATGAACAGTTCAATATCTATGATGCAGTAAATAAGCATAACAAAACTTGAGATGATATGAATGTTAATTTCCTTTTCCAAAACTACTTATTAAGGTTGAAACTCATAAAGAAACAATGAGGAAAACATTTATACATAATTTATCAACCATGGTATGATTATTGAGCATGAAAAATACAATAGTTCATTGTTGTGCGTGCTCATTGGATTTAAACCTCTTTGCTTTAATGAATGAACAGTTATGCGAATAAAAAACCAACTATACAAAATATGAAAAGCCATTCAAAACTGAGATTTCCATGTTTGACAAAGAGAGCTTATTTATAATTAATCAATACTGTGTATGTGCATGAATGTGAGAAACAACAAAGAGGCTGTAGGACATCCTCCAACTAGAAATGACTTCTGTGTCAAAACCCTGCTCAAAAAAAGATAACTCCCCCACGGCTTAAACCTGAATCGAAAGGAAATGACAAGTTAAAACCACCAACGGGTGAGATGGTGCGTGAACTCTATTGTTGGAAAAATTTTGGCACGGTTTTAGTTTCAAAACGAACGTGAGCCATAGGTCAAAATTGGAAAGGTGGACGCAGGGGTTTCTGCTGACCAAAGGTTGGAGAATGTGGGGATACTTACACTCTTAAACCTCCTACAAGAAACTAGCTCACATAGATTTTACCCTTCGAGGGAAAAGGCTAAAACCGTGACGGTCGGCGTGAGAAAAAGGGCTATGGGTGGCTGGGCTCAAAAGAAAGGACACGAGTAACCTTGGGCGGGAAAGTGGGTGTTCACAGGAGTCCCAAGTGACAGTTAAAACAGGGCACTAAGACCAAAGTAAAGGGAAAACTTACTCCCAAACCGTCGAGACAAATTAGCGGCTAACAAGTGTTCAAAAACTATACTTTCAGTAGCCAAAATAAAAATGACGGTGTTAAGAACACCTACCTGTCAGAGGAGGAGCAGTTGGGCCAGCTGCGTGAGTCTAGTGAGCTAAGTGGTGTTCTCCGACTGGTGGCAACTCCAAAAGGGATTGAAACGACGTTTAGTTTTTTGCAAACAGTGGAAAACAACTAAAAAACCTGCTCTATATATAAAATCCTTAACACTCAATTCGCACGGGGTTTGGTAGGTGAGCAATAAGTACACACGGGGTTGAGTAGGTGAACATTAAGTGCCCCCACCCGTCCACTTTCTCGCTTTCCAAAAAAAACTACGCCGACAATGTCGATGGTTTTTCCATAAATCTTGCGAAACAGTCAGTTGGTTTATTCAAAATGCAGGGAATAACGTCGCGATAATCCTTTCGAAGCATAATGGTTGGCGAACTCTGGACCAGATCACGGTGAAACGGTTGGTGATTTAAGCCAGATGGCGACAAAACCGTCGGTGGGTTTAAGCCAGATCATGGTGAAAAGGTCAGGATTTCTGGGCCAGTCTATAGCGAAAATTTCTGCAAGAAAAGGCTTTCTCGAAGCGAGGTGGTTGGCACGTTAAGCTCAATCGATAGCGAAATGGTCGGTGAAGAAAAAAAAACATGTGCAAGAGTCGGAGATAAATGGTTCAGCGAACTGGATCAGTTGGCATGTTAAACTTTAAATTGCAACAAGGGTCAGCAAAGATAGAACAAAAATAGAGAAACGATCGGTGAAGAAAAAATGAAAGGCTGCAACCACTTTGGTGAAAGAAAACAAAAAAGATGTGACCGTTTCGGCAAAAATAAACTAAAAATCTCTGAAACCATCGGCCAAAAATAAACAAAAACTCTGCGACCAGTTCGATGAAGGAAACTTGAGTTTTTCCTTAGCCAAAAGACAACTTTTCCTGAATATTTTCTAATAAAAACTAAGGGTCGAAAGCTAGACTTTCGAGAGACTACAAACTCTAAATAATAGAAGGAGGGGCCCTATAATTTTTTTTTAAATTATGGGGATCAGGTTGCAACAACAACAATTGGCGATTCGTTGGCGGACACAAATCTCTGAAAAACCTCTTTCCAAGGTCAAACAACTTACATGTTATTGGCCCCATATGTGACAATTTTCTTACACAATCTCCAATTTGCAAATGGGAGTGACCACTTTTATCATATTTGCCACTGGGGGAATGAAGGCAACTTTGAATCAAACTTCTTCACCACTCTCCTAGGGACAAAATGTGGAGTTCATTTTAAATCTGTCCTTTGGATTCCCACTAAATAGGACTCCACGGGATCATAACAAAACCCACAGATGCAATCGTTTGTTCCTCATTCCCATGTTGTCAGCATTTCTTCAGATGCTTTCTTCATTGACGAATTTTGTTGTATGAGTATTTCATGATAACTTTCTTCAATCTTCAACATTTGACTTAGGTTCTTCCATCCATGATGTCCTTTTGTGTGAGAAAGAGGTTTATTTGATTGTCAATGTCACGGATGGAGAAGAACCTTGTTGGGATAACCATTAGAACATCTTTCTTGATTGGATTTCTTTTCTTTCTCAACTGTGCTTTAATAGAGGTAAGAATTTCTAGAAAATAGACCCTTTGATACAAGCTTTTTGTATTTTGATTTGCAGCATGGGATCATTTTAAATACCATACATTTGTGAGACATGCTTTCTCTCCGTGGGTCCATCATAGTGAACTACCTAAGACAGGCATTAAGTTGAGAGTGAATATAGCCCCAAGATAGTAATACAAAAATCATAAGTCTCAGTTATTTAATAGGGATTATTGTGACCAAAACTGATTTTGAAGAGGGATTCCCTTTCCAAACTAGTCTCCAGAAAGCAAGGTTACATAGAAAAACTTTCTTTTATAAGTAGATTCTTCCTTCCAATGGCTTCGAGATTTCTCAGAGCCCTGTATTTCCATTATACCAAGAAGTTGGGCTGGAATTTATTTGAAACAAAATAAAGAAATCAGAGAATAAGCAAACAACAAAATCTAGTGAAAGCAATCAAAACGAAACAGACTACTCAAAAACAAAAAACAACAAACTAAAAACAAAACGCAACAACAAAGTTTATTTATGTACAAAAGTGCTTCTAGAACTAAGTGAAATACTGCTTCAGAGCAAGGTCATTGATAGGGATATTTTCTTCCTCCCCTTGTAAATCTTTCAGTTTGTATGTCGATGGTCTGAGCTTGTCAAAAATTTGATAAGGGCCAAGCCATAATTGTTGAAATTTTGTGTGCTTCCCCTTATCATCATGTGGGTGATCCCACTTCAGAACCAGATCACCTACTTCAAAATTCCTTTTTCCGGACTTCCGTTTATCAAACCACCTTTTGACAATATCTTGGTGTTGGTGGAATCTATCTTTGTCTTTTTTCCTTGATTCTTCAAGCTTCAGCAGGGTATCTGTGACTATAGGATTTCCTTGTTGGAACCTCGAGAGACTTGGGCTAGTTGTAAGGATAGGAGAAGTATATTATGCGGGAGTATGGCTTCCTTCCCATAGACTAGAGTGTAAGGGTAAACTCCTAAGGAATTATTTGGGGTAACCCTATCTTCCCATAAGGCGTTTGGAAGGGTTGCATGCCAATTTCTTTGATTCTCAATAGAATTCTTCTTAAGAATTCGGATGAGATTTTTATTGGTGGATTCGTCTAGTATATTTCCTTGGGGGTAATAATTTGTTGAATGATGCAATTTAATTCCTCTTTCATAAAAAAATGCATTTAGTTTTACAAATGAAAAGTAAGTTGCATTATCAAAAACTAAAGAAATTGGAACCCCAAACCTGTTTATGATATTATCTTGTAGGAACTTGATAACTGCGTCTTCATTCACTTTACGGAATGGAATATCTTCTGTCCACCGGGTGAAATAATATGTAGCCGTTAGGATATACCGGTGTTGTAGTGAGGAATTCGGATTTATTACTCCAATAACATCTATGCCCCATTGCTTGAATGGTTCAGAAATAATAACTGGTTGCAATGGTCCTGCTTCTTTTAGCAATCTTCCAGCACTCCTTTGACATACATCACAATTTATAGCATAGGCATGAGCATCTTTGAAGAGAGTGGGCCAATAGTAACCAGCTCTGAGTATTTTATGAGCCGTGGTATCTCCATAATAGTGTCCCCCAACAGGGCCATCATGTAATTCTTTGACCACTTTATCAACGTCCTCTTTCTCAAGACATCTAAGAAATATCCCATCATAATTATTTCTAACAAGTATTCCATCAATTATTTGATAGGATTTTGATTTCAATCGAAGTTCCCTTCTCTGTTTATGATTCCAGTGTTCTGGTAGATATCCTTGCTGCAAATAGTGCACTAGGTCTCTATACCAAGACTCGGGAGCAGTGAAAATAGGACATACCTCAATAAGATTTAATTCAACTTCATTTTCCCACTCCTGCTCTTCACTTATTGGATTCGCAATGAGTAACTTACACAAACCTTGACCTTTAATAATGGTGGCTGGTTTGAATTCCAGATCATATTCTTGAAGTGCGGGTACCAAGTTTCCTCTCCTTTCCCCCAATTCCTTTTGCACAAACAATGATCTGACGGCAGGGTGAGGTACTATAACATTGGTTTTTTTTTTTAAGATATACGGCCTAAACTATTTTACTACTTTAAACACTGCATACACTTGTTTATCCATGACGGGGTAATTCAGTTCACCATGCTACAATCGATTGCTCATGAAAGATATCGGGTATTCATCCCCTGATTCTCCTTTCTGAGTGAGCACTGCTGCGAGAGAGTTATCTGAAGCAAAGGTGTGCATGATAAAATCTTTCTCAAAGTCTGTACTCCTTCAAGAAGGGGCATTGGCTATGGCAGTTTTGATGTCCTTAAATGAAATCTTCTCCATGTCATCCCATTTAAATTGCACACTTTGCTCCACCATTTGCTGCAAAGGTTTAACAATCTGGGCAAAATCAGGCAAAAACCTTTGAACAAAATTTATCGTGCCCATAAATGATTGCATTGTTTTTTTGTTCTAGGGCATGGGAATCTGGCTTATAGCTTGCACCCTCTCTTGATCTATTGAGATTCCCTTCTTTGAGATGATGTGACCTAGAATTTACCTTCAAGAACAACAAAAACACTCTTCTTGGGGTTTAAAGATATACCATATTTCCTGCAGTGGTCGAAAATATGTTTTAGGTGGAAAACATGGTCTTCCCTTTTCTTGGAAAAAACAGTCACATCAACTAAATAGATGACCACGCAGTGGCCAACTAAACCTCGAAACTCAATGTCCATGGCCCTCTTAAATGTATCTCCAACATTAATTAGGCCGAAAGACATTCTTTGATATGCGAACGTTCCCCACTTCGTATGGAAAGTGGTCTTCAGTCGGTCTTCTTCCGCTACTAATACTTGATTGTATCCAGAAAATCCATCTAGCAGGGAGAATAGCTATGATACTGATACCATTTGCAAAATTTGTTCCATTGGTGGCACAAGGTAGTTGTCTTTATTAGATGCTCTATTCAAATTCTAAAATTCTACACACAATCTTATTTCTCCCAATTTCTTCCGCACGGGAACTAAATTAGCCACCCACTCGAAATGTCGGACTTTAAAAATAGTCTTAGCATCCAACAATTTTTTAAACTCTTTATGTATTAATGGTCCGAGTGTTGGATGCATCCTTCGTAACTGCTGCTGAAATGGTTGCATGCCTACCTTCATGGCTATTACATGTTCTATGATGCGCGTGTCATACATCTTCGACTCCTCATGATTTCAAGCAAAAACATCGTTGTATTGCTGGAAAAGTTGGATGAACTTACACCTCTCGCCTGGCGAACAACATTTACCCAAATTGACAAATTTGGGTTTAGCTTCTGTCCCCAAATTTACCAACTCATGTTGCATTGAGGAGCTATTAGTTTTGACATTGGTTGGCCTCCTAAACTTGTTATGTAAATCAAACAATCCTTCAAGAGTCCTTACTCCTTTTGGCATAAAGTTTCATTTAGCCACGTCTTTGTTCTGCAAATCCAAATCGTGCTTATCTTCATCGATTATAGCTTCTTGGAAGGCATCTTCATTTGCTAAGAAACTAATAATTTGATGATCATCATAAAAAAACTCTTAGATTTGTAATGTTATCAGGTACGGATGGCCTAAAAATGAATTCAATAGAGCATTTGTTATTCGTTGGTACTAATCTAGAAGCAAAAGTATCCAGTAGATCAGCTACAACATTCTGTAATGGAGGAACAACATTTATATTGAAAGCATCAAAATGTGAAATTAAATTCCAGACTTCAGATTGGTATCCTTTTAAGTGAGGTAATAGACAATGAATTGTATTTCTCACCTATCTGACAATTATTTTAGAATCACTGAAGAATTTTAAACATTTGATATTCAAACTAATAGCCCTATTTAAACCTTGCACTAAAGCTTCATATTCTATTGTGTTATTCATGCATTCAAACTCTAGTCTACAAGATAAAAAAATGTTTGTTTCCTTCAGAATCAATCAGAACACAACCGGCTTCGGATCCTTCTTGAGTTTTAGAACCATCAAAGTATAAAACCCAACTTTCATTTTCTATTTTAAATAAGTTAGCAGTATCACCTAAGTTAGTAACTAAAACTACTATGTTACAGTCAATATCATCAATCTGTGAAAATTGAAGGAGATCGGACTATTTGTCTGGGTCATGGAAAACATTTGTTGATTGATAATTCCTTGGTTCAATCTCTAAAAAATAATTTCCCAATAGTGAAGACGAAAAATTTACAGCCTCGTTCTTCTCTTCCAACTGAGTCACATTGTGTTTCATATGAGGCTCTCTCAGTATTTTGATTTGATTTTTATTGTTTTGGTATGGAAACCACAAGAGGGACCAGTCTGTTGCAAAATAAACGTTTAGTTTCAATGACCAATCCCTACTCAATATTAATCCATAGGCTCCAGGTATATCTACCACCATAATATCTATGAATTGACACACCCTAGGATCTGCGGACAGTCTAATAAGTAAATATTTCATTTCTCCAATTACTTTAACAACAGTCCTATCTAACTGTATGATCTGAGATGGGGATGGTATTGGTTTTCCATTAATTTTCTTGTAGATCGATAGTGGCATAACATTTGAGGAAGCCCCAACATCCACCAAGCAATTGTGCAAGTTATGATTAAAAAATTCAAAAGTTAACAGGAAAGGCATGGTCTGATATTTTGACTTCCCACCAATATTGGCTTCATTTATCTTAGTGTCTGCTTCATTGTTTTCTACGGTACTGCTTGATTGTGGGTCAAAAGATTCTAACAATTTATTCCTTTGCTGGGGTAGATTACATAATTCAAACAAAGAAATGTTTGCTTTAGTCTTCTTAATATCTTCAACGATGTCATACCCCATGTTGTATTCTTCCGAACTTTTCCCACCATTCCCGATTTTGTTGACTGTGATATTTCCTTTTCATTAATTACTGGGCTCGTTTCTTTTACCACTACTGGATTTACCTTAGGTTGTGGTTGAATGACACTTATGTTTCATTTTGGCATTTCTCTTGCAACCTTAGGTTTAGGGACAGCTGGGTGTTGGCAGGCAAATCTACCCTATAGCAAGGAAACTAATGCTATCAACTGGAGTGGGGTGATAGGTAAGTGTATTGATGATATTACGGAAATATTTATGAAAAGAAAATAAGTTATGGATCTTGAAAACACACCTCTCAATCGAAGTTTGATCCTAGCATTTACTTGATCTTGTGCTCAACCTTCAAATCCACTTTCCTTTCAGTAAACCTGCAATAACAATACCTTTCTCAGAGCATCTTGGGCAATATATAAAGCTTGAAAGAAACAAAAACAATGTTTAACATTCAATATTGACCAAAACGGATCCAAATTAAGATGTCATTTCAGAACACATTTAAATTGGAACAAGAAAGACACTTCAACCTTTATTGTCAAAAATAAATCGATGTACAAGTATACCTGACTCTATGACAGGCTCTTGCAACTTGATTCTGGGTTCTGGCTTTTCTCTGGCTTGGATATCTTCAGCATCAACTCCTCCAAATGCAAGCTTCTTCTTTAGATCTCTATGTCTCAAAGTTTCTCCATTAATCCATCTAACCTTTCTCTTTAATCTTCTTTGTATTTATAGGATTAGAGAAGTAGTTCAGGCCGATGTATGGTTATGGAGGAAGTTGGGTAAGTTGGAAAACTACCAGCAACTAATCCTCCTCGAGAAATTAATTATTTTTTAATCATATTTTGATATGTACGCGACTATTACACAGTGAAGTAGATTATAGGGCGCTACATTGGTGCTTACCAACTAGCGCTCGTTCAATTTTAAATGTTGAGTGCTACTATGCTGAGAAGGAGTAGCGCCCATAAGGCTTTGGGCACTACTATTGTACACTGGAGTAGCGTATGGGCGCTAGTCTCTCTAGGTAGAGTAGCACTCATATCTCAGAATGATATATTTAGGGTTTTCCAGTAAAATTAAGAAATGGAGTAAGTCAAAGTATCATCTAAGGTCAACATGCTCCTCCATCCAAGTTGTCCTTTTGTGTGATCAACAACTCAAGGTGATCACGGACGGAGAGGTGCAAGTTTAACCTATAACACATGCCCCCTAATGTGTGAGTTCAGAGGGAAACGATGGTCGAAATACATTATAATCCAAAGCCAGAGGAGGAGCAAAGAAACTGCAGAAAACAAGTCATAAGAAACCTGCAACAAAGATCAAGGTCAGCGAGCAATTACATTTTTGACATCATATAGATGTGTAGTGTGATACAACATTATCTCCAATACATAACAAGGAGATGTATATAAAAGCATGGCCACTTGGAATACAAGCATGGATCCATGTCAAACTGAGAGATCATAGCCATAACAACAAATTGGATCTATGTCTCATGGAGAGCCGAATATAAGTGAGGCTCAATCTTGCGCAACTTGGGTGATAACAAAATGAGGTACTGCCATCTAAAATCCCAAGGTCTTCATCCAAAACAACTCTAGGTACAAACCCTAACCATGTGAATAGATGAGCTGATAGTCGAACATGGGGGGTATCATTTGATTACCGGTCATTGATGTATACCGTTAACAAATGCGAGGACTTCCACCGATAATGATGATGGGGTCCAACGTACCAAGTACGATCCGCCAAGTGTGAATAAATGGAATTGAATTCGAACACTTGGGAATCCTGTCGAAGAAGAGGCATTGATGTATTCTCATCATTCAACAACGAGGAAAATTGCCACTGGTGACTACAATCTCCAAGGTACTAACCGAAACTCTAAACTTCAATCCCAGAATAATGAGTTGATGTCGATGGGAAGAAGTCCATTGGAAGGGAGGCCTTAAGGCATCCTCCATCATCCAACTCAAGAAACACTCAACTGGTAAGAGCTGATATGGAATAATATGTAACAAGACTGACACTAGGAAGGCCAACACATGAGGTCAAGGTAAACTACAGAATGGCCGACACAGGGTATATCCTTGAACATTGAGCACGACACAAAGTGACTCAGGCAGTTTCTGACATAATGGGGTAAATAATAAGTCTGAAATGTAAGAGACATTATCAGACCCTCCACATGGTTGGAAGAATAACCAACCGGGGAGTAAATAACTCGGAGGAAAGGTTCACCTTGAGGTCAAAAAACTAAACCCAACTGACAAGATAGACTCAAGTAGGTGCTGTGTTCATGGATAGAACTGACTGAACTGCCTTTGACAATGAAGATATGATATGTCTTTGCCGTTCCTTATTCTTTTTAGATAAAAGAATACCCTTCTTGTTGTTTTTAATGAGTCCAAGAAAGAATGAAAACTCAATAGATCCAACCATGTAAATAGTTTAACGATCCCATGGGAGGAAGACTCAGGAGCTTCTTCATTATTTATAGAGTTCGAAGAAGAGATAGAAGATTACTCTATATTACTGATCTCTGGATTTTAATATCGAGCCGAGATCTATTCTTGCTCGCCGGTGTTTTCAATTTTAAGGAGTCTGAAAAACTTAAACAATAACTCCATATATCTGCTCATGGATTTTATTATCGAGCCCAAGCAGATTAATGCTCGCCGGTGTTTTCCTGTTTATAGAGTCTGAAAAACTTAAACAATCCTCTTTTCACCTATCCATGGATTTTATATCGAGCCCGGATTGGTCTGTGCTCGGCGGTGTTTTCTTGTTTATAGAGTTGAAAAACTTAAACAATCCTCTATTTACCCTCTCATGGATTTCACATCAAGCCCGAGTAGGTGAATGCTCGCTTGGTATTTTCATGTTTAGAGAGCCTGAAAACCTTAAAGAAAGTCTCCAAAAGGTCCTTTTTCATGCAGTTAGTCTCCTCCCCCGAAAAAGTATAAAACAATGAAAGGAGAACTCTTCTAGCGCATACAGGAGTATACCTAGAGTATACCTTTTCCGTAGTTAATCCACCTAGACCCCGAAAAGGGGTAATTCTATACCTAAGTGGATGAGCATTCGATTACTTTAGTGAGCTCGAAGAGGACAAGTTTGCTTGGCAATCTTGTTTAGGTTTAAATAGTCCAAACAAGAGCTTAAAATGACTTAAAGGCCAGCTTCTAGGATCATAGCTTCATACTCTACCAAAACTAGGTCTTCAACAAAATATTATTCGATGCGGAAAAAATCTCGAATGATATATGAATCTGAAATATTTAGCTGGTTGACAAGGTCTATCATCAATAATTTTTAACTTAGGAGATGAATCCGACAAAAATTAAATGAAAATTGAGCTTGGATTAGTATTGTACCATATTGTGTGTTTCAATTGATTAATTAGGGATTTTTGGAAAATTTTGAAACTATAGAAAATTAACAATGGTGGGTAAAAATCAAAATCCAATTCATATAAATAATTTCATTTTAAAAATCAATTTTCAATTTGTTTCGTAGGGCAAAGATTGGGGCAACCTTTTGCAAATTTCAAATCTCCATGGCGATCGAACCAAACATCCAAACGTCGTTATTCCTCCACCAAGTAAGTTAGAATTCACCCAACTTGCAATTTCATGGTTTATTTTTCATTTTTTGAGCAAAAAAATAGCTTGCAACGTGATGCTCACAAGTGTTGCTACGCGGGTGCTACTGTGTAACCACAACAGTAGCGTATAAAAATGATGTGCGCTACTGTGCTCAAGCAGAGTAGCGCCCATACGTGACTGTGTAGTATACACAGTAGCGTACACTCTTGAAAACCTACATACAAGTGCTGAGACTCAAAAAATTTTGATTTTTTGTGCAGGATGGTCCTTCAATGGAGGGAGAGGAAGCATGAGGACATGGATAGGTTGGCCATGCAAGATCCAGCCACCCTCCATGCTCTCCGAAGATGTGGTTTGTTGAATTTTTACCGAACCGTAAACATGAGGGCTTTAAACAAACTATTTCGAAGACTTATTCAGTACTGGGATGTGGATACCAATACCTTTGTCATCCGTGGGAAAACTTTGGAGCTTACAGTCGATGACATATATTTCATTACTGATCTCTCATGGAGAGGAGATGTAATCAATCTGAAAGGGTCTTCTCATGTGGGTGTAAGGTCTATGCAAGAGTACGTGAATACCTATTGTATTGCCGGAGCTGAGAAATCAGGAAGCCAAGTCTTGATCTCAACCATTGATGGTCTCCCTTTGAAAGTGATAGTGAGCATGATCAACCGAGTGGCAGGTAGTGCATCACAACACTTAGCTTCCACGAACTCTATGCATATTGGTGTACAATGCTTACACGGTCATGTCTATGATTGGAGTACTAGTTTATTGGAAAACATGAAATCTCAATTGACAAGTTGCAAATCCGGCACAATGAAGAATTTTGGGTACGGTAGCATTTTGTGTACTTTCTTCTTTGATAGGATGCCTGCAATCAGTTTGGGGATGCCTCTACCTCAGGTTAACCCCCGTGAGCCCAGACTAGGCCATTGGGGTGACATATTCCTCCGCCAGGGTGGTGGGGAAAATCACTACTGTTATCATACTGATGATTTCAGGGGGTGGTGGGAGAGGCAAGTGCCCGCTTTCGAGCAGTTTCCATATGTTGGATTGGATTTCTGTCATGATCCAGAGCTGGTGCTTCCTCCAGGTGGAGCCTGGGGAGATATTGGTATGTTTTAAATTTTGAGGTTTATTTAATTTTTTCAAACTTGTTCAAGTATTTGATTTTTATGAATGAGTTTTGAAGTTCTAATCAAGTGTCATATGCAGATCTTGGGCCTGTTCATCCTGAGGGACATCCTACCATCTTTGTGAGGCCAGCTGATATTACTGCAGCAGATGCTATGTTGGGGACCCTGGAGAGAAAAATAAGTCGGTTGACTCACGAAATTCTTGCATGCCGTATGGATCAGGTACCTATGGATATGCAGGAAGATGTAGTTGGGGTGCCCCCGACATGGCTTAGGGTACTGCGGAAGATAGCTAGGCTAGTCATATGCTATCGCAATGCAGTAGATGATGATGATGTCCCTCCTTCTCCATAGGAGAGAGATACATTCTATGTATATATTTTTTGAGGCTACTATGCCCAGTTTTTGTACTTTTATGACATGACTTGATAGACTTGTGACTCAAAACTCATATATTTTTTGATACAGTATCGGCTATATACAGTATCGGTTATTTACATGTGTATGTGTTTTAATTTTATGTGTGCAATGTTGTTTATGACAATGTATGATGCAAATGGCAATCTAACACATAGTTTGCTAATGAATCAGCTAAAGTGTTTAAACTTCTTGGAATGTGTTCATATATAATAGAATGAAATTGTCTTTCCAAAAGTCTAACTCGTAGAAACTGACGTAGCAATCCCGGATCCCTAATATGATAGACACCTGTTAACTGAAATACAATTAATTGTGAGTCAAGCCTTACCTCCAAATGTGAAATGCCATGACTGAGAGCATCTCGGAGAAGTTCTATAACTGCACTGTATTCAGCCACATTATTCGTGGTAGGACCCAAACAAACCCCCGCCCCCGAAGAGACAAGTTGGCCAGGGGGTGAATAAATGACCCAAGCTGCTGAAGCCAACTGACAGGTGTGGCGACTGGCGCCATCAGCAAATCCTGAGAAGTGTTCGGTTGACATCTAGTACATGAAATGAAAAACACACATAAGATTAACTAACCAGCATAGCAAATCTATCTTTACAAAAATACACAGCTATGTTACAAGAAAAAGTACTTCAGCCTAAGCGTAATACTTCTTCAGGTAGAGCCCATTTCTAGGCTCGGCCAACTTATTACCTTCGTAATCTACCAGTTCATAGGAACCTTTCTTCAATACTTTGGAAATTATAAAAGGTCTGAGCCACCTGGTTTTGAATTTACCAGGTCCTAAGGGTTCTTTGTCTTGATCCCAAAGTAAGGCCAAGTCTCCTTCACTAAAAACCCTAGGTTTGACAGATTTGTCGTACTGTCCTTTGACTCGTTTTTTGTGGACCTCATTTGTTGTGAGCGTGTCACGGCGATGTTCATCCAAATGTTCTAAGTGTAACAAACGCTCTTCTAATATTGAAGTATATTGTAGTAACTAAAATGCTAGTTTTAGCGAAGGAATCTTGCATTCAATCGGTATGACTGCTTCTATCCCATGCACGAGTTGGAAGGGAGGGAAACCGGTAGCAGTCTTAACATTGGCTCGGTAAGCCCAAAGAGCTGGGTATAGCATGATGTGCCAGTTATTTAGACTGGCATTAACAGTTCTCTGCAAAATAACCTTTAAAGTTTTGTTCACGACTTCAACTTGTCCATTCGCCTGTGTATAGTATGAAGATGAATGTTCTTGTCGAAAACCAAGCATTGTATACAACTCAGTCATCATGCTATTTTGGAAATGACTACCATGATCAGTCACTATCTCTTTAGGTATGCCAAACCGTGCAATAATCTGATTAAACACGAAATAAGCGGCAGTTTCTACATCTGCCTTAACAGTAGGCATTGCCTCTGCCCACTTAGTAAAGTAGTCAACGGCAACAATGATGTAATGGTGTCCTCCAGCCGAAGCTGGATTGCACATCATGTAATCAACCCCCCATTTGTGAAGGGGCCTGCTGTAATTATAGGATGAAGAGGAGTTGGGTGTGCTCTCATTTTCTTAGTGAAAAACTAACACAGTTGACAGCGTTTCACTGCTTCCACACAATCTTTAAAGATCGTGGGACAAAAATATCCGGCACGCAGTATCTTTTGAGTTGTTGCCAACCCGGAAAGATGTCCCCCACAAGCTCCACTGTGGGCATCATTTAATACTGCTTCGGCTTCTTCCCAAGTTAAGCAGCGTCATAAAATGGAATCTACCCCACGTCGATATAAAGTATTTGAGATGATAAGGTAGGTCTTCGCATGGCTTTTGAGCTTGTGTCGCTCTTCTCGAGAAAAAGTGGTAGGACACCTCAAAGTCTGGAGATACACTAAGTTATCTCCGTACCATGGGTCAGAGGAGGCAATGAGGAAGATATGTTCGTCAGGGAATGATGTTTCTTCCTCAACGCGTTCAAGGTCACTTGGAAATTCTGAGATTAACTCAGCGAACACTAGTGATTTCTTCGACTTGGCTGATTGGAATACCAAATCGAATTCCTATAGGATTACAATCCATTTATTATATTTCCCACCGATGATTCATCGGGTGAGAACGTACTGGAAAGGATTAATTTATTCTATCACAGTAGTATTTCTTAAAAGTATATAGTGACGAAGCCTTTGTACCGCATAGACCACGACAAGTGCTAACTTCTCAACATGCGAGTATTTAACCTCAGGGGCTATCAATGCGCGAGAAAGATAGTAGACAACATGTTCTTGGAGCATATCGTCCTCCTGAACCAAAACTATACCAATTGTATTAAGAGACGCTGCCAGGTATAACAGAAAATCTTTCGAGTAGTCTGGTGGGACAAGGGTGCTGAAAGGAGTGCCTTTTTCAAGGCTTCAAAGGATGCTTGAGCAGCCTCATCCCACACAAAGTGGGAGTATTGTTTGAGTAGTCTCATAAAACCTTTGGTAATTTTAGCATAGTTTATGATGAATCGCTGTAAGAAATTAGACATGCCTTGCAGAATTTGAAGTTGTCGCAAGGTGTGAGGAGGAGGCAGATTTACAATCGCCTCTACTTTCAGTGGGTCAACCATTATGCCACGACTGGATACAATGAATCCCAGTAGACGCCCCGATTTGACACATAACACACACTTATTAGGATTCAAACAAATCTTATATCGTCTGCATCTTTCAAACACTTGTCTAAGATGGGCTGGATGGTCCTGTCTCTTTCGAGATTGCGCCGGGAGATCATCCAAGTAGGGTTCCACAATGTGTTTGATATCATGAAAAGCAAAATTCATCGCTCGCTGGAAGGTAGCTCCAGCATTCCTCAAGCCAAATGGAATTTTCCGATACGCGAAGGTCCCCCATGGGAAAATGAAAGTTGTTTTATGTTGGTCTTCGGGTTTGATTTCTATTTGATTGTATCCTGAAAAACCATCCATGAAAGAGAACATCTCATGTCCCGCACAAGCATCTATAATTTGATCGATAAATGGTGTGGGATAGTTGTCTTTCGGACAAGATTTGTTCAAATCCCGGAAGTGAGTACAGACTCTAATAGTGCCTTGCTTCTTATCAACCGGAACGGGGTTTGAAACCCATTCCGTCATATCAATCGGATAAATGAAACCGGCTTTGAGCAACATTTCAACCTCCGCCTTGATGGTGGCCGCTTTTCTAGGGTTCACGGGATGGAGCTTTTGTCTCACAGGTTTTGTGTTAGGGTATGTCATGATGACATGCTCCACGATGGCTGGTTCAATACCTGGCATAACCTCATATGACCAGGCAAAAACGTCGCGGAATTCTTTAAAAAAATTTGTATACAGAGCTATCTCTTCTGGAGAACAGTCTGCACCAATAAAAATGTTTTCCGCGACCCCGGGTTTGGTGGAAATGTTGATTGGAATTGTTCTCGATATATTGGCCATATTTCCTTCAGCATAAATAGCTCTCGAAGTAGAAGGAAAAGATGACAAATCAACCAATCCACCGGGTCTCACAGGGAATTCTCCTCTCTCAATTCTGTCTAGATCAGGAAGCATGTAGGACCTATGATGCATATGTTCCCAAGGTTGGTCCAGGCCCATCATAACTTCTAAGATGGCTTCATCAGATGGCAAAACCGTATCTAAACAATCGAATGAGTGAGTGGAATTCAGTTACCATGGCGGAGCATAGTCCATATCTGACTCAACAGAGACTGGTGGAGTCATGATATGTTCCATTGTAGTGTGTTGTGTTTCCATATAGGCCATTTCTGCAATGGACGGAGGCACAAAAGGTTCTGATGTAGTAGGAAGGATCCATGGATCAGTTCTTAAACCAACCGTAAATGTTTCGGTAGCAGTACCTACATTAGAACGCATAAAAAGAACAGGGGAGGGGAGGTCGAAAGTGCCTATTAACGACCCATACAGCCCTGCTCCTAAACTCTCCTTAACCGGGGCGTTTTGATCAACTAATGGAACTATGGTTTCCAAAGAAGTCTGGTTGTTTCTCTGAGTGAAAGAAAGTTGATTGACTGTAACGATCTTACCTTCAAATGGGAACATAACCACTCGAAAAACTGTCGATGCAATGGCTCGCATGGCATATGTCCAACTCCTGCCTAATAACATATTGTAATCAAGCGGAGCGTCCAGAACTTCTACTTCAACAGCAACTGTCTTACCGGACAAAGTGACATCAAATGATGGAAAAACTCCATGTGGACGGAAAGTTCTGCCATCAAATGCAGTAAGCAGTGTGTTGGAAGGGGCTAACTCAGAAGAACCTAGAGCTTTCCAATAGGAAATTGACATTAGGTAATTTGATGCGCCCTCATCTACTACAGCTCGTCTGATGGTCATTGGACCATGAATGACTTCAATCTGAAGGGCAACATGATAAGGAAACCGGTACTTGACATCAGTCATATCAAAATACGCAGACATATTAGAGGATTCCATACTTCCAATGGCTGCCAGAAGTGCATTCTGTTGTAAAGGACAACTTTGCAAGACTTCTAAAGTAGACATGGCACAAGGGGTCTAGGCTAAATCTTCAACCACATTGTAGTTGGGAGCGGCCCAAGTGTTGGGATTGTGCGATGCCCATTTCAAGACACCTTTCAGAATCTTGGGCATTGGGTCCACAGGTATGTGGAGTGGAGTGGAAGATTCTGGAATCTCCTTATCCTTTTTCTGTGCGTCCAGGGTATAGTTCCTGGCTCTAGTTTGTAATAATGCATCTGAATTAACCATGTTGATAAAAGTTTGATCAACCGTAGCATGTGTGGTGCCCCCAGTATTGGAGGTGCCAGAAGTTGAGCTCTGTCCTTTAGGGAATGGATCTTTCAGGACGGCAGGCTTCTTTTCTCTTAAGAGCTTCTGGGCTTCTTCTAGCAGAGGGCATTGGTGAGTAAGGTGACTCTGCTTGCAAAGTTTACAATGGAACTTAACCTTCTTTTCCTCTTTGTAACCCTCTTCGGCATTCTCTTTTTTGGGATTTTGTTGGTTCCCCTCTCCTTTCTTGCCCTTCTTTTTGTTATTGGGCTGTCGAGGGCCCTTTTGATTGTTCTGGACCTGGTTGACAGGCTCAGAAGTAGAAGGAGAGGTTGTGACGGAAGAAACATCTGCAGTCGATTGTTTGACTGATAAGGCATGAACTTGCTTAGTCAGTGCTTCGAAAGCTGCAGAGTCAACTGAACCCACTATGCCGTCAGCATGTGGTCTAGGTTTGGGTCTACTCAGATCAGTGTTCGATCGTGGTGCATCAGGTATAATCGCGTACAATAACCCAGATTGTGCATAAACGAGATCTAACTGTTGGGTCCGTAGGATGGATTCTTCCTTGTTAGATACTCCAGATGTAGCTACTTCCTTAGAAATATAAGGAAGGAGTGATTTCAAATACCACTCAAGAAGGAAATCTAGAGGAATGTTGGCCTTAATGAGCCTCTTCCGTCTTCGCCACTCCTGAATGTGGTCAGATAAATGAGTGTCTTTGTTTTTCCTAAATGTAGACAAAAGGTCTGTTCTGGCATCATACCAAACAGGAAGCTGGAAGTGATTCAAAAATATTGTGGCGAGATCTCCAAAATTAGAGAAAGTGGCTACAGGTAACTCAATGTACCATTTGGCTGTAGCACCGGTTAAGGTCCTTTGGAATAGTCTCAACCTAATGGAGTCTTCATTTAATGAATTTGACAAACACCATAAGTGGAAAGTAGTGACATGGTCACCAGGGTCTTCACCTGTTTTTCCTTCGAACTTTGGACTGTCCAAAGGTAACTTGGTGGGAACTGATGGCCATGTAGCATTATGACACACAGGATCGTTTGTCAGTTTGGAAAGATCTGGCAAATTGAAAGTTGCCAGAAATGGTAAACGAGGCCGGTAAGATGGTACTTGATAAGGGGAACCACCCATCATTTGACCCATGAACTGTTGGTAGGGGTTTCCCCCATCCATTTGCTGATAAGGGTTGCCCCCAGCCATATGCTGATAGGGATTTCCACCTACCAATTGTTGATAGGGGTTGCCCCCAGTTACTTGTTGGTAGGGGTTTCCCCCAGCTATTTGTTGGTAGGGGTTGCCCCCTGCCATCTGTTGTTGTACGAAAGAGTTATTAAAATTTTCCCACCCATATGAAAGTGGATTAGTGCTCTGTGGGTTCGTCCACTGTGGCTGGGTATTAGCCCCGCCATATTGCTAGTTAAAAATATTACCCCCTCCCCCTGAAAATAAGGAAAAAGGGACATTACCTGCAGGCATATTACCTTGATTCATGTTAGGGCCTACAAAGGTATTGAAACCAGTAGAAGCTGATGTAGATGGTGCAGTCATGGTACTCATGACTGGAACGGTTGCAGAAGCACTTAGTCCTACAGCAGGTGTGGAAATCCAAGTACTAGGTATCTGATATAACAGTTGAAAAGAAGGAGGTGGTGCAAAGTTGGTTGTACTGCTAGGTCCAACAGTAAATGTAGGGATAGATGCCATCGTTGTTACACTTGGCATACCTAATGTACCAGTATTGAAACTGAAAGACGGAGTAGACACAGAGGTTGTCTGTGCCTGACTCGGCGTAGCAGTAAAAGAAGGATTTAGCGTGTTAGTATTCATACCTAAAGTGGAAGTTTGGGGAACTCCCTGTTCACCTCCTAAAGTAAACATCAGATGTCTGGGCAATGAATTATCTGCACTGAAATGGGGCTGCTGGAAACCAACAAGTGACAGAAGCGGAATTATAGTATTGGTCAAAGGAGAATTGAAAGGAGTGCTATACTCTGTAGATGTAAGATCTTCAACCTCAACTGAACTAAAGTGTTGTTGATATGTGGTACCTGGTAGTGGTTCCTCAGGAACCTCTATTTCAGGGTTTTCTGTCGCAAGAATTTCTTCAGGAAATTCTGTTTCAGGAGTAATTTCTGAAGAAATACCAGGGTTTACCCGCTGTCGTCTAGCTGGCTGTAAAGGTTCTGTCCTGAGTGGTGGGAGGTTTTGAAACCTTCTCGATCTACGAAGTTCTTGATTCTCCATGATTATAAATATAAAATAACAGACTAGAACCTAGTGGCCACTACAACTAGGGGGAAAACAACATGCCAACTAAAAAGTCCTAAGTATGCAAACCAGGCAAACAAAGATGCCTTCCAGAGAAGAGTCTAGGATGATGAGGGCCCAAAACAGATCAACGAAGGAAGAAAGACAGTTACCCGGGGTCCACAATACAATGACTAAGGGTGCAAGCGCTGGAATCACCCAACCGCCCTCCAAAAGACCTACAAGGGGTTTCCTCCCACGTTTGTCTTAGGTACAGTAGATATACCCTCTGATGTCACCTGTGTATGAACCTAAAGTCAGATACTAAGGATACCACAACACCGAAAACTCTTGGGGAATAGTCACCGGTCGAATCAGAAAGTGTGGGAAGGGTAACTAAGCCTGAAACTTGAAAGAGTCCCCAATATGCAATCCAATCCTGGCGTATGCTCGAACAGAAAGTAGGAGGAGTATTCCCAACAATCTGATCTCGCAATGACCTACTGCATAGATCCCAGGCAAGTTTTGAGTGAAATGGGTTTACCTGTGATAGTATTACTACGATTTTTGCGTAATGTGTGATCTTGAGTGGTTTAAGGTGATTTAAACTCAAGATCCTAACCAAAACTAGTTGGTGTAGTGTATCCCTAAAAAGAAAAAATGTTTCTAATTTATTTTATTAAAATATTTTTAGGGTTGTTATTACTCAAAAAGGGTAATGCTTTTGTGTGGCGTGGTTGCAACAAGAAAACGAAAGTGCATAAAATCAAAACTTTCTACAACAAAGCTCTTTTCATTTTTTCATTTACTTCTTTCCAAAACTGAAAATTTGAGTAAACCTACTAAAAAAAAATTATGTTTTCTTTTTTGAAATTGTACAAAATATCCTATGCTATCTTGTAACAAGAAAGATAAGTCTTATTAAACTTAAACTACCAAATTTTTTTTTGCTTTTTCTATAAACGAAAAAGAACTGTAAAGATAGAAAGCAAAATAAAACTTATATGCAATGTGTGTAAGTATGGCTAAAAATATTCTTAAGCTTATAGCTGTCGAGACATTATAGCTCAAAAAAGACTTGATCTACAGGTTTTTTGCAAAGAAAAAGCCTCTAAACTCGGAAACAAAGTGGGGGAAAACAAAGGAGATAGATACAAGAGGACTGACCTAAAGCATCTAACCCTAGCAAGACCACTATGCCAAGCAAAAGTAGACAAGCAAGCTGCCAACTACTAACACCAAGAACTGGGAAATGAATCAGCCTACAGCACTTTCAAATACACTTGAAACCCGAAAAAGACAATAAGCCTAAGAAAATTGGAAATCAAAAAAATTGGTAGACACCCTAGAGGCTCTGACACGGACCAAACCCTAAAACAAAGGATAGGATGAGAAGAGAGCATACAAGCGTTGCCATAAACACCAGATACAAGAGTATGGAGGTTTGTAAACTAGCAACATACAATCAGGGTCTAAAAAGCGGAAGTGTTCGCCACAAGACACAACCTAGTTTTCCAAAAAAAGTCATAAACAGTCCAAAAGTTCCAAAGGTAAACAAGCAATTCAAAAGATGGAAAAAGACTTCAAAGAAAAAGGTTCTATGACTTAAACAACAGTTAAAAACCACATACACCAGTCACGGAGACCTAAAAGCAAAGTGAGCAAACCACAAAAAATGGCTAAAAATCAAGCAAACCACTAACAGAAGGATTCAGGAAACGTACCCTACTGTGTAGTAGGGAAACTCGCGCCCCTGCAGAGACGGGCACTACTGTATATATAGCACAGTAGCGTATGGGCACTACTGTATATAGAGGAGAGTAGCGCTCATATCTCAAAATCTTAAAAAAATGACTTTGAAAGATACCAAAAACTGATGGAAGCAGAAAGAAACAGGTAGGGGATACCTACAGGGTTTCTCAACACATCAAAGGAGTCAAAACAATCTTGGGAAGACAAACAAGAACAAGGTTTCCTAGAGCAAAAACTCCACTATTCCCCAGTGGAGTCGCCAGTCTGTTGGCGGGAAAATCTACCCTATAGCAAGGAAACTAATGCTATCAACTGGAGTGGGGTGACAGGTAAGTGTATTGATGATATTACGAAAATATTTATGAAAAGAAAATAAGTTATGGATCTTGAGAACACACCTCTCAATCGAAGTTTAATCCTAGCCTTTACTTGATCTTGTGCTCAACCTTCAAATCCACTTTCCTTTCAGTAAACCTGCAATAACAATACCTTTCTCAGAGCATCTTGGGCAATATATAAAGCTTGAAAGAAACAAAAACAATGTTTAACATTCAATATTGACCAAAACAGATCCAAATTAAGATGTCATTTCAGAACACATTTAAATTGGAACAAGAAAGACACTTCAACCTTTATTGTCAAAAATAAATCGATGTACAAGTATACCTGACTCTATGACAAGCTCCTGCAACTTGATTTTGGGTTCTGGCTCTTCTCTGGCTTGGATATCTTCAGCATCAACTCCTCCAAATGCAAGCTTCTTCTTTAGATCTCTATGTCTCAAAGTTTCTCCATTAATCCATCTAACCTTTCTCTTTAATATTCTTTGTATTTATAGGATTAGAGAAGTAGTTCAGGTCGATGTATGGTTATGGAGGAAGTTGGGTAAGTTGGAAAACTACCAGCAACTAATCCTCCTTGAGAAATTAATTTTTTTTAATCATATTTTGATATGTACGTGACTATTATACAGTGAAGTAGCGTATAGGGCGCTACTTTAGTGCTTACCAACTAGCACTCATTCAATTTTAAATGTTGAGTGCTCTTATGCTAAGAAGGAGTAGCGCCCATAAGGCTTTGGGCGCTACTATTGTACACTGGAGTAGCATATGGGCACTAGTCTCTCTAGATAGAGTAGCGCTCATATCTCAGAATGATATATTTAGGGTTTTTCCAGTAAAATTAGGAAATGGAGTAATTCAAAGTATCATATAAGGTCAACATTCTCCTCCATCCAAGTTGTCCTTTTGTGTGATCAACAGCTCAAGGTGATCACGGACGAAGAGGTGCAAGTTTAACCTATAACACTGGGCTTTGATCAACAACTGTACCCTTACTCCTAGTAGTGATATTTACTGATGTAACTTGGATTTCTTCATCATGAGCATCTTCATCCATTCTTGGTGTGGGTTCCCAATCCCATAGTACCATCGTGGTGTATGGAGTGGGCTCTTCCTGCTCGAATGCCTGATCTTCTTGGGGATCTTCTTGGTCTGTTATTTGTACATCTAACAATTGATTCATGACCAAGCTCATCAAGTTTATCCATTATGGACAGCTCTTTTCAAAATGTTTTTTTTTATGAAAAGTGCAAAAATGTTCCATGCTAACTTCGTTTAAATTTAGGAAAGCAGAGCTATTTATAAGTAGAAGAGGTTTTCCACCTTCTTCCCTTTTCTTGTAGAAAGGTTTGAATGGTTTTCTAGACGTATTGGCTTCCTGATCCTTCTCCAGATCCACAATTTTATTGGACATCTTTTACATCATCTTGACCACATTTTCTAATTCAGTTGATGGTTCTTCCTTAGGTATAGATAACAACAGAGTTTCTTGTTGGTTGTTGGTTTTTCTTCCAAATCAAGTGAGTGTTTAGTAATACTATCCACCTCAGCTTCTATTTTATTGGCTTCTTTAAAGTTGTCCACCAATGTAACCTTGATCGCTCTTTTAACAAACATAGCTATGGGTGGATCGAGTGCTGTAGTATAATATTCTACCAAGGATTCCTTAGCAGGTCTTGTTGCAGCACTAAAATTATTCAATAGGGTAGTAAATATCTGATTAAATTCCTATACCTTTTCTTTCTTTTCCATCCTCATAGATAGCAGTTCTTTCATAAGCATGGAAACAGTCTTTTGATTTCCAAATTTACTTTAAAAACATTTCTCGAAACCATCCCAATCTACTATTGAATTTTCCTGCAAACTAAAGTACCAAGAAGATACCTTAGGTTCAAATGTGTAGGGAAAATTTCTGTAAACCACATCTTCATGTTCTACTTGTAGGAGATTCAGAGCCAAATAAAAACTCTTAAGGTGTTCTTCAGTAGAAATGTATTTTCCAGGATCATATTTAGGTAGCACCTTTTCTGGGTGTTTGGGAAGATCATGTAAAGGTGCAGCTAAATTAAGTGCTCCTATGGCTCTCCATGCAAGCACATCCATAACTTGTGGTGGTGGATAAGGTGGTGGATGAGGTGGTGACTGTGGTGGAGTATGAGGGTCTTCTTGAGTCGGAGGAGTATCGGGTCTTAAATGATCAAGGGGATCTGTGATTTCTTGCAAAGAAAGATCCAATAATTCTTCCAAAATTTCCATGAGTACCGAATCTCTCGTGTACCGTGGTTCTCTCCTAGGGATTCGCCTTTTGGGTAACAAAGGAGTCATGTTTAACCCCCCAAGTCTCCTCACATAAGAACATGTGTGTTTTCTGAAGTGATCTACTTATTCAAAGCAAACAGCATATAATAGTTCTTGATGTTCATTTCCAGAATTGGGAATTTATTGATATTATGATTCTAGAAAGAAATCTTCTGGGATAGTTGTTTCAAGTGGGTCTTTAGAGGAATTTCTTCTAACAAATGGGTTTCCTTTTCCATCCATGCACTAGTGGCCCTCCTTCTAGCACCAAAAACTATTGATGCCTCCAAATTCGCAGCACCAGTAGTTAGGGATCCTCCCTGGTAAGCAACCCCAATTAGATCGCTCACCATTTGGTGTGGGGAATCCATCTGGTTAATGGCCCGACTACCGTATGTGATTTAAAGTTTGGTTTTACCGGTTCCAGCCCGATCCACCGTTTATGTATTTTTACTTAAAGATGAAATGCAAGTGCTCTATGTAAAATCTGAATCACAGCAGAACCTAGCTACTATGGATTCCTCACTAGTGAAAAGATTGCAACACATTTACAAGCATTAGCATAAATCGGTAAAAAATGAAGAACAATACACATGAAATGGGTGAATAATGTAAATATTATTAACTTTCCAACCTCAAAATAGGTTAAGAACATCCATATATACAAATCTGGAACAATTCGAATCCATCTGGAGTGTTCACACTGATCTAGCTTAGAAATAGCTCAAACCCCCTAGGTTGACCAAAATATCCCAAACCATCCCAAACTGGTTCGAAACTGTTGTGTGAATGCTGGGAATGACTGGACAGGCCCATGTGACCTCACACATGTGGAGAATCTGGTTGGTTAGAGGTTAGGTAGCTAGAATTGGCTAAAAAATGGGCAAAGGAGGCAAGTTTGTCCACATTCTGAGCATGTGCACCCTTGGTCAAAGAGAATCCCACAAAACAAGGAGCAAGAGTGCCCTAGGCATGCAGGAAGCAATAAATGACTGGGATGGTGCACCCAACAGCTAGTTTGACTTAGCACAATGCTCAGTTTGTTCACATTGCCAACTGGTTCAAGCTAAATGACCATTTACTCACTAACCAACTTGGGGATGCAATAATTAAGTTGTTTGGTACTAATTAACCATCAATTAATAAATGGTTAATGTACATAGGTGTAATAATGTTCTAACACTCTAATTAAATGCATGTAATCTAATATAATCTATCTGATATATCTAAATTAATCTCAACTATCCCTGCAGGGAGCAAATCGAAATTAAGAGTAATAAACTAGAAATGCACATAAAAGCCTCACAGATATTTGTTTCAACATAATAAACGCATTTACAGCAGAAAGAAATATACCAAAGATAACTTTGATATAATTAAAGCATTCTATTACTCATAAGCACATCAAAATTTACATGGTAAAAGAAATCATTCACAACCATGAAATAATTCAAGACAGTTTAGAACAATCTCACAGTATGCATATGAATGTGTGAACAATTAGTTCCACAATTACATTCCACATATTCCAGGCAAAAAATTTGTGCCAGCTTTCCCCAGGCAACAGATCCTTCTTTATTAAGCAGAAAAGTAGTTCTCATACAAAATAGTCCATCTCTATTGTACCTACAAAAAGTCCTTGCTAAAATATTCTCTTCTCCTATTTATAGCTCTAGGGTTCTGTCTTCTAGTGACTTCTCCATCTAACCTAACCCTAATATTCTATAAAAATGTCGTTAATTTTTTATACAATAGAAAATACAAAATTAGCTTTCAGCTGGCTTTTCCACCTCAGAGATGTATTTGGCCCACATGCCAATTTCTCTTCAAATAATATTACTTCGTAAAGGGGTCATCATATTTAGAGAGATCTCATAGGCGTGCAGATCTGCTTCTATACTTTTTACTCCTATTGTCATTTCCTGGAAGTTGTCCTCTAGAAAGTAGGCATGAATGGAAGCTTTTCCAATGAACTGATGGAGGTCTTCTACTGTCAGTGTGTCTAGCTTCTTTATGTATTCCATATCTCAACTCGTTCTGTAATTCTGACAACCATTGGTCTCTGTCAGGAAAATATTCTATGGTCGGAGGTATAACCATCTGACACTTCTCGTGGATTTCCCGGATTTTCAGGTAGAAACCAGCACATTTCTCAATTCTTTTCGGGATTCTACTGTTTATTCATATACCAGAATTTCTACAGAAACCAATGACACCTAAATCCAGCTGTGAATCATCCATGGTCTTGTGAGGTAGGTGCCCAAGGAATTTTGATTTCCCTTCTCTCCATTCAATTTGTTTCCTAATATCTTCCATGGTGCGCACGAACTTCCTTCTGAGTCTCAGAGCCTCGGCATCGATTTCCTTCATCCTTGAAATCATCACCTTCATGTTGTAGACTTCTTCTGTGATAAGCTCTTGTGACCGGTGAATTTTCCTCTGTAAGTCACATGCCTGCTCATGGAAAGGAGTTAAGTCTTGCTTCTTCTCATCTGCAAAATTTCAATTGCCCCATCAAAAACTCATTTTCCTCTATTAGCCTTTCAAACTGGAACTTATAGTTCCCTACATGTTGCCTACTGTCAGCCTCGTTCTCCTCCAACTCTTTGATGCAAGTTTCTAAGTCTCTTTTCTCACCTTCTGTAATTACAAACTGGACATTCAATGCATCTCTTTCAACTTCAAAATTTTGGCTCTCTTATGGTATCCTTTCCTTTTTAGAAAGAAGGACGTTATGCTTCCTTTTCAACTCCAATCCATGTTGTACCTCTTTCATCAAATTATCTTTTACTTTGAAGAGTTTCTCCTTCTTCTTTTCCACATCATCCGTCAGCTTTTTGACATTGTCTGTGCTTACTTGTGTCACAGCTATATTGACCGATGCCACGAGCTCAGGATCCTTTTGAGTACATTCAAATATTATGCTTTTTGTTATCATAACAACATCTTCGTAGTTTGGACACTTCATTCTCTTTTCTGACTTCCTCATGTTGGTCTTCCTTTTAGACTAAAAAAAGATCGTATCCAATATTTCCACCATGTGTCGCTTTGAAGGGATAAACAGGGTGATGGAGAGATCCAGAAGTGGGGAGTGTCCTCTGGCGGTTGTCTTTGGTATGTCTATGTCCATATCCTACATGCTTGGGATTCCTTGTTCCACAGCTTCCTTGTAATTTTCTCCTTCTTCCTTTTTCCTTTGTTGTTCCGCCACTTCCTTTTTTGATCTTTCTTTCATATCTTGTAACCTTGTGGCCTCTTCCATTTTGATCTTCTCGACTTCCTCCCTTTGGATCTTTTCTTCTTCCTCCTTTTTGAGCTTTTCAGTTTCCTCCCTTTTGATCTTTTCAGCTTCTTCTTTCTAAATCCTATCTGCTTCTTCCTTTTGGATTTTTTCAGCATCGTCTTTAAGATTCCTTTCAGTTTCTACTAACTGTGCAGACACTGCATCCTGACATTGCGTTTCGTATTCCTCCTTTTGTTTTATCTTAGATTCCTCGGCAGTGTTAGCCTTATAACTGGAACTAGCTCCGCTCTTGGGGCGATAACACTTGCCTAATTCGATCTTGTTCTTCGCGCTTCGAAAGAATGCTTCATCTTTGTGGAAAATATGTGCATAATAAAAAATGATCCGGCAAGAAAGCACAATGGGAAGCAACTTTACCTTCTAGATCATGGCTTCTGAAACTCTTCGTTCCAAAATGGAAAACCTCTATCTTGAGCAAAGTCCATACCATCTTTTTCTTTGTGAAACTTCAATAGTAAATGGTATCAACAGATAGGCAGCCTTCTTCTTTTCATGAAGAACCCTACTAACTCAATTGATGAAGAGTTGTCTCACGGATTCGTTATGCATGACGCAGTCAGTGGCATACTGAGGCAACAGAGAAGGGGGTTAAGTTCCTCCACTCATTTTGATAAATGTCCCTTCGAAGGAGAAGTAACAATCTCTTATTTCCTTGCATAGCATTCTCTTACAAACAATTTGGTTCTGCTTGGAAAATCAATTGATATAATGGCATAATGAACCTTTCACAAATCCGGGTATAGTGTCTTGTGTACTTGTGGGCCCATTTCATCTGGTAGGCCACGTGTAGGGGAGACTCCTTATGGTTCCATACGCATCCCAAATTAGGGAAAGGGTGCTTAAGAAATCAGCAGTCCACCAAATAAGAGAACATAAAGAAATCATCTTTATTTTGTGTTAATACCCCTTGTGTTGTGGCTATATGTGAGGACATACTATCAGAGATGATATCCACCCAGTTGAACACTGTACCGTGTGTGGAAATGTGGTACATCACCGTCACCCAACAAATTTTATACATGTTTCCATTTTCCAAGCCAAAAACTCGGCTCAACATCAGGGAGATGATCTTGTACGGGGTTCTCAAGTGCTAACTCTCGTATTCTCCACTGGTCCTCGATCTCATTTGTCTTTCAGTGATCGTCATCTTTTTGGCACAGTCTAAAGGATCCATTTTGAGCCCTGACACCCAATCATTGTTCATTAGAACTTTAGGGGGGGAAACTTGTATGTCGCAGTGATATGGTTTGGTTGGAAAGATGTGAGCCCTGACCCGCTAACATTTGAGATGATTCTGGTGTCATTATTTACTTGGGGTAGGATCCAACCAATGACTTCCGAGCATGGAAACAACTCTGGGCATGTGGCTTCCCTATAAAGACCAGAATTCTTGATATTCTGGTAAACCATTAGTTCTTCGACGGATGCTTCAGGGAATTTTGTGTCTCTTATGGCTCTGTATAATTCACCCCATTGAAACTTTGGGGTGGCTCCTGTGACAACTTTGGTATCCTTGAACATTGTTTCAAGCGCGATGTCCAACAGGATTTCTACATCTGAGTCTGATTTGACCAGCTTGGCTTTACTCCTGGCGGAATGCCTGTGCATATCAAGTTTGTAGCGACACTGAATGAACAAATACGGGATCACAATGAACAATATAGTATCTATGATTCAGTGAATAAGCAGAACAATACTTGAGATGATATGAGTGTTAATTTCCTTTTCCAAAACTGCTTGTTAAGGTTTAAACTCAGGAAGAAACAATGAGGAAGACATTTATACATAATTTATCAACCATGGTATGATTATTGAGCATGAAAAATACAGTAGTTCAATGTTGTGAGTGCTCATTGGATTTAAACCTCTTTGCCTCAATGAATGAACAGTTATGGGAAGCAAAAACCAACTATACAAAATAGGAAAAGCCATGCAAAACTGAGATTTCCATGTTTGACAAAGAGAGCTTATTTATAATTAATCAATCTTGTGTATGTGCATGAATGTGAGAAACAACAAAGAGGCTGTAGTACATCCTCCAACTAGAAATGACTTCTGTGTCAAAACCATGCTCAAAAAAGATAACTCCCCCATGGCTTAAAGGTGAATCGAAAGGAAACGACGAGTTAAAACCACCACCGGGCGAGATGGTGCATGAACTCTATTGTTGGAAAACATTCGGCGCGGGTTTAGTTTCAAAACGAACCTGAGCCATAGGTCAAAACTGGAAAGGTGGATGCAGGGGTTTCTACTGACTTAAGGTTGGAGAATGCGGGGATACTTACACTCTTAAACCTCCTACAAGCAACTAGCTCACACAGAGTTTACCCTCTGGGGGAAAAGGCTAAAACTGTGACGATTGGCGTGAGCAAAAGGGATATGGGTGGTTGGACTCAAAAGAAAGGACACAGGTAACCCTGGGTGGGAGAGTGGGTGTTCGCGTGAGTCCCAAGTGATAGTTAAAGCAGGGCACTAAGACCAAATTAAAGGGAAAACTTACTCCCAAACCCTTGAGACCAATTACCGGCTAACAAGTGTTTAAAAACTATACTTTCAGTAGCCAAAAGAAACCAAATAGTATTAAGAACACCTACCTGTCAAAGGCAGAGCAATTGGGTCAGCTACGTGAGTCTGGTGAGCTAAGTGGTGTTCTCCGACTGGTGGAAACTCCAAAAGGGATTCGAACGGCGTTTAGTTTTTTACGAATGGTGGAAAAAAACTAAAAAACCCCCTCTATACATAAAATCCTTAACACTTAATTCTCATGGGGTTAGGTAGGTGAGAAAGAAGTGTGCACGGGGTTTAGTAGGTGAACATTAAGTGTCCCCACCCATCCACTTTCTCGCTTTCCAAAAAAAAAACTACACCGACAGTGTCATGGTTTTGCCATAACCCTTGCGAAATGGTCGGTTGGTTTATTCAAAACGCAGCGAATAATTCCACGATAATCCTTTCAAAGCGTAACGGTCGGCGAACTCTGGGCCAGATCATGGCGAAACAGTTGGTGATTTAAGCCAGACTGTGGAAAAACGATCGGCGGCTTTAAGCCATATGACGGCAAAAAGGTCGGCGGTTTTTGGGCCAATATGTAGCGAAAATTATGGCAAGAAAAGGCTTTCTCGGAGCAAGGTAGTCGAGGCGTTAAGCTCAATCGATAGCGAAATGGTCAGTGAAGAAAAAAGAAAACCCGTGCAATAGTCGGTGACAAATTGTTTAGCGAACTGTGACCGGTCGGCATGTTAAACTCAAAACTGCAATAAGGGTTGGCAAAGATAGAACAAAAATATCGAAATGGTCGGCGATAAATAGCTCAAGGAAATGTGACCGGACGGCGAAGAAAAAATGAAAGGTTGCGACCACTTTGGTGAAAGAAAACAAAAAAGATGCGACTGTTTCTAAAAAAATAAACTAAAAATCCCCGAAACCATCGACCAAAAATAAACAAAAACTTTGCGAGCAGAGCGGCGAAGGAAACTTGAGTTTTTCCTTAGCCAAAAGATAACTTTTCCTGAATATTTTCTAAGAAAAACTAAGGGTCGAAAGCTAGACTTTTGAGAGACTACAAACTCTAAAAAATAAAAGGAGGGGCCCTATAATTGTTTTGAAAATTATGGGGATCAGGTTGCAGTATCAACAAAACATTATATCTACTAAAATAAAATAAAACAATTTTGCAAAAAAAACCTAACGTTTCACTCACTGTGTGCTTTCATATCTTAAGCACTATTACCAGTGCGCTAAAATAAGTATCGTGCACTAGTAATATAATTTCATATATTTAAAATATTTAAATGGTGTGCCAAATACAAGACGCACTAGCACGTTTTATAAATTTTGGTTAATGGTGCGCTTAAAACATGCAGTGCACTGAATACCAGTGCATCGATGCCTAATAAAAGCACTGTTAAATTATGAGTTTCTAAGCTACTAAAGAAATTTACTTGTCGGTGTGTTTCATCCAAAAATGCACACCATATATAGTGTTCTTAAATGATTGAAACACACCTCCATTTATTAAATTTTACAATTTTATATTAAACTATTGACTGTGCTCCTATGGTGTGTTAGAGCACTGGTACCATTGTAATGACGTGCCCAAGGAGCACCATAATATTATGTATTTTGGCACTTTGATTTATACTATTCAGTTATCAGTGTGTTTAGTTCAAGTAAGCACAACGTTAACGATGCGTTGACTTAAAAAAATGCATCGTAGTTTAACAAATTTTAATGTTGAATGAGAATATGACACGTCAGAGCACTGATATGCCCTAGGAGCACCCTATAATTTTTTTTTTCATTTTTTAGGTATTGTTAACTGATGTGTTTGATACATTTAAGTGCACTGGATAACTGATCCTCTCCAATATTGAGCTCACCGATTACCATTTCAATGTTTTTATATATATTTTTACGGTGTGGCAGTGCGTTCGATCCGTTTGGCTCACACCATTTGTCGTGGCTCACACCATCTGTCGTGCGCCCTGTAAAACTTTACAAGGTGCACAGCTCATCGGTGCAAGATAAAAGGCTAGAACACACTACACAAAAATTTTAAATGTTTTTCAAAAATAGGACAAATTTAAGCTCAGTTCTAAAAAGTAATCCGCTAAAAAATTAAATTATGAAGTAAGAATCAATTTACCTACGGAACATCCTGTCAGGGAGGCATCCTGGCGATGTATGCAAAATTAAAAAAATTTCCCACCATTTGGAAAAAATCAAACTAGAAGCAGCAGCCAATAGGAAAGAAGAATGTCTCCATGTGCACCATAGACTCTAGGGCATCCAAGTGGGTGAAGTGCAGCACCGATGCAAATCGGCTCAGAACGCACTAACGAGGGTAAAAATGAGTTTTACCCTACGGTTGTTTTATTAAACCTTGTTCCAGTGCGATCGACAATAGCACACACTAATGTGTCCAATAATTAGGACGCATCAAAGAATAGGGTTTTAAAAAAAATATTAATGGGTTTTGCAATGAAATTATATATTTTTATTTTTTTTATAATAATAAATGGTGCGTTTGTCTCTTTGACACACACTGGGGCATTTCGGAATACCTAGCGCACCGGTTATTGGTTTTCAAAATTTTGCGATATTTGTCAATAAAATTATATTGATAGAGCGGTGTTTTATTGTCTATTTAATGCATCGATGGTTTTATTTTCAAATGTATTGGTGCATGCTGTATTCATTAACGCACCATGCTAGGGGTACTAAAATAATAAGAGGTTTTTAATTTAAAAGAAAATTATTGATAGTTTTTCTAGTGTGGTGCGATACAATTTGTGGTTGGACCGATGCACTATGTGTAAACACACACTGGTGCATTATGTGTAAACACACACTGGTGCATTTTGTGATAAAACACATCGAGAAAAATACATCCTCTAAAACCTCTGCCCACTCGACTCAGCAAGAAATCTCCGCTATAAACGGATTTTTGGGCTCTTTTTTATGGGCTTTCATTATAACCTATGCTAGAGGGCCTTTTCCTTGTAGTGATATTGTCACAAATGTATTCCTTTTCCTTGAGATGAATTCTCACTACCTCTTCTCTTTGCCTCTTTTAGCTAAGCCTTTAGGATGAAAATTTTCCTTTTTATTTCATCAATATCATGAAACTTCTTCCCATATTTATGCAATTGTTCCCTCTCCTTTATATCATTTTCCTCCAGCTTCTTTATTTATTCTAAGTCACAAGTGAGTTTGGCTTCAAGATTCACTTCTCCATCATTTTCTTCTTCTTGTGAATCTAGTTTTTCTTTCTGATTGTCTTCATTTTCTTCACCAATATCTTCTTCTTCCAAATCTAACTTTTCTTTCTGATTATCTTCATTTTCTTATTCAGCGAGCTTTGTATCCATTTATCGATAATATTATGTAGCTTGTACCAAATTTCTTTAGCTGATGTACACACCATTACCTTGTCAAACTCAAAGTATGGTATACCACATAAAATTCCATTCAAATATTTTGCATTATTTCCACTAAGCTTCTATCCAACTACATTTGTTGGTGGTGTTATTGCATTTGTATAACCTATCATGACTAAATCCTAAATATCCAACCTAAGGGTCATCAAATATGTCTTCATTTCTATGATCCAAGCTGCATAGTTTGATCCATCAAACAAAGGAACTTTGTCCAAGAAGAGACCATTCCTATTTTTATTCCTTTCTTTATCATCATCATTATCTTCCTTTCCTACATATGGACACCCGCCAGCAAAATGTCATATTTTACCACAACTAAGACAAAAGGGTATTTTACATTTTAATTTGCATGATCCCGTTTATTTCTCTTTGTCTTCATAAATCTTGGTTTAGATTTCCATGCGTGCTCTCGAGATCTACCTTCAACTTGTTAAATTGTTTCTGAAGAAACCTGCTTTGATTCCAATTGCTTAACTTGTGCTTATACTGAGGGGGGCTTGAATTAGTATACGATATGATTTTTTTCTGTAAACATTCATCAATCATTTATTTACTTTGAAATAGTAAATAGACATAAAATCAAATTATAGTACATAGAATTTAGCGTATGAAACCCTTTTGGGAGAAAACCACAAAATCTTATCTTTATAAATTCATGTAGGCACCAACCTATTGTTACAAAGTTTGTAGTACCCAACCTACTATATACACCAATCCCCTCAAATGAGCACCAACTCAACAATATGTAGGCACCAAACTACTGGAGACACCAATCTCCTTAACTCAACACCAACATAGTAATATGTGGGCACAAACCTACTGAAGACACCAATCTCCTCAACCGAGCACCGACTCAACAATATGTAGGAACCAACCTACTAGAGAATCAGGTTACAATAATGTTGACATAATCACCTCAAATATTACCTCATAATTAGCTTCAAATATGCTTCATAACCTGCCTCAAATCTGCTCCAATCTTGTTCAAATCTACCTTATATCCTACCTCATATATGCTCCACAATCTATTTCAAATCTGCTTCATAACCTGCCTCAAGTCTGCTTCACAATCAGCCTCAATTTTGGTACATAATCTATCATAAGATCATGTTCAATCTAGTTCCTAAATATGGCATAGTAACCTTCTACATGATCCTCATCTAGAGAAGACCCCTTAGAAAATATTCCTAGATCACATCTCAAAGAAAACCATAAAAGATTGTTCCTAGTAGTGAAAGTTCCATCCAAGAAGAATAGATCACATCTTCAATCCTTCCTCTTCCATAAGTGCACCTTTTCCTCCTTACAGAACCTTGGAAAACCCTTAGAAAAATCATCTTCAAATATCCCAGAAAATTCCCAAGAGAACATCTTCAAAAGCTAAGTTACAAGTGTTGCTTCTCTCTCTTATTTCTTCCTTCTATAACTTCTCTCTAGAATTGATCACTACTTAAGAGAAACTCAAGTGATGAGGAGATGATGAAATGAGAGTGGTGTTCCTCTTATTTATACCTTTCTAGGGTGCTTTTAGGGGATCCTTCTTCTTTTAGGGATGACCTATTTCCAAGTAGCCACAAGGGGGTGTTTATGCCTTCATTCCCCTTTCTTTCTTTACAAGGGGCAAGTTGGGTCTTCATTTTGACATCCAACGTTAGTTTTCCTCCTCATTATTGCACAGTGTCATTCTTTGCTCGCAAGGTGGTCCCATTGTTTGGTTTCTTCATATTTATTTTGTTTTCTTGCCTCTGCAAGAAGGAAAGTGGGGTGCACATCCTTATCTTCATCATTATCTTCAATATTCATTTGTCTTTGACATCAATAACAACAATATATTCAACAATATTCATCTTCATCTTGGACATCAGTAGTCTCCCCTTGTCTTTGACATCAATGACAACAATATTTTCAACAATCTCCTTCTTTTTCATCGATGAAAACCCTTAGTCAAATCTGCAACAAGCCTATAGTAACTCCCCTGGTCTACAACTCTCCTTTTGTCTTCAATTATTCCCTTGTCTATAATTAACCTCCTATCTACAACTTCTACCCCATTGACATCAATGGCAAAGGGATGCTCCCACTGAGCTTGTGTTTCTCCTTGCATTTGGAATTCTTTCCTTTTCTGTATCTATCCCCCTTTGACATCAACATAAAAGGTATGCTCCCCTTAAGCTTGTTCTTCTCCTTAAGCAATTAGTGTTGAGAGTAGAAGTATATCACTCAACTTTATCTATTTTTTTCTTTTTGACTTCATTGAGTATGTATACATTGCTTCAAGTTCTGACTACATTTGACACTAATATTCTTGAATCTTCTTTCCTTATTTCACACCCTTTAGATTGAAAGGTGAGGTTGTAACCTTGAACACACATTTGACTAACACTTAGAATATTATGTTTTATTCCTTCAACAAGCAAGACATTATGTGTTTTAGTCTTTCCATTATCAATACTAACGAGACCTTCTCCATCTATCTTTGCAGAAGCATTACCTCCAAAAGTGACACTACCTCATTTTTCTTATTTTAAGTTGGGAAACTTGATTTGGTCCCTTGTCATGTGTTTTGAACATCCACTATTAATGTATTATTGGTTCCCTTTATCTTGAGCATAAAGTTCAAGTCAACATTCTTTTTTCTTATGTTCCTTTCACTCACGAGAACAGCTTCTTCTCTATTTTGTTTAGAATATCCCACTATGTTTCTTCTACAATAGCGAGCTATGTTCCCATAGTTATTTCTCTTATAAAATTCATTATTGTAATAAATAGGGGAGAAAATGAATTGTAGTTTCTATCAGCAAACCCATCAACACTTCTAGATTTGTTGCTCACATAATCATACTTTGAGGTTTTATAACAACCTCTATTTCTATTTCTCACATGACCACTTCTTACATAAGCTCTACAACCCATTTCTTTATGACCAAAATTATTGCAAGAAAAACAATAGCCAATGAAGATATTTTGGTGCATGCTAATTTGTGAAAGGCCTTCTTGAGGGAACAACTCTTCTGAACTCATTCTTGTTGCTCTTTAGAGAAGAATCAGATTTTTTTCTAGTCATCTTTTATTTTCCTGATACTTCTTTCATTATTGATGGACCCTTGAGAAAATTGGCGTAGTTTTTAGGATTTTCTTCATCTTTCTTTCTTGTATCTTCAGGAATATTCTAATTGTCATCATAGATAAGACCTATTTTGATGAATGGTGATCTTTGGTGACTGAGGATCTCATTCAAAGTTTTAGTGCTCTTCAAAATTATATGTAATTGTGCATTTGAATTTTCTAGTTCCTTTCTTAATGAAACAAATTTAGACTCTAGCTTCTCACATATTTCTTCCTTTTCCTTTAGCTAATGTCTCACTAGCTCTTCTATCATTTTTTCCTCTTCTATTTGAGTCTTGAGGATGACAATTGTCCTTTATGTTTCATATAGATCATGAACCTTCTTTCCATAATTGTGTAGTTGTTCCCTCTTCTTTATATTCTTTCTTTTCGGCTTCTTTATTTCTTATAAGGAAAAAGTGAGTTTAGCTTCAAGATTCACTTCTCCATTGTTTTCTTCTTCTTCTGAATATGATTTTTCTTTCTGATTTTATTTGTTTTCTTCATCAATATTTTCTTCTTTTGAATCTAACTTTTCTTTCTAATTATCTTCATTTTATTATTCAGGAATATTTGTATCCATTTCTGCATCAATATTATGTAGCTTGTCCCGAATTTCTTTAGGTTATGTACATTCCATCACCTTGTCAAACTCAGAGTATGATAGACTATATAAAATTACATTCAAATATTTTGCATTCTTTTCACTAAGCTTCTGTCCAAACGCATCTATTGGTGGTGTTGTAGTAGTTGTATAACCTATCATGACTAAATCCCATACATCTAACCTAAGGGTCATCAAATATGTCTTCATTTCTATGCTCCAAACTACATAGTTTGATCCATCAAACAAATGAGCTTTATCCAATAAGAGATCACTCTTATTGTTATTATTTTCTTTATCATTATCACTATCTTCATTTCCTACATATGGACACTTGGCAACAAAATGTCCTATTTTACCACAACTAAGACAAAAGGGTAGTTTACCTTTGAAATTGCATGATCCCCTTTATTTCTCTATGTCTTCATCAATCTTGGTTTTGGTTTCCATGTGTGATCTTGAGATCTTCCTTCCTAAGTGGTTGAACAATTTTTTAAGAAACCTACTCTTATTCCAATTGTTGAACTTATGCTTATACTGAGAAGGGGGTGAATCAATATAAGATACTTTTTCTTACTTTATCCATTCATCAATCATTCATTTAATTTAAAGAAGTAAATACACATAAACTCAAATCATAATACATAAAATTTAACATGGAAACCCTTTGAGGAGAGAAACACAAAAACTTATTTTATAAATTCAAGTAGGCACCAACCTACTGTTACAAAGTTTGTAGGAACCAACCTACTGAAGACACCAATACACTCAAATGAGAACAAAATCAACAATATGTAGGAACCAACCTATTGAAGACACCAATCTCCTCAAATCAACATCAACGCAACAATATGTAGGAACCAACCTAATGGAGACACCAATCTACTCAACTGAGCACCAACTCAACAAGATGTAGGCACCAAACTACTAAATAATTGGGTACAAGAATCTTGACATAATCACCTCAAATATTTCCTCATAATTAGCTTCAAATCTGCTTCATAACCTACCTCATATCTGCTCCATAATCTATTTCAAATCTACCTCAAAGCCTTCCTCAAATATGCTCCACAATTTGATTCAAATATGCTTCATAACCTACCTCTGATCTGCTTCACAATTAGCCTTAATTTTGGTCCATAATCTATTGTAATATCATCTTCAAACCAACTCCAAAATATGGCATGGTCACCTTTTACATGAGCCCCATCTAGAGAATAACCTTAGAAAATATTCCCATATCACATCTCAAAGCAAACCATAAAGGACTCTTCCTAACAGTGAAATTTCAATCCAAGAAGAATAGATCACATTGTCAAGCCTTCCTCTTCCATAAGTGCATATCCTCCTCCTTATAGAACCTTATAAAAAATCATCTTGAAATATCCCATAAAATTCTGAAGAGAACATATTCAAAAGGATCCTTACAAATGCTCCTTCTCTCTCTTATCTCTAGAATTGCACACTACTTAAGTGAGGAGATCAAGTGATGATGTGATGATGTGATGATGAAATGAGAGTGGTGCTCCTCTTATTTATACCTTTATACAATGATTTTAGGGAATCCTTATTCTTTTAGGTCTAAACTCTTTCCAAGGATCCATAAGGGGTATTTACCCCTCATTCCCCTTTCCTTAATTACAAGGTAAGAACATACCTTATCTTAAAAGTATTCAAGTCCAATCAACCCCTCTGTGTGTTAAGGGAGTGCTTATGTTGCCTCTTCATTATTTCAAGGTGCCCTCCTTTTCCCGTAAAGTGGTCCCATTGTATGGTTTATTCATATTTTTTTGGCTTTCTTTCCTTTGGAAAGTGGGAAAGTGGGGTCTTGATTTGGACATCAAGGTTAGGATGCCTCCTCATCATGGTTCTGATTTGTAGCTTTATTCCTTAGCCTCAAGTTATATCTTCTATGCACTTCTTGATCATTTTGATAGACTTATTCCTTTAAATAATTAGAAATATGGATTCACATCTCCAAATAAATGGCAGAATGTAGACTTTGATTTTCTAAAAATTAATATAGCATATAAATGGGCATCAATTTATCAATGGCACACCTTCATTGTCTAGAGTGCACTAGCATTAATGTTATGAAAGAAATAAGTGTATCTTAAATGTCAAGACTCTAATGCATAGCTCGGGCAATTCATATGTTCATAAATGTCAAGTCCAAACAAACTATTAACAATACATGTCTAGTTTTGGCAATCCCATGATCCAACACCAGAATTCCCATCTGATTTTGTATCTCAACTAGTTCCATTTGAAGTAAAGTGCGGTGAAGGAAATCAAATATCACCACTATAAGCACTTCTGAAGCATCATTTATCTGATCCTTAAATGTCCTAGGAAGTTAGTTAATGTTGGAAACCTAGAATTTAGATCATCCAAAGGAATACTTCAAACTAGCACTATAAAAGGTTTCCTAAGTGTGTCCTTAACTTATAGTGCAGATGTGACCAATAAAAAAAATCATGTTGGTTACATCATGCACTCTACATTTTTTATTTTGTTTCTTTCCACTGGGAGAATTGGTATAACTTAAATCCCCAACTAGTGCACTTGTGAAATGTAAATTACTAAAGAAAATCATAACAAATCAAACAATTATACTTGAAAATTCACTGATTGTTACCTATTAAAAGGAATTACTCTCAGGATTAACTATTGAAAGAAATTAATCTCGGTATTTTTTTTATTTCCACTGGGAAAATTGGTATAACTCAAATTCCCAACTAGTGCACTTGTGAAATGTAAATTAATAAAGAAATGCATAACAAATCAAACAATTATACTTGACAATTCATTGATTATTACCTACTAAAAGGAATTACTCTCAGGATTACCTGATGAAAGAAATTACTCTTAGGATTTTGTTTTTTTCCACTGGGAGAATTGGTATAACTCAAATTCCCCACTAGTGCACTTGTGAAATGTATATTATTAAATCAAAGCATAACAAATGAAACAATTATACTTGACAATTAACTGATTATTACCTCCTGAAAGAGATTGGTTTTGTCTTTGGAGTTTTATTGGTTCAGGTCTGGTTTTGATTTTTGGGGTTGACTAGTTCAAAAGCTCTTCCATCGAATTACAGTGACTTAATTCATCTTATGGAATTTTTTGTCATTCAAGCAATTGCTGGGGTAATCAAACTAAATTTTTACTAGGAATGAATGGAGATCAATAATGCCCTACTGTGGAAGCTCTTCCATCCAATTACATTGACTTAATTCATCTTATGGCATTATTTCCCATTCAAGCAATTTCCTGGGTAATCAAACTGGATTTTTACTAGGAATGAATGGAGATCCTACATGCTGATAAGGTTCAATGACACACTTATTATCTCCCTTTTCTCATAACCAATGATGTTAAACCTTGCTCTTGATATTGATACAAAGGTAACTATTAAACTAATATTTGAAAAACATGGGTTAGCAATATCTACAAGCAACTTTCAAGAAAACACTAGAGGCAAATTTCAAACCTTTTAAAAGAAGCTATACAGTAAGATTTGATTTGTATAGCTTCCAAAGATTGAATGCACCAAAATTTAGAAACACCAACAAATACTTCAAAAAATATAAAACATAAGATATCAAGGAGATGTTGTCAGCTAGGTACAGCCATACCCAACTATGTATATGGATACAGCCAAAGGGAATTCCACATGTTTTACAGAATAGTGGTTACCAGCTATACAAAAACCTAAGAAAAAGTTGACTTTTGTGATCAAAGTGTTACATAAATAAATTTATGCCACCATTATGTGTGTTCTGCTCGAATTTAAAAAATCAGAACCGAAATATGATGTTTAAAAATCACACATGCATGGGTTCGTTTGTCAACATGTTCAAACACGACATAAGAGTTAGCTTTTGGAGAGAAACACACCTTTACTAATACTTTTGAAATATAAAAAGTGAAAACGGAATCAACTATATTAACTCTTGGACTAAATCTTTTAATAGAACAGACCTTTCTAGAAAATATTTAGTCTTATTATACATATCTTCATGTTACAAACTGAACTTAAAAGCAAACTTGACCATAACATTACCGATCACTTTGGATAAATCAAATTCTTAAGAAAGGATGTAAATACAAACTCATCCATTATGCAACCCATCTTTCCCTATGTTAGACTTATAATTTTTTTCAATAACTCATATTTCCCCATATTAGACTCATAACACAATAAACTAAACCATGAATAACAAATTTGGAGCAAGTTGAAATGTCTAGTATTTGGAAGAACCACTTTGTATCACAAAGCACCAACGTGTAGAACATAGAGAAAATCACAAACCTTGCATATCAACATTTCTCATACTCCTGTTGGAGAAATTCCATTCACTTTATCACACTCAAGAAGTGTTTCTATACTATGCATATGAGGTATATCCACCTGATGCATCTACAAGTAACTGGCCTTTTCTAAGGGATTTGGAGATAGAGAAAATAGTTGAGGCAGCTTCAGTGCAGCAGTTGGTGGAACCAATTCTAAATGAGAATGCCCATCTTTTAAATTTGCTTCAAATTTTCTTTCATCAATGGCTTCCTGCATTCTTCAAACAACATATTATTCTTCTATTACTTTATGGCCCAAAAACCAAATGCATTCTAATATATTTAGATCCAAGACCATGTCCTACAAAAGGATTGTTGACTAATACAAGACTATAACATCTGAAGACACCATTATGTCGATGACTAATTGTCTTCATACACCAATAACATAACACAATATACTAAAACGTTTATGACACTTATTGTGAAAACATTTATGCCTTTTACATCTAAATTTAATTGCAATTGGATAATCGAGGGGATTTTCTTAAAGAATTGCATCAAATCCTTACATGCAAAACTCAAAGTTGGTAAAGTCAGAAATGGCAATAATGGCAATCTCTTAACATAACAGAACAAATAAAAGCACCAATAGTTGACTGTCATCGTTAGTTCATTGTTAAAGAAAGTGAGAATAGATCTATTGTGATTTACTTCTAACATTGCAAGTCTACAAGAGAGTTTTTCATGTTAAAAATGTGTATTGGGTCCATGTGCAAGCAAATGTAGAGGATGCCATTCCTGAAATTAAGAATATGAGGTCTCCCAAGGTGGATCTATTCTAATGTGATCTCAATAGTCACAAATCTCACATAGGGAAAAGAATGGAAAACCATCGAACTAACGAGCCCAAGAAACAACACACAGCAGTTACACAATAGGAGGCCATTGGAAAACGCCCATGGAAGAGGGGAAGGCATGTTGAGACATGACCATAGTGAAGGAGAATAAAAACATCATCGTAATGTGTAGGGATCATGAAAAATATCCATATTTATATTCCAAATAAGAAACGTAGATACATTCTTTAGTGTTCACATAAGAAATTTGTTGATGTATTTGTAACTTCGGAAGATATTCACTTGTATATTGTATGTGTTACATTTGTACTTTATTGTATCCCCAACAGAGATGTATTATTCCTCTGGTTGGAAGTGTCGTCATTTGTATTTGCAAATGTCACAAGTTACATTGTAAGTGTCATAACTTATATTTGATGGGTTATTAGACCACCTTAGAGGGGTCGTCCTAGTGTGGGTCAAAGGGTTATTAGACCACCCTTGTATGGTTGTCCCACTGACGAGAGGTAATGGGTTATTAGACTCTCCTAAGGGAGGTCGGCCCAGTTAGAGTAAAAGGCAAGTCAAGTCATTGTATAAATAGAGAGTGTGTCTCTCTCATTCTATTCATTCACTCACTCACTCACTTCGCATTAGTGAGAGATAGGAGGAGTTCGCACAAGTGGAGGAGGAGTATTTTCTATAGACATCTATATTTTGGGGATTCATCTTTGTGATCTTTGTATTGGTTCTTATTCTATCTCTGAGGAAGTTGCGGGGTTTTTCACCTTCTTGGTTTTCCTCGGTGAAATGCTTTGTGTCTCTTGTCTCTTGTGTTTGAAAGGATGTACATGTTGCTCTCTCAGCTAAGATCCTAGATCATATTGGATTAAATGATGAAAACATAACATGGTATCAAAGCTAGCCTGAAGGAAGGCATTGTATGGCATTTACGACACTTGTTGCACTTGCAACAAATTGGAAGCTAGGGCTTGGTATAGTAAAAACCACTCATCATGGAACTTTCTCTATAAATCCATTTTGGAAAAGGTTCAGGATCTGAAACTTTTATAGGCTGGATATGAAATGTTCATGTACCTTGTGTCTGAATATCAGCATCAGATTCATTGTACTTTGTGAGATATGATTCATACAAGTTAGGATTTCTACCTCTTCCAGAATGCATCCCTAAATAGGTGACCTAGGAACAGAGGTAATATATCGAGCTAGGAAGCTCCAAATTGAATTCCGTAAAAATTGGAAGTTAGGAAACAGACTGTAGTTTCACAGGTCTAGGATTCAGAGGCCTAAGTTTAAATAGTGACACGTGGAACTCCATACAAGTTTGATATATTGTTTCATCCCATAAACAGGTCACATTGCGACACTTGGAATCTCTCTCTCTCAGAGAATCCATTAAAGCTCAAATCTGTGGGGTTGGAAAGATGATAGGTTAGTATACCATAGGACGAAGTTTTAGACCCTAAGTATTCGAAATTTCATAGATACATCAGGAACAATATGGCATATATTTCTGTCCAAACAGAATTGGATTATGAGCACTTTCGTTTGTTGGTTTGTCACTGCTGCGGTAAATTAGGGTTTATGCAAAAGTTGGAATTTTTGGAATTTGAGACCATGGCTAGATGCTCCTCATCAAGATTGAAATTTAGAGACCAAGATCAAATTTTTTGGTTGGGTAGAACCCCGGGCTCTATCAAACTCTAGTTCATGATTTCTACTAGAAAACCAGAATTTGACAGAAGGTGCAGATCTGAAACTCACAGGACAATTTTGAGGAGTCAATTTTTGGAGTTTTCAAAATCTTATCACACCAGCTTGCTCACCTCAGTCAAATGCATCCTCCTGTATAGACAGAATTTTGAAATTCCAAGTTTGGATTTTTAGGGTTTCTCTGCCAAATCCTAGCCAGCTCCAGATCCAGTTTCAACAAATCAAAGTGGATTGGGTTAATCCTAGAAGAGAATGATTTGGACACCTACATAAGTGAAGAAGTTCTAGTTCCATAGGAAGATGAGGCTAAGGCCTTACATAAGAATACTATAATCAATCCTGACAGGTATGACTTGAGGAGATACAAGTATGTTTTGAAATCTGTTCATGATTAAGTTTGTCTTCATATTATTGAGGTTAGTACAATCTTGATTAATTTTTAGACTTGTCTTATCACCTTAGTAAAAGTATGAATGCATGTGAATGATAGAAGACATTCATTAATTAGGGTTATGACACTTATGATTGTACTAATGCACTGTGGTTTTGTATGAGGATGATATTGTCCGCTAACATGAAAGGTACATCAAGAAAGACAAATCAAGTTCTAGATCGAGAACATATTACCATGGTGACATGAATACAAAGACTCATCCATAGCCATTGATCACATAGAACCACTACTTACGAGGTATGTATAATTTGGTTCTACAATGCTTAACTTATGAGATGTGCAGGTTACTAGCACAAAGTCTCTAAATCATTGAAGAGAACAAGGAAGACATTGTTTGGGTATGTTAGACATAACTAGCAAACATGATAATCCAGGTATGTTTTTTCTATATCAAGTTAGAATCCTACCTTGTGTTAGGATCTTATATAAGTATATATTTGTATGATTATTCATGAAGTTATAAGTTTGAGTAATCATGGGTTTATGCATATTATGCTTCTTAGTTTGATTAATGATATGACAAACTAGAAGAGTCCTATAGTCAAATAAGAATATGCATGAGTAAAAGAAGTACTCCCTAAAACCTTGAATACTAACGCTTGTGATGAATTTTTGATAGTATTGAAATTATACTAATGCATGTATGATTATGTATGAGATATTGAAGATGACACAATGATGACACTAGTGCACACTTAAGAATGCATAGTGGTCCAGGATGGATATAAGTTCAAAGACAGATTATCAAGGAAGCAAAGATCAAGAGGGAGCACACTCCAATAGTTCCTGCAAGGAAGCAAATATCAAGAGGGAGCACACTCCAGTAATTCCTGCAAGGAAGCAAAGATTGAGAGGGAGTCCACCCAACAACTAAACAAATATAAGTATTTGAATTATCATTTCTTGTATATATGATTACTTAAATGATGTTGTTAATTCATGGACATACTTATGTTCCTAGTTTTAGGATGTATATTATGCATTTTAGAAAAGTTGCTTTAATGAACAAGATACTACTAATATAGTAATGGGTAAGTGGCCTATGGTACTGTACAACATTCCATTGCTACTTATCTAGAATGAAACCTCTTTGATGACATGTTGGGAGTTGTGCACAGTCTTAACAATGTTCTGGTAGAGATGGAAGGCATCTAGAAAGCTACGAGATACGGATAAATGTTGTATTGAAGCATTGGATAAGATAATTGTATGAATGTATGACATATGTCTTTATGTATAAGAATTTGTTCTAAAATCTATGAGATGCTTCTAATCATGCAATTGAACTTGTCTTGTAGGAAAGACCATGTACCATCACCTACAAGAGAGACTTGTTTCGAAGAACAAGCGATGAAGACTCAACAAATCCAAAAAACTACCTATTGAAGATATTGAAGAATCTGAAGTTCCCAGGATCCGGGATGCAGTAATGGAAAGATTCCATGATCGAGGAGTACCAGTCAATCATGAAGAATGATGTTTGGGATGTGGTCCCAAAACCAGAAGGGAATTATGTTGTGACTTCCAAGTGGATCTACAAGATCAAGCATGTTGCAGATGGTAGCATAGACAAATACAAGGAAAGATTTGTGGCTCGTGGCTTCTCCCAGAAAGAAGGGATAAATTTTGAAGAGACCTTTGCACCTGTAACCATATACACTTCCATCAGAATAGTACTTTCTTTGGATGCAGTGATGAAGTGGAAGATACACCAAATGGATGCCAACACAACTTTCTTGAATGGTGTAGTTGAAGAGGAAGTGTATGTAGAGCAACCACTCGGATTTGAGACACATGACAGGGAGTCACATGTGTGCAAATTGAAGAAATCTTGTACGGTTTGAAACAAGCACCCAGGACATGGTACGACAGGATAGAAAGCTTCCTGACTAGTTTGGGCTTTACCAAGAGTAAAGCAGATTCCAACCTTTACTACAAGGTTGAGGAAGGCAATCTAGTGATACTCCTATTGTATGTGGATGACCTGTTTGTAACAGGTGAGTATGGATTGATTGCCAACATGAAGAGGAAGCTTGCTACCGAGTTCGAGATGAAGGAATTGGGTATGATGCATTACTTTATAGGTATGGAGATGTGGTAGAGTGCAGACAGAATCTTCCTTGGACAAGGGAAGTATGCAGTAGAGATCCTGAAGCGGTTTGGGATGATGGACTACAAGGCCATGGACACACCTATGGCATCGAACCTGAAACTATTGAGTGATGATTCATCAGAGTCAGTTGATGCCACGATGTATCATCAGATGATTTGGTCCTTGATGTACCTGACAAACACGAGACCAAATATTTTCTTTGTTGTGAACACCTTGAGCCAGTTCCTGACGGATCCTAGACATGTTCACTTGATTGCTGTAAAGCATATTCTAAGGTACCTAAAGAGTACGGTCATTTATGGGCTCAAGTATGATGTGAATCAAAAATTTAACCTGGAGGGTTATGTTGATTCAGACTGAGCAGGAAATGCTACAGATAGGAAGAGCACTTTGGGGTGTTTCTTCAATATGGGATCAGGTGTGATCTCTTATTTTAGTAGGAAGCAATCCTGCGTAGCACTGAGTACAGCCGAAGCAGAGTATGTCGTGGCTTGTTCGGCTAGTTGTGAGGTAGTATGGCTAAGGAAGATACTGTCTGATTTATTTGATCTCTAGTTGGATGCTACTTGTATCTATTGTGAAAACCAGAGTTGTGTAAAGTTTTCAGAGAACCCGGTGTTCCATGACAAGTCGAAGCACATCGAGATCAAGTATCACTATATCAGGGATATGGTGCAGAGAGGAGCATTGAAGCTCCTATATGTTACGACGGATGAGCATATTGCAGATGTGTTGACCAAACCACTATCTAGAGTGAAGTTCGAGTACTTCAAAGAGAGGCTTGGTGTTCTTCATATAGAAGATACTTCGAGGAGGAAGTGATTGGACACATTCGCAGGAGCCATTCCAAGCATGGTGGTAGTGTGAAAATCCTCACAACAGATCTAAGAGCCGATGTATACCTCACAAGAAATATTAATATTAAGCAGGAAAATAGAATAAGAGTGGTCAATGCAGTCTAAAGGAGCAACAAAATTATGATACAGTAGAACTCGGATAGAAGCAGAATAATATCACACACTAATTCATTAATCATAATATGAACAATAAATAATACAATGGTGGAGAGGATTCGAATGCCAAGGTGGAAATTCGAATTAGCCTGCATGGGCATGGCTTATCTGCACTAGAATTCATCATCATCATCAGTGGAGTGTCAACAATACACCACTAGGATTCCTAATCATCATTAGTGGAGTCATCAATGCACAAGTAACGGTCAACCAGGTGTCAAACTGAGTCTAATTGAGTGTGGTAGGTGTAACTGACACATGGAAGCACTAATGTAGTGAAGGAGGCTCAATGGAGGGTTCATGGGGAGATGATTGGAGTCATGAGGAGCTAACTGGAATCAAAATAGTCAATCTAGGCTCTCTAAAGGTCCATTAGAGTGTTTTGGTGAGTTAACTAGGCCATTTGTCCCTAAATCAGGGAGCATATCCGTAAATCAAGGAACTAACTGAGTGTAATTGAGTGGTAGGTGAGAGAGGGCGCATTTCACATGTGGTAGGTGAAAGGAGGGCACAGTAAGCACTAGGAGGGATTGAAATTATCAGAAAGAAGCTCCTAGGGCTAGCAGAATGGGGACTAGGTGTTGGGACTGATGACTGGGATGCATGCAATTGCATGACTGCATGCAAAAATGCATGCATGATTGAAATGAAAAATAATGAAAATGCTAGTAGGACTAGGATGGAGTATAGGAATATCCTAACACCCCCCATTAATCCATGCTGGGCCCTAGTAACTGATACCAAAGGTCACCCAATACAATGAATAATAAATAACAGTCCATAAACCGAGGAAATGGGGAAAACCTCATGGGAAAAATAGCCCCCCTCAAAATAGATTGTAGGGCACACCAAAATAAATGCTCCAAACTCAAGCAGGTGTGATGCTTGGTCATATGTATGGAGGTATATTCTTCTTGGGAAGAAGTGGATCATGCTCAAAAATCATGTGCTTGTACTTGCTCTTCAGATCGAATGTGATGAGAACAAATCCAGAGGTATGAGGATGATCCTGGAACCTATGATTAGAATCAGCTGAGGTAGGATCAAATCCATGAATGTGTAGATAGTATTTTGTTTTATCCTTTGAACCATCATAGGTGAGATTATGCCCAAAAGAACCATCACATGATAGTGATTGATTGGAATCCAAATTAGATCCAAGACTTGAAAAATGGTTTCTTGAGATATCCTTTGAACCATTAGAGGTGAGATCAAAACCATGAAATGCATGAGAAATTATCCCAAGCAAATGGCAATGCCATACATCTTCAATAAAATTCTGAGAGCATGTACAAATGATCTTATAGTAGTACATAAGAGGTGAGTGATCAAGGAGAGCGAATGCATTACATCCAATTGTTGATTTAACCTCCAAAACATTCATGAGATCATCATATGCAAACCAACAGACTCTTGTGCAAGAGAGGATTTAAGAACCTCTGCAGTTTCTAGAGTGTGAGTTGGCACAAAATTCGAAATAGAAGATATTGAGAGCATGAGTGTAGAATCTACAAGTTCTTCTTCTTTGTGGACAACTTCATTATGAGATATGTTTGATACTAATTCATGATCAGACATACCATCAACGAGGGTGAATGCATCACTGGGATTTCTCTCGAAATGGTTTGGACCAATCCCTTCATTATGTTTGCCAAATATTTCATCCAGATGGGCCCATAGCTCTTTTGGAGATTCAGCAGAAAGGAATTGGGTTACCATGCAACGAGACATAGCATACATCATTGCTGCATAGGCTCTGTCACCTTCATTTAACCAATCATTCTCTTCTTCAGAGGATTCGAACTCTCTTTCAAAACAATAATCAAAGATACCATGTCTCTTCAAATATGCTATCATCCTTGGTTTCCACTCATCATACTTGAATCAAGAAAGAGGAGGAATTCCTTCCGGATTCATGGAAGGTGTTTTAGAAGACCTACAAAAAACAATAGAAAATATCTGCAACTGCTACTGCTGCAAAAGTGCAGAAACTTTTGCAACTGCTGCACTCGAAATATTGATAATAACCTGCAAAAAACTCTCAAGAATGGAGATAGACAATACTCTCAACATGCTATGATACCATGTGAAAATCCTCATAGCAGATCTAAGAGCTGACGTATACCTCACAAGAAAGATTAAGATTAAGCAGGAAAATAGAAGAAGAGTGGTCAATGCAGTGTAAAGGAGCAACAGAATTATGATATAGTAGAACTCGGATAGAAGCATTGTTGATGTATATGTAACTTCGGAATGTATTTCACATATGTATATTGTACTCCTATAGAGATGGTATTATTACTCTATACGGAAGTGTTTGTATTCCTATAGAGATGTTATTATTCCTCTATACAGAAGTGTCGTCATTTATATTGTAAGTGTCATAACTTATACTTGATGGGTTATTAGACCACCTTGTTGGGGTCGGCCCTATATAAGTTATGTGGGTCGAAGGGTTATTAGACCACCCTATTGGGGTTCTACCATGTGGGTCAAAGGGTTATTAGACCACCAAGTGTGGGGTCGGCCCAAATTAAAGTAACCATGGGTTAAGCTAGACAAGTAGGCCCCATTAGTTTATTGGGCAAGACAATACAAGTATAAATAGAGATCAGGAGATCTCTATTTGATCACTCATTACACACACTTCTCTCATTCGGAAAGTGGTGCACTTGTGAGGAGGAGGTTCTGCTACTAGGAGAAGACTATCTCTTGTACTCGGGTTGTATCATTGCTCTATCTATCTCTGAGGAAGTTATTGGGGTTTTTCACCTTTATGGTTTTACCCAAGTAAACTCTGTGTCTCTTGTGTGCTTGCATTATTGTGTCCATGATTGATATGCTATAGATATATTTTACATGTTGTTCTTTCAGATAAGATCCTAGATCATATTGAAGTAAATTCTGAAAAATTAACATGGTAACATAGCTAGCCTGAAAGAAGGCATGGTATGGCATGTATGACACTTGTTGCACTTGCGATGCTTGGGATTGATGTAGCAAAAACCAGTCATCGTAGCACTTTCGCTATAAATCCATTTTGGCAAATTTTTTGAATCTGAAACTTCTACAAATCGAATATCAAATCCCAATGTACCTTTTTTCCAAAGGACAACTTCTAATTCGTTGTACTTTGTGCTTTATGATATGTACAATATAGGATTTCTGCCTCTTCCAGATCTGAGTCATAAACAGGTGACCTTGGAAAAAAGGTCATAACTTGGGCTAGGAAGCTCCAAATGAAATTTAGTAAAAAGTGACAAGTAGTGCACGGACCGTAATTTTGTAGGTAACGTTTTTAGAGGCCGAAACTGAACCAATGACATGTGGCATGCCGTACAAGTTCGCTCTCCTGTTTTATCCCATAAACAGGTAACGTTGCGACACTTGGCATAACTCTCTCTCAGAGAATCCATTTGAGGTCAGACCTATGGGGTTGGAAATATGATAGGTCAGGCTATCACAAGAAAACATTTCAGACCCTTTGGATCAAAAAGTGCGGAGTTACACCAGAAACAATTAGGTACATATTTCTGTCAAAACAGAATTATTTTTTAGCACCTTCATTCATGGCTTCTGGAATTTAGGGTTTCGGAGAAAGTGGGAATTTTTGTAATCAAAGACCACGGCTGAATACTACTCATCAAAATTTAAATTTAGAGACCAAGATCAGAATTTTTGGTTGGGTAGAAGGCTGGGCTTGATCAGACCCTAGTTAAGGACTTTGATCAGAAAAGTGGAAAATTAGGGCTTCTGCAAAAATGGGAATATTTGAAATCTGTGACCACGACTGGAAGCTCCTCAAAAAAATAGAATCTTAGAGATTTGAGTCAAACCTTTTGATTGGGAAGAAGGGTGGGCTTTATCAAACCCTAGTTCGAGGTCATGTCCAGTGAATCCGAAAGTTTCAAAGGAAAATTTGAGGGGTGAAACTTTGCAGTTTTCAAATTATGAGTATACCAGCTTGATCAGCTCATCAAGGTGCATCTTTCTATCCTTTCAGAAGTTTGAATTTTTAGGGTTTCTCTAACAAACCCTAATCTAGCTCCAAATCTAGTTTCTGCAAATCAAGTGGATTGGGTTAATCCTAGAAGAGAATGGATTGGTCACCTGCATAAGTGAAGAAGTTCTTGTTTCAGAGGGAGATGAGGCTAAGGCCTTACATAAGAAGATTACAAGCAATCTCGACAGGTATGACTCATCCAGGTATGTTTTGAGATTTGTTCATGATTAAGTTTATGGTATGTTTGTCTTCATGTTATTATGGTTAGTACAATTTTGATTAAATTTAGACTTGTCGTATCACCTTAATAAAATTATGAATGCATGATAGAAGATATTCATTGATTAGGGTGTTGACACTTATGAATGTAATAATGCATTATGGTGTTGTATGAGGTTTATGTTGTCCGCTAACATGAAAGGTACACCAAGAAAGACAAATCATGTTCTAGTTCAAGAACATATGATCATGATGACATGAGGACAAAGATTCATCCATTGTCATGAATCACTTAGAAGATCTATTTGCGAGGTATGTATAACTTGGTTCTATAATGGTTAACCTATGAGATATGCAGGTTACTAGCACAAGTCATTGAAGAGAAAAAGAAGACATCTTGTGGGTATGTTAGACATAACTAGCTAACATACTAATCCAGGTATGTTTTTCCTATATCAAGTTAGAATCCTACCTTGTGACAGGATCTCTCATATAAGTATACATGGCATGATTGATAATGATTATTCATAGGTTTGAATAAACATGGGTGTATGCATATTATGTTTCTTACCTTAATTGATGATATGACTAACCAGAAGAGTCATGAAAGTATAGGTTTGAGTAATCACGGGTTTAGGAATATTATGTTTCTTACTTTAATTTATGATATGACTAACCATAAGAGCCCTTGAATACTAATGCTTATTATTTCTATTTGAAATGATCATGACTATACATGTTTAAGATTATTGTGTTTTGATAGTATTAAGATTATACTAATGAATGTATGATTATGTATGAGACCTCAAGGATAACACAATGATGATACTAATAAGCATGCATAGTGATTAAGGATGGATATAAGTTCAAGGACAGGTAATCCAGGAAGCAAAGATCAAGAGGGAGCACACTCCAGTTGTTACTGCAAGGATGCAGATATTCAGAGGGAGTTGACCACTTCTCACAATCCACATCAGAATGGAGTTGCAGAAAAGAAGCAAATACTGAGAGGGATTCAACCCAACAAACAAACAAATATAAGTATTTGAATTATCATTCCTTGCATATTTTATTTTTTAAATAATGTTGTTCAATAATGTATATACTGATGTTCCTAGAATTAGGTTGTGTATTATGCATATTAGAATAGTTGCATTGATGAACAGTATACATGGGTAAGTGGCCTATGGCACTGTACAACATTCCATTGCTACTTATCTATAATGAAACCTCTTTGCTGACATGTTGGGAGTTGTGCACACTCTTAACAATGTTCTAGTAGAGATTGGAAGGCATCTATAAAGTTACGAGATATGGATAAATGTTGTATTGAAGCATTGGCTAAGATAATTGCATGACTGTATGACATATTTCTTTATGTGTAGAATTTGTTCTGAAAACAATGAGATGTTTTCTAATCATGCAATTTAACTTGTTGTTTAGGAAAGATCGTATACCATCACCTACAAAACAAGGACTACAACATTTGTTCAGCAACAAAATTATCTATTGAAAATATTGAAGATATTGAAGTTCCCAGGATCTGGGAAGAATGCCATGATCGAGGAGTACCAGTCGATCATGAAGATGTTTGGGATGCAGTCCCAAGACCTGAAGGGGAGTCTCTAGTGACTTCCAAGAGGATCTACAAGATCAAGCATGTTGTAGGTGGTAGCATAAAGACTTTTGCTCATGTAGCCAGATATACTTCCATTAGATCCGTACTTGCTCTGGCCGCAGTGATGAAATGGAAGATACACCAGATGGATTTCAAGACAGCTTTCTTGAATGATGTAGTTGAAGAAGAAGTGTATGTGGAGCAGCCACTTGGTTCTGAGACACATGACAGGGAGTCATATATGTGCAAAACTTGGTATGGTAGGATAGACAGCTTTCTATCTAGTTTGGGATTTACCAAGAGTAAAGCGGATTCCAACCTTTACTACAAGGCTGAGGAAGGCAATCCTGTGATACTACTCCTATATGTAGATGACCTGTTTGTAACAGGAGATGATAGATTGATTGCCGATACAAAAAGGAAGCTTACTACCAAGTTCAATTTGAAGAACTTGGGTATGATGCACTACTTTCTTGGTATGTAGGTGTGGCAGAATGCAGATGGGATCTTCCTTGGACAAGGGAAGTTTGTAGTAGAGATCCTGAAGAGGTTTAGGATGATGGACTGCAAGGACATGGCCACACCTATGGCATCGAACCTCAAGCTTCTGTGTGATGCTTCATTTGATCTAGTTGATGTCACTATGTATCGTCAGATGATTGGGTCCTTGATGTACCTGACGAACACGAGACCAGATATTTGCTTTGCAGTGAGCACATTGATCCAATTCCTGACGGATCCGAGGAGTGTTCACCTGGTTGTTGTAAAGCATATTCTGAGGTACCTGAAGGGTATAGTTGATGATGGGCTCAAGTATGATGTGAATCAAAAGTTTAACCTACAGGGTTATGTTGATTCAGATTGGGTAGGCAGTGCTACAGATAGGAAGAGCACTTCTAGGTTGTTGCTTCAGTATGGGATCAGGTGTGATCTCTTGGTTTAGTAGGAATCAGTCCTGCATAGCACTAAGTACAGCCGAAGCAGAGTATGTTGCAGCTTGTTCGGCTAGTTGTGAGGCAGTATGGCTGAGGAAGCTACTGTCTGAGTTATTTGATCTACCATTGGAGGCTACTGGTATCTTCTTTGACAACCAGAGTTGTGTGAAGCTGTCTGAGAACCCGGTGTTCCATGATAGGTTGAAACACATAGAGATCAAATATCACTATATCAAGGATATGGTGCAGAGAGGAGCAGTGAAGCTCCTGTATGTTGCGACGGATGAGCAGATTGCAGATGTGTTGACGAAACCACTAGCCAAAGTGAAGTTTGAGTACTTCATAGAGAGGCTTGGTGTTCTTCAAATTGGTGACACTTCAAGGAAGAAGTGATGGACACATTTGCAGAAGCCATTCCAAGCATGTTAGAAGGAGGATCCTTCACATGGCTGTGGATGTAAGCGTTGGATGATGAGCATCAGGATGATGCTTTAGTTACTGCTCTGTATATGCATCAGGAGGATGTTGGATATGATCAGTTGGATCATTTATATGTATATGTATGTACGCATCATTTTGGATGTTGGATATGATCAGTTGGATCATGTGTATGTATCAGGTGGATACATTGTATGATCAGGTAGATCATGTATGATGATATGTATCAGGCAGATACTATGTATGCATCAGATGGATGCATTGTATGATCAGGATGATCATGGATGACGAGCTTCAGGATGTTGCTCCAGATATGCATCAGGACGATGCAATGATGAGTATCAGGATGATACTCTAGATGATATGCATCAGGATGATGCTATGATGATGATCACGATGATCATATGTATCAGGTGGATACATTACATAATCAGTTGGATTATGTGTGATGAGTTCCGAAGACACAGATGCATAGTGCCTTTTCGACATGGTGGTAGATGTGTTCTCCCATGTGCATTGATGTAAGTGCAGAGCCTTTCCGACATGGTGGTAGATATGTTCTCCCATGTGCGTTGTTGTAAGTGCAGTGCCTTTCTGACATGGTGGTAGATGCGTTATCCCATGTTCGTTGATTTAAGTGCAGATCCTTTCCGACATGGTGGTAGATGTGTTCTCCCATGTGCATTGATGTAAGTGCAGAGCCTTTCCGACATGGTGTCATATGTGTTCTCCCATGGTCATTGATGTAAGTGTTGTGATCCTTTCACGGATGGTGGTAGGTTGGTCCTCCGATGCTGGTGAGTGTAAGTGTTATGTGTGTGCATCTGGGATTGTGCTTCGTGATACTCTGTGGCTGTGGACAGGTTGTGCAGTAACATGTAAAAGGTCCTGGGAGATCCTATAGGTTGAGTTTTATCCTCATAATCAGTCTTGGGAGGCTCTTTCGAGGTTTTTTTGACTCACATAATAAGTCCTGAGGATTCCATAGTATGGCCAGTGATGATGAAGACTTGCAGGTGGTGGGCCTACATCCAGTATGAAAAAGGACTGGCTCTGTAGAACTTCCTATGACGAGTAGATTCAATGATTGATTGAGATAGTAGCAGCAGTGCCGATGATGATGATTATCGAGTGACGATGATCCAGAGAAGAAGACTTGTGCTAGAAGACCTGTGTCGAGAAATACCTTCCTAGTTAAGAGGGAGTGTTGATATATATGTAACTTCAGAATGTATTTCACATATGTATATTGTACTCCTATAGAGATGGTATTATTCCTCTATACAGAAGTGTTTGTATTCCTATAGAGATGTTATTATTCCTCTATACAGAAGTGTCATCATTTATATTGTAAGTGTCATAACTTATACTTGATGGGTTATTAGACCACCTTGTTGGGGTCGGCCCTATATAAGTTATGTGGGTAGAAGGGTTATTAGACCACCCTATTGGGGGTTGGCCATGTGGGTCAAAGGGTTATTAGACCTCCAAGTGTGGGGTCATCCCAGATTAAAGTAACCATGGGTTAAGCTAAACAAGTAGGCCCCATTAGTTTATTGGGAAAGACAAGACAAGTATAAATAGAGATCAAGAGATCTCTATTTGATCACTCATTACACACACTTCTCTCGTTCGGAAAGTGGTGCACTTGTGAGGAGGAGGTTTTGCTACTAGGAGAAGACTATCTCTTATACTCAATTTGTATAATTGCTCTATCTATCTCTAAGGAAGTTATTGGGGTTTTTCACCTTTATGGTTTTCCCCAAGTAAACTCTGTGTCTCTTCTATGCTTGTATTATTTTGTCCATGATTGATATGTTGTAGATATGTTGTACATTTTGTTCTCTCAGTTAAGATCCTAGATCAGATTGAAGTAAATTCTGAAAAATTAACAAGCAGAATAACATCACACACTAATTCATTAATCATAATATGAACATTAATAATACAATGGTGGATAGGATTTGAATTCCAAGGTGGAAATTCGAATTAGCCTGCATGGGCATGGCTTATCTGTACTAGGATTCATCATCATCATCAGTGGAGTGTTAACAATACACCACTAGGAGTCCTAATCATCATCAGTGGAGTCATCAATGCACAAGTAACGGTCAACCAGGTGTCAAACTGAGTCTAACTAAGTGTGGTAGGTGTAACTGGCACATGGAAGCACTAATGTAGTGAAGGAGGATCAGTGGAGGGAACATGGGGAGCTTACTAGAGTCATGAGGAGATAACTAGAGTCAAAATAGTCAATCTAGGCTCTCTAGAGGTCCATCAGAGTGTTTCAGTGAGTTAACTAGGCCATCTGTCCCTAAATCAGGGAGCAGATCCATAAATCAAGGAACAAACTGAGTGTAACTGAGTGGTAGGTGACAGAGGGCACCTTTCACATGTGTTAGGTGAAAGGAGGGCTCACTAATCACTAGGAGGGATAGAAATGATTAGAAATAAGCTCCTAGGGCTAGTAGAATGGTGACTAGGTGTTGGGACTGATGACTGGGATGCATGCAAAATTGCATGCATGACTGAAATGAAAAATAATGAAAATGATGGTTGGACTGGGATGGAGTATAGGAATATCCTAACAGGTAGGAGTATCCTTCCCATGGTTGTGGATGTAAGAGCTATGTGATGATCATCAAGACGATGGTACGAATGTTGCTATGATGATCAGGTTGATCATGTGTGATGAGCATCAGGATGATGCTCCAGATGATATGCATCAGGAGGATGCTATGATGATGATCAGGTTGATTATGAGTATCAGGATGATACTCCGTGGACGTGGATAGGCTGTGCAATAAGCATATAATATTGCCCTGGGATATTTCCAGATACTCTTGCGAGGTTTTTCTTGTTGCATATAATAGCTCCCTGGGAGATCTGGAAAATGCTCTTTCGAGGTTTTGCTTGGAGGTACATATAATATTTCCCTGGGATATTTGTAGATACTCTTGCGAGGTTTTTTCTATGGCATATAATAGTTCCCTGGGAGATCTAGCAAATGATCTTTTGAGGTTTTGTCAATGGAATATAATATTTCCCTGGGAGATCCGATAGGTTGAGCAGTAAGCTCATAATCAGTCCTGGCATGCTCTTTCGAGGTTTTTGCAGACCACATGTAATCAGTCCTGGATATCCGATAGGTTGAGCAGTAAGCTCGTAATCAGTCTTGGGATGCTCTTTAGAGATATTTCAGATCACAAGACACTCTTTTAAGGTTTTGTGGAGGCCACATGTAATAGTTCCCTAGGAGATCCAATAGGTTGAGCAGTAAGCTCGTAATCAGTCCTAGGATTCTCTTTCGAGGTTTTGTTGATGCATGTAATCATCCATGAGGATTCCACAGGATGGCTAGCTTGCAGACATGATGAAGACCTACAGGAGGCTAGGCCTACATCCAGCATGAAAAAGGGATGGCTTTGTATAACTTCCTATGACGAAAAGAATTGAGATATAGCCCAGTGATCGAGATGACGAGTACAGCAGTAGTGACAATGATGCTCTGTGATCCAGTGACGATGATCCAGCTCCAGTATTGAAGACTTGTTCCTATATGTATTGATGACATGTGTCAAGAGAATACCTTCCTAGTTAAGAGGGATTGTTGATGTATTTGTAACTTCAAAAGATATTCACTTGTATATTGTATGTGTTACATTTGTACTTTATTGTATCCCCAACGGAGATGTATTATTCCTCTGGTTGGAAGTGTCTTCATTTGTATTTGCAAGTGTCGCAAGTTACATTGTAAGTGTTGTAACTTATTTTTTATGGGTTATTAGACCACCTTATAGGGGTTGGCCCAGTGTGGGTCAAAGGGCTATTAGACCACCCTAGTGGGGTCGGCCTAGTGACAAGCGATAATGGGTTATTAGACTCTCCTAAGGGAGTCGGCCTAGTTAGAGTAAAAGGCAAGTCAATTCATTGTATAAATAGAGAGTATGTCTCTCTCATTCTATTCATTCACTCACTCACTCACTCACTTCGCATTAGTGAGAGAGAGGAGGAGTGCACACAAGTGGAGGAGGAGTAGCTGCTACAGACATCTATCTTTTGGGGATTCATCTTTGTGATCTTTGTTGAATATTGTAACTTCTAAGAATATTATATTTGTACATTATTATTCCGGAGATGTTTCATCCCTCCGAGGTGACTCCATTATGTATCCGGAGATGTTTATTCCTCCGATGGTTTGTGGTAACTAGGGTTATTAGACCCACCATGTGGGGGTCAGCCTTGATTTTATATTTTAGGGGTTATTAGACTTCTCCAGGAGAGGTCGGCCCCATTAGGGATTTTGGAAGTCGAGAACTAGTATAAATAGAGGAGGAGAGATCCTCATTTGACACACTTCCACAACTCAGAAAAGTAGCCCACTTGTGTCTGGGAGGTCTACACAGGAGGTCAAGTATTGGAGCACATCTTGTATTTTGGTTGATCATCTTATTGAGGAAAGCTTTGCTGGGTTTTCTACCCCATGAGGGTTTCCCAGGGTAAATTCTATGTCTATCTTGTGATTATGTTTCTTTCAGTGATCTTGCTAGTCTATTTGGTTTAAACTTAACATGGTATCAGAGCTAGCCTGAATAGAACATATTTCACAAGGTGAAATTATATTTCTCTCTCTCTCCCAAAATTAGGGTTTCTGCAAAAGTCAATATTTTTGGATTCTGGTTGCATGGCTGATTAGCCTTTCTAAAGATCTATCTTTTGAGCCTTGGATCGAAGTTTTTGGTTGGGTAGAACTTCGGGAAAGTCAAACCCTAGTTTTACCAAAAGTGCGATAAACCAGAAATTCAGTTGCAGTTCCGGAAAAGTTAAAAGTTAAAATTTCTGGGTAAGTACTACTCTATCTCTTGTCTCTTGGACTTTCCCAAGAGAATATGGCTCCAAACACTAAGCTTGAAGACAAGCTAGAAGGTATAGGAAATTTACGGGTATGGAAATACAAAATTGGTCTCATTCTTGAAGAGAATGATCTTGCTCATTATGTCAAGGATGAAGTTGCAGAACCTGAAGGAGATGAAGCCAAAGAGAAGCATAGGAAGGATTTGATTAGGGCAAAGAGAATCATAGCTGATTCTATTAAATACCACTTGATTCCCCAAGTGACTTCCAAGAAGACTCCAAAGGAAATGTATGATGCCCTAGGAAGAATGTATGAAGGAAAGAACATCAATAGGAAGATGAACCTAAGGACTCAGTTGAAGAGTACCAAGATGCACAAAGGAGAATCCATTCAAGACTACTTCTCAAGGGTCTCCCAAATCAAGGACCAACTAGATTCCATTGGTGATACTATTGATGAAGATGAACTTGTGATGACTGCTCTAAATGGTCTCACTAGACCTTGGGAATCATTCATACAAACTATGTGTGCCAGAAAAGAAAGCATGAAGTTTGATGTAGTATGGGAGGATTGTGTTCAAGAAGAGGCTAGGGTAGCCAACAGAGAAGCTCTTCTCAAAGAAAATGACCAAGCCTTGGCCACCCACACCAAAAGAGGAAGAAGGGGTCACTTCAATAAATTGAACCACAAAAAGTCTCAACCCTCTCATAGATTCAAAAGGAAAGGAAGAAGAAACTCAGAAAGAGACCTCTCCACAGTCCAATGTTATAATTGTCTTAAACTAGGACACTATGCTAGACACTGTACTTTACCAAAAAAGAAGAAGAAGAAGTTTGTTCACAAAAGACATCATGCACATATGGCAGAATATGATGGTGAAGAAGAAGTAGGAGAAGAAGAAGAGGAAAGGCCTCGAAGGAAAAGATCTAAAGTAAAGAAAGAAGATCCAGAAGAATATGTCCTATTTTCTGCACTCTCTGGATCTGTGTCTCCTGGAGAAGATACATGGCTCATTGATAGTGATGCTTCAAAGCACATGACAGGTCAAAATAAAACTCTCTCAAGACTTGAAGAAAATTATTCACCACAAAAGGTATCTCTAGGATATGATTATCAATATCCCATCAAGGGAATTGGTGAAGCAAGCTACAAGCTTGATTCTGGAACACCCTTGAAAATGAAAGAAGTTTTATATGTACCAGGTTTAAAGAAGAACCTACTCTCTATCTCAACACTAGATAAGAAAGGTTTTAGAGTGGCTTTCATAGATGGACAAGTACTCATGTGGTCTAAAGGAAAATCAATTAAATATGCAGTTGTCATTGGTGAAGAAGAAGGAGGTCTCTATAAGCTCAAGGGTCATCCAGAAGCTGCACTTGATCATGAAACCTCTAGCCCCAGTGAGCTATGGCATAGAAGACTAGCTCACATTAACTACAAATCCTTACCCTATGTAAGAAAGGTGGTCATAGGATTACCAAATTTGAAGGTTGATCATAATGGCTCATGCAAAGGATGTAAGAAAGGGAAGAATGTCAAGAACCCTTTTCCAAAGAGTGAAACAAAGACTAAGAACATTTTGGAGCTAATACACTCAGATGTATGTGGACCAATGCCCACCACTTCCCTAAGTGGTTTTGAATACTATCTTTCATTCATTGATGACTATTCAAGGAAGACTTGGATATACTTTCTAAAAAGTAAGAATGAAGTCTTTGGAAAATTCAAAGAGTTCAAGGCTCTGATAGAAAATATCTCAGAAAAGAAAATCAAGATTCTCAAAATAGATAATGGCAGAGAATATACGTCAAAGGAATTTGAAGACTTTTGTAAAGAATCCAGAATCAAGAGGGAACTAACCACTCCCTATAATCCCCAACAAAATGGGATTGCTGAAAGGAAGAATAGAACCATCATGGAAGTTGTAAAGACTATGATACATGATCAAGATCTACCCATGTATATATGGGTTGAAGCAGCTAGGACAGCAGTCTATGTGCAAAATAGACTATCCCATAGTGCTCTTGAATTCAAAACTCCAGAAGAAGTGTCCACAGGAAAGAAACCTAAGGTAAGTCATCTCAAAATATTTGGGTGTCCTGTGTACATTCACATCCCAAAAGAAAAGAGAACCAAGTTGGATCCTTCTAGTAAGAAGGGAATATTTGTTGGATATTGTGAATCATCCAAAGCCTTCGGAATTTACATACCAGGTTTTCATCATATGGAAATAAGTAGAGATGTAACATTTGATGAAGAAGCAGCACTCAAGAAATCCAAGAAGTGCCAACTTGAAGAAATCTATGAAGAAGATACACCTTCTAGAATCACCGAGGCTATGCCCATCCCTGAAGATGATTCACCAGAGGATCATGACATGTTGGAACCACAAGAACCTCCTATTACAAACTTATCTAAGAAAAGAAGGCCAGCATGGGCTAGAGATATTATTCAAGGAGCCGAAAGATATGGAGCTCCTGAAGGCTCCATTAGAGAAAGAAAGAAACCAAACCTAGTGTCCAACTATATGGCCTTGATGTGTGATCTTGTGGATCAACAACCTACTAGCTATGAAGAGGCAGCTCAGAAGAAAGAATGGGTAGAAGCAATGACAGAAGAATATCAGTCAATAATGAAAAATGATTTTTGGGATGTAGTTCCCAAACCAAAAGATAAACTGTGGTTTTTTCCAAATGGATTTTCAAGATAAAACATGCTGCAGATGGTAGCATTGAAAAATACAAGGCAAGATTTGTAGCCAGAGGATTCTCTCAGAAGGAGGGAATTGACTATGAAGAAACATTTGCACCAGTTGCTAGGTATACTTCAATTAGAACTATCATGGCACTTTCATCTATGATGAAGTGGAAATTACACCAAATGGATGTTAAGACATCTTTTCTGAATGGTGTAATTGAAGAAGAAGTGTACATAGAGCAACCACAAATTTTTGAGGTTAAATATGGGAGAACTCATGTATGCAAACTAAAAAAGGCATTATATGGATTGAAGCAAGCTCCCAGGGCTTGGTACGGAAGGATTGACAATTTCTTAACAAGCATGGGCTTTACCAAGAGTAAAGCTGACCCCAATCTTTATCTCAAAGTGATGGGTGATAAACCATTTATATTGTTGTTATATGTAGATGATCTATTTCTAACCGGAAATGAAAAACAAATTATTGAAAGCAAGAAGAAGCTTTCTTCAGAATTCGAGATGAAAGATCTTGGATTAATGCACTACTTCTTAGGTCTAGAAGTATGGCAAGAACCAAAAGGAATCTTTCTAAATCAAGGTAAGTATGCTGTGGATATTCTAAAAAGATTTGATATGTTGGAGTGTAAAGCCATGGCCACTCCCATGGACTCCAACTTAAAGTTATTAGTTAATGACTCATCGGAATTAGTGGACCTAACTCTATATAGACAAATCATTGGGTCATTGATGTATTTAACAAATACTAGGCCAGATATATGCTTTGTTGTAAATACCCTAAGTCAGTATCTAGTAGAACCTAGAAAGGTTCACTTAATAGCTGCAAAGCATGTAATGAGGTACCTAAAAGGTACATTAGATTTTGGTCTATATTATCTTGGAGATCATGAACTCAGATTACATGGTTACTCAGATTCTGATTGGGCAGGAAGTGTCTGAGACAGAAAGAGTACATCAGGTGGATGTTATGGTCTTGGATCTGCCGTGATCTCATGGTTCAGCAAGAAACAATTTAGTGTGGCTCTCAGTAGTACTGAAGCAGAATATATAGCTGCCTGCTCTGCCAGCTGTGAAGCAGTGTGGCTTCGACAGTTATTGTTTGGAGTGTTTGACTTAGAAATGGATCCCACTGTGATTATGTGTGACAATCAAAGCTGCATTAAGATGACAGAAAATCCTGTAGTCCACGATAAGTCAAAACACATAGAGATATGATACTTTTATATACAAGATATGGTGCAGAGAGGAGCTATCAAGCTCGAGTATGTGAGCACTAAGGATCAAATTGCTTATATCTTGACCAAACCTCTGTCTCGAGTGAAATTTGAATACTTCCGAGACAAGCTTGGTGTAGTTTAAAAGGAACCTCCTCGAAAGGGGGAGTAGTATAGTCACTGATGATGAGATTGTCTCATTGATAGCAAGGTAAATGATGAGGATACCTGTTTACTACACCTGGATACTTAGAAATATTTAGATTTAGGACTCTTATACTTAGAATACTTATTTTACTTGTTTTTACTGATGATAGATGTATTAGTAAGAATACATGCTTTTGATGATAGATGCATTAGTGAGAATACATGTTTTTGATGATAGATGGATTAGTAAGAATACATGCTTTTGATGATAGATGTATTAGTGAGAATACATGATTTTCATGATAGATGTATTAGTGAGAATACATGCTTTTCATGATAGATGTATTAGTGAGAATACATGCTTTTGATGATAGATGTATTAGTGAGAATACATGCTTTTGATGATATATGTATTAGTTAGAATACATGCTTTTGATGATGGATGTATTAGTGAGAATACATGTTTTGATATATGTATTAGTAAGAATACATTCTTTGATGATAGATGTATTAGTGAGAATACATGCTTTTGATGATAGATGTATTAGTGAGAATACATGCTTTTGATGATGGATGTATTAGTGAGAATACATGTTTTGATATATGTATTAGTAAGAATACATGTTTTGATGATAGATGTATTGGTGAGAATACATACTTTTGATGATACATGTATTGATGAGTATACTCGTGCTGTTACATATTGATGTATTGATGAGAATACATGTATTGATTAATGTACTTGTATGGTTGAGGATACTTGTACCTGTATTGATGAGAATACATGTATTGATTAATGTACTTGTATGGTTGAGGATACTTGTACCTGTATTGATGAGAATACATGTATTGATTAATGTACTTGTATGGTTGAGGATACTTGTACCTGTATTGATGAGGATACATGTGAGGATTGCATCATCCTTGAACACACGTTCTAAAGTGAGCCATAGACAGATGTCTCTGAGAAAGAAGAGGATTGCATCATCCTTGAACACACATTCTAAAGTGAGTCGTAGACAGATGTCTCCGAGAAATAAGAGGATTGCATTCCTTGAACACACGTTCTAAAGTGAGCTATAGACAGATGTCTCCGAGAAAGAAGAGGATTGCATCATCCTTGAACGCACGTTCTAAAGTGAGCCGTAGACAGATGTCTCCGAGAAAGAAGAAGGATTGCATCATCCTTGAACACATGTTCTAAAGAGAGTCGTAGGCATATGTCTTCGAGAATGAAGTCCTTGGTGGACATGTGAGGATTGGATCATCCCTGGACTGCAGTCCTAAAGAGAGCCATAGACATGATGTATCCGAGAATGAAATCCTGAATGAACAGGTAGGGATTGCATCTTCCCTGGACCTCGGTCCCAGAATTGAGCCATAGACTGATGTCTCCAAGAATTGAAGATAGGACTGCATCGTCCCTGAACTAGGTTCAAAATGTACGTGATGGGATTGCATCATCCCTAGACATGAGACTTGTCTTAAAGGTACGTGTGAGGCCTGCATCGTCCATGAACTGGGTTCAAAATGTACGTGATGGGATTGCATCATCCCTAGACATGAGACTTGTCTTAAAGGTACGTGTGAGGATTGCATCGTCCATGAACTGGGTTCAAAATGTACATGATGGGATTGCATCGTCCCTAGACATGATACTTGTCTTAAAGTGATAAGGACTGATCATCCTGGAACTTGATCTGGATAGTATCATCCATGGACCTATGTCCTAAAGAGAGCAGGATTGACCATCCTATAATATGATTGTGTGTATTGCAGAGTATGTTGTAGATCGAGATGATCCAGATGTTGTAGATCGATCCAGATACTGATGATCGTGTGATGATGATACTGATGATCGTGTGACGACAATGATGATCATATGATGACGATGCTGATGATCGTATGATGACGATGCTGATGATCATATGATGACGATGTTGATGATCGTGTGATGATGATGCCGATGATCGTGTGATGATGATGCTGATGATCATGTGATGACGATACTGATGATGTTGATGTTCCAGTAACTGGTTGGGTTACTGATGATGATGAATTGAAGAAAGCTTCCGATGATTTATAGATGTATCATGTATGATGTAGTCGATGAATCCTTGCTCCTGCAGATGTTGTTATAATATCCTTCTCGTTAAGGGGGAGTGTTGAATATTGTAACTTCTAAGAATATTATATTTGTACATTATTATTCCGGAGATGTTTCATCCCTCCGAGGTGACTCCATTATGTATCCGGATATGTTTATTGCTCCGATGGTTTGTGGTAACTAGGGTTATTATACCCACCATGTGGGGGTCGGCCCTGATTTTATATTTTAGGGGTTATTAGACTTCTCCAGGAGAGGTCGGCCCCATTAGGGATTTTGGTCAGTCGGGAACTAGTATAAATAGAGGAGGAGAGCTCCTCATTTGACACACTTCCACAACTCAGAAAAGTAGCGCACTTGTGTTTGGGAGGTCTGCACAGGAGGTAGAGAAGGAGGTCAAGTATTGGAGCACATCTTTTATTTTGGTTGATCATCTTATTGAGGAAAGCTTTGCTGGGTTTTCTACCCCATGAGGGTTTCCCAAGGTAAATTCGGTGTCTATCTTGTGATTATGTTTCTTTCAGTGATCTTGCTAGTCTATTTGGTTTAAACTTAACAATCTTTGTATTTTTGCTTATTCTATCTCTGAGGAAGTTGCGTGGTTTTTCAGCTTCTTGGTTTTCCCCGGTGAAATGCTTTGTGTCTCTTGTCTCTTGTGTTTGAAATGTTGTACATGTTGTTCTCTTAGTTAAGATCCTAGATCATATTGAATTAAATGATGAAAAACTAACAAAATTTCCTATGACCAATAAAATACTATCTATCAATCCTACAGTAGATTGTAGGTGACCGAAGAAATATAAAAAAATACATCAAAATTTTTTGGCTTATAGATGACCACTTCATCCAGAACTAATGTAATCCAAAGATGCCACTATGATATGCCATCACTATAAATCTTATAGTTCTATCAGTCCAAAAAGGATAAGACAAAAATCAAAAAGGTTAAATTGGTGTATCTTCTACATTCATAAAAGATATAAATAAAAGTCGCTACAAGATCCCCTTACTAATGAAGTATTGAACCCAAACCTCCTTCAGATTATGAGACCACTGTAGAAAATTAACTACTTCAGACCTTCATGTATCAAGACTACTTCAGGAAAATCTAATAGAAGCCAATTCCATTTTGTCAAAAATATTTGTCGTATGCTATCCTTCAAGGAAAACCATAACTGCTTTAGACTCAAAGCAGACACATCTCTAAACATAGATGAACAATTAAATGATTAATACAGCAATAACAAGTATTGAGCATTTATAATTTCCATGATTGTGATGAAGGACAATCCTCATTTAACAAAAGTTTCCATCCCTATCAGAACATCAAGCTAATTCTTCCCTCGTGATTAATGAACATACTAAGGGTGCTTGTCATAATAGCGATTTGCTATTGAGAAAATATAGGTACCTCACACATCAGTTGGAGGTTAATCCATAATGATTGATTAAACACATAAAAAAATCCCTTACACCCCAAGGGAGGAGGCTACAACCAAAGTTTAAACTCACTTCTAACCAAATCAACTCATTTAGGATGTATTTTCACTAGGATGACTCAAAAACCTCATCATCACAAGACTAAAGCAACTTTTGAACTTGGCAGCTTTCAAGCCTTTTTTTTCATCTATTGACACATCCATCAATAGTGGTTAACTCTAATTTTTTACTAGCTTTTAGAAGATTTGGCATAACTTTTGATTTCATCTATCACGGAAAATTTATCAATTTAAACTCATGTTAACCCCACCAAGTCGAACTATAGGTGCATACTAGATAGATTGTAGGAAATGAAAAGCATCCATGGAGATATAGCACCTCAGTATTAGCCCTTAAATGACCTTGCATAGAATATGAAATATTGTGAGGATTCCATGTGTCACACTAGAAGGCACTTCATATACTTGAATATTGATATTAACTCAACACTCCTCCACCACCAAAACCTTTACCACAACCTCACTGCTTGCTTAGAACCTTGAAATTAACCGATACATTCAAAATGTTTGTGAGAATCCTAAAATATCTATCTGTTGCTGATAGAAGATACTGTTGAAAACCCTGATCAAATGTCTTCTAAGATAAATATGTACTCCTAAGTCATAACTGTTCATAATTTTGTTTTTATCCCTGAAATATAAGTAGGAAACTTAGTACATCATGTTATGGTCTAATGGCAATTTGGAGCAGTTGTTGTGACAATGACCTAGCTTTAAACCCTAGCCGTTAAGTTCCTCCCATCCATGGCATTTACCAGATGTTTCTATTCACTATTTCAAATATTGGCAGTGGATGGGAGAAATATGACACCCTAAATTGTAAGTTGACAGAAATATCACTTAAAATCATTTTTTTAGAAAAATTGCTATTGGCCCTCTCAATTTTCTAGTTCTTCCATTAACTCACAACTTTAGCGAATTTATTGAAAAAAACGATAGAAAAGTGGGTCCAGAAAATTATAAATAGTAATAAAATTTAATAATTTTCAATTCATTTGCACTATTCACCATTTTGGAGTTGAGTAGTAAGTTTGCACCTGAAACTTCAAGCGTCGATCGTGGGAGCTACGAGCAACCGTTCAGCGAACTGTCCAGAGCAGGTTAGTGGTCACTGCCATACCTTTCATTTAAGTGCTTTTATTTCAATTTTGTTCGGTGGGATGTTTTGTTTGGACAATCCCTAAATGGCTTCGGCGGTACCCGCGAGCTGTAAGTATGTGGGTCGCGGGTAGGGCATCAAACACGCAGTCAAAAAACTGACTGCCCGCATCTACCCGCACCTGTCTACAATATAGCTCACTGGTACGGCCGTGAATAAGTTTTTAAGCATGAAACTAACTAAAAATATCTTTCTTTGCACTCCAGGATGGTTCTAGAGTGGAGAGAACGAGAGCTTGACTAGGTAGATGAGTCCATGTGCAACGATTTGCAAGCACAACAAGCATTGCAAGCATGTGGCTTATATAAATACTGGAGTCTCGGGGGCTTAAGGGCCCAAAACCTACTACTCCTTCATTTGATCAACTAATGGGATGTGGATGCTCAACACTTCATCCTCAATGGGAAAACACTGACACTGGAAGTAGAGGATATCTATTTCATTACCGGTTTTTCCCGTAGAGGGGAAGTGGCTAGTCTTCGGTCACGGACCGTGGGTGGTGGGATTACTGTGCAAGATTACATAGCGCGGTATTGTCCTGCCAACACACGACCAGTGGGAATTCAAGTGTCGATCAATCTCATAGTGGACTTGAGCACAAAGATCATAGTGGCAACTTTGGTGCGGATCACGGGATCCAAAGCACTACATCAGGCATCCAGACCAGTGATGTTCTATGCATCACAATGCTTGCAGCCTACTGTATTCGACTGGTGTACTACTCTGCTGGTGTCTATGAAGACACACCTAACGGAATGCAAAGAGTGGAAGACCAAAAACTTTGGGTATGTTAGCATCCTCTGCATTTTCTTCTTTGAGAGGGTTCCGGGAGTTAGCCCGAGGGTGGATGTCTCTCCTCACAGTCTCTGAGATCCATCCCTGACCCGGTGGGCTGAGATACTGACATGACAGGGTGGTGGTCGTCTGGCATCACCATATACTGAGGAGTTCTTCCACTGGTGTAATTGGTAGGTGATTGCTATCGAGGACTACCCCTATGCGAGGATAGACTTCAGACAAGACCGTGACATGCCGCTCCCACCAGGTGCAGCTTTCTGAGACATCGGTGAGTACTCTTTTGGTTTGGTGTTAAATTTTTATGGATTTTTTTACTATAGTTGAAATGAAAAAAATATTTTTGGTGGTAATGTCATGTGCTAATGGGTGACTGTTTGCTCGCAGACAAAGGCCCAGTGAGACCCGAGGGCTTCCCGAGACATGGTCGTCAGGGTATAGATGAGGTGGCAGCAGATGCTGCAGCAGGGCGCACACTACAGACATTGCGGCACAACATATCACGGATGGTTTCCCAAGTACCACTGATAGAGGTAGCCCGAATACCTGAGGCTATGCAATGCTAGGTAGTTGGTGTTCCTGGTGAGTGGGTGCGCCTACTGCAGTGGATGGCCAACGCAGTACAGTACTACTATGAGACACATCCTGTCGAGTCAGTAGCTAGACCTCCTCGGAGGGAGTAGATATCCCAGGGTCTCATCATTTTTTGTATCGATATGTATATTTTTTAGGGCTACGGGCTCCAATCTTGTATGACACTACCATTTTTGGACATATTTATATATATACAACTTTGGTTCTTGGTTTTACTATATTTGTGTATGGTACAAATGTATGAATGTCTTTGTATTTATGCGCTTCATGATGAATGTGACAAATGCCAATCTAATACATAGTTAGTGTATGCATCAGATATATAATTATGACTTCTCGGAAAAATAATCCACGGACACAATAATATGATGATGCCCCCCAGCCGAAGCTGGTTTGCAATCCATAAAATCTACCCCCCACTTAGTGAAGGGACTGACGGTGACGACTGGATGGAGGGGCGCTGGATGCGAGTGTATGTTCCGAGAAAACACCTGGCAAGGGTGACATCTCTTCACAACGTTAATACAATCTTTGAAGATAGTAGGCCAAAAATAACATGCTTGCATAATACGCTGGGTTGTAGCAAGCCCGGATAAGTGACCGCCACACACCCCTGCATGGCAATCATTAAGTACCCGTTCCGCTTCTTCGTGAGTCAAACAACGACAGAGAATGGAATCCTTTCCTCAGCGATACAAAGTGTCAGCGACGATAGTATAATATTTAGCGTGATGTCTCACACGTCGTCACTCGTCTCATGAATAATGAGGAGGAAACTTCAAAGTTTGGAGATATCTAATGACATCCCCATACCAAGGGTCCTCGATCGAGATAATAAATAGGTGTTCATCCACAAAGGAATCTTCATGAATGACATCCTCATCAAGCCGTGAAGGTCCGACATAAGCTTAGCGAACACCAATGACTTCACCGATTTTGCAAAAGCAAAATCGAGATCAAATTCCTGAAGGATCACAATCCATTTATTATACTTACCCCCGATAAGGCGTCATGAAAGCACGAACTGAAACGGATTGATATGAGCTACAACAGTGGTTGTTCGAAGCAAAATGTAATGTCATAACCACTGGATTGCATGAACAGTCGCAATTGCCAACTTTTCTACGTGGGTGTACCTCAGTTCAGCGTCTACTAAATTTTGGCTAAGATAATAGATAACATGCTCGACGAGCGCATCATCTACCTGAACCAAGACCATGCCAATAGTCTCTTGAGACGCGGCCACATAAAGAATGAAATCTCGTGTAAAGTCCGGCGGACTAAGCATGGGGGCCGATACCAAAGCTTTCTTAAGGGTGTCGAAAGACTGTTGGGCTCGCTCATCCCAAATAAAAGGTGTGTCTTTCTTCAATAGGCGTGCGAAACCTTTAGTAATACTGGCATAGTTAACTATAAACCGACGTAGGAAAGTAGCTCTCCCTTGGAGGCTCTGAAGTTGAAACAGATTACGTGGAGGAGGCAACTGAAGTATTGCCTCAACTTTGAGAGGATCGACTCTAATACCCTCCTTCGAAACTATGAATCCTAGAAGGTGACCAGTACTAACAGCAAAGATGCATTTGTTCAGATTCAATCGAATTTTGTAGTGGATACATCGTTCGAGAATCATACGGAGGTGCTTGGGGTGGTCCACTCTCTTGCAAGAATGGCCAGCAAGATCATCCAAGAAAACTTCCATAATATTCTTAAGATCGTGAAAGGCATAGGTCATGGCTCACTGAAAATTAGCTCCGACGTTCTTAAGGCCGAAGGGTATTTTCCGATATGCAAAAGTTCCCCATGGACAAATAAATGTCATTTTATGTTGGTCCGCGGGTTTTATTTGAATCTGATTATAACCCGAGAATCCATCCATGAATGAAAAAATCTCACTTCCCACACAAGCATCCAATATTTGGTCAATGAATGGCGTGGGGAAGTTGTCTTTCGGACATGCATGGTCCAAATATCTGAAATCAGTGCATACACATATCATTCCCTTCTTCTTATCCACAGGAACGGGGTTTGACACCCATTCGGTAAGAGGAACGGGGTAGATGAAACCAGCTTTGAGCAGTTTCTCCACCTCTGCCTTAATAGCAGCTACCTTCTTAGGGTTCACAGCATGTAAGCGTTGTCGAACTGGTTTAGCATCAGGATACATTTCAATCTCGTTTTCAACAATGCGGGGGTCTATTCCTAGAATCTCCTCATATGACCAGGCGAAAGCTTCCCGGAGTTCAATAAACAAATCAGTGTAAATAACAATCTCCTCGGGAGTTCAATCATCACCAACGTAAACATTCTCAATCTTTCCGGGAGTGCGAGAGATGTTGATCGAAGTGGTTGGGGAAATATTGTCCATATTCGCCTCCAAGAAAACATCATGCGACTACAAAAGAGCCATAGGGTGACCAACCATCTCAGCTAGAGTCATCCTAAACTCCTCCTTCTCAATGAGCTTAAGGTTGGGAAGGAAATAAGATCGATGGTGCATATCTTCCCAAGGCCTCTCACTACCACACATGGCTTCGAGGATAACTTCATCAGATGGCAAAGTATCATCGAGGCAATCGTGAGAGCAAGATGAGTTGGCTTCCCAAACTGGCAGCGTAACGGGATCTTCTTCAACTGTCTGGGGAGAAGAGAGATCCGAATCTGCAGTGGTTTGTTGGATGTGATCATAAGTGAGCTCCGCTACAGATAAGGGCATAGACATCCCAACATGCGCAATGTCTCCAGACATAGAATCCGCGGATGGAAAAATCCATGGATCACCACAATAGGAAGTCCGGAATGGCATACTACTCGAAGGAAGAGGCGCACTGTCAGAAATGGTTCCAATAAAATTCACAGGTGCAAAATGGTTAAAAGTTCCCATCAACGAGGGGTACATTCCAACACCTATGTTCCCAGTTGCCGACTGAGAATCAGAAACTTGCGGGACTACTGATCCCGTGGATGTTGTGGAAGGAGTGCCAACATAATCCAGTTGATCGATCGTCACAATCTTGCCTTCATGGGGAAAGCAAATAACTCGAAATACAGTAGACGCGATAGACTTCATAGCGTACATATAGTTTCGACCCAGTAAAAGGTTGTAGTCGATGGGCGCATCAACCACTTCGACTTCAATAGGCACGGACTTACCTCCCAAGGAGACAACAAGGGAAGGGATAATTCCATGCGGCGTAAAAGATCTATCATCGAATGCAATGAGTGTAGTTCTAGATGCGAGTAGGGGAGGAGAGCCAAGAGCTTTCCAACAAGTTAAAGACATTACCGACGCAGAAGCACCTTCATCAACCATAGTACGTTTGATGAAGCTCTTAAGGAAAACCACCTGGATTTGAAAATCCACGTGGTAAGGAAAGGGAGGTTGGACATCAGTAGTATCGAACTTGATAACACTAGGAATTCCCCCATCCTAAAATCCTAACGCACTCAAAAGGGCATGATTTTGAGAAGGACAAGCTTGCAAAACTTCAAGAGCCGACATGGCAAATGGAGTTTGGCCCAAATCTTCTACGATGGAGTAGTTCTGGGCGGCTCAAGCATTAGGATTATGCATGGAGTGCTTGAGAACACCTTTCGGTATCCGCGGCATAATAGAAGGCTTCTCAATATGAAAGGAATTATCAGGAGGAGGGAGAGGCTCATTCCCCAAATTCGGTTGTGGTGCACCATAATCATGTTGACAAGTAGCAACACAAACCTCTGACTGAACCATATTCACACATCCATAACCACTAGTATTGGAAGAAGACGTTGTCGTTTCATTAGTACCATAACCAGTGGTGGGAGCATGCGAAGCCATGTTTTGGTGATGAGGTAGGGGATCCTTCAACGCAACTGGGCTCTATGCCAAATGCTTCGATGCTTCTTCAATACGAGGACATAAGTGAGTAAGATGATCCTCCCCATAAAGCTTGCAAGGGAATTTCACCTTATGCCTAGGTTTACGATCCTCGCCAGCATTATTGCATTCCCGAGGAGTGTTGGCATTCTCTTTACAAGGAGTATTACGATTGTTATTGTTGTTACTTCCATTATTTCCACCCCTACGATTATTTCTCCCCTTTTTCTTACCACCAGGTTGTTGGTTACCCGACGATTTCATTGATTGCACATTGTGTACATCAGACGACGGAGTGGAAGTGGACAAGGTGTGAACCTGTCCAGGTGTAGACTAGTTTAGCGACAAATTTTTCATTTGATTAGCTACCAAGTCTACAAGGCGAGTGCATGCGGACCCCACGATTCCATTGGCATGTGGTCCAGGAACTGACGTGGGCTCATGTCTTGTTCTCAGTGCGTCAGGAATAATGTCATACAAAATGCCAAACTGAGAATAAAGAAGATCTAACTGCTGGACTTTCAAAATAGCTTGTTCCTCAGTCATAATGTCAGACATCAAAACATCCTTAGCAATATATGGAAGTAAAGACTTGAGGAACCATTCCAACAGGAACTCTGGAGGAATGTTGGCTTTCACTAATCTCTTCCACCGATGCCACTCTTGAACGTGGTTAGAAATATGTGTGGCCTTATTCTGATGGAAGGTGGACAACAACTCAGTACCAGTATCATAATGAACCGGCAACTGGAAATGGTCTAAGAAAACCAAATCAATCTTGTTGAAACCCCTATAGGTGTTTCCAGGAAACTCCACATACCATTTTGTGGATGACCCCGTGAGGGTGTGTTGAAATAGGAATAATCGAATGGAATCATGATTCAAAGAGTTGGAGGAGCACCAAAGGTGAAATGTCGTGACATGATCCCCCCGGTCCTCACCACCTTTCCCCTGAAACTTTGGAATGTACGAAGGGATCTTGGTAGGGACCAGGAGCCAAGTAGGGTTGTGACACACCGGATCATTCGTGAGCTTTGAAAGATCCGGGAGGTTCAAGCGTGCAAGGAATGGGAGCTGTGGCTGGAAATCTTGATTATAAGCTCCCATAAAAGGTTGGTTTAAAGGAACTATGTTATACGATGGACCAAAAGCCTAACCATGAGGGTTAAACTGCTGATACTAAGGACCTGGCAGTCCATAAGCTTTCCCATGGCCATAATATGGATAACCTCCCCCTGCCTGACCCATTTGAGAGTAAGCAAGTATATGTGCGTTTTGAGCACCATATTGGGGTGGTGGATGATACTGGTGGCCAGCACCGACTGTGTTGTAGTAAGGGTTTCCACCATGGGTATGGGGCATGTATGTACTATTCATAGTGGGAACCGTGTTGTATTGACTGTAGTGGTATGGTATGTTCCCACCCCCAATATTAGGATTAACTTGAGCAGTCGTGTGATGACCATAAGAATGAGAAGTATTCCCAAGTCCAATATGGGCATGACCAGTAGCAGGGTTGGTGGTGTGATGTCCATGTGGATAGGAAATATTCCCACCCCCTACATTACTATTACTAGCGGCGATAGTGGACACAAAAGTATGTGGTATGTGTCCACCCCCAAGGTTGGGAGGAACGCTATCATGTGCGAAAGTGGTCCTAGGTTGACAAGTAGCGAAATGTGTACTAGGTGGTGGATGGCGAGTCGTGTTTTGGACAGCATTCCGACTAGGTTGGGTATTCCTAAGAGGTGGTCGCGTTCCAACATTAGCATGGTTGGGAATCAGACCAATCCCCATACTATGTGAGTGGGTGGATAACGTAGTGCCCCCAGTGGGTATAGTATGGCTAACACTTTGACTAGTGCCAGCATGAGTACCAACCATAGTGGAAGGTTCGACAGTATTGTGACTAGGCATACCAAAAGAGAGTGCAATGGGGTTGACCATAGGGCCGAAATCATCATGAATCTCAAGCCTCCTATATCTAGAATCGCGTGGAAACAAAGGAATGAAAGGCTCGTCCTTTTCTTCCTCCTCGGGTAAGTCGGGCATCCCATAAAGATAATTATCCAGATTTGAAGGATCAAACGGATCCCAGTCAAGTGGATTAGGCCAAATATAACCAGTTTGATTCGCAGGTGGATCACCTCCCCAATCCTTACGAGTAGTCTGGGGATCGGAAGTATGTTCAACTCTACCCGAAGGAATAGAAAGGTCTTGCCCGATATCGGGATGTGTAGCCATGTAATCCTCAACGTAAGTCGTGTAAGAATCTGAAGACTTAGAGGGATCCCTCTGATGTCCTCTAGTAATACATTGTGTAACCAAAGCTGGCTTTAAACTAGCCAAATGACGGGACTAGCGGAGAGTAGGGCTCTGCACCATGTTCTCTCCGGAGAGAGACACAATGTCACCTAAAGTCCAACTATCGATCAAAAAACAGTAAATCAAAAGCACACACCTAGAGAATCTACATCCAAGAGCAGACAAACAGAGTGGCTAAATGAGCTCTCGACACTAGAGCCGGTATGTATCGCCTAGGAGAGGCTTGAGACTCCCAAACTATAGCCGGAGGTAACAAAATCAGTTATAGAGACACCCAGGCTTCACTGTGTCGACAGGGTCAAGTCCACTGCATGAACACAACTGTGTTGTCCAATCTCTACCTGACTCAGGACACAAACAGCATAACCACTACAAGTACCCTGTGCGGTACCTAGGTAAGGAAACTATGTCTATCGCAATATAACCAATGCTCAGGGGAACAGCCACAAGTGGGACCCATCGTATGGGCAGGGTAGCTAATCCCGAAGCACAAGAGGACGAACCTCTGGTACCCCCAGATACGAACAAATCCTGGATATATCTCCCACGTTCAGCCAATATCAAAGGGATATCTCCTCAACCAACCTCCCGTGACCTCGTGCTTAGCTCTGGTTTGAGTAGAGCTTTCCTGAGAACACCGATCTATACCATGGATTCCTCCACTCCCTGGTCAGACACCTAATGTTTAGTTTAGTAGTCTTGGATTGTTAACTCACAATGATCTATTTCAAGACTCTAAACCTATGCTAGTTCGTGTACCCTATAAATAAAATAAGTCTAATCAATTTTATGATTAAGCGTTAATTTTAGTGGTTATGATTACTCAAGGGATATGGTCATGAAACTAGTGATGTGCAGACTCAATAGTATGCAACATCGTACAATCCTAGACTCATCTATCCAATAAAACAATGTCACTAATATGCAAAATCAACCAACAATTCCGAAATAAATATGCAAACTTTTATCTTTTCAATGCACAAGTAGAACCTAAAATGAAGGCAACAAGCACTCAATGCAAAATGTAGTACATGGAAATAAAATATTTTTGTATTTTCTCTTATAAACAGAAAGGAAAATGCAAAAAAAACTAATGAATATTTTTGTATTTTTTCAATATATATGGAATGAAAAAATGCAAGCAAAATCCTACTATTCAGTCATTGAAGTGTCGAAAAGATTACTAAGACAACCCAACAGATCCTAAACAGCAAGACTCAACCAAAGGAATGAGCTCAACAAGAAAAAACCAAGAGGTTAAAACCAAGGATTGGTAAAAAACCAAGAAGGCTCAACCAAGAGAAACGAAGAGATCTAGTCACAATCAAGGCATGAAACAGTCAAGAAAGAGGCCAACAAAGACTTAGGAATCAACCAAATTCACCCAACAACAACCAATAGCCATAAACCAACAAAATATGAAGTTACACGCTATTGTCGAATGAAATCCTGCGGGTACCCGTGAGCAGTAGAGTAAACAGAGGCGGGTAGACGCGGGCAGAACTAAGCTAGACCGTGGGTGAGGAACAGCAAATGGTAAAACAAAGAGTCCAGAGGCTCAGAAAAAGCAAGTTTTCTACAGTGTATTTTAACGGCCAATCAATGACACAGAGCTTCGATAAATAGAAACTCTAATTATGGACTAATGCTCAAAAAATTTCCCAAACATGGATGTTTTCCCCTGCGGAGTCGCCATTTCTATATTGGAGAAAACTCACTATGGCTTGGGAATACCACAACAGACAGATGACTACCAGAAATCTACTCAATTCTCATAACAATGCTATTATAGATGACAATGTTAAAACAATGGAGAAATGTAACCAACCTCGATCCAATTTTTGATGTAGATCCCCGTTGGAGCTTTTCAATCCGTGCACATCCAAGCACTTGTAATCTGCAAATTAGTCTCGACAACCAATAGCTAACAAGTACATGTGATATATAAATAACATTAACATTATCAATAACAATGGTCCATAATATCATAAGCAAATGCAACCCAATGTATAATAAATGTCATTCACACCATGAATGGACGAGAATATGAGTATTTCTATTAATGAACAAGAAGAAATACAAAGTGATACGACCTCTTGCTGGAAACCAATCTGAACCAAGATCTAGATCAATCCACTTGTGCCTCCACCACTTCAATCCTCCATGAATGGCAAACTGAAACTAGAAAGGAGTTTGGAAGGTGAACATAAATGGTTCACAACTACAAGGATCAATAAGTGCAGAATCAAGATAGGGAAAAAATCCACTAGAGTGCCTTTACTCTTCTCTTCTTCCTCGCGTCCATAAGCCATATGTGCTCAATATATAGTCCTCTCAAAGGTAGGTGAAAGGACTCATTGAGACGTTACTTGGGCAAATGGAGAGCCAAAGGTCACCCAATGACCACTTTTGGGAGTAAAAAATAATAAAATAGTGGTTTTTACCATTTTACTTGATACCCGCGGGCTATAGGGATGCAACTCGCGAGTACGCATGCTATAATGATGCAACATGCGGGTAGGAACAAAAATAGGATAAACTGGTATCACTGAAGGATGAAAATGGATCTAAGTCATTGAAATGGATCCTACAGGCCAAAGAATGTTGATGCTCACAGGGTGGAAGATTTTTGTGTAACAATCTTGACTATAAATTGGAGAGGAGATATAAATGGAATTAGTAGTAGGAAGGATTTGACGGGAAGAAATTCAAGACTCCTAATCATGAAACAATATTAGTGATACGTTCCTCTGCACATTACCTTTGCTCGGCGTAGGGGGGTGAATTTCCTTGTAATAGCATTTACAACCAATACACCATGTCCCTGCTTACTCTTCATGACCTACATGATGATAACTCCTTCTTTTTTTGGTTGTGGGAATAATAGTATGTTCGCATCTGAAGATAAATATGGGAATACTGTAAGGGTGAATAAAGTTCTCTATGCTTGCAATGCATAGCCTAAGCTTCTTTTCTTTCATTATCGACAACACCAAACAGGTAGAGATATTTTTGCAAAATGATCCCATCGTACTTAATTTGAATAATAACCCTAGCAAGCTACTGTGATAAAGAGCTAATCACTCGACCTAAAAATTACCCTAAACCTCGGATTTTATCTTGCATACAAAAAAATGGTTAATTTTGCGTCCATGCACAGTCAACTCGAGAACGATTTGATTTAACCATGTAAATTTCAAATTGGGGCAAATTTTATGCATTTGGACTATATATGATATCATGCCACATAAATGGATAAGAGAAAGGTTCAGTGTTATATGAGTGGCATAACTTATTACAAATTGGCATCAACTCTAGAGGGAATGCATTTGCAATTGCAGAGCAGTTACGAGGGTACTGTTCCACATAAAAATGTAGAGAAGAAACTAAGGCCTAAGTTTTTCTCTAATTATCTCTAAAACCCAAGTTTTTAAGTCTGTGTTTTGAATACCCCTTTCGAACCTTAAAATTAGATATTAGAATCCATACATGAAGCATTGTGAGATTTGCACTAGAATCCATACCTAAGCACCACAATATCTACACTCGGAGACCTAATGAGTGAGATGAACCAATATGAAAACCCTCCACAAAAAACCCAAATTTATTTTCTCCAAATCCTGGAGACCTGATGAGTGAGTGAGATGAGCCAATATGAAAACCCTATGCAAAAATCTCCAAATTTTTCATTCCCGCCCATGTAAATTTGATAATTAAATGAATTAATATTATTATATTATACAATATAATGTATATTAAAATATATTATATTAATATTAAAAACATATTATTATTATTATTATTATTAAAAATATATTATAATATTAAAACATATTAACATCAACATTATTGAAAATATATTAATATTACTTTTTAACAATGGTTATTTTGAATGTATTGATTCAGTGAATGGCGTTACAGAAGATGGCCATTAACTCAGCTTGCATGGGTAAATTTGAGTGGGATTCATGCAGTCTTATCAGTTCATGGCTTTTAGGTTTGGACAACTAGCTATACTCTCATGGCTTAGTCAGGAGTGCACCTTGACAACATTTCCTACCATAATATTAAGCCCTAAATTATAATTTAATATAAAAATATGTCAATGGTACATTGAGTCACAAATTAAAATTCGACAAAGGCTCATATAGTTAATCAACCTTATAATAATTAATTAATAATGTTAATATATCTAGCGTATAAGTCATTTTAGCAATGTTAAAATATCCATGGCATTATTCATGTGACCTAAGGGGATTAATATATTTTAAAGTTAAATTCAACATTAGAAATCTTAGTAATTTTTCTTGTAATTGTTATTTAGTCACTATCTGTAGACTAAATTAGTCGTTTAAGTTAGTAATTTTTAGTTGTATCACTTACTATCTAGTCATTTTTTTCATCCCACAACTAAATAAGTCATTTTAGATACTCATTTTTAGCTATGTGATTGAAAATTGCTCTAATTTGGTAGCATTTAACATTAAAAAAAAATGGTCGTGACTAACTTTTTTGGTCGTGTAATCATAAATTTTCGTGTATCTCCACTTCTACCCCTTTGATGTCAATGGAAAAGGGATTCCCACGCTGAGCTTGTGCTTATGTTTGCATTTGGAATGATTTCCTTGTTTGTATCTCTCCCCCTTTGACATGAATGACAAAGGGATGCTCCCCCCGAGCTTGTTCTTCTCCTTAATCACTTAGTGGTGAGAGTAGAAGGATATCACTTAACTTTATCTTTTTTTTTTTCTTTTTGACTTCATTGAGTATGTATACATTGTTTGACGTTCTAACTAAATTTGATATTAACCTTCCTGAATTCACTTTTCTTATTTCACACCCTTTCGACTAAAAGGTGAGATTGTAACCTTGATCACACATTTGACTAACACTTAGACGATTATGTTTTTTCCCTTCAACAAGAAAGGCATTATGTGTTGTAGTATTTCCATTATCAATACTAACAGGACCTTCTCCAGCTATCTTTGCAAAATCATTACCTCCAAATGTAAAACAACCTCATTTTTCTTCTTTTAAGGTGAGAAACTTGATTTGATCCCTTGTCATGTGTTTTGAACATCCACCGTCAATGTACCATTGGTTTCCTTTATCTTGAAAATAAAGTGCAAGTCAACATTCTTTTTTCTTTTGCTCCTTTTGTTTCCAAGATCATCTTCTTCTTTGTCTTGTTTATAAGATCCCACTATGTTTCTTCTACATTAGCAAGCTATGTGCCCATAGTTATTGCACTTATAACATTCAATATAGTAATCAAATAGGGGAGCAAATGAATTGTAACAAACCCATAGCACTTATGGATTTTTTTCTCACATAATCATCCTTTTAGGTTTTATAACGACCTCTACTTCTATTTATGCCATAATCACTTCTTGCATAAGCTCTGCAACCCATTGTTTTATGACAAAAAAAATATTGCAAGAAAAACAATAGCCAAAGAAGAGATTTGTGTACTAGTTTGTGAAAGGCCTTCTTAGTGGAACAACTCTTTTGAACTCATTCTTGTTTCTCTTGAGAGGATAATTAGGTTTTTGCTAGTCATATTTTCCTCTCCTACTGCTTCTTTCATTGTTGATGGATCCTTTGAGAACATTGACATAGTTTTTAGTCTTTTCTTCATCTTCCTTTCTTGTATCTTCGGGAATCTCTTAATTTTTATCATAGCCAAGACCTATTTTGATGAATGGTGACCTTAGGTGACCGAGGATTTCATTCAAAGTTTTAGTGCTCTTCAAAATCCTATGTAATTGTACATTTGAATTTTCTAATTCCTTTATTAATGAAACAACTTTAGATTCTATCTTTTCACAGATTTGTTCATTTTCCTTGAGCGGACTTCTCACTGCCTATTATATCCTTTTTGCCTCATCTAGTTGAGTCTTCAGGATGAAAATTGTCCTTCATGTTTCATCTAGATCATGAACCTTCTTTCCATATTTTTGTAGTTGTTCCCTCTGCTTTATATTCCTTTTCTTCAGCTTCTTTATTTATTACAAGGCACAAGTGAGTTTAGCTTCAAGATTCACTTCTCCATCATTTTCTTCTTCTTCTTAATATGATTTTTCTTTCCGGTTGTCTTCATTTTCTTCATCGGTAGTTTCTTCTTCTAAATCTAACTTTTCTTTCCGATTTTCTTCATTTTCTTCTTTAGAAAGCTTTGTATCCATTTCTCCATAAATATTCTGCAGCTTGTCCCAAATTTCTTCAGGTTATGTGCACTCCACTACCTTGTCAAACTCAAAGTCTAATAGACCACATAAAATTACATTCAAATATTTTGCATTATTTTCACTAAGCTTATGTCCAACCGCATATGTTGGCGGTGGTGTTGCAGTTGTATAACCTATCATGACTGAATCCCAGATATCTAACCCAAGGGGCATCAAATATGTCTTCATTTCTATGCTCTAGACTGCATATTTTGATCCATCAAACAAAGGATTTTTGTCCAAGAAGATACCATTCTTATTGTTATTCTTTTCTTTATCATTATCACTATCTTCCTTTCCTACATATGGACACTTAGCAAAAAAATGTACCATTTTACCACAACTAAGACAAAAGGGTAGTTTACCTTTGAATTTTCATGATCACCTTTATTTCTCTATGTCTTCATCAATCTTGGTTTTGATTTCCATGTGTGCTCCCAAGATATTCCTTCCTAAGTGGTTAAATTGTTTTTGAAGAAAACTACTCTGACTCCAATTGTTGAACTTATGCTTATACTGAGAGGGGGGGTGAATCAGTATAAGATACTTTTTCTTACTTTAAACATTCATCAATCATTCATTTACTTTGAAATAGTTAATACACATAAACTCAAATCATGGTACATGAAATTTAATGTGGAAACCCTTTCAAGCGAAAACCACAAAATCTTATCTTAAATTCATGTAGGCACCAAACTACTATTACAAATTTTGTAGGAACCAACCTACTGGAGACACCAATCCCCTCAAATGAGAACCAACTCAACAATATGTAGGAACCAACCTATAGGAGACACCAATCTCCTAAACTAAGCACCAACCCAGCAAGATGTAGGCACCAACCTACTAAAGAATTAGGTATAAGAATCTTGGCATAATCACCTCAAATATTTACTCATAATTAGCTTAAAAAATTCTTCATACCTACCTCATATATGCTCCATAATCTGGTTCAAATCTACCTCAGATCCTGCCTCAGATATGATCCACAATTTGCTTCAAATCTACTTCATAACCTGCCTTATATTTGCTTCATAATTAGCCTTGATTCTGTTCTATAATATATTATAAGATCATATTCAAACCAGTTCCAAAATCTAGCATGGTCACCTTCTGCATGAGCCTCATCCAAAGAAGAACCCTTGGAAAATATTCACAGATCACATCTCAAAGAAAACCATAAAATAATCTTTCTAGTAGTGAAAGTTCCATCCAAGAGGAATAGATCACATTGTCAAGCCTTCCTCTTCCATAAGTGCACCTCCTCCTGCTTAGAGAACCTTAGAAAACCCTTAGAAAAAGCATCTTGAAATATTCCAGAAATTTCTAAAGATAACATCTTCAAAAGACTCCTTACAAATGCTCCTTCTCTCTCTTCTCTCTTTCTTCTCTTTCTTCTCTCTCTTCTCTCTAGAATTGCACACTAATTAAGCGAGGAACTTAAGTGATGATGAGATGATGAAATGAGAGTGGTGATCCTCTTATTTATACATTTCTATAGCACTTTTAAGGGATCCTTCTTCTTTTGGGGCCGAGCTCTTTCCAAGGAGCCACAAGGGGGTGTTTACTGTTGATGTATTTGTAACTTCAGAATGTATTTCATATCCATATATTGTATTCCTATAGAGATGTTATTATTCCTCTATATGGAAGTGTTTGTATTCCTATAGAGATGTTATTATTCCTCTATACAGAAGTGTCGTCATTTATATTGTAAGTGTCGTAACTTTACTTGATGGGTTATTAGACCACCTTGGTGGGGTCGGCCCTATATAAGTCATGTGGGTCAAAGGGTTATTAGACCACCCTATTGGGGGTCGGCCTTGTCAGCATTATGTTATGTAGGTAAGTTAAGGCCGACCTAGTAAAGGTTATTAGGCAAGTCAAGTCAAGTATAAATAGAGTGCGGGAGGCACTCTATTTTATCATTCACTTTCCCACTCACACACTCATTGGAGAGTGGCGCACTAGTGTGGAAGGAGAAGCTACTACTAGGAGGACTATCTCTTGTACTTGGGTTGTATCATTGCTCTATCTATCTATGAGGAAGTTACGGCGTTTTTCACCTTCTTGGTTTTCCCTGGTGAAACCCTATGTCTCTTGTGTGCTTGCTTTATTGTGTCAATGTTTGATATGTTGTAGATATGTTGTACATGTTATTCTCTCAGTTAAGACCCTATAACAGATTGAAATTTATGAAAAACTAACATTTACCCCCCATTACCCTTTCTTTATTTACAAGGTAAGAATGTACCTTATATTCAATGTCTTCAAATCCAATCAAGCCCTCCCTTTGTCAAGGGCATGGTTATGTTGCCTCCTCATTATTTCAAGGGTGTCCTAATTTTCCTATAAAGTGTTCCCATTATGTGGTTTATTCATATTTCTTTGGTTTTATTTCCTTTGGAAAGTGGGAAAATGGGGTCTTGATTTGTACATCATGGTTAGGATGCCTCCTCATTATTGGAAGGTGTCGTTCTTTTCCTGAAAGGTGGTCCTATTATGTGGTTTATTCATATTTCTTTATTTTTCTCGCCTATGTAAGTAGGAAAGTGGGGTGCACAACATTATCTTCATCATTATCTGCAATCTTCCTTCATATTTGACATCAATGACAACATTATCTTCAAAAATATTCATCTTCATCATGGACATCAACATTCTCACCTTGTCTTTGACATCAATGACAATAATATTTCCAAGAAAGAAGCCACGTGTCCACATTGAGCAAGGTAATTGCAACATTTAGTTACTATTTCCTCATGTATTAATTTCTTAAAGTCTCATTGAGATGGAAGAAAAGTTACAATGGTCCAATAAGCCACTGGTAGAATAAGGCAAAGGAAGAAGCAACTTCAAATTGAACCATTACATAGAAAATACATACGGGTTCAAGGTAATGATAAGACTTGAGTTGCAGAGGTGCAAAGTAAGCATCACTAATCAAATCAGAAGCATAGATGACTAAAACGACTATTTCAAACTGGGACTTTTAAAAAAGGAAAATAATGGAAGCCACAATCTATTTGAAACCTAGTAAGAAAATCCTTCATTACCTTAGTTGTGTTTTCTTGCTTTCTCTTTCATCCTTTGTTCATTTTCTTTGCACTATCTAGCACTTGATTTGTAAGAATTCAATTTCCATCTTTATTTTCTCCCCACATCTTTGATACACATGCTATGTTGCTTCTTTCCCTTCTTGTCCATTGAACAAACCACAAAGTCTTTTGGAGGATTCTTGATTGTGTGGTAACAATCAAATCCTAGTGAAGGACAAAACTTACATACCACGGGCATGTATGATTGGAAATAATACTACCAATGAATCCAATGGACAAAGGCGAGGGGAAGCTTTGTTTCCATAGCATTCCCAAAATCAGAATTGGAAGCACAATAAGAATAGGGGAAAAGGAATGACACCTACCACACATGCTTTTGTGTTTCTTGTCTAATGAATAGACCATGGAGTCTTTTGGAGTATTCTTGATTGTGTGGTAACAATCAAAGACTAGTGAAGGCCAAAATGTACATACTACAAACATGAATGATTGAAAATAATATTTTCAATGGAGCCATTGGATAGAAGCGAAGGGAAGATCAATTGCCATAGCATTCCAAAAATGAGAATAGGAAGCATAGTAAGAATAAGGGCAAAGGAATTATACATAAAATGGAGCAAGGGAGCAAGAGAATTGCATGTAGGTCATGATGTGCAGAATTATGCCAATGCAATGACACCCATCAAAGTATACACATGTCCATCATGCCAACACACACATGGCCATTGTGAGAGCCACACAAAACAAAACTCCAACCATGAACTTTCTGAAAGCATTGTAACATAAAGTGTTAGTTAACTAATGTTATCTTGGAGATGTCATTAATACATATTTGAAACACAGGAAAATAATCATTACTTTAATTTGTATAACATTCAATATTATTGTTTTACAAACACAAGAGATAAGCTAACCAATTTTTCCTTTGCCTTAGGATGAGGCCAAATAAGACCACAAAATATTTGATTGGTTGAGATAAAGGCTCATTGGTCGAGATAAAGGTTCAAAACAAGGTGTTATGAAAAAAAATTGAAATATGCTTTAATCTATGTCCAAAGTAATGTGCATATCAATCAATTGATTCCTATAGTTCCTATAGTCCCTACCATCTTAAAGGAAAGGACTAATAAAGGATATTAATGGGATAATGGAAGGATTTATTAATTTTTTTTTAATATTATCATTTACTATCTCTAGCCTAAGAGGAATACTTTGTTACGATGAGTAAACATATGATCAATAGCTAAGATATTACATTACCTCCTTAAATCTCTTTTTTAACCCCCACTTATATTTTCGTATTTACTCCTTACCATTTTTAACATAGAGTATTAAGAAGTCAGGGGAATACTTAGTAAAATTAAGGGCATTAGAAGGACATGACTCTAAGTCGTTCATCGAATATTTCATTTCAAAAAAAGGTAACATGAGGTCAATAGCTAAGACATTACACTATCTCCATATACCTCCTTCAACTAACAAAATTGATTAAGATATTATAAAAATATTTCATAGATTAAAGAGACATGGGAGTAGAGTAGGCAATTTTTATTAGTATTTTTTTATTAATATTTATTTAAGTTATTATTTTATATATATATTATGTTTTTTTAATTTAATTTCTTAAATTAATTAATTTGTTTTACACATATACATTTAGCATTAAATTTTATATATATATATATAACCCAAAAGACATATATGAGTGTACTTAGTTAAACCCAAAAGACATGTCAATGATGGTAATGTCTTATGCCTAAGACAATAAATTATATATAGTGAAATTAATGCCTTGAAAGGACAAGTAGTTAATAAAAACCTCCATGTGTTCGACATTATAGAATTATGAGATGTGAAAGGATAATTCCCTTCAAACAAAACAATGAATGCGCTCACCTATCAAGTATTTCTTTGTCTTGATATTTAATAGAGTTCATCTTAATTAATATTTTTCTAATAATTCAAAAGGTTAAACATGAGGTAAAGAATGAATGGAATTATAAATTGATAAGAATATTTATTAAACTATTTCATATATTTATTTATAATTAGAAATAACGATTATTTTTTATTTTCTAGTGGTCTACATTGTTCATTCACTAAAGCATGTGTTTTTTTTTTTAATCAACTTGTCCATACTTTATTTCATTACTATGTCGTTTTTTCATTGATATTGAAATCATGTGCTCTTCCTTTCTTATTCAACTTGTTCAGACTGGCTATGTAGCTCTTTCATTCAACTGGTTCATACTCTATTTCATCCTTTCATTTTGATATTTTATTTCATGGTTGTGTTTGTTTTTTTCACTCAACTTGTTCACATTCCATTTGATGGATATGTTATTCTTTTATTAATAAATATAGTATTCATCTTGCTTTTAGATAAATATATGATCATTTAGCATCTATAAGTTAGTATACATAGCTACGTGAGTTGGTCTTTTGAGGTCTTTTGAGGTTTGGGGTTTTTAACCTATGTTTCATAGTTAAAAGATTTTGAATTAAAAAAAATTAATAATTCATATTAATTATTTTTTATATTTGTTTGAATTTTGAAGATAAAATGAAAATTTTATAAAGTTTATCTATTTTTTCTCCAACAAATTTGATGAGTTTATTGGATGACTTAATCCAAATGTCAATGATAATGTCATCGTTTGCATTTAAATATATATTTGTAATTTATTTTTGTTCAATTATTTGTTCATATATTCTAAGATTATATATTATTGAGAGGTGATAAATCCATCTACATGCACTTAACATACCATATGTACTTGTTTTTTATTATTTTTTAAAAGTTTTTTATTCATTTAATATATTACCATGCAATAATCCCAATTTAGATATCCTTATTGGTTGGGTTAAAGAGTTTAGTCTAATATTGCATAAACAAAGTTATGGAAAAACCTTTAATGCATAACTTAAGATGTAATGGTCCTCTATCTCTTCATGTGGCTAGAAAGAACATGTATTTGAACACACAACCGTAAAAATTAGCATGCAAGAGTGTGAGCCTTCAAGAATTCAAACTTTAAATCGTCCAATTAGCTTGCGAGAGATGGTTAATATTGGTTTTTATTTCTACTTTTGATAGCCATTCATTCCAATGTCCTAGTCCAATGAAATTTAAAGATTTGAATTATTTTTCTCATTGTTTTAAGTTTTTGTTATTCTTCTCTCAGTATTAAGTTTTTTGTTGAGCTTGGAACTATTGTTTTATATGATGATTTGGAGGCATCCTCTCCACTCCTAGCTTTGTTTCCTTATTCACCCAAAGGTTGCTTTAGATGCTCTTAGACGAAAGAAATTTTGATTTTCCATCTACAATGTCACCTCTTTGGATTGCATTCACCTCCAAACCCTTTCAAAATTGGTGCCACGATGCTTTACAACTACTTTCAAAAAATCTCAATCACTTGCAAAATCCATTACATAAAAAAAAATCATGTATATGCAACTTTAAATCAACACATTTCTTTGTATTAACAAAAGCATATTTTTATTTCAACAACACAACCTCCCTTTTTTCATGAAAGTCTATTTTAAATTGAGCTAATCCATAAATCTTGATCCCAGTTTTTTTTGGCAAGTGGTGCATGAGAAAAACTCTTGTGGGGACCCTTGATCAAGGTTTATCTTGATGGGGATTTAAGCCTTTGATTAAGTTTTTTAAAGAAAAATCAACTTATATTTTAAAAATGCTTCGATCGAGGGTTTTAAAAACCTCAATCGAGGGCTTGAAAGCAAGGAAAATTTAGGGTCTAAATTTCACCCATTGACTAATTTCCTATGTTTTTTTTCCAAAAACATATTTGCCAATATCATTATTTTCTAAAATGATTCATCCAAATTTTATAGGAATGTATGTTACTTTGAAAATCACCAAAAGATTATGGAAACTATATAAAATATTTATAAATTTGAACATTGAAAAAATATATATCATCAAACATTTAATGATTCGAAGTGTAAGAATTGGTAAGACTCGTTGAGGCTTCTACACAAGATAAGGATGGATCTCCATTTTTTCAAGTTTTCATGGAGTTACAACTTCGTGCTTATAACAAGAATTTCAAATCCACTTTGTAACAAGAATTTGATCCTTAAAATGGGAGGAAGTGTTAGGTGGGTTTCCTTAGGAAATATATTAAGTGAGAAAAGAAGAAAAAGAAAAAAGAAAAAAAGTAACTTTGGAAAGTATTTTGTAAAGAAAAAGACATTTGAAAGACTTGTGCTCTTTGATGTGTTTTTTTCCTTATTACCTCCCAATATCTTTAGCCTCAAGGAATTAAGTCATTAATGGAATAGTTTGTTATAGTAAGGAAACATAAGGTTAGTAGCTAAGTCTCTTTATTTTTTTTCCATAGTAACAAGTCTCGCAATACATTTTATTAAAAATAGAATGTATCACATTAGTCAGGGCCTATGGCCTCAGTTACATATACATAAGTATGTCTTTTAAATGTCTCCATCATAAAAGGTCTCATATACCGACATTGTATATTTGATTCTTCTAGCCATATATACTATTTTGGATTCATGTATAAACGATATAATACCATATGCATCTTGAAAGAAAGCCAAAAGGACCAAAAGAAAAACATAGCCCATCTCTAGATACATATTTTCTATGATAAACATTCCAGAGGATATATAATTTATAGTGTAATGGGTCCTGGATCATCTTCAACAATGGTATCACCTATACATTTCCATTGTTGTCAGTAACCTGCACCCAATTGGAGCCCAATTTTCGATAATCCATCGGCTGTAGAGTTCCTTTCTCTAAAAACATGCTGGAAGTTAAGGATGGTGAAGAGTTTTGTAAGTCAAACAATCTCCTCATATATAGGCCTGAGTAAAATGTTTTTGGGAGATGTCATGTACTGCATCTAAGTGATCACCTTCTTTGAGTCACCTATAATCTGTAATCTCTGTACTCCTTTTAATAATGCTAACTGTAAAGTATATTTCAATGCAATCAGATCAACTCTATTGTTGGTGCAAGGGCCTATAGCTGTTGCAAATTTTCACCATGTATTAGGTGTAGAGAATATAATATCCCATGCTCCTCCAATCCTTGGGGTACCTTGTGATGCTCCATCGAAGAAACACCATGGGATGAACTGATCAAACTGTTCTTCCACAATCACTCTTTGTGGTTTTTTCTTATTCTGTGTAGTCATGTCCTCCATAGTGGCAACACTTTTATAAGCATATACTCCCAAAGGGATACTATGATCCTCAAAATTTGCATGGTTGTGGGCTATCCATGTATTCCATATGAATAAAAGGGGGAGAGTAGAGTAAATGGATGATATAGGATCCTCCATCCATGCTTTCAAGGCTTCCTGTAAGTCCAATTCAATCTAGTTATACTGCAGTCCTTTGACCTGTTGGGAGGTCCTCCACAGGTGTTGAATGTAAGGAAAATATATAAAGAGGTGTTCTATTGTCTCATTATCTTCTTTGCACATAGGACATCTTCCAAGTCCTACAAAAACATGCTTGCAGAGGATACTCCAAACCAGTATTTTTTGAGATAAAACAGACCAACCAAAAAGTTTAACCTTTAATGGTATATTAGTCTTCCATAACCAAGAGTGCGGGACAGAAAATGTCAAGAAAATCTTATTCTTCTATGAGGACTTTGTATTCCAAACATGGAGTATAATTCCCCCCTGCCAAATTCCTGCACCAGACTATCTCATCCACAGCATCAACCAATCTGATATGTGATGATTTTAAAGTGGCTATATAATTTTCCCAAAGTAATATGGTGGCCTGCGGGATTTCCAATTGTTCTACAAATAGCCACTCTTGCCTATGAAGACTGGTATTTGTCGGGTCACTGATATGGTGAAGAAAGATAATACCTTTGTCATGTAGATAAGTGACAAGATGATCTACTATAGAATGTCCATCCTGGCAGCCGATCCATGGGTCAGCACCAATTTTGGCATTCCTCTCGTTTCCAATCTTCCACTGAAGCCAATCAGCCACTAAATCGAATGCTTGTAAAGTAGCCTTCCACATGTTTGATACGTTCCTGAAATTAAATGTTTGTCTCCCAATCCAATCTTCTATTCTCATAGGATGAATGTATTTATAATATATAACCTGTGTCCATAAGGTTTTCTCCTTGATGAGTCTCCACACAGTTTTTGCTAATAGAGCTTGTGCAAAAAAAGTGGGGTGCTTCAATCCCCATCTGCCCAGATGTTTAGGCCAAGTCAGTTTATCCCATGCAATCCCGTGAAAAGGATTATCATGTTTATGCCCATTCAATAGAAAATTAAAGGATAATTTCCTAATGGCGTTAATTGTGCCCTTAGGTATGTGAGCAATGGTATCCCAATAGACTGGTATGGATTCCAAAACCGCTTTCAGAAGAATAAATCTACCTCCTTTTGATAGCCTCTTTATTTACCTTTGTAATATCCCCATTTTTTACCCTTGTAATATTTTGGGCTATAATGTAAATAATGTATGGATATTATGTATGATTCCTAGTGTGGAGCTCAAGGCCAAGGCCCCGCTAGTGAATGCTCGATCTAGAAGATGCAAGTATTTGAAATTATGCTACCCATGTGCTAGTGAACCATGGGAATTGTAAATATGCATCTTAATATAAATGCCCACAACTAGCTATACAATGCAACAAGAGATGGGGGCATGATATTGCAAGGAATTGGGAGGAGGGTATTCAAACCCTTGAGCCAATTGACTCAAGCCAAGTGTCAATGAGAGAACCCATGAACCATCAACTACCCATGTTGATTTTTATGCCCGATCATTCATTTCTCCCAAGAGTTGGGTGAAGTAGTTAATGCCTTGGGGATTGGGGAGGTATGGCTGTCCAAATTCGAGTATGGGCAAGCCACCCTCATGGAAAATCGTGTCCTTCCTTCTTGGGCAAGAAAACACCCACGAATTGCCTTCCCAAGCCATTATTCAGGGTCATACTTCACCCTCTCATGTTTTGAAGCTTGCTAAGCATTTTTGGCTTGCTGGGCGTTTTATTTTGAAGCTTGTTGGGCATTTGGGAGCTTGCTGGGAATTTTTAGAGCTTGTTGGGCATTTTTGGCTTGCTGGGAACTCGTTTTTGGTTAGCACAGTGGCTAGGAGAAGAGAACCACGAATTGGGGGTTTAATGGAGGTCGTTTTTTCTCCTAGGTTGTCCCCAAACATTTCTTGAAAATGAATTCTGCCTTCCAGGTTTTATTCCCCATTCTCCCATTTCGTTTAAGCTTGCCCACGTTTTTCTGAAGCTGATAGGAACCCCATTTTGGGCATTCTACTGTAGAAATGTTTTTGCTACATGTCCAGCACTTGAGATTTTGTTGTTATGTGTACCATGCCCAGTTTATGAGTTTTTTGTGTGTAGAAGATTGTTGGGGTTGGAATGGGTTTTCATTGTTTTGGCTTGAACTTGAGTGGAAGCATCCACAATTGAGGAGGGTTCAATATTAGCCTGATAAACCCAACTATGGACTGGCTTGGCTGAGCTAAAATGATGTTTTGGTTGTGTATGAGTTGGATGTCCCCCTTTTTCTTGTAGATATCATGCCCAGCTCGGGGGTGGCCTTCAGATGGACTCAGTAGATGCCGTCGAAGAGCCTACGGTTGGGTGGAACGTTGCAGCGACATAGCTAGTTGCTTGGGGCAATTGCGAAAGGAAGATAAGTGTACTCTGTCTCTGTATTTTACTTCTGCAATGTCTAATTTGATGTTTATATTGATAGGTTGTATGCATATAAAATGTGTGTGGATGATTTGTTTATTTCCGCTGTGCATATTCAATTGAGTTGCATCTACACACAATGGTTTTTATTTGTATGAATTTTCAAATGGGTTGAGCCTTTTAGGAACAACCCCATAGATTGGTAGCATATTCCCTTCCAGGAGTTGGGTTCGGGGAAGGGGACATTACAGTTTGGTATCAGAGCCAGGTTGAAGCATTGGGCCTTCATGGGCTACCTATCACAGTGGCAGAGGTAAGTACTCCTCATGCTCAAACTGATCCTTAAGAAAATTCAGAAAAATTTGAAATTTTGAAATTTTTCTAAGTATTTTTAGCTTTCTGCTAAGTCTATATCGGCGGTGAGACTCGGCGAGTTCATCCGCAAGGCGGAAGGAACTTGTGAGTATTTACCGAAATGGGGAAAATTTTGGTGATTCTGTCCGCAGCGGCGGCGAAACTCGATGAGTTCATCCGCAACAGAGAGGACGATGAAGTCCACCGAAACTGCGGAAAGACTTAGCGAAATTTCTCCGCAACAGATCGCCCGAAAATTTTTGTCCAAGTCTGAAATGGGGGCAAAAACCTGGTGAGTCAGTTCGAATTCGCGGAAGGATTTGGTGAGTCTCTGCCGCAACACTGGAAGAACTCAACGAATTCATCCGCAACGTTGTAGGAGGCCGGTGAAGTTGGCGGAGTGGAGCCGAATGAGCCGGTGAAGTTAGCTGAGTTGCGCCGAGGAAGGGAAGAAAGAAAAATTTCAAGAAATTTTCTAAGTATTTTTCGGTGTCAAGAAGGAAGTTTCGGAAAAGATGGATGAGTTGCTCCACAACGGCGGAAGGGATCAGCAAGTCTGCGTCGCAGCGTCGGAAGGAATTGGCGAGTTGCTCCGCAGTGCTGGAGGAGAATGGGAGAGTTGCCCTGCAGTGCCGGAAGAACTCAGCAAGTTCGTCCGCAATGGCGGAAAGAGTTGGTGAGTTTTCGCCGAAGTGGCGGAAAGAATTGACGAATGGTGTCGAATTTGTCGGAAGGGAGAAAAGCTGAGTTTTCAGCGGAGAAACTCGGCGATCTCATCCGCATGGCGGAAAAACTCGGCAAGTTCGTCCGCAATGGTTGGAAGAGAATTGCCAAGTCTGCCGAAACAAGAAATTTCAATGGCTTTCCAGGGTGAAATTCAGGCGCTAAAAGCTGAAAATGGCCGTGAACTTATGCGTCGGATTGTGCAAGGAAAAAAAAAAAATGAGGGTGCTGCCCTCAACCCGCTCTGCAGTGGCGAGCAACAAGGGGCCAAGCCCCCTTGACCCCCGTCGTTCCCCAGAGACAGTCGTTGAAAGTGTGAAATGCACTCTTGGGATGAGGAGCACGGATTGCATAAAGGGTTGTGGAATTCTCAGCAAGAGTAATGGGTTGTAATATCCATTATAGAGGATGAAAAGGAAATTCCTCACCCTAAAACTAATTCTGGTTGTAGCATAAAAATTGCATATTTGGAAAATAGCAAGAATGAATGATTACACATATGTATATGTTGAATTGCTAATTCATGATAATATCATAGCTAATGATTGCTTGTATGCTTGGTAGGGAAGCCAAGGAAAGGATTAGCTATGATGTGGATGAGGAAACCCATGTCAGAATGAGGAATTGGGAAGAATTCCTTAACTCCTCTCTTGCTATTGTATTTATATATTGGAAATTATGGCATAGGGATGCTGGAAATACAAGAGAATAATGCATATGAATTAGTGGGCATGATTAGAGAGTCATTGCATAATGCATATGAATTGCTTATGCATCAGCATGATGTTTCATATTGATAAAATAGTGAAGTTACACATGCAATAGCTCATTAATGGTATTTAATGTTGTTGATAATGGTTGTGTGAATCAGACCATAAAAGCATGATTGAAAACGCAAGAAAATTAGATTGATGAAGTGAATATGCATTAGTTGGAATACTAATTTCCATTGCACAATGCATGTGAAAATGTTTATGCATATATGATATTGCATCTTGGTAAAATAGTGAGGTTTTATATATGCAATGAGCCACTTGAGATAATCATTGTGGCTGCTAATAAGTAGTTGTGTTCGCATTGGTTGTAGGATCAAATACAACCAAAGCATGGCTGAAGATGTGGGTGATGATTGTTGCATATGACCAACAACCTTATGAGGAAATGATGGTGCAACAAACCTGTGATCATGATGTTGGAAAAAGGACCGTGTAGCCTTGGTAAGAGGCCAACTGATCAGGTAACATCAAGTGATGTTAATGACAACCATGCAGGTAATGGTTATTTGTGCTTAAAGTGCATGGATGCTGAAAGAGGATTTGGTAAGATCCCTTCAACTATGATTAAACTATGTTGATTTGGTTTGCATGTGGTATTGAGTGCCTGAATGTGAATATCAACCTACCAAGTATGGTGAGGTGTGTGTAAGTGAAGACAGTGAACCTTACACCCTATAATTGCTTAGAAATCTCAATGCATTCATATGAAATCGTACCATGCCATTTGTGGATGTTGGTTGTGAAGTTTGACAACCCAAGCAAGTGATGACTTATGGTCCTGTTATAATGTATGCCATATGAGAGAGGCATGGTTAGGCCATAATATGTTTGAATGCATAAGTACTCATAAATTAATGTAGGGTTGCATTGAGGAGATGTGCATTAAAATATTAAGTACAATCTTGTGATTATATTATGTAAATGTTGTGAATGTGCATGCATATGTGTAAGTGCACATGTTGAGATGCATTGTGTGAATGCATGATTGTGATATATGTTCGATGCAATTAGATAATCGATGAAATGGTGAACCAATGTTAATATTGATACCATTTCATGAGCTGTTGTGAATACAGGAGACTGATTGCATGAAGAAGGTAGACATGATGATGGGCTACCAGAGTGCTCTGTGGAAGGACAAAGATTGCATGGAATGCGAAATAATGAGTATTTACAGTTTATTTCAATTGCACGGATAGTGTACCCATGTCTTGCAATTTTATTTATGATAACGATGCATATATAGATATATATACATATATTTCATTGCACCTCAAATGCTAACAGCTGAAGGTGTTTGAATTATTGACTGTTATAATTCTGAGATCCCTTCAGTGACTGTTGTAGCAATGAAGGGATTATATGCATAGATACTTACAACATGTTTGGCTGATTGAAGTTTCAGATTTCAGGTAGATTGTTTTGGGCATGGAAAATGTGGGTAAGCCCATGACAAAGATTGGAATCTACCATGAGCGAGAGCCAAACGATATGAGAACAGACTCATGGCTAAGCAAATTGATTCTACAGAGAACATAATTGCAAATTCATACTTGAATTTAATTATTAATGCCATCAAATGATTATTGCTAAATGTTGCTCACTGTTTGCCTATTTGATAAAGTGTGCCAGGATGACACATTGCAGGAAGACCATGTGTGATGGCCTGCAGAAGCCAAACTAGATGGGAAAGACTCCATGCTTTGGAAATGGGTTTCGGGTGAAACGCCATTGATAATGTCTCAGCCAAACCGCATGTCGGTAAACCATGAAAGTGAGATGGTAAAGCTATGCCCAGAAGGCATGTGAGACACATCTACAAAATGAATGAGTATTCTGTGACCCTAGACAAGAACATGCATGTCTAAATTATTAGGGTTAATATGCAGAGCATGCTCTATCTTATTTATATCATTACAGACTGCTTGAGTATGATTAGGACCTACATGGCACACATTGGAAAGGGGGTGCACACCTTTTCTGGTGCTGGGTCATGATAGGGTTTTCAATATTGACTACACCCTAAGGGAATGGACGCATTCTTGGTGTTTCAATACTTGATAGTGAATGATATGGATTATGGTTACAAAAATTGAACAGCAATACTGATGAGCTTGCTTATCCTTCTTGTGTTGTCAGCCTACACAGATGCAGATTGATACTGCACATTAAGAGGCAAAGTAAAGAAGGGTACGCAAAAGGACTGTATAGGAATTGGCAACCTTTCTATGCTCACGTGAAATATTACCAGAAGGGATGGACAGGCTCGAAGAGTTGTGTAATAAGAAGAGGTATCATCCTTGTGTGAGTGGGGTCATGCTAACCTGCAGTCAAGGAAGTCACCTATAAAGTTCCTAAAGGGAACCACCGATCTGCACAAGAAAAGGAGTGGCGTCCTTGTATGAATGAAGATTTTATGTGTGTGTGAAGGGTTATGGTGCAAGAAGGTGTGGTGACATTGATAAAGGCATAAAATCTCTACTGGGACAACAGTGGGAGGGAGGGCGCTGAAGGCTGACTGAAAACCATGAGATGCCTATGGCTCCATAGTAGAGCCTTGACCTATAATGGTCAGGTGGCACAGTTTCCTTCCATTAGTCGATGACCTAGATGAATGTAATGGCTTGACAATGGAGAGGGCCAACCAGGTATGGGACTGGTTGGGCACCACCAAATGCTTGGTAAATCCAGTTGGAGTGAAGGTGTACTAGTGAAGCATTAACTACATCAAAGTCCATAGGCAATCCCAAGGCTTGCAAAGCGAAGCAGGATCCTGTGGACCAGAGGGGAAATGCACAATACAGATAAGTATTCATTTCATTTATGTCTTGTTTGGAATAATGAAGATTTCAGGTATAAATATTTTAACAGCTAAGCTAATACACTGTTGTTTCTTTCTTAGAAACCTTGGCCATTGCAGGAAGTAAGGACCTTGAAAGAGCCACAAACACTTGGTAAGCCAGAGGGTAACTGGTTGTGCACTATGAAATCCTTGATAAAACCGGAGAGTAACTGGTTGTGCACTATAAAGTTCTTGATAAATCCAGAGAGTAACTGGTTGGGCATTCACTACTTAATATTGTGAAACAGTGTGTATGATGGCCCAATACCCCTTAAACAATTGATAAAAACCAGTCGGCGTACTGGCTTGGCATTGCCTATTCGAATGGTTGTGGATTAGCCTGCTTGCTGGCCCAACATTCATTATTGTATCCATGGGAAATCCAATGCTTGGAAGGCAAGAAGGATCCCGTGGGATAAAGTGAAGACATCCAATACAGATAAGTATTTGGTTATCTTGCAACTTCTTGCTCATGAATATACGTGTGTATATGATTTGGTTATGATTTCTCAAACTCTTGTTTGGAGAAAAACCTTATGAAATAAACTAAACATGTGAATTGATTCAATGTTTGATTGTAGGTATTGTTGGAAGTAAGGACCAGGAAGGCATCATAGGGATGCATATGGACATATGACTGTCCCAAAAGAGCTCAATATGAGCAGTAACAAAAGATGGTGCTAGTGAACATGAGTGGATCTTAGCAACCAGGGGTTCTGTAAGCATAATGGGAAGGGGTACCCAAGTTGAAAAGATTTAAACATACCTTAGACACTAAGTGTCATAACCAATAAATGGCAATTCAAGCATTCACATTAAAGTGAAAGAGACTAAGGAGCATGAAACCACAGTGATGGCATAGCTCCATAATAAAACAAGACTAAGAGGGAGAAACTCTTACTCTTCTCTTTCCTTTTTATTGATGCATTTATAAAATAAAGAATTGTTGAATGCATGTCATGACTAGAAGAAGAATGTGTTTATTTGCTTGAATTAAATTGTGAATGCTAAAATAGTTATTTCAATGTGAAAGGATGAACATGAAAGAGATCATGTGTATCTTGGGAAAGCAGAAAAATTTGGAAGTCGCATGTGTGAAGCATGGACGTTCCCTGTCAATTGGGAAATAATTGACTAATTTTAATGTTTATGTTATGCTTGTCCTAACAAAGAGTTTCCATGATAAATTTCACAGGAAGAAATTGAAACAATTGGTTGCAGCCGCCAATGAAATGTTAGGGATGTGGAGGAAATCATTGCCTCTGCGACTACCCAACAAGAGAACATCAAGAGGGTAGCAACCGTAAATTCTCCAGGTTCGTGGACCAGTTGGAAGGAAAATAAAAGGAAGGAATTGTTTTGGAACAATGTCCTCATGCAGAGCTAGAATGTTCCAGCTAGCAGGAGCAGTTTGTGAAGGACAAAAGACTTGGTCCTGAAAACCCAAGTAAAGGGTGAGATGCAGGACAGACCTGCCGTATTTTTGTGAATTTTGGACATGTATAAAGTGTGTATGAATTCCTAGATATTGGAACACTGAGGACGGTGTTATTCCAAGGGGCGGAATGTAATATCCCCATTTTTTACCCTTGTAATATTTTGGGCTATAATGTAAATAATGTATGCATATTATGTATGATTCCTAATGTGGAGCTCAAGGCCAAGGCCTCGCTAGTGAACGCTCGATCTAGAAGAGGAAAGTATTTAAAATTATGCTACCCATGTGCTAGTGAACAATGGGAATTGTAAATATGCATCTTAATATAAATGCCCACAACTAACTATGCAATGCAACAAGAGATGGGGGCATGATATTGCAAGGAATTGGGAGGAGGATATTCAAACCCTTGATCCAATTGAGTCAAGCCAAATGTCAATGAGAGAACCCATGAACCATCAACTACCCATGTTGATTTTTATGCCCAATCATTCATTTCTCCCAAGAGTTGGGTGAAGTAATTAATGCCTTGGGGATTGGGGAGGTATGGCTATCCAAATTCGAGTATGGGCAAGCCACCCTCATGGAAATCGTGTTCTTCCTTCTTGGGCAAGAAAACACCCATGAATTGCCTTCCCAAGCCATTATTCAGGGTCAGACTTCACCCTCTCACGTTTTGAAGCTTGCTGGGCGTTTTATTTTGAAGCTTGTTGGGCGTTTGGGAGCTTGCTAGGCGTTTTTAGAGCTTGCTAGGCATTTTTGGCTTGTTGGGAACTCATTTTTTGTTAGCACAGTGGCTGGGAGAAGAGAACCACGAATTGGGGGTTTAATGGAGGTCGTTTTTTCTCCTGGGTTGTCCCCAAACATTCCCTGAAAATGAATTCTGCCTTCCAGGGTTTATTCCCCATTCTCCCATTTCGTTTAAGCTTGCCCACGTTTTTCTGAAGCTGATAGGAACCCCATTTTGGGCATTCTACTGTAGAAACATTTTTGCTACATGTCCAACACTTGAGATTTTGTTGTTATGTGTACCCATGCGCAGTTTATGAGTTTTCTGTGTGTAGGAGATTGTTGGGGTTGAAATGGGTTTTCATTGTTTTGGCTTGAACTTGAGTGGAAGCATCCACAATTGAGGAGGGTTCAGTATTAGCCTGATAAACCCAGCTATGGACTGGCTTGGCTTAGCTGAAATGATGTTTAGGTTGTGTATGAGTTGGATGTCCCCCTTTTCCTTGTAGATATCATGCCCAGCTCGAGGGTGGCCTTCGAACGGACCAATATATGCTGTCGAAGAGCCTACGGTTGGGTGGAACGTTGCAACGACATAGCTAGTTGCTTGGGGCAATTGCGAAAGGAAGATAAGTGTACTCTATCTCTGTATTTTATTTCTGCAATGTCTAATTTGATGTTTATATTGATAGGTTGTATGCATATAAAATGTGTGTGGATGATTTGTTTATTTCACCTGTGCATATTCAATTGAGTTGCATCTGCACACAATGGTTTTTAATTGTATGAATTTTCGAATGGGTTGAGCCTTTTAGGAACAACCCCATAGATTGGTAGCATATTCCCTTCCAGGAGTTGGGTCCGGGGAAGGGGACATTACAACCTTGTCAAATTTGCTAAAAATATTAGAGCAAGACATTGAGCATCCCCTTAAAAACCAATTTGGCTTGTTTAACCAACATGGTACAATGTTATATTTTTAATATCCACTTAAAACAATTTTAACTTGTTGAAAACGTGTTAAGCCCCTTTTGTTAGCAAAAATAAATAATTCTAAGAAGTCAAGTTTACCTTCCCTTCCACATACATACAAAGGCTTTACATACCCACTAAATTTGAACTTAAACTCTTTGTATAGTGACACTATGTCACAACCACTAAATTACAACTCGATGATGATTTTTTCTATATTATATCTTCAATACCAAAAATCAATTAAACATTATCAAACAAAAGGCATTTTAGCATTTAAGAAATAAAATATTTAAATAAATTTGACTTGCCAAACATGTGTTAAACCATTTTTGTTTCATAGAGAAATAATTCTATGAAATCGACTTTACCTTTCCTCACATAAATACAAAGGCTTTACTCACATAAATACAAAGGCTTTATATACTGAGTGTTTGAAATTCGAACTCTTTACTTTATATACTCACTTAATTTGAAATTAAAACTCTTTGTATAGTGACGTTTTGTCACAATGACTAAGTTATAATTGATGATGGTTTTCTCTATATTATATCTCCAATAACCAAAAAAATTAAACATCATCAAGCAAAAAGCATTTTTGCATATAAGGAATAAAAATGGTAAAATCAAATAATGCTTTATAAATAAAAATAAAAATAGTTTAAATACATACATTTCATTGTATTTTGCTAACCAAGAAATAAAATATTTAAATAAATTTGACTTACCAAACATGTGTTAAATCATTATTTTTTGCATAGAGAAATAATTTTATGAAATCAACTTTACCTTTCCTCACATAAATACAAATGCTTTATATACTCACCGTTTGAAATTGGAACTCTTTACTTTATATACTCACTTAATTTGAAATTAAAACTCTTTATATAAAAAAGCTTTGTCACAATCGCTAAGTTATAATTGATGATTGTTTTCTCTATATTATATTTTTAATAATAAAAAAATTAAACATCATCAAACAAAAAGCATTTTTGCATATAAGGAATAAAAATGGTAAAACCAAATAATGTTTTATAAATAAAAATAAAAATAGTACAAATACATGCATTTCATTGTACTTTGCTAACCCAAAATGACATGTCATTGATGGTAATGTCTTATACCTAAGACAATAAATTTTAAGTAGTGAAATTAACTTCTCATCTAGACACAAAGGACAACTACTTTAAAACAAAACCTTGTGAGTGTTTGACATTATTAGAATGATTAGATGTGAAAGCATATATTCTCTTCAAACTAAACAATAAATGCACTCATTTTCGTGTAGTCTTTTTTTAATAGAGCTCATCTTACTTCATGTGTGATATAATTAATATTTATTTAGATCTCAAAATGTAATATTTACTTGGGCGTTTCTCTAAATCTGAGTATAAATGATAGGAGTTAAACCTAATTTGGAGTGGTGCTCATGTTTTTTTTCTCAAGGTAGCTTGAGTGGTTTATGTCTGCAAATCTCCATGAAAATACTTTGATATTAAATGTTAGGAATCGAAGGAGAGAAATAAAAAAAAAGAGGGGAAAGGAATCTTTATGGTAAAGAACTAATATTGTTCCGGGTGATGAGTTGTACAAATATTTAAAAAAAGGAGGAGGAGAAGAATTTATGAAGATGAGGAAAAGGACTTGGAGGCAATAATATGTGAAATAAGTGTAGTTGACATGGATCCACATAGCTTAGGTTAAGGGATAGAGAATAATATATGTCGGGGAGATTAGACTTACCATGAGCATTTGAATTGAATTTGTTCGTCGCCAAAGATGTGCGTCCAACTTATCCTTTCTACGAATGATGTTCAGTTTGTCAGTTAGCGAGTGTCGCTATCCGGTGCATAGGAATTGTCTAGTTTGCCAAATCATAAGAGGGTGGGGGGTTGGGGGGTTTGTGTTGTGCGTTATTTAATATTCAAGGGGGGAGATTTTTCGTATCAACGCGTGTGGTGAGATGTTTGTGTGTTGGCGCATGCGTGCTCTAGCCAGCGACAGATCAAATGATGTAAACCAACATTAATGAAAACATCAGAGACTTTGCACATTTTAAAATTGCCATAGTTACAACTATAGAGAAACGCCAAAGAAATGAAAGTCCCCCGTCCCTTGGACCCCTCAACCCTTTCCCTCGTCTTGTCCACTTCACATGCGTTTAAAACTGAAAAAGGAGAGTCGCGAATTACTATAATACCAGTAGGGACTCCGCCCCTGAGTTAATAAAAAAAAATAAAAAATAAAAAAAAAACTAACTGTTTATTCCTTTGCTTTGCCTTTGCCTCAAGACAAGACGGCACGAAAAAGAGAGATGGGTCCCACGGGCGGCAGGGACAGCCAGTCTCCCGCGCGGGGGCGGGGCCTAGTCTCTTTTCACTTGCCTTTTTTACCCGACGTACCTTTCGGGCCCCGCCATCCAGCGACGGGTCCCACCGGTGAAGGAGTGGGTTCTTTTCGTAGTAGGTAGACACCTCTTCTTGTGGGCCCCACAACCGGAGCTGTTTTTTTAATTGAATTTATACCTTTCCTATGTTTTTATATACGAACTGTATACGTACATACATGAATGCATGCGCGTCATTTGTCCGAAAACGTTTTGCCGTCATCCGACGGAGGACGGCCGGCCGGCTGGCTGGCTGCCAATTATATTTAAATCTACGGGGACCTTAAATTAAATGAGAGCTTCACCTAATCCCGCGGTGGTGGCGGTCACGGCTTTGACTGAAGGGCGCGCTTCTTCCTTGTCTGAGGTGCGGGGTTGTTCGAACCGGGGACATAGATGTGACTGCCGGAGTTAAAATTGACCAGGCATTTGACCTGAGATCGAACTGCGGTTGGGTTAGAAAGCTAGCCGAAATAGAAAGGTGGTATGCTTGACTTGGGTTATGGGAGTTTATCCATACCCACATATTCCCAGATACTAAAAAAAAATAATTAAAATTTCTACATCCGCAGAACCAATGCATATATATGTTGGGTTGCTCGTCGATCTCGTAAATTTCACTACCAACGGCGCAGGCGCTTCGGACCTCTCCTGAACATGGCTTAAGCAGGTCGCGGATCCTCTTTATCTTTTCCGTTCCGCCTCAAGGAAGTCCGGCAAAATCGACAACTCTTTTTCAGGTAAGGTTTTCAAGGTTTCTTCTTTCGGTTCGGGGAGGCAAGGACGATGAAATTTTAATTTATAGGATTTTCTTCGGCTTTCTGCGAATTCTTGATGTTGTTTTCTAACTGAATTTCTGCTTCCAGAAGTAGAAATTTGTTAAATTTAGGATTTTCTTGGTCGTCTTCTGTAATTTTTTGTTTTCTCTGGATTTCTGGGACTGGTAAGATAATTTCTGTATATAAATATTGAAATTGAAGATAGCTGTATCACGCAGTTCGGGCTACTGCAAGAAAACCCAAACTGTAGTATCTGCCTTTGCTGTTGCCTCGGAAGAGTGCTTTTTGTCTGAAAAGAAAGATTATTTTGGTGTTTGGAAGGCCGGTTTCACGGCTGTTTTCGGAGTTACTGCGTCTTTGAAGCCAACACTATTGCAGCGTTCTGAGAAAATTCTGTGGCGTTTGTGCATATTTTGGCTATTTAATTGCTTAGTCTCACGTGAGATAGCAGCCTATGCGGCAAAAAATTCGTTGGACGGAAAAAATTAAAGTATTTTGGAACGATTAGGAAGGCCAGCGATGTCTATTGTGGTTTATTAAAGCATGCCTTGCGCCTGTCAGATCTGATTTTGTGGACTTGTTTTTCCATTCATTTGTCGTTTGGAGCTCGAATCTTGAACGCGTTCAGAAAGAATACAGCCATGGATCATGCAACCGGATCTTGTTTCTTCTGTCATCTCTCTGCAAGTGATGCACTGTGTCTTGTTTAATAACAACGTATTGTGGACTGCAATTTAGTAGAATATTGGCTTTGATGTTCCTGGGGCCTTCCTTAGCCAAGTCTGCAATTTATAAAATTTAAAAATATTTTTTATTAGGTCAAAGGAATGATAAGTCTAAAGTAATTTCTTTACAGTACAGACACTTTGTGATATAATCTGATTCGATGCTTTTTCAAGCTTGTACTGTAAATAACATGATTCATTATTCTGTTAACCACAAGCTCAACTTCAATTCTTTCTTTAATCTGGTAACCTGAATAATTTTCTTTATATTCATCTTCCAAGCCCAATAGGAAGAGTAAAATACCGATGTGAAGCTTCATCTGTGAAGGTTTCAAAGTTTTATAAAAGACGACCAAAAACCTGCGATTTGGGCCTGCGACGGAGCAATTTGCAGGTACAGGAACTGACGAAGCGTGACTCTTAATTATTCCTCTGCGAGGTTCAGTTATTGCTTTATTTGTCCTTGAAATTACAACTTTGGAAAATTTCTCTTTAAACTACTACTTTTGTTTTGAAATTTTTCTGGAGCAATCTGCCACTTCTGGCCTTGTAGTTTATTGATACTTCTTTTCCCGAAAATGTTGCACAGACTGTGTATGGCCGGCCGTATAATTTATTAATCCATATTTTACTGAAAATGCTGTCAAGATTTCGCATGGTTAACAGAAAAGACACAACATTGTTAACTACGAAGAACATCCATGCCCCCTCGCATAAAATTAGCACATGCTAATTTATTCTGTCCTTATTGTTAGGGAATATCTGCGTCTTTGAGAAATTTCTTTGCTCTACTTGTTCATTTCGGATTAAATTTCGAAATTTGCTCCAGAAATCTACAAACAGGAGCGCTACAGGCTCCATGGACGATATTATAACAACCTTGACATATTATATTGTTAGCAATATTATTCTCACGACGTCTCTATTCTCTGGCTAGTAATTGTCGCAAAACGATTTACAAAGCGAGCATCTATCGATCTTTAGATATAACTTCAAAGAAATTCGTTCTCACCGTTAAAGTTTTGTTTGCAGGTCTTAATATAAACAGAAAACATCAGTTCAGCACCCCTATTATCTTCATATCTTCTAAAGCAGTGTCCGAATGTAAAAGTTTCAAGATTTCCAAAGAAGCTGCCGGTGTTTAATCTAGGGACTGCGGAATTCTACGTCGTGGACGAATTTCTTCAAGACAAGACATCCTGGCTAGCCTCGTCAATTTCCTTGTTGATATGCAGCCATCGACCTCTATGCTAGGTACTGGACCAGTGCAGAGCGTGAGCAGTGTCACAGCTTGTTTAAGCAGCAGCCCTCAAGTCGCCCTCCAGGAACAAATGCACAGCCAACAGCAGCATATAAACAGCCAGCAGCATTTTTCTTCTCAATTCGATCAAACGAACCAACCTCATCAGAACATGGAAGACTTCCTGGAGCAAATGTTCTTAATGCCTAACTGGCCGGACGCAGCCGGCGGGAAAGTACCTGTGCCGTGGGAATTATACAATCACACCAACGCTTCCCAAGGCAACAATGCTTCAAATAATAACAACTGCCCCCAGAATCTGCAAAGCAATACGCAGAGATTATTCACAATGTCATTGCTGCCTTCCGGGATAGGAGGCCAGGGCTTGAACTCTCAGGAAAACGACGGTCACGCCGGCGAACATATGCAGTACCCCAACTACGACGAATCCCAGTTCTTAGCTCCCAGGTTAAGGCAGCATCCACTGAGCGGTAATTCTTCGATGAATCAGACGCCAAACCAGGGTTCGCAAGGGATCAATGAAAGCAATACGTCTCCGGGTCGATCCATGGTTTTGCAGCTAAGCACAGGAAATGCAAGCGCTTCACAGTTGCTGGCCTCCATGGGCAATTCGCCTCGCGGCACTGCCGTAATGACGCGGTCGCCCAGCACAGGAGTCAGCTGTAACGGCAGCGACGGAGGAATGCTTCCTCTTCCTCTCAGTCTCGGCCAGGCTGGAAAATCAGGCGACATGAACGAGCCCCGATCGCGGGATGAAATTGAAGCTTCCTTCAAGTCGGCAAATAATGTAAGATCGTAGGCCTTCAGCTTGAAAATTCATGTTGGGTTCTTATTGGAAGTCAAAATAAATTTTCTGTAATGATAAATTAGGCACGAGATTCGAACCTCGGAGGGCTTTTCCCACCGTTCGCCGGATCACCGCGGGGCGTTCGACCGCCGGGCCAAAACTTCCATCCGCAGGTATCATAAGAATACTTCGATGATTGCTTTTCTCGTTGTATCTCTGTGAATTGCTTTTATCCTTGACAGTTTGTTTGTGGAGTTTGTTTCAGTCCGGACAAGTGCCAATGCAAGGGTATGGCGGAATGCCCCAACCTCAGCATCAGAATCCACCTCCGACCGGAGTTGGTGCTGCACCACCTGTTCGACCTAGAGTAAGAGCACGCCGTGGACAGGCTACAGATCCCCACAGTATTGCAGAACGAGTATGTTTCTCTTTCATTTTTTTGTTTCATAGTACATGATCAAGCTCTCATGGATTTTAAGAAGCTTGCAGGTGTTATATTTCATGTGGCAATTTGTTTGTTCTGGTTGCAGTTGCGTAGGGAGAGGATTGCAGAGAGAATGAAGGCTCTGCAAGAACTGGTTCCTAATTCCAATAAGGTTTTGTTCTTTTCGGCTTTCTAGTTATCAATTATGTTTTCTTCACATTCCTTGGATTCAGATGCTCAATAACTTTTGTAGCACTAATAAAATTCATTGTTCTTCGTTGTGCAGACGGATAAGGCTTCTATGCTGGATGAGATAATTGATTACGTCAAGTTTCTTCAACTGCAAGTGAAGGTTGCTTAATGAAACTCTTTACCCCTCATTATATTATTAGATTTAATATTCTATATTAGTTCGAAGAAGGCAGGTTAGTTATCTTGCTTTACCAAATTAGATGGACCACTGGGTCATCATTGGATTAGACCTGATTAGAGTAGCCAACTTAGCGAAACCCAATGTTTAAAATCTAATAGATTAGTAATGATCATGATCAGAACTCCTTTCAAGAGCCCTTGACAGATGTTCGAATCCGTCACTTTCAGTTCTTACTGAACTATGCCTTAGAATAGAAAAGATATACGAATTCAGAATTTCCAATACAGGAAGGTATACTATAAGTTTGTCATGAATGCCTGGTGGAACTATGCTTTCGCCGGTTTTTATAGCCAGATTGAGAGAAAAAATCGCCGGGAAAGCGGGGCGATTTGAGTGCCAGTTATCCCACGGCGATCATCAATACAAGAGGAGAGTGAGAATCCTGGCTTCCCCTTTTTCCGTGGTATCTGTCTATTATCACGCTTCGTACAGGACACATAATGTCTGACTGTACTGAAATATATATTTCCTTGTCTGTAATCTCAAACAGAACCACTGTTTCATCTCCATGATTGATATTCACTGTCATGAATGCTCGTTTCTACTTTTTCCAGATGGCAAGTTCAGCTTTTCAGAATTATTTCATAAGCAAATGATGTTATTTTAACAACCAAAGATGCTCATGCAGTCTTGATGTATGGCACACAGGTTCTAAGCATGAGCCGATTGGGAGGTGCAGGAGCAGTTGCTCCCCTTGTGGCTGATATACCTGCTGAGGTAATAAACATAACCTTTTCAATCCCATCTCAAAACATTTCACACACAAAAAATCAAATTACATAGGTAATCATGATATCATGCCTTCCTGCTATTTATGGTTATTGTGCACCATGAATGGTTAATTGTGCAGGGTACCCCACAAGGCACAAGAACCAACGGTAGCCAGAGCTCTTCTCCAGACGGTCTAGCATTAACAGAACGCCAGGTAGCAAAGCTAATGGAAGAAGACATGGGAACAGCCATGCAGTTTCTTCAGGGCAAAGGCCTCTGTCTGATGCCCATATCTTTGGCCTCTGCCATTAATAGCTCCGGTTCGAGACCCCAGCATCCATCTACCCCTTCTCTTCAAGGACTATTGGCATCTAATGCTAACGACAGGCAGGTACTCGAATCCTCAAACTCAGCACTATCCGCCCTCACCTCCACCTCCATGACCATACAGCCATCCATCAGCTCGCCCGGGAGCGGAATAACGGAGCAAGGTGATAACGCACACAAGGCAGGCAACGGAACAAGGAATCCCAAGGATTCCAGAGAAGCCAATTCCGTTACGAAGTCCAACGGGATACCAGCTCTTTCCAAGAACGCCGTCAAAGGAGAGGACGAACCTCAAAGGAGGACGGGCCAGTAACGGCACCACCTTGCTAACGGAAACTGTACTGTACCATACTTCTATTAACGCCAAATTGCATGAAATTGTTTAAGCATACGAAATTTATTTTTCACATGCTTCAACAATTTCTCAATAGTCGCTCTATGGGAGAGCATTCATTCAAAAACATCCCCCAAACACACTTCAAATTTTCCTTTCCCCTGAAGTTTGGTGTTTATTTTCATTGATGGGTAAAAGAAATGAGAAGTCTATCAAAATAAGGCACGCGCCCCACTTTGATGATGCCTTATTTACATAGACTTACATAAATATGACATTATGTATTGTTGACCCAAGCGCTTTGTTAATCATTACCTAAGTTATATCTAAGATGGAAAATAACTCTGCCTCCCGACATGTCCACATGAAACCCTTATTTATTTTTCTCATATATTGGTGCATATATTTTAGTTCATAGTTTTACTTTATCATTCTTTCCTCTTTGCACTAAATGCTGTTCTAGTTTTTAAAGTTAAGAATCCATGTCCAGATATTCCGCAACCGGTTTATTATTATTATTATATAATAATGGAATAATGGGTAAGTAATACTCTGATAAAAGCTTTTGGCTAAGGATTGACATACTTTAATTTTTCGGTTACTTATCCAGTTTATTATATGTTAATGGAATAAGAGTATGTAATACTCTATTATAATATATTGATTTAATATCCATATACAAGTTTAAGAGCTTCGTATTCCTCTCTCATAGCGGTAACAGTCTTGTTTTTTTAATCGGCAGAGTTGACTTTATATAGAGAAAGCATGTTACCATCTCTTTCTTTTATGTATAAATTTCCTTTTTCTTTCAAAAGTTATTCATGATCACATCCACTCGTGTTATTTTAATAATATGATGGATGTCAAATCACTAAATTTGAATTTTAAAAGAATTTAGTCCAATATTACCCATTACATCATTATATAGAGGCAGATTCCATTCCATTTGAAGTAAGGTATCATACTCCAAAGCTAGGTTCTAAAGCAAATGAAATATTATTTATAAATAAATAATATTTTGTTATCAACTGAAATTATGGATACTTGCAACAATTTAATAAATATGCATTATGGCTTTTAGCATATTTATTAACATATAATAAACAAATTAACCTTCGATTTTAAATAAATTTAATTGATTATCTAAACTATTATTCTTTATTTTATAAAGAAATAAAAAGTTATATATATATATATATATATATATATATTCTACTTTAAATTGAATTTCAACGCAACATAAACTTTAACGTACTATACCTTGAAAAATGTATTATACAAATTTTATAAAAAAATTAATAGATATATTTATATATTACAGTGTAATATTAAAAAGCTTTAACATTAAGCCATGAGTTGTGCAAGCCTGAGATATCATGATATCACTGTTGTTGTTTTTTATATGTTCACACTACCTTGCCGATAACATGTTTTTTCATGATTGAAACTGATAAGGACACTTTGTATGTAATGGTTGGATGTGGATGTAGCACATAGAATATCTCACATACATGTAAAACAAAGTGCATCAATCAATTTTTTTCTACTTTTATTAGAATATTGGACATGTCCTTGGGAGTTGTTTACCGGTGTTAAATGGATTTTATATTATTTTTGTTACACTTTATTTATAAAAATGTAAGCATTTATGATTTTATTATTCATAAGTACAAAAATAATAAAGTTGATATTTGATAAATGAAGAAGATGACTAGAATAGAAATCTCTGAGTTGAGTAGAAAGTTGGTGAATATGTACAATCAGTAGTATTATTATGAACGATTAAGAAAAAAAAACCTTCTTACACCATTAGGTAATGATTACACCTTTAGGTAAGAGTATTGAATTTTGAACGCTCGATATGAAAAAAACTTCTTACACCATTAGCTAATGATTACATCTTTAGGTAAGAGTACTGAATTTTGAACGCTCGATATGAAAAAAACTTCTTACACCATTAGCTAATGATTACATCTTTAGGTAATAGTAGAGTTTGTATTTTTAGCTTATATGTTTTTCTAGAAAATGAGAATAAAAAATGGATAAACTTGATTTGAAAAAATACAAAACATCAATGTTGATAATTTACAATATGTACTAACATAATATTTTAGAAATGGTAAATATGAAATGTATCTAATATAATACTATATCAATACTAAATTAGAGGACAAAATCAAAGATTAAACTATTTAATGAATATACATTAAATATCAATATGCATGACGAAGAAGTTATGGAATTGGATGTCAATATGAGAAATATCTGAAATGATAGACACATAATACAATGGACATAATAACTCATAGAAACCATGAGATGGTTAAAGGTTGAAGTGAGGAGTTGTCAAGCAAGGATGATTACTCCTCAAGAGAGGGAAAACCAAACGAAGGCTATATTGGTCTAAAGCTTGGCTTAAATACAAAGATAGCTACAAAATGGACATGGTTTTGATAAAACCAAATGAAGGCTAGATTGGTTCAATGCTTGGCTTAAATACGAAGACAACTACAAAATGGACATCGTTTTGATAACTTTAGAGGAAGTGGAGGTAGGTAGCTCAAGAAAGGGGCAGTGCAACCTACGTAGACTGCTTTTAAGAGCATGAAAACAGACAACAACACACACACAAGAGGACACTACACAAGGATTCAGGTAAATGCCTCATAAGATTTTCATTAACTTAGAAATACGTTCAAATACAGTATCCTCCGAACATGGAGTCTCAATCTTCAACCCCAATAACCCCAGTCTGGATAAAATTTCCTTACCTTTTGGTGGCTCTTCCGTTATTTGTCTCTCTCTGCTTCCTCTTCAACTTCTCCTTGAGTCTTCTCTTATCGCCTCTTCTTTCTCCAAAATTTTATTTACTTTCACATGCCATCGTCCCTCTAGTTCATCAAAGTCTTGTCCCTTCAAATTTAATAAAATTGAATGAAATCCCATGCTGAGATATTCGATCCTTAGTCAAATTCTAGCTCTCACTAGTATGATTTGTGGTTGTCAAAATCCTTCAATAAATCATGTACATCGTGCAATAATTTACCTTAAATGGCTCAACTCGGATTTGTTCATTGGCTTCAGGGACAATTTTAAGACCCCCCCCTTAAATTTCTATATATAATAATTGGGCGAACCCCCATGATATACAGGAAAATATGAAAACTATTTTATCAATGTTATATTATTTATATATAATTTTTTGGCGAATCTCTCATTGAATTACATAATCTTGTAAAATCTTGACGAATCTTTCACTAAATTATAAATCCTTGTAAAGTCTTGGCGAATCTTTCGATAAAGTTTAAAACCATATAGTAATAGGAAAACATATTTAAAAAATACTAATAGGAGATAAATATTAATAAATCATCACATAGCAAGCCCTCTTTTGGTGGTAGTTTGGTACCTCACTCTAACTATCACAGTACATAAAAATTTACCATACTCTGGGAATATTCTTGAAAAAAAACAATATAACCACACTCCATTTGACAATGCAACTCACAAGTAGTATACCCCAACTATATTATAACCATACAATTTCCATTAAAATAGAAAACACTCCATTTGACAATGCAAGGAGCTCAAAGCAACACCTAATCACCTGCTTTCAAGCAAAACAATTGAGAATGTTTTGCAACAAATATACTACAGAATTGAGCATATATGCAGTTAACAACACACCAAAAAACAACATATAGCCATACCAAGTATAAAATACCAACAAATGGCCAAAGAAAGAGAAATGATGGCCAACAACATGCACAAACAACAAATAATTATGCTTTTATGTGTGTTGATGTTTAAGACCATGGTTAATTATGTTTCAGTGCATCGTATTGCGACTAAAAATTGAACAGTTCACTTTCACAGAAGCCATTTATGTTAAATTTCATATATATTAGAAATACAAATTATTAAAAAACTAAAAAATGCAAAATAAAATCCATGAAACTCTAAAAGCTAAATATAACCCAGACATCCTGGCAAATATATTTATGTAAATGCTAGTACAACTCCACATATCAAGAACAAAAAGGATCCAACATCTTACCTTAGTTGGATCAATTATTCCAACTTCCACCAAATCTTCATACCTACTTGTAGCAACATTGTGACCATATATGGATTATCACTGGAAATAACTTGGAGAAGCCAAGAAATAAATTATATAATTTAAATCTATCATACATTAAAAAGTGAAGTCAATAGACAAATAAAACCATCTGCAATTAGGATGACACTCAACAAAAGTTAATTTTCATGCATTAAAAATGAGCATCAATCTAATAAGCTCAAAAGTAATTGACACTTATGGCAGGTTTTGTCTTGACCTTTTCAGCCACAATATTTCCATTAAATCCAACATTCTTTTCAATTAATTTCAATGGGTAGCTCACACCTCATTTAACAATGCTTGCACCAATCTGCACGCACCAAAGAGGCCAACGCAATTTAAAGCTTGTGTAATAACAAGTTGCAAAAGATACAAATTGGAATTCTGTGTACAAATAAAATTTCTACTTTCAATAAATAATGTCTCATTCTAATTCCACTATAAAAAAATATCTAGGTAATATCATCATTGCATCATTTTTCATATTATAATTTTATACATTCCAAGGGTCAAAACTAAGATATTTCATTTTTCTGTCTATATTTATGCTTTGTAACAAAACCTTAATCTCAACTTAAGATTAAGGATTGAGATTGAACCCTAATCTAAGTCATTAATGTGCTAAATATTTTAACTGCCAAGTCAATGATGAATGCTTTGCTGGTTTTTATAAGAGTTGATGTGGTTGCAATGGTAGCCCTCCCCACCACCTGACCCTCTCCCCTACTTTATGTGGCATGACTTTGGAAGAGTTTCTTTGTAGCTCTAGCTTTTACAAAAGGGCAATGTACTTTAAGCACCATGATGCAAATAAGGAAAACCTTACATTGGTTGAGAACAACATCAAGCAATAATTGAGGATGTTGACATAAAACAAATTGTCAAAAATAGTAATTTGCATATTGTTTAAACTTTTTGTATGTAAAGAAGATACAAAATGACCCCTAAAATTTGGATGAAGTCTTCTATCTAGTGAATAACCTGTGCAAACTGGGTGGTAAAAATTCGCTCCTACTTGGGGACATGTGCTTGATATTTGGAAAGCAGATGAGAATCCAAAATTTTCAATCTGTGACCTGTCAAAACATTTCAATCATGATAGGAAAACCTTTAGTACCACATGTTCATATAAAAGCCATCCAAAATGAAATGCCAATTGCATTATTAGAAAATGAAACTAACTAACAAATAAAAACTACCATTCATAAGTACATAAAATGAAATGAATGAAATTAAATGCTCATTCTAAGGAGCTTATTTATCCTACTCTAAATATGAGATGAAGCCAAATTTTATGTGAAATCATAAATCCAATATAACCACCTTAACATTTTATCAATGTTAAATCTTTTTCCCTTGTATTTGGTTAGCAAACAAAACAAGGACACATCGATCATCAGATGCAAACCCATTGGGAACTTCATGATAGCAAATCAAAACCATCAAAGTTCATCTTCACAGATATATGTTTAAATAACAAGGTAGGCTAAGTACCTCATGACAAATAATTTAACCATCAAATTTCAACTTCACGGATATATGTTTAAATAATAACCATCAAATTCCATCTTCTTATGTATATATATTCAATAAATAAATTGTTGTTTAAAATATTTTTTCAAGCCATCAAACCTTAAACATCATGAATACGTATTAAAGTACACAAAGCCATCAAATTTTAAATAACATGAATACGTATAAGATTACACAAAGGACAAAGAGTCGAAGATTGATTATGCTGATTTTGGTATTTTAACTGAAACTTTGTTTTAAAAGCTGCAACCATTATTTGAATCCATGTCGATGAAAGTATCCCAACACACTTTTCGATGTCTATCATCTTTCAGTTTCCTCTCCCATTTCACTTGCCCAGACGTATCACACTTTGCCCCGAAACACTTGTATTCAGAGAAGCATGCAATCCCTTCTTTCTCCTGCAATCCCAGTTATGCCAATCCTTTGGCCTGATGAAAGCATCCATACAAATTTGACGAATGGCTTCCATGGGCACCGTAGATACACATAATTTCTCTATGCATTACTAGTAATAACATACCTGTGCGATGTTCATTGGTTCAATATATAATGAGTAAGAATCCTATTTTATCCATTCATACAGAACACGCGTCCTTGGTAAAAATCAAGTTGTTTTCCATAATTTAACCTCCCCGCCAACACAAATTTCATCATTTTTTTTGGCTTTCAAGGTATTATGAATAATATTTTGCTTATACCTCTGGGCCTGGTTTTCATTGTGTTTTTTAGGGCGCAAGTTCTTTGAAAATAGCTCATATTTTCATAGTGAAGTAGAGACACTAGTACCAGTTACCTTATCCACACAAAGTTCATAGAGCAGCTGAAACCCGATCAACTCACGAAGAACTGCGTTAAGATCAAGATTTGAAAGCGACTCCAAAATACTAAGAATAACCCTTAAACAAATACAATGTCATTTAAATTTAGAAAGGTCTTATTGGCAGGTGTATCAACATTGAAATGAGCAAAAAGTAGCTAACATTTTTTGTAGGTTGAAGATACAAAAGTTGCTCGTAGGATAAAGAGCAACCAAAATGCTCCAGATTTTAGGCTTTTTCAAGTTTTGCAATTATGTAATTTCAGTAATCAGTATGATCGTTCCTAGAGTAAATATTGGATTTTAAAACTGCCCAGATCGAAATAACTATTTGAACAATGCAAAATGCAATTTCATTGGAGGCGATTTAGTTGTCCCGTATACTGCTCCCAAAAGTTGGTGTTGAATTTTGAACATTATCCTCAGAGACGTGATACATGCCTTACATTATTTTGAAATGCCAAGGACAAGCAATTGCCAGTTGCCATTTATCAACAAGGTATGCATAGACTCTTTGGAAAACAAACACAAATACTTGGTCACAGACAAATGTAAAAATCCCACAAACCTTTTGCCACGACCAGCTTCTTCTCAACAGAGTGTGCAAATTCTGAGGCAGATTCTATTGCCCATCTCAGCTTTTAAAACAGATATCTTCACCGCTAGCATTCAAATAAACCAGCTTAATGATTTCCTTCCTCTTCGTTGAGTTTATCAGGTTGCTTCACAACCTTCAACGTTCCTATATGTCTCTGTTACCGGTGATACATCCAATTTAGGGCTCACTAGCACACCCTATGTCTTGCATAGTCTTGGAAGTTTGTTATAAAAATTTTGAGTCACTTGAGGAGATATAGATTTAGAAAAATTTACGACTTCCAGGAAGTTATTTTCGTGCCCTTCCATATGCCCTTTCATCTCATACTTTGGATATTGGTTGTATTTGAGTATTGTAATGACTTGTCAAAAGATCAGATGAAAATTGAAACTAGCAAACTTTATCCTCCTTAATCTCAACAAGTAGATTATCTATTTTGAATGTACTACCATGGGTGGAATTTGCAACCAACACCAGCTCTCTTGCACTCTTCCAGGAAATGGTTGTGGAATTTTAAATATTTCTATTGTTTAAAACTATTATCTTCCAAAATTTCATGACTTGGATGTTGAAAGGAAGGAAAAGACTTGGGCATGGAACCGACTGATGTACTACTTCCAACAAAATGACCACCCTTTGTTCATCTTTACGCGGTTTAAGTGATTAGTCTTCAAACTTCATATGCAGGTATTTGTGAAGATACATGTGCACCAAAATAAATTAAACAAAGGTGGATTCCCACAATCATGCCATCAACCATTGTATCCAAACAAACACTTGTATCTGAGAGAAAACAATATTTTAACTTTGAAAACCCATCTGGCACGCTCTCTTCACCAAAGAAAAAGTATAGTGGACAAAAGCTCCTTTCTTAAATGGATCAGTACAGTCAAAGTTTTGCTTCTTGCAAAAGAAGGATAAACAAAAGCACGTTGAAATGTTGCCTCAGCTAAACCACGTTTGAATTCAACATCCATATTCATAAACTTTGAGCAGCAATTTCACTGCCACCAACAAAGTGTTCTCCAATTAAAGTCTCCACAACATCAAATAATGTTTTCGAGTGACCATCATCACAAGCTTTCCCAATTTTAACCACGTTATCTTCTTTATAGATGGAACAATTTACATTATCACCAAGATTTGTATGTTTACAACAACAAGGTATTCTTCTTTGGCAAAGAATTCCAAGAGCATCCTATTGACGTGCATCAAATAGAAGCGTCATACATAAGTGCTCGAACAATCTCATTCCATTCACAATATTGTTATCAGACCTGCGACACTGCACGTAGCCTGTTGAATCATCTTTAGATCTATGGCTCTATGCAGTGATCAATATTAGAGATTTGTAGGGAATGTGGCAGTGTTCTAACAGTGCCGATGCATCCCCAAATATGAAGTCGATAATTCCTTCGATATAGCAATCTCTCAAATAGTGCTTTCCATGGTCTACATGCGCAGTGTCCTAATCACGATCAATCAAGAACTTGTAAACAATTGAGCTACACCTGCCAACCGAGTAATTAACATCACTATTTTCCACAATTTCTTAAATTTCTATACCTACCAGCACTGCAAGTGTAGACAATGCATCTATCTCCTGCTACCCTGATAACTATAGCTTGGCCAGATCCTACCATTAATACATCAAGCCATAACAACTGTTAAAACGGGCATGGATCTATCAATTACTATGAAATCTCATTTTTTAATAAGATGTTAAACCTTGAAATAAATATGCAGTCATTCCTGAGGCACCGATTTTTCAAAAGAAATTCCCTCAGCAATGAAATCCAATCCATCTACTATAGCCGAACCACAAGCGGAAGTCCTAGTTCCAATCACTCTCTTATCCTAAAAATCATTAGGAACTAAAGTTATTCCTATTCCATACATAAAGAAGTTATTTAATGGTATTTTATGTACTTGATGATGTGTAATGGGCTTACCCATAGTGTTATCCCGAGATAGCATACTTTCTTCGGGATGAAATCCACGGAGAGTGATGAAATTCTTAGTTTTGGATATATAGACTGGCTCTGTGTACACTTCACGGGGTTATCTCTATTACCACTCGTTTCTTGTTGCTGACAGGGATGAAATCAATGGCAGCTTCGTCTTTCTTGAACTTTGCTTTATGATCGTATTTTCTATGTATGCTCCCACCGAGCGAGTTCTCCATAGGAAGAACTACTCGATCGACTATCCACAGCTCGAATTCCTAAAACGCTACCTCGAACTGGTCGCATGGAACGGTCTTGGAATTGGGGTACGCCTTCCTTGATTGTTCGCTCCACAAACCCGAAATCCTGAAATTTGAAGAAACCCAAAATCGTTAATTTATGATAACAACTTAATGGAAACCATCATATATATATATGGGGCGAATTAAAATTGAAAATTGATTTCACTCCATAATAAGTGGACGAATTTATCGAAAAACCCGATTTGGGGTGAATTAAAATTGAAAATCAATTTCACTCCATATATTATGGACGAATTTACCAAAAAAACCCGATTTCCATGATCGCTCAAGGGCGAATTTACCAAAAAACCTGATTTCCATCATCGCTCAAGGGTGAATTTACCCTCAGCAACTACCATTTCTATAGATTTGGGAAAATTAGAGGGAGCGGGCTTATTTTACGAGCTATGGGGGCTCCAAATCTAATCAAACAAGGGCCAAATGGTTACATTTATGGTCTCTTTATATATTTTATGGGGCTAATGTTTTATTTATTAAAAATAAATATATAAAAATTGGGCTAATCATAGTAAATGATGGTTTAGTTAAAAAATAACCCACTAAAAAATTAAAACCCCTAAATTTAGCCCATGGGCTAATATTAGCCCCTAAAATTTTCCCTGATCGGCTTCATAGATTTAGCAAGAACCTTCATTCATCAGCTTGCTGATCCATCATCTTTTCCCTATCGAGGCTTCCCAAATGTTCTCTTGGTATTTCTTTCCGACAATTCATTACTAATGGATCTGATATACATCAGACCTCACTTTCGGGCTTTCATGCATGCTCTATCGAATGGTTTTCCTGATGACTCACCTTCAGTATGGCACTTCCAAAATTTTATATCGGTCTTCAATCTATTATATGACATCTCTGTTGAATATTGTAACTTCTAAGAATATTATATTTGTACATTATTTATTCCAGAGATGTTCCATCCCTCTGAGGTGATTCTATTATGTATCCGGAGATGTTTATTCCTCCGAGGAGTTGTGGCAACTAGGTTTATTAGACCCACCATGTGGGGTTCGGCCCAGTCAGTTATAATAGGGTATTTAACCTAATGGTTAAATACGAGCCTACATGTACTTGTGTAAAATATATGTCAAAGTAGTGTATAAATAGAGGAGGTGTGTTCCTCATTTGATACACTCACACACTTGAAAAGAGGAGCACTTGTCTGGGAGATTTGATAAGGAGGATTAGAAGGAGGGAGCACATCTTGTATTTTGGTTTATCATCTTATTGAGGAAATCTTTGCTGGGTTTTCTACCCCATGAGGGTTTCCCAGGATAAATTTGTGTCTCTTGTGTTTATGCTATGCTTGTTGTTTCTTCAGTGATCCTGTATATGCTATTATTGTGAAATAGAATGTAATGCTGCTATTTTATGTATTATCATATTGAATTTTAACATGGTATCAGAGCTAACCTGAAGGAAGACAAGGTATGGCACTTACGACACTTGCTTTACTTCCGACAATTTGAAGGTTAGGGTTTTACATAGCAAAAACCAGTCATCGTGGAAATTTCTCTATAAATCCATTTCTACGAAGGTTCAAGGTCTGAAAAGTTTACAGGTCGAAGATAACATCCCCAGGTACCTTGTGTCCAAAGGGCACCCTCAGATTCGTTGTACTTTATGAGTTATGATCAGCACAAGTTAGGGTTTCTACCTCTTCCAGATCTCAGTCAAAATCAGGTGACCTTGGAAAAAAGGTCATAACTTGGGCTAGGAAGCTCCAAATGAAATTTCGTAAAACGTGATAGGTAGTACATAGACTTTAATATCTCAGGAAACGTTTTCAGATGCCGAAGGTGAACCAGTGACACGTGGAATTCCGTACAAGTTCTCTCTCCTGTTTTATCCCATAAACAGGTCACGTTGCAACACTTGGCATAACTCTCTCTCAGAGAGTCCAATTGAGGTCAGACCTGTCAGGATGGAAAGATAACAGGGCGAGATATCGCAAGAAAAGTTTTCAGAGGCCGAAGATCAAACAGTGACACGTGGCACGCCATACAAGTTCGCTCTCCTGTTTTATCCCATAAACAGGTCACGTTGCGACACTTGGCATAACTCTCTCTCAGAAAATCCAATTGAGGTCAGAACTATTAGGATGGAAAGATGACAGGTCAGGCTACTGCAAAAAAAAATTTCAGACCCTGTGGAGCAAAATTTCAGAGTTATAGCAGAAGCAATCAGGTGCATATTTCTGTCAAAACAGAATTATTTTTAGCACCTTTATTCATGGCTTCCGGAATTTAGGGTTTCGGAGAAAGTTGGAATTTTTTGGAGTCTGTAACCACGGCTGGAATCTCCTCAGAAAAATAAGAGTTTAGAGCCTTGGATCGAACCTTTTGATTGGACAGAAGGGTGGGCTTCATCAAACCCTAGTTCGGGTTCCTGTCCAGAAGATCCAGAAGTTTCGAAGGCAATTTTGAGGGGTCAAATTTTGGAGATTTCAAATTTGAAGAATGCTAGGTTTATCAGCTCAGCAAGACACATTCTTCCATCCATTCAGAAGTATGAAAGTCAAAAATTAAATTTTTAGGGTTTCTTTAGCAAACCCTAATCAAGCTCCAGATCAAGTTTCAGGGGGAGTTGAGGCTAAGGCCTTACATAAGAAGACTACAAAAAGTCTCGACAGGTATGACTTAAGGAGGTTCAGGTACATTACAAAAGACAAATCAAGTTCCATGACCATGACAACATGAAGACAAAGACTCACGAGGTATGTATGAATTTGTTATATTATGTTTAACCTACGAGACATGCAGGTTCTAGCTCAGGATCTCTAAATCATTGAAGAGATTGTTTAGGTATGTTGTACATAACTAAGCAGGTATACTAATCCAGGTATGTTTTCCTATGTCATGTTAGAATCTTACCTTGTGTAAGTATACTTGGTATGATTGGTTAGTAATCAAGGGTTTATGCATATTATGTCTCTTATCTTGGTTGATGATTTAACTAACTAGATCAAACAAGAATATGCATGAGTAAAAGAAGACTTCCTTGAAACCCTGAATACTAATGATCATGACTGTACATATTCAAGATTATTTAGAATTAGAATGTTTTGATAATATTGAGAATATACTAATGAATGTATGTTTGTGTATGAGATCATGAGGATGACACTAGTGTACACTTGAGCATGCATAGTGGTACAGAATGAATAGAAGTTCAGAAGACATACAGAAGATCAAGCGGGAGGCAACCACATAAACATAAAAGATAAGTATTTGAGTTGTTATTAGAAATAGTAAATGATATTGCTTGTATGCATATTTCTATTCCTAGAATATATCATGCTGAGTGTAAACATTCATAAAGCATTGAACAGTATACTACTAATATGCATATGATTGGTAAGTTGGACAAACATTCCATTGTTGCTTGTCTAGAATGAAACCTCTTTGCTGACATGCTGAGAGCTGTGCACACTCTCAATAGTATGTTCTGGTAGAGATGGAAGGCAACTATATAGCCACTGTATGCATACAGGATATGGGAAAGTGTTGTGCCAAAGTATTGGTCAAAATAGTTGCATAAATATGTAAATGATATCTGTATGCATAATAGGTTATCATGTCAATATGATTTGATGATTATGAAGTATTACTAATCATGTACTTAATTTTGATTTGTAGGAAAGATCATGATGAATGATGAACACTGAACAAGCGATGGATGTTCAACAAAAGAAACACACTATAGAAGGCTTGCGGCTAGAAGATTCTCTTAGAAAGAAGGAAGAGAATCATGATGAGATGTTTGCTCCAAGTGGCTAGATAAGACCATTCTCTTAATGGTGTAATTAAAGAAGAAGTGTGAATCAGATTCTGTATGGGTTCCCAGGATCGATAATCAATTGATGAGCTTAATGATCACCATGGGTGATGTGGATCTCAAACTTTGCTACAAGGTTGAATATGGCTTCTATACACATATGACATGGATGCAAGAAAGAACTCACCACAGAGTTCGAATGATTTTGAGGCTCATATTAGTAGACCCATCTGACGAGAGATGGCACAAATAGATATGCAGAAGATCACTCAATGCTGAGTGTGAATAATGGACAATTGACAGCTTCATGACAAAGCTTGGGCTTTACCAGAAGTAAAGCTGCTCCTAACCTTTACCTTAAGGTTGTGGATGATGAACCTATCATACCATTATTGTATGACGATGATCTCTTTCTGACAAGGAATGAGAAACAGGTCATGAAAATGGTTGCAGAAATGAAAAAAGAAAGATCTCGGATTAATGCACTACTTCTTAGGTCTAGAAGTATGGCAAGATCCAAAAGGAATCTTTTAATTCAAAGTAAGTATGCTGTGAAGTCTCTAAAAAGATTTGATATGTTGGAGTATAAATCCATGGCCACTCCCATGGAATCCAACTTGAAGTTGTTAGTTAATGACTCATCGTATTTAGTGGACATAACCCTATATAGACAAATCATTGGGTCATTGATGTATATAACAAATACTAGGCCAGATATATGCTTTGCTGCAAATACCCTAAGTCAATATCTAGTAGAACCTAGAAAGGTTCACTTAATAACTACAAAGCATGTAGTGAGGTACCTAAAAGGTACATTAGATTTTGGTCTATATTATCTTGGAGGTCATGAACTCCGTTTACATGGTTACTCAGATTCTGATTGGGCAGGAAGTGCCTCAGACAGAAAGAGCACATCAGGTGGATATTATAGTCTTGAATCTGCCATGATCTCATGGTTCAGCAAGGAACATTCTAGTGTGGCTCTCAGTACTGCTGAAGCAGAATATATATATAGCTGTCTGCTCTGCCAGCTGTGAAGCAGTGTGGCTTCAGAAGCTATTATATGGAGTGTTTGACCTAGAAATGAATTCCACTATGATTATGTGTAACATTCAAAACTGCATCAAGATAGAAAATCTTGTATTCCACAATAAGTCAAAAACACATAGAGATCCGATACTTCTATATACGAGATATGGTGCAGAGAGGAGCTATCAAGCTCAAGTATATAAGCAATGAGGATCAGATTTCTAATATCTTGACTAAACCTCTGTCTCGAGTAAAGTTTGAATACTTCCGAGACAAGCTTGGTATAGTCCAGAAGGACCCTCCTCGAAAGGGGGAGTAGCATAGTATATGATAACAAGTCTGTCTCATCAATGATGAGGTTACCTATTTACTGCACCTAGTTACTTAGAATTATTTAGATTTAGGAATCTTATATTTTTTCTTTTGATGATAGATGTATACATGCTTTTGATGATAGATGTTATGCATGTTTTGATGAGGAGGATACATGTTTTGTTATACATGTTTTGATGATGAGGATACATGTTTTGTTATACATGTTTTAATGATGAGGATACATGATTGACACATGTTTTGATGAAGTTCTTGGTAAACATGTGAGGGGATTGGATGATCCCTGGACTTCAGTCCTAAAGAGAGCCGTAGACGTATGTCTTTGAGAATGAAGTCCTTGGTGTACTTGAGGGGATTGGATCATCCCTGGACTTTAGTCCTAAAGAGAGCCGTAGACGTATGTCTTCGAGAATGAAGTCCTTGGTGGACTTGAGGAAATTGGATCATCCCTGGACTTCAGTCCTAAAGAGAGCCATAGACGTATGTCTTCGAGAATGAAGTCCTTGGTGGACTTGAGGGGATTGGATCATCCCTGGAATTCAGTCCTAAAGAGATCCATAGACGTATGTCTCCGAGAACAAAATCCTGAATGAACAGGTAAGGGGATTGGATCGTCCTTGGACTTTAGTCCTTTGAATTGAGCCGTAGACATGATGTCTCCGAGAACTAAATCCTGAATGAACAGGTAAGGGGATTGGATCGTCCTCGGACTATGGTCCTTTGAATTGAGCCGTAGACATGAGGTATCCGAGAATTGAATGATAGGACTGGATCGTCCCTGGACTTCGGTTCAAAAGGTACATGATAGGACTGGATCGTCCCTGGACTTCGGTTCAAAAGGTACATGATAGGACTGGATCGTCCCTGGACTTCGGTTCAAAAGGTACATGATAGGACTGGATCATCCCTGGACTTCGGTTCAAAAGGTACATGATAGGACTGGATCGTCCCTGGACCTCGGTTCAAAATGTACATGAAAAATCCTAGAATTGTTCTAGGTTACATCCAGCATGAAACAGGGCTGGCTCTGTAGATGTGATACATCCAGCATGAAACAGGGCTGGCTCTGTAGATATGATACATCCAGCATGAAACAGGGCTGGCTCTGTAGATATGATACATCCAGCATGAAACAGGGCTGGCTCTGTAGATGTGATACATCCAGCATGAAACAGGGCTGGCTCTGTAGATGTGATACATCCAGCATGAAACAGGGCTGGCTCTGTAGATGTGATACATCCAGCATGAAACATGGCTGGCTCTGTAGATGTGATACATCTAGCATGAAACAGGGCTGGCTCTGTAGATGTGATACATCCAGCATGAAACAGGGTTGGCTCTGTAGATGTGATACATCCAGCATGAAACAGGGCTGGCTCTGTAGATGTGACACATCCAGTATGAAAAAGGACTGGCTCTGTGGTGGTAAATCCTAGATCTGATCTAGGTCACATCCAGTATGAAAAAGGACTGGCACTGTGGTTGGGATTGGATCGTCCCTAGACATGAGACTTGTCTTAAAGAGATAAGGATTGATCATCCTGGAACTTGATCTGGATTGCATCATCCATGGACCTATGTCCTAAAGAGAGCAGGATTGATCATCCTGTAATATGATTGTGTGATGACGATGCTGCCAATCATGTATGCTGATCGTATGATGACGATGTTGATCGTGTGATGACGATGCTGCTGATCGTGTGATGACGATGCTGATCGCATGATGATGATGCTGATCGTGTGATGACGATGCTGCTGATCGTGTGATGACGATGTTGATCGTATGATGATGATGTTGTTGATCGTGTGATGACGATGCTAATCGTATGATGACGATGCTGATCGTATGATGACGATGCTGCTGATCGTGTGATGACGATGCTGATGATCGTGTGATGACGATGCTGATGATCGTGTGATGACGATGTTGATGATCGTGTGATGACGATGATGATGACGATGCTGATGATCGAGTAATATCAACTCTGATGATGTTGATGTTCCAGTAACTAGTTGAGTTACTGATGATGATGAATTAAAGAAAGCTTCCGATGATATATAGATGATGTAGTCAATGACTCCTTGCTCCTGCAGATGTTGTTATAATATCCTTCTCGTTAAGGGGGAGTGTTGAATATTGTAACTTCTAAGAATATTATATTTGTACATTATTTATTCCAGAGATGTTCCATCCCTCCGAGGTGATTCTATTATGTATCCGGAGATGTTTATTCCTCCGAGGAGTTGTGGCAACTAGGGTTATTAGACCCACCATGTGGGGTTCGGCCCAGTCAGTTATAATAGGGTATTTAACCTAATGGTTAAATACGAGCCTACATGTACTTGTGTAAAATATATGTCAAAGTAGTGTATAAATAGAGGAGGTGTGTTCCTCATTTGATACACTCACACACTTGAAAAGAGGAGCACTTGTCTGGGAGATTTGCTAAGGAGGATTAGAAGGAGGGAGCACATCTTGTATTTTGGTTTATCATCTTATTGAGGAAAGATTTGCTGGGTTTTCTACCCCATGAGGGTTTCCCAGGATAAATCTGTGTCTCTTGTGTTTATGCTATGCTTGTTGTTTCTTCAGTGATCCTGTATATGCTATTATTGTGAAATAGAATGTACTGCTGCTATTTTATGTATTAGCATATTGAATTTTAACAATCTCTTGATACATGGTCAACTTTTTGTCCCGTCGGTACTTCCACTTGTGCCTTTTGCAACATACTCTTAATGCTTTGACTTCCGATATGTTAGATCTCGATATGCCGAGATTCCATTCTCCATTGATGCTTCTTCACATGCATTCAATTGATTTCCCTGATGTTGAATCTCCGATGAGGTATTCCCAATGTTGTTGCATTAAGGGGTTTAATTGAAGATGATTCCAATCTTAACAGAGTTTATAGTTTAAGTTTAAATATACAAATAATAAAAGTACCATATTTTGATTAAGTATAAAAGGTAACATGATGAACATCTAATTTATGGAGTCGAGCTTAATCAAAGTTGATTTCCTCAACAAGTTAAACCTATATAAAGAAATTAGGAAGATAAATAAGATGGGGAAGGAGAAGTCTCAAAATTAGGAGCAGTATATGGAACAACCAAAACACCCCATATTTGTCGGAATCCAGGATACCAAGAATAGTTGAAACTGCAATTTTTGTTATTCAAATTGCATTTTAGACCATTTGGGTAGTTCCAGAATATGCCATTTAGTCCGGAATAGAAATTGTTGATTGCTGGAATTGCGAAATTGCAAAAGCAACAATTTTCAGTTCATCCTGTACGTCCTGCAATAATTTACCTTAAATGGTTCGAATTGGCTTTGTTCATGGGATTCACAGCTTTATTAGGAACCTTCTTTCATCAGCTTATCGATCCATCATCCTTTTCTTATCGGGGCTTCCCAAATGTTCTCTCGGTCTTTCTTTCCGACGATTCATTTCCAATGGATCTGATATACATCAGATCTCACTTTTGGGGCTTTCATGCAGGCTCTATCAAATGGTTTCCCTGACGATTCACCTTCAATATGGCACTTCCAAAATCTGATATTGGGCTTCAATCTCTTATACGACATCTCTCTATACATGGTCAGCTTTTTGGCCTGTCGACACTTCCACTTGTGCCTTTTGTGACATACTCTTGATGCTTTGAATTATGATATGTCAGATCTCGACATGTTGAGATTCCATTCTCCATCGATGCTTCTTCACATGCTTTCAGTTTTTTCCCTGATGCTGAACCTATGATCAGGTATTCCCAATGATCTCGCATCAAGGGGTCTAATAGAAGATTATTATAATATTAACAGAGTTTATAATTTAGGTTTAAATATATAAATCATAAAAGTACCATATTTTCATTAAGTATAAAAGGTAACATGATGAACATCTAATTTATGGAGACAAGCTTAATCAAAATTGATTTCCTCAACAAGTTACCACTATAAAAAGAAATTAGGAAGAGAATCAAGGCGAGGAAGGAGAAGTCTCCAAATTAGGAGCAGTGTATGGAACAACCAAAATGCTCCATATTTGTCGGAATCCGACATACCAAGAATAACTGAAACTGCAATTTTTGTTCTTCAAATCACATTTTAGACTATTTGGGTTGTTTCACAATATGCCATTTAGTCTAGAATAGAAATCGGTGATTGCTGGAATTGCGAAATTACAAAAACTACAATTTCTAGTCAAGTTTTTAACCGGATTCAATGAAAAAATGACCAGAAAAGTAGGGTGATTTAGTTTGTCTTTATCCTACATGTCAAAATTAGCTCCTCATTGCATATAATGGTTCATTTTGATAGAATCATTCTTCTCCAACTCTCTCTCTCTCTCTCTCTCTCATTTTTGTGGTGTATTTTGCTTATGTGTTCGAATGATATTTTTTATTGAAAAGTACCAAAATGACCTACTTAAGAGTTGCATGACGTAAGTAACATATAGAACATGTTATACAACTTGACAAGAATCCGACATTGTTCTCGTTTTTTTTATGGTCAATTTTAGTAGCTGTTTTTGCCCCCGTTCCAGAAAGTGTGTATACTGGTAGCACCATTTTTCATTTTCAGCTATTTTTTTTGTGATTTTGAAACTTTTTGGTCATAAGGAAACTATAACTTTTATTTACAAGGGTGTTTTTTCAAAGTTTACAAAACAATCTACATTTAGTAGCTTGATATAATGAAAAAATACACACTTTTTTAAATTTTTTAACTTTTAGAAACAATTTAGAAAGAAAAATATATGTATTTTTGAAGTTTTTTTTTTTATAAATTTTCTCCTAAATAAATTATTTTATGAGCAAATTTGTAACAAAAATGAAAAAAAAAGTCATTTCAATGTTTTTTTTATGCATTTTAAACATTTTCTATGTATATAACTAAATATTTTTTTATTTTATTTTTAAATATGAAAAAACACTCCAAACAAAACAAAAAATAATAATTAAAAAAAAAAAAAATTTTAAATTTATAAATAAATTTAACAAAAATAAAGATTGAAAACTATTGAAAAAATTAAAAATTAAAAACATGAAAAAGAAATTTGTATTTTAAAAAAATTATTAAAAAAAAAACCATTCTCTTCCTACCCCCAACCACTATCCCCTCTCCGCTCCCCTACCTCTCTACCCCTCCCGCACCCATCCCCTACCTCTCTACCCCTCCCGCACCCATCCCCTCCTCTCCTCTCCTCTACGCCTCCCGCCGCCCCCACCTCCTCTCCTCCCCTCCCTCTTGCCCCCCTTCCCCCTCCCCTCTCCCCCCTCCCCTCCACCTCCTCTCTCCCATGCCCTCTCCTCTCCCCCTTTCCATCCACCCCTGCACCCCCGTGCCCTCCCCTCTCCCCCCTTCCATCCACCCCTGCACCCCCGTGCCCTCCCGTCTCCCCCCTTCCCTCCACCCCCCCCTCCCTTGCCGCCCGCGTGATGCCCATCCAGCCCTCCCGTGGGGTGGTGTGATTCTCCCTTTTGAGAATCGTGCCACCCCGCGGGAGGGCTGGATGGGCAGCACGCGGGTGGCGGGGAGGGGGAGTGGGGCAGGGGAGTGGGGAGAGGAAGCGGGGGGCGCGGAGGTGGAGGAAAGGTGGGAGAGGGGAGGGCACGGGGGCACGGGGGTGGATGGAAGGGGGGAGAGGGGAGGGCGTGGGGGCACGGGGGTGGAGGTAAGGGGGAAGAGGGGAGGGGGAAGGGGGATGAGAGGGAGGGGAGGAAAGGAGGTGGGGGCGGTGGGAGGGGCAGAGGAGAGGAGGTGGGGGTGGCGGGAGGGGTAGGGAGGTAGGGATGGGGGCGAGAGGTACGGATGGTTAATTTTTTAGGTTTTTTTGAAATATTTTTTTAATAGTTTTATAATTTTTTTTTTTTTAGTTTAATTTTTTTTTATTTGTTTTAAATTGATTATTTTAAGTTTTTTTTCAAATCTTTTAATTAAATTATCTTTTAAATTAAAAAAAATTAATTTGATCAAATTTAAGAAAAAATAAAAATAAAAATAAATAGAATTTGATTTGTAATGTTTTTTTTTGGTTTATTTTCGTTCTTAATGTTGTATTTTTTTGGTTGTTTAGAATTTGTTTTAATATTTTTTATTTATTTAAAAAAAATTTGTTTTATACTTTTTTCGGGTAAGGTTCTATTTTTTTTAATTTGGTTTTTGAATTATTTTAATAAATTTTACAGTTTTTTATTTTCATATTTCTGATTTTTTTGTTTTAGGGGGTCAACTTTTCAATCTAAGGGTCGGTTTAGGGTTTCGATTACAACGATATCACCCGTGGTTCATTTTGAGGTTGTTTTTTGTGGAAATAAAAAAAATTTATGACTCGAGTTCTCGTTATTTATAAATAGTTGTCATTTTAGAGTATACTGCATATCCTCTTTTTCTTTTGTGCCCCCTAATATCATAACTTCTATATTTCATGGTTTAATCTATAGTTTTATTATGAATAATATCATAGTTCCTTTTATTTTATATGAAAAGTGTGGTGAAGTAATTTCTTGAATAATTTGTGTTTAACTCAATGCTAGATTTATATAATGTTACTAAGATATTTAATAAATACATTTTTTTTTTTTTTTACACAAACGGTTGAAGAGCTTTATATTAAAAAGTAGAGCAGGTTACAAAGCATAGGGGGGACTGTTCCCACAAAATAGGAGTTGGAAGTTCTGGCTCCTTACAAACTAGTCTCTATTTTTCAAAAAAGGCATTATGCCTGTTACAACTGAAAGATTTGACAAACTGCCCTAATAAAAAACTGCAGAAGAAATACATATAACTTAAAGCTAGGAGTTTAAACCAAAAAGTAGCTTCCCTGATACATGAAGGAGGAGACAGTGTGTGACTCAGTTGACATGGTGAGGTCATGAATTTTTTTCTTTGCTTACAGTTGCTGCCCCAACATTCTCATCGTCAATGTTCAGGACGATGGATGGACTGCTTCTATTGTTTGTCCGCATAAGCCTTGAGATATTCAATGCTCATTCCATCTAACTCATCATTCATTTTGTAAACAAAATTCTGTCGAATAGTGGCTCGAGCCCTCTCTCGACTCAATCCCACATCAAATCCTAAAAATGCCGAAGTTAAACCTTCGGCAACAACATGCCTTGCCATTGTCCCAAGTTCTGATGTGGGCTCCATCTCCGATATGTAAGCCACAAGACTAGGTGGGTGAGATATCTGAGGTGGAGGTCAAAGAGTAGTGGTATCTCTAAGAGCACCTTTTCTATCGTATATTTGCCCCTTTCCAACTCCATAAAAGTCAGAATGAATATAAGTATAGTCTAGCTTCATACCCAAAAAAAAATCGACATAAAAAAATCTGGCAAAATAATTAGAAATCTCGTCATTCCATGGAAACTGACCATAGGCTACAAGGAACCGATCATATAAATGATGTGCAAGATGAGGGTGCTTAAAATATTGCACTTTCAATGCTTTTCGCTTTAGGCCCTCTTTGAAGTTAAACATTCCCATGGCTTGTTCTTTCATCACTCTCTCCTTCACCACATCCCACTTATCTGGACGCAACACTTGATCCCTTCTTCTGCGCATTAAGTAAGCAAATCCATCTATTGTTGGTCCAAGATCCTCATATAACTCAATGATTTTTTGTAATGATGCCAAAACCATATCTATACTTTGTTTGTTCTCGGGAGAGAGATCCAAACTAAAAAGATCTCTTTGCAGCATGTCATAGTAAGATTTTCAACTTTCAAGGGTCGTTTGTGCAAGATCACTTTCCCATGGAAGCTCAGCAGATAAATCAGATGGATAAGTTGATATGGGTGTACAACCCTCAACTAGTTCAACAAATTGCGTTTTGGCTCTACCTTCATCACCTTGTGTAGGATGACGAACCTCTTGGTGACCTTGCTCTGCACCCATGTCTGTCTCCCTGGCTTGATCTTCCTCCTTCTCTGCTTCAAATAGAAACAAAGTTATGTGTAAACATGTACAAACTATGTACACAAAAAAATGCAATTTATACATGTATTAAAAGATTGATGTTCATACCGATAGAAGGTCGAGATCGACGTTCTCCCACAGAAGATGAAGTGGAACCATCTATACTCCTATCACCTCACCGATGATCGACTGAATGTGAATTGTACAATAAGCTTGAATCACGAGGTGAAGTTGACAATCTTCGATTGTCAAATGGGACACCAACTCCCGAAGAATGTGATGACCTCCTACTCTTTCGCCCCGAAGAATGATCTCTTTCCATTTGATATGATATCTACCCTTACACAACTATCAACTCAAAACATATACAAATTATACATGTTAATTCTACAAATTCTAAGACCTAGCTGCTAAAGAAACTAAGTTCTTTAATAAGGACCTAAATATACCTAATATCATCTAATAGTTTTTAAAATGAGTATAGATAATATTGTTGGATGTATGAGGAATTAATGTGCCAATCTTTTAAGTGTTTTTCATGTTTTAAATGAATGGAACCAATATGGCTAAATATTAAGTGAAGGTTACAAGTGTTCATCCTAGCAACGTTGACCACTCATGGTATTATGTTTCCCAAGTTTGCCATGTTGCAAACAAAAGAAAACATAATACCATTAATTTTCCCTCAATTAGTTTCCCAATTCATGAAATCTAGTTCATTAACTCTAAAGTAGAATGTTAACTTGCTTTTCAAAATATAAATTATCGTATTAAATATAATTTGGTATCCCAACTCAATTCTATATCTTGAACTCAAAAGAATTGGATTAGTGTCAACTTAGTGTGAACTCAATGCTAGGTGGACTAATATCATTGGATCATTGTTAATGTGGAAAATTTATTAGTGAGAGTCTCATGTTTCCATATATGAGTGACATAATACTATCATGTTTTGATATCAATACCTCTTAACAAGGATTCCCTAAATACATAGAAATAATGTGTACAATACAATTGTCTTTGCTGTGATGGAAATTTAGGTTAATATATTGATCTATAATCACTATAAAAAATGATAACAGATTAATTAAGGGTGAGGTAGTCATCTCTGAAAAATGATAGCATATTAAGCAGAGTTCATGATGGGCAGAGTTCATGAACTCTGTCCATGTGGGTAGAGTTAATGAACTCTGTCCATGTGGGTAGAGTTAATGAACTCTATCCACATGGGCAGAGTTCATGAACTCTGCCCATGTGCAGAGTTCATTAACTCTGCCCACATGGACAGAGTTCATGAACTCTGCCCATGTGGACAAAGTTCTTGAACTCTGCCCACTTCACTAGCTATATGTGAGTAACCATCATATTAGTAGTCAATACCACCAACTATTCCCATTAATCTAGTAGTACCTACTTCATTAGCAAGTGATACACAGGGTAACAAGCCTTATTCACATAATTAGTACAATACTTAGCTATATTCCCATAAGAGTAATTGGAATCGTGTAATATCAGTAATTAAGACTAACTTAGTCCTCTACTAGTAGCTAACTAGTTTAAATGATCACTAGTTATGGAATTACAGTGAGAGTTAAGCTCATACCTAATAACAATGGGGTTGTAACATATTACTAACATAAGCAATATAATATATAGGATCCATATCTACTATTCAATGATTATGTATCTGTAATTGGTGTTTTATTACAGTAACTAAGTTCAGTACAAGACTGGTGTTACATCAGCTCTATACTAGCTATGACCTTACATATTGCTTTACATCTTACTTTATATGATGGAATTTATACTAGTGTTAATTCATAGTATAACATAATCTTAGGTTGTATAGGTAAAGTAAAAATTGAATCCAGCTTTGTACTAGCTCATATCACGTTTTGATCTGAATTACTAGGATATAATTATGTAAACTACTGTGTTCACTTGTATTGCTAATATGTAACATATCCTTAAGCTCGTCTTGTTTATCCAAAAGCTTTCACATATTACTTAATCTCACTGCTTTTATAATCTTTTTATTATACCTGTAGTGTTATCATTGCTTTATAGGAGTTTAACCTATGGGAAACAAACTAGTTGACCTATAGAAGTATGCTACTAAACCTATTACTATGATAACAATTGTAATGCTTTTTGGTTTCATCTTGTAAGCTAACATCTGTGTTTCTCTAATCTTAACGATATTGATACAACCTATAAATAATACATATGCATGGGTTTTATTCATAGCTTGATACTACCTGTTCATATGATTCATATAATTCCCTATTTATTATGATTACTGTTATGATATCAACGCCATTGGAATATTAACATAAGTATTAATGGGTTTACAAAGCTATCAACACGGATTACATGGATCACATGAACTGTTCCTTTTGGTTATGAGTTGGATCATGGATAGAGTTCATGAACTCTGCCCAGATTGGTAGAGTTCATGGACTCTGTCCACATGGACAGAGTCCATGAACTCTGCCAATCTGGGCAGAGTTTAACACTCACCAACACAATATACAGTTTATCAAAAATTAAATTGACATATTAATTTAGTGCAGAAAATTAGAAGACATACCTGTTTATTTTTCATTGTTGAAAGACACTGGCGAAACCAAACTCCAGAGACCAAAGCCGAACAACAAGCAACAAACAAAGCCGAGAAATGAAAAAATGAAACACAACCTGCCAAAAATGTAAAATAATTAGAAATAACATTACACAGAAAATATAAAAATTAACAAAAAAGAAAACAAAAAAAATTAAATAAATTACCTTGGGGTGAGGCTATCCAACTCCACGAACTGCTCGAACCAGGCTGATAGGAGGTATGCAGCGTCAAAACCAATCTGAAAGGAGGCTGATAGGGGGTCGAGAGTGGCGATGAAACAGGCTGAGAGGAAGCCGAGAGTGGCGATGAAATAGGCCGAGAGGAGGCCGGGAGGAAGTTGAGAGGAATCCGAAAGGAAGCTGAAAGGTGGTCAGCGACAAAAACAGGCCTAGAGGAGACTGAAAGGAACAACAAACAACGTCGAGAGGAGGTAGAAAGGGCTAATTGAACCAGACCGAGAGCAGGCCGGAAGGGTGGCGGGTCTCCACGAGGAAAGCAGGCCATTACAAAGGGTGGCGGATCTTCACATCGAGAGGGTGAAGAAACCCCTCAGAATCAACCCACAAGGACGATAAGCGGAAACAAGTGACGGGGCGACAAGAGGGGTCCAGTGGAAGCTGGAGAGGAGACAGGCAGGGACTAGCGAAATGCACAAAGGAAAATGCCAAACGTGGGCCGCAACTGACGTTTTATGCAGAATAATTATTCGACCGAATAAACTTAGAACCACCATCCAAAATTACCGTCTGGCTATGTGTTTGCACCTAAATCGAGGTCCCCGTCAATCTAAATGGTTCTCCGTTAAACGTTATTCAACCGAATAACATTTAGATTATTCGATCGAATAACTATAGTTATTCGAACGAATAGCTTTCGCCATGTTGCTCGGGCACCCGATTCTCACGGAAGTGTTACCCAGCTTCGCGTTTTCACCCTTGTGTGAAACCCTGAATTCTTTTTCTTGAGTCCAAACCACAACTAGATTGATACCCAGATCCCCTGCTGCCCTGTCCCAGACCGAGGTCCAGGGGAGTCCATCTTCTACCATTTCCAGCCTCATCAGCGATGGGAAGACTGTGACATGCATGCTTGGTCAAGCCGCCTCGAGCAAGTTCTGTGCCGCCATTACCATTCCCTTGAAAAAGATCAGAAAGATAAAGCTTCGAACTAACCCCCCCAGAGTGCCCCTGAACATCGTTACGGCACTTACGACATTTCAAAGCAGGAGGGCACTGGTTACTATCCTCCATGCTGAACCTTAACCACCGAATTCTAGACACAAGGAAATCATAGACAGAAAATTCACAGACCATGGAAGCTAGCAATGCAAAGTGAGCGCCACCTTCAGGCCTCAAATAAACTCTAGGTTCCTTGGTTCTCGGCCACACTAATCTTGCGCATGTGAGCCAGGTGTAGCCTGCCATGGGTGGCCGCCAATTCAGACGAGTGGACGTGAGGAGAGTGCGAGAGGATCCAACATAGATTTGAGAATTAATGAAGATCCATATTGGATCATGGTTAAGGTGGCAGGAATGAAAAATGTATATGGTCATTAGGAACTAGGATAGGTTATGGAACCCAAATGCCCTCATGGACTTGTTCATTGATGATCGCAATACCATAGTTCAAACCAAATCCAACATTGGCCATGGAACTGACACTTTGGTTATTATGCCGAAGAATATGAAGAAAAGAGATGGAGTGAAATTCTCTGGCTAAGAGATTGAAGTGATGATGTAAAGTTGAGGTAGGTTTCCGACGGTGTTTTACGATTTCCCTGGCTTCCCTAATCACAATCATAGAGTCACCAAAGACCACCAAATTTTGTAACTCATCCTTCCTTGCAATATCCATTTCTTTTATTAAGGAAAGCCATTCTACTTCATTGTTAGTTCGCCTGCTAATTCCCCAAGCAAAATTGTTCATTTTGTTTCCTTCAGAGTCTATGAGGACCCCCCCCACACCTGCCAACCCAAGATTACCTTTGGAGGCACCATCGAAAAAGAGAGTGTAGCTGCCAAGCGTCCTAATCCAAGTTTGGAGTTCCTTAGCGTCCATTCTGATATGCCATTTCTGAGGTTTTTGCTTCTTGGAGTTGATGGAGGATAGAGAGGAGGGGTTCAAAGATCAGCAACCCATATTTTTTCCTCAACTTTCAAGGATTCTTTACATATATTTTTCATACCTCTGGAGGTGAGAGTTTCAACCCAAAGGGGCTTTGGCAGAAGTGACCATCTTGCCAAGGGTGACTCTTGTGCCTTCAAAAATTTTGTGGTTCCTGGCCGTCCATAGTTTCGAGCATAGAAATTTAGGAAAGGCCAGCCATGCCCTTTTAAAATATGGCTTTTCAGAGAATGAGATGGGGTAATAAAGATGACAAGAAGTAAAAAGATCATTCCAGTAGGTGGGCAAAATGAGATTTGGATGGATATCTTGATAAGCTTTGTGCCACACTTCTTGAGAGAATCTGCATTCTAGAAAAAGGTGGTCAATTGTCTCCTCGACATTTTTACAAAGGATGCATCTTGCCGGGCATTCGATCCCTCTTCTCCTGAGGTTTTCCGCTGTGAGAATCTTTCTGTGGGCCAGAGCCCAGGTGAAGATGTTTACTTTAGGGAGCCCATATCTATCCCAAATTCTCTTCCATTTACTGTCTTTGTTGCATTGATACTTGAGGCCATCCAAAAAACTGTAACCTTCCTTTACTGAGTAAGAACCTCCCTTCCCCCAACTACGCTTGTCCTTCATAGAGAGGTGAATGCAGATTGCACCATGAAACCGAGAGAGGAGATCTGCGTAATCATGATGAAGAAGCTCAGGGAGATTTAGTTTGATCCACCCCAACCATCTACCTTGCGGAGACCACGATGAAAGATCATGAAGGGACTGAATGTTTTCATGCTCTATCCAACATTTTAGATCATGGTATGAAGGAAGATAGTTGATAGGGGGGTGGTCGCAGAATTTGTCCTTCTAGATTTCGATTTGTTTACCGTTTCCTGGGGCCCAAGAGAGATTGCTTTGTATGATAAAGGCCGCTTTCTTTCATAGATTCCATATGGTTATCCTTTCTTATTCTGATCAATATTCTCTATGCATCTACTTCTATTTCCCTGCATGTATTTTTTTATAGAAGATCTCCTTCCATCACGCCTTCTTCCGTGTGACAATCCTCCATAGGAGTTTTGCTCCAAGGGCAAGGTTCATTGAAGAGGGATCTTTAATCCCAGTTCCTCCATACTCTTTTGGTCTGCAGACTGTGTCCCAATTGATCAGGTGAAATTTTTTAGTGGTGTTTGTTTTTCCATCCTGTCAAAGGAAATTTCTAAGATCTTTTGTGATCTCCAGCGTTACAAATTTGGGGGCAAGGGAAATGGAGAAAGCATAGAGAGGGTGTGTAGAGAGGATGGATTTTATGAGGACCAACTTGACAGTTGGGTTCAACCAGCGGGATCCCCATGAGCTGATTTTGTTTTTGATTTTGGCAATAATTCTGTGCCAGTCAGCTGCTTTTTTCTTGCCTCTGAGAATAGGTACACCTAGGTAGTTGAAGGAGTTCCATTCTCCAATTCCTTCAAACCCTAAGATTCTAGAAATTCTTGCAAGATTCCTAGGGGAACAGTTCCAACTATAGATCTTGGACTTTGCATAATTCACTTTGCCATCAGAAGCCATGAGGAAGGACGAGAGGACATGGTTGAATTTAGCTGCAATGATGGTAGAGACTCCTCCAAGAAAAATAGTGTCATCGGCAAATTAGGAATGAGTGACAGGTCTGACTCCTCTGACGACTTTGATTCCTTTAAGATCTCCAGAGTCTTGCAGAGAGTGAAGTTTCCTGTTAAGGGACTCGGCAACTAAAAGGTAAAGGAAAGGGGACAAAGGATAGCCTTGGTGGAGGCCTCTGGTGACGGGGAAGAAACTAGTGGGTCTACCATTGACAAGGGGGGCGATCCAAGGGGGATTTATGCAGGATTTTATCCATCGCACAAACCTTTTAGAGAACCCAAAATTTTCCATTATGGCATACAGAAAGTTGTGATTAACTCTGTCAAAGGCATTTGCCATGTCCAGTTTGATGGTCATTCCTTGATAATTTCTTTCAATGCTGGAATGAATGGCTTCCTGCACAATGATAATGTTATCCATGATTCGCCGTCCTGCAATGAATCCCCCTTGGGCATTAGAGATGAGTTTTCCCATGATCTTTTTCATTCTGGTGGCGAGGATATTGGAAATTATTTTATAGGAGGTGTTGCAGAGGGAGATAGGCCTAAGTCGATTCATGGAGGAGGGAGCTTTCTCTTTGGGGATAAGGGCAAGGAAGGAGGAGTTGGTTGCCCCTCATATTTTGTCTTTCTTCTTGGTCCAGTTTAGCATGCATTTCAAATCTTCCTTAATGATCTCCTAGGCTTCCCGGTAAAAGTTGATGGTGAATCCATCTGGGCCAGGAGCTTTATCAACTTGCAATGACCAGATGGCATTCACAGCTTCGTGCTCCAGAATAGGTTTGGCAAGCTCTCTATTATCCTTGTCCAAGACGAGACATGGTATTCCATCTAAAAGATCAGCTTGTGCTTTTGGGCTAGCTTCTCCACTATCCATAAAGAGTTCTCTAAAGTGATTGTAGGCATGAATCTTGAGTTCCTCTTGACCATTGATCCTCTCGCCATTGATATTTTTTAACTCTCTAATAGTATTCTTGCTGCGCCAAGCTTTGGCTTGATTGTGAAAGTATTTTGTGTTTCTATCACCCCCTTTAAGCCATAGTTACATGGATTTAAGTCTCCATATTTCCTCTTCCTGCTTGGCTACACTGAGGATCTCCTGATTTAAGGATTTTTCATGGTTGAGAGAAGTTTGCGTGACTTCTTCCATCTCCATCTTTTTTTGTAAATTGACAAGCTTAGTCTGGAGGGAACAATTAGAGATGCAAGGGTTTTTGATGGAGGTTTTGGCCCAAATTTTAAGCGCATATTTCACAGCTCTGAGTTTAGATTCAAAAATATAGCTAGAAGAACCGGAAAAGTTTGAACTCCAAGCGAGATTTACAATATCAAGGAAGCTAGGAGCTTGGATCCAGAGGGGGTTGAACCAAAAGGGAATCGGTCCAAGGTTGTCAGGAGGGGAGATGGATAGAGAAATTGGCTTGTGATCAGAGGAGGCACAAGGAATGACGTAGGAATTGACAATAAGATCAAAGTTAAAGTAGGAGGAACTTACAAGGAAATGATCAAGCTTGGTCGCAATGTGTCCAACTCCGCACCTCCTATTGCTCCAGGTATACTTGGCATTTTTTAAGGGGATGTCGATCAAATCCAGGTCATTGATGAGGTCTTCAAGCTTTTTCCCAAAGGGATCGTGGAATGGGCTCCCCCCAAGCTTCTCTTGCTGAGATTTGGTAATGCTAAAGTCACCCGCAATGATGATTTTTTCATCTTGCATGCTCTCCTTGAAGTTACTAAGTTTTTCCCAAAAATTAATTTTGTCTCTGTGGTGAATGGGCCCATAAACGTTGCATACAAAAAGGGATGTGTTACTGTCATTATCTATTATCTATGTGAGCAACTAATGATTACTTTCTATAGAGGAAATGATAGAATAATTTTCAGACACAAGGGCAGCTATTCCCCCGGAGGCTCCACGGGCACTAATAGTCATGCCCTTAATTTCTTTCCAGATTGAACGTGAGAGCTCCATGACCTCATCGTTCTGCATCTTGGTCTCTTGGAGTAGAACGAGATCCGGTTTTTCAGTTTTTAACATATTTTTAATAGCTTCAACTTTGTTTAAGCCACCGAGATCCCTGCAGTTCCAATAGACAGCAAGCATTACTTATTTGCTAAGGTAGGTCCTACTCGGGACTTACCATCTTTTATTCCACTTTGAGATTTGAACTGCTGTAATATCTTCATATCTTCCAGACTCTTTTGCCTTCCCATTTTGAGTTCTCTTTTAGCCTCGAGTTCTCTATGATACCTTAATTATTTTCTGCCTCGGGTGTTGGGTGGTTGCGCCAGCTCCTCCCCCCCGATAGAATCAGAGGAGACATCAAGAGAGGAGGATGAGGTACATATTTATGCTTGACCTTATCTTCCCAAGTTCCTTCGGGGGTGATGTTTCCTCCAAGGTTTTCCCCGGTCGGTTCTTTTTCAGGGGAGGTAGGGGGTACAACTTCTTCCCTATCTTGTTCCACTGGGGTTTCTTCCTGAGTAGCTATTTCTCCTTCTTCGACCTGCAGAACTTTGAAGCTATTTTTGTTAGTGACTTCTTGGGTTTCCAGAGTGATTCCTTTATCTGGAAGGATTTGGGTGCCTTTAGAGGGTTTTGGATCTTGCATAATTTTTTTTCCTTTTTTCACCTTTTGCCATCCTTCTTCCTGGACTTTTTCTGTGTTTTCTTGGACATTCTTGGGGTAGTTTTTGACAAAATGTCCATATTCATGGCATTTTTTACATTTGAAGGGAATTTGTTCTTAATCAACCTTCTGCATGTGCTCCCATCCATCCATCTGCATATTGACTTCTTCGGGCAGTCCTATCTCCAAATCTACCTCAACACAGATTCTAGCGCAAGCAAACAGGGGCCCTTTTGGTTCCGTTTTATCTATGTATTTTCCAAGAGAATTTCCAATGGATTGCAGAGTATCGTCATCCCAATAGTGTAGGGGGAGATGGGGCAATCAAACCCAGATAGGAACGACAGAAGGAACGTCTTTCTCAGGGTCAAAGGAGAGATTCCAATGGTTCAGGTAGAGGCCATGAGGCCCCATGAAGTATGGGCTGCTTCAAAAAATAAGATCCTTATCCGACTTATTTTCAAAAAGAAAGATAAAATATCCCTTACCACAAAAGTAGTGTTGCAGGCCTCCAATGATTAATGGCATCCAGTTTTTGTTTATCCAGGCTTCCATGGACTTTGGTGACGGCCAGATTCTCGTAAATTGCCCGATTAAACCTCTTTCGCTTAATGCAAGGGATTTTAGTTTAGATGTTGTCGACAGGATATGGATTCGAGGGGAAAAAACCCGCTTAATAAAACTAGCATCAGATGGATCAGAATGGGCAGGAGGAGGAGGAGTCGAGCTCACCAGGGACCGAAAGGCATCGTCGAGGAGACGCTTGCATTCCTCCAGGGAGGGTAGCGGCGGATCCATAACGGCGGCTCAGGCCGAGCACGAGGATCACGCGGATCGCATAAGGGGCACTAGTTTTTTTTTTTTTTTATGTCAGATGGATATTATCATGGAGGCAAATGTTACTTTAGCTAACACCTTTTGGTTGGGCAGTTTTTGCGAACTACCTTTATGGCCAATAAATTTGTTGCGAGCCTGACCGCTCAGTCATTGATAAATACAATTTTAAATTATGATACAATGATATAATACTATCATTTTTACAAAAGTGTGCTACCGGTAGCATTAGTTTTCAATTTAGGGCTTGATTTTAAGGTTTTTGTAAACAACAATAAGGATTGTTTTGGTTCATTTCTATATTGTTGACCTCAAATCAAAAAGTGGTGCTACCGGTAGCACCACGTTTTGATTTGGGGTTCTTTTTTGGTGTCTTTTATGCAAAAGTATGAGTTTTTATGGCTAGAGTTCTCGTTTTGAGTATAAAGTTCTCGCAAGTTGTATAACATGTTACAGATGAAATAAGATAAGAGGACCATGCACAAGTAAACCATTCCCTAGTCTATCTTATGAAAAATAGAAAATACTAAACAATAACATACATCTAATAAAATTAAAGCACAAGATAAAACAAATAATGTATGTAACTTGAATGCCAATGGAGACAAAGACTTATAAGCTAACACATCAAAATGGTTGTAGAAGCAATATAGTATCCAAAGCCACCTTGAGGGAGGGTCATTTTCCTCCTCGTGCTATGATCAAATCCAAGCTTTGGTGTTAGAAACTAAATCCCAAGTTGGTAGAAAGAATAAATCTATGGCACAAATCCTTTCTAATGGAATTTTGATAGCATAACTTTACAAGGAGTGATGGATGAAATGGGTGACCTGAATAACTTTATTTATAGATGAAAAGATGGACCTCTTGTCAGAGCTAGCTCTTGTGTGAATAATTCTATTATATTAATGAAGCAGTGAGATGAATACAACTAATGAAGATTAGATCAAACTAAATAGTGGAAATAATGGCGTGATAATGTCCACTTTTAGAAGCAACAACATTTTTTCAAGGCACATAAGTATTAATAAGCTCAAAAATATTGTTTTTCCATTTACGATCTCCTCCACTCCAAAATTCTCAAGCAAAACCAATGTAAGTACTGTGTTCATGAATCTACCATCCTGTAAATGCTTGAATTATGTGATGGAAATCACACCCGCAATCCTCATGCAGTGCGAGGGATAATACATGCAACCTAGGTTGATTGAAAACTTGTGTTTTGAATTTATAATTTACAATTTTATTAACAACCTAGGTTTTGAATTGTTTATTTTCTTATTTTCTAACATTAAAAAACCTAACGAATCATGTCCTATCAATATGCATAAATTAATAAAGGGCTGAAAAACAATAGGCGAGACCTTATTTACTATTAATAACTGATTTCTATGTCAATGTTGTTTTAATAGAATCAACACAATCACAATTTGTGGATTTACGAAAATGAAAAGCTAATTAGCTTTAATATGTATCATCTCTCTTTAGAATATCTATGGAAATTTATAATATATGGAGATGTGAATCAAAGTTTGTGTATTTTTTTTAATGTTCAATAGATCAAAGTTGGTCTCAATGGATGTTAATAACCATCATCGTCATCATCATCATCATCATAATCTTATTTTCAAATTAAACTAAACCTTTTAAAGTGAAAGGAAAATACTATTATTTGGATTAAAGAATACTCTTATTTGTATTTATGTTTTTCGGGAGAAATAACTCAATCGAGATACTTTTTAACCCACATAACCCTCAATTGAAGGTTTAATTAGCCCTCGACCGAGGTATTTGAAAATATTCATATAGTGCTTGGTGGAGTTTTTACAAAATCCTTGATTGTGCTATATTACTCAATCAAGGGTTTAAAATAATTAAATCCAACCCCCTTACTATAGGACTTCTTGCAATTGCAATTTCAAGGGTGTGAAACCCCTTCATACCATTCATCTTAGGTGGTAGAGTTAATGCCAGTGGATTTCTCACTGAATCCTTTATTCAGTGACATGTTATTTTCACACTTCTGATTTCATATTATATTTAAATAATTTTTTTTTTAAAACTAATAATTAAACAATTCCACGATTCCAAAATTGATAAAAGAGAAAAAACAGTACCATATAAACTACAAAACCAAATAAATATAAAAATACGTGGGATCTCCATGGATGTTTCATTTTCAAAATGATATTTTTCGTTTTTCACTTTATGTAAATAATTAGAAAAAAATTGACAATAACACAAATGTGTATAAAATGTGGTTCAAATTTAGAATTAAAAATAATAATAAAATATAATTTCCAAAAAAAAGGTGGGATCTACTATAGTTTGTGTAGATTATGCCAGTATATATATATTTTGAAAATTATACATTGATCATTTGATTAGTTGACAACAAGAAAAGTCACTTATTAACTCTTCTAGAAATTTGCAAGGGTAGTCTTTTACTTAAATGCAAGTTTGACACAGTAAAAGACATTAATATTTTATGAAAAAATACAGTTATAAAAACAACACAAGTCCCTACAAATTGTTTTTTACCACACATCAACATTCCCAAGGTGTTTATGAGTTTTTAAGACTTCAAATTAAAAAATATGTAAGGGTGAATCCATGTAGATGGGTAACACTTTTTGGTCAAAAGTGATTGTGAAAAATCAATTTTTTACTCATTTATTAAATCGAAGCCCTCAAAACTCATTTATGCTTTGTGAATTCTGACATGCAACATAAAAACAAATTGTAGGGAATTATGTTGTCTTTCCACCTATATTTTTTTAAAAATAATAATATTATTCAATATGCCAAAATTGCATTTAATGATAGGTTTGTTCTTGTAAATTTCAAAAAATGTTAATGAGTGGCTTGTGTGCACGTAAAATAATTTAATGATAAATGCGTAATTTTTGAAAAATCAATATATGAACATAATCTACATAAAATGCATTAGTGCGCACATTTTTTTTATAAATTTTTATTGAAAAATTGATTAACAAATAAGAATAGGTTGTAACTGTTACACCTAAATCTTACCATCATGAGACTTAGTGTAAACATCCCTAAAGTTTCCTTGACTAAGTCATTAACTTGGAAGAGATGCAGACCCATTTATACTAGGTTTTGAGAGGTCGTCGCAAGTTGTCCTCATGCAACCTGCAACATCGCAGGTTGTCCTCTTACAGACTACTACAATGTTAGTTAATTGACTAAAATAGCTTCTTCGAGCCCATTCTCGAAGGTCACTGATGTGTATCCCTATCCCTATCCTTTGGGGAAGGTGCCATTCAGTTCCTAGCCTCTTGGAAGGATCCCCTATCTCTCTCCTACCATATCTCAACCTATCCTATCCTCTTAGTCCTATATAAGCGAAGATCATTCCCATTCCAAATGGAGGAAGTCTATAGTATCTAATTGCTGGTGAAATTAGATTAGGAGAGATCTCTACTCATCCTTGAGAGATCCATCATCCCTTTGGAGGATTTGGCACTGACTTGATCGAAGAAGGATTGCTACGTTAAGTCGTTGGTTGTAATATTTTCATCCTATGTATTTCCCTTTTAATATAGTAATATAAGTGCTTTCCACAAATCTCATTGTGTTAATGATATATTGTGTAGTTTGCTTACTTAAATGCTTACTTAGATCTATTATTGTGTAGGTGCATTTTACCACTTGCTTTGTTGTGTTGTGTTGACAGGTTCTACAACTCAAATCTGGAAAACACCAAGCTTTGGAGCAGCATTCAAAGAGAAAGGATCAACGATTCAAAGGGTAAGAGCATCTAGTTCCTTAATCTCTAATTAGATCTAGGAGAGTTACTTATGTTCTGTCTCTATTTGTTCTAGACTCACATTGAGCTAGGGAGATCAGGCCTCAAGTCCGATCTTGGTAGATTGTCCGTCAAACAAATCTGGCGATCATACTGGGGATTACATTGTTTGTAGTTTTCAATTTGAATTCCATTTTCACTTGATTTCTTTTGCAAGCCATCTTATTTGCCTCCTAATCCATTTTCACCATCAGATCTTCACTTTGAAGAGTCTGTTGTCCTACTATAAGTCTGTACTCACAATCCTTAAACCATTTTATTGCTCATTTCTTGGATATTTGTTGATCCTAGAGTTTGGATATCGCCCGTTGCACCTGGGAAATAGAACCAGAGTGTCGAGCTGTCATTTTTTGCATTTCTGCTCCTTTTTCGTCACAGTTTACCCACTAGTATCCTGCGACATCGTTGCAATTCCCGCACTAGTGAACTGCGACGGTTGCTCTGTATGTGAACACAGACTGTGCCGATCTGTAAAATTTGGTACAAGGGCATCTCCCCTCCATTTTTTTGTTTGAGATTTGATTTGGTGTGCAAAATCCTCTGCACTGCACCTTCTAGGAAAAGACCCTTTTTATTCAGCATTGTTTGCATTTGGTTTGCTTGTGTTGGACTTTTGGGTCCTTTTGAGATTGGGATCCATGTTTGGCCCTTTGAGTAAAAGCTAGTTTTTGCTTGCATTTTTAAGTGAAATGGGTTCTCTTTTTGAAATGGGGGGGCCATGAATCGTGTATCCTATAGTCGTTTTGACCCATATTAAGGTTTTGAGGTCATTCTTGGTTTGATGTGATTGGTTTGTTTTAAAAGATTTGAAAAGTGTGGGATATCCATGTCTTTTTGAACCTCTTTGTCTTGGGTTGTGCATCCTGTTTCCTTTGCATGCTGATCTATCTAATGATTGTTGGAAAAGATTGATTCTTTGTCTCCACTTTAGCTCAAAGAGAAGCTTGATTTTGTCATTCTTTTGATATATGCATGAAATTGGAAAACATAGGTATTCTTCTTGCTTTAATTTGATCATTTGAAATTCTTGGTCTCACATTCATAAGAAGAAGAAAGGCTTGTTTCAGATTTGTGTGCATTTGAGTTAGATAAGATTGTTATGTGCTTTTCTTTGTCTTGCATTTTATTGGAAACGTTTCTGGAATTTTTCTTTCCGTGGATCAGATGTGTCTTTTTCAAGTGTAAAAAGATAAGAAATAAGTTATAATTATTGCATTTGGTAGATTTTGAGCCTTTCTTGAGTGCCTTTGAGTTGTTTGGGTGCTTGCCATTTTTCTTTGGGAATTTCTCAATGATTAAGAGTGTTGTAGATATTCTCTCACTTTTTGTATATAGATATGAAAAGCATTTAGTTATCAAGTTCCACTTTTTTATACATGCATTTGAAAATTGAAAGTGCTTCATTATTTTGTCTTATACATTGTTAAGATTTGTCACATCTTTCATTCCCTTTGCGCTTCTTGGCTTATTATTGTATAAAATTAGAGTTATTACATTATAGGTAGGAATTCTTAATTTCATTACCGCTTAATGTCATTTCGATTATAAAAGAGAAAGAGACATCTCCTTACCTTAGGTAGGTTTCATTGAAAGACAAAGGAAAATGTGCATTGTCATGTAGCTAGGATTTGCATTATTTTTACATTTCCTGTCTACACCTCATGCATCCACCTAACCACAGAAGATAAAATTAACACTAGCTTAGATTAAAATGATTTAGTAATTGTATATAAGTTAGTGACATGTTCCGGCGTCATAAAACGTGGCAGCTGTTGTTACTTTCCAGCACCATATTCTGGGGGTATTGTAGTCTTCCACGTACTTATCGGTATATCTAAGCTCTTTCACATACCAACCAGGTATATCGAAGCTCTTTCATGTACCCACCAAGTACTTCGCTTACTTGGCATATATCGAAAGGTTTTTCACATACTTGGTGTGTATAGAAAGGTGTTTCACGTGCTCGGTAGTATATAGGAAGGTCTCATGCCGTACGGTTGTGCATTAGACAACACCACTACATATTTGAGCTCCCACGTACCTTGAGTATATCAGGAGACACTCCCAGGATTCCTGAGACCAACTGAGTTAACCATTTGGCCGTCTTATAATCGCAATACACCGAGAATAGCAATCAGGGAGATTACTACGCACGTGCAGGCCAGGTAGTCGGGTATTCAGGCAAGGGTACGATCCCAATCCTCCTTGTCTCATTTTACTGTTGGACCTTGTGGTATACAACGATTTGTGGCACCTTGAAAATCCTGTGAGGATCCTGACTGCTTATCCACTCCTATTCACACAGTTTGTTTGTGGCTTTTAGACTTGAGTAGTGTTTGATTTGTGTGGTACTTTAGAGACTCTTAGGAAGTTAAGATATGGAAGATTCTTCTGGGACTACCAACCAAGAGACCCCTTTCCAGGGTATGCCATTTGTTATTCCCCCTTGTGGAACTGTTAGTCCTCCCTTTATGGTTATGTTGAGTCTTCCTGGATTTACGATCGGATTACCGGTATGGTTATTCTCCAATCCAGTCACACCAAGTGCACCAATTGTGTCGAACCTAGCTCCTTCACCACATGAGCATCAATCTCATGGTGACGCTTCTCCTTCTTCATCGAAAGTTGAATCGGCTTCCGTCTCTTCCTCTTCTCCTACTAAAAACTCTGATGTTAGTAAGAAGGCGGAGAAGAAGAAGAAGAAGAAAAGGAAAATAAAGAAGAAGAAGAAGAAAAGGAAAATAAAGAAGAAGAAGAAGAAGAAAAGGAAAATAAAGAAGAAGAAGGATAAGAAAGAGACCGAGTGTCAAACATCTTCCTTTAATGGCACTCATTCAATGAGAACACCTCGTAAGCCCAAGTTCCCTTGCAAACTTTGCAAGGGTGATCACCTTCTCAAGGATTGTCCTAGTCTTTCCCGTGTGTCAGAAGTGTGGTCTAAAAACCCCAAACCACTTGTATCGTCAACCTTTGACCATCATGTTGATGACACTCCCTCGGTCTGTGACCCGTTGGTGAAGGGTTTGAAGGGTAAAGTCTTGTATCCCTGTTTGATATGCAAGGGTATGCACCGTACTTTCCTTTGTCCAAGCATGGATAAAGCTTCACGGTGGTTGGAAGATATTACTAGTTCTCAACAGGTGCTTCTAACAAGTGATAGTAAGTTGTCTCTCAATCCCCCGCTGGTTGACTAAGTGATAAATTTAGTTTCATTTGTAATTGATCCCACTCTCCCTTCCGAGAGTGAAGTGATTGAGTCGCTGTCATCTCCACTTGATCCCGCTCTTTTATCAGAGAGCGTTCAGACTACAACCTTCACCTTGACAAAGTATTCATCTCATCCTACTCTCCTCGATGAGAGTGGATTGATAACCACTGATGTTTTTATAGTCAGTTTCGATCATGGGGGGAAAGAATCCATTTCCACAGGACCCCCTCCAAGTACTGAGGTTATTTCATTTGAATGCAATACTCTAGCAGAATCTCGTCTCCCCTCAGATGTTCCTTTCCAGATATTTGTAGGTGTTGTCGATAAGGAAATATTTCGCACTATGGTTGATGAGGGAGATTCTGTTAGTATTTTATCCTCAACTTCTTGGGAAGCTATAGGGTCTCCTAAGCTTGTGTTGGTTATTGGCTAGATTTTGGCTTTTAATAAAAGGCCTACCAGACCTTTTGGGATTCTTCTGCAGTTACCTGTCACCTTGGGAGGTAAAACTGTTTATGTTGATGCCATGGTTGTCCAAGGTCCTTTGGATTTCAATCTACTCCTTGGACGTGATTATGTTTTTGCTATGAAATCCGTCGTGTCCACACTCTTTCGAGTGATGTATTTTCCCTATGATGGGAGGATTGTGACCGTTGATCAACTTTCCTTCGTGACACCCAATCATCATATGACTTCCATTCAAAAAAATTCCCTGAACGTTCCACACGTATTAGTGATTTCTTCCCCTTAAACATGAGGGGCTCTTCCCTAGCCTCTAGACATCATGCTGGGGGGAACGCTAATAACCTCTGGATATCATGTTGGATAAGTGACTTTAAGTGTGAGCAGAGTTTACCTTTGGCTTCAAGCTCGTTAAAAAATGAAACCAGTAGTTTGAGCAGAGTTTACCTTTGGCTTCAAGATAATTAAAAAATGAAACCAGTAGTTTGAGCATAGTTTACCTTTGGATTCAAGCTCGTTAAAAAATGAAATAGGTTCCCACGAGCATAGTTCTCTTTCTATGTCAAGCTCATTAAAAAATGAAATAGGCTCACCATGAGCATAGTTCCCTTTCTGTGTCGAGCTCTTTAAAAAATGAAACAGGTATTATGAGCAGAGTTATTTTCCTGTGTCAAGGTCGTTAAAAAATGAAACAACTCCTTTCCCTTTGAGTCGAGTCTTCTCGTAGACTTAGTACCTGAACCTTCTTTTCACCTGCTTATGCCTCAGGCGAATGCAATGAAGCTTGGGGGGCATGTATTCAACCTTTGGAAGTTACGTTGAAGTCAACTCGATCGCCTCTCCACACCATGTTGGAGCTAAGTCACTTACTTCTAGCAATCATGTTGGGGGGCATGTACCAACCTATGGATACCATGTTGGGAAGAGTCCACTATTGGGAATATTTTCGAGCATACTTTCTTTTTTGGTTTTCGATCTTATTAAACCATGAAAATAATCCTGAGTTCTTCTTGTATCAAGATCGTTCAAAAAAATTAAACAGTACCTCTAGAAATCATGCTAGAAGTAAGCCATCAGTTTCTTGTGTTGGGGGAAAAATTTCCAACCTCTAGCCATCATGTTGGGAAGAAACCTGCCAATGGGCATTATCCTAAGCATAGTTCATTTTCTGTTACAAGCTCTTTAAAAAATGAAGCCGAAATCATGAGCATTATTCCAACCTATCTTCGATCTCGTTAAAAACAGTAAGATGGTTTTGAGCTTACTTTTCACCTTTTTTTGTGCTCTGGTTAAAACATGAAAAGTGGTTTGAGCTTACTTTTCACCTTTTTTCGTGCTCTGGTTAAAATATGAAAAGTGGTTTGAGTTTAGTTTTTACTTTTTCAAGCGCTGGTTCAAATATGAAAAAGATTTCGAGTGCATTTGATACCATTATCGTGCTCGTTAAAAATTCGAGTAAAAAGGTGTGTCTAACGAGTATAGGTTTATCACTTTATCCCGCCTTGCTAGACTATTTACGGAAAAGGAACTGTGCCGAGTTTACTTTTTCCTTTGTCGTACTCAATCACCAACCATGACAAAGTTATTCATGGAGTCCTTTTTAATCTCTTTTCAGACTCCTAAAATAGGAAAAGATGGCCAAGCGAACTTGTCATGTTCATGCTTGTTAAAGAATTTGAATGGTCATCTCCTTGGTGATAGTTTACCCTTTTTTCGGACCAGGGGGCACTATTTATGAAAAAAGAGCACTCCAGCCAATCATGACTGGAAGATTCCTCTCCCGCGTTGTTTTACCCTTTTTTGGGTGATGAGGCTAACTTTACGAAAAAGGACCGTTGGAGTCTTCTTTAGTTCTTTTCAAACTCTCTAAATATGAAATGACGCCGAGTTTTTCCTTCTTTGGAATCGTTAAAATTTAACATTGAAGGTCCCGTCATGGGACGAACCCCTCCTTTCCTAGGTTTGTAAAACATTTGGGATTGGACTCATCTATGAGATGAGCTATACCGAGCATCTGGTTACCCTCATCAAGCTCGTTAAAAACACATGAGGCACTCATCATTCATGATGGGGAAAAAGAAAATATTTTATGTTACACCCTTTATCTGTGGTAGTACCTAGTCATTCTTGAACATGGCACTCATTTGCATTTGCATACAACACTTGGATCATCTGTTTGTCCTCGAGTTTTGCCTACTTCCTGAGTCTAGTCACTCCTTTGAGTCATTCAAAGAATGTTTCCATCATCAGTTGCATTAGGAGTCGGTGACATACTCGTCATGTCAATACTGCCAAGTCATGCCATGCCCATGTTCAAGAATACTTTCATCACTCTTTTCTCAGCACACCTTCCACCGTGTTAGTCTATTCTGAGTCAGTCTTGCACGTTACTGTACCATCCGATATACTTCAAAACATCTGTTATCGTGTTTTGTGTCATTAATGGGGGATTCATCATGGTCCTCCTTCGACGGGTTCATCCTTGTCGACTTCAAATCATCATCCGAGAATTGAATCTAGAAACCAATCAAGTACCTTGGGCCTGCATGCCTCAATGGAAGGTTACCTCGCTTTCAACATGAGTTTACATCATTGACTCTTGATTGAAAGATTTCATCTGGTGTTCGACTTCAGCTCATTTATTCACACTTGATGATATGTACCGTGATACCTTGGGAATCATTGACATTAATGGTGATTTCCCTCGTGTTTTTTAACGGTATACATCAATGACCAGTAATCAAGTGGTTTCTACCATGTTCGACGTAAAGACATTTGTAATCACATGGATAGATTCATATCATTGCAGGTTCGGCTTGAAGACCCTGGGGAGTTATGTTTTACCTAGGTTGCAATGGAGATTGTTTTGAGTCATATTACACAGATCCACTTTTGTATTGGTCGTGGCTGTGTTGTTTGACAGACAATCCACTCGAGCGGACGCGAGCCGGATCTCCCTATCTCAATGTGAGTCTAGAACAAATAGAACAGACTACAAATGGATTTCCTAGATCTACTTAAGGATCAAGTGCTAGATGTCTTAACTTTCACTTCGCAATCCTTTCTCCCATATGTTTCTCCACGTCCAGCGGTCGTCAGATCTCAGCTACAAGACCTGTTAAGACACAAAGAACAACACAAAAAGAGTAAAGAGAATCTATACAATAAGAGATCTAAGTAAACAGTTAAGCAGGTAAACTACTCAATATCATCACATGTTAACATTATTGGTGGAAAGCATTTGTATTACTTTAAATAGGGAAATACATAGTAGAGACATAGAACTATAACCAAGGCTTAACGTTGCAGCCCTTCTCCATCCAAGCCATTTGTCATATCCTCCTAAGGAAGTATGAGTCTCCCAATAGATGAGTAGAGATCTATCAAGGATGATTTCACTAGCATGTAGACACTATAGAATTCCTCCCTTTGGAGAGGGGTAGATCTTCACTTATATAGGACTAAGTGGATAGGGTATGGATAGGATATGTTGAGATATGGTAAGAGAGAGATAGGGAATCCTTCCAAGAGGTTAGGAACTGAAATCCAGCTCCCCCAACAGGTCAGGGATAGGGATCCAAGTCAGCAACCTTTGAGAATGAGCTCGAAGAAGCTATTTTTTCCATTTAACTGACTTCATTGCCCCCTGTAATGGAGCAAGGTGCGACGTTGCAGCTTGCATGAGTGTAGCCTGAAACGACCTCTCAAAACCTAGCAGAAGCACAATGATGTCCTTTCCAGGTAAATGACTTAGTCAATGGTACTTCAGGGATGTATACACTGAATCTAATGGTGGTAAGATTTTAGGTGTAACAGAATGCCCCCCAAAGCATGAAGTTGTTTAAATATTGGACAGGTGAAATGCTTTGATAGAAAGAATGACAAAATGGACTTGTCGGATGAAGGACACTGCTGCAATACAACTAACTCTGAACTGACAATCTCATGTGATGTACAACATGGCTACTGACCAATACAATGCAGATCCATGGTAGTAATGACCAACTAAACACAATCATGGCTACTGGACACAAGCGTAGATCCATGATGAGATGGTAACACAGCCACGACCAATACAAATGTGGATCGTAATATGACTCAATACAAACTCCATCGCAACCTGGGTAAAACATGAATCCCCAGGGTCTTCAAGCTGAACCCGCAATGATACGAATCTATCCATGTGATTGCAAATGTATTGACGTCGAACATGGCAGAAACCACTTGATTATAGGTCATTGAGGTATACCATTAACAAGTGCAAGGGAAATCACCATTAATTTCAATGATCCCCAAGGTATCACAGTACATATCATCAAGTGTGAATAAATGAGTTGAATTCGAACGCAAGATGAAATATTTCGATCAAGAGTCAATGATGTAAACTCGTGCCAAAAGCGAGTTGACCTTCCATTGAGGCATGCAAGGCCAAGGTATTTGGTTGGTTTCTAGATTCAATCCTTGGATGATGTGTTGAAGTCGACAAGGATGAACCCATTGAAGGAGGGCCATGATGAATCCCCCATCATCGACATGAAACACGCCAAAGGATGTGTAGAGTGGATCGAATGATACAACAATATGTGAGACTGACTCAAAGTAGACCGACATGATTGAAGGTGTACTGACTGCAAATAGATGAATAGTGAAAGTATTCTTGAACATGGGCATGGCATGACTTGGTAGTATTGACATGATGAGTATGACACAAATTCCTAATGCAATTGATGATGGAATCTTTCTTTGAATGACTCAAAGGAGTAACAAGACTTAGGAAGTAAGCGAAACTCAAGGACAAACAGATGATCCAAGTGCTGTATGCAAATGCAGATGAGTGCCATGTTCAAGAACGACTAGGTACTGCCACTGATAAAGGTGTAATACAAAAGCTTTCCTTTTTCCCATCATGAACAATGAGTGCCTCATGTGTTTTTTATGATCTTGATGAGGGTAACCAGATGCTCGGTATAGCTCATCTCATAGATGAGCCCAATCCCAAATATTTTCAGAACCTAAGATAGGAGGGGTTCGTCCCATGGCGGGCCCTTCAATGTAAGAATTTAACGAGTCCATAGAAGGTAAACTCGATTGTCATTTCAGGTTTAGAGAGTTTGAAAAGAACTAAAGAATACTCCACTGGTCCTTTTTCGTAAAGTTAGCGTCATCGCCCCCAAAAAGGGTAAAACAACGTGGGAGAGGACTCTTCCAGTCATGATTGGATGGAGTATACCTTTTTCATAACTAGTGCCCCCTGGTCCAAAAAAAGGGAAGCTATCACCAGGAAGACGGTCGTTCAAATTATTTTACAAGCGTGAACGCGACAAGTTCGCTTGGCAATCTTTTCATATTTCAAGATCCTGAAAAGAGCTTAAAGACAGACTCCGGGGGGGTTCCTTTTCCATAGGATTTTAACGAGCCCGGAAAAGTGATAAATCATAACTCGGTAACATAATCTCATAGTTTCAAGAGCACGAGAAAGAACAAAGAGTAATCTCATAATCATTAAATAATTAGAATCTAATGAAATGAAAAGATAAATGATAAAATACACAAGGGGTTTTCATACCTGAGATGACCGTTCCAATGCAAAAATGGCATAGAAAGGCACTTCACAACTCCTGCACACTCGAAAACTAGGTCAAATAGTCAACCGAACGTTCAAATGCAATAAAATAGATCCAAACTATAGAAAATGGCATAACAACATCAAATATTTGAAAAAGGAATATTCCATTTTGTTTATAAATAGAAATAAAAACCAAATATAGTCACCATTGTTCTATTTGCCAAATTTGGGAGGAGTAGTGCCATTTGGAGCCAAATCTTCACTCGTCGATTCTAGGAGCTACGAGCAGCCATTTCACTCACCATCAGGAGCAGGTAACCCTAAAATTCATTGATCATGATTGTAGTGGTTTACATTTTTGAATTTCAGTCATTTTTTTGGGTTTTAGCTTGATTTGGGAAGGGCCTTTGCGCCCTCGGATCATCGCAATTGGCCCTTTCGGGAACTGCGACGAGACTGAGTCGTCGCTAGGGACTCACAACTGGGCTGCGACGATGTCGCTCTGTTTGTAAAAACGGGGTGCGACGACAGTGATGTCCACCCCCAAACTCAAGCCAAGCTCAAAAGAAGGACTATTAGTGGTTGAAGCAAGTTCTAACATTGTTAAAAATCTCCCATTGGCAGGTTCCAAGCATCCAAAATGGTTCTGGAATGGTGAGAATGGGAGAATGAGTTGGATGATGAACAAGCTGCAAATGATCCACGATGTGTGGAAGCATTGAGTAACTGTGGGCTCCTCAAGTTCATTCGCATCCAGGGGATGAGATCCCAAATCTCGCTATTGACTCATATGCTCTGATGTTGGGATGCGGCCCAACAATACTTCATGATCGGTGAGCATGAGCTTACCATAGATGTCGAGGACATCTACTTTTTGACCATATTGTCCTGAAGAGGGGACAATGTGCTACTTACTGGATCATGTGGGAGTGACTGGAGTGTGGACGATATGATTCTGCAGCACTTTGTTCCCAACACCCGTTCATCTAGTGGAATATTCCCATTAAAGATGTTCAGGAACATCCATTACGCGCCATACTATTCACCATTACAAGGATGGAGGGGAGCCAAGCTCCTCACTTAGCCACCAGGGCACAGATGCTTTATGCAGAGGAATGTATTTCTCTGAATATATTTAACTGGTGCGAGGGAGTCCTCGCAAACATGCGAGCTCAGCTAACAAAGTGTTGGCGGGGAGATCTCAAATAGTTTGGCTATGGATCGATAGTGATCTCGTTCTTATTGGAACGGGTTCCCCTTTTGCATCCTCAGGTACCACTGGAGGATAGGGATCTTAGAGATCCTCACATGGCTAGGTGGATCGATGTGATGGCCCGACATGGTGGGGGCCCCATTATTGGATACCCTCCAGAGTTCTTCACTTGGCTGGAGGGCCAGTTACTTATGGTGGAGGACTTGCCATACAGTGGTACAGACTTTAGAGATGACCCAGACTTGCTGTTTCCAGAGGGACCAGCATGGGGAGACCTCGATAAGAACAAATGACCCTTGTTCTTTTTAAGTTTTGTGCATTTATGATTTTTTTTTGATATAGTGCTAATAGGTGAACACTATGTGTGTGCAGATGTGGGGCTTGCATGATCAGTGGGGACCTCTCTTCTTGCTAGGAGAGAGAGAGGAGAGGGAGTAGTTATGGGTCCGACTGTGGACGCTGCCATCGCGAAGATGGATAGAGTCTATGCCAACCTGAGTGGGTTGACACTAGATGTTCTTGAGCCGTTGGTAGATGAGGTGCCGTCGCCCATGAAATTACACATGGTTGGAGCCACTGCATGCTTCAACGCACTGCTCTGGAGGGTTGCGAGAGCAGTCGACTGTTTCCAAACTTAGTAGGCTAGGGCTGCTAGACCTACTAGGGATGTACGAGCCAGAAGATAGGCCATATGTTGTTACTGTGTGTGTACTGAGAGCTTAGAGGCCTCATATTTTTGTACTACTGAAAGCTACGAGGCTTCAGATTTTGTAGAGACTCACTGAAAGCCATCGTGCTTCAGACTTTTGTACTAGCACTACCTTTTGGTATTATATATATATACAGACATTCTGACAATTTATACATTATGTGTTTCAAATGAGTGAATGATATGGTCTTGCTTATGTGTTTGCTTATAAAATGAATTAATTACATGTTATGTCTACTTTTAACAGTTCATGAATATGCTTATGTGTGTGCAATGTACCAATCTAAGATGAAGTTGGCCATAGAGTCGACAACTGTGTTAATGTCTCGTGGAATGTGCAGGTACTGAATGGACTCGAAGGAACTTTCCAGAAGATGGACTCGTCAATATAGACGGAGTAAAAAAGGGTCACGGATGGTGTAAACTCGGTTAAGATGAAAGACCACTAGTTGAGAGTCCAAATGGATGACAACGTGGTCCATACCCAAAGAAATGGCATCAGTTAGGGTTCCAATGACTACTTGATATTCTGTAGCGATGTTGGTTGTGAAACCTAGATAGATTCCCCTTGAGCTGATAAGATCACCCGTAGGTGAATAGAGAACCTAGGCTGCCGAAGCAAGGTTGCAGGTATGCCGACTTGCACCATCTGCGAATCTGAAACAAGTTGTCATCTGCACACGCAGACAATACATGTTATAAGAAACGAAACAAGACCTAAGCACACAAGAAATCAAAGCGTCACACCACATAGAAAACACACACACACGCCATGTACAGTATATACAAAAGTACTCATGCATGAAAGACTCAAGCATAGTACCTCTTCAGGTAGATCCCATTGCGGGGTTCACCCAAAGATATCTTGTCATAGTCTTCAAGCTCATAAGCTCCCTTCTCTAAAACGTGTTTTACTATGTAAGGTCCATGTCACATGGACTCAAACTTGCCTGCCCCCATCTTATCATGTTTTTTGTTGTATGTAAGGACCAAATCTCCTTCGCTGTAAGCGCAAGGTTCTACCGACTTGTAATACTGCGCTTTGATGCATTTCTTATGGGCCTTGTTGGTAAGAGCGACATATCGGCGAGTCTCATCGAGTTTAGCTAGGTAGAGTAAATGTTCTTCCTCGGCAATAGTGTTTGGGATAAGTTCGATGGCGAGATTGAGAGACAAAATCTCACACTCTATAGGGAGGACTGCCTCCAATCCATACACTAGTTGGAAAGGAGTAAATCCAGTGGCGGTTTTAATGGAAGTCCTATAAGCCCAAAGTGCAGAGAAGAGCATATTATGCCAGTTGGACTTATGCATACCTACCATTCGTTGGACCATAGTTTTCAAGACCTTGTTGATGGCCTCAACCTGTCCATTCGACTGTGAGTAGTATGGTGTTGAGTTTTGATGGAGAAAACCCAATCTATTGCTCAACTCGTCAACCATGGTCGGTAACTATCACTTGAGGAACTCCAAACCGTGCTATTACATGATTGAACATGAAGAGTGCGGCGGTCCTACCATCGTTCGTGTATGTAGGCATTTCTTTGGCCCACTTTGTAAAGTAGTCCACAACTAAAATGACATAACTATGCCCCCCGGCCGAGGTAGGCTTACAATGCATGAAATCTATGCCCCATTTAGCGAAGAGGCAAACAGAAATAACCGGGTGTAACGGGGCGAGATGGGTGCACTTTTTCATATGAAAGTGTTGACATGGAGGACTTTTTTTGACGGCCTCAATACAATCTTTGAAGGTAGCAGGCCAATAATATCATGCGCGCAAAACATTCTGGGCTGTAGCCATCCCATAGAGGTGACCGCCACATGCCCCAGTGTGACAGTCATTCAGAACGTGTTCAACCTTATCATGAGTGAGACAACGTCGGAGAATGGAATCGACACCACGACGGTACAAGGTATCATTGATGATCAAGTAATACTTTGCATGGTGGCGTATGCGACGACGGTTGTCACGAGACAGTTGAGGACTGAAACGTTGGGTTTGAAGATACAATGTGATATCTCCATACCATGGGTCAGACATACTAATAAGAAACAATGACTCGTCCGGAAAGGAGTCATTGGGCTTAGACTCTTCATTAGTACGGGGGAGGTCGTAGATGAGCTTGACAAACACCAATGATTTTTTAGACTTGGCCTTTTCGAAAAGAAGATTAAATTCTTGCAGTATCACAATACAACGTGAATACTTGCCCCCAAGTACCTGACGTGTCAAAACGTGGTACATGGGGTTCAAATCGGCAATGATGGTGGTGGTGCGGAGTAAAATGTAGTGTCAGAACTTCTGCAAGGCTATGACGGCTGTGAGAGCGAGTTTTTCAACATGTGAATACCAGGTTTCAGTGTCAATGAGACCTTTGCTGGCATAATATATCACATGTTCCTGGGTGTCCTGTTCTTCCTGAACCAAAACCATGGCGATAGTGGTGTCGGAAGTAGAGAGATATAGAATGTAATCTCGATAGTAATTTGGAGGTTGGAGCACAGGGGCATGCGTGATGGCCTGCTTCAAACTATCAAAATATTGTTGAGCGCTGTCGTCCTAAATGAATGGGACGTCTTTCTTCATCAATCTCATGTAACCCTGCGTCTTTTGTGCGAAATTACAAACAAAGCACCGTAAATAAGTCGCTCGTCCTTGCAGACTCTAAAGTTCTGTAATATTGGTTGGAGGTGGAAGAGCGACGATGGCTTCCACCTTCAAGGGATCAATGCGGATCCCATCTTTCGAGACAATAAACCCTAGGAGGCATCTAGACTCGACACAAAAAATACACTTATGAGGATTCAGACGGATATTGTCCCGCTGCATCTGAGGAAAACGACCATCAGATGATCGAAGTGGAACTCACATTGCTTCGAATGGGAAGAGAGATAGTCCAAGTAAGGTTCCACAAAGTCCTCCACATCGTGGAAAGCATACGACATGGCCCGCTGGAATGTGGCACAAACATTTTTGAGACCAAACAGAAGTTTGCGGTATGCAAACATTCCCCAAGGACAGATGAAAGCAGTCTTGTGTTGGTCGGCGGGGTGAATCTCAATCTGGTTGTACCCAAAAAAGCCATCCATAAATGAAAAGATGACGGTTTCGACACAATTGTCGATAAAGGGAGTCGGGTAGTTGTCCTTGGGACAAGCTTTGTTGAGATCCCGATAATCGACATAGACGTGAATGGTACCCTAGTTTTTAGTAACAGGGACGACGTTAGAGACCCACTCTGTCAATGGGACAAGGTAAATGAAGCCGGCCTTCAAGAGTTTCTCAATTTCTGCCTTGATTGCCGCAGTCTTCTAAGGGTGTACCAGTCGCAAATTTTAGTGGACAAGTTTGATGTCGGGATAGGTTTTGATGTCATGCAAAACAATGGAGGTGTCTATCCCAGGCATCTCCTAGTAGTTCCAAGCGAATACATCTTGAAATCACTTGAATAAGGCGGTAGTAGTACTGACTTCTTCAGGGGAACACTTCTGGCCTAACTGAATGTGTTCCACTACACCAGGTTTAACCGAGATGTCGATCAAAGTGGTTGGCTCAATGTTGGATAAGTTTCCTTCAGAATTTGTTTGACACGCAAGTATCAAAGATTGAGAGCCAGAAAAAGCATCTGGTGTAGAGATGGTGCGAATGTTGTTCTCTACATTAGCCAAAGTGGAAATGGAACATGAACGATGATGGAGGTATTCCCATGGAGGATCATCCGCACTCATGATTTCCATAATGGACTCATCAGAATGAAAAGTTCGTAGGAACGGATCGGATGATGTCCGCTGCAGAGAACTAGGGGTGGAGGTCATAGCTAAGTGATCCTCCGGGGCTGACTGGATAGCCTCGTACATAAGTTCGGCGGGTGACAAAGGCATAATGTCTTCAATCAGGTGTGTGGTGGCTTCATCAGGTACAAGCCATGAATCAGTGGAGTTGGGAATAAGCAAATTCTGCAAGGAGATCATGTTCACCATGGCAACATGGTTGGGGGGATCCGGATTAGGAAAAACGCCCATAAGGGATGAATCCTTAAGGAGGTAAACCCCCTAACTCTCATACTTCTGTGAAGATTGTCCAATGGAAGGAACGTTATCGCCTGGGTGAGAAGTGGTGTCAGGTGCACATAAATCCAGTTGGTCGACTGTGACAATTCGACCTTGATGGGGGAATTGCACTATGCAGAAGACTGATGAGGAAACCGCGGTCATGGCGTAAAACCAATTACGACCAAGAAGAATGTTGTAATCTAACGGGTGTTGATGTATATGTAACTTCGGAATGTATTTCATCTGTGTATTTTATATATATTTATTGTACCCTTATAAGAGATGTGTCATTCCTCTATAAGGAAGTGTCGTCATGTGGATTGACAAGTGTTGCAAGTGTGTGTACTTGCCGATGGATTATTAGACCACCATGTGTGGGGTTGGCCCTGAAATATATATATTATAATGTGGATGTACCTAGCTAGACAAGTCGGCCCCATAAGGTCACTGGGAAAACAGATTAGTATAAATAGAGATCAGGTGATCTCTATTTAGATCACTCGGAAAAGTATCTCACTCTCACTCAGAAAGTGGTGCACTAGTGAGGAGGAGGATCATTTGATACTAGGAGACTATCTTAGTGTATTTTGGTTGTACTTTGGTTGAGCCATTGCTCTCTCTATCTCTGAGGAAGTAGTGGGGTTTTTCAGCTTAGGGTTTTCCCCATGGAAACTCTGTGTCTCTTGTCTCTCATGCTTTTGATTCTTGTGATGCTTTTCATGCTTATTGTGATTGTCATGCATTGATATACTGTATATGTTATTCTCTCAGTAAATATCCTAGAGTATTGTGAATTAATGCTCAAAATTTAACATGGTATCAGAGCTAACCTGAGAAGAAGACATTTTGCAGTGATGGAAACTTGAGTTTCTTGTTTATTGGGTTTCTCTCCACCGATTTTGGAAATGCAGTATAGTAGATTGACTCTAATCGTCAAGGTGCATCTATCTGTCCAATCAGAATTCAATTCTGAGCATTTTCAGATTTGGCCCTAAAAATTAGGGTTTCCACAAAAATAGGAATTTCTGAAATCTGAAGACATAGCTGGAAGCTCCTTGCAAAAATCGAAGTTTAGAGCTTTGGATCGAGATTTTTGGTTGTATAGATCTCCGGGAAACTCAAACCCTAATTCAGGGCTCTCCCTAGTGAACCCAGGAGGACAAAAAGGCAAATCTGAAGGGTAAAGATTTGCTGATCTCAAATTCTGAATACACTAGGATGATCAGCTCATCCTAGTGCATCTTTCTATCCTTTCAGAAAATTGAAATTCACATTTTGAATTTTTAGGGTTTTTTCGACAAACCCTAATCTGGGACCAGATCCAGTTTTCAGCATTTCAAGTGGTAAGAACTAAATCTTTTCTATTTCCATTTGAAGTACTCTTTAAGATGTCTCACCACACCAAGCTTGAGGATAAGCTTGAAGGAGCTGATAACTTCCGATCTTGGAAGTATAGGATTGGGTTAATCCTGGAAGAGAATGAGTTGGACTCATATGTGAAAGAAGACATCCCTATCCTAGAGGATGAAGAGGCCAAGGTATTGCATAAGAAGAACTTGGTCAAGGCAAAGAGAATCATTGCTGATTCCATTAAAGACCATCTCATACCCCATGTGTCCTCTCTAAAGACACCCAAGGAGATGTTTGACTCTTTGACAAAGCTATTTGAAGGGAAGAACATAAATCGGAAAATGACCCTGCGGAACCAATTGAAAGGAGTAAAGTTTCAGAATGGAGAAACCATTCAATCTTATTTTTCAAGGGTCTCCCAGATCAAGGAACAACTAAAAGCAGTGGATGAAATGGTGGAGAATGGTGAAGTAGTGATGACCAGTCTAAATGGCCTACCCAAGTCATGGGATTCCTTCATTCAAGGAATTTGTGCAAGGAAGAAGTTGATCTCCTTCAACAGATTGCGGGAAGAATGCTCTCAAGAAGAAGCTAGGCTTGTGGCCCGAGAAGAAAAGATGGGAAATGAAGATCAAGCTCTCATAGAAAATGCCAGAAAAGGCAAGTCCAAGAAGGAATAATCTCATAACAGAAGATCCTCACACCACCATTATCATAAAGATAAGAAAGATCTCAGATGCTTCAATTGAAATGAGAAGGGATACTTTGCTTCAGATTGTCCCAAGAAGAAGAAAGACAACAACAACAACTTCAATAAGAAGAAGAAGAATAACAAAAGAAGATATCATGCTCATGCTACCGAAGATGATGAACCCCCAAAGAAGAAGGCTAGGGCAGAAAGTAATAGTGATGATGACTCATCAAGTGAAGAAGAATATGTTCTAATTTCTGCTCTCACAGGTACTATCTCCCATGGTTGTAATGATTGGTTGATTGACAGTGGGGCTTCCAAACACATGACTGGGTTTAAGGAATCTTTTGTGAATCTATCTGAACATGAATCACCCCATAAGGTGAAACTTGGGGATGATTATCAATACCCAATCAAAGGAAGTGGTGAAGCCTCCTACAACCTAGATTCTGGAAAATCTTTGAAGATGAAAGAAGTCCTTTATGTACCTGGGCTCAAGAAGAACTTACTCTCCATCTCTGCATTGGATGCAAAAGGTATGAGGGTTGCATTTGTGGATGGCCAAGTCCTAATGTGGCCAAAGGGAAAGAACATAGATGATGCAGTAGTGATTGGAGAGCAAGAGGGAGGTTTGTATAAATTGAAGGGACAACATGAACATGCCATGGTACATGAATCCATGGAGCCAAGTGAACTTTGGCATAGAATACTTGCTCATATGCACTATAGAGCACTTCCAATTGCAAGCAAGGTTGTAGAAGGTCTTCTTGAAATCAAGACCAAACATGAAGGTGTTTACAACGGATGTGCAAAAGGTAAGAACATTAAGAAGGCTTTCCCAAGCAGCGAAAGCAAGGCAAAAGACATCCTGGAAATCATCCACTCAGATGTATGTGGTCCTATGTCATCCAATTCTCTGAGTGGGTATGTTTACTATGTCTCATTTATTGATGACTTCTCCAGGAAGACCTGGGTATACTTCTTGAAGAACAAAGATGAGGTGTTTGATAAGTTTAAGGAATTAAAAACCTTGATGGAGAATAAAACTGACAAGAAAATCAAAACATTCAAATCCGACAATGGTGGAGAATTCACCTTAGGTGACTTAAAGAAGCTTTGTAGTGATTCAGGGATTAAGAGGGAGTTGACTACTCCTTACAATCCACAACAGAATGGAGTTTCAGAAAGGAAGAACAAAACAATCATGGAAGCAGCAAGAGTAATGCTCCATGACCAGGATCTACCTATGCATCTATGGGTAGAAGCAACTATAACAGCTATATATGTGCATAACCGAACACCCCACAAGATATTGGACAACAAGACACCAGAAGAGGTCTTTTCTAGTAAGAAACCTGAAGTCAGCCATTTCAGAATATTTGGTTGTCCAGTATACACTCATGTTCCAAAGGAAAAGAGGACTAAACTAGATCCTTCAGGAAAGAAGGGTATCTTTGTGGGTTACATTGAAAGCTCGAAGGCTTACAGAATATACTTTCCAGGGTTCAAGAAGATTGATGTTAGCAGAGATGTAACATTTGATGAAAACTCAGCATTCATCAAAACAAGGAAGGCACCTATCGAAGTTTATGAAGAACCTAAGGAAACTAGATTTCAAGACACTATCATGACTGAAGCAGTTCTAGAAGTTGTTCGTGAGTTTGAAGATCCGCAAGAACCTGTAGATCCACCCCCTGAGGATAACTCTCACAAGAGGAAACCTGCATGGGATAGAGAGCTCATTCAAGATGCAGAAAGATTTGGAATTCCAGAAGAAGAACACAGAGCAAAGAAGAGAACCAGATCACATACCAGCTATGTTGCTTTACTCTATGACATTATGAACAAAGAGCCTTCCAGTTATGAAGAAGCAGCGGAAAAGAAAGAATGGAAGGATGCCATGGTTGAGGAATACCAATCAATAATGAAGAATGATGTTTGGGATGTTGTCCCAAGACCTAAAGAGAAGTCTGTTGTGACTTCCAAATGGATCTACAAAATCAAGCATGTTGTAGATGGCAGTGTAGAGAAATACAAGGCAAGATTTGTAACTCGTGTCTTCTCTCAGAAAGAGGGAATAGATTATGAAGAAAATTTTGCACCTGTAGCCAGGTATACTTCCATCGGAACAGTACTTGCCCTGGCTGCAGCGATGAAATGGAAAATACACCAGATGGATGTCAAGACTACTTTCTTGAATGGTGTAGTTGAAGAGGAAGTATATGTAGAGCAGCCACTCGGTTTTGAAATACATGACAGGGAGTTATATGTGTGCAGATTGAAGAAAGCCTTGTATGGCTTGAATCAATCTCCCAAAACTTGGTATGGTAGGATGGACAGTTTCTTATCTAGTTTTGGATTTACCAAGAGTAAAGCGGATTCCAACCTTTATTACAAGGTTGAGGAAGGGAATCCTTTGGTTCTACTTCTGTATGTGGATGACTTATTTGTAACAAGAGATGACAGATTGATTGCAGATACAAAGAGGAAGATTGCTGCTGAGTTCGATATGAAAGATTTGGGAATGATGCATTATTTCCTAGGTATGGAGGTGTGGTAGAGTGCAGGTGGGATTTTTCTTGGTCAAGGGAAGTACACAGTAGATATCCTGAAGAGATTCGGGATGATGGATTGCAAGGCCATGGCCACACGTATGGCATCGAATTTGAAGCTTCTATGTGATGCTTCATCTGAGCTGGTTGATGTCTCTATGTATCGTCAGATGATTGGGTCCTTGATGTACCTGACGAACATGAGACCAGATATTTGCTTTGAAGTGAACACATTGAATCAGTTCCTGACAGATCCGAGGAGTGTTCATTTGGTTGCTGTAAAGCATGTTCTGAGGTACCTGAAGCGTACAGTGGATTATGGGCTCAAGTATGAGGTGAATCAAAAGTTTGACCTGCAGGTTTATGTTGATTCAGATTGGGCTGGCAGTGCTGCAGATAGGAAGAGCACATCTGGGTGCTGCTTTTGTATGGGATCAGGTGTGATCTCTTGGTTTAGCAGGAAGCAGTCCCGCGTAGCACTGAGTATAGCTGAGGCAGAGTATGTTGCACATTGTTCAGCTAGTTGTGAGGCAGTATGGCTACAGAAGCTACTGTTTGAGTTATTTGATCTCCCGTTGGGTGCTATTGGTATCTTCTGTGATAACCAGAGTTGTGTGAAGCTATCCGAGAACCTAGTGTTTCATGACAGGTCGAAACACATAGAGATAAAATATCACTATATCAGGGATATGGTACAGAGAGGAGCTGTGAAGCTCCTGTATGTTGTGACGGATGAGCAGATTGCAGATGTGCTGACGAAGCCACTAGCTAGGGTTAAGTTCGAGTACTTCAAAGAGAGGATTGGCGTTCTTCAAATCAAGGACACTTTGAGGAAGAAGTGATGGACACATTTGCTGAAGCCATTCCAAGCATGTTGGAAGGAGGATCCTTCGCATGGCTGTGGATGTAAGTGCTGGATGACGAGCATCAGGATGATGTTATGGTTTCTGCTTGGATATGATCAGTTGGATCATTTTTATATATGTATGTACGCATCATGTTAGATGCTGGATATGATCAGTTGGATCATTTTTATATATATATGTACGCATCATGTTAGATGCTGGATATGATCAGTTGGATCATTTTTTATATATGTATGTACTCATCATGTTGGATGCTGGATATGATTAGTTGGATCATTTTTATGTATGTATGTATGCATCATGTTGGATGCTGGATATGATCGGTTGGATCATGTGTAAGTATTTTGTATAAGCATCATGTTGGATGCTTGGACCATGTATCTGTATATGTATCAGGTGGATACATTGTATGATCAGGTGGATCATGCATGTTGATATGTATCATGTATTTGTATTTGTATCAGGTGGATACACTGTATGATCAGGTGGATCATGTATGATGATATGTATCAGGTAGATACTTGGTATGCATCAGGTAGATGCATTATATGATCAGGATTATCATGGATGACGAGCTTCAGGATGTTGCACCAGATGACATGCAGCAGTATGTTGCAGTGATGATCAGGATGATCATGTGTACATCAGGATGATGTATGGTGAGTATCAGGTTGATACTCTGTGGCCGTGGAACATGTTGTGCAGATAAGCATGTAATTTATGCCCTGGGAGATTTGCAGATGGTCTTTCGAGGTTTTTCCTATGGCATGTAATTCATACCCTGGGACATTTGGCAAATGCTCTTTCGAGGTTTTGCTTGGGAGGACATATAATTTGTTCCCTGGGAGATCTACAGATAGTCTTTCGAGGTTTTTCCTATGACATGTAATTTGTGCCCTGGGATATCTGGCAGATGCTCTTTTGAGGTTTTGTCCTATGGCATGTAATTTGTTCCCTGGGAGATCCGATAGGTTGAGCCATGTGATCATAATCAGTCCTGGGATTCTCTTTCGAGTTTTTGCCATGACCACATGTAATTTGTGCCCTGGGAGATTCGATAGGTTGAGCCTTGTGCTCGTAATTAGTCCTGGGATTCTCTTTCGAGGTTTTGTGGTGGGGTCACATGTAATAAGTCCTGGAGATCTGGACATGATGAAAAAGGCCTCAGATGCTCTTTAGGGTTCTTGCTAGTCAAGAGACTCTTTTAAGGTTTTGTGACACACGTAATAAGTCCTGATATTTCCACAGTATGGCCAGTGATGATGAAGACCTGCAGGTGGCGGGCCTACATCCAGTATAAAAAAGGACTGGCTCTGTAGAACTTCCTATGATGAGTAGAGTCAGAGATTGGTTGAGATAGCAGCAGTAGTGACGATGATGATGACGATGCATCGATGATGATGATCCCAAGAAGAAGACTTGTCTAGCAGATCTGTGTTGAGAAATACCTTCCTAGTTAAGAGGGAGTGTTGATGTATATGTAAATTGGGAATGTATTTCATCTGTGTATTTTATATATATTTATTGTACCCTTATAAGAGATGTGTCATTCCTCTATAAGGAAGTGTTGTCATGTGGATTGAAAAGTGTCGCAAGTGTGTGTACTTGCCGATGGGTTATTAGACCACCATGTGTGGGGTCGGCCCTGAAATATATATATTATAATGTGGATGTACCTAGCTAGACAAGTCGGCCCCATAAGGTCACTGGGCAAACAGATTAGTATAAATAGAGATCAGATGATCTCTATTTAGATCACTCGGAAAAGTATCTCACTCTCACTCAGAAAGTGGCGCACTAGTGAGGAGGAGGATCATCTGCTACTAGGAGACTATCTCAGTGTATTTTGGTTGTACTTTGGTTGGGCCATTTCTCTCTCTATCTCTGAGGAAGTTGTGGGGTTTTTCACCTTAGGGTTTTCCCGACGGAAACTCTGTGTCTCTTGTCTCTCATGTTGTTGATTCTTGTGATGCTTGTCATGCTTATTGTGATTGTCATGCATTGATATACTGTATATGTTATTCTCTCAGTAAAGATTGGAGAGTATTGTGAATTAATGCTCAAAATATAACAACGGGGAAGTGACTAATTCCACGTTAATGGTTGTGGTATTTCCCCCCAGCTCGACACGTAAAGTTTATAGTAGTCCATGAGGTTGAGAGCCACATCTGTCAAATTCCCTCAAAGTGGTAGGAGAACGGTTCAACTCAGGAGAGCTAATGGCTCTCCAACATGAGATCGACATGACTGAAGTGGAGGCACTCTCATCCAAAATGGAATGATGGATTATCTTCCCAGCAATATTTGTGGTAACGTGAAATGCCAGCTGATGGGAGAGCCTCGGTTTGAAGTATTCCAGTTGGAACATAATGGTATTCGATGAATCTGGGTCAACTGCACCGATGACAGTGAGGAGAGTTTTGCACTGATTAGTACAGTTTTGAAATACCACCAGTGTCGACATAGCATAAGGAGCTTGCACTAGGTCCTCTACAATGTTGTAGTTTTGAGCAGCCCGAGCATTAGGATTGAAAATTGATTTTCTAATCGTGCTCTTGGGTGGATGCAATACTGACTCTAGAGAAGGCTTCTCTATGGTGAGAGGAAGAGTTGGTACGGTGACTTCAGGCATCGAGGTGGAATCTTTTTCAACATTACTTCCAACAGGTTCCTTAGCTGGAATAGATTCATACAAACAAGAATGGGTGTTCAAGTTGATGGTCTCGTTATGCACCATGAAAACATGTGTGGTGTTGGGTGCTTCTCCTTGGGAAGAAGAAGTGTGAGCGATTGGATGCTGATTTTGAGCAGGGAAAGGATTGTTGAGAAATGCGGGTGTGGGTTTTCCCTTAAGAAACTTTTGAACTTCATCTCTATGGGGGCACTCCTTAGAGAAACGGTCATCACCACACAATAGAAAAGGATATTTTAACTTCCTTTTTTGTTTGGTATCATAAGGGGTGCTCCTTTGCTCCTGCTGGGTGGAAGAATTCTTAGGTTTCCCCTTGTTCTTCTTCTTACCACTAGACTTTCGAGGTGAAGCTAATGAGACAGAATTCACTTCTTCGGTGACAATAGGAGTGGATGATTTGGTGGTGCTGTGACCAACCAATGTTGGTGATGGGGAATAACCCTAGGGGTTCGACAAACCAACAGTTTGAGAAGAAGGCTCAGTTGTAAGTGATCCAATGATTCCATTAGTTTGGGGTCCCTTGGGTGGTTTCGCGGGGTCATACATGTTGTGGGGTGCATCAGGAAGGATATGAAACAACATGCCAGACTGAGCATAGACTAAATCTAGAAAATGGGCACGTGTGATGGCTTGTTCTTCAGTGACAACACCGTGCATGGAAACATCTCATGCTATGGTGGGTTGGAGAGACTTCGTAAACCAGTCCTCTAGGAGTTGATCTGGAATAGGAGCCTTAATGAGACGTCGTCTCCTTCGCCACTCATGTATATGATCCGATATGTGAGTGGCGGTATTCTGACGGAGCGAGGTTAAAAGCTCTGTACCAGTTTCGTACTGTATAGGCAGCTCAAAGTGAGTCAAAAAGTTCATAGCAAGAGAACCAAAATCAAGAAAAGAATGGGGTGGTAGCTTGATATACCACTTGGTAGCCGAACCTTTAAGAGTCCTTTGAAACAATTTAAGACGGATCAAGTTGTCCATCAGGGAGTTAGATGAACACCATAAATGGTATGTCATCACTTGATTTTTAGGATCCTCACCTGGCTTGCCATCAAATTTTGGGATATCAGACGGAAGTTTCATCGGAATAGATGGCCAATTAGTTCCGTGGTAAATGGGGTCGTTGGTTAAACGAGACAGGTTAGGTAGGTCCAAAGTAGCCAAAAAGGGAAGCTATGGATTAGGTTGCGAGTACTGATAGTACGGATAAGGAATATAAGGACCTTGCATTGATTGACCATAAGATGTACCAGGAGGAAACTGGCCGTAGGGGTATGTGTTGCCCAGACCAAATGGAGGTCCTCCGCCATAGTAAGGTGGTCCATTACCATAATAAGGTGGCCCATGACCATAAGTGGTGGCCCACCTCTGCCGCCGGGAGGGGGTGGGCCACCTCCAAATGGTGGTGATCTGCCACCACTGCCAGGGTAGGATGGGCCTCCATCGCCTCCGCTAAGAGGAGGTGGTGGTCCACCACCGCTGTTAGAATAGGACGGGCCTCCACTACCTCCGCCAGGAGGAGGTGGTGGTCCACTACCGCTGCTTCCAGATGGGTAAGGACCTCCTCCACTTCCTCCACCATAGTAGGGTGGTGGTTTTCCACCACTGCCACCAGGATAAGATGGCCCCCCACCTCCTCCGCCAGGATAAGACGACCCTCCACCACCACCTCCAGGGTGGGATGGTCCTCCAACACCACCTCCGGGAAGTGGTGGGCCATGATAACCAGAATGAGGTGGACCATTGCCAGAAGGTAGGGGTCTTCCTCCTCCAAAATTATGTGGGGGCTTGCCGCCTCCAACGTGAGGTGGGGGTGGACCAAATGTGGGTGGAGGGACTGTAAGTGGGGGTCCATGTTGTAAAAAAATTTGTTGTCCCCAAAGAGTGTAAGGATTACCAGGGTATGGTACCCCGTAGAGTGAGTTTTTGGGGTTATGTTGACTCGGCATAGGGTTAAAATGACCTGGATACGCTTGACTCGATGGACGTTGGATTATGTTGGACGTTCCCCCAACATGGGATAGTCCCAAAGTGGAAGGTCCGGGAGGTAGGGAAGTTACAATGGAAGGACCGATAGGAAATCCAGTTACGGTATTATGGTTTAGAGATGGGGGTTTCCCCCCAGCAACAACGTGCTGACCACTAGGTAAAGGTTGACCCAACACAAGTTGTTGATTATTCACTGTAGGATTACCACTACCAGTAAAGAAGGTAGGGGGTAAAGAGTATCCTCCCCTTGAAGTTTGGGGTGGGGGAGGAGTAGGTGACGTAACTATGGTAGTTACGGGCATGTTGGCTTGTTGTCCTTCAATGGGTTGGGTAGTGGGAAGTACCGAAACGGTCTCCTGTCTAGGAGATACATGTTCAGGGATGGATGGTTGACCAGTTTCAGTAGTGGTCACGTGTTGCATCAATGATTCTGGTGATTCAAAAGATAAACAGTGACCCGAGATCGGTTTATAAGGGGGTAACGATCGTTCTTCAACCCTTTGTTGATACTTGAATTCTGACACCTCTCGACCATAGATCGAAAGTGAGCCAATTGGCTACGGTAGTAGTCCAGGGTATCACCCGGAGTAGTCTCACTGGGTGGGGGTGCAACGGCAAAATGGGCCACTGGGTGACTAGTAGAAGATGTCCAATAAGCTGCTGAATGTAATGTCCCCATTTTGACCCCCTTTGCATTAAATCATAGATGATGTAAATATTGTAATTTAATCATGGTGAGGAGCTTAAGGCCAAGGCCCCACCATTGATTTAGCGTTTTATGTATCGGCAATTAAAAATAGATGCCTATGGTTCTTGTGCTAGATAGGCACAATGTAAAATAAAACATCATGTAAATATGAATTTTTAATGAAAAATACCCACAAATAGCTATGCAATGCAACAAAGAGATGGGGGCATGATTCTACAAGGAATAGGGAGGGAAATTATTCAAACCCTTGAGCCAATGGTGTTAATCCATGTGTCAATGAGAAAACCCATAAACCACCAACTACCCATTTTGGGTTATGGACCCAATCATTTAATTCTTCCAGAAATTGGTTGAGGCAGTTAATGCCTTGGGAATGAAGAGGTATGCTAGCCAATTTCGTGCATGGGAAAGCCATCAACTTGGGAATTTGTATTTTTGCTTCTTGGGCAAGAAAACACCCACAAAATGGTGCCCAAAGCCATTCTGAACCCACAGTATTTCCTCTCTCATGCAGTCTGAACTACTGGGTCTTTCCCCATCATGTTTTTCACCATTTTTCCTGCATTTTCCATGCTTGGGAGCTCGTTTTTGCATTGTACAGCAGCTGGGAGAGAAGGGCCACGATTTGGGACTGTGATGGAGGTTGTTTATGCCCCAAAATGACCATGGACATTTTTCTGAAAATGATTTCTGCTCTCCAGGGTTGTTCCCCAATTTCCATTTCGTTTTTGGGCTTTCCCACGTTTTTTTCAGAATTGGTAGAAACCTCCTCTTTGGGCATCCCACTGAAGAACGTTTTTCCTCATGCACAACAATTGTGGTTTTGCTGTTATGTGCATCCCTATTTTGGTTTGAACCTGTGAGCAAAAGTTTTGGAGTGGTAGTGGGCAGAATTGGCTTGATAAACCTAGTGGGGAGAATAATCTCTCAAGAATATCAAGAGGGATGGCTACTCTTCTATGCACACCTGGGACACTCTAGAATTGGAAGGTATGGCCTGAGGGATTGTGAATTGGTGAAGGGAATACTTCCTTGAGTGGGGTGTGTAGGCATTGTGGGTGCCAAGCTAAACATATCTTGTAGACGTATCCATAGCTCTGTGGTTGAGCTAACTAGCTTAGCAATTCTTCCTTTCCATTTCTTAGCAGCCTGATAAACCCATTTGTAGATTGGCTTGGCTTATCTTGTTGTATGCTTGGCTATGTGTGAGTCTGCTGTTCCATGGTTCCTTGTAGTAATCATTCCTAGCTCAGGGGTGGCAGTTGTATCAAGAGGTTGATAAGCACAACTGGCCTATGGTTGGGTGGAACGCTGCAGATGCATAGCTGGTTGCTTGGGACTACTTGTTAAGATAAGTATTCTCTGTTATAAATTCTGTAATGTCTTTATTTAATGACTGTCACAGAAATGTTGAATGTATGTTAGATATTAAACATGATTTTTTTAAAATTCCGCTGTGTTTCTATAACATGCACATGTATATGTCTTTTTATCAATGAGTTTTTACTTAATGGATATGGGGATAGATGCCCATCACGATCCTCTCTATCATGTTGGTATGATAGGAGGGGACATTACATTCTGGTACTAGAGCTGCGGTTGCAGCATTGGACCTCTATGGGCCAAATCCAATTACAGTCACATGGGAAGGTCCCTTCCTGATCACCACAGGTCTCAGCATTGGGCCTAAACTGGCTAAGTTGGATAGTTTGTAGAGGTAAGGTTACCTCCTGCTGAGCAATAGTCATCACAGGGAGAAGGACAGAAGAATCCGAAATTGTTTTAAGAGTTTTGGAAATTTTTTGTTTAAGTCTGTTTTGGAAAGAATTTCGGAATGTCTTTCGCAACTGTGGAAAGAATTCCGGAATGTCTTCCAAAACTGCGGAAAGAATTCTGGAATGTCTTCCGAAACTGTTGAAAGAATTCCAGAATGTCTTCTGCAACTGCGGAAAGAATTCTGGAATGTCTTCCGAAACTACAGAAAGAATTCCGGAATGTCTTCCGCAACTGCGGAAATAATTTTGGAATGTCTTCTGAAACTGCGGAAAGAATTCCGGAATGTCTTCCGCAACTGTAGAAAGAATTCTGGAATGTATTCCGAAACTGCGGAAAGAATTTCGGAATGTCTTCCGCAACTGCGGAAAGAATTCCGGAATGTTTTCCGAAACTACGGAAAGAATTCCGGAATGCCTTCCGAAACTGCGGAAAGAATTCCGGAATGTCTTCCACAATTGTGGAAAGAATTCCGGAATGTCTTCCGCAACTGCTGAAATAATTTCGGAATGTATTCCGAAACTGTGGAAGCAATTTCCAATTCTCTTCTGAAATTGCGGAAGAACTCCACAAGTTGCTCCAAAACGAGGAATTTCAGCCATTTTTCAGGGAGATTTTCAGGTGCCGAAAATGGAAAAATTGCCATGGAACTTATGCGCCAGATTGCGCGAAATGGAAAGATTTACAAAAAAAAAAATGAGGGCGCTGCCCTCGACCCGCCTTGCAGTGGCGTAGGAAATCCACAAGGGGGAAAGCCCCCTTGACCCCTGTCGTTCCCCCCTCATATGCCGTTGATTGTGAGAAAATTCTATGATCTAACAAATTGTCAATATAACATCTTCCCACGTGCATGAAAGTAAGTTATGAATTATGAGAATATAATGCAACTAACAATTGTGTTGATGAACACATTTTGCAGAATCACAGTTACACCAGGGAAATACTCTAGATAGTACATTTGGAAAGTTTTGGATCTTGGTTGGGCCAAGAAAATCAACATCATGGATGATGTACAGGATCCCTATGAGCCTGATATAGATGCCATGGGGGAGAACATACATGTTGAAAATGTTGAAACAGAATCTAATGGGAGAAAAAATCAAGAGACTCCTCCAGGTATTGCAGCCACCATGAGAAGCATAAGGGTAGAGTTGCACAGTTGCAGAGAAGATAATGAAAGGATAATTAAAGCTCAGGAAGAACAAAATCAGTTGAATGTAGCCATGATGTATAGTTTAACAGACATCCAAAGGAAAATAAACTCTGGGCATCAGACATCAAATCCAGAAAGGGGTGGAAGTAGCTCTAGAAGGAATTCCCATAAGAGGGCTAGTAGCTCAAGAAGAGTTTCTACAGACCGAACTTATACTCCAAAAATATCTTCTAATGAATCATCTGACTCTGAAGAATTCATTGAGGGTTCAAGCTCTTCATCTCACAGAAGTAAGAGGAAGAAGCACTACAAGAACAATTCACATGGGGAATTTAAGAAGGAGAAACCTCCTACATTTGATGGAGAGATAAAGTTTGGTCAAGAAGCTGAAGCTTGGATTCTTGGGATGAGAAAGTATTTCCAATTCCAAGACTACTCGGGAAATATGAAGGCAAGGATTTCCATCTTCAACTTGAATGGAAGAGCATCTATATGGTGGGAACACATCAGGAAAGTGAAGAAGATCAATGAAAGGAAGATTGTGTGGAAGCAGTTCAAGAAATACTTCAAGCAGAAGTACCTCTCTGATAGGTACTATGATGATAAGATCAAAGAGTTCCATGAGCTGAGATTGGGACAATTGACCATGGAGGAATATGTAAACAAATTCTTGGAGCTGCTAAGGTATGTCAGGTAAATTCGAGATGATAAGGTGAAAATTCAGCATTTCCTAAGTGGACTGCCCCAGTCATATAAAGATAGAATTGAGTTTGATGAACCTCGAACTCTAGAGGAGGCCATAAGAAAGGCCAAGTATTGTTTTGATCAAAACAGAAGCAAACCAGAATTCCATAAGGCATGGAAGGATAAGAAAAACGAAAAATTTGATCAAAGTAAGAAGGGGTTCAAGCCTCCTCAATTCTGGAATCACCAAAGGAAACCATCATAGGTTGTGACTAAGCCAACTAGGATGATGGGAGACAAGCCAAGAGATACAAAGGAGCCAAGAGAACCACTTCAATGTTGGGGTTGTGGAGGAGACCACATGCTTAGGAACTGTCCACATTGGAATGGGAATGCAAATCAAGTCCACAACATCCAGGGAGATGAAACTGTGGGTCAAGTGGCGAGGACAATCCCTAGAATCTATGTAGCACTAGACGACCGCCAAGCAGATCATCAGTCAACTGTGGTTGAAGTTGAAGGTAAGATTGATAAGAAACATGTTTCTATTTTGATTGATCCTGTATCTACTCACAATTATGTCACTCCTAGAATTGTTGAGGTTTGTGCTTTCAAAAAATTAAAACATATTAAATCATGGTTAGTTCAACTAGCCACTGGAACCAAGAGAAAAGTTAGTGAAATAGTAGAGAAATGTCCATTAGAGATGGATGGGCTATTCACTTATGCAGATCTGAATATTTTACCACTGGGTTCCTATGATATTCTCATTGGAATTGATTGGTTAGAAGCACATAGGGTTAAACTTGACTACTACAATAAGACATTTGAGTGCATGGACGAAGAAGGAAGCCCGACGGTTGTAAAAGGCATTCCAAAGGTGACTTCTGTTAGACAGATTATAGCCATGCAGCTGAAGAAGTTATGTAGGAAAGGATGTCAACTATATGCAGCCCACATTTTAGAGGTAGCAGAGAATGAAACTCTTAAATTGGAAGACTATCAAGTATTGCAAGAATTCAGGGATGTTTTTCCTGATGAGATTCCAGGACTCCCTCCAAAGAGAGACATTGAATTTACAATTGAACTTGTGCCAAGAGAGGCACCAGTGTCTAAAACACCCTATAGGATGAGAACACCGAAATTGCTAGAATTGAAAATGCAATTACAAGAGTTGCTGGAAAAGAAATATATTAGGCCAAGTGTGTCCCCGTGGGGAGCACCTGTTCTATTTGTGAAAAAGAAAGATGGAACACTCAGGTTATGTATTGACTACAGGCAGTTGTACAAAGTCACTGTGAAGAACAAATACCCATTTCCCCGAATTGATGACCTTTTTGACCAAAAGAGAGGAGCAAAGGTATTTTCAAAGATTGACTTGAGTTCTGGTTACCATCAGGTAAGAATCAAAGAAGAATATATTCATAAGACAGCTTTTAGAATAAGGTATGGACACTATGAGTTTGTAGTGGTACCATTCGGTCTCACAAATGCACCAGCTACATTCATGTGTCTCATGAATAATATTTTTAGCAAGTATTTGGACAAGTTTGTTCTTGTATTCCTAGACGACATTCTCATCTATTCTAAGAATGAAGAAGAGCATGAAGAACATTTGAGAATGACAATGCAATTACTAAGGGAGCATAAGCTGTATGCAAAGCTGAGCAAATGTGACTTTTATAAAGATAGAATTTATTATTTGGGTCACATCATCTCCGACGAAGGAATATCTATAGACCCTGAGAAGATTGAAGCCATTATGAATTGGCGAACTCCAAGGAATGTGACTGATGTAAGATCTTTTATGGGCCTTGCTGGTTACTACAGGAGTTTTATCGAAGGATTCTCCAAGGTTGCAAACCCGATCACTTCTTTGCAAAAGAAGGGGATAAAGTTTGAATGGTCACCAAGATGTGAGGAAAGTTTTCAACAGTTGAAGAATCTTCTTACAAGTGCACCAATTTTTGAAAATTGCAGACCCAGAAAAAGACTTTGTGATGTGTACTGATGCATGCAATCAAGGACTTGGAGGAGTTCTTATGCAAGACAACCACGTGATATGCTATGAGTCAAGAAAGTTTAAGGAGCATGAGAAGAATTATGCTACTCATGATATAGAAATTGCAGCCATAGTACATGCCTTAAATATGTGGAGGCATTACTTAATGGAAAGAAAATTTGAGTTAAGGACAAACCATTGTGGTCTGAAATACTTGTTTGATCAGCCAACTTTAAATGCTAGGCAAGCTATATGGTTGGAATTTTTGTGTGAATTTGATTTTGAGATCAAACACATAAAACGGAAAGAAAACAAGGTGGCTGATGCACTCAGCCGGAAGGTACATGAAATGCATGTGGCAGCACTTAGTACTTGCCAACCAGATTTGAAGTAACAGATTGTTAACTATATTGTTGAGGATGAAGTGTATGTGCAGATAAAGGACAAATTGCAGCAACAAGACCTTGGCAAGAAGTATGAAGGCTATCATTTGGAAGAAGGTGAACTTCTTACTTATAAGAATAGAGTCTATATTCCAAATGCGGCAGATTTGAGGAGAATTGTTATGGATGAAATCCATAAAGCTCCATACTCTGGTCACCCACGATATCAGAAAATAATTGTTACAGCAAGAAAATATTATTTCTGGACAGGCATGAAGAAGGACGTCGCTGAATACATTTCTAAGTGCATGAAATGTCAGCAAGTGAAGAGTGAACACCAACATCCAGCAGGTTTATTGCTCCCAGTTCCAATTCCAGAATGGAAATGGGAAGTAATATCCATGGACTTTATTACAGGATTGCCAATGACTGTGAGACAACATGATTCCATCATGGTTGTGGTGGACAAGTTAACAAAGGCAGCACATTTTATACCGGTTAAGTCCACACATAAAGCCGATGGCATTGCAAATATTTTCATGAAGGAAATTTTCAGATTACATGGGTTGCCTAAGGCAATAATTTCTTACAGGGATACCAAGTTCACTTCCAATGTTTGGAAAGGTCTCTTTGCAGATCTGGGTACATAGCTAATCTTTAGTACCGCATACCATCCTCAAATAGATGGGAAAACCGAAAGATTAAATCGGGTGCTTGAAGACATGCTCCGCATGTATGTATTGGACAAACCATCCAATTGGGAGGATTATCTACACTTGGTAGAATTTGAATATAACAATGGGAAACAAGCATCATTGGGAATGAGTCCTTATGAGGCTTTGTACGGCAGAAGGTGTAGGACACCAGTGACTTGGGACAATCCAGTGAACAGAATTGTACTTGGGCCAGAATTGCTTAAGGAAATGGAGCAAGAAGTTGCCAAGATCAGACAGAATTTAAAAACAGCCTGGGATAGACAGAAAAGCTATGCCAATAAACATAGAGTGCATAGGGAATTCAATGTTGGGCATCATGTGTATCTTAGAGTGAAATCAAGGAAGAGTTCCTTGAAGCTTGGGAGTTGTGCCAAGCTATCACCTAGATATTGTGGGCCATTTGAAGTGCTAGAAAGAATAGGGCCAGTTGCATATAGACTTGTATTGCCTGCTAGCACTAAAGCTCATAATGTTTTTCATGTCTCTTTGCTTAAGAAATATGTACATGATCCTAACCATGTGATTAATTGCGATGTGATCCAGGTGGAACCCGAGGGAGAATTCCAAACCGATCCATTGTGCATCCTAGACAAGAAGGTAACATTGCTCCGGAACCGAGCCATCGGATAGGTAAAGGTGCAATGGAAGCACTACAGTCCCGATGAGACTACATGGGAGCTGGAGGATGCCATGACGACGACATATCCTTTTTTGTTCAATTTTGATGAGCACTGAGGACAATGCTAATGTAAGGGGAGGGGAATGTAATGTCCCCATTTTGACCCCCTTTGCATTAAATCGTAGATGATGTAAATATTGTAATTTAATCATGGTGAGGAGCTCAAGGCCAAGGCCCCACCATTGATTTAACATTTTATGTATCGGCAATTAAAAATAGATGCCTATGGTTCTTGTGCTAGATAGGCACAATGTAAAATAAGACATCATGTAAATACGAATTTTTAATGAAAAATACCCACAACTAGCTATGCAATGCAACAAAGAGATGGGGCCATGATTCTACAAGGAATAGGGAGGGAAATTATTCAAATCCTTGAGCCAATGGTGTTAATCCATGTGTCAATGAGAAAACCCATAAACCACCAACTACCCATTTTGGGTTATGGACCCAATCATTTAATTCTTCCAGAAATTGGTTGAGGCAGTTAATGCCTTGGGAATGAATAGGTATGGCAGCTAATTTCATGCATGGGCAAGCCATCAACCTGGGAATTCATATTTTTGATTATTGGGCAAGAAAACACCCACGAAATGGTGCCCAAATGTTGTGAGAAAATCTCCATACGGATAGGTAGATATCCCCTTGGGATTAGAAAAGGCCCCTAGTTGCCTACCCAAGACAGAGATGAAACAAATAGACAATATAGTCCTCCTAGATCTAGTTCACACATCAGCTAACAAGCTATGGAAATACAAAGCAAGTAGATGGCATACCTTACTTTGATGGTTGTCCTGCTGCTCGTAAGTTGCTACAGCTCTAGCCTTTGATTATGGACTTATGAACCTGTTCACAAAGGAAAGACAACACCTTCTCCAATGCAATATATGTATAAACAAAGATCTGACTATATAAATAGATACAATTTCATGCATTCATCATCAAAGACATGAAAATGAGAGGAATAGGCTAAGTTATATTAATGATAGAAAATCCAAAAGAAACTGATTACAATGTTATACCTTAATGTCCAAAGTAGTAGCACCTCTTTCCAAGCTCTACAACACCACCCTTGCAAGACTTATAGGATCATAGGTTTAGTGTTCCCAAGATCATCCCCTATAGCTCATGGATGGCTCTCTTTAAGTAGGATTTGGGAGGCCAACCACTAAGAGGAGATTATGGATCTAAGTGAATAATATGTGGATCAAAGATCTAAATCATGCCAAGGAGGGAAAGTGAGATGGGATTCGAAGGGGTACCTCATCCCAAGAAAATATCCATGAGATCCAAGATCCAAAATAAAAGGGATAAGCCTAAAAAAAACTACCGCTCTCCTATAACTAAGCAAAGTGCGGTAGTACCACTCCCCCATAGGCATGCAGAACGCGGTAGTTTGAGACTACCGCTCCCCCATAGGCATGCAGGGCGCGGTAGTTCCAGAAGACTTAATTTTTGGAGGTGTTTAATGTGGGTTTCGACCCCTTACTTGTTGGATTTTCTTCCAAGTGTGACTAGGGAAGGTACCAACATTAGAATGAAGGGTCCTAACACCCTCAGGAGGCATAAACATCATGTTTTCCATGGTGGTGAAACATGTATATTCTCACTTACACATGGTGTGGATATTTGAGGTATAACAGACAATTTGAGGTATAACAGATGCCCCCTAAAGTGTGAGGTCAGAAGGTATCTGATGGCTGAAACACTTGCAAATAATAAGTCTGCAAGGATATCTGAAGGAGAGTTGGAGAAGAGATGCAAGCAAATATCGACAATATGTCTAACGACCTCAAGGTGGGCATACCCATGCTCGGAACAAATAACTGAAAGCATGGCTGCCGACCAATACATTGCAGATCCATGATACTACTGACTTAACAATGACTGGAGATAAATCATGGCTACTAGACTACAAGCGTAGATCCATGAAAAGACAATGACACAACCACGACCAATACAAGAGTGGATTCGTGTGACAATACATCAATGAGGTCACCAACATAATATGTGGGAACCTACTCAAAAATCTCCATCGCAACCTCGATGTGCTAAAAAGACTTCAGAACTATCCAGGGTCTTCTACTCGATCCCAAATCGATACGAATCTAACCATGTGATTACAAGGTGTTGAAGTCGAACATGGTAGAAACCACTTGATTACCGGTCAATGATTGAAACCGTTAACAAGTGAGAGGGAAATCACCAATGATGAAAATGACTCCCAAGGTATCATAGTACATCTCGACGAAATGTGAATAGATGAGTTGATGTCGAACATCTGCGAGATCATTTGATCAGAGGTCAATGATGAAAACCTACTGTCGAATGCAAGGAAACATGCTATTGAGGCATGCAGGTACCAAGGTACTAAGGTTGGTTTCTAAGACTAATTCCTGGATAATGAGTTGAAGTCGACAGGAATAGATTCGTCAAAGGAGGGCCATAATGGATCCCACATCATCGACATGAAACCGAAATAGGAAAGTGATATGAAGTAATGAATCAGATGAGTATGGAATGACACAGGGATGTAAAGGCTAACAATATTGCAGAGTATGACTAAGGTAAACTTCCCTTGAACATGAACGGCACGACAATAATGACTTGGCAACATTGACTCAATGAGGCAGAGACCAAGACATAATGCAATGATGACTGAGGCATTCTTCAGATTATTTGAAGGAGCAGGACAACTCATAGAATTGGAATGACTCAGAGATAAGTAGATTACCCAACTGTATGATAAGACACAAAAAGGTGCCATGTTCAAGGGCGACACCATCTTACTGTTTTTAACGAGCTCAAAGATAGGTTGGAAGAATGCTCATGATGTCTGCTTCATTTTTTAACGAGCTCGTAATAGAAAATGAACTATGCTCGGGATAATTTTCATGGTTTAATGAGCTCGAAACCTAAAAAGGAAAGTATGCTCGAAAATGTTCCCAATGGTGAACTTCTTCCCGTCATGAAATCAAAAGGTTGGTACATGCCCCCCAGCATGATTTCTAGAAGTAAGTGACTTAGCTCCAACGTGGTGTGGAGAGGCGATCGAGTTGACTTCAACGTAACTTCCAAAGGTTGAAGACATGCCCCCAAGCTTCATTTCATTCGCCTAAGGTATAGGTGAGTGAAAAGAAGGTTCAGGTACTAAGTCTACGAAGAGACTCAACTCAAAGGGAAAGGATATGTTTCATTTTTTAACGAGCTTGACACAGGAGTAGAACTTTGCTTAGACTACTGGTTTCATTTTTTAATGAGATTGAAACCAATGGTAAACTCTGCTCACGGTTAAGGCCCATTGATGGGTTTCTTCCCAACATGATGCCCAGAGGTTGGTAAATTCCCCCCAGCATGATTGCTAACGGCTAAACATGCCCGCCAAGCTTCGTTTCGTCTGACTACTCTTCTTCCTTACCCAAAAATCTTGGCTACAAATCCGAATGTGTTCACCATGGGGGGTAGGGAGAACCAGGACCAAGTGACCCTGGCAGATGAAATGAAGGTTCAAATCCTAACTCTAGCGAGAGACTCGAACAAATAGAAGGGAGATCTATTTCAGTTTTACACAAGCTTGAAATAGATAATAACAATGCTTGAAAGGGTTCTTTTTATTTTTTAATGAGCTTAAAACAGAAAGAAATTATGCTCGAAGGTAGTTTCATTTTTACGCAAGCTTGAAACTGAATGTAAACTATGCTTGGGATTGGTTTCGTTTTTACACAAGCTCAAAACAACCGGTAAACTGTGCTTGAGGCTCAGTTTCATTTTTTAACGAGCTTGAAACAAAGAATAAACTATGCTCGTAGGAACCTATTTCATTTTTTAACGAGCTTGACATAGAAAGGGAACTATGCTCATGGTGACCTGTTTCATTTTTTATCGAGCTTGACACATAAAGGGAACTCTGCTAAAAATGATGGTTGGTTTCATTTTTACACAAGCTTAAAACCAAGAGTAAACTATGCTTGAAATGATGGTTGGTTTCATTTTTACACAACCTTAAAACCAAAATTAAACTATGCTTGAGAAAATGGTTTCATTTTTTAACGAGCTTGACACCGGAATAGAACTTTGCTCCAAGCGTACCCCCCCCCTAGGGAGAAGAAACCACTAAAACATGTGGAACATTTAGGGAAGTCTGGTGACTAGGAGTCATGCGATGAGTGGGCGTCACAAAGGAAAGTTGATTGATGGTCACAACATTACCATGATGGAGAAAATACATCACTTGGAAGAGTGAGGACACTACAGCCTTCATTGCATAGACGTAATCACGTCCAAGGAGTATATTAAAATCTAAGGGACCTTGGACGACCATGACATCAATACAGACAGTTTTCCATCCCAAAGTGATAGGTAACTGAGGAAGGGACCCTAAAGGTCCAGTAGGCCTTCTATTGAAAGCCAGTATCTGGTCAGTGACAGGCACAAGCCGATGAGAACCTAAGGCTTGCCAAGCAGTTGAGGATAGAATACTAACAGAAGCTCCTTCATCAACTATCGTACGAAAGATTTCTTTATCAGAAAATCCTATAGATATTTGAAAAGGAACACTCGAAGAAAGATGAGATTCTGTTAGACCATTCCAATCAAAGGAAATAACCTCAGTACTTGGAGGGGGACTCACGGAAATGGATAGGGTTTCCCCTTGCTGAGGACATTCTGATCCGATAAGGAAAACATCAGCGGTTTCCAATTCACTCTCGCTTGGAAGATAAGAATGATATGAATATTGTGTCAAGATGACTGCTTCAGTTTGGACTTTATTCAATGAAAGCGTGGGATCGAGTGGAGATGACAGCGACTCGATCACTTCACTCTCGGAAGGGAGAGTGGGATCAATTGCAGATGAAACTGAATTGATCACTTGGTCAACTAGCGGGGGGTCAAGGGACAACTTACTATCATTTGTTGGAAGCACCAGTTGAGAACTAGTAATATCTTCCAACCACTGTGAAGCTTCATCCATGCTTGTACAAAGGAAAGTACGGTGCATACCCTTGCATATCAAACAGGGATATAGGACTTTACCCTTCCGACCCTTCACCAAGGGGTCACTGGTCGAAGGAGTGTCATCGACATGATGGTCAGAGGTCGACGATACAATTGGTTTGGGGTTTTTAGACCACACTTCTGACACACGGGAAAGACCAGGGCAATCCTTGAGAAGGTGATCACCCTTGCAAAGTTTGTAGGGGAACTTGGGTTTACGAGGTGTTTTCGTAGAATGAGTGCCATTAGAGGAAACTAGTTTACGCTTGGTCTGTTCCTTATCCTTCTTCTTCTTCTTATCCACCTGATTACTAACACTATTGCTTTGGTCAGGCGAGGAAGAAGGAACGGAAGAAGATTCATCCGACGAAGAAGGGGAAGGATTAGTTTGGGATTGACTCTCTCGTGGTGGAGAATTAACATTCGAAACATTGGGCGCAATCGGAATTACCGGATTGAATAACCATACCGGTAATCCTATGGTTAATCCAGGAAGATTTAACGTGGAAATAAAGGGAGGACCAATATCTCCAACTAGAGGAAAAGTAAAAGGTACCCCTTGAAAAGGGGTCTCCAGATTGGTAGTCCCAGAAGGAGCATGGGTGCATGGAGGTGGATTCTCCATGGAACAAAACTAAGTGATGTGGATGAAGTCTTGTTAAAAAGAACTCAAAAACCCTCAGGCAACCGAGCGTGCAAAAGGGGAGCTAGGAAAAGACAAAGCTCACAGGCCAAAAGAGCAAGCTCAAAAAACTATACTGAGGCCGCTGCCACAGTAAGTGACCTATACAACAAAATGGCCAAAATGCCAACAAGCATCCCTACAAAGAAAAATGACCCTCTATAAATATGAGATAACACGCAAAACTCCTAACTAAGAGCTGGAGACCTCAAAAAGCTGTATCCTTCGCAAGGTGATGAAATCCAAGTCGAACAATACAACGTGAGAGACCAATATGAGAAGGATATCCCTCTACCGAAAGGGATCCTGGGTAAAAGAGCCCTAGTAGAAAAGTCACTAAGCTACCTCGTTCATGACACGTCGGAAAAGGTTTTGGGCACTTCTTCCTTCCAAGGAAGACAATGATCGATGTTTCCTTAGGGCTAAGTGGAGTGCGGCATTCCACAAAGTCTGTCCGGTTCTCAATCTCGCGGTCGTTTAACCCCTGAAAGTTAAAAACAGTCAGGAGGCCACTCCACAAACTGGTTGTGATCGTGTCAATAAATACTAGAGGATTTTAGTTCCCTAGAGGACAACAACTATGTCTCAGATGAAATGACAAGGGGGAATTATTTTGATGCCTATCCCCGGTGTCCTACCTAACTACCAAATTCTTTTGATTTCCTCAAGTGAGGTTAATGTTGGTTTAGTTAGGGAGATTAATTTTAGTGGTTGTATTACTCAATCAGGTAAATGGACGTGAAACTTGGTGGTGTTGTGACGACCCAAACCATGCAAGTGAGAATGAATCGAAATGAACCTTTCTTTTCGATGAACACTAGCTAAAGTAAGGAAGAATTCTTTCCGTTCCCAATATGCACAACCCAATGCACATGCAATTTTATTTCTTTTCAAAATGATAAAAAGAGGTAAAAAAATGTACCCAAAACTAACCCAAAGCAATGAAAAAGTTCTTTATATGAACACCAAACATAATGATTCTAATCCATTTCCTAACTTTTCACACTTGAAAAAGACACATCCAAGCTATGGAAAGAAAGATTCTACAAATGCTTCCAATCAAATGCAAGACAAAGAGAAGAACCTAATAATATTGTCTAACTCAAATGCACATAAATATGAAACAAACATTTCTTCTTCTCATGAATGTAATACAAGAATGTCAAATGAATGGCAAGAAGAATACCTTTGTGTTTCAATTTCATGAATATGGTAAAAGAACAACAAAATCAAACTTCTCTTTGAACTAAAGCGGAGACAAGGAATCAATCTTTCCCAACAATCATTAAATAGCTAAAGATGCAAAGGAAACAAAGCGCAAAACCCAAGAAAATGACTTCAAAAGACAAGGATGTCCCAAGTTCTTCAAAGCCAATCTAATCAATCCAAATAATGCCAAACCAAACAAACCTTTGGAATATCACACGAAAGAGATTTCTAAAAAAAAAAAATGAATTCAATCACAATCCAATGGCGAGAAGAAGTTTTAAAAACCAGTGCAAGCTATTGGGGCTTGAAAAGAATGACAATTCTACCCAAGAAGCAAACAAAGCACTAGTCTGACTCAAGAAACCAAACAAAGGCTTTGATCTTCCAAAAGATGCAAAGAGTTTCTAAAACAAGCTAAAAATGAATTGTATCAGTCCAAATTAATCATATAATGGTCACAAAACCACTGAACAAGAGACTCTAAATCAGAAAAATTGAAAACGTACACAAGGGATCAAGTTAACCCAAGGGGATTTCAAATTTCCAAGATAGAACCTAGTCTTCCAAACAAAGAAAAAGGGGCACAAATCTTTCCAAATGAGGTTTGGAAGGGTTCAAAGTTATTTTATAGAGATCCTAAGGTGACTGGGAAGGTACACTTGACTCCCAGAACTAAAAAATGGCTCAGAGGACTCAAAATTGACCAAAGGGCCTCAAAGATGCCAATGAAGGACTAGAGAAAAAAATGTGGATGAAAAGGACTCAAATCTCTTCAAAAATGTGTAAAAAAGAAGCCAATGGACCATATGGAGGCACCCCAAGTGTTTGGGAGCAAAAAACCCAAGGGAACCCCTCCAAACAAGCTCAAAAATGACCAAAAAATGACAGTGCCGCCCCCTAGAACACTGTGGGGGAGCAGTAGTTTGACAGTACCACGCCCTAGAACACTGTGGGGGAGTGGTAGTTTGACAGTACCGTGCCCTAGAACACTGTGGGGGAGCGGTAGTCTCCTATAGGATTAAAAAATCAAAGTTTGGCCAAGATCCGAGCAAGGATAAGGTCCTAAGTTTAAAATGGTCCTCAATGATGATCAAAGAGGATCTAAGGTGATGAGAAACAACACTTAGAAGAGGATTTGATGATCTAAACAAGCAAGCAAAGGTGAAACTAGGGAAGAAACCTCCTTAGTATGGTCACCAGTTTCTGTTGTGAGAAAATCTCCCTACGGATAGGTAGATATCCCCTTGGGATTAGAAAAGGCCCCTAGTTGCCTACCCAAGACAGAGATGAAAGAAATAGACACTATAGTCCTCCTAGATCTAGTTCACACATCATCTAACAAGCTATGGAAATACAAAGCAAGTAGATGGCATACCTTACTTGGATGGTTGTCCTGCTGCTCCTACGTTGCTACAACTCAAGCCTTTGATTATGGACTTATGAACCTGTTCACAAAGGAAAGACAACACCTTCTCCAACGCAATATATGTATAAACAAAGATCTAACTATATAAATAGAGACAATTTCATGCATTCATCATCAAAGACATGAAAATGAGAGGAATAGGCTAAGTTATATTAATGATAGAAAAACCAAAAGAAACTTATTACAATGTTATACCTTGATGTCCAAAGTAGTAGCACCTCTTTCCAAGCTCTCCAACACCACCCTTGCAAGACTAATAGGATCATAGGTTTAGTGTTCCCAAGATCATCCCCTATAGCTCATGGATGGCTCTCTTTAAGTAGGATTTGGGAGGCCAACCACTAAGAGGAGATTATGGATCTAAGTGAATAATATGTGGATCAAAGATCTAAATCATGCCAAGGAGGGAAAGTGAGATGGGATTCGAAGGGGTACCTCATCCCAAGAAAATCTCCATGAGATCCAAGATCCAAAATAAAAGGGATAAGCCTAAACAAAACTACCTCTCCCTTATAACTAAGCAAAGCACGGTAGTACCGCTCCCCCATAGGCATGCAGAACGCGGTAGTTTGACACTACCGCTCCCCCATAGGCATGCAGGGCGCGGTAGTTCCAGAAGACTTAATTTTTGGAGGTGGTTAATGTGGGTTTTGACCCCTTACTTGTTGGATTTTATTCCAAGTGTAACTAGGGAAGGTACCAACATTAGAATGAAGGGTCCTAACACCCTTAGGAGGCATAAACATCATGTTTTCCATGGTGGTGAAACATGTATATTCTCACTTACACATGGTGTGGCAATTTGAGGTATAACACCAAAGCCATTCTAAACCCATAGTCTTTCCTCTCTCACGCAGTATGAACTACTGGGTCTTTCCCCATCACGCTTTTCACCATTTTTTTTGCATTTTCCATGCCTGGGAGCTCGTTTTTGCATTGTACAACAACTGGGAGAGAAGGGCCACGATTTGGGACTGTGATGGAGGTCGTTTATGCCCCAAAATGCCCATGGACATTTTTCTGAAAATGATTTCTGCTCTCCAGGGTTGTTCCCCAATTGCCATTTCGTTTTTGGGCTTTCCCATGTTTTTCTGAATTGGTAGAAACCTCCTCTTTGGGCATCCCACTGAAGAACGTTTTTCCTCATGCACAAAAATTGTGGTTTTTCTGTTATGTGCATCCCTATTTTGGTTTGAACCTATGAGCAAAATTTTTGGTGTGGTAGTGGACAGAATTGGCTTGATAAACCTAGTGGGGAGAATAACCTCTCAAGAAGATCAAGAGGGCTAGATACTCTTCTATGCACACCTGGGACACTCTAGAATTGGAAGGTATGGCCTAAGGGACTGTGAATTGGTGAAGGGAATACTTCCTTGAGTGGGGTGTGTAGGAATTGTGGGTGCCAAGCTAAATAGATATTGTAGAGGTATCCATAGCTCTGTGGTTGAGCTCACTAGATTAGCAATTCTTCCTTTCCATTTCCTAGTAGCCTGATAAACCCAATTGTAGATTGGCTTGGCTCATCTTGGTGTATGCTTGGCTATGTGTGAGTCTACTGTTCCCTGGTTCCTTGTAGTAGTCATGCCCAGCTCGGGGGTGGCAGTTGTATCAAGAGGTTGATAAGCACAACTGACCTATGGTTGGGTGGAACGTTGTAGATGCATAGCTGGTTGCTTGGGACTACTTGTTAAGATAAGTATTCTCTGTTATAAATTCCGCAATGTCTTTATTTAATGGTTGTCACAAAAATATTGAATGTATGTTAGATATTAAACATGATTTTTTTAAAATTCCGCTGTGTTTCTATAACATGCACATGTATATGTCTTTTTATCAATGAGTTTTTACTTAATGGATATGGGGCTAGATGCCCGGTTTTAGCATCACGATCCTCTCTATCATGCTGGTATGATAGGAGGGGACAATACACTGAAGGACCAAATACTACTGTGGGGTTGTCCCAGGGTTGATTTATCCATTCCAACGATCTAGGGTCTGCTGGAGTGACGGGAGGTAAGTCTTGTGTAGTGGGAATTTGTGCTTCTTCATCTAGTGGGGGATGACAGGGAGGTGAATTTGGAGGAGTATGAGAAAACAAAAGTCCTCCAACATTCAAAGTGTGGTTTTCCACTTCTTGTGACCCGAGCCTGGCATGTGGATCCATCCTCACCCTCGAAATTACCTCCTGATTAAGGGGATATTTGGGTGGTAAGTTTTGGATTCTACGGAACCTTCTCTAAGGAAAGTCAGCCATAGTGACTGAAACAAAAAGTTTCTCCTAAGGAAAGCTAAAAGAAAAGCATACCAAACAAAACCCTACACAAACTAAGGCCACAAGCGAACTTATGTGATAAGAGTGGATTCAAAGTCTGGATCCTCACAGGATTGTCAAGGCTTCGCAACTCGCGATATACCGTAGGGTCCAACAATATGATGCGACAAGGAGTATTGGGACCATACACTTTCCTGCATACCCGATTACCTGGATGGTACATGTGTAGTAGCCCCCCGAGTGCTGTTCTTGGTGTATTGCTCCGCCAAGACGGCCAAAAGGTTAACTCAGTTGGTCTCAGGAATCCTAGTGGTGTCTCCCGATATGCACAAGGTATGTGGGATCTCAAATCCATAGTGGAGCTGTCTAATGCACAACCGTTCGACAAGAGACCTTCCGATATACTATCGAGTACGTGATACACCCTTCGATATATGCCAAGTACTCAAGGTGACTTGGTGGGTACGTGAAGGAGCTTGATATACCGATAAGTACATGGAAGACTACAATACCCCCGGGATACAGTGCTGTCAAATAACAACAACTACCATTCTTAACGACGCCAGAACATGTATCTAACTTTCATACAAGTTTCTAAATATTTTACCCTAGTTCTACCGTTAATTTTGTCTGGACAGTTAGGTGAATGCATGAGGTGAGTACATAATCAAAAACATAATGCAGGCCCTAACTACATGTAAAAAGTATGCTTTTATTTCAATGAATGCTACCTATGAGAAGGAGAAATCTTCTTTTTCTTTCCAACAATTTTACCAAAAATGATGCAATGCAACACAATCCCAAATCTACAAAAAATGATATTGAAATATTCTTTTCCTTTTTCAACGAAACATAAAATTTTTCACAACACTACTAAGCCAAATCAAAACATGTTTTTCTTTTTGTTTTGTCTTTTCAAAACGAAAATGATTTTAAGTAATGAAAAGAGAGAATTTCTAAGCAAAGTGTGCAAACTTTTCACTTTCACTACGATGACCTAAAAGAATAAAAATCAAAAGACACAATGCAACTTTCCAAGCATGGGACTACTTTTGCAAAACTTGATGTCTATTTGAATTTTTCAAGAAAATGAGCAACTCATAATTCATGAAAAACACAAATAATGCAATTTTCTTTCAACTTTTGCAAAATATTCATAAATGAGACATTCCAATGCATATGGAATTCTTCAAACGATCTTGAAAAAACAATGAAAGCGGAGTACTTTTGATCTTTCAATGAGTGCATAAAAATGATAATTTGATAACAACTATGCTTTTGAACATGGGTAATTGAATTGAAAAGATGACTCGTGGCACTCTAACAACTCTGAAAATTCTCAAGAGAAAGCAAGCAGTAATGAACTGAAAATACATTCAAACACTCAAAGTCAAACGGTAAAAAGAGGCACTAAGGCAAGCAAGACTCACAAATGAAATGCAAAATGAGGTGTGGAACTGATCCAATGCACTTGATCAGATCAATCTAGGAGAGGAGGGAATGCAAAGGTGAAAAGAATGAAGGTGGGGAAGACCAAAGTATCCACCACTACCAAATCTCAGATTTGTCCCAAATGGAAAACCAAAACAACTCCAACAAAACCAAACAACTCAATCACACAAAGCAAAAGAGGAGAAAAGGAGAAAGGTGCCTGTATGGAAAAAATGGTAGATCGACACACTCTGTGCTTGTACACAGTGTGACGTTGCGGTTCTCCAACGCAGGGAGTGTGACAGTGTCGCAGAAGGATAGTGACAGGGTTGTGACAACAAGCCAATAGAAAAAGAATAGAGACCAAGAATGACACAGTGTCGCTCTGTGTATATCACCCAGGTGCGACAGGGGAGATCTAAGTTAAAAAAAGAGCCAAATCTCCAAGTAATGAGCAATAAACAGGTTTGGGAATGGGAATGCATATCCAAAGGAATTTGATCAGAGTCTTCAAAGTGAATATCTAATGGTGAAACCAACTTAAGAAGAAAATGAAAAATAAAAAGGCTTGGCAAGAAATCAACTGAAAATATCATTCAACTTGACAACTAGAAAGCAATGTTCTCCCCAATATGGTCGCCAGATTTGTTTGATGAACAATCCACTAAAGCAGACGCGAGCCGGATATCCCTAGCTCAATGTGAGTCTAGAACACATAGAACAGACTACAAATGGATTTCCTAGATCTACTTAAGGATCAAGTGCTAGATGTGTCACCTTTCACTTCACAATCCTTTCTCCTGGATGTTGCTCCACATCCAGCAGTCATCAGATCTCAGCTACAAGACTTGTTAAGACACAAAGAACAACACAAAACAAGTAAAGAGCATCTATACAATAAGAGATCTAAGTAAACATTTAAGTAGGTAAACTACTCAATATCATCACACATTAACAATATTGGTGGAAATCATTTGTATTACTGTAAATAGGGAAATACATAGTAGATACATCGAACTACAACCAAGGCTTAACGCTGCAGCCCTTCTCCATCCAAGCCATTTGCCATATCCTCCTAAGGAAGTTTGATTCTCCCAATAGATGAGTAGAGATCTATCAAGGATGATTTCACGAGTATGTAGACACTATAGACTTCCTCCCTTTGGAGATAGGTAGAGCTTCACTTATATAGGACTAAGTGGATAGGGTATGGATAGGATAGGTTGAGATATAGTAGGAGAAAGATAGCGGATCCTTCCAAGAGGTTAGGAACCGAAATCCAGCTCCCCCAACAGGTCAGGGATAGGGATCCAAGTCAGAAACCTTCGATAATGAGCTCGAAGAAGCTATTTTTTCCATTTAATTGACTTCGTCACACCCTGTAATGGAGCAAGGTGCGATGTCGCAAGTTGCATGAGTGCAGCCTGCGACGACCTCTCAAAACCTAGCAGAAGCACAATGATGTCCTTTCCAGGTAAATGACTTAGTCAATGGGACTTAAGGGATGTATACACTGAATCTAATGGTGGTAATATTTTAGGTGTAACAGTGTTATCATCTCATCATGGATCTACGTTTGTGTCTAGTAGCCATGATTGTGTTCAGTCGGTCATTACTATCATGGATCTGTATTGTATTGGTCAGAAGCCATGTTATACGAGATTGTGTACTCAGAGTCAGTTGTACTGCAGCAGTGTCCTTCGTCCGACGAGCCATTGGCATTCCTTCTGTCAAAGCATTTCACCTGTCCAGTTTAAACAACTTCATGCTTTGGGGGGCATTCTGTTACGCCTAAATCTTACCATCATGAGACTCAGTGTAAACATCCCTAAATTTTTCTTGACTAATTCATTAACTTGGAAGAGATGTAGACCCCTTTATGCTAGGTTTTGAGAGGTCGTCGTAGGTTGTCCTCATGCAACCTACGACGTCGCAGATTGTCCTCTTACAGACTGTGATAATGTCAGGTAATTGACTAAAATAGCTTCTTCGAGCGCATTCTGGAAGGTAGCTGATGTGTATCCCTATCCCTAGCCTTTGGGGAAGCTGGCATTCGGTTCCTAGCCTCTTGGAAAGATCCCCTATCTCTTTCCTACCATATCTCAACCTATCCTATCCTCTTAGTCCCATATAAGTGAAGCTCATTCCCATTCCAAAGTGAGGAAGTCTATAGTATCTAATTTCTAGTGAAATTAGATTAGGAGAGATCTCTACTCATCCTTGAGAGATCCATCATCCCTTTGGAGGATTTGGCATTGGCTTGATCGGAGAAGGATTGCTACGTTAAGTCGTTGGTTATAATCTCTTCATCCTATTTATTTCCCTTTCAATATAGTAATATAAGTGCCTTCCACCAATCTCATTGTGTTAATGATATATTGTGTAGTTTGCTTACTTAACTTCTTACTTAGATCTATTATTGTGTAGGTGCATCTTACCACTTGCTTTGTTGTGTTGTCTTGACAGGTTCTACAGCTCAGATTCGAAGACCACCAAGCTTTGGAGTAGCATTCAAAGTGAAAGGATCAACGATTCAAAGGGTAATATCATCTAGTTCCTTGATCTCTAATTAGATCTAGGAGAGTTACTTATGTTCTGTCTCTATTTTTTCTAGACTCACATTGATCTAGGGAGATCAGGCCTCGAGTCCACTCTTGGTATATTGTCCTTTAAACAGTAACCATATGCAACAAAGTGAGCTCCTGCGGCGCTAGAGTTTTTTTCTCTGGATTGGGTTCCTCCTAAAATCTGGTTCTCTAGCCTTCTCTGCTCGGCCTGTATCCTCTTCCTCTGATAGATTTGAACCGTCTTGATGGACGCTGACCTGGGAGGGGCAGGAGGCCCCTCCCACACATCCTCCAGTACTTTGAATCTCTAAAACTCTTCCTCACTGGACACCCCTGCTCACACTAAGATCAATATTGGCTCCACGGAGATCCCCCTGTACACTAAAGACTCCACTCCCCCGGATCAAACTGACAATGATGCACTCCCGCTTGACACTGGAAACAAAGATACTCACACCTGCATAGCATGATCGAACGAACAACCCTACTTGGTCCTCCTGGATGAATGAATCAACGCCAGAGTTCAGAGAATGATGGACCATGCCCTCATAGGAAAATTTGTGGGAATATGGCCCACAGAACATGCCCTCAGAGGGTGCCTTGCTGCTAAATGGAAACCTAAGGCTCACTATGACTTACAGCTAGGATCAAAGGGATTTTTCACCATCATTTTTCATCACCTGGAACACAAAGCTAGGGTGTAGGATGGAGGACTGTACTTATTCAACTCTGCTGGTTTATATATGAGGAACTGGGTGGAAAGATTCATCCCTGAAAAATAAGACTTCACATGGGATCCTATCCGGATATGAATTTACTCTCTCCCACAAGAGTACTGGGACGAGGAAACCCTAAAATATATAGGTAACACTCTTGGAAGCTACATTCGCTCAGCAGACCAAACAAGGCTAAAAAAGTATACCTCCTATGCAAGAATCTACGTGTACATGCACATAGAAAAATCCCTCCTAGATGCCATAAAACTCACTCACGATGACTTCAACTGGATACAGCCTCTGGACTATGAACATGTCCCCTCACACTACCGAAAATGCCATGAACATGACCACCTTTACAAGGACTTCCCTCGCAACAAACCCCTCCCATTAGATCCCAAAGAGGAAGAGAAGGATGCAGATGGGTTCCAAAAAAATGACAGAAAGAAACGTCATGCATGAAAAGTTGCACCAGAAAAGAAAAAGGAAGAAGTCCCATCCATAAGCAATAGTTTAGCCACCCTTGATGGCCAGCTAGAAACTCTATAATCCGAGGAAAGAATTGAGGAACACACCCAAAAAAATGACTCCTCAGAGGCTCAAATTTCTTAGGAAAATAATCCCAAAGCTCCGGACTCTTCACCAATCACAGACCCTCCAATCATCGTGGACAAGCTTGGAACCAAATCGACCCTGGGCGCGAACCCCTCTCTCCACTCAGGGGGGTCCGACCCAAATATCATAATAGATGAATAAATGGGGGAAGTAGAACTTGGGGATCTCGATCTGCTAGCAATAGATGATGCCTACACCAGAAAAGCTTATGGATCCATCGTGGCTCACCAAATCCATCTCCTGCATGAAGCCCTAACCAAAGATAAATCCCAAAACAAAGTTGGGTTTCTAAATCTCACCCAAAAGGACAAGCAAAAACTCCAGAGGGATAATAAAAAGAGAGGTTGCAAATCTAACCTGCAACATATCAACCTCCTCGGCACAAGTTTAGTGGAATTAGGGAATATGCCCAACTAACAGATTTCTTTCCCTACTCTCAAAATTAGTTCCCCAATGAAGATTATATCCTAGAATGTTAAGGGTCTGAATGAACCATCCAAGCATCGAATGCTGAAAAGGAAAATTCATCAAGACATGCTTGCAATCTTATTCATCCAGTAAACTAGGTGTTCCTATGAAACTCTTCTTTCCCTCATCGCCAAGCTCTAGAAAGGAAGTCAGTGTGCGGAAATTGATGCCAAAGGGGCATCAGGAGGAATCACTGTGGTTTGGAATGCTATGGTGGTCTCCTTAAACAACACGGCCTCCACTGCACACACCATTTAAGCCTCCTTTCATATCTTGGGAACCAATATCCATGACCATCTTCTTAATGTCTATGGTCCTCAATCCTCTGTTTAGAAGCTTCAACTCCTCGACTTCCTTACTTGGTTCACTCAACAGCACCACAACTAAACCACCATCATAGGGGGAGACTTCAATATGATCACAACACTTGAGGAGAAAAAAGGGGGCATGCAAACCCTTTCTTTTGAAGATAAGGAGTTCAAAACCAACTTAACTACCTTTGGACTGGTGGACCTACAACCCTCCTTTGGGTTCTTCACTTGGAACAAAAGGAGGGGTAGAGTTCATCGAATCGCCAAGTGTCTCGATCGCTTCATCGTCATGGACAATATCCTTGTCTCTAGAGGGATTCTCACTACCTCTGTCCTGCCTGGTGCCAGCTCTAATCACTGGCCCCTCATGTTTTCTTGGCACATCCTAGGTGCTCAGATGAACAAACCTTTCAGCTTCAAATTTTTTTGGCTCTCTCACCCTTCCTTCACGAACACAATTACCAATTAGTGGACTAACATGCAAGTGGAGGGGAGATAAAAAATGGCCATCATGCAACAAAATATAGAAATACTTCGCTCCAACCTCTGTCGATGGAACCAAACCACATTTGGTAACATCTTCAAGGAGAAACGGGATCTTGAGGAATATCTTGAGAACCTCCAACAAACCCTCGTGGATTAGGGGCATACAGAAGAAAGCAAGCTCAAGGAAAAGGACCTCATGGCTCAATTGGACAAGAGATGTGAGCAAGAGGAGATCCTTTGGAGACATAATTCTAGAATAACCTGGCTAAAAGAAGGGGAACGCAATACCACCTTCTTCAATTGGTCCACTATTCAACACATAATCCACAACAGAATTTCTAAGCTCAATCTGGACAACGAAGACATTCTGGAGGAGCACAAGGATATCGGGCGGGAGCTCACTCACCACTTCCATGATCTACTAACAGAACCAACTCCCAACTGTTCTATGGCTATCGATCGCCTCACCCAGCATATTCCCACCATCCTCAACGAATATCACAATGCGACCCTAATGCAATCCATCACGATGCAAGAGGTTGAAACTGCTGTAAACCAAATGGTGGAAGGAAAAGCCCCTGGTCCAAATGGATTCACCATCAATTTTTTTCATCATTGTTGGGACATTGCTAAAGATGAAAGTGATGGAGCTTGTCGAGGAATCCAGACAAAAGAAATGGGTTCTACTGGCCCTCAACGCCACCTTTCTCACTCTGATCCCTAAGGAGACTGGCGCTTCTCACCTTGGTAAGTTCATACCCATCTCCCTCTATAATGTTATCTACAAAATCATTTCCAAAGTGGTTTCTAATCGTCTCAAACCTCTTCTCCCCCTTCTCATTGTTGATGTATATGTAACTTCAGAATGTATTTCACATATATGTATATTGTATTCCTATAGAGATGTTATTATTCCTCTATACGGAAGTGGTTGTATTCCTATAGAGATGTTATTATTCCTCTATATGGAAGTGTCATCATTTATATTGTAAGTGTCGTAACTTATACTTGATGGGTTATTAGACCACCTTGTTGAGGTCAGCCCTGTATAAGTCATGTGGGTCAAAGGGTTATTAGACCACCCTATAGGGGGTCGGCCATGTGGGTCAAAGGGTTATTAGATCACCCTAGTGGGGGTCGTCCTAGTCAGCATTATGTTAAGTGGTTAAGTTGAGGCCAAACTAGTTGAGTAAAGGTCAAGTCAAGTTAGTGTATAAATAGAGAGTGTATCTCTCTCATTTTACACATTATATTCTCTCACTCACACTTGGGAGAGTGGTGCACTTGTGGAGGAGGAGGCTCTGCTTCTAGGAGAAGACTATCTCTTGTATTCTGGTTGTATAATTTCTCTATCTATCTCTGAGGAAGTTTTTGGGGTTTTTCACCTTTATGGTTTTCCCCAAGTAAACTCTGTGTCTCTTGTGTGCTTGCATTATTGTGTCCATGATTGATATGCTGTAGATTTGCTGTAGATGTTGTTCTCTCAGTTAAGATCTTATATCAGATTGAAGTAAATTCTGAAAATTTAACATGGTATCAGAGCTAGCCTGAAAGAAGGCATGATATGGCATGTATGACACTTGTTGCACTTACGATGCTCGGGCTTGATATAGCAAAAACTAGTCATCGTAGCACTTTCGCTATAAATCCGTTTTGGCGAAGTTTTCGAATCTGAAACATTTACAAGTCGAATATAAGATCCCCATGTACCTTGTGTCCAAATGAAAACCTCTAATTCGTTGTACTTTGGGATTTATGATCTGTACAATATAGGGTTTCTGCCTCTTCCATATATGAGTCAAAACGAGGTGACCTTGGGAAAAAAGTCATAACTTGGGCTAGAAAGCTCCGAATAAAATTTAGTAAAGAGTGACAGGTAGTAAACAGACTGTACTATCTCAGGAAAAGTTTTCAGAGGCCGAAGTTGAACCAGTGACACGTGGCACGCCATACAAGTTCGCTCTCCTGTATTTTCCCATAAACCGGTCACGTTGCGACACTTGGAATAAATATCTCTCAGAGAATCCAATTGAGGTCAGACCTATCGGGATGGAAATATAACAGGTCGGGATATATCAAGAAAATTTTTCAGACCCCGTGGATCAAAAAGTTCAAAGTTACACCAGAAACAATCAGGTACATATTTATGTCAAAACAAAATTATTTTTGAGTACCTTCATTCATGGCTTCCGGAATTTAGGGCTTCGGAGAAAGTTGGAATTTTTGTAATCGGAGACTATGGCTGGATGCTACTCATAAAAATAGAAATTTAGAGACCAAGATCAGATTTTTTGGTTGGGCAGAAGGCCGGGCTTGATCAAACCCTGGTTCGGGACTTTGATCGGAAAGATGAAAAATTAGGGCTTTTGCAAAAATTGGAATTTTGGAAATCTAAGACCACGACTGGAAGCTCCTCAAAAAAATCAAATCTTGGAGTTTTGAATCAAATATTTGGGTTGGGTGAAGCTCCAGGAAACTCAAACCCTAATTCAGGGTCCTCCCTGGTGAATCCGGAAATCTAAAAGGCAATTTTGAGGGGTGAAACTTTGCAGTTTTCAAATTTTGAATATACCAACTTGATCAGCTCATCAAGATGCATATTTCTATCCTTTCGGAAGTTTGAAATTCAAAGTTTGAATTTTTGGGTTTTCTTTGACAAACCCTAATCTAGCTCCAGGTCTAGTTCTTGCAAATCAAGTGGATTGGGTTAATCCTAGAAGAAGATGGATTGGTCACCTGCATAAGTGAAGAAGTTCCTGTCTCAGAGGGAGATGAGGCTAAGGCCTTCCATAAGAAGATTACAGGCAATCTTGACAAGTATGGCTTACAGGTATGTTTCATGGTTATGTTTATCATATGTTTGTCTTCATATCATTACAGTACAATCTTGATTAATTATTGGACTTGTCGTATCACCTTAATAGAAGGTATTCATTGATTAAGCTTTTGACACTTATGATTGTACTAATGCATTGTGATGTTGTATGAGGTTTATGTTGTTTGCTAACACAAAAGGTACACCAAGAAAGTCAAATCATGTTCTACTTCAAGAACATATGCTCATGGTGACATGAAGACAAAGATTCATCCATTTTCATGGATCACATAGAAGATCTACTTTCGAGGTATGTATAACTTGGTTCTACAATGGTTAACTTATGAGACATGCAGGTTACTAGCACAAGTCACTGAAGAGAACCAGAAGACATTATGCGGGTATGTTAGACATAACTAGCTAGCATGCTAATCCAGGTATGTTTTTCCTATATCAAGCTAGAATTCTACCTTGTGTTAGGATCTTATACTGTTGTGTTGTTGATAATGATTATTCATGAAGTCATAGGTTTGAATAATCATGGTTGTATGCATATTATGTTTCTTACCATAATTGATGATATGACTAACCAGAAGAATCATGAAGGTATAGATTTGAATAATCACGGGTTTTATGCATATTATATCTCTTGTCTTGATTGATGATTCAACTAACCATAATAGTCCTATGATCAAATAAGAATATGTATGAGTAAAAGAAGACTTCCCTGAAACCTTGAATACTAATGTTTATTATCTGTGAATGATCATGAATATACATTTTTAAGATTATTGTGTTTTGATCACGGGGGGTTCACTCAACGAACTTGTTACATAGCACGATCGTTCGCATGATATTAAAGAATATCCCTAATTTCACTAAATATTGTAAAATGCCTCCTAAAATTTTTATTGTTGAACCCCCCTCCCAATATACCTTTCCAATTAAGAAAACCCCTAGTTTCACTAGATATTGTATGTATCCGTTTTTATCAACCAATTTTTCATACCCCCTTTATATCATATTATTAAGTTTTAACAAACATGAGCCCTAAAACATCTTAGTATAAGAAAACATGATGCTAAATAAAATAATAGTATAATTTTAGTAATGATCCCACCAGGATTGCAGGGGTGACAGATCAATTTCTAGCATTGGATAGTGGAAGACCCAACGAAATAGGACTGGGAAAGAAAAATGAATAAAATGACACCCATTCAAGAGATTAACATAACAAAGAATGTAAAAGGCTAATAGTCCAATAGTTAGTGCAATGCTTAGAAAAGATGAGAATTGCATATGTTTCACACCATAGCCATCCAATCTTCCAATATTATATCATGTAAATATAAGTATATCCATAGAGAGCTCGTGTTTTCTATAATCTTAATAAACTAAACTCCATAAAAATGCAAAATTGAAACCCTTTCATGGATGGAATCCCCTACCTTCCTATAAAAAAAAACATCATTGATGTTTGAACCCAAATGAACATAGAAAAATTCATCTTACTTTCCAATAACACCATATGATCATGTGCATAGCTTGGACTTGGGTCATTCACAAGATGAAATATATGAATTTCCTCCACTTCCTCTACATTTATTCTTGCAATCAAGGGAATTAGAAACATTTAGTTATATTTTCTTGGTTTATATCTAGTTTTGTTTTTTTAATCTTTACAGGAGGGGGAAAACTCTCCATTGTTAGATTTCAAGTATGCAATAGTTATAAAGATACACAAATGGTGAAACTTATATGATACCATTTCATTATAACGATAACACATAGGCTATGTAAATAAGGATTTAGATTTTCACCTATGTTTATATGAGCCACTCCAATACAATATTAAGACTGGTGCCTTGCATATAAGAATTGAAATTACAATTATGAATATGCCAAATATAACTCAATCTAACAACTATTCCTAACTGGCAATCTGAAAATGTTAAAGAAGAATTCAAAAAGTTGAAAGAAATAAATAGTCAAGAAAGATTGATCTAACTTTTCTTGGTTCCAGTGAGCCAAGAAAGACCGATCTCACTTTTTTGTTGTTGTCATGGAGCAAGGTTTGATTGAATCTCAATACCCACCTAAACCTCGACCTAAAAAATGAAGAGTTAGATATTTTACTCAAATTCCTACAAAAAATACAATACAATTGTTCAAATCTGGAACTCCCAATTAGCTACATCTCTGAACTTAAAGATGAAAAACAATATAACATCAATTCAAACCAAGCCTAAATAAGCTATCAAATGATGATTTCTCAAGACCAGTAATCCAAAGAGACTTACATCCATAATATCATTGGTATACTATTATCATATTTATGCAAAACTTAGGATCATAAGCAATATCAAATAAAAATGGAGGGTCCTTAAGTTTTAGGACGGTCTGAATTGAGCCCATGATTTGGAGGTATGAATCAATCCCACGATTTGGAGGTTATTCCTGAACCCACCCAAATAAAATAACCCCCAATATTTATATTACTATGTCAAATTAAAAACCCCCCTTGACCTCTTAATATGGGGTAATATATTTTTGAGGTTTCTAAGAGTATTCAAACCCCCAATATGAATGGACGTGATATGATATTGCCTCGCTAGTGAACCCCCTGTGGTTTTGATAGTATTAAGGTTATACTAATAAATGTGTGATTATGTATGAGACCTCAAAGATAACACAATGATGATACTAATAAGCATGCATAGTGATTAAGGATGGATGTAAGTTCAAGGACAGGTAATCCAAGAAGCAAAGATCAAGAGGGAGCACACTCTAGTTGTTCCTGCAAGAAAGCAAAGGAGCACACTTCAGTAGTTTCTGCAAGGATGCAGATATTCAAAGGGAGTTGACCACTTCTCACAATCCACATAAGAATGAAGTTGCAGAAAAGAAGCAAATACTAAGAGGGAGTCGACCCAACAAACAAACAAAGATAAGTATTTGAATTGTCATTACTTGCATATTTTATTGTTTAAATTATACTGTTCAATAATGTATATAATGATGTTCCTAGAATTAAGTTGTGTATTATGCATATTAGAATAGTTGCTTTGATGAACAATATACTACTAATATGCATGGGTAAGTGGCCTATGGCACTGTACAACATTCCATTGCTACTTATCTAGAATGAAACCTCTTTGCTGACATGTTGGGAGTTGTGCACACTCTTAACAATGTTCTGGTAGAGATTGGAAGGCATCTAGAAAGTTACGGAATATGGATAAATGTTGTATTGAAGCATTGACTAAGATAATTGCATGACTGTCTGACACATTTCCTTATGTGTAAGAATTTGTTCTGAAAACTATGAGATGTTTTCTAATCATGCAATTTAACTTGTTGTGTAGGAAAGATCATATACCATCATCTACAAAAGAAGGACTACAACATTTGTTCAAGCAACAAAATTATATATTGAAGATATTGAAGTTCCCAAGATATGGGAAGAATGCCATGATCCGTCGATCATGAAGAACGATGTTTGGGATGCGGTCCCAAGAGCTGAAGGGAATTCTGTTGTGAATTCCAAATGGAACTATCAGATCAAACATGCTATAGATGGCAGCATAGAGAAATATGAAAGTGATGAAATAGAAGATACACCAGATGAATTTCAAGACAACATGGTGCAGTCATATATGTGTGCAGAACTTGGTATGGTAGGATAGATAGCTTTCTATCCAGTTTTGGCTTTACCAAGAATAAAGCAGATTCCAACCTTTTCTACAAGGTTGAGGAAGGCAATCCAGTGATACTACTTTTGTATGCGGATAACCTATTTGTTACAAGTGAAGATAGATTGATTGTCGACACGCAGCGGAAGCTTGCTGCCAAGTTCGAGATGAAGAACTTGGGGATGACGCATTATTTGTTTTTAGCATGGAGGTGTGGCAGAGTGCAGATGGAATATTCCTTGCATAAGGGAAGTATGCAGTAGAGATCCTGAAGAGGTTCGGGATGATGGATTGCAAGGCCATGGCCACACCTATGGCATCGAATCTGAAGCTTCTTTGTGATGCTTCATCTGAGCCGGTTGATGTCTCTATGCATCATCAGATGATTGGGTCCTTGATGTACCTGACGAACACGAGACAAGATATTTGCTTTGCGGTGAACACATTGAGCCAGTTCCTGACGGATCCGAGGAGTGTTCACCTCATTGCTGTAAATCATGTTCTGAGGTACCTGAAGGGTACAGTGGATTATGGGCTCAAGTATGAAGCGAATCAAAAGTTTAACCTCCAGGGTTATATTGATTCAGATTGGGCAGGCAGTGCTGCAGATAGGAAGAGCACACATGGGTGCTGCTTCAGTATGGGATAAGGTGTGATCTCTTAGTTTAGCAGGAAGCAGTCCTGCGCAGCACTGAGTACAGCTGAGGCATTGTATGTTGTAGCCTGTTCAGCTAGTTGTGAGGCAGTATGGCTACAGAAGCTACTGTTTGAGTTATTTGATATCCCATTGGATGCTATTGGTATCTTTTGTGATAACCAGAGTTGTGTGAAGCTGTCCGAGAACCTAGTGTTTCATGATAGGTCGAAACACATAGAGATCAAATATCACTATATCAGGGATATGGTGCAGAGAGGAGCTGTGAAGCTTCTGTACATTGTGACGGATGAGCAGATTGCAGATGTGCTAACGAAGCCACTAGCCAGGGTGAATTTGGAGTACTTCAGGGAGAGGCTTGGTGCTCTTCATATTGATGACACTTCGAGGAAGAAGTGATGGACACATTTACTGAAGCCATTCCAAGCATGTTGGAAGGAGAATTCTTCACATGGCTGTGGATGTAAGCGCTGGATGATGAGCATCAGGATGATGTTCTATTTTCTACTTTGTATGATCAGTTGGATCATTTATATGCATGTGTGCATCATGTTGGATGCTGGATATGATCAGTTGGATCATTTATATGTATATGTATGTGTGCATCATGTTGGGTGCTGGATATGATCAGTTGGATCATTTATATGTATGTACGCATCATGTTGGATGTTGGATATGATCGGTTGGATAATTTGTATGTATTGTGTATATGCATCATGTTGGATGCTTGGACCATGTATCTGTATATGTATCAGGTGGATACATTGTATGATCAGGTAGATCATGTATATTGATATGTATCAGGTATGATCAGGTAGATCATGTATATTGATATGTATCAGGTATGATCAGGTAGATCATGTATGTTGATGGATACATTGTGTGGATCATGTATCTATGTATCAGGTGGATACACTATGTATGATGATATGTATCAGGTAGATACTTGGTGTGCATCAGATGGATGCATTGTATGATTAGGGTGATCGCGGATGACGAGCTTCTCCAAATGACATGCAGTAGGATGTTGCAGTGATGATGATCAGGATGATCATGTGTACATCAGGATGATGTATGGTGAGTATCAAGATCATACTTTGTGGCCGTGGATCAGGTTGTGTAGATGAGCATGTCTGGGAAATCCTATAGGTCGAAGTTGCGTACCCATAACAACCTGGGATGCTCTTTCGAGACATTGCTCTGGGAGAACATGTAATTTGTGCCCTGGGAGATCTTCAGGCCGGAGTTGTGTACCCGTAACATCCTGAGATGCTCTTGCGAGGTTTTGTCCTATGGCATGTAATTTGCTCCTGGGATATTTGGACAGGATGAAAAAGGCCTTAGATGTTTCAGCCAAGTTTTGCCATGACCACATGTAATTTTCTCCTGGGAGATCTGGACAGGATGAAAAAGGCCTCAGATGCTTCAGCCAGGTTTTGTGATGGACCACATGTAATGTGCTCCTGGGAGATCCGACAGGTAGAGCTGTGTGCTCGTAACAACCTGGGATGCTTCAACTAGGTTTTGTGGTGAGATCACATGTAATGTGATCCTGGGAGATCCGACAGGTAGAGCTGTGTGCTCGTAACAGCCTGGGATGCTTCAATCAGGTTTTGTGATGGGTCAAATGTAATGTGCTCCTGGGAGATCCTACAGGTAGAGCTGTGTGCTCGTAATAGCCTGGGATACTGTAGCCAAGTTTTGTGACGCACATAATAAGTCCTGAGAATTCCACAATATGGCTAGTGATGACGAAGACCTGCAAGTGGTGGGCCTACATCCAGTATGAAAAAGGACTGGATCTGTAGAACTTCCTATGATGAGTAGATTCAGAGATTGATTGAGATAGCAGCAGCAGTGACGATGATGATGACTTGATGACGATTATCTAGTGACGATGATCTAGAGAAGATGACTTGTGCTAGAAGACCTGTGTCGAGAAATACCTTCCTAGTTAAGAGGGAGTGTTGATGTATATGTAACTTCAGAATGTATTTCACATATATGTATATTGTATTCCTATAGAGATGTTATTATTCCTCTATACAGAAGTGGTTGTCTTCCCATAGAGATGTTATTATTCCTCTATACGAAAGTGTCACATTTATATTGTAAGTGTCGTAACTTCTACTTGATGGTTATTAGACCACCTTTTTGAGGTCAGCCCTATATAAGTCATGTGGGTCAAAGGGTTATTAGACCACCCTATTGGGGGTCGGCCATGTGGGTAAAAGGGTTATTAGACCACCCTAGTGGGGTTCGGCCTAGTCAGCATTATGTTAAGTGGTTAAGTTGAGGCCGACCTAGTTGAGTAAAGGTCAAGTCAAGTTAGGGTATAAATAGAGAGTGTGTCTCTCTCATTTTACACATTCTATTCTCTCACTCAGACTTGGCAGAGTGGCGCACTTGTGGAGGAGGAGGCTCTGCTGCTAGGAGAAGACTATCTCTTGTATTTTGGTTGTATCATTGCTCTATCTATCTCTAAGGAAGTTATTGCGGTTTTTCACCTTTATGGTTTTCCCCAAGTAAACTCTGTGTCTCTTGTGTGCTTGCATTATTGTTTCCATGATTGATATGTTGTAGATTTGCTGTACATGTTGTTCTCTCAGTTAAGATCCTAGATCAGATTGAAGTAAATTCTGAAAATTTAACACTCATCTCCCCAGAACAATATGGCTATGTCGAGGGGAGACAAATTATGGATGGGATCATTCTAGCCCATGAAGTCACCCACTCCCTAAAAATCTCCAAGAACCCTAGCATGCTTATAAAACTTGATCTCTCCAAATATTTTGACAAGCTCAGCTGGAAATTCATTGATAAAATGCTCCAAGCCTTTGGATTCATCCATGAGTGGACCCGCTGGATCCTTTCCCTTACCTCCTTTGCCTTCTTCTCGATCCTGGTCAAAGACTCTTCCTCCTCCACCTTCTCTCCCACTCGTGGTATACTTTAAGGGGACCCCCTCTCCCCATTCATTTTCATCCTCATGGCTGAACAGCTTGGTCATATGCTCCAGGCGGCTGTCTCCTCCAACTCTCTCCATGGTCTCTTCCCTCACGGCGGTCCCCTGATGGATTAACAGCAGTTCATTGACGATAACCTGCTCTTTAGACACCCCTCAGTCGAGGAAGCACGCACACTAAAAAGCATCATTGACACCTTCTATGAATCCTATGGCACTTCCATTAACCTTGATAACTCTCAGCTCTTCTTTTACAACACCGATTCCATCACTAAGCACAATATTGCCCGCATCTTGTGTTTCACAATCTCCACTCTACCTTCTAAGTACCTTGGATCCCTCCTCATTGATTCTGCTATCAAACAATCCTCATGGAGAGAGCTCCTGGACATTTACTTGAAAACCAAATCTCCTCTTGGAATTTCCGCTCTCTTAACTTGGCCAGTAGACTTATCCTCCTTAAAGTTGTCCTCCAATCCATGCCTCTCTACCTTTTTTCCGTGCTGGATACCCCCAAGTGGGTCATGAAATCTATTCAGAATATCCAACGGTTCTTCCTTTGGGGAAAGAAAAAAAATAAAAATAGGTGGGCTCTCATCAATTGGAAAACTGTCTACCTTCCATAGTAGGAGGGAGGCCTTGGTTTGAGGGATCTTAAAATCAGCAACAGAGCCCTCTCGATGAAAATATTGTGGATATGGATCTCAAAAAATAACTCCCCCTAGGCATGGTTTTGGAATAAGAAGTACGCCCAGAACTGGAAGCCATCCTATTTGATCCGCTATGAACAAAACCCAAATGGATCAATGATTTGGAAAGCTACCAACAGTAAAAGATATCTTATTCAACAACACAGTTTCTGGGAAATCCGAGATGGGGCTCATGCATTTTTTTGGAAGGACTCATGGCAACAAATGTCCAATATAGAAAACCATTGTGATCATTCGATGGTTTTTTCCACCACCCCTGCTGCTTCCAACTCTGTTGTCAAGGATTACTGGAAGTCAGAGGGAACTTATCCCTTTAGAATCTGGAAGGAACCCGCTCTATGGGGCCTTGCAATTGATCTTATCCATCTCGATCCCATATGGCAGGAACTTCAACAAATAAAAATCAGAATTCAACATTGCCCAGACATAATCCTATGGGGACAACTCCCTAAAGGAATCTATACAGTAAAGAAAGCCTACTCTATATTGGCTTGAAGATTGGATGCCCACCCTTTTCCCCTTTGGAAAACCATATGGAAATCCAATATTTGGACTAAAATCCCTTGCTTCCTCTGGATACTCTCACAATGGCGCATTTTAACATGGGACAACCTTCTCAAAAGAGGATTCCAAGGTCCCACTTTGTGCGTCCTATGTCATAGCCATACAAAAACTATTGATAATCTTTTGGACTCCTGCATGCTGGCCGACGATCTGTGGGACTTGGTGGCTCTCACTTTGAGAAATCCAACAGGATCAAGGGCAATATCGCAGACACTATGCTACATTCGGTTGAAAATCCCTTTCAGAGCATGCTCCTGAACAAAATATGGATTCTCATTCTTGGATTCATTGTTTGGAACATCTGGAAGGAAATAAACCTTCGCATATTTGGAAAAAAACGCAGAACCATTGAAGACATCTAGAAAACCATTCAAAAGAAGCTCCAAGAAACCTTATTTGTTAGAGACTGAAACAGAACGGACTTCCCCATCTCGACGACTGAGAGGAAAATCCTGACTAATTTGCATCTCGAACAACCTTTTCTCCCTCCCCCTCAGAGGAATCCTCGTATGTGCATTATCAGTCAAGATTTTTGGGAACCATCTCCCGACGGAGCTTTCAAAATAAATTTTGATGGAGCCTCGAAAGGAAATCCAGTCTAGGAAGGATTTGGAGGAGCTCTTTGAAATTCAGATGGTACCATTCTCTGGATATACTTTGGAAACATTGGTCACTATAGCAACAATGCAGCAGAGCTTGTCGGCCTCATGGAAGGAGTTCCAATTGCAAACAAAAGGCATTGTCTTCCGCTCATTGTTGTTATACCTCAATAGTACACACTAAACCCTAGTGTCGCATCCTTACACCAAGTGACCTAAATGACACTTCCCCTTAATGATCATCTGGACACCCAGGAGTGAAGTCTATTGCTTGAATACCGAAGACAACATCTTACCTACCACGTGTCATCCAAACTGACCCAATTTGTAGGAATTATCACAATTTGCACATATATTGGGACATGATAATTAGGGTTACTGCGCTATGCTCCTACCCTGGGGCACAATAATGCTGCTGTGAGTATTTTGATCACAGAAGATCAAGGAGCTATGGAGAACCTCACAAAATCGAATTAATTTGCAATTACAGTGGAAAAATTTGAAAAAAGAGATAAATTTACACACAATGTATGCTCAAATCTTTGATTAACTGACTGTCTAACATATGAAAATGTTAGTAACAGGTTTTTATTACATCCATGAGAAAATCGAGAGCATTAGGTGGCTCAAGCTGAGTGTACAAGTCATCAATGCCAAATTGGCCTCAATCCCCCCTAGGTGGGTCCAACTCAATCCCAATCACCCCAAACAGCTACGAATTCTGGTGTGGAGGTGGATGAAGCATGCTGAGTCATTAATTAGCTCAAGGCAGGCGTGGGTGAGCAAATAGAGGAGGTTTGGGGGCCCAAGGGAGCATTAAATGCTCCAAATCTAGCCAAAAGTGGGCAAAAATCCACCCTAGCGCCCTTGGTCAACTAAATTCCCCAAAACAAGGAGAGAGGGCGCACCAGCAATAAATGAGGGTGCACTTGTGGACAAAACTGGAGGCTGGGTGAACTGGTTTGCTCAGAAGTGGGTGTGAACACTCTCAAAGTGGGTTTTTGACCAACTATAGTCACTTAATCCAAAACATGGTTTAATTAAGCACATGGATAATTAAAATTTATGGATTATGGTACTAAGTGTGGTTACTGTTCTAACACCCCCCCTTAACCATAACTTTGTACATCTCATGAAAGATAAGTGGGAGGCCTTGGCAACAAAGGCTCAAGTCACCTCAATACAACAGAAATTTTATTTGTCCATATGAACCGAGGAAAAGAAGTAAAACCTCATGGGATAAAAACTTCCCTCAAAAATGGACATGGGGCTGAACCTGCAATTAAATTGCAGCAATCACCATCCATCACTCACTCCAAGCAAAGATCTCAAGTAAGTGAAGGTCTTCTCTGTAAAGCACTTGGTGAAAATATCAGCAGTTTGCTCGGTGGATGGGCAATACTGCAGTGAAATCACCCTGTCATGCACCAAGCCCCGAATGTAATGCATGTGGATCTCAATGTGCTTTGTTCTTTGCCTATGTACTGGATCAGTAGATATCTTGATGGCACTTTGATTATCCACCCAAATATTGGTTGGAGAATCAATAGCAACACCAAACTCCCGAAGAATGCCTTGCAACCAAACACACTGTGTGGCTGCGTTCACTGCTGCCCTGTACTCGGCCTCTGCTGATGAAAGAGAAATTGTATGCTGTTTCTTACTTGACCAGCAAATAGGACCTTCAGCAAACATAAACACAAAACCTGAAGTGGACTTTCTATCGATGGGATCTCCCGCCCAATCGGAATCAGAAAATCCAGTTAGTTGAAGTGAAGAACCAGCTGCATAGTGTACCCCGAAGCTCTTTGTTCCTTGGACATAATGAAGGATTCTTTTGGCTTCCTTCCAATGGATCTCATGTGGCTGCTGCATATACCTTGCTACAGCACTTACAGCATAAGACAAATCAGGTCTTGTATGTGTAAGGTACAGCAAACTTCCAACTAGCTGCCTATAGAGTGTGCAATCCACCACCGGAGAGTCTTCAAATTCACCTAGTTTTATGCCTGAAAGGAATGGGCACTTGGCTGCCTTACATTCAGCCATTTTGAACTTGAATAACAGGTCTGAAGCATACTTAGATTGACTCAGCAAAATACCTCTCTCAGATTGCTCAATTTCCAAACCCAAAAATTGCCTTAGCAATCCTAGGTCGCTCATGGCAAATTCACTGTGCAAAGAAGCTTTAATTGAGCCAATTTGTTTGGTGCAGCTCCCTTTAATTAAGAGATCATCAACATACAGTACAATGACCTGCAAATTACCATCACAATGCTGCAAATAAACATTTGGATCAGACTTGCATCGACAGAAACCAATTGAGAGCAAAAAAGCATCCATTTTGGCATACCAAGCCCTGGGGGCTTGCTTGAGTCCATAGAGTGACTTCTTCAACCTGCATACAAGTGTGGGATCCTCTTGGAATCCTTCAGGCTGCTGCATATATATCTCTTCCTGTAGCTCACCATGCGAGAATGCACTTTTCACATCCATGTGGTGAACTTCCCAACCTTTACTAGCTGCCATGGCTAGAGCTAGTCTAATTGAGTCCATCTTTGCAACCGGTGCAAAGGTCTCTGTATAATCCACACCATGGATTTGTGAGTAGCCCTTAGCCACTAACATAGCCTTATATTTCAGATCAGAACCATCAGCAACAGGTTTGGTTCGAAAAATCCACTTACATTGCACTAGTTTCCTCTTGGGAGGAAGAGGCACCAAATCCCATGTTTTGTTCACTTGCAGAGATTGGAATTCTTCTTGCATTGCTGCCCTCCACCTTGGATCATGATGAGCTTCCTGATATGATGTTGGATCAGATCCAATCATCATATAACAGTGATCAGCAAGCTCACTCTCATTTGCAAAGGAAGCATTGATTGTTTGGGATCTAGTCTTCCTAGGCTCTTGGGGATTGCCTGCCAATTCACCTGCAGCTTCTATGATTTTTTCAGCCCACTTGGGCCTTGATGGTGACTCATGTACAGCAATGTCATCTTCAGCTATGTCATCTTCAGCAATATCAGAAAAATCAGAGGAAGAATCATCACTAATCTCATTGAGGTGTGGAGGAGAGGAGCTTTCCCCCGGTGCAAGCTCAAAATATGGAATTGGTTCTTCTTCGAATTGCACACTTCTCTCAATGAAAGTTTTAAGTGTGGATGTGTCAAAGAGCTTATAGCCCTTTGTGTCCTCACCATAACCAACCATGATACATTCCCTACTCTGTGGCTCGAAAGCCTTCCTCTTTTCTGATGGAATTCGAGCCCATGCTCTAGACCCAAAAATCCTGAAATTTGACACATTTGGTTTTTGGCCAAACCATGCCTCATAGGGGGTTTTTCCTTTGACTGATTTGTGAAAGGCTCTGTTCTGAATATGAGCAGCACAATTGATGGCTTCAGCCCATAGCTTAGGGCTTAGATCCCTAGCTTCAATCATGCAAGTAGCCATCTCCTTGAGAGATCTATTTTTCCTCTCTGCCACACCATTTTGCTGAGGTGTGTAGGGGATTGAATGTTGCATTTGGATGCCACATTCCTCACAAAGGTGCTGAATGTTATTATTCACATATTCCTTTCCATTATCAGTCCTAAGGATCTTTATCTTATGACCACTATGGTTCTCCACTAGGGCTTTCCAAATCTTCAGTTTCTCAAACACTTCTGACTTCAGTTTAAGGAAGTAAACCCAGCAGAATCGAGAGTAGTCATCTATGAATGTAAGTACATACCTTGATCCACCATATGATGGAGTGGGAAGAGGACCAATGAGGTCTGAATGTACCAATCCAAGTGGTTGAGTGGCTCTCCTTGCCATTCCCTTCTCATAGCTGCGCTCAGGATGCTTTCCAACTACACACCCAATGCATGCACCATTCGATGATCTGATTTCTGGAAGCCCTTCCACCATCTCGTCCCTGTGCAATTGCTGGAGATATTTGTAGTTCATGTGGCCAAATATTTCATGCCATAACTTGGAGGTCTCGTTGGCATGAGAGACAAGAGCATGGTCACTAGAATTTGGAATGAAATTTGAGAATTTGTACATTCTCTCATCATGATCTGCATACCCTACTGCCACAACTTGATTTGAGGAGATTTCTGAGATTTCTACCAAATCTGGAGTGAATGTCACTCTCTTGGCTTCTCCTGTATGGGTCATTTGATAGACTGATAGAAAATTTGCAGCCAATGAAGGTACATAGAGCACATCACTGAAATAGCCATGCTCCATGTCAATCCTTCCAATCCCCTTGGTTTGGAGTTCTGAATCATCTCCCATTCGAACTGTTGGGCCACCATTCGAATGCAAAGAGGAGAAGAGCTCTCTGGATGAAACCATATGTCTGGAAGCTCCTGAATCAATGATGAAGGAAGAGGGATTCGAAGTACCTGCTACCAAAGCATGACACTTCTCCTTATTGTCAGGGTTTGAGGTGCTCTCTTTCTTCCTTGCGCCCTCAGGGACTGGGATGTTGTTCTTCTCCAGCAGCTGCGCCATTGAGTCAATGGTTTTCTTCATACATGAGCTCTCTGGATGCCATCCCCTATGACAATAGGTGCATTTGGTCTTTTCCTTTCCCTTCTTATCCTTCTCCTTTGACAGATTCGAACCCCCATCTGCAGACTTGGTCTTGTCAAACTTCCTCTTCTCTTGCTGCTTCGAATTCTTGGCTTTCTGCTTTCCTTTGCTTGCATTTGAAACACCCATTGCCAATGCTTGGTCCTTTGATTTTATGGTGCCCATCTGAACTAGTTTATCCTGCTCCTGAGTGAGACACTCCATGAAGGTAGCTAGTGATGGCATTTGCCAATTTCGAAGGGTCATTTTGGCTGAGTGAAATGTGCTAACAAATACTGAAAACTCTGGGCCTAGCTTCGAAAGGATGGACAGAATCAGTTGTTCCTCCTTCTTAACAATTCCACATTGTTGCAGTTGAAGCACCAGTGACTTGAATTTCGTGAAGAACTCCTGGATGGTTTCAAAATGCGCTGGGCTCAAGCTAATGAGCTCGTTTTCAAGCTGGTGGCCTCTCAGTTCATCAGTTTTCCCAAAGAGTGATTCTAGCTTCACCCATACTTCATTGGGAGTTGTCAAACTGTCTGTATGAAACAAGAGTTCCCTTGAAATGCTCAGGCATAGCAATCCATAAGCTTCATCAAGTCGATTGTAGTACTTTGCTTTCTCCACAGCAGAATTTGGCTCCACTTCTGTGCCCATGGTTACTCTATAGAGGCCCTTAGATCTCAGCTTGATAACCATCTCAGCCTTCCAATCGAAAAAATTGAAGGGTGTGAGCAACATTTGGTTTGCTTCCATGACTGCTGCGTTAATGGTGAGAAAACTACTGAAACACCTGCAAAAAACACTCAATTTTTATCTGGAAATCCTCTCTAGAATGCAGTTCAACGCTCAATGTTGGCCTGCAACTCACTAACTCCACGATGGCTCTGATACCATGTGAGTATTTTGATCACAGAAGATCGAGGAGCTATGGAGAACCTCACAAAATCGAATTAATTTGCAATTACAGTGGAAAAATTTGAAAAAAGAGATAAATTTACACACAATGTATGCTCAAATCTTTGATTAACTGACTGTCTAACATATGAAAATGTTAGTAACAGGTTTTTATTACATCCATGAGAAAATCGAGAGCATTAGGTGGCTCAAGCTGAGTGTACAAGTCATCAATGCCAAATTGGCCTCAATCCCCCCTAGGTGGGTCCAACTCAATCCCAATCACCCCAAACAGCTACGAATTCTGGTGTGGAGGTGGCTGAAGCATGCTGAGTCATTAATTAGCTCAAGGCAGGCGTGGGTGAGCAAATAGAGGAGGTTTGGGGGCCCAAGGGAGCATTAAATGCTCCAAATCTAGCCAAAAGTGGGCAAAAATCCACCCTAGCGCCCTTGGTCAACTAAATTCCCCAAAACAAGGAGAGAGGGCGCACCAGCAATAAATGAGGGCGCACTTGTGGACAAAACTGGAGGCTGGGTGAACTGGTTTGCTCAGAAGTGGGTGTGAACACTCTCAAAGTGGGTTTTTGACCAACTATAGTCACTTAATCCAAAACATGGTTTAATTAAGCACATGGATAATTAAAATTTATGGATTATGGTACTAAGTGTGGTTACTGTTCTAACAGCTGCGTTATCCTTAGACCCAGGGGCGCGATAATCCTGTTTTAGACTTTTTTCCATGGATCTTGCATCTTACCTTTCGAGAGATATTCTTGGGATTACCAGCTTTGATTCGATCACAACTCCTCTCTCTGTTTAGTAGGTTTGATCCACTAAACACTCTTTAGATACATTTTACTCCCCTTTTGGTCAACCCTTCCAAACACTATAAAAGAGAGGCCTTCCATGGGCCAAAGGGAGGACTTTTGGGGCATCCAACCTATGATCATAAGCCTTTTGCAGAGATAACTAGAGGAAGGACTTGGAGCTGGAGTTGGCTTGGACATCGAGCAACCATTGTAAACATATTCAAGTTGTAATAAAGTTAAGTTGTCTTGTTTCCCAAGTCATGTGTGTTGATTGTGTTTCAATTTCATCATTTGCATCTATATAAATCTGGATCTGTATACTTTGTTCACATCGACGATATATCATTTTTTTGACATTAATTTGAGCTAACTTTATCTTTTTCACGCTCTGGATTAAAACCTGAAAAATATTCCAAGTGCCTTTTTACAACTGTCTTGTGCTTGTTAAAATCAAGTAAACGGTGTCGAGCTTAGCCAACTTTACTCATGCTCGTAAAACGATGAGGAAAGTATCATTTTGGTATTATTTTATTCTTTTTTCGGACTGAAATGATTAAACATTATGAAAAAGACCATCAGAGTTCTCTTTAAGCTCTTTTTCAGACTCCCTCGTTTCAAAAAAATCGCCAAGTGCACTTGTCTCTTTCACACTTGTAAAAGTATTTGAAAAGTCGTCTATTTGGTGATAGGTTACCCCTTTTTCAGATTGTCTAGACTATTTACGAGAAATGTATACCTCAGTCAACTTTTGACTGGGAGAGTTCTCTTAGGAATTGTTTTACACTTTTTCGGGACTGAGGGACTAAATTTACGAAAAAGTACACTCTGGAGCCTTCTTTAAGTTTTTCAGGCTCTCGAAATGTGAAAAACTATCGATTTTTCCTTCCTTGGACTCATTAAAATTCAACATTGAAGGGCCTGCTTTGGGACGAACCCCTCCTTTCTTAGGTTCGTAAAACATGTGAGATTGGACTCATCTATGAGATGAGCTATACCGAGCATCTGTTATCCTCCTCAAGCTCGTAAAACAACAAAGAGGTACTCGTCCATCATGTTGGGGGAAAATGGGAAATGAGTCAAGTTTATCTTGTTGGTAGCTTGTCAGTTGTCACCTTTGAACATGGCATGCGTCTCTCCCCTGTCTCCTTTTGGGTATTTATCTATTCTTACTGAGCTATGGTCATCATCTTGAGTCATCTCTTTGGCCACGAGCCTACTTGTCATATGTTTATTCTCTGCTATCTATAATCCCTGCTTCCAGGTTTTGCTTCATGCCATTATATGTTCAAAGGGTTTGCGTTGTTCTAAGTTGTCCACTATGTGAAGCCTTCGGTTGTGTCAATACATGTTATTTTGTTCCATTGTTACATGCTATATCTCATTCTAATTTCATGTCGATGATGTGGGAATCATTATGGCCCATCTTCGATGAGTCTATTCCTGTCGACGCCAAATAACTATCCAAGAATTAGGCTTAGGAGTCAACCATTAGTACCTTGGTACCTGCATGTATCAATGGCAAGTTTCCTTGTATTCGACAGTAGGTTTCCATCATTGACCTCTGATCGAATGATCTCACAAGTGCTCGACATCAACTCATCTATTAGCATTTCGTTGGGATGTACTACAGATACCTTGGGGATCATTATCATCATTGGTGATTTCCCTCGCATTTGTTAATGCTTCACATCATTGATCGGTAATCAAATGGTTTCTACCATGTTCGACTTCAACACCTTGTAATCACAGGGTTAGATTCATATCGTTTGGGATCGGGTAGAAGACCCTGGACACCTTTTTATATATTGATTACATCCAGACTGCGATGGCAATTTTTGATCAGGCTTTCCACCTAGTCATTACGTGGAAGACCTCACTCTTGTATTGTTACACAGATCCACTTATGTATTGGTTTTGGCTATGTCATTATTAGCTCATAGATCTATGATTGTTCATAGTAGCCATGATTTGTATACAGTCTATATCATCTCAGTACTCATGGATCTGCAGTGTATTGGTCGATAGCCATGCTTTGAGTCAATTGTTTCCGAGCATGGGAATGCCCGCCTCGGTGGTATATTTGACATTTTGTTTCTGTTTCAGCCCCTCCTTGCTCCCCTCGATGCTATCTCCGTGAAGTATTTGTAAAGTCTTTTGGCCATCAGTCTCTTTTGACCACACACTTTAGGGGGCATCTGTTATACCTCAATATTACACACTAAACCCTAGTGTCGCATCCTTACACCAAGTGACCTAAATGACACTTCCCCTAGTGATCATCTAGACACCCAGGAGTGAAGTCTATTGCCTGAATACCGAAGACAACATCTTACGTGCCACGTGTCACCCAAACTGACCCAATCTACAGGAATTATCATGCTTTGAACATCTAGTGGGGCGCGATAATTAGGGTTATCGCGAGATGCTCCTACCCTGGGGCGTGATAATGCCGTGTTATGCTTAGACCCAGGGGCACAATAATCCTGTTTTATCCTTTTTCCATGGATATTGGATCTTACCTTTTGAGAGAACTTCTTGGGATTACCAACTTTGATTCAATCCCAACCCCTCTCTCTGTTTAGTAGGCCTGATCCACTAAACACTCTTTAGATCCATTTTACTCTCCTTTTGGTTAACCCTTCCAAACACTATAAAAGAGAGGCCTTCCATGTGCCAAATGGAGGACTTTTGGGGCATCCAACCTATGATCATAAGCCTTTTGCAGAGATAGGTAGAGGAAGGAATTGGAGTTGGAGTTGGTTTGGACATCAAGCAATGTTTGTAAGTATCTTCAAGTTGTAATAAAGTTAAGTTGTCTTGTTTCCCAAGTCATGTGTGTTGATTGTGTTTCAATTTCATGATTTGCATCTATATAAATATGGATACTAACTTATGATTCAAAGATCTTGGAGAATTGTATATGCTTTTGCATTGTTTGATCTTAACAGGTTCATCACGAGGACTTCAGGATATGAATGACGAGCAGAACAAACATCAAGAGTGAAAGGTGAGTTACTTTCTCTCATTCTCTTCAATACAAAAACTATGAAATACTTGTTTAATCTAGGATTCAAGATCGCATTTGTTTCATTTTTGTCTTAGTATAGAGTCAGTCTATCTTGCTTTATCCTAAGAGGGATTATTCTTATCCGTAGGAAGAAATCTCTACAACAATTGTGGAGGGAGACTCTCAAGTCATCCTCTCCTTGGATACTAAACTTCAGAATGGATCCCAAGTCTCCAAGCTTACTCCCAGCTGGAGACTGGATCATGGGCTACACCACCTGAAAGACAGTTTGAATCATTCTAGAGCTGCCACTTTTCACCATATTTATCGAGATGCTAATTCACGGGCCGAATTCCTCGCCAATGAAGGAGTGACAAGTGATCTTTGTATGTTTGAAGGAGAGGTCAGGGCAAACTTCCCTAAAGACCTGACTCAGAAATGCCGAGTTCTTACTCGACTGGATGTTGTCCCCCTGGATGTGGGTGCCACCACGACACCTAGGAGGCACATGCTGGAGGATCCTTGGCATGAGAGACCACGACATGACACCATGCATTACATTCATTAACCCGCCTGCTTTCCTCCTCCTCTCGTCGATTAATGGCTCATTCGAGAAGCTTTACCTGGACGTCCCCTCACCCATTGGCTGGACGCGCTCCTAGTACTGTGCGCATTTATGCCAACTCTCTGCGCAGTGATATGGATCGTGCGAGTGGGGATTACCGCCCCTTAAGCGGGCTAGAGAAAAATGATGAAAGAACTTTCACCATTTCTCCTTGGCTTTGTCTTACTCTCTGCTGGTTCTACTCTACGAATTATTGTTTTGATATGTGGAATTGGGTGTGGCTTCACTTTGTACTCTCCATCATGACCAGGCTGCGTGGTTCCCCTTGTCGGGGAAGTGGAATCCAGGGAAAAACCCAATGCCCCCCGCTCCTGCCATTGGGGATGGGTATGACATGGGTGTCTCCTTCATGGTCCACATTCTTATAGATGAATGGGAAGCGCAGCTAGTCTCAGAACACTTGGCCTCTGGGAATAATGGCGGAAACATCAACCATTATTGGCTAGTGAAGAAAATGATGGCCAAGCTCATGGATGACATGTTAAAAAACTGGGGCTCAACGAGAAATTTGGTGCTGTCTACCAGAGCCAAACTCATTTAGATGGATGAATTTCTAGAAAAAATGGATGCCACCTTCTCCTGGAACCACCTCTCCGTCGGAGGTCATGGCCTAGATAAAAATGAAGTGGGCAGCGGTAGTGCCTTGGATGCTCAGAAAGTTGGCGGAAGTGGATCGGGTTCTCATACTATTAGCACTCCCTCGGAAGGGCCTATGGATTCTCCAACTCCATTCTTGGATTCATCAACTCTATTACCTGCTCCTTCAACTCATGTAGTGGCTCCCCATGCTCCACCTATAGCTCCTCCACCACCATTCCTAGTTTCGCCCACCATTGGATCTCCTCCCAAAAAGAAATTTTGCAGCCTAGTAGAACCTGAACTCATGGACACTTGTAAATTGGAGCTGCTTCGTGTCAAGCTTCCAGAGCCTGATGAATATTTTTAGGGTGGTTTCCCAATTCTGGAGGAGATCCCTCTTGAATAAACCTCCTCATGTCAGCCCGAAAGATTGGTTCTTTCTCCTCTTTCCAATTTTTTTGTTACATAATTTTTAAACTCTTTTTGTATAAGTTTTTTTATCTACAATGCACACTATGTTCAGACAGTCCTTGCTTGACCTCACCATAAGAGATAGTTTTTGTGTCTGGCCTTTAAAAATCCCTGTAATATTTTTGCTAGATTGGGATGGTTCCATTATCCCATACCGCCTCAAAGGTCGTCATGCTCTGTAATTTCCTTTTTTTCTTAATTAATATACTGTGTAGATTTACAAAAAGAATTATATTGAAAAATTAATTTTTGAAACTTACCATTGAACATTTTCATCTTACTGGTTACAAAAATTGAAAAAAAAGAATTCTTTTGAAGAGGACGAGTTGATGTGGGACGTTTATATTTTTTGAAATTTTTTGGTTGTGTACTTTTTATGTCATTGATTTTTCTTTGCGTTGATTCGAAGTTGCGGACATGGTTTTGTAGGTGTAAGTTTGAAAAAAAAATTAAAAAAAATCATATGAAGTTAGAAACCCGTAAATTATATGCGAATGGATAGACAATTCATTGATGAATCCATCGGTATGAAGTCCACCACCTAAGGTGCATCCTAGGATAGGGTTTAGGCCTGGTAAAGAGGTCAGTAAAATTATATTTGCATAAAAGGGGTTTAAAAGGTTATTTTAAAGCCCTAAATCAAGCTATTAGCTTGACCGAGGTCTTTAAAATCCCCAGTTGAGGTTTTACGTGCATTTTTTAAATACCTCGATTGAGGGTTTAAGTGCAGTTAAAATAAAAGCTCAATCGAGCTATTTAATTTAAAAAAGATTAAATTTTATACATACAAAATAAAAAATATTAATTTTAGCTCGATTGAACTATTTGACTTAATATTAATTTTTTTACATATAAAATTTAAACTTTTGCCATATCTTATGATTCTTTTATTAATTTCGTTTAAAAATCAGACTATTCATTAGAGAGAGAGAAGGAATTTTACACCCTCTAGATGGAGATCAAGTGTTATCAGGAAGTCTAAGGACTAATTGCATGAAATGGGTTACTCAAGTTCCTTAACAACCCCTTGATGCAATAGGATCCCCTATTTGTAATATACCAATTTCAACCATTTGCATTTTATTTTGTTTATATTGTAAATATGATTTTCATTACTTTATTTTGTTCCACACCATGAGGTAGTTTCCATGGTGATTTAGAAATACATATAAACATTATCATTGTGATTTTAATTAATGGTTCCATGGCTAAAAGGTGGAGAGGACACTGATGGGGATATGGATCCGCCAATGTGGAAAGCTAAGGGGGTGCAAGGGGCATTGATTTAGAATTTATGATGGTTCCATACCCTATGGATAAACCTCCTTCATGTGGTTTTCATATTCTTATTTTATCCTAATATTTATGCTAATGAAATGGGATCCTAGTGAAATGTGTAATTACTCCAAGTAAGCATCTCCTACACTCAATATTACCTCCTACATTGTAGTAACTACCTTCTACATTCCTTCTACCATCAAGGATCCAAGAAAGGAATGGAGGAAAGACTCACCATTATCATTCATTCATGGGGAATAAATTCAAATTAGGAGAAAGCAACTTGAAAAAAAGAGGGGTTTTGAGGAAAAATGAAGAGTTTGGGAAAAGAAAACTCAATTAAACTCTCATTCGATCCACACAAAGATGAAAGAAGCACTTTTATGTGGGATTAGATAGAAATAATGTGTAGATATAATAAATTTATCAATATTTGAATATGTATGGATTGTTAGGCTATCCAAGGAACCATAAAACTGCTATCCAAGAAGCTACAAAAGTCTAGAAATGAAATAGAAGTTGGCAATGACTTGGGATCATATTGCACATATTGAAGATAAAAATGAGGAAGAACATACATAAGGGAATGAAGAGCATATAAATGATCATTTATGTGTTGTCTAGGGTAGTGGAGTGAGTGTTAAGAGCTATGCTAGCTAAGAGATTAAATAGAGAACCTAGTAGTGGTTTTGTTTGTTGGTTTTGGAAGCCTTTGGTAAATATAAGAGTGGTTTGGAAGCCTTTACACATCTTATTTACCTTAATGGTATCTTAACTTAGGATAGGGGTGGAATCCATAGACGATAGAAAGTGATCAACCCATAGTCAGTTTCCATGGAGCCCAATTAATGAAAAAGATAAATTTCATTTTATATCCTTTGTATTTTTTATGATGATGAATAAAATTCCAATATTAATTATGAGACCACCATGAAAAATCCATAGAATTTATGAGTAAATGGGTTTCCGATCAAAATTCATTTATGTTCACTATTTGGAAAAAAAGACCATGTTGAGTTTTGGGATATCTCATAATGTTTCGATTGAGAAATCATATAGAAACCTCATGTATGTTTTCATAATGATAGTGTGTGTTCTTTCCAACCATAGATACATAGTTTTTGATAGGAAAATATCTTTGATTCATGGTATCATATCCTTGAGATCTTACGATTGCATAAACTTTGTATTTAATGAGTAACTCCTTACCTAATTACTATAGTAGATTTTATTCCTTTTCCCAACCCATGACACTCCATATGTGCACTCAATTCCAATGTCTATGGTTGAAACTAGCAACAATTGAAACTATTCTTGTATTTTCATGGTACTATTGAATTGGGAAGTTAGAATATCTTGCAAGTTTGGTTATTGATAGCTGGGTATATTTGACAAATTTATGTGGCTTGTTAAATATTAAAATTTTGATCTTAATCATAGTTTGTCATCCCTATTCATGTCCTCTTCTTGGTCGACAACACTTTCATGCTTGAATTTATGGTGAAACATATTGCATGGTTTTCAAATAGTGAACAACAAATAGATATGGTGCAAATTCTATGCAAACTTTAGTTGACCAAAATGATTAATGGTAGTGGATTCAAAGTGTTTTTTGTTTAGAATAATGAGCTTGTTCATTTTGTTGTATGGAATTAAATAAAGACCAAATCGAACTCTAGAAATGGCTTAGATATGTTTTGCAAAATTTGTAGATGAATTTGGTATTTTATTGGTAGACAAATGAGACAAGTATGCTGGAATTTACTTGTTAATGGTGATGTTATATGGTGAATAAATACACTATGGATGTAGAATGCTATTTTATTGTTCTTTTGCCATATTTAGCATTCTTGCAACTTGTCAAAGTTCCTTGCGAACAAGGTTTGAAGTAGTTGAGAAGTACTTTTTGTACGTGCCCAAATTTAGAAACAAATATATAAAAGAAGTAAAGTTGGACCAGATTTGAAATTGAAGTAGAGCTAGGTTTTGGATAGATTGGAAATTTGGTGCATTATTTTTGTAGTTGTTGTTTATGATGATCTAGTTGTATCTCAAAATATATGATTTGTGTCAACATGATTTTCTATATAGAGAAGCCTTTGTACACACCCAATGATAATCATACTTTAAGAGAAATAGGTTGATTATCAGACTTGTAGTAGTTGCACTAGATCTATCAAGATTTCTATGGATTGTCTACCAGCATAGATCCATCTTAAACCGGTATCTATCAAGCACCGAAAGGGATCCAGTTTCTTGAGGTGTATTTATTTTTTAAAATTTAAACTCAAGAAAGTTGATCTCTCTTGATTGATAGATCCAGGTTTGAGTTTTATGTTTTTATTTTATAAACAAATATCGATTTTTTAATTACTTTTCATAATATTTTATTTTATGAGCCAACATGGATTTTTTTTATAAATACTTTCCATAATTTTTTATTTTATGAGCCGACATGAATTTTTTTAATGATTTTGTTAGGAACAAACGTTACAACATCTCCCCCATACTGGGCTGTAGAGCACCGAGACTCGGTGCAATACTCAGTGCAATGACAATTGTTGTGGATCCATTAGTTCGATGTGGATAGTTTGTAGTGGCTTATTTGGCTTCCTTAAATTAACGAATTTTAGAATTTTGAAGTCTGGAACAATGATTTAAGAGAGAATTAATTGTCATGATTGAAAAACAGTATTGAATAAAGATGTTAGTGATGCCTTATGATCTTTTGCATAAGTTTAATATCATTTATTTGATTGTAATTTCTCCCTTGAGATAAAACAAGATCTACATCTTGTTAGGATATTCCTATACTCCATCCTAGTCCAGTTTTTTTCATTTAGTCATGCAATTGCATGCATCCCAGTCATTAGTATGGTGTCTCCCAGCACCTAGTGCTTAGTTTACTAACCCCGGGAGCCTGTTTCAACTCAATTCTAGCCCTCCTAGTTTGTGATGTGCCCTCTCTCACCTACCACTGGAAGAAGTATGCCCTCTCTCACCTGCCACTAGTGACACACTCAGATAGTGCACCCTCTCACGTACCACCAGTGACACACTCAGTTGTTGCTTGATTTGTGGATCTCATCCTTGATTTGAGGACAGATTGACTGATACACTCAGTGAGACCTCCAGAGAGACTAGTTGATCTGTTCTGACTATAGTTAACTATTCATGCACCCTCCATTAGTCCTCCATGAATCAGTTACACCTACTACACTCAGTTAGACTCAGTTTGACACATGGTTGATGGTTACTTATGCATTGATGACACTCTACTGATACGATGATGAGTGCTAATTCAAATTGCCACCTTGGAATTTGAATTCTCTCCATTGTATTATTTATTGTTCATATTATGATTAATGAATTAGTGTGATGTTATTCTGCTTCTATATGAGTTCTATTGCATCTATGTTATGCTGCTCCATTCTGCACTCTTCTTCTATTTTCCTGCTTAATCTTTCTTGTGAGGTATACATCAGCTCTTAGATATGCTGTGAGGATTTTCACATGGTATCAAAGCATGTTGAGACTATAGTCTATCTCCATTCCTGAGAGTTTTTTTTGCAGGTTATTACCAAGATTTCGAGTGCAGCAGCAATTGCAGCAGTAGCAGTTGCAGATATTCTCTATTTCTTTTGAAAGTCTTCTACAACAACTTCCACGAATCTGGAAGAAATTCCTCCTCTCTCTCCATTCAACTATGATGAGTGGAAACCAAATATGATAGCATTTTTGAAGAGACATGGTCTTTGTTATTATTGTCTTGAAAGAGAGTTCGAATCCTCTGAAGAGGAGAATTATTGGTTAAATGGAGGTGACAGAGCCTTTGGAGCAATGTTGACTGCTATGTCTCGTTGTATGCAATCCCACTTCTATGATTCTGTTGAATATCCAAAAAAGCTATGGGCCCATCTAGATGAAAGATTTGGAAAACAGAATGAAAGGATTGGTGCAAACTATTTGGAAAGCAAGCCCAGTGATGCATTTGCCCTCCTTGATGATCTCAGTGATCATGATTCAGTATCAAACATATCTCATAATGAAGTTGTCCAAAAAGAAGAAGGACTTGCAGATTCAACACTCATGTTCTCGATGTCTTCTATTTCAAATTTTGAGCCAGCTCACACTCTATAAACTGAAGAGGTTCTTAAATCCTCTCTTGCACAAGAGTCCGTTGGTTTTCATAATGATGATTTATTGAATGTTTCGGAGGTTAAATCAACAATTGGAGGTGATGAATTCACTCTCCTTGATCACTTACCTCTTATGTACTACTATATGATCATTTGTACATGTTCTCAGAAGCTCATTGAAGATGTAGGGCATTACCATTCGCTTAGGATCATTTCTCATGCATATCATGGTTTATTTGGTTTTGATCTCACCCCTGTTGATTCAAAGGAGATCTCAAGAAACCATTCATCATTTCTTGGAGCTGATTTGAAGTACAAGAAACCACTATCATGTGATGGTTCTTTTGGGCATGATCTAACCTATGATGGTTCAAAGGATATAACAAAAGACTATCTACACATTCATGGATTTGATCCTACCTCAACTTATTCGAATCATAGGTTCCAGGATCATCCTCATACCCTTGGATTTGTTCTCATCACATTCGGTTTGAAGAGAAAGTACAAGCACATGTTTTTGGAACATGAACCACTTCTTCCCAAGAAGAAGATACCTCCACACATATGACCAAGCATCACACCTGCTTGATTTTGGAGCATTTATTTTTTGGTGTGCCTTATAGTCCTTTTTAAGGGGGGGTATCTTTCCCATGAAGTTTTTCCCATTTCCTTGTTTCATGGACTGTTCTTTATTATTCATTATATTGGGTGACCTTTGGTCTCAGTTACCAGGGCCCAAGATGGATTAAGAAGGGGTGTTAGGATATTCCTATACTCCATCCTAGTCCTACCAGCTTTTTGCATTCAGTCATGCATGCAGGCATGCAATTGCATGCATCCCAGTCATCAATATGGTGTCTCCCAACACCTAGTGCTTAGTTTACTAGCCCCAGGAGCCTGTTTCCACTTAGTTCCAGCCCTCCTAGTATGTGATGTGCTCTCTCTCACCTACCACCAGTAACACACTCAGTTGTTGCTTGATTTGTGGATCTGATCCTTGATTTGAGGACAGATTGATTGATACACTCAGTGAGACTAGTTGATCTATTATGACTATAGTTAGATCCTCATGCATTCTCCATTAGTGCTCCATGCATCAGTTACACCTAATACACTCAGTTAGACTCAATTTGACACATGGTTGATAGTTACTTGTGCATTTATGACACTCTACTAATCTGATGATGAGTGCTAATCCGAATTGCCACCTTGGCATTCGAATCCTCTCCGTTGTATTATTTATTGTTCATATTATGATTAATGAATTAGTGTGATGTTATTCTGCTTCTATCTGAGTTCTATTGCATCTATGTTCTGCTGCTCCATTCTGCACTCTTCTTCTATTTTCCTGCTTAATCTTTCTTGTGAGGTATACATCAGCTCTTAGATCTGCTGTGAGGATTTTTACACATCTAGGAGATGCTAAGCGACTAATTAGTTAAGACATTATTAGATTGTTGAGACAAAGTTAATATGTGGATAAATTCTTATGCTATAGTGAATGTATTATGCAATTTATGTTTAGTTGACATAATTATGGAAATGTGTTATGAGGCACATTGTCATTCATTAGATTATAATTGGATGAAAAGCTTGAATCTATATTGTGTTGTATAGAGGAAATTTTTATTTAGACTTAACATGCAATGAGTGAAAGTTTGACTCATGTGCTATAAATCTAAACACTCATATTAAGCAAAGAGAAAGGGGTCCTCTTATTGGACATGGTGTTGCATTGTTGAATTTTAATTTACATATTATTGCCATTAATGAAATGTTATACAATAGTCCCCAACTTTTGTTGTTGGTATGAGGGTGTATTGCAAATTGGTCTCAAAGAAATTAGTTATAGCACTAGGGGCTATATGGGCTCAAAGAAATGAATAACAATGTTTTTGGTGGCATGCTAATATAATAGAGAAGTTATCCTTATCACAAAGAGAATTGACATCTCCTCCATACTCAAAAATGTATGAAGTTCTTGATTGTAGAACCTTTTGATGACTATTATGAAGGTGTATAAACATTGATATAAAGATTTAAATTTGAACATGCATTGAAGTTACCATCAAGACTTAATGATGTTCATCCTTTGGAATCTCTAACATGTTTAATTGTTATGTATTATTGATTGCTAGGTCAAGTGGCTTGTTGTATGATGGGTTGATCGTCTAGAAGTATAATAACCCTATTGATTGATGATACTTATCCTTATTCAGTGTATAGGACTTTTAATGCATTTGTTTATAGATATTAACCTTTTCCTTAGGATTGTCATCCTTAAACGTTAAGATATATTTCACCCATAGTGTTGTAGAGGACTATTGAGATGCATTTGTCTTATTGCTATTATAAAAGAGTTTCATTGATTTTAAAATAATCATTGTTAGTGATATATTGGCATTTCTAATAAGACTTAGGTATAAGAACCCTTGAGGTCATGCATGCATTTGAATGACTATATCTCTTATGCATTTGAATGATTGGTTGTCTTATGTTTATATATATTTTTAGAATGAAGTTATTATTCATTAAGAGGACTATATATGGATATTAATATGAATGCATGGATGGGTTTAACTGCAAAACTATAAATTATACTTGTTATACTTGGGTAATATCATTGTTTCCTAGTTGACTTCATATCGAATGTTATGTTTTCTTATGTACTTCGAATGATAATTTTGAGTGGGTTGTATGAAATTCCTTGGAATGAGCCAATATGAAATGCTCATATAGTAAGTGTCCAAGTTTGTTATGCATGACATGATGTAAGGCATCTTTTATTTTGTTGTTAGGTTACTTATGAAAGAGATAAACATGCTTTAATTATGCCTTTGAAACTTATCATGTGAATGATTGTGTACCTTGATATAAAAAACCAATCTGAAGTCTAAGTTGAGGTTGTATGAATTGTTGCTAAATCGTTGAAATGATGATGTAGAGAGGATGGTAAGACCATTGGATGTGAAATAATAATTTAAGGTGCCGATCTTGATTGATCCTTAACTTGGGATAGGAGATTGATATATGATTTTGGTTGTCTTGATGATCTTCAATTATTTTATGAATAAATAAAAAATGACCTTGGTTAATGGGTCTCATTGAATGGTGTAAGCATGCCTTCAATTTGAATTCCATTATGCCATTAGACCTTGGGTTGGAGTTATAATCGTAGTTTTTTTCTTAAAAATATTGTAGATGTTGTAAATAACAAGTATTACTATCAAACTAATGGAATTTGTGAATATATTGAGTGGGACAACTATATGGAAAAAAAATCTAAAGATAGGCAATGGAATAAATCACTGTTGGGCTTGGCCCAAGTAAGGCAATTTTGACAAAACAGTTTTGGAACTGCGAAGTTGAGCACAGTTCAGTTGAAGAATTTTTAGCAAAGATAGTTTTGGGAGCCACAAAGTTGAGCACAACACAACATCAACAGAGCAAGCAAGCCAGTGCCGCGAAGAGACAGCACTGCGAAGAGCCTGATCCGCGAGGATCTAGGAAGGTAGAATGTTGTAAGGAAAATGACACATATTCTGGTAAGACCATCAATGGTATATTTTTGGTTAAGATACTCCATGATTACGAAGCAGGCGGGTAAGAGGTGGTGCGGAAGGAAAGAGACCGATCACATGTGCAGAGGAAGCATGACGTGAACCGGCCACATAAAGTCGTTAGAGAAGGAACGACTGGGTGAAAGAGATAGTCGACATGCGATCGACAGGGCAGGATGAAAGCGACGTGACCACGCGCAGAGGATGGCCGCGACAGAAGAGTAGTTATCAGATCCTAACAGTCCGGTTAAGGGAGAACTGCGACATTTTTGGGAAACCTTAGGGTTTTTTCCTATGCATTGTAAAGACATGACCTACGGGCATGATCTATAAGAAGGCACATTTTTTAAGTTTATACTAATTTGACTAGCAAGATCACTGAAAGAAACACAATCACAAGATAGACAGAGATTTTACTCTAGGAAACCCTCATGGGGTAGAAAACCCAGCAAAGATTTCCTCAATAAGATGATCAACCAAATACAATATGTACTCCAAGACTAGAGCTCCTTCTCTACCTCCTATGCATACCTCTCTCTCACTTGTGCACTACCTTCCGAGTGATGGAAGTGTGTGATAAGTGAGAAACATCCTCCTCTACTTATACTTGTTTCCCTACTGACGTTTTACCCTATGGGTCCGACCTCTCCTAAGAGAGTCTAATAACCCCTAATAAATTAACTCAGGGCTGAACCCCACATGGTAGATCTAATAACCCTGGTTACCACAATCCATCAGAGGAATAAACATCTCCGGATACATAATAAAGTCCCATCGGAGGAATGAAACATCTTCGGAATAATACAAATATAATATTCTTAGAAGTTACAATATTTCAACACTCCCCCTTAACGAAAAGGATATTATAACAATATCTGTAGGAGAAAGGAGTCATCAACATCATACATGATACATCTATAAATCATTGGAAGCTTTCTTTATACATCATCATCAGTAACTCAAGAAGTTACTGGAACATAATCAATATTGGAACATCAAAATCATCAGTATTGAGTCTTCATCTTCTGCAGCACTCGAACAGCTACAACAACATCAATATCTGGAACCTCACGATCATCAACATCGTCATATAGACCATCACGATCAACAACATCATCATCTAGACCATCACGATCAACATCATCGTCATCTAGACCATCACGATCATCAACATCATCATCTAGACCATCACGATCAACATCATCGTCATCTAGACCATCACAATTAGCAGCATTGTCATCTAGACCATTACGATCAACAACATCATCATCTAGACCATCACGATCAGCAGCATCATCATCTAGACCATCACGATTAGCAGCATCGTCATCTAGACCATCACGATCAATAACATCATCATCGAGACCATCACGATTAGTAGCATCATCATCTAGACCATCACGATCAACAACGTCGTCATCTAGACCATCACGATCATGGTATCATCATAGTAGCATACTCTGCAATGTACACGATCCTATTACAGGATGATCAATCCCTCACACTTTAGGACATAGGTCCAAGGATGATACAATCTTGATTTTCTTACGAGATGATCAATCCCTCTCAATTTAAGACATCTCTCATGTCTATGGACGATACAATCCAGATCAACTTACAGGATGATCAATCCTTATCCTTTTAAGACACCTCATCATGTCTAGGGACGATGCAATCCTGAATCAGCTTACAGGATGATTAGTCCTTATCACTTTAAGACAACTCACCATGTCTAGGGACGATGAAATCCTAATCAACTTACAAGATGATTAGTCCTTATCACTTTAAGACACCTCACCATGTCTAGAGACGATGCAATCCCAATCAGCTTACAGGATGATTAGTCCTTATCACTTTAAGACACCTCACCATGTCTAGGGATGATGCAATCCCAATAAGCTTACAGGATGATTAGTCCTTATCAATTTAAGACACCTCACCATGTCTAGGGACGATGCAATCCCAATTAACTTACATGATGATTAGTCCTTATCAATTTACGACATAAGTCCAAGGACGATGCAATCCTGGTCCACTTACGGGATGATCAATCCCTATCACTTTAGGACATAAGTACAAGGATGATGTAATCCCAATAATCCTCTTAGACAAAGTCTAAGAACCACTTTAGCGACCTCATCGTCAGAACAAGAAACCTCATCATTGGAACAGGTAGCCACATCATCGATACAATATCCTCATCAATACAGGTATACATATCATCAATGCAAGTATCCTAATCAATACAAGTATACATATCATCAATACAAGTATCCTCATCAACACAAGTATACATATCATCAATACAAGTATCCTCATCAATACAAGTATACATATCATCAATACAAGTATCCTCATCAATACAAGTATCCTCATCAATACAAGTATACATATCATCAATACAAGTATCCTCATCAATGCAAGTATACATATCATCAATACAAGTATCCTCATCAATGCAAGTATACATATCATCAATATAGGTATCCCATCATCGATACAGGTATCCTCATCGATACCAGTATCCAAATATCATCATTGACCATGTCACTCCCCCTTTCGAGGAGGGTCCTTCTGAACTACACCAAGCTTGTATCGGAAATACTCAAAATTTACTCGAGACAGAGGTTTGGTCAATATATTATCAATTTGTTCATCAGTGCTTACATACTCGAGCTTGATAGCTCCTTTCTGCACCATATCCCGTATATAGAAATATCGGATCTCTATGTACTTTGACTTATCATGGAATACTAGATTTTCTGTCATCTTGATACAACTTTGGTTGTTACATAGGATCACAGTAGGTTCCATATCTAAGTCAAATAAACTTGATAGCAGCTTTCGAAGCCATACCGCTTCACAACTGGCAGAGTAAGAAGCTATATATTCTGCTTCAGCTCTGTTGAGAGCCACACTTGACTGCTTCCTGCTAAACCACAAGATCATGGCAGATCCCATAAAATAACATCCACCTAATGTACTCTTCCTGTCTGATATGATTCCTTCCCAATCAGCATTAGTGTATCAATACAATATGAAGTCATGATCTCCACGATAGTATAGACCAAAATATATCGTACCCTTTAGGTACCTCATCACATGCTTTGCAGCAATTAGGTGAACTTGTCTAGGTTCCACTAGATACTGACTTAGGGTTTTCAACGCAAAGCATATATCTGGCCTGGTATTTGTCAGATACATTAATGACCCAATAATTTGTCTGTACAGAGTCATATCCACTAACTCTAAAGAGTCATCAGCTAACAGCTTCAAGTTGGAATCCATGGGAGTGGCCATGGATTTGCATTCCAACATATCAAATCTTTTCAAGATTCCCACAGCATACTTACCTTGGTTGAGAAAGATTTCCTTTGGGCCTTGCCATAGTTCTAGACCTAAGAAGTAGTGCATCAATCCAAGATCTTTCATCTCAAATTCTGAAGAGAGCTTCTTCTTGCACTCGATAATCTATTTCTCATTTCCAGTTAGAAATAGATCATCCACGGATAGCAACAATATGACAGGTTCATCATCCATGATCTTGAGATAAATATTAGGATCAACTTTACATTGGTAAAGCCCAAGTTTGTCAATAAATTGTCAATTCTTCCATACCGATCTCTGGGAGCTTGCTTCAACCCATATTAGGCCTTCTTTAGTTTTCATACAAGGGTTCTTCCATCTTCTACCTCAAATCCTTGTGGTTGTTCTATGTACACTTCTTCCTCAATAACACCATTCAGGAAGGCTGTCTTTACATCCATCTGGTGTAGATTCCATTTCATCATGGATGCAAGTGCCATGATGGTTCTAATAGAAGTGTACCTTGAAATTGGGGCAAATGTTTCTTCATACTCAATTCTCTCTTTCTGAGAGAATCCTTTGGCCACAAATCTTGCTTTATATTTTTCAATGCTACCATCTGCAGCATGCTTTATTTTGTATATCCATTTGGAGGACACCACACTTTTGTCTTTTGGTTTGGGAACTATATCCCAAACATCATTCTTCATTATTGACTGGTATTCCTCTGTCATTCCCTCTACCCATTCTTTCTTATGAACTGCCTCGTCATAACTAGTAGGTTCTTGATCTACAAGATCACACATCAAAGCCATATAGTTAGAAAATGGCTTTGGTTTCTTGCTTACTCTAGTGGATCCTTCAGGAGGTCCACACTTTTATGCTCCTAGTATAATATCTCTTGCCCATGCTGGCTTTCTTCTCCTTGAAATGTTTGAAAGGAGGGGTTCTTGTGGTTCTATCATATCATGGTCTTTAGGTGTTACATCTTCAAGGATGGGTACAACCTCTGTAGTTCGAGGAGGTGCATATTCTTCGTATACTTCTTCATACTGGCACTTCCTAGATCTCTTGAGAGCTGCTTCTTCATCAAATGTCACATCCCTACTTATTTCCATATGATGAAAACCTGGGATGTAAATTCTGAATGCTTTGGATGCTTCATAATATCCAACAAATATTCCCTTCTTCCCAGAAGGATCTAACTTGGTCCTCTTTTATTTTGGAATGTGAATGTATACTGGACATCCAAATATCTTGAGGTGACTTACCTCAGGCTTCTTTCCTGTGAACACTTCTTCTGGAGTCTTGAAATCAAGAGCACTTTGAGATAGTCTATTTTGCACATAGACTGCTGTCCTAGTGCTTCAGTCCACAAATACATAGGTAGGTCTTGATCATGTATCATTGTCTTTATAGCTTTCATGATGGTTCTATTCTTTCTTTCCGCAACACCATTTTTTTGAGGATTGTAGGGAGTGGTTAGCTCCCTCTTGATTCCAGCTTCCTTACAGAAATATTCAAAGTCTTTTGAAGTATATTCTCCACCATTATCTGTCTTGAGTATTTTGATTTTCTTTTCTGAATGATTCTCTATCAGGGATTTGAACTTCTTGAACTTTCCAAAGACTTCATAATTTCCTTTTAGAAAGTATATCCAAGTTTTCCTTGAATAGTCATCAATAAATGTGAGATAGTATTCATATCCACTCAAAGATGTGGAGGGCATTGGTCCACATACATTTGAATGAATTAACTCCAAGGTACTCTTAGACTTTGTTTCACTCTTTGGAAATGGGTTCTTTATATTCTTCTCTTTTGCACATCCTTTGCATGTGCCATCATGATCGATCTTCAAGTCTGGTAGTCCTATGACTACCTTGCTTACATGAGGTAGTGCTTTGTAGTTAATGTGAGAAATCCTCCTATGCCATAGCTCATTTGGGCTAGTGGCTTCATGTACAAGGGCAACTTCTGGATGACCCTTGAGTTTGTATAGACCTCCTTCTTCTTCACCAATAACAATTGCATCCTCAATTGATTTTCCTTTGGGCCACATGAGTACTTGTCCATCTATGAATGCAACCCTATAGCCTTTCTTATCCAAAGCTGAGATAGAGAGTAGGTTCTTCTTCAAAACTGGTACATATAGCTTGTAGCTTGTAGCTTGCTTCACCAACTCCCTTCATGGGATATTGATAGTCATCTCCAAGGGATACCTTTTGTGGATAAGTATTCTCTTCAAGTTTTGAAAGAGTCTTCTTTTAACCTGTCATGTGCTTTGAAGCACCACTATCAATGAGCCATGTATCTTCTCCAGGTGTTACATCCCCAAAGAGTGTAGAGAATAGAACATACTCCTCTGCATCTTCTTCTTCTATTACTTTAGGTCTTTTCTTTTGAGACCTTTCCTCCTCTTCTTCTTCACTAGAGGACAATCCTTAGCAATGTGTCCTATTTTGTGACAAGTAAAACATTGGAATGAGGAGTAATCTCTTCTTTGAAGAGTTCCTTTCCTCTTTTGAAATTTTTTTGGAGGTTGATATTCCTTGTGACTATCCTTCTTAAAGTAGGATTGATTCCTTCTTCTCTTGGTGTGGGTGTCCAGGGCTTGGTCATCTTCTTTGAGCAAGGCTTCTCTATTGGAAACCCTAGGTTCTTCTTGAATGCAATCCTCCCAAACCACATCAAACTTCATACTTTCTTTTCTGGCACACATGGTTTGGATGAATGACTCCCAAGATCTGGTGAGACCATTTAGAGTAGTCATGACTAGTTCATCTTCATCAAGGGTATCTCCACTAGCATCTGGTTGTTCCTTGAATTAGGAGATCCTTGAGAAATAGTCTTGAACAAATTCTCCTTTATTCATCTTTGTGTTCTTCAATTGAGATCTTAGATTCATCTTCCTATTGATGTTCTTTCCCTCATACATTCTGGAAAGGGCATCATACATTTCCTTTGGAGTCTTGTTGGTTGCCACTTGGGGAATCTAGTGGTCTTTAATAGAATTTGCAATGATTCTCTTTTTCCTAATCAAATATTTCCTATACTTCTCTTTGGATTCATCTTCTCCAGGTTCTGCAATCTCATCCTTGATATACTGGGCAAGATCATTCTCTTCAAGAATGAGGCCAATTATGTATTTCCATGCTCAAAATTTTTCTATACCCTCTAGCTTGTCTTCAAGCTTAGTGTTTGGAGCCATCTTCTCTAGGGCTCAAAGAGATTGAAGTTTCTCAAGAGATAGAATAACACTTACTAGGAGATGTGCTTGATTGAATTGGAAGTTCTGGTGTGTTCTGCTTCTAGAAACTTCAACTTTTCACCTTCCAGATCTGCAATAGAATTTCTGGTTTTTTGGTCTTCTCTTTTCTGGTTTTCTGGTGCACAAGTTCGCAGCTTTTATGGTTTAATGGTGCACAGGTGCGCAGCTTTTCTAGTTCTCTAGTTTTCTGGTTTTCTGCATTTTTGGTCAAACTAGGGTTTGACTTTCCTGGAGTTCTACCCAACCAAAAACCTCGATCCAGGGCTCAAAACTTCAATTTTGAGGAGGGCTATCTAGCCATGCAATCAGAATCCAAAAATACCAACTTTTGCAGAAACCCTAATTTTCATTGGAGAGGAGAGAGAGAGATTTTTCACCTTGTGAAAGATGTCCTATTCAGGCTAGCTCTGATACCATGTTAAGTTTATACTAATTTGACTAGCAAGATCAGTGAAAGAAACACAATCAAAAGATAGACAAAGATGTTACCCTGGGAAAACCTCATGGGGTAGAAAACCCAGCAAAGCTTTCCTCAATAAGATGATCAACCAAATGCAAGATGTACTCCAATACTAGAGCTCCTTCTCTACCTCCTATGCAGAGCTCTCTCCCACTTGTGCGCTACTTTCCGAGTGATGGAAGTGTGTGATAAGTGAGGAACATCCTCCTCTACTTATACCTGTTTCCTGAATGACTTTTTACCCTATGGGGACGACCTCTCCTAAGAGAGTCTAATAACCCCTAATAAATTAACTCAGGGCCGACCCCCACATGGTAGATCTAATAACCCTAGTTACCACAATCCATTGGAGGAATAAACATCTCCGGATACATAATAAAGTCCCATCGGAGGAATGAAACATCTCCGGAATAATACAAATATAATATTCTTAGAAGTTACAATATTTCAACACATTTTGTAAGGGAAAGGGTTAATCTTCATTGAATATATGTAGTGTTGAATCTTCTGTTTATGAATTGTTAATATTTGTTGTTGAACATTGATCTCTGTTGAGAGAAGATTGTAAAGGATCTGCAGCTGAGTGCGCAGCGACCTACAAAGAGAGAAGAGAGTCTACAGCTGAGTGTGCAGACTGGAACTGTTGTACCCTTCCCAAGATAATATAACAACAGTTCTTGTGGATGTAGCTCCCATCCTGGGGGTGAACCATGTTAAATTCTGTGTTGTATGTCTGTTTATGTGTTTGAATCTATATATTTGCTTACAATGAATGCTTAAGATCTCATTTATCAGTTTATATGTTATTACTTTTATATGTATTCACCATAAAGAGTGAAGGTGGGAATAATATGTTTACGGGGATGAATGTTAGATGCACAAGTACTTCTAGGAAGAATGAATGCATAAGTAGATCGGGTTAATACTTAAGTAATTGGAGTTAGCACCGTGCGATTCACATGAAGCGTAGCACTAGAAGTGCGCAGTATATTGTGTGTTGTCATATTGCATAAGTCGTAAGATAAATAACCTGAGGCAATTGATGAATGGATAGGAAATTCTAAGTAAAGTCACTGAAGTTGGTTAAGTCCGAACAAGAAGTGTAGTTATCAATTGCACTGTCCTGTCATCGGAGAACCTTCTGAACCGCTCAGTCCTTCGATGCGCGAGTTGTGCAAGTGTCCTCGCTTGTAGTAGTATTATCTGTGAAGAAGGTGAACTTCGTGCAGTCCTCAATCCGCAGCGCGAGTTCGACAACGCTCTGCTCGCCAGATCATTTTACACACTCATCACCTGGTTGTGGAAACCAGATTCCGCATCCCCCCATAACTTTGCCTCAGGTGAGACCTCAGTATGTTTGCAGATTCTTGCTGAAAGGTCCAGTGAAAAGGGGTTTTGTTGGTTTCTTGAACCACAAAGAACCTGGGTCTTTATGGAAAACCTCAAGACAGTTATGTAAGCCAACAAAAACGGGACATATTCCGGTAAGACCATCGATGGTCTATTTTTTGTTAAGATAATCCATGATTACCAAGTAGGAGGCTAAGGAGTGGTGCAGAAGGAAAGTGACCGATCACACGCGCAGAGGAAGCACGATGTGAACCGATCACATAAAGCCGTTAGAGAAGGAAAGACTGGGTGAAAGCGACAGTCGGCATGCGGTCGACAGGGCAGGCTGAAAGCGACGTGACCACATGCAGAGGATGGCCACAACGGAAGAGTCGCTATCAAATCCTAACAGTTCGGTTAAGGGAAAACCACGACAGTTTTGGGAAACCTTAGGGTTTTTGGCTATGCATTGTAAAGACATGACCTACAGGCATGATCTATAAGAAGGCACATTTTGTAAGGGAAAGGGTTAATATTCATTGAATATCTGTAGTGTTGAATCTTTTGTTTATGAATTGTTAATCTTTGTTGTTGAACATTGATCTTTGTTGAGAGAAGATTGTAAAGGCTCAGCAGTTGAGTGCCCAAAGACCTACAGAGAGAGAAGAGCATTTGCAGCTGAGTGCACAGAATGGAACTGTTGTACCCTTCCCAAGATAATATAACAACAATTCCTGTGGACGTATCTCCCATCCTGGGGGTGAACCACATTAAATTCTGTGTTGTGTGACTGTTTATGTGTTTGAATCTGTATATTTGCTTACAATGAATGCATAAGATCTCATTTATCAGTTTATATGTTCTTACTTTTATATTTATTTGCCATAAAGAGTGAATATGGGAATAATATGTTAAGTATCGAATATGGGGATGAATGTTAGATGCACAAGTACTTCTAGGTAGAATGAATGCATAAGTAGATTGGGTTAATACTTAAGTAAGTGGAGTTCACGCCGTGCGATTCACTTGAAGCACAGCACTAGAAGTGCGCAGTATATTGTGTGTTGTCATATAGGCAATTGATGAATGGATAGGAAATTCTAAGTAAAGTCACCGAAGTTGGTTAAGTCCGAACATGAAGTGTAGTTATCAGTTGCACTATCCTGTTGTCGGAGAACATTCTGAACTGCGTAGTCCTTGGATGCGTGAGTTGTGCAAGTGTCCTCGCTTGTAGTAGTATTAGCCGCGAAGAAGGTTAACTTCGCGCAGTCCTCAGTCCGCAGAGCAATTCCGACAGCATGCTGTTCGCCAGATCATTTTGCGACTCATCACCTTGTTGTGGAAACCAGATTCCACAGCCCCCCCATAACTTCGCCTCGGGTGAGAGCTCATTCTGTTCGTAGATTGTTGCCGAAAGGGATGATGAAAAGGGGTTTTGTTGGTTCCTTGAACTGCGAAGAACCTGGGTGTTTATGGAAAACCTCAAGACAGTTTTGTAAGAAAACAATCATATGAGAAGAGTGGAACCATTGTCAACTAGTTAAAATATAAGCATTCTAATATTTAGAAAGAGTTGTATTTGAACTTGATTGATTCAAACGTATTTGAATTTTCCTAATGGTGAATATCTCAATAAATTTGAATTGCATATGATTGATATGTTGGATATATTTCATGCATTTAATTAAAATTTTCAAGATGTCCTTGTTTCTTTTGATATGATGACTACATTAAGGAAGGAACAAAATTAATATTTAGGTAGTAGAGCATAAAAATCATAATTATTTCATAAGGAAAAACGCCACTATAAGGCTTGGATAGTAGAGGGATTCTACAAATATAAATATGGCATGTACCTCATGCATAAGATGGATGACCCATCTCACTAGATAATATTTATGAATGCTTGGAACATTTGCAAGATATGAATCAACAACTTAAGTATAAAGGGAATGAGGCACCTCATTGTCAGGATTGTTTTATAAGATAGAGTAGAACCTGTTTCAAATCTATCCAATTTCATGCAGAAAGAATTCCATAGTTGGATAGAGCCTAGAGGTAGCTTTAGATGATAAAAATCCAAGTTGGGATTGGCTAGAAATGCTCAAGGAAAATGGAGCAACAAATCTATGAAATAATAGAATGTAGAGGCAAATCAAGGTATCCATAGAAGCTACAAGATGCAAAGAATGAGATGCAACAGCAATGATGAATGTGGCCAAGAAGGTAGATATGGAAATAAGGGATTTTTTGTCACCCTTAAATTATGTTTTCTTTTTAATATTGAGTTGTATGCTTTTGAAGTAGAACGTATAGCTTATGTGCCTAAATTATGTGTTTGTAAGTGAGAATATCATATCTAATGATTTATTATGTGATTAATGGAAAGGCCATCAAATAATTCAACCATGTTGTGGAATTCCATGATATGTAGAGGAATTGGAAGGGATAGTTCCTAGACTCTTAAGAATTCTTTCAATCATAATTGATATGTTTGTTGATATATTTAGGTTGAATTTAAATGAATGTATATGATTCATACCTAGGTAGGGTATGATAAAGGTAGGATATTTTGGTATGTAAAGGGAACTATAATTTATTTGATGCAATTGCGAGTGAGTATGTCATGATTGAGTTGATTAAAGAGTAATAACCAGAGTGGTTGAGTATTTAGACTCATGTTATGAATTTGTATACCATGGAAAAGTGAATTCCATTTGAGATATCCATATGTGAGACCATAGTGTGTTAGAATTGGAAAATTCTATATCACTGCAAAGTATCCAATGCCCCCCTACTTATAATTAGTGTCTTGGACTATAACCTTTTTACCGACATTAAATAAAATTAAATGAGTATATTTCTAGTGTTGTGTTTGGGCTAAAGAGAAAGGTGTCTAGATGGTCTAACAAGTGATGGGGAGGTAGCTAGATGATGTTAGAGTTGTTGGTCCAAGGTGGGAGTTACATAGTATTTATATGATTCCATACCCTATCCATAAACATCCTTCATGTGATTTTCATATTCCTATTTTATCCTCATGTTTATGCTAATCAAATAGGAGCCTAGTGAAATGAGTAATTACTCCAAGTAATTATCCCCTACACTTAATATCTCTACCTGATTGTAGTAATTACCTCCTGCCATCAAGGATCCAAGAAAGGAAGGGAGGAATGACTCCCCATTCTCATTCATTCATTTAGTCTTGGGGATGAAATTCAAATTGGGAGAGAGCAACTTGAGAAAAAAGAGGTTTTTTGAAATGAAGAGTTTGGGGAAAGAAAAATTAGTAAGGTCTCATATGATCCATAGAGAGAGATGAAAGAAGGATTGTTATGTGGGATTAATAACCAATAACAAGTAAATATATTATCCTTCTCAATCTTTGAAAATGGATGTATTGTTAGGATATACAATGAAGCATAAAACTATACGGTCCAAGAAGATACATAAGGCTAGAAATTCAATCTAGAAGTAGGCAATGACTTAGATTCATACTTCACATACCAAAGAGCATAGAGAGGAATATTATACCTAAGGTATTGAAGCGTTGATATATGATGTCTTCATGTGTTGTATGAGGTAGTGGAGTGAGTGCTAAGAGTTGTGCTACCTAAGAGATTGAATAAAGAAACCAATAGTGATTTTGTTGGTTGGTTTTGGAAGTCTTTGATAAAGAGAAGAGTGATTTGGGAGCCTTTGATAAAGAGAAGAGTGATCTGGGAGCCTTTACAAATATTATTCTTTGGAGTGGTCTCATAATCCACCACAGGGATGGCATCCAAAAAGGATATCCTAAGGTTGGGTGGAAGATGTTCCACCCATAATTAGTTTCCTTTGAGCTCATTTTACGAAAAAGATAAGTTTATTTTCTTCTCGCTTGTATTATTTTATCACGTTGAACAAAATTATAGTATTGATTATGAGATTACTATGAAAATGTTGTATAATTTAAGAGTAAATGCGATGCTATTTAAAATGCATATATGTTCACTATTTGAAAAAAAAATATTGTGATGAGTTTGAAGATTCCTTATTATGTTCCAATTAAGAAATTATATGGATACCTCCTATATATTTTGGTGATTATAGTGTGTGCGCATTCTAGTAATAGATATAAAGTTCTTGATAAAACCATCTTATTGATGCATGATATCATATCCTCTAGATATTATTGTTGCATAAACTTTGTATTTAATGGCTAATTCCTTACCTGTGATTACGAAAGTAGATTGTATTCATTTTTCCGACCCCATGCCACTCCATATGTTTTCTCAATTCAAATATATTTTATTTGAACCAACAACAATTGAAACCGTTATTGCATTTTCCATGAGAACGTTTAAGTGGGAAGCGAGCATATCTTGCAACTTTGATTATTGATAGTTGAGATTATTTGACAATGTTGTGTGGCTGTTAAGTATTACAAATATGATATTAATTGTAGTTCTTCAACTCTATTTGTGTCCTCTTCATGCTTGGAAAAACTTTTCACGCTTGAATTTATGGTGAAACATATTACATGGTTTTCAAATAGTGAATAACAAACAAGCATGGTGGAAACTTTGTGCAAAATCTAGTTGACCAAAATGATTAATGGAAATGGATTCAAAGTGTTTTGTATTTGGAAAAAGGAGCTTGTTCGTTTTTCTCTATGGATTTAAATAAAGACGAAGTGAAATTTTAGAAATGGGTTAGGTGTGTTTTGCAAAATGTATAGTTGAATAAATTTGTTCGAATTTTTGTGTTAATGGTGGTGCTATAGGATGTGTTATCACTCAATATTTTCTTGGGTTGTGGCAGGAAAGACCATGAGGTAAGTGTTGCAAACCAATCTTTAGTGGACGAAAACTAACCTTTCCAACCACAGAGAGGGATCTCTCTTTAGTGCTTCCAGCAACATGATATAGCTTGAATGGGATGGGTTATTGGTAAAAGTGGTGGTTAGACCTTTAGATAATGAATTAAAGGGGTTTTTTTTGTTTGGTTGGGGTTAAGAACAAGAGGACAGTTGGGCATGGAGTCAAATTTGGTGGGTTTACTGTCACCAATGATAGATTCAGACCATGATTGCAAAGACAAGAAGTAAGGTAGATGGGGTTATTTCAAGTCAAAATAGTCAGTGAGTGGAGGCAGAAAAAGGGGACAAGTTCCATTACAAGGTTAAAGCATTTGCAAATGAATTCTAACCTGCAACTTCAAGAGGAAAAGGGTGGAATACCTAGTCATATGCATCTCGAGCATGTGGGCATGAATCCCATACCATGTAGTCTTGATATTTAGGTACTGCAAAAGTAAATAATCAATGGAAATACAAAGCAAGAACACATACACGAGAAATAACAAACATCAGAACACACATCACAGGAATATCAAGCTCCAGAATTAGGTCTTCTCATTGAATTAAGCGATCGAGTTCAATACAAGCACAGAGCAGTAATCTCTCTGAATCTAAAACATCCAAACTTTTGGTCCTCTTCGGAGCCTGCCTTTATAGGATTACAAAGAATCAAAATTTCCTAACTAATTCAGAACAAACTTAGACTAGTAATGATGAGGTTGTTCGAGCTAGGCCGCCCGAATAAACAACCTCTAATTCTGCCATGCGTGGAGGAAGGGAATCACTTGCGCTGTAAGTGCACCATTGGGCCACGAAAGCCACTTGATCGTCCTTCGGATCAGGTTGTTTTAGGATGATTAGGACAGGTAACTGAAACAGGCTCTTCACTGTTGTCAAACGCGCCATTTTTATGTGAAAATATTCATTCCCTGCGACTGCGATTTGCTCTGCAAAAATTCTTTCGATCCGCAATTCCATTTCCACAATCTGCAATCCACAATGCAGACTGCAGAATTCAGGATATCCATTTTGTGCCTTCTGAAAAATGACCTTTCCAGGATTCAGAAACTCGATTTTGTGCCTGTTGAAAAATGACATTTCCGCAATTCGCAATGCAGAATGTGGGATTCGTAAAATCGATTTTGTGCCTATTGAAAAATGACCTTTCTGCAATCCACAATCCGTAATGTGGAATGCAGGATTCAGAAACTCGCCTTTTTTCGTTCCTGGAAAATTGCCTTTCCATAATCCGTAATTTGCAATGCGGAATGCGGGATTCAGAACTTACTTTTTGCGTTCCTTGGAAAATTTCCTTTCTGCAATCTGCAATATGCAATGCTGAATGTGGGATTCGGAAACTCACTTTTTTTCCCCTTGGAAAATTGCCTTTTCCGCAATCCGGAATGTAGGATTCGGAAAGTAACTTTTTCACCCCTTGAAAAATTTCCTTTCCGCAATCCGCAATCCACAATGTAGAATGCGGGATTCAGAAACTCACGTTTTCATTCTTTGGAAAATGGCCTTTCCTCAATCGAATCGAAAACCCTGCTTTTATATCCTCAAAAAAATTATTTTCCACAATCCGTAATGCGGAATGTGGGACATTGGACCAACGGGTTTGCGAAAAAGAGAAAAGGTCTCTTGTACCTACTTGCGGAATGCATTTTCGACCACCAATCTGATCCTGCTGCTCAGTCTTGGCTGTTGGATCTTCTTTGGTTGCGGGAGAAGCCCTTATTGCTATTTTTTCTCATTTTCTCACCACGGCTCGATCATATAGCTTGGATTTTCTTGACACTTATCTATTTTTGGGGTTTCCTGACTCTTTATTTGGTGCAACAGGTTGATGGGTGACCTTGGGGCTTTGGTGGGGGATTTCCTTTACCTTCCTGTTGGGTGTATTTACTGTCTTAAGGAATCACCAAATATTTAATTATCGACCAGGGTTGGTAATCTTAGAGTTGTGGCATAGTATATGTGTTGGCGGGCAAATATACCCTATATCAAGGAAACTAATGCTATCAACTTGGTTGGGGTGACAGGTAAGTGTATTGATGATACTACAAAGATTTTTACAAAAAGAAATAAGTTGGGGATCTTGAGAACACACCTTTCAGTCGAAGTTTGATCCTAGCCTTAACTTTGTCTTGTGTTCAACCTTCAAATCCACCTTCCTTTCAGCAAACCTGCAATAACAACTTTCTCAAAACATTTTGGGCAATATATAAAGCTTGAAAGAAACAAAAACAATGTTTAACATTCAACATTGACCAAAACATATCCAAATTAAGATGCCATTTCATAACACAGTTAAGTTGGAACAAGAAAGACACTTCAACCTTTATTTGTCAAAAGTAGAATGATGTACAAGTATACCTGATCATGAAACAGGTTCCTGCAACTTGATTCTAGGCTCTTGCTCTTCTCTGGCTTGGATGTCTTTAGCATCAAATCCTCCAATGCAAGCTTCTCTCTTTGTCTCAAAGTTTCTCCATTAATTCATCTCATCATCTAGGTTCTAACCCTTCTCCTTTAATCTTCTTTGTATTTATAAGATTGGAGAAGTAGTTTAGGTCGATGTACAGTTATGGAGGAAGTTGGAGGAGTTAGGAAACTACCAGCAACTAATCCTCCTCGAGAAATTAATTTATTTTTTAATCATCTTTTAAGATGTACGCGACTCTTATTCAGTAGAGTAGAGTATAGGGTGCTACCTTAGTGCTTATCAACTAGCGCTCATTCGATTTTAAATGGTGAGCGCTACTATGCTGAGAAGGAGTAGCATAAACTTGGATATGGGTGCTACTATGATACACTGGAGTAGCGTATGGGCGCTAGTCTCTTTGAGTAGAGTAGCGCTCATATCTCAAAATGATATTTTTTGGGGTTTTCCAGAAATGTCAGGAAATGGAGTGAGTCAAAATATCATCCAAGGTCAACATGCTTCTCCATCCAAGTTGTCCTTTTGTGTGATCAGCATCTCAAGGTGATCATGGATGGAGAGGTGCAAGTTTGACCTATAACAGATGCCCCCTAATGTGTGAGGTCAGAGGGAAACGATGGCCGAAATACATTATAATCCAAAGACAGAGGAGGAGAAAAGAACCGTAGAAAACAAGTCGGAATAAACCTGCAACAAAGATCAAGGTCAGCGAGCAATTACATTGTTGACATCATATAGATGTGCAGTGTGATACAACATGATCTCCGATACATAACAATGAGATGTATATAAAGCATGGCCACTTGAAATACAAGCGTGGATCCATGTCAAACTGAGAGATCATAGCCATAACAACAAACTGGATCTATGTCTCATGGAGAGCCGAATATAAGTGAGGCTCAGTCTTGCGCAACTTGGGTGATAAAAAAATGAGGTAATGTCATCCAAAATCCCAAGGTATTCATCCCAAAACAACCCTAGGTACAAACCCTAACCATGTGAATAGATGAGCTGATAGTCGAACATGGGGGGTATCGTTTGATTACCGGTCATTGATGTATACCGTTAACAAACGCGAGGACTTCCACCAATAATGATGATGGGATCCAAAGTACCAAGTACGATTAGCCAAATGTGAATAGATGGACTTGGAGTCGAACACTTGGGAATCCTGTTGAAGAAGAGACATTGATGTATTCTCATCATTCAACAGCGAGGAAAATTGTCACTGGTGACTGCAATCTCCAAGGTACTAACCGAAACTCTAAACTTCAATCCCAGAATAATGAGTTGATGTCGATGGGAAGAAGTCCGTTGGAAGGGAGGCCTTAAGGAATCCTCCAACATCCAACTCAAGGAACACTCAACTGGTAAGAGCTGATATGGAATAATACGTAACAAAACTGACACTAGGAAGGCTGACACATGAGGTCAATGTAAACTGCAGAATGGCCGACACAGGGTATATCCTTGAACATTGGGCACGACACAAAGTGACTTAGGCAGTTTCTGACATAATGGGGTAAATCATAAGTCTGAAATGTAAGAGACATTAGCAGACCCTCCATATGGTTGGAAGAATAACCAACCGGGGGAGTAAATAACTCGGAGGAAAGGTTGACCCTGAGGTCAAAAACTAAACCCAACCGACAAGATAGACTCAAGTAGGTGCCGTGTTCAAGGATAGAACTTGACTGAAACTGCCTTTGACAATGAAGATATGATATGTCTTTCCCGTTCCTTATTCTTTTTAGATAAAAGAATACCCTTCTTGTTGTTTTAATGAGTCCAAGAAAGAATGAAAACTCAATAGATCCAATCATGTAAAAAATTTAACGAGCCCATGGGAGGAAGACTCAGGACCTTCTTCATTATTTATAGAGTTCGAAGAAGAGATAGAAGATTACTCTATATTTACTGATCTCTGGATTTTAATATCGAGCCGAGATCTGTTCTTGCTCGCCGGTGTTTTCAATTTGAAGGAGTCTGAAAAACTTAAACAATAACTCCATATATCTGCTCATGGATTTTAGTATCGAGCCCAAGCAGATTAATGCTCGCCGGTGTTTTCCTGTTTATAGAGTTTGAAAAACTTAAACAATCCTCTTTTCACCTATCCGTGGATTTTATATCGATCCCGGATTGGTCTGTGCTCGGCGGTGTTTTCTTGTTTATAGATTTGAAAAACTTAAACAGTCCTCTACTTACCCTCTCGTGGATTTCACATCGAGCCCGAGTAGGTGAATGCTCGCTTGGTATTTTTATGTTTAGAGAGCCTGAAAACCCTAAATATAGGCTCCAAAGGTCCTTTTTCATGCAGTTAGTCTCCTCCCCTGAAAAAGTATAAAACAATGAAAGGAGAACTCTTCTAGTGCATACAAGAGTATACCTTTTGTATACCTTTTCCGTAGTTAATCCACCTAGGCCTGGAAAAGGGGTAATTCTATACCTAAGTGGATGAGCCTTCGAGTACTTTAACGAGCTCGAAGAGGACAAGCTTGCTCGACAATCTTGTTTAGGTTTAAATAGTCCAAACAAGAGCTTAAAATGACTTAAAGGTCAGCTTCTAGGATCATAGCTTCATACTCTGCCAAAACTAGGTCTTCAACAAAATATTAGTCGATGCGGAAAAAATCTCGAATGATATATGAATTTGAAATATTTAGCTAGTTGACAAGGCCTATCCTCAAGAAATTTTAAACTTAGGAGACGAATCCGACAAAAATTAAGTGAAAATTGAGCTTGGATCAGTATTATACCGTATTGTGTGTTTCAATTGATTAATTAGGGTTTTTTTGAAAGTTTTGAAACTATAGAAAATTAACAATTATGGGTAAAAATCAAAATCCAATTTATATATAATTTCATTTTTAAAAATCAATTTTCAATTTGTTTTGTAGGGCAAAGATTGGGGCAACCTTTGGCAATTTTCAAATCTCCATGGCGATCAAACTGAGCATCCAACTGTCAATCTTCCTCCACCAAGTAAGTTAAAATCCACCTGACTTGCATTGTCATGGTTAATTTTTCAATTTTTGAGCAAAAAATGGCTTGCAACGTGATGCTCACAAGTGTTACTGCGCGGGCGCTATTGTGTAACCACAGCAGTAGCGTATAAACGTGATGGGTGCTACTGTGCTGAAGCAGAGTAGCACCCATACGCTACTGTGTAGTATACACAGTAGCGTACACTTTGGAAAACCTACCTACAAGCACCGAGACTCAAAAAATTTTGGTTTTTTGTGCAGGATGGTCCTTCAATGGAGGGAGAGAGAGCATGAGGACATGGATAGGTTGGCCATGTAAGATCCGGCTACCTTCCATGCTCTCCGAAGATGCGGTTTGTTGAAGTTTTATCGAACCGTAAACATGAGGGCCTTAAACAAACTGTTTCGAAGACTTATTCAGTATTGGGATGTGGATACTAACACCTTTTTCATCCATGGGCAAACTCTGGAGCTTACTGTTGATGACATATATTTCATTACTGGTCTCTTGAGGAGAGGAGATGTGATCAATCTGAAAGGGTCTTCTCGTGTGGGTGTAAGGTCTATGCAAGAGTATGTAAATACATATTGTGTTGCCAGAGCTGAGAAATCAGGAAGCCAAGTCTTGATTTCAACTATTGATGGTCTCCCTTTGAAAGTGATAGTAAGCATGATCAACCGAGGAGCCGGTAGTGCTTCACAACACTTAGCTTCCAGGCATTCTATGCATATTGGTGTACAATGCTTACACGGTCATGTCTATGATTGGAGTACTAGTTTACTGGCAAACATGAAATCTCAATTGAAAGTTGCAAATCCGACACAATGAAGAATTTTGGGTACGGTAGCATTTTGTGTACTTTCTTCTTTGAGAGTATGCCTGCTATCAGTTTGGGGATGCCTCTACCTCAGGTTAACCCTCGTGAGCCCAGACTAGGCCGTTGGGGTGACATATTCCTCTGCCAGGGTGGTGGGGAAAGTCACTACTATTATCATACTGATGATTTATGGGGGTGGTGGGAGAGGCAAGTACCCACTTTTGAGCAATTTCCATATGTTGGATTGGATTTTCGTCAGGATCCAGAACTGGTGCTTCCTCCAGGTGGAGCCTGGGGAGAAATTGGTATGTTTAAATTTTGAGGATTTATTTAATTTTTTCAAACTTTTTCAAGTATTTGATTTTTATGAATGAGTTTTGAGGTTCTAATCAAGTGTCACATGCAGATCTGGGGCCTGTTCGTCCTGAGGGACATCCTACCATCTATGTGATGCCAGCTGATATTATTGCAGCAGATGCTATGTTGGGAACCCTTGAGAGAAAAATAAGTCGGTTGACTCACGAAGTTCCTGCATGCCGTATGGATCAGATACCTGTTGATATGCAGGAAGATGTTGTTGGGGTGCCCCCAGCATGGCTTAGGGTGCTGCGGAGGGTTGCTAGGCTAGTCATATGCTATCGCAATGCGGTAGATGATGATGAGGTCCCTCCTTCTCCATAGGAGAGGAATACATTCTATGTATATATTTTTGAGGCTAGTATGCCCAGCTTTTGTACTTTTATGACTTGACTTGATAAACTCGTGACTCAAAACTCATATATTTTTTGATACGGTATCGGCTATATACAATATCGGTTATTTACATGTGTATGCGTTTTAATTTTATGTGTGCAATGTTGTTTATGACAATGTATGATGCAAATGCCAGTCTAACACATAGTTTGCTAATGAATCAGCTAAAGTGTTTAAACTTCTTGGAATGTGTTCATATCTGATAGAATGAAATTTTCTTTCCAATAGTATAACTCGTAGAAACTGACATAGCAATCCTGGATCCCTAATCTGATAGACACCTGTTAACTGAAATACAATTATTTGTGAGTCAAGTTTTACCTCCAAATATGAAATTCCATGACTGAGAGCATCTTGGAGAAGTTCTATAACTGCACTGTATTCAGCTACATTATTCGTGGTAGGACCCAAACAAACTCCCCTTGAAGAGACAAGTTGGTCAGCGGGTGAATACATGACCCAAGCTGCTGCAGCCAACTGACAGGTGTGGCGACTGGCGCCATCAGCAAATCCTAGGAAATGTTCGGTTGACATCAGGTACACGAAACGAGAAACACACATAAGATTATGTAACAAACATAACAAAACTAGCTTTACAAAAATATACAGCTATGTTACAAGAAAAAGTATTTTAGCCTAGGCGTAGTACTTCTTCAGGTAGGGTCAATGCCTGGATCCTCCTTGTGAGGTCGGGCAAATATGTTGTGGAAATCACGGAAAAGGTTGGTATACGGAATGATCTCATCGAGATAACATCCCGTTTCAAAGAAAATGTTTCCGTTGACCCCAGTGAAAATGTTCACCAGCGAGGTATGTAATCTATTTGCTTCAACAATACCAACTTGTGAAGAAGTGAAATCAGTATTTTCATCGGGTGGTGAACAAAATTCACCTCTCTCTAACAAGTTAAGAAAAGGAAACAAGAAGGACACAGGATCTATATGTTCACGAGGATGGTCCAGGTCGGTCAGGGATTCTAACATTTCCTCATCAGAAGGTAAAGTAATTTCTGAACTTTCGAGAGAATGGATTGGGTCTGGTGTCTGAGTAGTGGCACAATCTATGTTTGACTCGATAGACACCAATGGAGTCGACATATGTCCTGTTGTAGTTTGATGAGAATCCAAGTGGGTAACTTCTATAACAGGGGTGGGCTCGGAGGGGTTTGTATTAGTTGAGGGAAACTCAGAATCAGTTGTTAAACTAACCATGGAAGTTTCAGACAATGAACATCCCTCAGTCCCAACGAATAAGGTAGGAGCCAGTAGGTCAAAAGTGCCGATTAGTGACCCGTAAAGTCCTGCTCCTAAACTCTCGCCAACCAGGGTGGTTTGATCAATCAAAGGAAATGTGGTTTCCGAAGAAGTCTGGTTTCTTTGAGTGAAAGAAAGTTGATCGACTGTAACGATCTTACCTTCAAAAGGGAACATGACCACTCAAAAAACTGTCGATGCAATAGCTCGCATGGCATATGTTCAACTCCTTCCTAACAACATATTGTAATCAAGCGGAGCATCCAGAACTTCTATTTCAACAGCAACTATCTTACCGACCAATGTGACATCAAATGATGGCAAAACTCCATGTGGACGAAAAGTTCTGCCATCAAATGCAGTAAGCAGTGTGTTGGAAGGGGCTAACTCAGGAGAACCTAGAGCTTTCCAACAGGAAATTGACATTACGCAAGTCAACGCTCCCTCATCTATTACAGCTCGTCTGATGGTCATTGGACCATGAACGACCTCAATCTGGAGGGAAACGTGATAGGGAAACTGGTACTTGACATCAGTCATATCAAATCGCGCAGACATGTTAGAAGATTCCATACTCCCAATAGCTGCCAGAAGTGCATTCCGTTGTAAAGGACAACTTTGCAAGACTTCTAGAGTAGACATGGCACAAGGGGTCTGGGCTAAATATTCAACCACATTGTAGTTAGAAGCAGCCTGTGTGTTGGTATTGTGTGATGCCCTCTTCAAGACACCTTTCAGAATCTTGGGCATTGGGTCCACAGGTATGTGGAGTGGAGTGGAGGATTCAGGAATCTCCTCATCCTTTTTCTGCGCTTCCGGGGTATAGTTCCTGGCTCTAGTTTGCAAAAGTGCATCCAAATTAACCATGTTTATAAATGTTTGATCAATCGAAGCATGCGAAGTGCCCCCAGTTTTGGAGGTGCCAGAAGTTAAGCCTTTCCCTTTAGGAAATGGATCTTTCAGGACGGCAGGCTTCTTTTCTCTTAAGAGCTTCTGGGCTTCTTCAAGTAGAGGGCATTGGTGAGTAAGGTGGTTCTGCTTGCAAAGTTTACAAGGGAACTTAACCTTCTTTTCCTCTTTGTTTCCCTCTTCGACATTGTCTTTTTTGGGCTTTTGTTGGTTCCCCTCTCCTTTTTTGCCCTTCTTTTTGTTGTTGGGCTGCTGAGGGCCCTTTTGATTGTTCTGGACCTGGTTGACAGGCTCAGAAGTAGAAGGAGAGGTTATGACAGAAGAAATAACTGCAGTCGATTGTTTGACAGCTAAGGCATGGACCTGTTTGGTCAGTGCTTCGAAGGCTAGAGAGTCAACTGAACCCACTATGCCGTTAGCATGTGGTCTAGGTTTCGGTCTACTCGGATTGGTGTTCGATCGTGGTGCGTCAGGTATAATTTCATACAGTAACCCAGATTGTGCATAAACAAGGTCTAACTGCTGAGTCCGTAAGATGGCTTCTTCCTCATTGGATACTCTAGATGTAGCTACTTCCTTAGAAATATAAGGAAGGAGTGATTTCAAGTACCACTCAAGAAGGAACTCCGGAGGTATGTTGGCCTTAATGAGCCTCTTTCGTCTTCGCCACTCCTGAATGTGGTCAGATAAGTGAGTGGCTTTATTTTGTCTAAAAGTAGACAAAAGTTCTGTTCCGACATCATACCGAACAGGAAGCTGGAAGTGATTCAAAAAGACGGTTGCGAGATCTCCAAAACTAGAGAAAGTAGCCGCAGGTAGCTCAATGTACCATTTGGCTGCAGGACCAATTAAGGTCCTTTGGAACAATCTCAATCTGATGGAATACTCATTTAATGAATTGGAAGAACACCATAAGTGGAAGGCAGTGACATGGTCACCAGGGTCTTCACCTATTTTTCCTTTGAACTTTGGAATTTCCGAAGGTAATTTGGTGGGAACTGATGGCCATGCCGCATTATGACACACAGGATCGTTCGTCAGTTTGGAAATATCTGGAAAATTTAAAGTTGCCAGAAATGGTAGACGAGGCCGGTAGGATGGTACTTGATAAGGGGAACCACCCATCATTTGACCCATGAATTATTGGTAGGGGTTGCCCCCAGCCATCTGGTGATAAGGGTTTCCCCCGGCCATGTGCTGATAGGAGTTGCCACCTACCATCTGTTGATAGGGGTTGCTCCCAGTTATTTGTTGGTAGGGAGTTGCCCCCACCTATTTGTTGGTAGGGGTTGCCCCCTGCCATCTGTTGTTGTATGAAAGGGTTATTAAAATTTCCCCACCCATACAAAAGTGGATTAGTGCTTTGTGGATTCATCCACTGTGGCTGGGTGTTAGCCCCGCCATATTGCTGGTTAAAGATATTACCCCCTCCCCCAGAGAATAAGGAAAAAGGGACATTACCTGCAGACATGCTACCTTGATTCATGTTAGGGCCTACAAAGGTATTGAAACTAGTAGAAGCTGATGTAGACGGTGCAGTCATGGTGCCCATGACTGACATGTTTGTAGAAGCACTTGGTCCTATGATAGGTGTGGAAATCCAAGTACTAGGTATCTGATATAACGGTTGAGAAGTAGAAGGTGCTGCATAGTTGGCTGTACTGCTAGGTCCAACAGTAGGTGTAGGAATAGATGCCATCGTTGTTGAACTAGGCATACCTAATGTACCAGTGTTAAAACTGAAAGATGGAGTAGACACAGAGGTTTGTGCCTGACTTGGTGTAGCAGTAAAAGAAGGTTTAACTGTGTTGGTGTTTATACCTAAAGTGGGAGTTTGGGGAACTCCCTGTTCACCTCCTAAGTTAGACATCAGATGTTCAGGTAAGGAATTATCTGCACTGAAATGGGGCTGCTGGAAACCAACAGGTGACAGAAGCGGAATTCTAGTATTGGTTAAAGGAGGATTGAAAGGAGTGCTATACTCCACAGAAGTAAGATCTTCCACCTCAATTGTACTAAAGTGTTGCTGATCTATGGTACCTAGTAGTGGTTCCTCAGGAACCTCAATTTCAAGGTTTTCTGTTACAAGAATTTCTTCAGGTAATTCAGTTTCAGGAGTAATTTCTGAAAAAATACCGAGGTTTACCCGCTGTCGTCTAGCTGGCTGTATAGGTTCTGTTCTAAGTGGTGGAAGGTTTTGAAACCTCCTTGATCTACGAAGCTCTTGATTCTCTGTGATTATAAATATAAAATAACAGACTAGAACCTAGTGGCCACTACAACTAGGGGTCAAACAACACACCAACTAAAAAAAATCCTAAGTATACAAACCAGGCAGACAAAGATGCCTTCCGGAGAAGAGTCTGGGATGATGAGGGCCCAGAATAGATCAACGAAGGAAGAAAGACAGTTACCTGGGGTCCACAATATAATGACTAAGGGTGCAAGCGCTGGAATCACCCAACCGTCCTCCCAAAGACTTGCAAGGGATTTCCTCCCACGTCTGTCTTAGGTACAACAGATATACCCTCTACTGTCACCTGTGTATGAACCTAGAGTCAGATACTAAGGATACCACAACACCGAAAACTCCTGGGGGAACAGTCACCAGTCGAATCAGAAAGCGTGGGCAGGGTAGCTAAGCCCAAAACTCGAAAGAGTCCCCAATACGCAATCCGATCCTGGCATATGCTCGAACAGAAAGTAGGAGGAGTATTCCCACAAACTGATCTCGCAATGACCTACTGCATAGATCCCAGGCAAGTTTTGAGTGAGGTGGGTTTACCTGTGATAGTCTTACTACGATTTTTGTGCAATGTGTAATCTTGAGTGGTTTAAGGTGATTTAAACTCAAGATCCTAACCAAAACTAGTTGGTGTAGTGTATCCCTAAAAAGAAAAAATGTTTCTAGTTCATTTTATTAACAAATTTTAGGGCTGTTATTACTCAAAAAGGGTAGTGCTTTTGTGTGGCATGGTTATAACAAGAAAACAAAAGTGCAATAGTATCAAAACATTCTACAACAAAGCTCTTTTCATTTTTTCATTTACTTCTTTCCAAAACTGAAAAATCGAGTAAACCTACTTAAAATTTTTGTTTTCTTTTTTGAAATTATACAAAATATCCTAAGTTATCTTGTAACAACAAAAACAAGTTCTATTTAAACTTAAAATACCAATTTTTCTTTTTTTCCTTTTCTATAAACGAAAAAGAACTATATAAAAATGGAAAGCAAAAATAAAACATTGTGTGAAATGTGTGTAAGTATGGCTAAAACGTTCTTAGTCTTATAGCTGTCGAAACCCTAGCTCGAAAAAGACTTGATCTACAGGTTTTTTGCAAAGAAAAAGCCTTTAAACTTGAGAACAAAGTGGGAGAAAACAAAGGAGAAAGACACAAAAGGACTGACCTAAAGTATCTAGCCCTAACAAGAACACTATGCCAAGCAAAAGTAGATAAGCAAGCCGCCCTACTAACACAAAGAAACTAAGAAATGACTCAGCCTACAGCTGTTTAGATGCACTTGCAACCAACAAAAGACAATAAGTCCAGGAAGAATGGAACTCGACCAAAATAGAAGACACCCTAGAGGCTCTACCAAGGACCAAACCCTAAAACAAAGGATAGGAGTAGTAGAGAGCAGACAAACGTCACCACAAACAGTAGATACAAGAGTATGCAGGTTTGTAAACTAGCAACACGCAGTCAGGGTCTAAAAAAGTGGAAGTGCTTAACACCAAACACTACCTAGTCTTCCAAAAAGTCAATAAACAATCCAAAAGTTCCAAAGGTCAATAAGCGGTTCAAAAGATGGAAAAAAATTTAAGAAAAGGTTCTATGACTTAACCAAAAGTTAAAAACCTCATGCAACAGTCAAGAGATCCCACAGCAAAGTCAGCAAACCACCAAAAGGCTAAAAATCAAGCAAACCAAAAATAGAATGCTTCAGAAAGTGTACTTTACTGTGTAGTAGGGAAACTCGTGCCCCTACTGAAACGAGCACTACTGTATATATAGCACAGTAGCGTATGGGCGCTACTGTATATATAGCAGAGTAGCGCTCATATCTCAAAGGCTTAAAAACTGACTTTGGAACATACCAAAAACTGATGAAAGTAGAAAAGAAACAGGCAAGGTATACCTATAAAGTTTCTCAACACATCAAAGAAGTCAAAACAATCTAAGAAGACAAACAGGAACAAGGTTTCCTAGAGCCAAAAACTCAACTTTCCCTAGTGGAGTCGCCAGTCTGTTGGCGGGAAAATCTACCCTATAGCAAGGAAACTAATGCTATCAACTTGGTTGGGGTGACAGGTAAGTGCATTGATGATACTACAGAGATGTTTACAAAAAGAAATAAGTTGTGGATCTTGAGAACACACCTTTCAGTCGAAGTTTGATCCTAGCCTTAACTTGATCTTGTGTTCAACCTTCAAATCCACCTTCCTTTCAGTAAACCTGCAATAACAATACATTTCTCAAAACATTTTGGGCAATATATAAAGCTTGAAAGAAACAAAAACAATGTTTAACATTCAGCATTGACCAAAACAGATCCAAATTAAGATGCCATTTCATAACACATTTAAGTTGGAACAAGAAAGACACTTCAACCTTTATTTGTCAAAAGTAGAATGATGTACAAGTACACCTGATCATGAAACAGGTTCCTGCAACTTGATTCTGGGCTCTTGCTCTTCTCTGGCTTGGATGTCTTCAGCATCAACTCCTCCAATGCAAGCTTCTCTCTTTGTCTCAAATTTTCTCCATTAATTCATCTCATCATCTAGGTTCTAACCCTTCTCCTTTAATCTTCTTTGTATTTATAAGATTGGAGAAGTAGTTTAGGTCGATGTACAGTTATGGAGGAAGTTGGAGGAGTTAGGAAACTACCAGCAACTAATCCTCCTCGAGAAATTAATTTATTTTTTAATCATCTTTTAAGATGTACGCGACTCTTATTCAGTAGAGTAGCGTATAGGGCGCTACCTTAGTGCTTATCAACTAGCGCTCATTCGATTTTAAATGGTGAGCGCTACTATGCTGAGAAGGAGTAGCGTATACTTGGATATGGGCACTACTATGATACACTGGAGTAGCGTATGGGCGCTAGTCTCTTTGAGTAGAGTAGCGCTCATATCTCAAAATGACATTTTTTGGGGTTTTCCAGAAATGTCAGGAAATGGAGTGAGTCAAAATATCATCCAAGGTCAACATGCTCCTCCATCCAAGTTGTCCTTTTGTGTGATCAACATCTCAAGGTGATCACGGATGGAGAGGTGCAAGTTTGACCTATAACAATATGCTGAGCTATAATGGTACCTAAGACATTGGCTCGACCGACCTTAGAAATGTTTAATAATGAAAAGATCGAAAGATCTTTCAAAATGAAAAACCGAGTCAAACTTCAAAAATACAACTACTAAACTGATTATACTTAACTAAACCAATAGATTAGAATAGTATCAATCTATACTACTCTATTCTATGAACAATAACTGAAAAGATAAAAACAACAATATTATTCTAGGAAACAAGACTTAATAAAAAACAAAACTACTTTTATGAAAATGGAAACTACTGATTAATGATTCAAACTCTAACCTAGGAATTAGAAAGTAACAAACTATAAATGAGTTTAGAAACCTATCTATGAAATGATTCAATTGACAACTAACTATGGAAACAAGAAACTATATTATCTTAAAGCAAAATTACAATCTACTTATAAATTCAATAGTTAAACTATTCATGCATTCAACAAATACTCAAAACTAAACTAAACTACCTAATTCCATTCTCCTTGAGGATTCTAAGGAAATGTATCAAATGTAATAGGAGTGGGAGAGAATGCATCAAAATGACTTTCAAATGTGACAAGGAAACAAAACGGAAGTAAATCTATTTTAACTTCTACAAAGAGATGCAAACTAAAGAGTGTTTAATTACAACTAACTTTGAACATTGTAATCTATTCTTTATCCATAAGCAAATGACTTGGAACAAATGTAATCTAGAAGCAAGTAGAAAACTTAATAAAGATTTTACTTGAAAATGAGTTTGATCAGAAGAAAGTAGAAAACTTGATAAAGATATCTTATTTTTGAATCAAATCCTATTCTATGAACATCTTCATTAACTATGTTAACGGGAAAAAACAAATCCTATGCTTGAACTAAGAAACCATAAAAATTAATGTACTTTGGAGAATGAAATTACTAAGCTTAATCGAAAATCAATCTTAATAAGAATTAAATAGACTAATCTAAGAATGGAATTGATAAGTTCTAGAACAGTAAGGTATTAAGAAATCAGACATAAAAGAGACATAATTTGAAAAGCAACTAAAGCATAAAAAAATATGAAGCTTTAATTGAAACTCTGTGTGGTGCAGAACAAGGTCCTAATTACATGTATAAATGTTGATCAATTACAAGAAATATTACGATTCGAAAATCTAAGAAATTGAATTCTAAACAAGCATAAAAACAAAGAAAATATTAAAGTCCGTATGACAATCCATATTACAGTCTGAAAGACAGTCTAGATGACAGAAAATGATATAAACTAAGGAAATAAGCAAACTAAATGATCTTAACGCTAGCTGGTTGATGCATATGAACCTACAGTGCAAGAAAAGTAGTAAATAGACTATTTAAAGTTGGAATAACAAGAAGCAACTTATACTAATCATTATCTAAGGAAATAAACTATTTCTATTGCATGATAAAACAAAGATGAAACGTAAGTGAAACTAATCTACAACTACAGGAAAACAATCAAAACTAACTCTAACTACAGACTGAACTTGAAACATTAACTAATTAACTTTATCTAGTTCCAAATGAAAAGACTGAAATCAAACTAAGAAAAACTATGCATGACCGGTCGTTCTAGATTATGAAAACGTAAATTATGTTAGCAACAGGAAATAAATTACAGGAAATAAAACATCTACAGGAAACCAAGTTGAATACATGTACTAAAAAACTAAACTATTTTCTTGCAAAAAATAAATACAGATTATACACAAAAACCTCTACTTGATGAGGGGCCCTTCTTAGCAATAAAGGATTTGAAGCTAACTCAGATAAATCACCAATAGAACATCAATGGCCAATAACCAAAAAATTCCATTAATTGAAAAAGATTACACGGTGTTCTCTAACTCAGGTTTTCTATGCATAAAAATTACTGCTAACTTCTATTACATGCTATGATGTTGCGTTTCTCCATGAGAGACGTCTTTATATAATTTTTTTACAATAAGAGAGAAGGTCGACCCTTTCAGTGGTCGACCTCTCTAAAAATACAGGTCTTAATTGCTACAGAAATGGTTCAGCACAGCATACCAGCCGTTTGCCTAATTCCATGGGCGTTGGTTCACTTCACGCGGGCAGTTGTGCATTGGTTATCCTTGATGTGGGTAGATGATGTTATGCCAAGCTAGGAGAACAAGGATGCGGATCTTCTAGAATGGAGGCTCACAAACCATGAGGGACAAGTTACCAACATAACCAATGTAACCGTTTTTGTCTTTAATGCCCCAGAATATTCCAACCAACGATTCTACGAATGTGAACAGAGGGCTGACCGATGGTTCGAATGTGGCTGGACGTCTTTAGCGTGAACATGCGTATGAATGAAGGTCCGAATAATGGTTAGAACCTGTAGAACAAAAAATATATGCCAAGCACATCTAGAAATGTGAGATAATTGTCAATAAGCCATAAAATGATGAGATTTAATCAAAATTCATGTAATATGTAAATAAGTTCATACCTGGGTCTAATTGACAGTCTGAATGGTGAAAAGTATGGATTAATATGCCAAAAATGACAAAAGTAGTGCCACCAGAGCACGTTTAATGAAAAAAACAGATGACAAAAATGGACATCAACACTTCCCTTGTGGAAACCATAATAGGTGTTAACAATAGCTCCAACCAGGGATACTATCCTCCCTGTGAGGTAGCAAGAACATGTAGACTAGTGGCCCTTACTCTCCTCCTCTTTTTCCTTATTTGTATCGCAAAAATTGAAACACAACTAACTGAAAATAAAAAAATGGAAATGTATAATGGGGGTGGGTCAACGGACTTGCTTTTTACTTGAAATAATGCTTCAAGAACCATCCGTTGACTGGTCTGTTGCCAATTGGTTCATCATCCTTTCCCTACAGGAAGAAAGAATTATTCCCATGGAAGGCGGTTATTGTATAGGGCCCCTGCCAAAGGTTATCAAATTTTTGGGCCTGGTCTTCTCTTCTGGCATCACATTTTAATACTAGATCTCCCACTTGGAAATCATCCGCCTTGGTCTTTTTGTCAAACGTCTTCTTGATTCCCTTCTGAGCTTTCGCGGTTTTATCCTGTACCCTGTCTCTAATTTCTTGTATTTCCACTAGCTGGTTAGCTCTCCTTAGTTCAGGGTTTGGCTGTTCTTCTTTCTCCTACATCAGTCTCATTACAGGCCCTATGAGGGAATTAGGGGATACCACCTCTGTTCCATATACTAATTTGAAAGGAGAAGTTCCGATGGATTTTTTAGAGGTGATCCTATCAACCCATAGGGAAAAGGTCAGCTTGGTGTGCCAAGCCCTTTTATTTTTTTGTAGCAATTTATTGATTATCCTCACTAGAATTTTGTTGGAGGATTCTGCCAATCCATTTCCCCGAGGATAGTAAGCAATAGAATGGCCCAATTTGATGTGGAACTTGTCACAAAATTTGATCATCTTCTTGGATTTGAAATCCTGTGCATTATCAGTGATTATTTTAACGAGGCACCCAAACCTAGACATGATATTCTCCTCTAGAAACATGATGATGACTGTATATGTGGCTTGCTTGGTAGGTACTACTTCGATCTATTTGGTGAAATAATCAGTGGCAGTCAATATCCACCTGTGCTATCCAGAGGAGTTGGGGAAAATTTCGCCAATGAAGTCAAGCCCCCACTACTGGAAAGGGGATTCCACAGATATTGGTTTCAAAGGAAAGGACAAGAGCTTCCTCTTTCCTTCAAAAAATTGGCATTCATGGTAGCTGGATATTTCCTTATAAGCATCCTTGAACATAGTAGGCCAATAGAACCCTGCTATGAGAATTTTGTTAACAATGGCCTTTCAGTAATGATGTCCTCCACAGACACCTTTGTGAAACTCTTTCATTATCACTTTGGCCTCATCTTCCACTATGAAATTCAAGAGGACACCTCCAGGGTCTTTCCAATAAATACAACCACCCAGTATGCAAAACTTCGCAGCCTTCATTTTGGTGGATATAGATTTGCTTTTTCTCATATCAGGGGGTGCTTTCAAGTTCTGCAAAACATATATAACATCAGAATACCAAGGAGAGGACAAGAATTTGTCTGATACCCGAGGTAGTGGATCTTGGGAAGTTTCCTCCTGCATGTATGACAACAGCTTCATACTATTTGGATCCCAATTTGACTTAGCCATGAGCCTGGTGTTAACACCCAAAAAGTGCTCACTAGCTCATTTACCACATTATATGACTCATTTGTCCATTTTCCTACCATATTTCCATTAAAAATCCCAAAAAACCCATTAAAAAGCCTCCAAAAGGCCTAAAATGCCTCCAAAAGGCCAAAAAACCATCAAAATAGCCTAAAAAAGGCTAAAAAAACCCCCTTTTCCTCCAAAAATAGCAAAAATCCCCTAAAAAGGGAATAAAAATATAAAATAATGAGGAAAAGGAGGAAAAAACCCTATACAGCTGCCGAAAACCATGTGTTTCCTAAAACCATGGGTCAGCACTCCACCACCAAAAAACTATAAATAGGTGATGGAGATCCCTTATTCCATATCCACAATCACAAGCACCCTTACTCTGCCAAAATCTTTCTCGAAACCCTAGTTCACCTTTGAACTATTTTCACCTTGAGAGCCACCTTTGGCCCATCCCCAACATTGGAGAAGGAGAAAGGAGCATTCAGAAGCTTGGAGCATCCTCTTGGACACTGCAAAGGGCTTCACCAACCTTGACACTCAAGGTAACATCAATACAAAGTCATTCTTTCATTTTGGTGTTTATGCTTCATGCTTGTCTTAGAAATAATTTAATTTAATTTTTTTTTTTGTTTTTGCATAATTAGTTTAATATACTGAACTGCTACTAAGGAGTCCATTCTCCTTAGTAGGTGCTCATTGGCACAAGCTAGGGGTAAAACCCTAGCTACAGTTTTGATACCGACTCAAGGCGTGGTGAACACTCAGCCGTTGGCCCCTCAAGCTAACGTGCAACCCCAACAACAACAGATCACCTACGCTGCTCCTGATCAACCCATGTTCGACTCAGGTACCCACCACTTACTGATGATGTCATCCGCTGACGTCAACCTATAGACCCGTCGGAACCAATATGGCTCCACCTCTGAAGCCACTCCCACGGATAAACCTGCTAACGCCCATCCCACCGATCAGGCGTTACGTATACCTCCGCCTCCCATAGACGGCGCTGCGAAAGCACCTCGTTTCCCACTTCGCCGAATCAACAATAACCCTAACGCGCGTGCTGCGTCAAACTACAACATCGTAGACGACCTAGCCCAATCTCCCGCAGCCATGTCTGCGTTAGAAGTCTTGAAGAACTGCCCTTCCCAGCGCAAGACTTTACTTTCCGCCATTGGGGGGATTGACCCAACTGATTCACATTTGATGGCGTTCGATTTAGACCAGTCTGAACCACGCCTACCTTCCAGCTTAGCCTTCCAAGTTACTGTCTCCGTTAGGAATCTTGTTATCCATCGGTGTATCATCGATGAGGGTGCTTCCACATGCGTTATGTCTACATTTGTATGGCAGAAGCTAGGATCCCCTCCTCTCCAGCAGTCCACCACTGCATTACGTGCCTACGACGGTCGTTCAGCCCAGCCCCAAGGCCTCCTGCCCAACGTTCCAGTCCAGTTAGGTGGTAAAACAGTCCTTATTGACATAGAGGTAATCAATGCCCAATTGGATTACAACCTTCTACTTGGCCGCAGCTACATGTATGCCATGCGGGCGGTTGCCTCTTCGGTCTTTCGCACCATGATGTTCCCCCATGAAGGACGCGTGGTTAAGATTGACCAGCTCACCTACTATGATCCAAGTGCTCCAGCGGCACCTGAAAATGTTCTCCCCATGGTTGAACAACCTGTTTCTCCTGCCACCACCTCGTTTGTTTCCTCTACGGGGCCTGGAGTCTACTCAGACGCGCCGATGACTTCCACCTTTCACTCCATTCCTCCGCCGTCATCTACGCCCGAAGTGTCTGATTTATGTACCTTGTCCCACGACAACCTACCACCTAACACTCAACCACCCTTGTTTCCTAAACCACCATTGGTACCTAGCCACATTGGTGTTACACCGATCCATACGATCCCCTTCCTAGTCCCTCCATCGGGAGTAGTAAGTGCCCCGGTCATGGCTACCCTTAGCCTCCCTGGGTTAACCTTGGGATTACCTGTATGGTATCTTTCGCCTCCCGTTCGCCCGCCGACACCTGATGTCGTCCTCCAGCCGGTGCAACCCATGGCTACTACCACTCAGCCACCTCCCGGTGTCTCTACCCCTTCGTCCTCCACGACACCTCCTCCTACTCCCAAACCCACTGGGGGCAGAGGTCCACAACCTTACACTGCTGTCCCACCTCCCAAGACAGTCAAGAACTCTCCAGTGTTCCGTGCTCCTCCCAAATGCTCGCTGTGTGACGAGTTGGGCCATGCGACCCACCAATGCCCACAGTTACCCGCATTACAGAAGCACATGCAAATGCTCGATGATGACCCCAACATCCCAACTGTCGAACTCAACCCTACTCCTAAGCCTAAAGATAAGTCCCTACGTACCAACCACTCCTGTGCCATATGCGGTATTTACGGGCACTATTCACATCATTGTCCCGATCTCCCGGATTACAGAGCAGCTCTTTACGAGATGAACAATCTGGACCTTGAGACGGCACCACCTACCATTGAGGAGATCTACCCCCCGGTCTCTCCCCCTTCTGAAGAGGTTAATATCATCTACATGATCTCTTCAACCAACACTTCTACTACCCCCTCGTCAACCGATTTGACGACGCAGACTTTCCGTACTGATGAGGAGATTCTTGAGGCCCTAACTGCCCCGGATTATCCTTGGGATGATATGCACCACCGTTCCTATTTCATCCCAGAAGCGTCTTCCTCTAGCACCGCTACCCAATACGCGGTCGAATCCAAAGACTTCCTCCCCACCAAGGTTGACTGGTTCAAGGACCCTATTCCTGCTCCTGATGCCTTCGAGGAGGGCAACATGGCCAACATCTCACCTGTCATCCAAGTTGATATTGCTGCTCCAGGTCGTGCCCCTGAACTCATTACTTTAGGCGCATTCTGCAGTAAACAAGAGATTGAGGACTACACACACCTTTTCAAAGAATTCCGTGATGTCTTTGCCTGGTCTTATACCGAAATGCCTGGTCTTGATCCCGCAATTATAGAGCACCACATTGACACATGGCCTGATGTAACCCCCGTTCGTCAAAAACAACGTCCTCTGCCTCCCTCAAAGTTCCCAGGATATGCCCCTGAACTCATCACTTTAGGAGCCTCCTGCAGCGAGCGGGAGATTGAGGATTATATACAACTCTTCCAAGAGTTCCGTGATGTCTTTGCTTGGCCCTCTAACGGAATGCCCGGTTTCGACACCACCATTCTCAACCATCACATAGACACACGGCCAGAGGAACTCCATGTTCTTACTGAAACCAACTCTAAAGGCCTCCCTTTACGCAACCCCCATGATGGGTTGCATCCTACGGAATCTCTATCCATAGAATAATTCGCGGCCCCATTTTGGTCCGCATTGTACAGTTTGCTCTCTTTTTTGTTTTTCACTTTTTTACCATCATCTTACATTCATCCTTTCTGCATGATTACAGATGGACCATCTTCCACCTAGTTACACTGGCTTCGCTGACGGCGCAAGCCGCTGGTCTCCCAACCTGGCTTCTGCAGCATGGGTCTTGTACTCCCCTTCCAACGAGATGATTCACCTTGACGGGATATGTATAGGCGCTGCTACCAATAACCAGGCGGAGTATGATGCCGTGACCGGTCTCCTGACTGCCGCCCTCCAAATGGGCATAAGTCACCTTCATGTGTTCCTTGACTCCCAGCTACTTGTCTCCCAGCTCAACAACTGCTACCAGGTGCGTGATCCCTGCCTTTTTAGAAAATTCCTGCGCACAAAACAACTCAGTCGACAATTTGAATCCATCACATTCACACATGTCCCCAGAGCTCAAAATCGTGTCGCAGACCAAATGGCCAACAACATCCTAGACTGGCATATCAATCACACCATGTAACATCATGCATCATCATCCCATAGCATCTCATAAAAATACATATAAAAACCCAAAAAGATTGCATCGCATCCACATTTGCATCCCTGTACATACACCACATACATATCCATAGAGGCATCCACGTGCCTAAACAAACATATATCATGTCACATCACATAAAATACACAAGGGGCATCCATGTGCCTAACATCCTAACCTACTTGCATCCACGTGCAATGTAAACATATCATAACACATAAAGCGCATCCACGTGCGTACAAATACAACATCATATAAAAAGGTGCATCCACGTGCATATATATATCTCTCAAAAAATATACATGTTCAGTGCTATACATGTCCTGAGTACCCCTGTACTCAGCTATACAAAAAATGGCTATACATGCCTACAACCTCATCTACATACATGCCGTAGCTACAAAACTCGGGGGGGAGTCCCCTGCACTCCCTAATGAGAGTCGTATCCTGCATCACTGCCAGCATCGGCTGCCTCTGAGTCCTCCCCTCGCTCCTCCTCCGGCAAGTCCTCCTCGCCTCCGGCCTCCTGTGCCCGAGCCCGGTCCACCAAAATCGCCACCCGAATCGCGATGGACCTAAACTCACGGGGTGCCCCCATGCAATCCCGTACCACATCCGGATCGACATCTCGCCAACCCTCGTCGGTCACTCCTATCAATAACCGATCTAAAAGCTCCCGTACAGACTCTAGAGTCACCTCTGGGTCCCGGCGCCGCACCTCTCCTCGTCCAGGCAGAGCTGGCACGGCCACAATACCCCGCCGGGCCACATGCCCTGGAGGTGGCCTCGGGCCCACATCTGCACAAACCAACCATATGTCAGTCACAGTATATCCATCTACTATCATATACATAAAATATGACATACATAACATGCAATAAAAACACACACGTACCGTCGGGACCCCATGCCTGTCCTGGTGCCCGTGGCGCCTCCGGATCTCCTGTGAAGTCCATATCCCGATACGGGAAGTCATCCAGCGTCAGTGGTATCTGAAGCCACTGCAGGTACAACTCCTGTGTAAAATACCTGCCCACGTCGCCACCACCACGGCGGCGCATCATCTCACCCCAACGAACCATCCTCGGCTCCCTCATCCCTCCTGCCCTAATCGGCACCCGTGGCCGCAGTGTGGGTACCCTCTCCATAAAGAAGGCACATAGGAAGGACCCAAAGCAAAAGCCCTTGCCATCTTCCTTCGCTGCCGTCAGCTGTCGCTGAACGCAGGTCAGGAACATCTGGCCCCAGGCGTAGTATGTCCCATCTAAGACGCGCTCTACCATCTGCATCTGACCCCCAGACACCTTCTCCGGTGACTAGGAGCCCAATACCCGTACCACACACGCCGCCATGGCCTGCACTGCCGGCTCCTGTAGATCCCTCACCAGGAGTGCATTCCTATGCACCCTCGCATCCTGACCGCAGTACCTCTCCAACATGTCCTCCATATCGACGTCTGCGGCAACCCGCGGCTGTGTGTCTGCCACCCTGCCCAAGCAGGGAAACCCCGTCAGGAAGTATACATCAGTGAGGGTAAGGTCTACCCTCTCCCCCTGTACCCGGAACGCCTGTATGTCCGGCTCCCAGAAGCTGATCAGACGGTTCAGCAACAATGTTGCTGTCCGTATCATAGGTATCTGTGCGAACTTCAAAAGTCCGCACAATCCCAGCACAGATCGCACATGGCGATTCTCTCGGATGAAACCCATGGTCTCATCAGGGATCTCCCGCTCTCTCCAAAGCACCTGGGGCATCCTGCCAATCACACAAAGTGAACTCATCAGTCTCATGACAACTTAAGAAAAATACTTTTCCCCCTCCAAGAAGCCCTAATAGCTCGGCCCAAAACCGCGGCTTTCGGGCTTCATGCCGCGGTTTCCAACCGCGGCTGTCAGGCAGATAGCCGCGGTTCCCAACCGCGCCTGTCATCCCAAAACCCGCGGTTGGGAACCGCATGTTCCTCTTTGGAACTCGCGGCACTCGACCGTGGTTCCATCCAGGAATCACGCGGTCTCCAACCGCGTGGTTCGGCCCGGAATCACGCGGTCTCCAACCGCGTGGTTCGGCCCGAAACACGCGGTCTCCAACCGTGTGGTTCGGATCGAAACCTGCGGTCTTCAATCGCGGTTTCGACCCCCTAACCCGCGGTCCACCCCACGTGGACCGTACAAGTCAACCCTGGGACCCACTACCCAACCCCCCTCCCGAAAAAATATGCAGGTATGAGTTTACTGAAATACCTGTATCTCGCGGATCTGCAAACAGCCAGACGGATCATCCAGAAATGCCACCTAAGCTCTGGTCCACTCAACTCACAAGTCAAAGTCAACACAGTATAAATGACACATGTCATGTTGGACCCACCACTATTTATAGTCGGTTGACTTTTTCTTGTTTTGGTCACTATGGCCCCATACGGCGTCCGTTTTACAAACCGTTTCCACCACTGGAATCAGCGCGACGCGACCGTCATGATGGTCACTTCGTTGCATTATTTTTGTCCTGTCATTTTTTACCCATTTTTCAGACGCCACTAGTCGCCTCGGTTTGCATGCCACATCGGCCGTTCTCCGTTTTTCACATGTTTTATATCATCGGATTCATTTTTCCGAACTGGTGATGATGCTAGAGATCATTTCTCGCTCTCACCTCCAGATTTTCCGGGCATTTTTCAAAATGCCCCCGTCACCTCGGTTTGCGTGCCACATCGGCCGTCACCCGTTTTTGACATCCTTTATATCGCCGGATTCATTTTTCCGAGCTCGTGATGATGCTTGAGATCATTTCTCGCTCTCACCTGGTACAATTTCAACATTGTGTCCCAACACCTTGCTGCCTCGGTTTGCGCGCCACATCGGCCGCCATCGGATTGTTCCACATTTTTACATGAGCCATTCGCTCCTGTCATACTGCAAATGTTTCGTTATTTTGCCACCATTTCATCCACCCCGCAAGGAGGTCCATCAGTGTTCCCACCTACCCTCATTCTTGGTCATCATTACTAAACCTCGATTGAACACTTCCTCCTTGCCTGGCCATTCCTTTTGTTCGGTATAATTTTATCCCTTTTTCGGGCCGGACAAGTCCTTTACGAAAAAGGCACTTAGGGAGTTTCCGTTAAGCTCTTTTCTGACTCCTAAAAGAATGAAAAGATCGCCGAGCAATCTTGCTTCCTTTCATGCTCGTTAAAGTACCTGAAAGGGCGTCTATCTGGTATAAGTTTAACCCTTTTCCGGACCTGGTAGACTAATTACGAAAAAGGAATACTCTAGTCACACCGGCTAGAAGAGTTCTTCATTGCATCCTTTTATGCTTCTTTGGGCCTTGGAGACTAAATCTACGAAAAAGCAACCCCCTGGAGTCTTCTTACTTGCTTTCAGACTCTCTAAAATTGAAAGCAACCACGAGCATGCACTGTCCTGGGCTCGTAAAATCCACACGACAGTACCATTCCCCTACCTCAGAGTCTTCTTATCGCTTTCAGACTCCTTAAAATTGAAAGCAACCACGAGCATGAACTGTCCTGGGCTCGTAAAATCCACACGACAGTATCATTTTATCCACACACTTCTTCTAGTTCCTTAACCCATGACGAAGTATCCTCCCGTGCCTCATGGCACTATGATCGATCATCTCGGCAGCACCCCCAATCAGGTCGCCTTTGTTCAGAGTATTCTGCAGTCTCCTGCCATTTTACACCAGCTTGAGTCTCCCTCAGCCAGTTATCCTCCCAGATCCAATACAGCTATGATCCCTTTTCCCTCAGTCAGTTTCATATGCTGCCAGATCATTTCCATTATCATACTCTGAACAAAGGAATTTTGAGTCCACCCGCTCTACTTGCCCAGTTGTCCCCCCACAGTTTATCAGTTCTGCCATCAGTACTATCACATTTCGGTCTTGTACCTCGTGCTCTTGTCAAGGAAACATCATTGCCTTGCTAGGGGCAGGTCTCCCTCTGTCGACGACAGCTCCTCTATTCCAGAGGATAGGCCCAGAGGTCCCTACGCCTTGGACTTATCACCATCTGTGGTAGGTGCCTACGGATCATTCCGAGAGGAGACATCATTGCCTCTCCGAGTGGTTGTTCCTCACATGCTCGACTTCAGCACCTTGATCGCATCGTTGAGGATCGCGTAGGATTATATCCCATCAGTTTTTAGTCGAAGACCCCGGATTTCCCCCGACTCTAGCACATTGGTGAGTCACTTCGGAACGCCCAGTTGTATGTTCCTGAGGATGTCCGGGCTGCGTTGGCGTTTGTATTCGGAAGCCATCCAGTTTCATGCTTCCTTGAGTACCCAGTTTCAGTTCCAGTTCAGTGTACCATGGAGAGTATGACCCCAGTCACTATGATCCAGCAGCTCATCAGTTCCTTTGGTACCACACTTAGTAGCACTGTTGATTGTTCCGGTGCACCAGTTCTGTAGTTCACACATGATCCGCTCAGCAGTATGTCCCAGATTTGTGTCCCCTCTGGACTCTTATGATGTACACAGTAGTCATGTATCTTACAGGTCCCCCTTTTTTCGGGCCTTACAGTTATATTTATGTATCTTGATACGAGCATGGGTATGCCCGCCTCGTCTATATATTGAGATTATTCCTCAGTCAGTATTTGAGGTCATGTATATTTCAGGTCCCCATGTTTTGGACCCCATTGTTGTTATTATGTTATATCCTGATACGAGCATGGGAATGCCCGCCTCGTCCATATGATCAGATGATTCCTCATCCTTTATTGAGGTTATGTACTTTTAGTTCTTGCAGTTGTTCGGGATCGTTGTTCCGGGCTCCAGTTTGTTTCTTCTCTTCTCTCCACATCCCAGGAAAACCATTCATGACTTATGATGTCCATCGGCCATACGATGAGCTCCTGACCTCGCACATCAGGGGGGCAATCTGTTAACACCCAAAAAGTGCTCACTAGCTCATTTACCACATTATATGACCTCATTTGTCCATTTTCCTACCATATTTCCATTAAAAATCCAAAAAACCCATTAAAAAGCCTCCAAAAGGCCTAAAATGCCTCCAAAAGGCCAAAAAACCATCAAAATAGCCTAAAAAAGGCTAAAAAACCCCCTTTTCCTCCAAAAATAGCAAAAATCCCCTAAAAAGGGAATAAAAATATAAAATAATGAGGAAAAGGAGGAAAAAACCCTATACAGCTGCCGAAAACCATGTGTTTCCTAAAACCATGGGTCAGCACTCCACCACCAAAAAACTATAAATAGGTGATGGAGATCCCTTATTCCATATCCACAATCACAAGCACCCTTACTCTGCCAAAATCTTTCTCGAAACCCTAGTTCACCTTTGAACTATTTTCACCTTGAGAGCCACCTTTGGCCCATCCCCAACATTGGAGAAGGAGAAAGGAGCATTCAGAAGCTTGGAGCATCCTCTTGGACACTGCAAAGGGCTTCACCAACCTTGACACTCAAGGTAACATCAATACAAAGTCATTCTTTCATTTTGGTGTTTATGCTTCATGCTTGTCTTAGAAATAATTTAATTTAATTTTTTTGTTTTGTTTTTGCATAATTAGTTTAATATACTGAACTGCTACTAAGGAGTCCATTCTCCTTAGTAGGTGCTCATTGGCACAAGCTAGGGGTAAAACCCTAGCTACACCTGGCCATCCCTTTCCCTTTAATAAGCTTTGTAGGTTTGATCTCCAAGTCATATTCCAATAGCGCAACTATCCCTTTTTCCCTTCTATCCTATGGATTAGGTTGTGTTAATATATATTTCACAGTAGAATTAGGAACATAAGCTACAACATGGGAATGTAGAACATAAACTCTAAAATCCTTCAGATTTTTTACCATGTAATAGGCTTGATTTTCCATGATGTTGTATTTGAGCTCAGCAACTTTGAGAGCCCTGCTAAAGAAAGCTATGGGATACTCATCTCCTTCCTGATTTTTCTGTAAAAGCACACCCTCTATGGAGTACTCAGAGGCGAAAGAAAACATAAGAAGATCCATGTCAAAATCTAGGCTGATCAATACAGGTGCTTCAACAATTGCTCTTTTTATATCTTTAAACGCTTTCCTAGCCTTGACAATCCAGCTGACCTGAGTGTCTTTCTTAAGCATGCGGGGATCGTTCTCATGATCTTTGCAAAATTGGAAATAAATCTCCTTATGAAATTCACTATGCCCAGAAAAGATTGGATTTCCTTTTTACTCCTGGGGGGCTCAATTTTCTGTATTGCATCTATTGTCTGGGTCAATTTTGATCCCATCTTTAGATATTATGTGGCCCAAAAGCTTCCCCTCTTGCATGGCAAAATTTGACTTTTTAGGGTTTAAAGAGATTCTAAATTTCCTGCATTTGGTGCAAATGTTTTAGATGTTCTGCATGAGATTTAGAATATACAGTGATGTCATCCATGTAGAAAAACTACAATTTTGTCTTTCTCTCATGCAAAAGCTATGTCCATAGCTCTTTGGAAGGTGGATCCTACATTCAATAGACCTAAAGGCATATTTGCATACATGAAGGTTGTTAAATTTTGAGCATGAATTCGCAATACTCTAGGATCTTTACTGAGAGAATAACATGTACAGTATATCAATGCATAACAATCATAATAAGCATGACAAGCATCAAAAGAATCAAAAGCATGAGAGACAAGAGACACAGAGTTTCCGTGGGGAAAACCCTAAGGTGAAAAACCCCACAACTTCCTCAGAGATAGAGAGAGAAATGGCTCAACCAAAGTACAACCAAAATACACTGAGATAGTCTTCTAGTAGTAGATGATCCTCCTCCTCACTAGTACGCCACTTTTTGAGTGAGAGAAGTGTGAGTTTCCGAGTGATCAAAATAGAGATCTCCCGATCTCTATTTATACTAGTCTGTTTGTCCAGTGACCTTATGGGGCCAACTTGTCTAGCTAGGTACATCAACCATATAATATATATATATATCAAGGCCGACCCCACACATGGTGGTCTAGTAACCCATCGGCAAGTTCACACACTTGCGACACTTGTCAATACACATGGCGACACTTTCCTTATAGAGGAATAACACATCTCTTATAAGGGTACAATAAATATATATAAAATACATAGATGAAATACATTCCGAAGTTACATATAAATCAACAATCCCTCTTAACTAGGAAGGTATTTATCGACATAGATCTGCTAGCACAAGTCTTCTTCTCGGAATCATCATCATCGATGCACCGTCATCGTCATTGCTGCTGCTATCTCAATCAATCTCTGAATCTACTTGTCATAGGAAGTTCTACAAAGCCAGTCCTTTTTCATACTGGATGTAGGCCCACCACCTGCAGGTCTTCATCATCACTGGCCATACTGTGGAATCCTCAGGACTTATTACGTGTGTCACAAAACCTTAAAAGAGTCTCTTGACTAGCAAGAACCCTAAAGAGCATCTGAGGCCTTTTTCATCTTGTCCAGATCTCTAGGACTTATTACATGTGACAATCACAAAACCTTAAAAGAGTGTCCTAGGAACATTTATGTGCATAGCACGACCGACAAGAACTCTAAAGAGCATCCCAGGAACATTTATGTGCCTAAGCACGACCGGCAAGATCTCCAACACTGATTACATGTGACCTCTACTACAAACCCTCGAAAGAGCATCCCAGGACTCATTACAGGCACACAGTCCAACCTATCAGATCTCCTAGGTCTTACATGTAGCATCCCACCACAAACCCTCAAAAGAGCATCCCAGGACTTATTAAGGGCACACAACCCAACCTATCGGATATCCCAGGTCTTACATGTGGCCCACTATCAAAAACCCTCGAAAGAGCATCCCAGGCTATTACGGGTACACAAATCCAACCTATAGGATCTCCCAGGTCTTACATGTGATACACAGTGCCAGTCCTTTTTCATACTGGATGTGACCTAGAACAAATCTAGGATTTCCTTTGCACAACTTGTCCACGACCACAGAGTATCATCCTGATACTCATCATACATCATCCTGATGTACACATGATCATCCTGATCATCATCACTGCAACATCCTGCTGCATGTTATCTGGAGCAACATCCTGAAGCTCGTCATCTATGATCATCCTGATCATACATTGCATCTACGTGATGCATACCAAGTATCTACCTGATACATATCATCATACACGATCCACTTGATCATACAATGTATCCACCTGATACATATCATCATACACGATCCACTTGATCATACAATGTATCCACCTGATACAAATACAAATACATGATCCACATGATCATACTTGATACATATCAACATACATGATCTACTTGATCATACAATGTATCCACCTGATACATATACAGATACATGGTCCAAGCATCCAACATGATGCATATACAAAATACATACAAATGATCCAATTTATCATATCCAACATCAAACATGATGCGTACATATACATATAGAGCAGTAACTAGAGCATCGTCTTGATGCTCATCATCCATGATCCTCCTGATCATCATAGCATCGTCTTCTTCAGATCATCTCATCGTCCATGAAGCACAACCCAGATGCACATCATACAGCACTTACACCACTGACATGGGAGAACACATCTACCACCATTCGGGGAAGGCTCCAGCCCTTACTTTTTCACCATGGGAGAACAAATCTACCACCATGTGAAAAATGGCTTCAGCCCTTACATCTACACCATGGGAGAACACATCTACCACCATGTGAGAATGGCTCAGCAATTACATCACGACCATGGGAGAACACATCAACCATGTCAGAAAAACTCATGTGCATCTGCATCTTCCAAACTCATCACTTCCCTTTGGAATGAACCTCGATCTGAAGTGCACCAAGCCTCTCTCTAAAGTACTCAAACTGCACTCTGGCCAATGGCTTGGTCAATACATCTGTAACCTGCTCATCCATCACAACATATTCTGCTTCGGCTGTACTCAGTGCTACGCAGGACTTCTTCCTGCTAAACCAAGATATCACACCTGATCCCATACTGAAGCAGCACCCATAAGTGCTCTTCCTATCTGCAACACTGTCTGCCCAATCAACATAACCCTACAGGTTAAACTTTTGATTCGCATCATACTTGAGCCCATAATCAACCGTACCCTTCAGGTACCTCAGAATATGCTTTACAACAACTAGGTTAACACCTCTAGGATCCATCAGGAATTGGCTCAATGTGTTCACCGCAAAGCAAATATCTGATCTAGTGTTCGTCAGGTACATCAAGGACCCAATCATCTGATGATACATCATGACATCAACCGGATCAGATGGAGCATCACACAGAAGCTTCAGGTTCGATGCCATAGGTGTGGCCATAGCCTTGTAGTCCATCATCCCGAACCTCTTTAGGATCTCTACTGTATACTTCCCTTGTCCAAGGAAGATTCCATCTGCACTCTGCCACACCTCCATACCTAGGACATAATGCATCATCCCTAAGTCCTTCATATCGAACTCAGCAGTAAGCTTCCTCTTTGTATCTGCAATCAATTTGTCATCTCCTGTTACAAATAAGTCATCCAAATACAGGAGTAGAATCACAGGATTCCCTTCCTCAACCTTGTAGTAAAGGTTGGAATCTGCTTTACTCTTGGTAAAGCACAAACTAGAAAGGAAACTGTCCATCCTATCATACCAAGTTTTGGGAGCTTGCTTCAAGCCATACAAGGCTTTCTTCAATCTGCACACATATGACTCCCTGTCATGTGTTTCAAAACCAAGTGGCTGCTCCACATATACTTCCTCTTCAACTACACCATTCAAGAAAGCAGTTTTGGCATCCATCTGGTGTATTTTCCATTTCATTGCTGCAACTGGGGCAAGTACTGTTATGATGGAAGTATACCTGGCTATATGTGCAAAAGTTTCTTTATAATCTATTCCCTCTTTCTGAGAGAAGCCACGAGCTATGAACCTTGCCTTGTATTTCTCTACACTGCCATCTGCATCATGCTTGATTTTGATAGATCCATATGGAAGTCATAACAACCTTCCCTTCAGGCCTTGGGACTACATCCCAAACATCATTCTTCATGATCGATGGATCATGGCATTCTTCCCATATCCTGGGAACTTCAATATCTTCAATAGATATCTTTGTCGCTGGAACAAATGTTGTAGTCCTTCTTTCGTAGGTGAAGGTATATGGTCTTTCCTACAAAAAACGTTAAATTGCATGATTAGAAACATCTCATAATTTTTAGAACAAATTCTTACACATAAAGAAATATGTCACCCAGTCATGCAATCATTTTAGCCAATGCTTCAATGCAACATTTATCCATATCCCGTAACTTTTCTAGATGCTTTCCAATCTCTACCAGAACATTGTTAAGAGTGTGCACAACTCTCAACATGTCAACAAAGAGGTTTAATTCTAGATAAGTAGCAATGGAATGTTGTACAGTGGCATAGGCCATTTACCCATCACATGCATATCATTAGTATACTGTTCATTAATGCAATCATTCTAATATGACCAATTACTTAAACAAACAAATATGCAATAAATGATAATTAAAATACTTATCTTTGTTTGTTTGTTGGGTAGAATCCCTCTGAGTGTTTGCTTCCTTGCAGGAGCTGCTGAAGTAGCTTCTTCTACACCTTTCTGTTGTGAAATGTAGAGGGATGGTCAACTCCCTCTGGATATCTGCATCCTTGTAGAAACTATTGGAGTGTGCTCCATCTTGATCTTTGCTTCCTGGATTACTTGTCCTTGAACTTATATACATCCTTGGTCCCTATGCATGCTTATTAGTATCATCATTGTGTTAACCTTGAGGTCTCATACATAATCATTAGTATAATCTTAATATTATCAAAACACAATAATATCAATCATGTATAGTCAGGATCATTTCAAACAGAAACAATAAGCATTCTTATGGTTAGTCATAAACATAATACACCTAAACCCGTGATTACTCAAACCTATGACTCTTCTGGTTAGTCATATCATTAATTAAGGTAAGAAACATAATATGCATAAATCCTAGATTACTCAAACTTGTAAATTCAAGAGTAATCATTATCAATAATACAAAAGTATACGATATATATAACAAAACATACATGGTCATCATATTTGCTAGGTATGTCTAGCAATGTGTTTTTGTTCTCTTCAATGACTTGCCTAACTCATTAGTTAACTTTTGAAAAAACAAATTATACATACCTCTATGTGATCCATGACTATGGATGAATCTTTCTCTTCATAGCATGTTCAGGTTGTCCCTTTAATTTGTACAATCCTCCCTCTTGCTCTCCAATCACTACTGCATCATCTATGGTATTTCCCTTCGGCCACATTAGAACTTGGCCATCCACAAATGCAACCCTCATACCTTTTGCATCCAATGCAGATATGGAAGGTAGGTTCTTCTTGAGCCCAGGTACATAAAGGACTTCTTTCATATTCAATGATTTTCCAGAATCTAGGTTGAAGGAGGCTTCACCACTTCCTTTGATGGGGTATTGATAATCATCCCCAAGTTTCACTTTATGGGGTGATTCATGTTCAGATAGATTTACAAAAGATTCTTTAAACCCAATCATGTGTTTATAAGCCCCACTATCAATTAACCAATCATTACAACCATGGGAGATTGTACCTGTGAGAATAGATATTAGGACATACTCTTATACACTTGATGAGTCATCATCACTTTCTGCCCTAGCTTTCTTCTTTGGAGGTTCATCATCTTTGGTAGCATGAGCATGGTACCTTCTTTTGATACCCTTCTTCTTCTTGCTAGAGTTGTTGTTGTTGTGGTTGTCCCTTTTGTTCTTGGGACATTCTGAAGCAAAGTGACCCTTCTCATTACAAGTGAAACACCTTAGATCTTTCTTGTCTTTGTGATAATGATGAGAAGATTTATTCTTGTGATGGGTTGGCTCCCTCTTGAACTTGCCCTTCTTAGTGTGAGCTGTGAGAGTTTGATCTTCATTCCCCATGTTTTCTTCTCTTGCCACAAGCCTTGCTTCTTCTTGAGAACATTCCTCCCATAATCTACTAAAGGAGATTAATTTCTTTCTGGCATAGATCCCTTGGATAAAAGAGTCCCATGACCTAGGTAGGTCATTCAAAGTGGTCATAACAATTTCACCATTCTCCACCATTTCATCTACAACTTCAAGTTGTTCCTTGATCTGAGAGGCCTTGGAGAAATAGGATTGAATGGTTTCTCCATTCGACATCTTGACCCCTTTCAATTGATTTCGCAGGGTCATCTTCTGATTTATGTTCTTCCCTTCAAATAGCTTAGTCAAAGATTCAAACATCTCCTTGGGTGTCTTCAGAGATGACACATGAGGTATGAGATGGTCTTTGATAGAATTAGCAATGATTCTCTTTGCCTTGACCAAGTTCTTCTTATGCAATATTTTACCCTCTTCATCCTCTAGGATGGGGATGTCTTCTTTTATATATGAGTCCAACTCATTCTCTTCCAGGATTAACCCAATCCTATACTTCCAGGCTCGGAAGTTATCAGCCCCTTCAAGCTTATCCTCAAGCTTGGTGTGGTGAGACATCTTAAAGAGTACTTCAAATGGAAATAGAAAAGATTTAGGTCTTACCACTTGAATTGCTGAAAACTGGATCTGGTCTTGGATTAGGGTTTGTTGGAAAAACCCTAAAAATTTAAAATGTGAATTTCAACTTTCTGAAAGGATAGAAAGATGGGCCTTGATGAGCTGATCAGCCAAGTGTATTCATAATTTGAGATCTGCAAAGATACACCTTTCAAAAATGTCTTTATGTCTTCCCAGATTCACTAAGGAGAGCCCTGAATTAGAGTTTGAGTTTCCCAGAGATCTACCCAGCCAAAAATCTTGATCCAAAGCTCTAAACTTTGATTTTTGCAAGGAGCTTCCAGCTATGTCTTCAGATTCCAAAAAGTCCTATTTTTGTGGGAACCCTAATTTTTAGGGCCAAATTTGAAAATGCTTAGAATTGAATTCTGATTGGACAGATAGATTCTCCTTGATGAGTAGAGTCAATCTACTATACAACTTTTCCAAAATCTGTGGAGAGAAACCCAATAAACAAGAAACCCTAGTTTCTGTCATTGCACAATGTCTTCTTCTCAGGTTAGCTCTGATACCATGTTAAATTTTGAGCATGAATTCACAATACTCTAGGATATTTACTGAGAGAATAACATGTACAGTATATCAATGCATAACAATCATAATAATCATGACAAGCATCACAAGAATCAAAAGCATGAGAGATAAGAGACACAAAGTTTCCGTGGGGAAAACCCTAAGGTGAAAAACCCCACAACTTCCTCAGAGATAGAGAGAGCAATGGCTCAACCAAAGTACAACCAAAATACGCTGAGATAGTCTCCTATAAGCAGATGATCCTCATCCTCACTAGTGCACAACTTTTTGAGTGAGAGAAGTGTGAGTTTCCGAGTGATCAAAATAGAGATCTCCCGATCTCTATTTATACTAGTCTGTTTTCCTAGTGACCTTATGGGGCCGACTTGTCTAGCTAGGTACATCAACCATATAATATATATATATATATATCAGGGCCGACCCCACACATGGTGGTCTAATAACCCATTGGAAATTTCATACACTTGCGACAGTTGTCAATACACATGACGACACTTCCTTATAGAGGAATAACACATCTCTAATAAGGGTACAATAAATATATATAAAATACCTAGATGAAATACATTCCGAAGTTAAATATACATCAACAAAGGTTCCCCAAGGTGTGGTAAAGGTTGTCTTGCTCCGGTCTTCTGTCTGCACCTTAATATGATTGTATCCTAAAAATCCATCCAGCATGGACATTCTTGCTTCCCCTACAACCTTCTGCAAAATGTGGTCCATTTTGGGAAGGGGGTAGTTTTCCTTTAGGGACACCTTGTTGAGATTTCTAAAGTCAATACACAGTATGATTTCACCATTCTTTTTCCTCACTGGGACTATGTTGACCACCCACTTCAAAAACCTCAAAGAGACTATGATTTTGGCCTCATACAACCTCTTTACCTCTTTTTCTATCAGCGGGACAGCACGGGATTCATCCTTCTCAGCTGCTTCCTGAATAGCTTCTCTCCTGTCTTGACTAGTATGGTATGTTGGATGATCGCTGTGTCATATTCTTTCAGATCTTCATAGCACCATGCAAACACATCAGAAAACTTTCTCATTAAATCCACGTAGTATTTTTTGATACCTGGGGCCAAAGACTTTGATAGTTTGACAATTTTGGGTTCTTCAGTGCTCCCAATGTTACAGTCCTCTATTTATTTTGGGTTTGGAGCAACCTTGTGATCTTTGGCCACATCATTTTCATCAAACAGTCTTTCCAGTGTGACCAACCCTTTGGGTATGTAGTTGCTTTTTAGCTGCAAAATCTCTTTGCCTCCCAAAGTGGTTTTGAGCTCTGGTGGATCAGGCTCCCACTCCTCCACTTCATAGTCATCTCGATCAATCTGGATATTGGAAAATTCTCCAGTCATCTCCAAAAATTTATTGATCTGCTGGTCATATTCAAATATTTTCCAATGCTTTGTATTGTTTGGGATAGAGGGTCTATCCCTTATATTAATCATGTGAGTCTTAGTAGGATAGGCAGGGAGTTGAAACCTGCTAGCAGAGCTGGCTAGAATATCTGCTATTTCATTTTTCTCCTTGGGAATGAAAGAAATATGATGTTCTATGAAGAAATTGTCAAACGGATCCCACACATCATTTCTGTAAGCCCTCAACCCAGGGTGTTTCTCTTCATAGTTTCCGTTCACTTGTTGGATTATTAGCTCTGCATCTCCATAGACCTTTATCTTCTTATCTTTTAGGCCTTTGAGTACATTCATGCCCAATAACAGAGCTTCATATTTTGCCACACTATTTGAACAGTCAAACATTAGTTTGGAAATATGAAATCTGGCGCATGCATTTCCCTTGTCTGGAGGGATGATCCATATTCCTGCTCTAGCTCCTTATTTATTTACAGCCCCATTGAATCTCATGACCCAGTGATATTCTTTTTGGAGGGTGACCGTGGCTTGTGTTTCCAATTTTGATCTCTCATTACTGCCCTCTTCCCTTCTCTACCCATCGTTCTCTGTGTTGGTTTAGCTGTCAAGGAATTGTACCCCATTCCCACCATTAGCTTTATCATTTGGTTTAGGTAACTTGGAAACTTTCACACTTTCTTCCTCTGAACCTAGATCATAGCAGAGAATTGAGGAACCTACATCCATGTCTATGGAAAATATGGGGTGGTTATCATGCATGTCCTTGTTTCTTATTACGTATGATAGCATATGATCCTTGTACAACCTTCTTATTTCCCCAAATATGGGGATGGTGACATAATACATGTCCATTTGCATGGCTCCCTTTAACTTATTTGTCAAAGACCAAGACAACAACATCCCAAAATTAGGTGGAATATCAACCACCACCACATCCATGATCATATTCTTTTGAGGTATCTGAGTCACTGAGAACACCATGTATTTAATCATTTCTACACATGGAACTCTTCTAGAATCAAAGGAGAACATATATTTATAGGGTCTTGTGATTTCTAACCCTAGATTCTCCACCACTGAACTTGGCATGAGGTTATGAGAGGCTCCTGAATCAAACATGGCATTGTGTAGGATATGGTCATGGATGTTGAGACTGATATAGAAAGGAGTGAGATAAGTTTCTGAGGCATTTTCAACATGGGGACCAAACAGAAGAGTAGGTTTGTCATCATGCAAATTGAGAGTATTAGGTTTCTTTCCTTCTCCACCATTCACTACTTTCAGAATCTGGTCTTTGTATTCTGAGTTTTTGACCAACTCATTCAAGGGGATGGAGATCTTAATCTTAGATATTTCATTTTCCAAACTGAAAGAAACATGGACCCTCTCTTTTGCCTTTGTATTACCTTCATCTCCCCATTCTGGACTCTTTTTAGGAGGCTCTGCCCCCTTTTCAAGAGTCTCATCAGAGATTGTAATTTTTGGGTCCTTTTTCCCATAGATTTCTTTTCTTTGTGGCTTAGGAGGAGATGGATCAGCAACATCCTTTCCTTGATTAACTGTTATTTTTTTACTTCTCAAATTATGTTTCCTCTCAAAATCATAGATTGCATTGTGGAGCCCTCTTTGGTATTGGTCAGATTCTGATTCCCCTAGGACATCATCTGATTACACGGAAGACCAGTCATGTTCATATTTAGTCAAATAGAACTATGGTTGGATCTTATCAAAGAGATGGATTTGGTCTTCTGCATGTCTAACTTCTTCTTCTTCATCTATGAAGTTCTCAGCAAAAGGTGGTCTGATCGGGTGATTCTTAGGATTTCTAGGGCCTCTTGGCTCTCTAGGTCTTCCTTGTGGGGTAGGGGGCCTTCTATGATTGTTATTTCGAGCTTGAGGCTCTAGTTTTTTTTCTAGAAGGATGCCTATTGTCAAGGGAGATCCTATCCACCAACCTTTCCATAGTTCTCATCATCTGCTCAAATTTGGCATCCATGGATTGGGATGTGGAAGGTTGCACTGCTTCATTACATCTCTTTTTATTAGCTCCAGTTATGTGTTTCATTTTACTGGAGGCCATCAAGTTGGATTATACTTCTAATGCATCTTTCAACATATCAAGGAGAGTGAAAGATCTCCTCTCTCTCAACATGAGAGAAAATTCATTGTCAAAATAGTTGGAAAAATGGAGCTTGGCTTCCCCCACAGGAGGTTTTATGTCTACAGGGATAGAATTGTACACTCTAATGAACCTGGATGAGAATTCTTGTACAGTCTCAACATTTTTTTTCTTTGTATTTTCATACTGAGTGAGAATATGGAGAGGATTTTGTTTATCCTACCATCTGGCTAGGAAAGCTTCTTCAAATATTTCATAGGTAGCAATTCCTCCATTTGGAAGGGCCTTGAACCATTTCTTCACTTCTCCTACAAGGCTTTGGGAAAACAACCTCATCTTAAAATCATCTTCATCCACCTCTTCTAGGTCTGTGAAATCATTGAACTGGTTTGTATGCTATTGCACATAAACTCTTCCCTCCCCATCGAATCTCATGAGGTGTTGGGCGTAACCCACAGTTAGGTCATCGAGATTGGTTGGGAGGGATAAAGGGCCATACCTGGAAGCCATGGCTCTTAGGTTTTGCTTGGGAGAAGAGGGAGTTTTAGAAGCAATAGGAGTAACCATGGGTATGACAATAGTAACGCTGGGGGAAACAAGAGGAGTATTCAGGGCTTGAGTACTTTGGCCAGTAGCTTTAGCGAATGGAAACATGCCACTAGTTTCTTCCTGGGCTTGTAAATTTTCCCACAAAGCACTCAGGCAATGGGTCTGGAATCTTCTTTGGTCAAACAAGGTTTCTCTTAGATCAGTCTCAAAACTAGATCTGAATGGGGAAGATTCAGTCCTTAAACTTGAAGGTATGATTTCTATAATATGTGCCTCTTTTTTAGGTAAAGAAAAGGACCTTTTTAATGGAGAAATACCTGCTTGGCCTTTCTTTGCTTTCTCGATGACCTTCTCCGGGTCTGAAGTTGTTGAAATATTGTAAGTTAAAGAATATTATATTTGTACTTTATTATTCCGGAGATGTTTCATTCCTCCGATGGAACTTTGTTATGTATCCAAAGATGTTTATTCCTTTGAGATATTGTGGTGACTAGGGTTATTAGATCTCTTAGGAGAGGTTGTCCCTGAGTTAGTTATTTGAGGGTTATTAGACTCTCCTAGGAGAGGTTGGCCCCATAGGGTAAAAAGTCAGTCGAAAAACAAGTATAAGTAGAGGAGGATGTTCCTCACTTATTTCATTCATTCATCCACTTGGGAGTAGCGCACAAGTGAGAGAGAGGTCTCCATAGGAGGAGAAGGAGCTCTTGTTTGGTTTCTACATCTTGTATTGCTTGATCATCTATATTGAGGAAAGCTTTGCTGGGTTATCTACCCCATGAGGGTTTCCTAGGGTACATCTTTGTCTATCTTGTGCTTGTGTTTCTTTCAGTGATATTGCTAGTCAAATTAGTATAAAATTAACATGGTATCAGAGCTAGCCTAAATAGGACATCTTTCACAAGGTGAAAATAGCTCTCTCTCCTCCTCTGGTGAAAATTAGGGTTTCTGTAAAAGTTGGAATTTTTGGATTCTGATTGCATGGCTGGATAGCCCTCCTCAAAATCAAAGTTTTGATCCCTAGATCAAGATTTTTGGTTGGGTAGAACTTCAGGAAAGTCAAACCCTAGTTTGACCAAAAGTGCCGAAAACCAGAAAACCAGAAAAGAGAAGACTAGAAAATCTAGAAATTCTGTTGCAGATCCGGAAGGTGAAAAGTTGAAGTTTCCAAAAGCAGAAAACACCAGATCTCTCAACTCAATCAAGAATATCTCCTGGTAAGTGTTATTCTATCTCTTGAGAAACTTCAATCTCTGTAACCCCCTGATTAAGATGGCTCCAAGCACTAAGCTTGAAGACAAGCTAGAGGGTATAGAAAATTTCCGAGCATGGAAATATAGAATTGGTCTCATTCTTGAAGAGAATGATCTTGTCCAATATATTAAAGATGAGGTTGCAGAACCTGAAGAAGATGAAGCCAAAGAGAAGTATAGGAAGGACCTGATAAGGGCAAAGAGAATCATTGTTGATTCTATTAAGGATTACTTGATTCCTCAAGTGGCTTCCAAGAAGATCCCAAAGGAAATGTATGATGCTCTTTCCAGAATGTATGAGGGAAAGAACATCAATAGGAAGATGAACTTGAGAACTCAATTGAAGAGCACCAAGATGAATAAAGAAGAATCTATTCAAGACTATTTCTCAAGGGTTTTCTAGATCAAAGAACAACTAGATGCCATTGGAGATACCCTTGATGAAGATGAACTTGTCATGACTGCTCTAAATGGTCTTACTAGACCTTGGCAGTCATTCATTCAAACTATGTATGCCAAAAAAGAAAGTATGAAGTTTGATGTGGTTTGTGAGGATTGTGTTCAAGAAGAGGCTAGGGTAGCCAATAGAGAAGCTCTTCTCAAAGAGGATGACCAAGCTTTGGCTACACACACCAGAAAAAGAAGGAGTCACTTCAACTTCAAGAAGAATGATCACAAGGAGTCTTAACCTCCTAGTAATTTTAGAAGGAGAGGAAGAGAAAACTCAGAAAGAGATCTCTCCACAGTTCAATGTTTCAATTGTCTCAAACTAGGACACTTTGCTAGAAATTGTACTTCATAGAAGAAGAAGAAGAAGTTTATTCACAAAAGACATCATGCACATCTTGTAGAAAATGATAGTGAAGAAGAAAAGGAAGAAAAGCCTAGAAAGAAAATAGCTAAAGTAGAAGAAGAAGATGCAGAAGAATATGTTATATTCTCTGCTCTCTCTGGAGCAGTATCACCTAGAGAAGATACATGTCTCATTGATAGTGGTGCTTCAAAGCACATGAAAGGTCAAAAGAAGATTCTCTCAAGACTTGAAGAAAAGACCTCCCCACAGAAGGTATCTCTAGGAGATGACTATCAATATCCCATCAAGGGAATTGGTGAAGCAAGCTACAAGCTTGATTTTGGAACCCCATTAAAGATGAAAGAAATTTTATATGTACCAGGTTTAAATAAGAATTTACTTTCTATCTCAGCATTAGATAAGAAAGGCTATAGGGTTGCATTCATAGATGGACAAGTACTCATGTGGTCCAAAGGAAAATCAATTGAGAATGCAATTGTTATTGGTGAAGAGGAAGGAGGTCTATACAAACTCAAGGGCCATCCAGAAGATACCCTTGTTCATGAAGCCACTAGCCCAAGTGAGCTATGGCATCGAAGGCTTTGTCACATTAACTACAAAGCACTACCTCATGTGAGTAAGGTAGTCATAGGACTACCAGACTTAAAGATTGACCATGATAGCACTTGCAAGGGATGTGCAAGAGGGAAGAATGTCAAGAACCCATTTCCAAAGAGTGATACAAAGACTAAGAGTACATTGGAATTGATTCACTCAGATGTATGTGGACCAATGCCATCCACATCCTTGAGTGGATATGAATATTACCTTACATTCATTGATGACTACTTGAGGAAGACCTGGATCTATTTTTTGAAGGGAAAAGATGAAGTTTTTGGAAAATTCAAGGAATTCAAAGCCTTAATAGAAAACCATTCAAAAAAGAAGATTAAGATACTAAGGACGGATAATGGTGGAGAATATACTTCAAAAGATTTTGAAGTCTTTTGTAAGGAAGCTGGAATCAAGAGGGAACTAACCACTCCCTACAATCCCCAACAGAATGGTGTTGTGGAAAGAAAGAATAGAACCATTATGGAGGCAGTAAAGACAATGATACATGATCAAGACCTACCCATGTATTATGGGCTGAAGAAGCCAGGACAATAGTCTATGTACAAAAAAGTCTATCTCATAGTGCTCTTGATTTCAAGCCCCCAGAAGAAGTGTTCATAGGGAAGAAACCCGAGGTAAGCCACCTTAAGATATTTAGATGCCTAGTGTACATTCACATTCCAAAAGAAAATAGGACCAAGCTAGATCCTTCTGGGAAGAAAGGAATATTTGTTGGATATTGTCAAGCATCCAAAGCATTCAGAATATACATCCCAGGATTTCACCTTATGGAAATAAGTAGGGATGTGACATTTGATGAAGAGGAAGCACTCAACATGTCTAGGAAGTGTCAACATGAAGAAGTATATGAGGAAGAGGCACCCTCCATAATTACATAAGCTGCACCGACCCCTGAAGAAACAACTCCTAAGGACCTTGACATGATGGAACCACAAGAACCCCCTGTCATGGAAATTTCAAGGAAAAGAAGCCAACATGGGCAAGAGACATTATACTAGGAGCATAGAAATATGGAGCTCCTGAAGGCTCCACTAGGGTGAGCAAGAAACCAAAGAGATTCTCCAACTATGTGGCCCTAATGTGTGACCTTGTAGATCAAGTACCCACTAATTATGAAGAAGCATCTCATAAGAAAGAGTGGGTGGAGGCAATGACAGAGGAATACCAATCAACAATGAAGAATGATGTTTGGGATATAGTTCCCAAGCCAAAGGACAAGAGTGTGGTATCCTCCAAATGGATATACAAAATAAAGCATACTATAGATGGCAGCATTGAAAAATATAAGGCAAGATTTGTGGCCCAAGGATTCTCTCAGAAAGAGGGAATTGACTATGAAGAAACATTTGCAGCAGTTGCAAGGTACACTTCCATTAGAACCGTCATGGCACTTGCATCTCTGATGAAGTGGGAATTACACTTGATGGATGTAAAGGCATCCTTCCTGAATGGTGTGATTGAGGAGGAAGTGTACATAGAACAACCACAAGGATTTGAGGTGGAAGATGGAAGGACCCATGTGTGCAAATTAAAGAAGGCATTGTATGGGCTGAAGCAATCTCCCAGAGCTTGGTATGGCAGAATTGACAGTTTCTTGAAAAGCTTGGGCTTTACCAAGAGTAAAGCTGATCCTAATCTTTATCTCAAGGTTATGAATGATGAACCTGTCATATTGCTGCTATATGTGGATGATCTATTTCTGACAAGAAATAAGAAACAAATTATTGAATGCAAGAGGAAAATCTCTGTAGAATTTGAGATGAAAGATCTCGGATTGATGCACTACTTCCTAGGTTTGGAAGTATGGCAAGGCCCCAAAGGAATATTTCTCAACCAGGGAAAATATGCTGTGGAAATCCTGAAGAGATTTGATATGTTGGAATGTAAGGCCATGGCCACTCCCATGGATTCCAACTTGAAACTACTAGCAGATAACTCATCAGAGTTAGTGGATATGACTCTATACAGACCGATTATTGGGTCATTAATGTATTTAACAAATACCAGACTAGACATATTCTTTGCCGTGAATACCTTGACTCAATATCTAGTAGAACCCAGACGAGTTCACTTGATAGCTGCAAAGCATGTGATGAGGTACCTAAAGGGTACGGTAGACTTTGGTCTATGTTATCTTGGAGCTCATGGTTTCATATTGTATGGCTACAAAGATGCTGATTGGGAAGGAAGTGTGTCAGACAGAAAGAGCACATCAGGAGGATGTTATTGTTTGGGATCTGCCATGATCTTGTGGTTTAGAAGAAAACAGTCCAGTGTGGCTCTCAATACAGCTGAAGCAGAATGTATTGCTGCTTGCTATGCTAGATGTGAAGCAGTATGGCTTCGAAAGTTGTTATCTGGTTTATTTGGCTTAGAGTTGGAACCCACTGAGATCCTATGTGACAACCAGAGTTGCATCAAGATGATAGAAAATCTAGTGTTCCATGATAATTCAAAGCACATAGAGATCTGATATTTCTATATACGAGATATGGTGTAGAAAGGAGATATCAAGCTCGAGTATGTAAGCACTGACGAACAAGTTGATATATTGACCAAACCTTTGTCTTGAGTAAAGTTTGAGTATTTTCGAGACAAGATTGGTGTAGTTCAAAAGGACCATCCTCGAAAGGGGGAGTGATATGGTCACTTATGATGAGATTGCCTACATCGACAGTGAGGTCGATGATGTGGATACCTATATTGGTGATGCCGACAGTAAGGTTGGTGAATGGTCCTTAGACATGGTCTAAGTTGACAAAGTGGATTGTATCATCCTTGAACACATGTTCTAAAAGGATCCGTAGACTTATGTCTCTGAGAAAGAAGAGGGATTGCATCATCCTTGGACTTCGGTCCCATAATTGATTCGTAGACTTATGTATCTGAGAAAGAAGAGGGATTGCATCATCCCTGGACTTCAGTCCTAGAATTGATCCATAGGATTATGTATCCAAGAAAGAAGAGGGATTGCATCATCCCCAAACTTCGGTCCCAGAATTGATCCGTAGACTGGTGTCTCCGAGAATATGGGATTACATCATCCCCGGACTTTGGTCCCAGAATTGTTTCGTACACTTGTGTCTCTGAGAATGTGGGGATTGCATCATCCATGGAATTCGGTCCCAGAATTGATCCGTAGACTAGTGTCTCCGAGCATGTGGGGATTGCATCATCCTCAGACTTTGGTCCCATAATTTATCCGTAGACTGGTGTCTCCGAGAATGTGGGGATTGCATCATCCCCGGATGACAGTCCCATAATTGATCTGTACACATATGTCTCCGAGAATGTGGGAATTGCATCATCCCCGAACTTCGGTCCCAGAATTGATCTGTAGACTGGTGTCTCCGAGAATGTGGGGATTGCACCATCCCCGGACGATGGTCCCAGAATTGATCCATAGACATATGTCTCCGAGAATGTGTAGATTGTAACATCCTTGGACGACGGTCCCAGAATTGATCCATAGACAAGATGTCTTTGAGAATGTGGGGATTGTATCATCCCTGGACTTTGGTCCCAGAATTGACCCATAGACATCTGTCTCCGAGAATTGATGATAGGACTGCATCGTCCCTAGACATTTGGTTCAAAATGTACATGATAGGATTGCATCTTCCTTGGACTCATGTCCTAAAGTGATAAGGATTGATCATCCTAGAAGTAGATCTGTATTGCATCGTCCATAGACATGAGACTTGTCTAAAATTGATAAGGATTGATCATCCTGGAATTGGATCATGTGTATTGCATATTATGATGCTGTAGATCGAGATGATCTAGATGCTATAGATCGAGATGATCCAAATGATTTAGATCGAGATGATCCAGATGCTGTAGATCGAGATGATCCAGATGTTGTAGATCGAGATGATCTAGATGCTGTAGATCGAGATGATGATGATGCTATTGATCGAGAGATCCAGAGGATGAGGCTGCTGATTGAGTGATCCAGATGATGATGTTACTATAGCTGTTCAAGTGCTGCAGAAGATGAAGACTCAGTACTGAAGATGTTGATGTTCCAATATTGAATATATTGAAAATATTCCAGTAACTGGTTGAGTTACTGATGATGTTGAGAAATCTTCCAATGATTTATAGATGTATCATGTATCATGTAGTTGATGACTCCTTTCTCCTACAGATGTTGTTATAATATCCTTCTCGTTAAGGGGGAGTGTTGAAATATTGTAACTTCAAAGAATATTATATTTGTACTTTATTATTCCAGAGATGTTTCATTCCTCCGATGGGACTTTGTTATGTATCCAGATATGTTTATTCCTCCGAGAGATTGTGGTGACTAGGGTTATTGCATCTCCTAGGAGAGGTTGGCCCTGATTTAGTTATTTGAGGGTTATTAGACTCTCCTAGGAGAGGTCGGCCCCATAGGGTAAAAATTCATTTGGAAAACAAGTATAAGTAGAGGAGGATGTTACTCACTTATTTCATTCATTCATCCACTTCGGAGTAGCGCACAAGTGAGAGAGAGGTCTGCATAGGAGGAGAAGGAGCTCTTGTTTGGATTCTACATCTTGTATTGGTTGATCATCTATATTGAGGAAATATTTGCTGGGTTTTCTACCCCATGAGGGTTTCCCAAGGTAAATCTTTGTCTATCTTGTGATTATGTTTCTTTCAGTGATCTTGCTAGTCAAATTAGTATAAACTTAACAGAAGTAACCTTTGGTAGCTAGATATCTGGGTGATTATGGTAGGTATCCTCATGGGAGCCATACTTCCTCCTAGGAGTTCACCGATTCGAAAGATGGACTCACCACGAGAATAATACACGATCCTCTTGGTGTCTAACTATTGTTCACCCTTAGTAATTAGATTTGATCTGATACAAATTTTAATGTAAGCTCGATATCCAATGGAATCGCCTATTTGAAATTTGGATTCGCTAGGGAAAATGATACAATCTTGGAACTTCAGAATCTCTATTTGCCCTCAGAGGTCTGATTCAATACTGTGAAAACCAGAGATTATCCCCAGTGGAGTCGCCAGAATGTTATCACTCAAGATTTTCCTGGGTTGTGGCAGGAAATACCATGAGGTAACTGTTGCAAACCAATCTTTAGTGGATGGAAACTAACCTTTCCAACAATAGAGAGGGATCTCTCTTTAGTGCTTCTAGGAACAAGATATAGCTTGAATGGGTTGGGTTATTTGTAAAAGTGGTGGTTAGACCTTTAGAACAACCTTTTTTTGACATGCCCAAATTTAGAAATGGATTTATAAAAGAAGTAAAGTTAGACAATATTTGAAATTGAAGTAAGGTCTTGTTTGAATAGATTAAAAATACAATGCATTTTTTTCTTTAGTTACTGTGATTTGTTTTTATCTCAAAATATATGATATAGGTCAACATGCTTTTTTGGATCGGAAATCCTTACATTGAGATGAACACACCCACCAAAATCTCTAATGTATAGATTGCACTTTAAGAGAAATAGGTTGCTTATAAAACTTGAAGTACTAGTTGTTATGGGTCCATTAGGACTTCTACAAATCACCTATAACATCTACCAATGATCCATCAAGATATTGCAGATCACCTATAGTGGCTTATTTGGCTTCCTTTTGATGTATTTTGGGATTTTGAAAGTTGGAATGATGGTCTGAGATGGTATTAATTTCCATGATGACAAATATAATTTAAGAATGATTTTAGTGATTTATTATGATGTTTTGAATAACTTTAATATCATTTATTTCCTTGTAATTTTCTCCTTAAGAGAAAACAATATCTACATCTGAGAGATGCTAAGTGATTGATTAGCTTAAATATTATTAGATTGTCAAGAGAAAGTTAATATGTGGATTACAAACTTATGCTATAATGAATGGATTATTCCATTTGTGTTTAGTTGACATAATTATGGAGATGTGTTACGAGGCATATTTTCATTCACTAGATTATAATTGAATAGATATCTTGAATCTATATTGTGTTGTATAGAGAAATTTTTTATTTATATGTAACATGAAAAGACTAAAAGTATGACTCACGTTGACCACCCTAAATCCAAATACTTTCATAATAAGCAAACAAAACGTGGTTCTCTTGTTGGAAATGGTATTGCAATGTTGAATATTAATTTACATATTGCTACCATTAATGAAATGTTAGACCATTGGACCCTTGCTTTTGTTTTTGGTATGGGTGTACATTGCACTATTGTTGTCCAAGATTGTATAGTATTGGGATGTCGGTGTTAGGAGTGTGGGGTTAGGATATTGATCTCACTATACATAATGTTTTAGTGTAATTTCCCCAAATTTATCATTCTAATACTTTGATTAAAATCATCAAATTTGGACTATAGTACCATGCATAATTAATTTAAGTCATGAAAAGGTAATGTAGGACCACAATTTTAAATATTTGATTATCTAATAATTGTTTTATGAGTTGGAATTGGTCTAGGTGGCCCAAGGGGGAACATAGAAGGAGGGATAAGGTTATGTGAGTTGTATCACTAAACAAATTTGGCAACAACATCTAAAAGCAGGAACCTGGAAAAAGCAACTAAAAGCAGGAAAAAAATTAGTAGAAAGCAGAAAGGCAAAAGATTCCTGATTTTTGCACTCAAGAAGGAATACAAACAGTAAAAAAAGATACCAGAGCCAAATTTAGCTAGTGAGGGTGCAATTGATGAGGCAAGTGGGTCCAAATGCAAAGTCAACTTTCCAAAGAAGCCTCCACTCATCACTAATTCGAATTTCAAGAAGGAAGGCTCTAGAGAAAGGAAGAAAGCCACCAGAGGGTTTCAAAAGGAGTGTGAGAGTATCCTTAAAAATATTTTGGAATTTTTACTTTGTTATATTTTTGATATTAAATATTTCTGAGTTTTTTGGAGGCTTGGGTGGTGTACCCCTTGCTAGCATTGGGTGATGTGCCCCTTTACAATCAATTATCTAGTTGAGAGATTGTGAGATCTTCCAGCTAGAGATTAAGGAAGAGAGGACCTAATTCTCTCCATGGAGGTTTAATGCAGCCATTAAATTATTCTTGCAGATATGATATGAGCTCCAGTACAATGTGGTCGAATCCCAGATTGATGTGGTAGAATCTAGTAGCAGCAGTGTTCAGTTGCAATGTGTTGAAGCCAGTTGAAGAGTGAGGTTGATGATTTGCACCCCTTGTGAGCTATAGCAGCTTCTCATGCACCTCCAATTAAATATAATATGATGTATTCCTGCTCATAATTCTGATCCAGTAATAAAATATTCCTCTCTTACTCTCAGAGGATCTATTTCTTCGTCTATGTTGCAAAATTCTAGTTATAATTGATATTCTGTAAGTTTGGCTTTAATTAACTGTGAAATGCGCTCCTAAAGGTTTGATGAAGGAATAATGATGTTTTATTTCATGTAGATTATCCCATCTACTGATTTTATTACAAATTTGGTGACCTCTGGACACAATTTGAAAGTGACTAATTTCACTATTGGCTATATCATTTAGGAGATTGCCTATTTTTAAGTTTTGATGAGTCTAACTTTTTTCTATGCTTCTAAAATCTAGTCTGAAGGTCCTTATAGATAAATCAGAAGTAATTGAGTCCATACCAAGTCACAAAATAGAATTTAGGAATCCTTTAATGGCATTCGAATATGTGTGGAAACATTTCCCTTCACTAGTCCAAGTTTCGATCTTGCACCTGGTTACCACTTCCACTGCCTAATATGTGTTTGTCAATCCAAGTAGATTCCATACTAGGTTTGGGGATATTTCATCCAGTATACCAGTGGTTTAGTTACTTCCAGTACTGCACCATAAGCAGCGGAGGTTCCACAGAAGTCCTAGGGCCATTGCCTTGAAGCCTCTGGTTTAGCCAAAGGAGTCTGCCTAAGTGTGATGCACTCCCGAGTGTGAAAATTTCGAAGTAAGAACCTTGATTCCACCTATATTGAGTCATTCACATGTTTCTTGGTCGAAAACAAGTCTTCCTGGCCATTTTGAAAGGTTTGGTAGTGTTTAGAATACAAACTAGTTCAGTGGCGTTTGAGTTTTTAAGACAATTTCCTATAGATGCATATTATTCCAGGAGTGAGTATTAAAGTTCCATAAAAGGTATCTGAATTTAATAGTGGTTATATCAGCTTTAAATAGGCCTGATTATGTCCATATAAGTCTCTATTGGCAGATTGGAAGGATCTCAAGGTGTTTGGGATTGTTTGGAACAAGGCAGTTTTCTCTTGTCGATACAAGCTAGTTTACTGTTTGTGGTGAAATCTGTGATGGGTGATAACCGAAGCCTATGATACCTTAGTTTTGTGGAAAGCTCATCCTCTGTGTTTCCAAGTATTCATTTTTGGATTTAGTGTTCTTAGAATGGGGTTTGGTTACATTACATTTAGTTTATTGATGTATCGAGTTAGTGGAGACATCCTACCAATGAGGTTATATGACACAGTACTAAAAGATATGATTGATACTCACTATGTTGAGGGGGTCAAGGTCTCATGATGGGTCCATTCACCTTCATGATATAGAGAGTTTATATACCTAAATGATAGTTGTGGGGGTAGGGTAAGTTATGAGATCACATGGACCATGCCAGTTGTGTAATATAATTAAACCCAAAAATTAGGAGAAAAAAATATAAACACAAGAGAGAACAAATAAAAACCATAAAATGATCTCTTTTATGAAATACATTCAAAATAGAGATCTATCTCACTTGGATCTTCAAGGGGGAAACCTATAAGAGAAAATATCCAAATACAACGAAAATTATTGACTAAACATAACTTACTATTCTATATATAGTGCTTCAATAGCCAAATTCCTAACTACTTGTGGTCCCACTATCAATGAGGGTCAACCACCTAGGGAGATTTATTCAATAAATAAATATATTTTACATTAATTCACTACCCCAAAATTATCTAATGGGCCTTATGACCTTGTAAATTGACAAACTAGGGGTGTTAGAGTACACTAACTCATATGGGTGGAAAACCCGACGGCGGAATCCACGATATGAATAAAATTGGAAAAATTGTCGGAAGTTACATGCAATTTTTTGTTTTTTTTTTAAATCTTGACATTCTTTGGATATGTCATGCACCACTGGATACCTGACATTCAACCCATCATAGTGTCGGATAAATGACGATTTAATCAATTAATGCTTTATCCGCATGCTCGAATATCTAATAGCTTAGACATTGTTGCTATACTTGTGACGGTTTTCAAAGGCTCTAGGGCCTATTTTGTACTATTCATAATATGAAATTTGGTGAGGAAAAATGTCACATAACATTCCTCAAGGAGGCTAAGGATACGTGGGATTTGCATTAAGGGTTTCGAAGGATCAAACATGTTATTTCCCTTGTAAAAGATGAAAGGGATTGAAGATAAGGAGACTTATAATAACAATAGATAAAAGGCATTGTAGAAACTATGGACACGCTAAAGGTAGGCATGAATATCATCCATTAGTGAGTTATTCATTATATGTCTTTGTATTGCAGATTTTTTTTGTAAATATTTGTAAGGAAATGCAAATTCATAAGAAAATACAAATTCCTCAATAATTACTACATGTTAGGGGTTAAGAGTAACAAGTGTCTCTCATCCTACATGTTAAGAAAAATTAAAAAAATTCCTATTTTTTTTCAGCATATTCTTAAACATCTTAATAAATTGCAAAAGCTTCACCAGCTTGATTTGTTGTGTTTGCTTCTTAATCTCATCCAAGATTCCTAATCGATATAGAATACCAACTCCTAAGTACACTTGAATCTTGGATGGCCAATAACCTATTAACCGTTAGTCCCTTAGCCCTTGACCCCTTTATAAACCCCTAAACCATTATGTAATACCCCTATCCTTGACCCCTAATTACCCCATCTTAAACCATAACACCTAATGCCCAGACCAATAACGCGTTAACCACTAATCCCTCAACTATCAACCCCTTGTAAGTTAAACCATGGTTTCCAACTTGGGCCGGGGAAAGTTTCCATTGACTTAAAACTTGTGGTCTCCAAGTGATATAAAGAAGGAATATGAAATTATAATGATGAAAGAAAAATAAGATCAATATGTTTTTTTATGGTTATTGTGGCTATATATCTCAGAAAGTGTATCTCTTCCTACATGTCAAGAAAAGTAACATTTTTCCTAGATTTTTTCAACATATTCTTAGATATCTTGATAAATTGCACCAACTTCATCATTGACTTGTTGTCTTTGTTTCTCCCTCTCTTATAATTTGTCTTTGTCTTTGTCTTTGTTGTATTTGTTTTCCTATATTATATTTGTAAACGTTTGTATCATTTAAATATTTTTTATATACACTAATATTACTTTAATGTTTGTAATTGCAAAGATTGGTCCCCCCTAGGGAATTGCTTGAGGAGGAAGAGGTGCAATTGGTACAAGCGCCTGTTCAATAACATGGAGAAAATATTGACAATCGAGCTAATGATCCTATGGAAGAGGATAATGATGCCAATAACTTAGTTGAAGAAGATGAAGAAGATGGGACAAATAGATTTATCTAGTAGACATTTAATAATGTTGGAATGGATGACGATGGAAACTAGTTTGATGGTGCTTATGATATACTTGTACTTTAGAGGGAAAGTGAACCTCTTTATGAAGGCTCGGAAACAAGTTTTATCTCTGATATATTTTTGCTGGTGAACATAAAGGTTGTAAATAGTTTGTCAAACACATGTGTCACACAACTCCTAAGGTATGTAATATCTTTTGTCACATTTAGTACATGATGAGAAAGGTTTTATTTTTTCCCTTGTTTTTAATGTTAGTTGCTCAGCATCTATAACATTTGGATGCAATATGTATGACCAATATTCTTTACATTAACAAGTATTATATTTTTATGTTGTAGACTGTTAGGTGAATTTCCGTTACCATCGTCAAATGTTTGACCTCTCACATACCGATATTTACATGCCATAATGGAAGATGTTGGAATGGAGTATCAAGTTATTCATGCATGTCCTAATGATGATATTCTCTATTATAGAGAACATGTGTCAAAAGAAAAATGCCCAAAATGTGAAGAGAGTAGATATCAAGTCAATAAAGTAACAAAAAAGGTGCCCCGCAAGGTTCTTTATTATATTCCCATAATTCCACGTCTGCGGAAATTGTTTAGGTGCAAAATCCTAGCACAGTTAATGGATTACCATGCAAAGAACATAAGTGAATATGTTGTTCTTCGAATTCCTGTAGATGGATCTATATTTAAGAAGATAAAGGAAAGATGGACAAAGTTTAAAGAAGAACCTTGTAATCTTAGGCTTTCATTGGTAGTTGATAGTGTCAATCCATTTGGAGAGCTCAGATCTACTTACTCGGTGTGGCCTATTTTTGTTATTAACAATAACATTCCTCCATGGATGTTAATAAAGAAGGAGCACATAATGTTAGAAATTATTGTTCCAGGTATTAATTTGTTTAGGATAATTTTTTTTAACATGTTAACATATGATTTGTCTTGTTTGTATCATAATTACATCTTATGCTTTTTTGTTTATTAATATATGTTCAATTATGTTTTAAAATAACGTTTTATATATTTTTATTTAGTCACATATGTAGTAATTATGTACTGTATGTTCAATCAAATAGGTAAATACCAAGTCAAATATATGAATGTATATATTGAGCCTCTTATCGATGAGTTACTAGAGTTATGGAAGGGCATGACTATGTATGATATCTCTAGACCAAAAAATGCACAAAGGGAAGTTCAATTCCATACAATGCTTGTATGGACAATTCACGATGGCCCAGGGCCAACACATTTATGTGGTATGTTATAATAACATTACCCTGCAATTTAATAGTGTTTAATTTTATGAAGTTTATATCATGCATGCTTTTTAAATAATCCCTTCTTTATACATACTTGAAATAATTGATATAAAAATCAATACATCTTTTGTAGGTCTTCAAACAAAGGGTAAATTTGCATGTCTAGTTTGTGGTCCTAAGATGAAATATCATCGTTCAAGAAGTTTAGGAAAGGAGGTTTTTGATGAATATAGGCACTTCCTTTCTAATAACCATGGGTATCAGACTACTGAAAAATAAATTTCAATGGGAAAGAAGAGACTAGATTAAAACCACGAAGAATGACACCTCATCTATGAAAGAAGTAATATAAAAGATATCTAGACCATTAAGTTATGGATCAAATTGTCTATGTATCATATACATGAAATGTTTGGGAAATTTTATATTTTTATTGTGTTTTGATCACTTTACTAATTGGCAAGTTTTGTTCTAATATCTTTAATTATGCTTCATATTGAAGGTCATGATTAAGGAATCAATAATGAGGTGATTCCATGAGGATTGAAAAGTTATCCCGAGCAATTCAGTAGGATCCTCTACTATGAGAATCTAGAAAATTTTCATTTTTTTGATACAATGCACATCGGGAAGAATGCAATAGAGGCCTTATGGAAAATATTAGATGGAAGGAGAGATAAAGAAAAAATTGTCAAGATTTGTAATGACATTAAAGAGGCCAATCACACAATGCAAAGTGTGATTCATTCAATTAGTGATGGAGATGCCCAAAATATAAGCGCCCTTCCATGTTTATTGACAGAGTAGAAAAGAAAGGATGTTAAAGAGGTTATTGAGAAAACTAAATTTCCCACTGGATTTTCTTCAAACATGAAGAATATCCTAACAAAGAAAGGTGAATTAGGTGGGGTAACAACTCATGATTGGCATACATTCATTAAGGTAATTATTTTGGTGTATATATTTGTATACTGGTGAAACATCTTGTTAGTGTTATTTTTTCTCTACTAATTAGTTTGGGAATAAATAATGATTGATAATTTTTTTGTTACAGTATGTTCTACCTCTATCTCTCCCAGGAAAAAATTACAACAATGTCAAACAAGTTATATATGATCTGGGAAAATACATGAGGTAAGTGGAAATTTATATGCAAAGTGTAATCTGCTCATTAATTCGTTGTACAACTTATTTTTGATTGAATGCATGTGTTTTACTTGTAATATGTACTATAAAATTTTTTGTTGAAACCTATGATTTTATTGCATCATTTGTAGATGGTTTTCATCTAAAGAAATAGATCAAGAAGATATAAAGTATTGGAGGAGACAAATTATTCTTCTAATGTGTGAAATGCAAAAGTATCTACCTTCGTCATTTTTCAATGCACAAGAACACTACCTCAGACACTAAGTTGAGGAGATTGAAAAGTGTGGACCTGTACACACAAGTTTAATGTGGATGGTTGAGAGGCACTTGAAATCACTCAAGGATTTGGTCAGACAAAGAGCACATCCATAGGGTTCTATGGTAGAGGGATATATGGTATATCAAACCATGGTTTATATTACTCAATATAGTCCTCAAATAGCTACAAGTATTAATGTGGATCACATTTGGTATGTCAACTCCATCAACAAATTTGAGGGGGAGCACTTACTGGGGAAAGGTAGAATGAGGAAAGTGAGATGTAAGTAGATGGTGGGTATTTATAATACATTTGATTTTTTTTTATGTATGTCATACTTATTTAATTTTTAGTCTTCCTACATAATTCATTATTAATATGATGTTATCCCATGGTAAATAATTATATGTGGATTTTTTTTATTTTAATGCAACTAGTTCAGAGTGGGATGCAATACATTTATACATTGCAAACAATCTTGATTGGATGAAGGTTGGATTGAACTATGTAAGGAATCTAATAATGGTAGGTTAACATGGGAAGGTGTGTCTACATTGGTCAAAGAAGGTGAACTTAAATGAGATACAAATCTTACTGAGAGGGAAATTGATTTAGCACATGGTTTAAAAGATAAACAGGAAAGCATTGTCACCCATACTACTTAAATTTTTTTAATATTATATTGATGCATATGGCGTGTTTCTTTCTTAATTTTCATAATTTCCAAATATAAATATGTTTATGAATTGACAACATGTTTTTTTTACATGTTTGGCATATTGCAGTTGAAAAACCACAAGGCTATGTGGTGCAATGGTCGCAAATTTCACATCAAAAGCTGGATGAAAAGATGAAAAATTATGATAGTGGGATAACTGCAATATTTTAGGTTACTAATGTTTCCTATAGGAGTGACAAACATCCTTGAGAATATGAAAATCGATACTATGGGTTTTTGGATGATATACTTGAGTGTGACTCTAATTCCTTCAAACTAGCTATGTTTGATGTCAAATGGTACATGCTACGAATAGATGAACGTGATCCTGATAGAATTGTTATTCAACATGCTAATGATTTTACCATGGTTAATACAAGGCATGATGAGCGAGGATCAGGGCCCTATGTTCTTCCAATGCAATGCGAATAGGTATTCTACTCATAGGTTCCAGGTAGAGCAGGTTGGTCATATGTTTCTAGATATGATCCAAGAGGAAGGGAGATAAAGTATACTATAGCAGAAGAAGATGATATTTAAGAAGAAGAAGATGTATAGGAGCAATTAGTTCATGTTTCTGATAAAGGAATTGAAGAAGTTCAAGGAGATGTGCAAGAAAATATTCTAGATGAAGATGATATTGACGATGCATTGGACACAAAACTTAAAGAAGTCGAACCAAATGTAGGAGAGCATGTTACGGATGATGATATAGACAATGATGATATGATTGGAATTGACGACATTGATGATCATGCTGATATGGACAATCCTATCAACATGAAATACGAACCAGATGATATAGATGATGAGTTGGATGAAGAAGACTATTAATGATATCAAATTGTTGAATTGTACATGGCATGTATTTAATTATATGTTTTCAGTTGATTTGTTCTCTTTCATATGTATTTATATGGTTTATTCTCATGGCACTTGTGTCCCACAAGAAGGACTCGACACCCATGTTCACCCACTTGACCATGTTTACGTTGAGAGCCATTTCTAGCCCATAAAACCTACTGGTGGAACTCATATCCATCATAGTGACTCATACTTGATAAATTGCACAAGATTCATTAGTTATTTCTTGTCTTTGCTTTTTTTCTCTCATCCAAGTTTTAAACGACATAGGCGATGAATATAAATATCAACGTTACCATGATGCAGATGGGTATGATGGGATTAGTTCCATGCATGACAATCTGGGAGAAAGTTCAACCCAAACTAGGATGAGATCAAAGATATAGAGTACTGGCTGGTGTCTGAGTAATATTTGAGTCCGGAAACCCTCCATATCATCAAGGCAAGTGAACAGTCCATCCATGTCAAATTTCAGTGCATACATAAATAGATTGAAATTTGTTTAATGTTGGCCCCAATCACAGGTCATTGTTTCCCATGTCTAGTCCCAGTATAATGTCTTCTAGTTGTTTCTTTTAATTTTTTTTCGAGATGCATGTTTATGCATCTAGTGAAAGGGAAACAATGTCAATAAATAAGTACTTGATAAATTGCACAATCTTAATTAGTAATTTATTGTCTTTGTTTTTTTCTCTCATCTAAGTTTTTTGCTCCATATAGAGTAGTACAAAACCATTATTTAAATAGGAAATGCCATCTAGCACATTCTTCTTTCCACCAATGTCATGGGCCTAATTTTGCATTATGCTGGTTTTGAATGACACAGGTGATGAATATAAAGATAAGCACAACCATGACATAGATGGGTATGATGGGACTAGTTCCATGCATGACAATCTCAGAGAAATTTCAACTGAAACTAGGATGATATCGAAGATATAGATTACCAGCCAGTTTCTGAGTCATCTTTGAGCCTAGAAACCCTCCCATGTCGTCAAGGAATGCAAATAGTCTGTCCATATCAAATCTCAATGCATATAGAAATAGTTTGAAAATTCTTTAATGTTGGCCCCATTTACAGGTCATTGTTTCCCATGTCTAGTCCCAATACAATGTATTCTAGTTTTTTCTTCTAAAATTCATTCGAGATGCAGTTCATGCATCTAGTGCAAGGGAAATAATGTTGATAAACAAGTTCTCGATAAATTGCACACACTTCATCAGTTATTTCTTGTCTTTGTTTTTTTATCTCATCTAAGTTTTTTGCTCCATATAGAGAAGCATGAAATGATTATTTAAATAGGAAATGTTGTCTAGCAACTTCTTCTTGCCACTAATCTCATGGGCCTATTTGGCATGATTCTAGTTTTGAACAACACAGGCGATGAATATAATGATCAACACGACCATGACGCAGATGGGTATGATAGGACTAGTTCCATGCATGAAAATCCGAGAGAAAGTTCATCTGAAAATAGGATGAGATCGGATATATAGAGTACTAGCCTATGTTTGAGTCATCTATGAGTCTGGAAACCCTCCCATATCGTGAAGGCACACGAATAGTTCGTCCATGTCAAATATCAGTCCATACAGAAATAGTTTGAAATTTTTTTAACATTGGCCCCATTCATAGGTCATTATTTCCCATGACTAGTCATGAATTTCAAAGTCCCTGTAATGTACCCAAATATGATTTAGGCACACTAATTCAAACTTTTGAAAACTTAGACAGACAAAGGATAGGATGGATACAAAAATAACTAGTTTTGGATAGAAACCAAAGATTAAACCCCAAACACATCTAGACCCTCCCAAATTTTCCAAGATGGATTTTAGGCTCTGATAGAGCTCAAGGAAATCCTACAAAAACCTTAATCAGACTCCAAATTTGACATCTGCACATTTTCTGGGTGCATCATGCATGGGTACATTCCTTTGGATAAACCAAATGCTTCAAGGCAATATCCCTAGGAATTATGTGTAACACACCGAATTATGGTGTAGATATGGAAGTGGATAGCCTGAACCTACCCCCAAACATCAGTAAAAACCCTGATATTAACATCTATATTCAATTGGGAACAATTTGGAAGCTAGGAAATAAATTACTAGTTTTAGGACTACTCAAATATGATATTTCCAACTCAATTCGAATGGACTCTAAGGGTCACAAAGTTATGATCTGAAGGATGATATGGGTCCAATAATGCACCGAATTACTACATCAACTCACAGACTGATATTTGGAGTCATGGAAGTTAGATTACTACAGCAACTCATAAAACTAGTCAAATCTAGCATTCAAACGAGCATAGGAATATAATTTAACCGAAAGGAAATATAATATTGCAGAAAATGAAGCTTATTTAACTTATTAAATTGAAGAGGAGCAAATATACCTGATAGGGATGTAAGTTCAACATTAAACACTCATGGGATCAACAACAATCATCCATAACATGGACAATTACAAAATATTGCAGAAATCTCAATAAAAATTGATGGAGTCTTCAACACTATTGGAACAATAGATTGATTGTTTGGAAGTGGAATGGACTTGAAAAATACTTGAAAATATTGCAAATATTCTCAGTGAGAAAGGATAAATTCCTTCTCAGACTCTAGCTGAATCTTCAACTAGATTAGTGAATAGAAGGGCCACATATCCCAACTAGTTATAAGGGGCACATCTCCCAAGTCTTGAGAAGATTAGAGATATCCAATTCAATAACTAAACTAGAAAAATATGTGAAGGGGTGCATTACTCTTCCTTTTATAAGTTGGTTGGATTATAAGCTACATTAAATGAGGACCATTTGCCTCATCTAATGCACCCTCACTGGCTAACTTGGACTTGTAGCTTTATCTTACTTTTTCCTTGCTTTCTTTCCTTTCCTATTTTATTATGCTTTTACTGCTTTTGGAAACTCTTGATTTTCCTTGATTTTCTACTGCTTTCTTTCTTTTCAAGTGCTTTCCTAGTTTTATGCTACTTTCTGCTTTTCTCTACTTTCCTGCTTTTATGCTGCTTTCTGCTTTTCTTTGCTTTCCTGCTTTTATGTCACCTTCCATATTTTTAGTTTATTTCTTGATTTTCTCTGCTTTTCTTCTAGTTTCCTTTTTGGAAGACAACTCATGGGGTTCACTTAACCTCCTATGTTCCCTCCTAGGCCACCTGGTAATTTTCAACTCTACATAATTAATTATTCAAAACTATGGATGGCATTACTTGTGCATGATTTAATTTAATTATACGAGATAACCATAGACTAAATTTAATCCCTAACTAATTTGTTTAATTTTACACTAGGACCCATGGGGATCTAATGGGATAGTTATCCCTAGTGATATAAAAAATGGGTACATTACAGTCCTCCACTCCCAAAATTTGTTTGTCCCAAAGTAAATGAAAGTATGGATGATGAAGCATTTATACATTTTCCCACCAACTTCTACAAGCATGCTTCATAAACCATGTGTACATCATATCCAACATAGATTACCCCTTTGACAACTTGTATTGGTCACCCTTTTCCATCAAGTCATGACTGAACTTTATTTTGAAACACTCCATTGCAAATTGTGTTGCCAAAAATGGATTCAATTTTACCAAGGCATCCAAAAAGGCCAAACTTATCATGTAGGAATTGGAATAAGAATGATCATGCACATGTAAAATTTTATCCCCATGAGCAATAGGGTATGGGATGTACATAAGAGATTCTTTAATAATATTTTTTGAAAAATAACTATCATGCACCAAGAGATTAGAAATAAATATCAGAGCAAAAATTGCATACTTGTTCATTACCCATTCTTTCTCTTGAAGTGGTAGAGAGTGTAGAAGATGAGCAAGCTGAATATGCTCTACCTATAGCATGTGCTGCACCAATTCTCATACTTAAATCCATACAATGAATCACATGCAATCCATTCTTGTTTCCATACATTGAGATCCTTATGTATCTATATTTACCTTGAACCAATATGGTCAATTTAAACCTCAAACTTGTCCCTTCTTAAGCATTGTTCCCTCCTAGTCAATGTTTGACCAATGTTTGATCAATTTCAGCCATTCCTATGCCTTGTTTGGAAGCATCTCCCTTAAGCACACATAATGAAGTGAAACATATTGGGGTAAGGTTAGAACATTGATGTAAAATTTTCTTGATCATTTTGAGAACCCTTTGAAGATTCTCATCCCCATAGGAGACTCCTTTCCTTACTGGGGAAGTCATATGTGTTATGAAATGAAAGGATCCTCTACATGGTAAACCATCCTCACCATGTTCAGTCATAGGATCAAAATGAAATATCTCTATCGTTCCAATTTCATGTCCAAATAAATTGATATGCAATGATTACTCTACCCAAGTACATGACATAGCTTCCAAATCAAGAGTGTACTTCTCCAACATCCTACCATGAACTAAAATTTAATTAAAGAAAACCAACACAAGCTTACCAAAGTTCTTGATGTATGCTCTGCTCATGTAAGAAGGTGAAGTCATAGGTGCATCAACCAAATCAATGCTCGTGCATGAAAGTCCCAAGTAGGAACATTGGACACAAGGAGATGTCTCTTGAAAAATTTATTCTTCCAAGAGAACTTGATGATGATGACCAAGGTGGAGATCAATTTTGGGAAGGTACTCAACCTTATTCATCTCATTCCTCTTAAGAGGTGTCTCTGTCCCACACACTGCTACATAAGATTTCCAGCAGGAATAGTTGAGACCAAGAATGATTCCAAGGTTCAAAATGAATCTATGAAATGTAGAGTGTCTAATACATCCACACCAAATAATACCAGGATCCCACAGTCTGTGTTGCACTCCCTATCCATCACTAACATCTGAAACAATCTGTCATTTTTAGGAATTCCAGGATCCCACAACCAAATTGAAAGTTCACCACTTCTAGTGCTTCTGAAAACCTCTTCTATTAGATCCAACAAAGTTTGGATCTCCTCTTGTGCCATTTTATTTCTTTCATGCACTGTTGTCTTCAACATGCCATGAGTGCAAATTGAACTTCGCTTACATGGTGATTCAAAATCTGCCATGCAGTTTCTCACCCAATTCATGGATGCATGAAGAATGGAGATATATAATGGCTGAAAAATATGTCATTGTTGCTACTCATAAGATTGGAGAGTAAGGAATTTATCAACCAATTTCCTACTAAAGCATGAAAATCTCTTACCTCCTTGTGTCTCCATCTTTGAGATGCATTTTTTTACCCAATCCATGGATGGATCAACATCTTTGTTGGCTGGTCCAAGTGGAGCGAATCTAGATACCACATCCAAGATCAAATATTTCTTCAACAAGGGAAGCCCATGATCCTCTTGGTGCACATCTAGCACTTGGCCAACCTTCTCCATGACAATTCTTCTCTCAAGCACATGCATTTTGGATTGCACTTCTTGCTCACTAGGTTCCCCAATGATTGATGTGTCAAAGAGTCTTCTACCAAGGAAAGTATGACTGGTGAATCCTCTCCTCCCCATTTCTGTTATGTAATCATCTATCCAATCCTTGGATAAATAAGTGTCGTTGCTTCTAGATTCAATTGGTATGTCCTCCTCAATGACCTTCTGAATCAAGACAAGTGTTTGGCCAAAATATTCTACAACATCTTCCTTCACAAAGACCTGCAAGTTTGAACTTTTTTCATGTTCATCCTCCACATGAGGTTCCTCTATTATATTCAAAGTGTTTCCTACCATGTGCACATGATCATATGCCATGCATGATGGAGGATGGGGTGTGCTCAACTCCTTACAAAGCTTATCAATCTTCTCTTCTGATTCTTGAAGGGATTCATGTGTGCACTTCAAAGAATCATAGATAGAATCCAACTCACCAGTGAGGCTATCTATAGATTAGAATTCCTTCTTTAGCACATGATGTTAACACCCAAAAAGTACTCGCTACCTCATCTACACCATCACATGACTCATTTGTCCATATTTCCTACCATATTTATCTCCAGAACCTTAAAATCCCATTAAAAAGCCTCCAAAAAGCCACAAAACCATTAAAAAAGCCTCTAAAAGGCCAAAAAAACCCCTTTTCCCCCCAAAATAATCCAAAATTCCTCCAAAATAGCAAAAACCCTCTAAAAAGGGAATAAAAAATATAAAAAAAGAGGAAAAAAAGGGAAAAAGGAGGAAAAAACCCTATACAGTTGACCTAAACCATATGGTTCCCAAAACCATGGGCCAACACTCCGCAACTAAAAACGTATAAATAGGTGATGGAGGCCCCTCATTTCATATCCACAGTCAAATACACCCTTACTCTGCCAAAATCACTCTTGAAACCCTAGCTCACCCTTGAGTGCCCCTTTGGCCCATTTCCAACCCTTTGGAGAAAGAGAAAGGAGCAAAGCTGGAAGCTTGGAAGCAACCCTCTTGGACTGCTGCAAGAGCGCCACCAACCTTCTCATTAGAGGTATAATCAATACAAAAGCCCTTTTTATTATCTTTTCTTTTATGTTTTATGCACATGTTTAGAATAATTACCATTTTACTGTATTGTCTTTCATTTAATGTTTTTCTGAATTGCTACTAAGGAGTCCCTTATGCTTAGTAGGTGCTCATTTGCACAAGATGGGGTGAAAACCCTAGCTACAGTTTTGGCGACTCCCCTTGTGTTCCTTTGAATTTCTGGTTATAGTTTTAAAGTTTTAAACGTTTTAAAGTTTTTGTAATATTTTCCTATTTTTTCCTTTCGGCTGTCCCTTTAGGCTGCCGTCAACCGTGTCTTTTACCCCCCACAGTTTCGTTCCGACCGCGTCTTTCAGGCATTTACCTGTGACCCAACCGCGACTCTAAGACTGTTTCAGGAAACCTACCGACAGATTCAAGTCTGTTACCTGCGATCCAACTGCAGCTATTAGCTTGTTTGGTGCGATCCGACTGCGGCTGTTAACCCGTTTCACGTGTCCCGCTTACAGCCTTCAGCCATTTTTCTGCAACCCGCCGGCGTCTTTAGGTCATTTTCCCGCGTCCTGCTTGTGTCTTTTAGCCATTTTTTTGCAACCCACCTGTGTCTTTCGGCCATTTTCCCGCGTCCCGCTTGCACCTTTCAGCCATTTTTCTGCAACCTGCCTATGCCTTTCGGCCATTTTCTCGCGTCCCGCTTGCAGCTTTCAGCCATTTTTCTGCAACCCACCTGCGTCTTTCGGCCATTTTCCCGTGTCCCGCTTGCGGCTTTCAGCCATTTTCCTGCAACCTGTTTGCGTCTTTAGACTTGTTTCCCGCGGTCCGAATGCGTCTTTCGGCCAAAATTTCGCAACCTGTTCGCGACTGTTGAGCTGTTTCCCGCGGTTCGACCGCAGATATTTTCCACAGACCCACGGTCTGTTTTCTGCACTGTTTTACCTATTTTGAACCCAACACTTTGCTGCAATATTTTCTGCACCTACACAACCATCTGTCCTACCTGCAACCATACTTCCCTACAGCCTTTTCTGTAGTATTATTTTTGTTTCATTTACAGAATATTTTTTAAATTTCAACATTTTAATTAAAAAGAGAAAATTTTTCCTTTCAATGTTTAAATTCTGTATTGTTATTTTTAGTTAGAAAGTTTCCCACCCCGTGGCACTTTTACTTGGGTTCATCATCTCACACTCACACACTCTGTCAGCTAATTCAAGTGAGCCCTAAAATACTACTTAACACAACCAACATTCTAACCCCACTTGGGGAACACATAAGAATTTTTGTAGTTAGGTAGGATCGGGGGGATAGGAATCCAAATAACACCCCTCGGTTGCTTACACTTGAGACATAGCTGTTGTCCATTAGGGAACCAAAATCCCCTAGTATTTTTTGGCACGGTCACAACCAGTTTATCAGAGGGCCTCTCCCTTAGGAAGGTTAAGGTCGCCAGACTCGTTCCGGAGGCCTGAGTGGAATACAGCACTCCATTCAGTAACCGAAGGCTACCTTTCGCAGTTCTCAGGGTATCACCCGTATGGGGATACCGTGGTGATAGAACCAAATGGCAGATTCACCTTTTCTGGATGTGTCATGAACGGGGTATCTTAGTTTCCTTTCTTCTAGGATTGACTACCCGGTGTCCCTCCCGGTAGGGGGATATCTTTGGCCACTTGGCTCTACTATCCATATTATCTGACTTGGATTTCATCACCTTGCAGAGGATATGTCTAGTTGAGTCAGAATACTATTTAGCTATGTGTTTGCATGCTCCCTTACCTCCTTTTTGTCTAGCGAGTCCACTATTTTTTTTATTTTTTATTTTTATTTTTTTAGGAAACCTGCTGCTTGTTGGTATTCTGACCATTTTTGTTGATACTCCACTTATTGTAGCACAACTATTACAGTAAGTGCTTTGAGTTGGTTGTTAGCCTGAGTGCCATATTTTTTGAGCTCTCCTTTTTCACACTCAATTGCATTAGGGTTTTGAGCTATTTTTCACTCAACACAACCCCTAGATACTTGACACCATCTGTCACCATTGAGTCCCCGAGACATTCTCGGCACCTCCAGGGCGATCCCCCATAACACGGTTCACTTGACACCACCCGTCATAGACATAGATCTTCATCACTTGATACCACTCATCATAGATCTCGAGCCTTGTCACTTGACTCCACTCGTCAGCAGCATAGAACTCCGTCACCCGAGATAGACCCCCCTTATTTCACCTCTGATTCTGAGGCAGATTCTGAGAACCCCATTTACACTGCACCAACCAGCCCCATGGCTGGCATGACTTCCACCCCTTTCTTTGTAGGGACAATCGGTGGAGCATCCACCACCACACCAGCTATCACCACTGCTTTGGGTATGCCCTCGATGGGGCCCACGTCTACCGTTCCGATCACTGTACCCATTCTAGTAGTTGGAATGCCTATTCCCACTCCATTAGTGACTCACTCTACCCTTGGCAGTGCAGGACCATCCCATACCCCTTTCGTCCCTCCACTTGGGGGCAACATCTTGAACCCAGCCCCTCCACTTGGGGGCATTGACCCCAACATGGTCACACCCACTCGTATGTCACATCCTTCTACTAGTTTGCCATTCATGGCTAGCGTCAACCTCCCTGACCTAGCTAGACTAACTAATGATCCCATCAGACACGACCATACGTGGCCTCACATGCCCACCAAGCTCCCCTCCGACATCCCTAAGTTTGAGGGCAAGGCAGGTGAGGACCCCCAGAATCATATTATGTCCTTCCATCTATGGTGTTCCTCCAACTCCATAGTGGATGACTCTGTCCGCCTCCATCTGTTACAACGCACCCTCATTGGCTCTGCAGCTAAGTGGTATAACAAGCAGCCCCATGGGACCCATGCCACCTTTACTTCCCTTGCCTCAAATTTCCTACAATTCTTTCAGTTACCTGTCCGCTATGATGCGGGAGTTGAGATTCTACTGTCTTGCAGACAAAACACGGCTACCCACATCACTGACCACATTCATGAGTGGCGTCGACACCGTAGCCTCTGCAAAATCAAGTTAGATGACCGTATCTTCTTAGATTGGTTTCTCAAATCTCTCCTTCTTGTCATTGCCAAGGATGTGGAATCCGAATGACCCCAATCCGAATAAGAGGCCATCCTCAAAGCCCAGCGATTTGACCTCATTTACGCCCAGTCAGGTTATCTATATACCATCATACTTGACGCCCCTCACGGTGATTCCTCCCAACATGATGCACCGGGGGAATCCCATGCCGCAGACGACATCATTGGCCATGTTTCCTTGCATCCCCAACCCTTTTCCATAGCACATCCTAGCCATAGCCCCGACCTTTCGCAGGCTACATCTCAATCTGGATCAATCAATTCGTATGCTCCCATGACACATCACCACCATTCCCATGGACCCTCCTGTCCACCTCAGTGCTTTGGTTATGCATCCCTTGCTTATGCCCCCCCAGTCACACCTCAGCCATATTACCACCCACAAGCAGCCCCTACGGCAAACCCCCAACCCACTCCGCAGATGTATCAGCAACCCCCATAAGGTTCAGCACCTGCGCAGCCTCCCCCCACTTATTATCCACAGTAGCCTACTCCCGCACCTGCACAACCCCAGAACCCACCTGCTGCCCAAGGGCAAGTATACGCCCAACAGAATCCACAGCCAAACCAAAATAACTAGCGCCAACCGGGCCAGCAAAACTGTGGCAAAGGCCGTAACCGTGGGAACAACCCCACTCCAGACCAAGCTGGTCAACCTCCCAATCCCCCAAACAACAATAACGTGGCACCTTCCAACCAGGACCCTGATCGGCCGCCCAAGCAGGCCAAAAATCCTAATTTGTGAACAAACCATCCTTGTTCTATTTGCGGGGTCTATGGCCACTATACACATGCTTGCCCACATTTGGAGCAAGCTCGACAACTCTGGACTGATGATTCCCATCGCCAAGGGCACATGGATCCTCAGGTGCAACCAACCCCCCACGACCTCAGCCTCAACCTTTGGTTTTGCAAAACCCTTTACCAACCCAGGGCATAGTGAACACTCAGCCGTTGGCTCCCCCTGAAGGCAACGCGCCACCACAACAACAGATCACTTATGTCGCTCCTAATCAACCCATGTTTGATTCAGGTACCCACCACTTGTTAATGATGTCATCCACCGATGTCAACCTCCAAACCCGTCGGAACCAATATGGCTCCACCCCTGAAGCCTCTCTCATTGACAAAAACACTAACGTTCATCCCACTGATCAGACGTTACGTATACCTCCAGCTCCACTAGATGGTGCCTCCAAAGCACCTCGCTTCCCACTTCATCGCATCAATAATAACCCCAATGCTTGTGCTATGTCAAATTACAACATTGTAGACGACATAGCCCAATCTCCTACAGCCATGTTTGCGTTAGAAGTCTTAAAAAACTATCCTTCACAGCGCAGGACTTTGCTCTCTGCCATTGGTGCTATTGACCCAAATGATTCGCAACTGATTGCCTTCGATTTGGACCAATCCAAACCACGCCTGCCTTCCACTTTAATGTTCCAAGTTTCTATTTCCATTCAGAATCTTTTCATCCATCGGTGCATCATCGATGAAGGTGCCCCTACATGCATTATGTCCACATTCGTTTGGCAGAAGTTGGGATCCCCTACTCTCCAGTAGTCCACCACTGCGTTGTGATCCTACGACGACCATTCATCTCAACCCCAAGGTCTCTTAGCTAATTTCCCTGTCCAGTTGGTTGGTAAAACCGTAGTCATTGACCTAGAGGTCATCAATGCCCAACTTGATTATAACCTCTTACTTGGCCGCAGCTACATGTATGCCATGCGGGCGGTTGCCTCATCCATTTTTTGTACCATGATGTTCCCCCATGACGGACGCGTGGTCAAGGTCGACCAACTCACCTATTATGATCCCAATGCCCCTGTTGCACCCAAAAATGTTCTCCCCATGGTTGAACAACTGGTTTGTGGTGCAACTACCTCGTTTGTTTCCTCTGTGGGACCCAAACTTTACTCAGATACGCCGATGACCTCAACATTCCAATCCATTCCACCCCCGTCACCCACGACCGAAGTATCTGACCTATGTACCCTTTCCCACAATACACAAACACCCAACAATCAACCGCCCTTGTTACCCAAACCACCATTGGTACCTAGTCACATTGGTGTTACACCCATCCACACAATCCCCTTCCTATTCCCTCCCTTGGGCATAGTAAGCGCCCTGGTTATGGCTACTATTAGCCTCCCCGGGTTAACCTTTGGATTACCCGTGTGGTATATTTTGCCTCCCGTTCCCCCACTGACACCAAATGTCATCCTCCAACCAGTGCAACCCATTGCCACTACTAGGCAACCACCTCCCGGTGTCACTACCCCTTCGTCATCTATGAATCCCCCTCCTCTTATCAAGCCCACTGGGGGCAGAGGCCCACAACCATACAATGATGTACCCCCTCCCAAGGCAGTTAAACCCCCCCCCATGTTTCGTGCTCCTCCTAAATGCTCGTTGTGTGATGATTTAGGCCATCCAACTCATCAATGTCCACAATTACTTGCATTACAGGAACACATGCAAATGCTTGACGACGACCTCAACATCCCGATTATCGAACTCGATCCAACCCTTAAGCCTCGTGATAAATCACTGCGTACCAACCACCCTTGTGCAATATGCAGTATTTACGGCCATTACTCACATCACTGTCCTAATCGCCCAGATTACAGAGCAGCTCTCTATGAGATGAATAATTTGGACCTTGAGACGGCACCCCCCACAATTGAGGAGATCCACCCTCCAGTATCACCCCCATCCGGAGAGATTAACACCATTTATATGATCTCTTCGACTACCACTCCCTCATCAACTGATTTGAAAACTCAAAGTTTTCGCAATGATGAGGAGATTCTAGAGGTTCTCACCACCTCGGATTATCTCTAGGATGACATGCACCATCGTTCCTATTTCCTCCCAGAAGACTCCTCCTCTACCACAACTACCCAATTTGTGGTTGAGTCCAAAGATTTCCTTCCCACCAAATTCGACTGGTTTAAGGATCCTATTCCCGCTCCTGAAGCCTTTGACGAAGGTAACATGGCCAATATCTCACCTGTCATCCACATAGACATCTCTGACCCACCTGGTGCTCTTGAAATCATTACATTAGGAGCCTCCTGCAGTGAGTATGAGATTGGAGAGTACAAAAAACTTTTCCAAGAGTTCTGTGATGTCTTTGCCTGGTCCTATACCAAAATGCCTGGTCTCGACCTCGCTATTATAGAGCACCACATTGATACATGGCCAGATGTACCCCCCGTTCGCCAGAAACAGCGCCCATTCATCCTTCAAAGCTCCCCACTGTTAAAGTAGAGGTTGAAAAACTTCGCAAGGAAGGATTCATTTATCCTATTGCGTATACCACTTGGGTTTCAAACCATGTCCCTGTTAACAAGAAACAAGGCACCATCAGAGTATGTACTGACTTCCGTGATTTAAACCGAGCCTGTCCCAAAGATAACTTCCCCACGCCATTTATTGACCAACTCATCGATGCGTGTGCGGGGCATGAAGTCCTATCTTTCATGGATGGTTTTTCTGGATACAACCAGATTCAAATCCGTAAGGAGGATCAGTACAAGACTACCTTTACCACCCCATGGGGCACCTTTTCCTATCGTGTCATGACTTTCATCCTAAAAAATGTTGGTGCCACCTTCCAGCGGGACATCACCTATTGTTTTCACGACTTGGTCCAGATCCTGTTAGTCTATCTTGATGACCTTACAGCTCGTTCCCGAAAATGATCAGACCACCTTAACGACCTCCGGCAAGTTTTCCTGCGTTGTCACAAATATCAAATCCACTTGAACCCACACAAGTGTGTCTTTTGCGTTTCGGCATGCCGGTTGTTGGGTTTCATTGTTTCCCAGAAAGGAATTACTCTTGATCCCCTAAAAGTCCAAACCATCTTAGACCTTCCCTCTCCTCGCATGCTTCGGCAGCTCCAGAGTCTGCAGGGGTGCTCTAATTTCCTCCATCGCTTCGTTCCTGATTAGGCCACCACCGTTCATGGTTTCTTAAGTTTGCTTCATACCCACATACCCTTTGTTTGGGATGAGCAGGCAGAAGCTGCATTCGAAGCCCTCAAGAAAGCTCTCACACAAGCCCCTTTGATCTCCCCTCCAGATTTCTCTCAAGACTTCATCCTTTACGTCTTAGCGTCTGATTATGCCATGTCCGGAGTCCTTGTTCAAGAAGACGCCGCTCGCCAGGAGCATGTCATTTATTACGTCAGCCAGACCTTGTCTGGACCACCCCTACGTTACCCATATGAGGAGAGACTAGCCCTAGCTATGGTCTTTTCCATCCAAAAATTGCGACACTACATTTTGCTTAGTCATACCACAGTTGTTTCCGACTCCAACCCCATGGTCTATCTCTTAAACCGACGGCTCCTACAAGGTCGCGTTGCTAAATGGGTAATTATCCTCCAGGAATATGACCTCACTTTCAGAACCCCTAAGAGCACCAAAGCCCTCGCGCTTGCCCAACTCATCACTGATCTCCCCTCCCTTCTGCCATCCCCACAAATCTCTGATGAGTTACCCGACAATCACTTGTTCATCATCTCGTCTACTGACCCATGGTACAGTGATATTTTGTTATACCTTCGCATGCAGAATTTCAGACCCAACATCAATCATGATGGACGCCATCGTATCCGTCACCAAGCCTCTCGATATCTCCTCTTAGGCGATGTCCTTTACCGGTGAGGGGTTGACACAATTCTCCATCGTTGCCTTACACACGAGGAAGCCGAACACGTCCTCAATGATTGTCATATCGGTGCCTACGACGGACATTTCTCTGGAATGGCCACCGCCCAAAAGGTCATCCACGCCGGTTACTTCTGGCCCACACTCTTTATCGACTGCATCATAGCGGTCAAACATTGCCATAATTGCCAACTTTTTGCCCCTAAGGCTCGGACACCACCTGCTCCGTTACACCCAGTCGTCACCGTTGGTCCCTTTTGTAAGTGGGCCATCGACTTCATGGAATGTAAACCCCCATCTGCCAATGGCCATAAGTACATCCTTATCGCCATTGATTACTTCACCAAATGGGCGAAAGCCATGCCCACCTTCAATTGTACAGCTGACACCGCTGCTAGTTTCTTTTTTCACCACGTTATCACTCGATTCAAGGTCCCCAAACAGTTGGTCTTAGACCATGTTTCACACTTCAAAGATTCCCTGTGGCGCGATTTATCCACCCTACTGAAGTTCGAACATCAGTATTCCTCTGCTTACTACCCCCAAGGGAACGACCAAGTAGAGGCCATTAACAAAATTTTAAAAACCATCCTCCAATGCACTATTGACCGACATAAGTCCAATTGGCACCACATGTTATTCCTTGCCTTATGGGCTTACCATACATCCACAAAAACTGCCACCAGTTTTACCCCGTTTCATTTAGTTCACGGTGTAGAGTCTGTCCTCCCCATCGAGTGTCAGATACCTGCCTTACACATCACCGTCGAGCTTCTCCCAGACACCTCCCCACTCGAGCAACATCTGCTATCACTAGAACAAGCTGATGAAGACCGTCGTGCTACTCTCCAGACCATTGAAGCCGCCAAGAACCGCTCCAAAGCCGGTTACAACAAACATGTACACCCTCAAACTTTCCATGAAGGGGACCTCGTCCTCGCCTATGACCAAGCCTACGACAAAATTGGTAAAGGAAAGTTTGAATCCATGTGGCAAGGCCCTTACATCGTGCAGACCTACCTCGGAAATGGGGCATACATTTTAACTGACTCAGAAGGTCACCCTTTGCGCAACCCCCATAATGGGTTGTATCTTAAACGCTTTTATCCCTAAATAAACCTGCGACCCCATTGGTCCGTATTGTACAGTTTGCTCTTTTTTTGTTTTTCACCTTTTTTACCAGAATCTTACATTCATCATTTTTGCATGACCAAAGATGGACCATCTTCCACTTCATTACATTGGCTTGACCGATGGAGCAAGCCGCTGGTCTCCCAACATGGCTTCTGTAGCATGCGTCTTATATTCCCCTTCACATGAATTGATTCACCTTGACGGAATATGTATAGGCGCTGCTACCAATAACTAGGCGGAGTATGATGCTGCGACCGGTCTCCTGATTGTTGACCTCCAGATGGGCATATGTCACCTTCATGTGTTCCTTGACTCCTAGCTACCTTCTCCCAGCTCAACAACTGCTACTAGGTGCGTGATCCCTGCCTCTTTAGAAAATTCCTGCGCACAAAACAACTCTGCTGACAATTTGAATCCATAACATTCACCCATGTCCCAAGAGCTCAAAATAGTGTCGCAGATCAAATGGCTAACAACATCCTAGATTGGCACATCAATCACACCATGTAAAACCTCCATCATGCATCATCATCCCATAACATCTCATCAAAAATATATAAAAACCCAAAAAGATTGCAAGGGGCATCCACGTGCCTATCACCACATAAACATTTGCATCCATGTGCAATAAAAATCAAACCACATTACTATACGGGGGCATCCATGTGCCTAATTCTACATACATCATGTTTCATAACATAAAATACACAAGGGGCATCCATGTGCCCATCATCCTACACTACTTGCATCCACATGCAGTACAATCATATCACAAACCATAAGTGCATCCACGTGCGTACACTAAATCATCATCGCAAAAAGGTGCATCCATGTGCATATATATATATATATATATATATATATAAATATATGTTAATATGCTACACATGTCCTGAGTACCCCCGTACTCAGCTATACAAAAAATATCTATACATCCATACGCCTCATAGAATACATGTCGTAGCTACAAAATCGGGGGGAGTCCCCTGCACTTCCTAGTGAGAGTCAGACCCTGCGTCACTGCCTGCATAAGCTGCCTCCGAGTCCTTACCTCACTCCTCCTCCAGCAGCTCCTCATCCCCTGCGGGCTCCTATGCCTGACCCCTATCCACCAAGATAGCCACCCAAATAGCGATCGACCGGAACTCCCGTGGCGCCCTCAGATAGTCTTGAATCACCTCCAGATCCACGTCCCACCACCCGTCATTAGTCACTCCAACCAGCAACCGATCTAGAAGCATCCGTACGGACTCGAGAGTCCCCTCAGCGTCCCCTCGGCCTGGCAAGGCTGGTACCACCACATGCCCCCTGCGTGCTACATGTCCTAGTGGTGGTCTTGGGCCAACATCTATAGATCACACATCAGTCAGTAACAATATATCCAAACACTGACATACATAAGACTTGACATCCATAACATGAAAGCAAAACCATACGTACCATCTGGTCCCCACGCTTTCCCTGGCAGCCGTGGTGCCTCCGGATCCTCGGTGTAGTCCATATCTCTGTATGGATAGTCATCCAGTGTCAGCGACATCTGCAACCACTGGAGGTAGAGCTCCTGAGTAAAGTACCTCCCAACCTCCCCGCCACCTCGGCGGTGCAACATCTCTCCCCACCGCACCATGCGCAGATCCCTCAGTCCTCCTGCCCTAACCGACACCCGCGACCGTAGTGTAGGTACCCGCTCCATGAAGAAGGTACACAGAAAGGATCCATAACAAAATCCCTTGCCATATTCATTCACCGATTTTAGCTACCGCTGAACACAAGTGAGGAACATCTGGCCCCACGCATAATAAACACCATCCAGCACTCGCTCCACCAGCTGCATCTGACCCCCGAACACCTTCTCAGGTGATTGGGACCCCAAAACTTGAACCACGCACGCCATGATAGCTTATACTGCTGTCTCCTGCAGGTCCATCACCCAGAGTGCATTCCTCTACACCCTAGCCTCTGGAACACAGTATCGCTCCAACATATCCTCCATATCCACATCTGTGGATAGTCGTGGCTGTGTATCTGCCACCCTACCCAGACAGGGAAACCCTGTCAGGAAGTATACATCTGCGAGGGTGAGATCCACCCTCTACCCCTGCACCCTGAATGCCTTAAAGTCTGGCTCCTAAAATCTCACTAATCGGTTCAGCAACAGTGTTACTGAACGCATCATAGGCACCTGTGCGAACTTCAGCAGTCCGCACAATCCCATTGTCGACTGCACATGTCAATCCCTCTAGATGACATCCACTATCTCATCCGAGACATCCCGCTCTCGCCAAAGCACCAACGGCATCCTGTCAATCACACAAGGAAAACTCATCAGACTCATGTCAAAGAAGTAACCCTGCCCCCTCGGGAAACCCTAATAGCTCAATCCCAATCACAGCTTTAGGGCCCCTTGCTGCGGTTTCTGACCGCGACTATCAGGGCTATAGTCGCAGTCCAAAACCGTGCCTATAGGAGCCAAACTCGCGGTCTCAAACCGCGTGTCCAGCCTCGAAAAGCGCGGTACCAGACAACGTATTCCGACCCGAACCTCGCGGTCCTCGTCCGTGTGATCCACCGTGGAACCCGCAATCCCCGACCGCAGTTCCACCCCACAAACCCGCAGTCCACCCCACGTGGACCATACAAAAAATCCCTTAAGACCCACTACCCCCCCTCGAACCCAATGAAAATGTAGGTATGAGTTTGTCGGAATACCTATAACTCTAAGATCTGAAAACGGTCGGTCGGATCATCCAGAAACACCGACTCAGCTATGGTCCCCTCTGATCACTAGTCAAAGTCAACAAGTCCAAATGACACTTGTCATGTTGGACCCACTCACTATTTATAGTTCGTTGACTTTTTCTTGTTTTGGCCATTCTGAACCCATATGGAGTCCATTTTTTGAACCGTTTCCAACACTGGAATTAGCACAATGAGACCATCATGATGGTCAACTTGTTCTCTTATTTTTTCCACATCATTTTTTGAGCATTTTTTAGACACCACTAGTCACCTCGGTTTGCGTGCCACTTCGGTTGCTCTCCATTTTGTTGTATATTTCATATCATCGGATTCATTTTTCCGAGCCCGTGATGATGCTTGAGATCATTTCTTGCTCTCACCCCCAAATTTTTTAGGTATTTTTCCAAAACACCCCCCGTTACCTCGGTTTGCGTGCCACATCAGTCATTATCTGTTTTTGACACTTTTTATATTGCTGGATTCATTCTTCTGAGCTCGTGATGATGCTTGAGATAATTTCTTGCTCTCACTTGGTACAGTTTCAACATTGTGTCTCGACACCTTGCTGCCTCGGTTTGCGCGCCACATTGACCACCATCGAATTGTTTCATATTTTTACATGAGCCATTCACTCCTGTCATACTACACTTATTTCATTATTTTGACACCATTCATTACCCCGCAAGGAGGCCCACCAGTGTTCCCCCCTACCCTCATTCTTGGTCATCATTAATGTTCCTTGATTGAACACTTCCTCCTTGCCTGGCCATTCCTTTTGTTGGGTATAATTTTATCCCTTTTTCGAGCCGGACAAGTCCTTTACGAAAAAGGCACTTAGGGAGTTTCTGTTAAGCTCATTTCTGACTCCTAAAATAATGAAAATATCGCCGAGCAATCTTGCTTCCTTTCATGCTCATTAAAGTACCTGAAAGGGCGTCTATCTGGTATAAGTTTAACCCTTTTTCGAACCTGGTAGACTAATTACAAAAAAGGAATACTCTAGTCACACCAGCTAGAAGAGTTCTTCATTGCATCCTTTTATGCTTCTTCAGGCCTTGGAGACTAACACACGAAAAAGCAACCCCCTGGAGTCTTCTTATCGTTTCCAGACTCTCTAAAATTGAAAGCAACCACGAGCATGAACTGTCCTGGGCTCGTATAAATCCACACAACAGTACCATTCCATTATTTCAGAGTCTTCTTATCGCTTTCAGACTCCTTAAAATTGAAAGCAATCACGAGCATGATCTGTCCCGGGCTCATATAAATCCACACGACAGTACCATTTTGAACACACTTCTTCTAGTTCCTTAACCTGCGAAGAAGTCCCCCCGTGCCTCTTGGCACTATGATCGATCATCTCGGCAGCACCCCCAATCAGGTCACCTTTGTTCAGAGTAGTCTGCAGTCTCCTACCATTTTACACCAGCTTGAGTATCCCTCATCCCAGTCCATATCCTCGATCCAATACAGCTATGATCCCTTTCCCACCAATTAGTTTCATATGTTGCCCGATCGTCGCCGCCATCATACTCCGAACAAAGGAAGTTTGAGTCCACCCACTCTACTTGCCCAGTTATCCCCCACAGTATGTCAGTCCTACAATCAGTACTCTCACACTTCGGTTCTCCACCTCGCGCTCCTATCAAGGAAACATCATTTGCATGCTAGTTGCAGGTCTCCCTCTATCGACGACAGCCCCTCTATTCCAGAGGATAGACCCAGAGGTCCCTGTGCCTTGGACCCATCACCATCTGTGGTGAGTGCCTACGGACCATTTTGAGAGGAGTCATCATTGCCTCTCTGAGTGGTTGTTTCTCACATGCTCGACTTCAACACCTTGATTGCATCGTTGAGAATCGTGCAGGGTTTATATCCCTTTAGTTATTGGTCGAAGACCCCGGATTTCCCCCGACTCTAGCGCATTGGCGAGTCACTTCGGAATGCCCAGTTATATGTTCCCATGGATGTCTGGGTTGCATTGGCGATTGTATTCGGAAGCCATCCAGTTATATGCTTCCTTGAGTACCCAGTTCAATTCCAGTTCAGTGTACCATTGAGGATATGACTCCTCGTCACTATGCTCTAGTAGCTCATCAGTTCCTCTAGTACCCCACTCTGTAGCACTATTGTTATTCTAGTGTATCAGTTCTTCAGCTCAGACATGGTCATCCCAGCAGTATGTCCCAGATTTGTGTCCCCTCTGGACCCTTATGATGTACACAGTGGTTCTCTATGTATCCTACAAGTCCCCCTTTTTTGGGCCTCACTGTTCTTTTTTATGTATCTTGATACGAGCATGTGTATGCCCGCCTCGTCCATATATTGAGATTCTTCCTCATTCATTATTTAAGGCCATGTATATTTCAGGCCCCCATATTTTGGGCCCCATTGTTATTATTGTTCTAGATCTTGATACGAGCATGGGAATGCCCGCCTCGTCCATATATTCAGATTATTCCTCATCCATTATTGAGGTCATGTACTTTTAGTTTTTGCAGTTTGTTTGGGATTGTTGTTCCGGGCTCTAGTTTGTTTCTTCTCTTCTCCACACCCCAGGAAAACCATACAAGACTTATGATGTCTATCGTCCATACGATGAGCTCCTTCCCTCATACATCAGGGGGCAATCTGTTAACACCAAAAAAGTGCTCACTACCTCATCTACCCCATTACATGACTCATTTGTCCATATTTCCTACCATATTTACCTCCAGAACCTTAAAATCCCATTAAAAAGCCTCCAAAAGGCCAAAAAACCCCCTTTTCCCCCAAAATAATCCAAAAATCCTCCAAAATAGGAAAAACCCTTTAAAAAGGGAATAAAAAATATAAAAAAGAGGAAAAAGAGGGAAAAAGGAGGAAAAAACCCTATACAGCTGACCTAAACCATATGGTTCCCAAAACCATGGGCCTGCACTCCACCACTAAAAACCTATAAATAGGTGATGGAGGCCCCTCATTTCATATCCACAGTCAAATACACCCTTACTCTGCCAAAATTACTCTTGAAACCCTAGCTCACCCTTGAGCTACTTTCACCCTTGAGTGCCCCTTTGGTCCATTTCCAACCCTTTCGAGAAAGAGAAAGGAGCAAAGCTAGAAGCTTGGAAGCAACCCTCCTGGACTGCTGCAAGAGCTCCACTAACCTTCACATTGGAGGTATAATCAATACAAAAACCCTTTTTATTATCTTGTCTTTTCTGTTTTATGCACATGTTTAGAATAATTACCATTTTACTGTATTGTCTTTCATTTAATGTTTTTCTGAACTGCTACTAAGGAGTCCCTTCTCCTTAGTAGGTGCTCATTTGCACAAACTAGGGTGAAAACCCTAGCTACACATGATGGTACATGTCTACAATCCAGAGAAGTTTATTTCAATCTGAGAGTAGATTCATGTAACTCTTTTTCATCTTGTCCACTGCTTCTCTGATAATTTCGATATCTACCAAGAAGGATTCTTTCTCCCAATCTTCTCTCAAATCTCTCCAACAACATCTTTACACCAAGGCATGGTATCAAAATGGTTCTTCATGGATTCCATGAGATTCTCTTGGTTCTTCTTCAATTATCCACTCAAATTATGTGGTTCACAAAGAAGATCCTCCACTCAGGTTACTCCTTCCAATGGCGAACACCTAATATCATCTTGCTTGTGGCATAGATCCATAGCACAGTTTCATTCTTGACATGCAAGTCATCATTCTGGTATTCAAGTGCTTCTGATTCCATGCTATCCTCCTAGCACATTGAGGCTTCTTCACCTTTAGAGATGTGAGGATCTTCATCATGAGTAGGCTCCACCATGATACTAGTTGCACTTTCTTCATAGAGATTTGAAGTAGAGCATTTTGACAGTAAAAATTCATTCTTGTGCAACATTTGCTCCACTTCTCGGAACACATTCTCGAAAATATGTGCTACCCTTATTTGATGTGTGCTGCAATAAGGATCCATGTTCAGAAACAATATTTCACCTTGAAAGTGCAAAAGTCTCAGAAAGTTAGGACTTCCTCGATCTCTTTCTTGAATGTTTGGTATTCTCGGAAGTACTCAGAAGGATTAACTCCTAATGTATTTCCTCCAAAGAACACTCTGCCATCAACAATGCTCAACATTTGTGGTTCATCCCTTCTATATTCACTATACATTTGGTTACTAAAGTAACCATACTCATCTCTTGTCATTTTCAAACCTCCATCAACATAGATCACCTCTTCTTCATACTACTGAAATTCTTCTTCAACTACTCCTAGTACAAGCCTCATTATGCAACTTTTCTTCTTTAACTGAGTAATGGATCTTGGTATTTCTTCTCATAAGTGCAGAGGACCATGATCTGATACCACTGTAATGTACCCAATTAGGATTTAGGCACACTAATTCAAACTTATGAAAACTTAGACACATAGAGGATAGGCTGGATACAAAAACTGACTAGTTTTGGATAGAAATCAAAGATTAAGCCACAAACACATCTAGACCCTTCCAAATTTTCCAAGATGGATTTTAGGATTTGCTAGAGCTCATTGAAATCATACAACAACCTTAATAAGACTCCCAAATTTGACAACTGCACATTTTCTGGGTGCATCACACCTGGGTAGACTCCTTTGGATAAACCAAAGGCTTCAAGGAAATATCACCAGGACTTATGTGGAACCCAATGGATTATAGTGCATATATAGAAGTGGATGGCATGAAACTAAACCCAACCATCTATAAAAACCCTTATATTAACAATTATTTTCAACTGGACACAATTTGGGAGCTAGGAAATAAATTACTAGTTTTAGGACTGCTCAACTATGACATTTCCAACTCAATTCAAATGGACTCTAAAGGTCATGAAATTATGAGTTGAAGGCTGGTATGCATCCAATATTGTTCCTACTTACTGTATCAACCCACATATTGATATTTGGATTCATGTAAGTTATATTACTACAACAATTCAGAAAAGTAGTCAAATCTAGCTTTCAAGCGAGCAAAGGAATAGAATTTAACTGAAAGGAAAGACAATATTGTAGAACATGAATTAGATTTATCTTATTATATTGAATAGGAGTACATATACATGAAATGTATTTAATTACAACATAAAGCAATCATGGAATCACCAACCATCGTCCATAACATGGACAATTACAAAATATTGCATACAACTCAATAAAAATTGGAGTCTTCAACACTACTTGAACAATAGATCACTTGTTATGAAGTGGAATGGACCTGCAAAATACTTGAGAAGCCTGAAAATATTCTCAGTGAGAAAGGATGAATTCCTTCCTTCTCAAACTCTAGCTGAATCTTCAACTAGATTTGTGAACAAAAGGGGCACATCTCCCAACTGGTGACAAGGGGCACATCTCCCAAGTCTTGAGAAGCTTCGAGATATCCAATTCAATAACTAAAATGGAAAAATATGTGAAGGGGCGCACTCCTCTTCCTTTTATCATTTGGTTGACTTCTAACATACATTGAATGTCGACCATTAGCCTCATCTAATGCTCCCTCACTGGCTAACTTGGACTTGCAGCTTTATCTGACTTTTTCCTTTCTTTCTTGCTTTTACTTCTTTAGTATGCTTTTACTGCTTTTGGAAACTCCCACTTTTCCTTGATTTTATACTACTTTCCTACTTTTCTAGTGCTTTCTTTCTTTTATGCTATTTTATGCTTTTCTCTACTTTCCTACTTTTCTATTACTTTCTGCTTTTCTTTGCTTTCCTACTTTTACGTTGCCTTCTAGCTTTTTAGTTGATTTCTTGATTTTCTCTGCTTTTCTTACAGTTCCCTTTTTGGAAGACAACTCTTTGAATCCACTTAACCTACTATGTGCCCTCATGGGCCAGCTAGGAATTTCCAAATCCTCACTCAATTATTTAATAATTAATTATTCGAAGCTATGGACTACATTACTTGTGCATGATTTAATTTAATTATACTAGAAAACCATAGACTAAATTTAATCCTAACTAATTTGTTTAATTTTCCACTAGGACCCATGGGGATATAATGGGATAATGGTTGCTCCCTGGTGCTATAAAAAATGGGGACATTATAGTCATGAATTTAATTTTTGACCGAGGAGCCCAGGTGCGCCTGCATGAACCCAACTATGCGCACATAAGCACTACCATATTGAGTTAGTCATAGTCATCGACATTATCATCATCCCCATTGTCATTGCCATCATCTCCATTGTCATCCCCAATAATTGTTTATTTGTACACGTTAACAAAATATATGTATGTAATATCCCTGATCTGATCTCAGAGGATATCAACTCAAATTCAAAGTTTTAAAATAGAAAGTTGTATGACAAAAACTAGTTCACAAAACTAGATAAGAAGAAGCTAGGGTAGGGTATTGATTAACCCACCCAGATCTTGATAGATGAAAACTTTCATATCTGAAAAATGTATTGGGGAGCATGCAGAATAAATTATAGCAGAATCAAGGCCATATTCAAAGTCCCATGAATAATGTACTGGGGACATTTATGCTTCAACAACAACAATCACTAAAGTCTACACAAGGCTACCTGGGCACACAACCATATGCATACTAAACTCATTCATTGACAATTGACATAAAAAAGAGCATGGATATCATACAATAATATCCTAATATACTAATAGACAATTTTTACATAGGTTTTGGGAGGTTCTGGCAGTGTTTGGAGGCAAAGGGAGAAAGAGCGCTATGATGGTCTACTCAACTAGTTTTCTTCCAAACTCTCCCAAACATGATGAGAGGGATACGAATTATTAGGAAGAGGATTGTATGAGATTAATTGGTGTATTAGAAACCTCATATTACTTGTTGTTAGGGATTTTACCTTATAGCAGGGGATAGATGCTACCAACGTACATGGGGCTGACAGATAGATACATAGGTCTTCACGTTCATTACTGCAAACAAATGAGATTAGGGTTTAGGAAAGAGTACCTTATTTATGGCGGTCAGTCCTAGCCTTTCTCCCAATATCCATAGCAATATACATGCAAAACACATAGACCTTCCTCAAAACGATTTGACTATAAACATATAATGATATTGACAAACAATATAACATTCATTATAATCAAAATTCAATAGAATTAACACGTTATTGAGATGGGAAGAGTATATCGATATTTATTGTCAAATAAATGTAGCAAAAAACAACTAACTAATGTACCTGATATTGCTCCAAGCACTTCTGCAACCAAGTTCTAGGCTCCTGCTCCTCTCTTGAATTGGAATTCCTTCAACATAACAATATCTCTCTCTCTCTATTGTCACTTTCCTCATGGCTTCCCCTTGTATTTATTGCCAAGGAAGAAAGTTAGATTAGTGAGGCAGTTGAATTGGAAAGTTGGGGAAGTTAAAATACCAAAATCAAATAATCCCAATTCGTATTCTTAATATATTTTTTAATTTCATCTTAAGATCCCGCGAGTATGACATTAGGAAACAGGCGAATGGTGTGCAGCTAGTTCTCTAAGCAACTCACGCATACAACATTTAAGTGATGTTCACGGGTTGTCAATATTGGGACCCGTACATGACCCGTTAGATTTCAATTATTATAGTCATGGAATTCCAATGAAATATGCAGAAAAAATAAGGTTTTCAGCTAAAGATGTAGGATCTCAACACTAAGTCATCTAAGTTTAATCCAGCTCTTCCATCCATATTGTCCTTTTGTGTGATCGACAGGGAAATGTGATCACGGATGGAGAAGTGATCATTTGACCTATAAGAGATGCCCCCTAATGTGTGAGGTCAGAGGGAAACGATGGATGAAATACATTACAATCCAAGTCAGAGGATAATCAAGGAAACCACAGGACAAAGTCACACAAGTACCTAAAAACAACAACCAAGGTCAGCCAGCAATTACAATCTTGACATTAAATAGATGTTCAGTATGATAGAACATAATATCCAATACATAACAGGGAGATGTATATAGCATGGCCACTGAAATACAAGCATGGATCCATGTCAAAAATAGAAGATCATATCCATAACAACAAGCTGGATCTATGTATCATTAAGAGACAAAATATGAGTGAGGCTTAGTCTTGTGAAACTTGGGTAATAACATAAATATGATTATGCTATTATAGTCCCAAGGTATTCATCCAAAGAATCCCGAGGTACAAACCCTATCCATGCAAATAAATGAGTTGGATTTGAACATGGGGGGTACTATTTGATTATCGGTCATTGATGTATACCGTTAACAAATGCGAGGGAATCCACCAATAATGAAAATGGGGCCCAAGGTACCTAGTACATTCTAAAAAGTGTGAATAAGGGGTTTTGAGGTCGAATACTTGAAGAATATGTGGAGTAGGAGACATTGATGTATTCCCACTACTCAATAGCGAAGGACATTGCCACTAATGATTGCAATCCCCAAGGTACTATCCAAAACTCTAAACTTCATTCCCCGAGCATGATGAGCTGAAGTTGATGGGAAGAAGTCTGCTGGAAGGGAGGCCTTAATGCATCCTTCCTCATACAACACGAGGAACAATCAAAAGATTGAGTTTATTTGGAGTAGGACTAATACAAGATGAAACAAACTGACACCAAGGATGACCGGCATATGAAGTCAAGGTAACGACAGAATGTATAACACAGGTTGTATCCTTGAAGAGTGAGAATGACACAAGAGTGAAGTAGGTAGCTTTCAACATAACAAGAAAGAGTAACCAATCGGAGGAGTAGAAACTCTAAGATCAAGTTCATCCTAATGTCAAAAAATGAAACCCAACTGAATGACAAACTCAAAAGGTGCTTTGTTCAAGGACATGACTGACTTGCTTCTTTTAAATTGAAAAGATGTTTGATACCCTTCCCTTCCCTTTTCTCTTTTTATCAAAGAATATCCTTTCTTGTTGGTTTTAATGAGTCCAAGAAAGCAAACTCAATAGTCTCTCTTCATTTTTTAAGCAAGCTCGAAGAAAGAGGGATAATATTGGTTGATACAAGTCCAACCATGTGTAATTTTATGAGTCCATAGGAGGGAAAATCAATACCTTCTTAATGTTTTAACGAGTTTGAAGAAGAGATAGACTAATACTCGATATACTGATCTCTGGATTTTAATATCGAGTCGATATCTGTTCTTGCTCGCCAGTTTTTTCATATTTAAGGAGTCTAAAAACCCTAAAGAAGACTCCAAAAAGTCCTTTTTCATACAGTTAGTCTCCTCACCCGAAAACGTGTAAAACGATGAGAGAAGAACTCTTCTAGCCATGTATGACTAGAGTATACCATTTTCGTAAATGATCCACAAAGGTCCGAAAAAGGGGTAAGCTTATACGTAAGTAGATGTGTTGTAGATATTTCTCCCTACGGATAGGTAGAAACTCTCTTAGGTTAAAGTAGACTTAAATGACTCTAAACTAAGACAAAAAGATAAAAAATGCCAGCTTGAATTCCTAGATCCAAACAAATATTTCAATACCATAATGCTGGAAGAAATGGAAGAGATCTGACTGAGCTTTGATTTAAATGCTCATCCTAGTTGTTGCTCCAATCCTCAAGTCCTCGCGAATGAACTTGTTAGAATGAACCAAGGTACAAGCACATACAATCTTCTAGCAATTTGAAATATATGTTAGAATCTAAATCTATTGCAGAAACAAATCTTATGATTGAAACAAGATCAACATACACGATTTGGGAAACAAGACAAGTTATGTTTTATTGCAAACTTGAAGTTACTTACAATGGTTGCTTGATGTCCAAGCCAAATCCCAGCTCCAAGTGCTTTCTCCTCTAGATATCTCCACAAAGATCTAAGACCATAGGTTTGATATCTCAAAGATTCCTCCCCTTTGCTCATGGAAGGCCTCTATCTTATAGTTTGTAGAAGGGTTAACCAACAAGAGAGAAGGATGGATCTTGGGAGTGTTTAGTGGATTTGACCCACTAATCTGAGAAGGTGAGTTAGGATCGAATCGAGATGTCAATCCTCAAAAATCTCCCGAAGATCAAGATTACACAAACCAAGGAAAAAGGGATAAAAAGGGACTACCACGCCCCTAAAACTGAGCATGATGCGGTAGTACCGCACAACAGAGAAATAGCATAGAGTGGTAGTGGGGACTACCATGCCCCTAAGCTTGAGCAATGAGCGGTAGTGTAGGTATATGAAGTCTCATTTAGGTTGATTCTTGACAGGACAGGTTTGTCTTCATGGGTTATCATCATTTTTTTCCTTCTAGGTGTTTTAGGTAGTTTGGGGAAGTGTCGTCAAAGGTGAAGGTGCAACACTGTGAAATATATAGGTATAATAGATGCCCCCTAAAGTGTGAGGTTGGAAGAGACTAAGGGCTGAAAGATTTTACAAGTACTGTGCGGAGATAGCATCGAGGGGAGAACAAGGAGCTGAAACATAAACAAAATGTCAGATATATACCACTGAGGTGGGCATCCCCATGCTCGGAAACAATTGACTCAAAGCATGGCTGCCGACCAATACATTGCAGATCCATGAATTCTAAGATGATATAGACTGTAGACAAATCATGGCTACTATGAACAAGTGTAGATCCATGGGACAGTGATGACACAGCCACGACCAATACAAAAGTGGATCTGTGTGACAATACAGAGGACATCTTTATCGCAACCTGGACACAATCAAAGTACAAAGGTGCATCCAGGGTCTTCTACTCAATCGCAAATGATACGAATCTAGCCATGTGATTACATGGTGTTTAAGTCGAACATGGTAGAAACCATTTGATTACCGGTCAATGATGTGAACCGTTAACAAATGTGAGGGGAATCACCAATGATGACGATGATCCCCAAGGTATCTATAGTACATCTCAACGAAATACGAATGAATGAGTTGATGTTGAGCATTCGAGAGATCGTTCGATCAGAGGCCAATGATGTAAACCTACTGTCGAACACGAGGAAACCTGCCATTGAGGCATGCAGGTACCAAGGTACTAGTGGTTGATTCCTATGTCCAATTCCCGGATAATGATTTGGCGTCAATGGGAATAGACTCATCGAAGGTGGGCCATAATGATTCCCACATCATCAACACAAAATTGGAACGAAAGATAGTATATGACGATGAAAAAATAGAACATGTACTGACACAGCGGAGGTCTGACATAATGAATGACTCTGTACAATGCAACCCTTTGAACATATAACAGCATGAAGCAGGACTTGGTAGCAGGGATTATTGATAGCAGAGGATAGACACCGGACGAGTAGGCTCGTGGCAAGAGTGACGACTCGGGATGATGACCATAACTCAACAAGACTAGATACCCAAAAATAGACAAGGGACAGACACATGCCATGTTCAAAGGTGACGACTGACAAGCTGCCAACAAAATGAACTCGACTTGTTTCCCATTTTACCCTAACATGATGGACGAGTACCTCTTTGTTGTTTTACGAGCTTGAAGAGGATAACAGATGCTCAGTATAGCTCATCTCATAGATGAGTTCGATCTCACATGTTTTACGAACCTGAGAAAGGAGGGGTTCGTCCCAAGATGGGTCCTTTGATGTCAAATTTTAACGAGTCCAAGGAAGGAAAACTCGGTAGTTTTTCACATTTAGAGAGCTTGAAAAACTTAAAGAAAGCTCCAAAGTGTACTTTTTCGTAAATTTAGTCCCTCGATCCTGAAAAAGTGTAAAACAATTCCCGAGAGAACTCTCCCAATCAAAGGTTGATTGAGGTATACCTTTCTCGTAAATAGTCTAAATGGGCCGAAAAAGGGGTAACCTATCACTGAATAGACGACCTTTCAAATACTTTTACAAGTGTGAAAGAGACAAGATCACTTGGAAATCTTTTTGAAATGAGGGAGTCTTGAAAAGGGCTTAAAAAGAACTCCCATGGTCTTTTTCGTGATTTTTAATTATTCTGGTCTGAAAAAAAGAATAAAATACAACCAAAATAATACTTTCCTCATCGTTTAACGAGCATGGGTAAAGTTGACTAAGCTCGACACTGTTTACTTGAGTTTGAAAAGCACGACCCGGGTGTAAAATGCGCTCGGAATCTTTTTCAAGTTTTAATCCAGAGCACGAAAAAGATAAAGTAGGTTAAAAAATGAAGGTCAAATGAATAATTGAACGCCAGTGTGAACATCTTTAAAGGATACCCTGTCAACAAAGGCTCAAGGAACCAGATATTAGCAATGTGAAATGGGTCTTAATTTAACTAGATAAAATAATGAGTAAAAATAAGTGAAAAAGTTATATAAGGAAGAGGTAAATATGCAAAGTTACCATTTCACTTGTGCATTTGCCCAAAGAGGAAATTTTACCCATTGAAGAGCAAAAACTTCAAGAGTTCATATCTGGAGATCCCGAGCACCATTTCAACAGCCGTCTGTTCCAAGTAAGAGATTTCAAGCCCCTCTTTCATTTCATAGGTAGAAAACTTAATTTGAGTGGGAAAAAAATAATTTTTGGGCAGGCCCTAATAGGATTTTTTTTCCCTAGAGACTATTTCGTGTCTTTATATCGGGAGCGTGGTAGTAATAGATAGTACCGCTCTGTAGGGTAAAACAAGGGCACAATACTGTAGAGTGCCACGCAGTCAGCTTTCCTCCAGGCGTGGTAGTGGAAAAAGTTAGGGAAAAAAATGTAGTTTTCCTCAATTTTTTCCTGAGATCAGGATTTCAAGTTGTTGATGAATGCTTCTTGTGGCTCTTTGCAGGTGTTTGCAACTTGTTTGAAGCAAAATGGTTAGCTGGAAAGAAAGGGAGCATGAAGTGGATGATTTATTGGTTGAAGATGACCAAGCAACCTTGACCGCACTGCGGGAATGTGGGTTGTTGAAATTCTTCAAAACCAAAGGTATCCGCAAGCAAGCAAAACTTCTCACCCACATTATACAAATGTGGGACCCCAACATTCAATCTTTCCGGGTTGGAGTACATACCCTCGAGATTGAACTCGAGGACATTTATTTCCTCACGGGTCTCTCAAAGAGAGGGGCCCAGGTGAATTTTACAGGGTTCACCAACTCGGAGGCGAGCACTGATGCTTTGATTGCTCGTTATTGTCGTCAAGGTTCAGGGAAGAAAAGTGGCAAGGTGGTCATTAAGGATATTGTAGAACTTCCTTTAAAAATCGTGTTGTTCACCATCACACGTGCAGTAGGGAGCATGGGTCCTCATCAGAACTCCCGTACGCAAATGAATCTTGTTGTGGATTGTATGGCACCGAAACTATTCAACTGGTGTGAAGTAGTATTGACCAATCTTGTTGTGGATTGTATGGCACCGAAACTATTCAATTTGGGTATGGGAGCATTTTGGTCACCTTCTTCTTGGAGAGGTTTCCATTGTTGCGTCCGCAGCTGACTATGCCTGCCCGTCCACCTGCCGAGCCACAAATGGCTCGATGGAGTGAGTATACAGAACGACTCGGGGGGCCACAGCGTTTGGCTTTTGGTGAGGACTTCTTCTCATGGCTCGACGAACAGATCGTGATGATTGAGGACTACCCCTATGCAGGGGTGGACTTCCACGAGGACATAGACTTGGCACTGTCGAAGGATGAGGATTGGGATAACTCAGGTATTACCTTCATCAATGTATTTTTAATTTTTTAAATATCTGATTTTTTAATTTTTTTTGAGAATGTGTAAAAATATTTTAATATATATTTATGTGCACGTCGCAGATCGTGGACCACAAAGGCCTGCAGGATACTCACCGTTACCCTGAGGTGGCGAAGAGCGTCGAGTTGCTTCGGATAAGGAAGAAGACACGGACGAGGTGGGAGGGGTCCGAGACATAGATCGAAACTTACAGGGTTTAACCCATGGGGTTTCGGCTATGAGGATAGATGACGTTCCTCTGCATCTTCAGCGGCATACCGTAGGTGTGCCTAGGCATATTGGCCAACTCCTTCATAGGGTGGCTCAGGCTATAGTTTGCTACCATCAGTAGCGCAAGGATTCTGAGGAGGCCAATAGATCTCCTAGATCTCCTTAGATAGTAGTGTTTATCTTTTGCGGCATGTACACGATATGTAGGCTTGAGAGCCAAATTTTTGTATGGGATTGAATCCCAAATTTTGTCTTTTAAACACAAAATTTATGTATTTTGGGAAAGACATTTTTATATGCAGTGATATATATACATGGACCTACTTTTATGATTATTTACAATGACTAGTGTGTTCATTTTATGATGTATTTTTTATGCATGGGCTATATGCCAATCCAAAATGTAATTAGCTAATGAATCAGCTACACAATTGAATTCCCTCGGTATGTGTTGATATGAAATATAATTAAAAGATCATTCCAAGAGGCGTACCCTTCGAAATAAGTGAAGTAGGATAGGATCGAGGACTACATAAACACGATTCAGAAGGGAGACCATGAGTTGGGAGTCTAGAACGGCTGATAGGGAGTCAATTCCGAGGGAAGCAACCTATGTTAAGAGTCCAATGACTGCATGGTACTCTGCAATATTGTTTGTTGCGGGACCCAGCAAGTGGCTCCTGAAGATAACAACTCACCAGTGGGAGAATAAATTACCCATGCTACAGAAGCGATGTTCTGGGTGTGTCGGCTCGCACCGTCGGCGAAACCGTAATAGGCAGACATTTGCTCATAAAAGCACAAGTCAAGGTAAGTATGGATACATGAGATCCGTGTGTGCATACAAAAAAGATAAGTGAAAACAAACTAGGTACATTATGTACAAAAAGTATCTCACGTAGGATGAACCTACACGTAGAAACGTTTGAGGTACAACCCGTTGCGGGGCCGTGCCAATGGCGTGCCGTCACAATCGACAAGTTCATAGGCTCCTTTCTCCAAAACATGTTTCACAATGAAGGGGCCATACCACATAGACTCTAGATTTCCTTTTCCAATTTTATCATGCATTTGGTCATATGTGAGTATGAGGTCTCCTTCATTGAAAACCCAAGGTTGAATGGATTTGTCATACTGTTCTTTAACACATTTTGTATGAGCTTCATTGGCTAAAGCAACATCTTAGCGGGTTTCATCTAGCTTGGATAGGTATAGGAACCGTTCCTCTTCGGAAGTGGTATGGGGAAGTAGCTCTATGGATATCTTAAGTGACGGTATTTCACATTCAATTGGTAAGATGGCTTCCAAGCCATACACCAATTGGAATGGTGTGAACCCAGTAGCTCTTTTCACTGAGGTTTGGTATGCCCATAATGCCGAAAACAAAGCTGAGTGCCAATTGGACTTGTGAGTACCCACAATACGATGAATCATACGTTTCAGAACTTTGTTAATGGCTTCGACTTGGCCATTAGCCTGTGGGTAGTACGGGGTTGATTTTTCATGACGAAAACCCAACTTGGCACTCAATTCTTCAATCATATGGTTCCTGAAGTGGGAGCCATGATTGGTCACGATGGATTGTGGGACACCAAAACTAGCTATAATGTGGTTGAAGTGGGCTTACAGTGCATAAGTAGGCATTGCTTCATCCCATTTTGTGAAATAGTCCACAACTACTATGAAATAGCTATGCCCCCCGGCTGAAGTGGGTTACAGTGCATGAAATCTATGCCAAATTTGGAAAAGGGGCAGGATGCGAGCGTGTTTTACTATGAAAGAATTGACAGGGTGGACATTTCTTAACCGTTTCAATGCAGTCTTTGAAAATCGATGGCCAGAAATATCCCACTTGCAGTATCTTCTTAGCCGTAGCCATCCCAAAGAGATGACCACCACATGCTCCAGTGTGGCAGTCATTAAGAATGCGTTCATCCTCGTCTAAAGTCAAACAACGTCGAAGAACGGTATCAACACCACGACAGTAAAGGGTATCGTTGACTATAAGGTAGTACTTGGCATGATGTCGGATACGTCGACATTCATCGCGGTTGAGGTCGGGTGGAAACCTTGGGTTTGGAGATATAGTAAAATATCCCCATACCATGGATTAGACGTGCTAATGAGGAACAACGATTCATTGGGAAGAGAATCGATGGGCTCAGGTTGCTCAGTAGCACAGGGCATATTCCGAATCAACTCGGCAAAGACTAAAGATTTCTTCGATTTGGCTTTGGCAAATTCCAAGTCAAACTCTTGTAGAATGACAATCCAACGGTAATATTTGCCCCCAAGCACTTGATGTGTGAGCATATAGTACCTTGGATTGAAATCCGCTATGACAGTGGTCTGGCGGAGTAGAATGTAATGACGAAACCTCTCGACAGCAAAGACTGTTTCTAGAGCCAGTTTTTCAACATGTGAGTATCGAGTTTTGGAGTCAAGAAGACTCTTACTAATATAGTATACCACATATTCTATGCCGTTATTATCTTCTTGGAATAACACCATACCGATGGTGGAAATCAAAGCTGCGAGATAAAGAATGTAATCCCGTGTGTAATTGGGAGGTTGAATCACAGGATCTTTAGTTAAGGCCGCCTTTAGATGATTAAAGGAGCGTTGGGCTTCATTGTCCCAAATGAATGGGGTATTCTTCTTTAGAAGCCTCATATAGCCTTTTATTATCTCGGTGAAATTGGAAATAAAATGGCGTAGAAAGTTTGCATGCCCGTGCAAAATTTAAAGTTCTGGTATGTTCGTTGGGGAAAGCAGGGCTAGAATAGCTTCTACCTCCGCAGGGTCCAATCGTATTCCGCTTTTGGAGATTATGAATCCTAAAAGTTTTCTGGCTTCAACGCAAAAGACACATTTATGTGGATTCAAACGGATATTGTAGCAACGGCACCTTGCAAAGACGGCGCCTAAGTGATCAGGATGATCTTCTCTAGTCTGAGAATGAGTGGGAAGGTCATCAAGATATGGCTCTACAATATGTTTGATATCGTGATATGCGTACGACATCGCCCGTTGGAAAGTAGCCCCGAAATTTTTCAGGCCGAAAGGTAACCTTCGATATGCAAAGATTCCCCATGGGCAGATAAAGGCCATTTTGTGCTGGTCCGCTGGGAGTATCTCGATTTGATTATAGCTGGAAAAGCCATCCATAAATGAAAAGATGACACTCCCAGCACAGTTATCGATGATCTGGTCAACGAACAGAGTTGGGTAGTTGTCCTTATGACAAGCTTTGCTCAAGTCATGGTAATCAACCCAGACTCTAATCGTTCCCTGTTTCTTGGCTACGGGAATGATATTAGATACCCATTTTGTCAATGGGACAGGATAGATAAAACCGGCACACAAATTTTTTTCAACTTATGCTTTGATAGCGGCTGCCTTATGGGGGTGGATGGGTCATAGATTCTGTCGAACAAGTCGGGCGCTAGGAAACGTTGGAATCTTGTGGACCATGATAGACGGGTCTATTACTTGCATTTCTTCATAACTCCAAGAAAAAATGTCACGAAAAGTTTTAAAGTAGGCAGTGTAGAACTCCATTTCGGTGGGAGTGCATGTCTTTCCAATATGAATGTTTTCCACGACACCAGGCTTCACTGAAATGTCAATGGGAGTGGTTTCCATAAGGTTGGCCAAGTTTCCTTCGGAAAATACTTCATCGAGGGAAGTGGGAAAATTGGTTTGAACCATTCCATGTGAAGAGTTGGATTTTGTATCGGGCTCAATCGTCTAGATGGTGGGGAACGAAGATCGATGATGTAAATTTCCCCATGGTGGCTCATCACCACACATAACCTCCATAATTGATTCATCAGTGGGAAAAATCAATGTCATAGGATCGATAAGTGGTGGGGATGAATGGGTCTCAGACGAGAGTTGTGCCACTATGTGATGGGTAGAAGAATCGACCCAATCGGTGGCTAACTAGATCGCTTCATACACTGCTAGGTTCCCATTTAACGGCATGGAGTTGCCATAGTTTTCAATCTCAGTGGGACTCGGTATCACCCAAGAATCATTGAAAGGGGTGAAATTTGATGATATCATGTTGACTGGTTGAATGTGAGAGCCCAGCTCTAAGAAAACTCCAATAAGGGAAGAATCCTTCATAAGACCAATGCCAATGTATTGGAAATGGTACCAAGGTTGATCCAATAACGGGATGGTGTTGGCAGAGTTTGGATGAGAGTCTAGGATACAGTAATCTAGCTGATCTATAGTGACAATTTTCCCTTCACAAGGAAATTGCACGATCCGAAAGACAGTAGATGCTATGGTGGTCATGGCGTAAGACCAGTTCTGAACAAGTAGAAGATTGTAATATAATGGCGCATCCATGACTTTGATGTGTACATATACTATTCTTCCCCCTAGTTCAACACCAATCGTAGGAATGAGTCCATAAGGTTGAAAACTGTGTCCGTCAAATGCTATGAGAGTAGTGGGAGACGTCGTGACTTCTGGTGAGCCTAAAGCTCTCCAATAATTCAAAGACATAATCGATGTGAAGGCACCCTCGTCTAAGACAGTGCGATGGATGCTATTTCCACAGATTCTTGTATGAAACTGGAAGGCTAACTGATGGGAAAGTCGAGGTTTGACATACTCCAAGTTAAGCATGATGGTGTTTGAAGTATTCGGGTCCATTGCTCCCAATGCTGAAAGTGAGGTTCTGTGCTACGTAGGGCAGTGTTAGAGAACCTTGAGAGTCGACATGGCACATGGTGCTTGAGCTAAATCCTCAACAATGTTGTAATTTTGGGAAGCTTGCGCGTTGGGATTAAATGTTGCCTTTTGTATGGTGCCCTTGGTTGGGCATAGCACTGTGTCCGTAAGCGGTCTCTCGATGTGGAGATGGCCATTAGGGGGAGGGGTAGGAGAAGGATCTTCAACAGGATACTTGCCTTTGGCTTTCTTTGACTGTTTGGTTGAACTTGGGGGGTTTTCGTACGCCTTTGAACGAGTGGTTATGTGAATCTTTTCATTACTCGTCATCTGGATTTCGCGGTTTGTGGACGTCTCTCCGCGAGATGGGTTGTTCGGGTTGCCCCCTTGTGGGGTTTCTTGGGCAACCATCTGCTGTTGCTGCTGAGGGAAAGGGTCAATTAACACTGTCGGATGAGAGGATCCTTTAACGAATTTGTTGACTTCATCCTTGTAGGGACAGTCACGCATGTAGTGATTGTCTTGACAAATGAGGCAGGGAAACTTAACCTTCTGACATGGTTTTGGTTCGTTGTGGGTGGGTTGTGGCTTGGGATTCTCCTACTTGTTAGAAGTCTTCTTGGTCTTTCCACAATTGTTCTTCTTCTTTCCTCCGAATGGTTGTGATGTAGATTGAACTGCGTTCACTTTGAAGGAGACAACAGGAGCAGTAAAATATTTTGTAGCAGCCTGGGGTAGAGCGGGGGAAGCAGAAGCTTGTTGCCCTGTTGTTTGAATGGTAGGCTGGGCCTTCACTGAATCGACAATAGCGTCGATAGGGGGTTCAGTGGCAGGATTAGTTGGATCAGTAGTAATGCGGGTGGCATGGGGAAGAAGTTCGTGTGAAGTGCCGGATTGGGTATATAGCAAATCCATATACTGGGCTGCCGAGATGGCTTGTTCCTCCATGAACGGCTTGTGCATAGCAATGTCCTTGGCTATGGGAGGCAAGAAAGACTTTGTGAACCAATTAGGGAGTAACTGATCCGGAATGGGTGCCTTGATTAGCCTACGGTGTCAACGCCACTCATGGATGTGGTCCAAGATGTGCGTAGAAGTGGTTTGACACAACGAGGTTAATAGTTCTGTTCCAGTCTCATACTAGATGGGGAGCTGGAAATGGGTTAGAAACTGCATAGCCAAGGTGTTAAAATCATGAAAGGAGTGTTGTGGCAGCTCGATGTACCATTTTGCTTTCGTGCCAGTAAGCCTGCGCTGTAAGAGCCGTAGCCAAATGGAGTCGTCCATCAATGAGTTGGATGAACACCAAAGATGGAAGGTCATCACGTGGTTCTTGGGGTCTTCCCCGGGCTTGGCATCAAACTTATGAATGTCCGATGGAATTTTGGCTAGGATAGGTGGCCAGTGAGGTTCATGCCATATAGGATCGTTGATGAGCCTTGACAAATCGGGTAAATCTAGTGTGGCAAAGAAAGGAAGTTGACGGTTGGACTGGAGGTATGAGTAGTAACTGTATGGTGCAGGGATGCTTGAGGGGCCCTGCACAGCATATTGCTGCGTGTTGTACCCATACATGTTTCCCATAGGGTACTTCTGGAAGTTCTAGGGGTAGTAGGCCATCTGGTTAATCGGTTGTGTGTTGGAAGTCATTACTTGACTGGGAATCACATTGGTAACCGGTTGTTGGACGTTCTGCTGAGTGGGGATGGTGGGTATGTGTTGGCTGTTTTTTGGACAGACCCAGGTTTTCAGGAAGCACAGCAACAAACACCCATTGGTGCACTGGCCCTTTCGGCAATGAGCTGCGCAGCAGCCCGAGGTCTCACCCGAAGTGGCTATGGGGGGGATAAGGAATAAGGTTTCCTTAACCAGGGTGGTGTGGAATCCACAATCTTCTCTCTTCCTTCCTTCTGTAGTAACTTCTGAACGGAGCGTCTGATTCTTTCACCGGTCATACAGCGCAACAGCGCGGGAGCTTACTCGCCTTAGCCTAGTTGCGCGAGACCTCTGCACCTGTGCACGAGGCATTTACCCGCTTCGTCTGCTACATGCTGTATTACTTCTACACTCACGCCACAATGCACAACGAACTCCTTACGCGCCACGACACTAGTGCTCTTACTGACTCCTTCGATAGTGCGTGAATATAACTTCTAAGGGAGCGTCGAGGACTTGCTTTATATACTCATTCATAAAGACAACGAAACATTCATGTAAACATAGATAGTAAAACATAAACATGCATTCACACAACGTAGCATCATAACAACGAGAATTATATAGTTCGCCTCCACGGGGAAATCACATTCACTGGAACTGTCTCTTATATTATCTCAAAATGGGAATTACACAGTCCTGCTGCACACACAGCTGCAGCCTTAGATCTTTCCAAGAAACTCCACGCACACAGCTGGGAGCCCTTCTCTCAGATCTACTCTCTTCTTCTACAGAGATTACAATGACTCAGACTTCGACTGAGACTTTCTGCAACTTAGTGACTAGCTCTACAACTATCACCTCTCTAACTTATCTAATCTTCTTACGTCTAACCTCTAACATATAAAACATCTAACCTTTTCCCTTTACAATTACACATATATATAGGTGGCCCTGAAGGTTTCACCTCTATAAAACTATGGGCCTTTCCCAGCAGTAATCCCCAAAAACCCTAACCACGGACATGGCTAGGTGTACTGTAGGCGCCGCTTGCAATCATGTCACCGTTTCCTGTAGGTTCCGTGACTTTCGGTGCAGATTGCGGGTATGGGCGTCGCTTCATCGTTCTCTGATCCTTGTCCTTCGCCTTCAATGCTTTGGTCCATTTCTCTTCCTTGGTCAGAGCAACCATAACTTCTGTACTTAGCCTTAATGAGGGTAGCTGATCCCTCTATTCCGTTGCTTCATTTATTGTGGTAGCTGAGCTTTCTACTCGGCCACATTCACTCTCCTTTGACGTGTGCGCATGAGCTCCACGATTTTCGGCTCGTAATCTGTGCTGAGCTCGTCCATCTGGCGCCGTACTGCACACTGTTCACTTCTGCCCAAAATTGGTGCTTTTACTCAAAACTAGCACTTCTTTTCAACACTTGTGCTTTTTCCTCAAAATTCACAGCTTTACTATAGTTGCGGCCTATGCTCCAACAGTATGGTACCCTGGGGTTGTTGTGTCCCAGGAATGGTTGTTGTTCCTTGTTGAAGAATGGTTCCCTAGGGCTTTTGGGTCCCAGGAATGTTACCACTACCTTGAGTAAGTGGAGGATTTCCTGTTCCAGGGTTGCGGATTGGCTGTAACAGTGGTGTCCATGGAATATGGGTTCCACCTTGATAAAGAGGTGGGAATTGAAGGGATGGGTTCCATGGAGTTGTTGCAACCAAAGGGTAGGGAAAGCCAGAATTCAAGTTGGGGGGAATTTGAGGTTGCCCCCTAGTTGGGTTCCAATTTCTGAAAAATGAGTACCCCCCGCTCTGTGGGATTTGAGATCCCCAAGAAGGAAGCGTGCCTAACGAGGGATGTTGAAGATGAGGCCCGATTGGGAAACCGGTATAAGGTTGTCCACTTCCAGGTGTGTTGTACATACTGAACTGAGCAGATGCTGCTGGTTGGGAGTGTTGTTGGATGGTACCAGTAGGTTGCCCTCCAGCAGGTGGGTTGGATGGTCCTATGGGAGGAGGTTGGTGACTAGGAACGGGGTTCCCAACAAAGGGTTGTCCTCCAGTAGGCTGGGTTGATGGACCAATGGGAGGAAGTTGGTGACTAGGAGCAGGGTTCCCAACAAAGTGTTGTCCTCCTGTTGGCTGGGTTGATGGCCCGCCAAAAGGGGGTTGTTTGTTGGGATTAGCGATCGCAATAGTCGGTTGTCCACCTCCTGAAATGGTCTAGATAGTGGCCGAAGGTGAGACTCCGATCAATAAGGATGATCTAGCGGTATGACTTGATGTTCTTCCAACACTAGAAAGGTGAGATAGTGTCGATTGGCCAATGATGCCAAAGGTGTCGATTTATGGAGGGGGTCTTCCATATGTGACAGGTGGGGATGGAGAAAATACTGGTAGAATGTGCGCTAAACATATGCGATGGCAGTAAATGTGGGGAATTTAACCGAGGGGTGTCGATGGTTTCATCCATAGCGTCTTCAATAATAGGAGGACCATCGAGGAATGGGTCCAGGTTTGTATCCTGAAAAGGGTTTTTGAGGTATGGAGGGAACAGAGGTATAGTAACATCTGAAGGTCCGAAACCATATGCATAGGAGTGATGAAACTCTGTGCTAGATGAAACGTTGGGAGCCCGATAGTCGGGAGGACGGGTAGCAGGGGGATATCTAGAAGCTGATGAGAGCATTTGCTCTGTATCATGTTTAAAATGTGTCGACGCTAACGGGGACCTAGCTAGACTAACCATACTAGATTGGATGGAGGCCATGATTTCATGTCCCGAAGGGAGGTGGGGGGGGATACTGTACAAGGTATGTTGCTGGAAGAACCGGTTTCCTGTGGATGAATGCTGGATGGCATAGTGATAGCAGGTGGAGGTTCTGCCTGGGAAGTGATAAAGCCATAGTCAGGTTCAAAGGGTGTATTAGGAAGTTGGGTTTCTTCGATAACTTCGACATATCGGCCCGAGACTCTAATCAAGTCAGATATATCTTGGTCAGATCCTTCGGTGGTGCCAACAGATCCTTCCGTAACATCATAGAAAGTATATGCTGGAAGGGTAGTGCTGACATCGAGGAAGATGATGGCCTCCGGTCTAGTATCTTGGGAAGTACTAGTTTCAACCACTGTAGTGTTTTCCATTGTGGCAGAGATATCTGGAATGACAGTGGGTGAAGAGACAGTGGGAGTCTGAGGTGTACTAGTGGTTGCATAAACTGCAAGAGGTTCTGAGACTGTACTGTCAGTAACAGTTACAGGCGAAACTGAAGATGTAGTGCGGCCGGGAGGGGCGGGAACACGTGATGTAGGTGGACCAGAGGTCCGTGGTGGTGGTGGTGGGCTTCGCCCCTGTATTCTTCATGATCTCCATGGTGGTTCTGACATAATGGTAGGTATACAAAATCCATGGGTAGTCTCCTAACAAAGAACTCAAAAACCCTAATGCACTCGAGTGTGTAAAAGGGGATATAGAAAAAGCAAGCTCTAAAAAACTATACTGGGATCGGCGTCACAGCAAGCAAGATGGAAACAAAAATGTCCAGAATGCCAACAAGCAATCACTAAAAAGAAAAATGACCCTCTATTAAGATGAGATAACAAGCAAAGTTCCTAACTAAGAGCTGGAGACCTCAACAAGTTGTATCCTTGGCAAGGTGATGAAATCCAAGTCGAACAATACAACATGAGAGACCAATATGAGAAGGATATCCCTCTACTGAAAGGGATCCTGGGTAAAAGAGCCCTAGTAGAAAAGTTACTAAGCTACCTCGTTCATGACACATTGGAAAAGGTTTTCGGCACTTCTGCCTTATCACCCTTGTATTATCAGTATGGTGGCCGTATAACACAAGGAAGACAATGATTGATGTTGCTTAGGGCTAAGTGGAGTGCGGCATTCCACAGAGTTCGTTCGGTTCTCAATCTTGTGGAAGTTTAACCCCTGAAAGTTTAAAACAGTCAGGAGGCCCCTCCACAAACTGGTGTATGACCGTGTCAACAAATACTAGAGGATTTTAGTTCCCTAGAGGACAACAACTATGTCTCAGATGATAATGACAAGGGGGAATTATTTGGATTCCTATCCCTGGTGTCCTACCTAACTACCAAATTCTTTTGATTTCCTCAAGTGAGGTTAATGTTGGTTTAGTTAGGGAGATTAATTTTAGTGGTTGTATTACTCAATCGGGTAAATGGACGTGAAACTTGGTGGTGTTGTGACAACCCAAACCATGCAAGTGAGAATGAATCGAAATAAGCCTTGTATTCGATGAAAACTAGGTATGGAAAAGAGAGAGTTCTTCGATCATAAATGCATGAAAATTTCACAAACAATAAAAAACCACTTCAAAACAAACTTTTTGTTTTCTTTTTCTAAGTAAAGCCAAACTGAAATAAACACTTCTTTCAAATTCACTAATCTACAACTATAATGCTTCAAAATGAGAATTTATGTGGCAAATTGAGTGGTTCACTTCCTAATGCACAATAATGTTTCAATCCAAAAAACACAAATGTTCTCCAATGACAATTTCCAATATAGATTTTAATGATGATAATGGAAAAGATGATATTTATAAGAACAATGTGATTATAAAAAATACACAATCCAGTAAAAGAAGACAGTAGTAATAGTTTGGTTATGATGGATAGGTCAAGCCAATGCAATCGATCGGAAGAGGTGACCAAACATGTAAATAATGCCACTAACTCAACAAAATTAATCAAGCTCATACCAAGAGGTAAACAAACCACAAATGACTGTGCAATGGACAGGATAGTGGTAAGCAATAGAAAACACCAAACTAAGGTAGAGAAGATCAAAAAATGACTCATGAAACCAAACAGGAAAGAAAAAATGAAAAATTGCAGACATTACCATGTGGTATATACTGGCTAAATCACGGTACTGGTATACTACCGTGCTGGTAAGAGCGCTAGGTACGCGGTATTACCGCGCTAGTAATAGCGCTAGGTACGCGGTACTACCACTCTGTAGGTAGTAATGAGGGCATGGTACTGCTAATAAGGGTATAAAAAAGTGCAACTTTTGAAAAAAAATTGAATTTTTAGGGGTGCTGCAGACCCAGAGGACTCACTGATCCCAGAGGGAGACAAGGTGTGGAGAGAAGGGGTGAATAGAGGTCAAAGAGACCAAAATTCAGTATTGGCTTGATAAGAAAGAAAAACCACAATCAAGAATGACTGAAAGTGAAATAAATCAATCAAATGGGTTTCAAACCAGCGGAGTCACCATTTTTTGTTGTAGATATTTCTCCCTACGGATAGTTAGAAACTCTCTTAGGTTAAAGTAGACTTAACCAACTCTAAACTAAAACAAAAATATAACAAATGCTACCTTGAATTCCTAGATCCAAACAAATATTTCAATACCATAATGCTGGAAGAAATGGAAGAGATCTGACTGACCTTTGATTTAATTGCTCGTCCTAGTTGTTGCTCCAATCCTCAAGTCCTCGCGAATGAACCTGTTAGAATGAACCAAGGTACAAGCACATACAATCTTCTAGCAATCTGAAATATATGTTAGAATCTAAATTTAAGGTAGAAACAAATCATATGATTGAAACAAGATCAACATACATGATTTGGGAAACAAGACAAGTTATGTTTTATTGCAAACTTGAAGTTACTTACAATGGTTGCTTGATGTCCAAGCCAAATTCCAGCTCCAAGTGCTTTCTCCTCTAGCTATCTCCACAAAGATCTAAGACCATAGGTTTGATATCTCAAAGAGTCCTCCCATTTGCTCATGGAAGGCCTCTCTCTTATAGTGTGTAGAAGGGTTAACCAACAAGAGAGAATGATGGATCTTGGGAGTGTTTAGTGGATCAGACCCACTAATCGGAGAAGGTGAGTTAGGATCGAATCAGAGATGTCAATCCTCAAAAATATCTTGAAGATCAAGATTCCACAAGCCAAGGTAAAAGGGCTAAAAAGGGACTACCGCGCCCCTGAAATTGAGCATGACGCAGTAGTACCCCGTAGCAGAGAACGATCATAGAGCGGTAGTGGGGACTACCGCACCCCTAAGATTGAGCAAGGAGCGGTAGTGTAGGTATATGAAGTCTCAGTTGGGTTGATTCCTGAAAGGACATGTTTGTCTTCATGGGTCATCATCATTTTTTCCCTTCTAGGTGTTTTAGGTAGTTTGGGGAAGTGTCGTCAAAGGTGAAGGTGTGACACTGTGAAATATAGAGGTATAATAGGATGTCACTCCAAATCCTTTAACGAGTCTAAAATGACAACTATACTCGACAATCTTGTTTATTTTGAAAAAGTCTAACAAGGGCTTAAAAAGACTTTATAAGCTTCAGGGACACTAAGTTCCATGACCTGTCAAGCGATGAAATACTATTGACATCCATATTAGTGATATATAACATGATCAAGAAAGATTCCTTATGACATAGATGATCTAGGTTATGTACAAGAAGCACGAGGGGGAAAATAGTTCGACTGAATGAGTTGACTCTGTTATGGCGAAAGGAATTAAGAATACGCAGAATGAGTAGAGCAAGATTACACTACACAGATAAACACAAATACGCACAGACAATATGCAAGAATGCGAACTGAACTTCTATTAGATGTAAGCAGGTAAATCCTTGATTGTATGTTACAATATTATACATTCTTATATAGATTTCTGAGACGCTTGGGTTCCTACCCATTACGTTCAATTACAAAGAAGAAGTTAGAATGGTTCAACAGCCGATTGGAAGACAGAGAGATAGTTTGTCGAAGTTCGACAATTGCTGGTTGCATGTTGATGCTGCTTGTCAATGTAGCGAACTGTGAAGTTGTTTAACATGTCGAAGGTGCGAAGTGTGGTGCAGTATGTCGAAGTTGAGACTCTTCAAAGTTGTGTCAAAATTGGAACATGTCGGAGATAACATGTCAAGTTGAAGTTGAAACTTGTTGAAGTTGCATCAACATCGATGACTTGCCCACTGCGATGCGGATTAGACTTGCTTCCTTAAGAAATAATGGACCGCATTGTTTGCTCGTGAAGTTGAGGAAACTTGTCGATCGCTTCAGTAACAGAGTACCACTTTCCTTGAGATGGGATCTGGCTAGCCTTGGAAACCTAAAACAAGGGAATTGTGTTCGTCCTTGAATGGAATACTCATTGTCCCACTATGGTATCGCAAGGAAGAGGCTCTTGAACATCTAGATGGATGTCTTCGGGTTCTGCTATCTGCAAGTCATTCTATTCCAACAATAGTGCATGGTATGGTCGAAGTAGATCCACATTGATTATTGGATGCAGACCCAGGCATGCAGGAATGTCAAGCTGGAAATCGTTTTCGCCAATCTATCGAAGAATACTGTACAGACCATATGGCAAAGGCTTGATCTTCTTGAATGGACCTGTGAAGCGCTCCTTCTTGAGATGTAACTAGACCTTATCCCCAATTTGGAATGAATGAGGAATACGATGCTTGTCATGTCAGGGCTTAGCTTTCTCACTTTCTCTGTGCAACATTTCCTGTGCTTGCTTCTGGATGTCGCATATCTGGTCTCTGAACTTGACTGCTTTATCAACTTCTCGCTGGCTATAGTCGGTGTCAGAGTTCAGCTGTGTCGAGGAGCTGATCAAGTCGATAGGATTTGAGGGTTGAAATCTATAACATAATTCAAATGGAAAATTTCCTATAGAGGTGTACTGAGCATGATTATAGTTGTGTTGGATATATGGAAGACTTTCATCCCATGTGCGTCGATGCTGGTGATTGTACATGTGAAGAAGTTGTACTACCAAGCGATTCACAACTTTCATTTGTCCATCGGTCTAAGGATGGAAAGCTGTCGAAAATGAGAGTCATGTGTCTATCAATTTCTAGAGGTTCTTCCAAAATATGTTGACAAATCTAGTATCTCGATCGGAAATAATGGTTGTGGGTAAGCCAAAGTGTTTCCAAACATGTGCAAAGAAGAGTTGAGCGGTCTGCTGCACTGTCGTGGTCTTCTTACATGGTATGATAATGACCATCTTGGAAAATCGGTCGACTACTATTAATATCGCGTCATGCTGATGTTTGGTAGTAGGATAACCCCTCAAGTAGTCCATAGAAATAGATTCCCATGGTCGACTAGGAACTGGTAGAGGTGTATACAATCCCTGTTGTCGATTAGGAGGTTTAGCAATGGCACAAACTGTAGCTAGGGTTTTACCCCTAGCTTATGCAAATGAGCACCTACTAAGGAGAAGGGACTCCTTAGTAGCAGTTCAGTAAATGTAAATAATTAAGCTAAAACAGAAATAAAAACTACTTTAAACATATGCATGAAACATAAACAAAAGATGTAAATAATGGCTTTTTTGTATTAATGTTACCTTCAATGTGAAGGTTGATGAAGCTCTTTGCAATGTCCAAGAGGGTTGCTCCAAGCTCCAATGTGCTCCTTCTCTTTCTCCAATGGTGGGGATGGGCCAAAAGAGGCTCTCAAGGTGAAAGTAGTTCAATGGTGAACTAGGGTTTCAAGAGAGATTTTGCCAGAGTAAGGGTATACTTGATTGTGGATGTGAAAAAAGGGATCTCCATCACCTATTTATAGTTTTTTGGTGGTGGAGTGCTGACCCATGGTTTTAGGAAACGCATGGTTTAGGGCAGCTGTATAGGGTTTTTTCCTCCTTTTCCTCATTATTTTATATTTTTTATTCCCTTTTTAGGGTATTTTTGCTATTTTTGGAGGAAAAGGGGGTTTTTTAGCCTTTTTGAGGCTATTTTGATGGTTTTGTGGCCTTTTGGAGGCATTTTAGGCCTTTTGGAGGCTTTTTAGTGGGAGTTTTTGGGTTTTTAAGGGAAAAATGGTAGGAAAATGGACAAATGAGCCATATAATGTGGTAGATGAGGTAGTGAACACTTTTTGGGTGTTAACAGATTGCCCCCTGATGTGCGAGGGTAGGAGCTCATCGTATGGCAGATGGACATCATAAGTCATGAATGGTTTTCCTGGGGTGTGGAGAGAAGAGAAGAAACAAACTGAAGCCCGGAACAACGATCCCGAACAACTGCAAGAACTAAAAGTACATAACCTCAATAATGGATGAGGAATCATCTGATCATATGGACGAGGTGGGCATTCCCATGCTCGTATCAAGATACATAAACATAACTGTGAGGCCCGAAAAAGGGGACCTGTAAGATACATAGATAACCACTGTGTACATCATATGTGTTAAAAGGAAACACAAAGCTGGGACATACTGCTGGGCTGATCATGTGGGAACTGAAGAACTGGTGCACTGGAACATCAACAGTGCTGCTGACTGGGGTACCAGAGGAACTGATGAGCTACTAGACCATAATGATTGGGAGCAATAACCTCGATGGTACACTGAACTGGAACTGAAATGGGTACTCAAGGAAGCATAGAGCTGGAGGGATTTCGAATACAATCACCAACGCAGCCCGGACATCCACGGGAACATACAACTGGGCGTTCCGAAGTGACTCACCAATGTGCTAGAGTCAAGGGAAATCCGGGGTCTTCGACTAAAAACTGATGGGATATAACCCTACGTGATTCTCGACGATGCGATCAAGGTGCTGAAGTCGAGCATGTGAGAAACAACCACTCGAAGAGGCAATGTTGACTCCTCTCAGAATGATCCGTAGGCACTTACCACAGCTGGTGATAAGTCCAAGGCGTAGGGACCTCTGGGCCTATCCTCTGGAATAGAGGAGCTGTCGTCGACAGAGGGAGACCTGCAACCATCAAGGAAATGATGTTTCCTTGACAGGAGCGCGAGGGACAAGACCGAAATGTGATAGTACTGATGGCAGGACTGACAAACTGTGGGGGGACAACTGGGCAAGTAGAGTGGGTGGACTCAAACTGCCTTTGTTCAGAGTATGGTAATGGGAATGATCTGGCAACATATGAAACTGACTAAGGGGAAAGGGATCATAGCTGTATTGGATCTGGGAAGGTGACTGGTCTGAGGGAGACTCAAGCTGTGGTACAATGGCAGGAGACTGCAGAATACTCTGAACAAAGGCGACCTGATTGGGGGTGCTGCCGAGATGATGGATCAAAGTGCCAGGAGGCACGAGAGGGGACTTCTTCAAGGGTTAAGGAACGAGAAGAAGTGTGTGTAAAATGATACTTTCGTGTGGATTTGACGAGCCCAGGATAGTTCATGCTCGTGGTTGCTTTCAATTTTAAGGAGTCTGAAAGCGATAAGAAGACTCTGAAGTAATGGAATGGTACTGTCGTGTGGATTTTACGAGCCCAGGACAGTTCATGCTCGTGGTTGCTTTCAATTTTAGAGAGTCTGAAAGCAAGTAAGAAGACTCCAGGGGGTTGCTTTTTCGTAGATTTAGTCTCCAAGGCCTAAAGAAGCATGGCCGATGGACATAATAAGTCATGAATGGTTTTTCTGGGGTGTGGAGAGAAGAGAAGAAAAAAACTGAAGCCCGGAACAACGATCCCGAACAACTGCAAGAACTAAAAGTACATAACCTCAATAATGGATGAGGAATCATCTGATCATATGGACGAGGCGGGCATTCCCATGCTCGTATCAGGATATAACATAATAATAACAATGGGGTCCAAAAAATGGGGACCTGAAATACACATGACCTCAAATACTGATTGAGGAATAATCTCAATATATGGACGAGGCGGGCATACCCATGCTCGTATCTAGATACATAAACATAACTGTGAGGCCCGAAAAGGGGGACCTGTAAGATACATAGCCACTGTGTACATCATAAGAGTCCAGAGGGGACACAAAATCTGGGACATACTGCTGAGCTGATCATGTGGTAACTGAAGAACTGGTGCACTGGAACATCAACAGGGCAGCTGACTGGGGTACCAGAGGAACTGATGAGCTGCTGGATCATAATGACTGGGAGCCATAACCTCGATGGTACACTGAACTGGAACTGAAATGGGTACTCAAGGAAGCATAGAACTGGATGGCTTCTAAATACAAACGCCAACGCAGCCCGGACATCCACAGGAACATATAACTGGTCGTTCCGAAGTGACTCACCAATGTGCTAGAGTCGGGGGAAATCCGGGGTCTTCGACTAAAAAATGATGGGATGTAATCCTACGCGATTCTCAACGATGCGATAAAGGTGCTGAAGTCGAGCATGTGAGAAACAACCACTCGGAGAGGCAATGATGACTCCTCTCAGAACAGTCCGTAGGCACCTACCACAGATGGTGATAAGTCCAAGGCGTAGGGAACTCTGGGCCTATCCTCTGGAATAGAGGGGTTGTCGTCGACAGAGGGAGACCTGCAACTATCAAGGCAATGATGTTTCCTTGACAGAAGCGCGAGGTGGAGAACCGAAATGTGATAGTACTGGTGGCAGGATTGACAAACTGTGGGGGGACAACTGGGCAAGTAGAGTGGGTGGACTCAAACTTCCTTTGTTCAGAGTATGATAATGGGCATGATCTGGCAGCATATGAAATTGACTGAGGGGAAAGGGATCATATCTGTAGTGGATCAGGGAGGGTGACTGGTCTGAGGGAGACTCTAGTTGATATAAAATGGCAGAATACTGCAGAATACTCTGAACAAAGGTGACCTGATTGGGGGTGCTGCCGAGATGATCGATCGTAGTGCCAGGAGGCACGGGTGGGGACTTCTTCATGGGTTAAGGAACTAGAAGAAGTGTGTGTAAAATGATACTGTCGTGTGAATTTTACGAGCCCAGGACAGTTCATGCTCGTGTTTGCTTTCAATTTTAAGGAGTCTGAAAGCGATAAGAAGACTCTGAAATGATGGAATGGTACTGTCGTGTGGATTTTACGAGCCCAGGACAGCGCATGCTCATGGTTGCTTTTACATAGATTTAGTCTCCAAGGCCCAAAGAAGCATAAAAGGATGCAATGAAGAACTCTTTTAGCCGGTGTGACTAGAGTATTCCTTTTTCATAATTAGTCTACCAGGTCCGGAAAAGGGGTAAACTTATACCAGATAGACGCCCTTTCAGGTACTTTAACGAGCATGAAAGGAAGCAAGATTGCTCGGCGATCTTTTCATTCTTTTAGGAGTCAGAAAAGAGCTTAACGGAAACTCCCTAAGTGCCTTTTTCATAAAGGACTTGTCCGGCCCGAAAAGGGATAACATTATACTGAACAAAAGGAACGGCCAGGCAAGGAGGAAGTGTTCAATCAAGGATCAGTAAGGATGACCAAGAACGAGGGTAGGGGGGAACACTGGTGGGCCTCCTTGCGGGGTAGATGAAATGGTGGCAAAATAATGAAACATTTGCAGTATGACAGGAGTGAATGGCTCATGTAAAAATGTGGAACAATCCGATAGTGGCCGATGTGGCACGCAAACCGAGGCAGCAAGGTGTCGGGACACAATGTTGAAATTGTACTAAGTGAGAGCAAGAAATGATCTCAAGCATCATCACGGGATCGGAAAAATGAATCCGGCGATGTAAAGGGTATCAAAAATGGATAACGGCTGATGTGGCACGCAAACCGAGGCGACGAGGGCATTTTGGAAAAATACCCAAAAAATCAGGGGGTGAGAGCGAGAAATGATCTCAAGCATCATCACCAGCTCGGAAAAATGAATCTGAGGATATAAAACATGTGAAAAATGGAGAACGGCCGATGTGGCACGCAAACCGAGGCGACTAGTGGCATTTGGACACAATGTTGATATTGGTCCTGGTGAGAGCGAGAAATGATCTCAAGCATCGTCACGGGCACGGAAATAGGAATCCGGCGGTGCAAATGGTGCGAAAAAATGGAGGGCATAATACTAGGTGTATCATGATGGCCCGCGGGGGCAGAATACTAGGTGTATAAAATCAAATCAAATCTACAAGTGATATGTGACCTCAAAAATGGTTGAGATCACAAGTGTGAAAAAGTGAGCAGGGTTAATGACTTGCCCCCATGCTATGTGCATGGGGTTTGTGATTATGGATCACATATGTGTGGGTTTGAACAATGGGTTCATTGACGTGCTGAGATAGATGTGATGGGGAAGGTTCAAAATGATTGATCATGCCCCTTATCCCAGGGTCAAGGGAATCTATTGTGCCCCTTGACTCAAAGGTGTCAAGGTGGTGCTCTATGATGGCGGGGTCAAGACCGGGCATTTCGGTATAGGACCAGAAAAAGACATCACGGAACTCTATGAAGAGGTTAGTGTATTCCTCAATCTCTTGCTTACTGCAGAAGGCTCCTAAAGTAATGAGTTCAGGGGCACTCCCAGGGGCAGCGATATCAATTTGGATGACAGGTGAGATGTTAGCCATGTTACCTTCCTCGAAGGCATCAGGAGCAGGAATAGGGTCCTTGAACCAGTCGACCTTGCGGGGGAGGAAGTCTTTAGACTCAACTGTGAATTGGGTAGCTGGGCTAGAGGAGGATTCTTCTGGGATGAAATAGGAATGGTGGTGCATGTCATCCCAGGGATAATCCGGGGCAGTCAGGGCCTCAAGAACTTCCTCATCAGTACGGAAAGTTCGCGTCGTCAAATCGGTTGACGAGGGGGTAGTGGTTGAAGAGATCATATAAATGGTGTTAACCTCTTCTGAAGGGGAGGAGACCGGAGGGTGGATCTCCTCAATGGTGGGTGGTGCCGTCTCAAGATCCAGATTGTTCATCTCATAGAGAGCCGCTCAGTAATCTGGGAGATCGGGACAATGATGTGAGTAATGCCCGTAAATACCGCATATGGCGCAGGGGTGGTTGGTACGTAGGGACTTATCTTTAGGCTTGGGAGTGGGGTTTAGTTCGACAGTTGGGATGTTGGGGTCATCGTCGAGCATCTGCATGTGCTTCTGCAATGTTGGTAACTGTGGGCATTGGTGGGTTGCATGGCCCAACTCATCACACAGCGAGCATTTGGGAGGAGCACGAAACACTGGAGGGTTTTTGACTGTCTTGGGAGGTGGTATAGCAGTGTAAGGTTGTGGACCTCTGCCCCCAGTGGGTTTGGGAGTAGGAGGGGGAGTCGTGGAGGATGAAGGGGTAGAGACACCGGGAGGTGGCTGAGTGGTAGTAGCCATGGGTTGCACCGGTTAGAGGACGACGTCTGGTGTCGGCGGGGCGAACGGGAGGCGAAAGATACCATACGGGTAATCCCAAAGTTAACCCAGGGAGACTAAGGGTAGCCATGACCAGGGCGTTTACTACTCCCGATGGAGGGACTAGGAAGGGGATCGTATGGATAGGTGTAACACCAATGTGGCTAGGTACCAATGGTGGTTTTGGCAACAAAGGTGGTTGATTGTTAGGTGGTTGGTTGTCGTGGGACAAGGTACATAAGTCAGACACTTCGGACGTAGATGACGGGGGAGGAATGGATTGAAAGGTGGAGGTCATCGGCGCGTCTGAGTAGACCCTAGGCCCCGTAGAGGAAACAAACGAGGTGGTGGCACGAGAAACAGGTTGTTCAACCATGGGGAGAACATTTTCAGGTGCCGCGGGAGCACTGGGATCATAGTAGGTGAGCTGGTCAACCTTAACCACGCATCCCTCATGGGGGAACATCATGGTGCGAAAGACGGAAAAGGCAACTGCCCGCATGGCATACATATAGTTGCGACCAAGTAAAAGGTTATAATCCAATTGGGCATTGATTACCTCAATGTCAATGAGTACAGTTTTGCCACCTAACTGGACGGGGACATTGGCTAGGAGGCCTTGGGGCTGAGCCGAACGACCGTCGTAGGCGTGTAATGCAGTGGTGGACTGCTGGAGAGTGGGGGATCCCAACTTCTGCCACACGAACGTAGACATGACGCATGTGGAGGAACCTTCATCGATGATGCATCGATGGATGACAAGATTCCGAATGGAAACAGAAACTTGGAATGCTAGGGTGGAAGGCAGGCGAGGTTCAGACTGGTCTAAATCAAATGCCATCAAATTCGAATCATTTGGGTCAATCCCCCCAATGGCAGAGAGTAAAGTCTTGCATTGGGAAGGGCAGTTCTTCAAGACTTCTAACGCAGACATGGCTGCGGGGGATTGGGCTAGGTCGTCTACAATGTTGTAGTTTGACGCAGCGCACGCATTGGGGTTATTGTTGATACGGCGAAGTGGGAAACGAGGTGCCTTGGGAGCACCATCAAGTGGAGGTGGAGGTATACGTAACGCTTGATCGGTGGGATGGGCGTTGGTGGGTTTATCCATGGGAGGTGCTTCAGTGGTGGAGCCATATTGGTTCCGACGGGTCTGAAGGTTGACGTCAGTGGATGACATCATCAACAAGTGGTGGGTTCCTGAGTCAAACATGGGTTGATCAGGAGCAGCGTACATGATCTGCTGTTGGGGTTGCACGTTGGCTTGAGGGGGAGCCAACGGCTGAGTGTTCACGACGCCTTGGGTTGGTAATGGGTTTTGCAGCACTAAAGGTGGCTGCTGAGGTTGAGGGGGGTTAGGAGGCACCTGTGGAGCTGCCTGCCCTTGGCGGTGGGCATCGTCAACCCAGAGTTGCCTAGCTCGCTCCAAGTGTGGGAAAGCATGCGTGTAGTGGCCATAGACCCCGCAAATAGAACACGGGTGGTTTGTTCACAAATTGGGGTTTTTAGCCTGCTTGGGCGGGCGATCAGGGTTTTGGTTAGCAGGGGCTGCATTATTATTGTCGGGGGGATTCGCCAGTTGACCAGCTTGGTCTACAGGTTGGTTGTTCCCCTGATTACGGCCCTTGCCTCGGTTTTGTTGACCCTGGTTGCGTTGGTTGTTTTGGTTTTGCTGCGGGTTTTGTTGGGCGTAAAATTGCCCTTGGGCAGCAGGGGGATTTTGAGGTTGTGCAGGTGCGGGAGCAGGCTGTGGGGGATGATATGTAGGTTGAGGCTGAGCAGGTGCAGCAACTTGAGGGGGTTGCTGATATGGCTGCGGAGCGGGTTGTGGGTTTGCCGCAGGGGCTTCCTGTGGCAGATAAGAAGCGGGTTGGGCTTGTGAAGGTGCAGGAGCTGGGGAAGCCTGCTGATGGTAGTAAGGCGAAGGTGCGACTGGGGGGGCATAAGCAGGAGTCGCATGACCGAAACACTGAGGAGGACATGAGGGTCCATGGTGATGGTAATGTGTCATGGGAGCATACGAGTTGGTTGCTCCAGACTGTGAGATAGCCCGCGAAAGGTCGGGGCCAGGGGAAGGACGTGTAATAGAAAATGGTTGGGGATGCGAAGAAACACGACCAATGATACCGTCTGCGGCGTGGGATGCCCCTGGTGCATCATGCTTGGAGGACTCGCCTCGAGGGGCGTCAGGTATAATGGTATAAAGGTAACCCAACTGGGCATAAATGAGGTCGAACTGCTGTGCCTTAAGGATGGCTTCTTCTTCAGACTGGGGTCTTTCGGAAGCTACATCCTTAGCAATAACAGGGAGAAGGGATTTGAGGAACCAATCTAGGAAGATACGATCGTCTAGTTTGATCTTGCATAAGCTACGGCGTCGACGCCACTCATGGATGTGGTCCGTGATATGGGTAGCCGTGTTTTGTCTGCAGGATAGGAGGATTTCAACGCCCGCATCATACCGAACATGCAATTGGAAGAACTGCAGGAAGGTTGAGGCAAGGGAAGCAAAGGTGGCATGGGTCCCATGGGGTTGCTCGATATACCACTTGGCTGTAGAGCCAGTGAAGGTGCGCTGTAAGAGACGGAGGCGAACAGAGTCATCCACTATGGAGTTAGAGGAACACCATAAGTGGAAAGACATGATATGGTTTTGTGGGTCCTCACCGGCCTTTCCCTCGAACTTAGGGATGTCAGATGGGAGCTTGGTAGGCATATGAGGCCATGTAGGGTCATGTCGAATAGGATCGTTGGTCAATCTGGCCAAGTCAGGTAGGTTGAGGCTAGCCATGAATGGCAAACTGGAGGAAGGATGTGACACAATAGTGGGTTGGACCAAGTTGGGGCCAATGCCCCCAAGTGGAGGGACAGGATTTGGGATGGTGCCCCCAAGTGGGGGAACTAAGGTGGTGGAGGATGGTCCAGCACCACCATGGGTAGTGTGAGCCACTGATGTAGTGGGGATAGGGATTCCTGCTGCGGGAATAGGTACCGTGAGGGGAACGGTAGATGGGGGTCCCATGGAGGGCATACCCAAAACAGGTGTAGTAACTGGTGTAGTGGTGGATGTGCCACCAATGGTCCCTATAACAAAAGGAGTGGAAGTCATGTCGGCCATGGGGCTAGTAGGGGCAGTGTAAATAGGGTTCTCAAACTCTTCGTCAGAATCGGAGGTAAAGTAAGGTGCGTCAATATCTGGTGACGGAGACCTACGTCGCTGACGAGTGGAGTCAAGGGACAAGGCCTGAGATCTCTGATGAGTGGTCTCAAGTGATGATGATCTGTGACGGTGACGGGTGGTGTCAAGTGAACCGTGCTGTGGGGGCTCGCCCCTGAGGCGCCGAGAATGTCTCGGGGACTCAATGGTGACGGATGGTGTCAAATCTCTGTGGGTTGAGGTGAGTAGAAAAACAACTCAAAAAAGCCTAATGCAACCGATTGTGCAGAAGGAGAGCTAAAAAACAAGGCACTCAGGCCAACAACCAACTCAAAACACCCACTGCAATAGCTGTGCTACAATAGGTGGAGTATCAACAAAGATGGTCAGAATACCAACAAGCAGCAGGTTTCCTAAAAATAAAAAATGGTGGACTCACTAGACCAAAGGGAGGTAAAGGAGCATGCAAACACCTAACTAAAAGTATTCTGACTCAACTAAACATATCCTCTGCAAGGTGATGAAATCCAAGTCAGACAATATGAGTAGAAAAGCCAAGTGGCTATGATATCCCCCTACCGGGAGAGACACCGGGTAGTCAATCCTAGAAGAATGGCAACTAAGATACCCCGTTCATGACACGTCCAGAAAGGTGAATCTGTCGTTTAGTCTGTTTACTGCAATACCCCTATACAGGGATATCCCGCGAACCACGAAAGGTAGGCCTTCGGTTACTGAATGGAGTGCGGTATTCCACTCAGGCCTCCGGAACCAGTCTCCCGACTTCAACCCTCCTAAGGGAGAGGCCCTCTGATAAACTAGTCGTGACCGTGCCAAAAAGTACTAGGGGATTTTGGTTCCCTATTTGGACAACAACTATGTCTCAAGTGAAAGTGACCGAGGGGTGTTATTGGAAGCTTATCCCCTCGACCCTACCTAACTACAAAGATTCTTTTGTGTTCCCCAAGTGGGGTTAGAATGTTGGTTTAGTTAGGTACTTTTTAAGGCTCACTTGAATTATGTGACAGAGTGTGTGCTTGTGAGGTGATGAACCCAAAATAGAAGTGCCACAAGGGGGGCAACTTCCAACTGTCAATAATGCTGGAATTGAAACTTTAACTTGCAAAATTTTCTGAATTAAAAATACTGAAATTTTAAAAGAATTCTGTAAAGGGAACGGAAATTATGTTGCAGAAAGGTTGTAAGGAAGTGGGGCTGCAGGTAGGACAGAGGGCTGTTCAGATGCAGAAAATATTGCAGCAAAAGAGGCTGGGCTCAAATTAGAGAAAAATGCATAAATCAGACCGCGGGTCTGTGGCGAATCAGAACAGGCAGACCGCGGATTTGAGGGAAACAGACGCGGTCAGGTCGCGGCTTTCGGGCCAACAGACGTAGTCGGGACGGAGGAAACAGGGAAAAAGACGCAGTCGGGTCGCGGCAAAAAGGCTAACAGACGCAGTCGGGACGCGGGAAAGAGGCTGAAAGCCGCAGTCAAGATGCGGGAAAATGGCCGACAGGCGCAGTCAGATCGTACCAAACAGGCTGATTAGTCGTGGTCGGATCGTAGGTAACAGACTTGAATCTGCCGATAGGGCGTCGGAAACCGTCTGAGAGCCGCGGTCAGGTCGCAGGTAAAGGCCTGAAAGACACGGTCGGGACGCGACTGCAGAGGGAAAAAACGTGATGTACGGCGGCCGAAAGGGAAAAATTTTTAAACGGAAACCAGAAATTCAAAATCTAGGGGAGTCGCCAAAACTGTAGCTAGGGTTTTACCCCTAGCTTGTGCAAATGAGAACCTACTAAGGAGAAGGGACTCCTTAGTAGCAGTTCAGTAAATGTAAATAATTAAGCTAAGACAGAAATAAAAACTACTTTAAACATATGCATGAAACATAAACAAAAGATGTAAATAATGGCTTTTTTGTATTAATGTTACCTTCAATGTGAAGGTTGATGAAGCTCTTTGCAATGTCCAAGAGGGTTGCTCCAAGCTCCAATGTGCTCCTTCTCTTTCTCCAATGGTGGGGATGGGCCAAAAGAGGCTCTCAAGGTGAAAGTAGTTCAATGGTGAACTAGGGTTTCGAGAGAGATTTTGGCAGAGTAAGGGTATACTTGATTGTGGATGTGAAAAAAGGGATCTCCATCACCTATTTATAGTTTTTTGGTGGTGGAGTGCTGACCCATGGTTTTAGGAAACACATGGTTTAGGGCAGCTGTATAGGGTTTTTTCCTCCTTTTCCTCATTATTTTATATTTTTTATTCCCTTTTTAGGGTATTTTTGCTATTTTTGGAGGAAAAGGGGGTTTTTTAGCCTTTTTGAGGCTATTTTGATGGTTTTGTGGCCTTTTGGAGGCATTTTAGGCCTTTTGGAGGCTTTTTAGTGGGATTTTTTGGGTTTTTAAGGGAAAAATGGTAGGAAAATGGACAAATGAGCCATATAATGTGGTAGATGAGGTAGTGAACACTTTTTGGGTGTTAACACAAACCACGTGTGATGAACCTGCAATAATTAATTAATGCAAATACATGAGATATCAGAAATAATAGAACATAATCGCTTTTATATTGATCACGGGCCACTTCGAGGGGGAAACCTCCTTTGAGCAAGCTCAATACAATTAACTTCATGGTGCCTTCAATGACCTCAACACACACTTATATACTAAGTCTATGCCCAATACTATGAGTCAAAACCATGGGACATATAATACTACAGGATGACTTACAAAGCATATGCGTCCAATACTATGGGTCAATACTATGGGATAATATAAACTAAGGATCAACAAATACTACGGGATGACTTACAAAGCATATGCGTCCAACAACAATATACTAACATAGTAAAGAGAAGGGTTGACATAGGTTCCTAACATCCCCTCTCCCTTAGAAAAAGCTTTGTCCTCAAAGCTTTGGTTGGAGAAATTGCTGCAGAATCTGAAGGATTGGTTCCCCGGTAGCATCCTCGGTTTGCATTTCGGGCCACTGACGCCTTTGGAGTGTCAAGGAGGATTGCTTGGAAGGATGTAGATGAAGAAGAACCCTGTCAGCTGCGTGGAAAATGCGCTCAGAATGGTGTTGATCGGCTTGTTGTTTCCGGCGAATTCTGTCCATGTGAAGATTGTCCTGCAGAATGAGAAGAATCTGATCGCGGTTTCGAAGAACCGAGTCAATTTCCTGAACTGGGGAGCTGCTAAGGGTGTATAGAAGAAGAACTGGTGGTGTTTATCCATAGACTACTTCATATGGTGTCCTTTGAGATGTGGTATTGTACCACCAGAGTGCTGCTAAGAAATCCATAGAAATAGTTGGCCAAAGCTGTGTAGGGATGGGTAAGGGTTTGATCAATCCCGAAAGGAGTGTCGATGCCCCGTTGTTGACTTGGAAAGTATCATCGTTAGCCACCATCTGTTGAATTGTCATTTTTAGTCCCGGCCAAAAGAAGTTACATTGTTCCTGGTCATACATTTTGCAGAACCCAGAGTGCCCTATTGATGAAGAAGCATGGAGTTCATAGAAGAGATAGCCCTATTGAACATATTGCAACCAATTTGAAACAAGCAGAGAAAGAGCTGTAAGAGAAACTGGGTCATCAATTGTGCGAGAAGGAGCATCTTCCACCATATTGTCCTTACCCTTCTTGTAAGTGATCACATAGGGATAACCCATGAGTTGGATAACCCATTGCAGGTGTGTTGGGGAGGAGACCCATTGTTCCAAAAAAAATTCCAGACTCGGGAGATTAGTCTTGATGCAGAAATAATTGCCTAATAGGTATGGCTGCCACTTCTGTATTGCATGCAAAATAGCCATCATTTCCTGCTGAGAGGTAGATGTGGCTACATTCTTACCGGAAAGGTCTCTTGAAGGCAGCAAGCTCATTGGTTCAGCAAAGATACCTGCATATCTATCCAAGGAAGTAGTGGAGACTGTTGATGGGTGCATCTGAATGGAATTGAGCTGAGCGATGACACCATGTGAATTCTTCTTAAGGATTTTTTTCAGGCGATGTGAACTGATGATGCAGAGAGATCATGGTTGTAAGCCCCTAAATTTGTGTTGTGCCCCATTGACTTTAAACTGCATCCAAAGTTCATCAAAATCCCATAAGATGGGGCCAAGTGTGCGTAACCATTGAACGCCCAAAACCACATCACATCTGCCTAAGGACAAGGAAAACATGTCGGAGCGTAGGTTATAATTTTCCATAGAGATACGCACATTGTGACACTTCCCCTTGCAAGGTAAGGTGCCCCCATTGGAAACCATGACTTCAAAGTTGGAGCAAGGATGGACAAAACAATCAGCTTGTTTGGCAATTCAAGGGTCAATGAAGTTATGAGTGCTACCAGAATCAATGAGTATGGTAAGAGGGAGCTTCTTGAAGTATCCCCTGACCCGCATTGTTTATGGGGTGGTGACGCCGGTTACAGCATGGAGAGAGATCTCGGGTGGGTCATCCTGAGATGGGGTGTCAACAGGCGGGTGTTGCATGTCGACCGGATCATCTACTGTATCTATAGCTTCTTCACCAAGTTCTAAGGCAGGCTGAAAATCCACATCCAAAAGATAGAGCTTTTGTTGAACACATCTATGTCCCCTAGTGAATTTCTCATCACAATTATATCAAAGCCCTTTTTCGCGGCGTGCCTGCATTTCTATTTCAGACAAATGCTTGATAGGAGTTGGTTGAGGAGCAGGCGTGATGGGAGGTCGTTGGGAACCCATATTTCTGAAGGGAACAAAGGTGGGTTTGGAGCGTTGTTGAGCTGCGATCTTGTCCTTGGCCAACTTAGCCAACCCTAGGACTTTCATCATTGTGTTGGTACAAAACATTTTGACCTCTGAGCGGATTTCATCCTTGAGACCACTAATAAAACAACTACTGTAGAATTCATCAGACAATCCTTCTGTGTGATTGGCTAGTTTCTCAAATTCCATCTGATACTCTCTCATTGTACCAGTTTGGTGAAGTTTAGTGAGTGCTCCTATGAAGTCGTCAAAAGCACTAGGACCAAATCGTGGCAAAATGAGTTGGCAAAAATCTGTCCAGTTTGGCTCGGGATGAGCTTTGATGTACCAACGGTACCATTGAAGGGCTTCATGTTCCAAATGAAAGGATGCAAGTGGAACTTTCTGAACATCAAAAGTATTATGCAAACTGAAATATTGTTCTGCTCAGTATATCCATCCAGTCGGATCAGTACCATTGAAGCGAGGAAAATCAAGCTTCGGCCCACGAAAATTGCTAGAAGCAGAGAATCTGGTGGCTGCAAAAGATTCTAGCTGTCTGGTATTGTTCATGGCTGAATACTGAAGATGGAGGCTGAGAAATTTTTCATCCAGATCTTGGAGTTTGGTTTGGATGGCTGCAAGTGCTTCCTCCATGGTGTGTGCTCCTTCACGGGTGACAACCATAACCAGGCTTTTTTTTTTTTTTGTTGGTGGAATGGGTAGAAAAACACAAACAAAAGCCGATTTAGTAAAGGGAAATTTGGATTGGGGAAACAATCGGATGGGTAATTGGGGTTTGACTAGATTTTGGACACTGTCGAAAGGACAAGAAGGAAAAAAGGGGATTTCAGAAGTGGGGTGATAGAATGAGAAAATTGGGTAGAGAGGGACAAAGAAGCAGAAGTCAGAAAGGAACTCTGTGGTAAAATTTGAAGGTGATTGGGTGAAATCTGAGGAAGTTATGGCAAACCCTAAAAATAGACAAATGTGGGATTTCGGGCTTTGGGAAGGGGAATTGGGGAGAGGGTCCTCAAGAATGAAAGATGCTGAATGGGATGATAGGGGTTCCCCAAAAATTTAAATGGAAACAGAGTGAAAACAAGGGAGATATGGGGAAAAAATTGAATTTTATACTGACAATTATTTATTTATTTATTTATTTTTTTCAGAAATGGATCGGCAACAGTGGCGTGGAAGGGGTCCGCAACAGATGGATCTGCAATGGAGTGGAAGGGATCGAAAATGGATGGATCTAAAATGGAGACTAGATCTGGAATGACTTTCAGAATAGATCTGAAACGGCTGGATCTAGAGCGAAAGTGATCGGAAACAGTTCAACTGAAAATAGATATGGACCCTAGGTATGTGCGGCTTCCTAACAGTTTAGGTGTTTCACTCGGCCACCAATGCTGTCTGACGGCTTGCATATTGGGGCAGTACCCCTCACTCCACGGCTCAGGTAAAACTGATAACCGCTTTGCCACAAACGACAGCTCTTGGTTTACCTCACGGGTGGGAACTAGTCAATTAGGTAGGGGTCATTGCCCTTTTCGCTGGCAGGTCCTCTCAATGGGCCAGCTACTTTAGGGTTCCTATGGTACTCCTCACAATGAGTTTTAGGGATTATGCCCAAGTACTTCCCACAGTTAAGCGGATAGGGATTATTCCCAAATCCGAAGCTGCAACAAATGCGAAAAACAAATTTGGCAGAAATTCCACCCAATGAGCCCAAGAAAGTGCTCTGATACCAGATGTGATGAACCTACAATAATTAATTAATGCAAATACACGAGATATCAGAAATAATAGAACAGTATTGCTTTTATATTGATCACGGGCCACTTCGAGGGGGCAACCTCCTTTGAGCAAGCTCAATACAATTAACTTCACGGTGCCTTCAATGACCTCAACACACATTTATATACTAAGTCTATGCCCAATACTATGAGTCAAAACCATGGGACATATAATACTACAGGACGACTTACAAAGCATATGCGTCCAATACTATGGGTCAATACTATGGGCTAATATAAACTACGGATCAACAAATACTACGGGACGACTTACAAAGCATATGCGTCCAACAACAATATACTAACATAGTAAAGAGAAGGGTTGACATAGGTTCCTAACACCACGCATGATCGAATGTACTTGTTGACATCGGATTTAAGTGTAGGCCAAAAGAAATACTTCTACAGAATAGCAAGTGTCTTTTCCACTCCAAAGTGTCTTGCAGTCTTGTTGTAGTGCATGTCCCAAATGAGCTGATGTCGGTGCTCACCGGTCGGTACACAAAGTTGTCCAATCTTGTATAGCAAGGTGTCTTTCAGGAAATAGTCAGAGTCTGAGGTCAATGACTTGTTATTTTGTAACTATCAGTAGACTACTAAGAATTCGTTGTCATCCTCATACAACTGTGGCCAAGTGGTCGTGTCGTATCCCTGCATACTCATCATTGTCAAAAGGAGACTAATGGGTGGTCGACTGAGGCAATCGGTGACGTCATTAGATTTACCTTTCTGATACTTAATCACCAACTGGAATTGTTGTAGGTAATTAATCCACTTGAGTTGTCGGTTTGTTTGCAAATTCGATTGTGTCAGAACGAACTGTAGAGGCTTATGATTAGTGAGAATGATTGTTTCCTTGCCAAGGATGTAATGCCTCCATTGCTTGAGAGCTTGCACAATGGCATACAGTTCTTTTTCATACATCGAGTATCTTCTAACTGTGTCATTAAAAGTCTCGGAATGAAAAGCGACTGGGTGACCATACTGAGTGACCATTGTGCCTAATGCATAGTTTGATGTGTCCGTCTCAATCTCAAAGGGTTGATGCAAATCAGGTAACAAAAGTACTTGTGCAGTGCAAAGCTTGTGTTTGAGTTGTTCAAAAGCTGCTTGTTTTGTTGCTATCCACTGGAAGACAATTTTCTCATTTCCCTTCATCAACTGATTCAAGGGCCAGACTATGTGACTGAAACTGAGTATGAATCGTTGATAGAAATTCGCTAAAATAAGAAAACTTCTTAGTTCTTGAATGCTTCTAGGAATGGGCCAATATTTGAGGATCTGTACTTTTTCTGGGTCGACGTGAATGCCTGCAGAGTCAATTACATACCCCAAATATTTGATGTTGGTCATCACAAAAGAGCACTTGTCCATGTTCATATAGAGCTGATGTTGTTGGAGAGTGTCGAGGACTTGTTGAATATGTCCAACATGTTCTTCCCATGATCGATTGAAAATCAGTATATCGTTGAGATAGACAGTAACCCATTTGTCAATAAAAGGTCAAAGAAGGTTATCCATATGTCGTATGAAGGTTGCGGGTGCACTGGTTAAGCTGAAAGGCATTACTAACCATTCAAACAATCCTTCCTTGGTTTTGAAATCAGTTTTCTAAACATCTGAGGGATCGATTGGAATCTGATAATATCCTGACTTGAGGTCGAGCTTAGTAAAGAATTTAGCACCTTTAAGACAGTCGATGAACTTGTCTATCCAGGGAAGAGGGTACCGATTCTTCATCGATATTTTGTTTAGAGCTCTTTAGTTGATGCACATGCTCCAAGTCTAGTCTTTCTTCAGAACTAGGACGACTGGACTTCCACAAGGAGAGGAGATGGGTCAAAGATGACGTTTGTCGATTAATTCTTGGATCTATCTGCAAATGTCTTCATTTTCGAGAATGGATCTTCTGTAAACAGATGTGTTAGGAAAAGAAGAACAAGGAACAAGTTCAATGGAGTGTTTTACCTCACAATGTTGAGGTACTCCATCTGGAGCTTGAAAGAGGTTTTGGTACTCATCGAGAATATGAACGACTTGCTTCTTCTGTCGAGAGCTCCATTGGCCAGTGACTCGACTCGTTGCTGCAGTATTCTTAGAATATTGCGGCTTGATCATGATTAATGAAAAATTATGAGCATGATTGATGAACTTCTTTGTCTGTTTGGAATATATCAGTGCAACCATCGGTGTAGGTTTACGCTCTGGTATGTCGAACCATCGATTTTGGATTCTAACAATCACCTTCTAAAGCCATGATTGATAACTTCCATGTCTATCCCAGAGGTAAGGTTTCCCAAACAGGGCATCGACTACGAAGAGTGGTGCCATGTCGCAGAGTACTTCATCTTCAAAAGGATTTATGAAGTAGTCGAGCTTGCATTGTCGAGTGATCTGAAGTTCTTGTCCATCCTTCATCTAACCAATGTTATAAGGCTGAGGATGCAGAGTGGTAATAAGACCTAGTTTCTTCGCAAGTTCATTAGAAATGAAGTTCTTCTGGCTCCTGTTGTCCACAATCAGATGCAATGTGTTTCTCTAGACCCATATCCATGTATGGAACAGGCGCTCTCGTTCCTCCTCATCGATGATACTCAAGGCTGCTGTACTGGTCGAGGTCAAAATCATTGTTGTGTCTGGATCAGATTCTTCCACTATCTTATCAAACGCGTCGGAGGTCGACACGTTTGCCAAAAATTTCTTCCGATCTTTGCATTCAGACGTATCATGCCAAGATGAGTGGTGGTAATATCACCATTTTCCAGTCGGTGGTTGTTTGCTACTTTCCCTCTTGTCAAAAGGCTTCTTACCGTGGTATGGCTTTGGAGGTGTCGGCTGAGAAGATTTCATCTTGTCAAAGTCGGCTGGTGCCTTCTTGTCGGGTGGTCGTCCTGATGTCAGCTTTGTCGCAAAATGTGCTTTTCCTTTCTGCTTAGTTTCCAGTTTGCTGGCATAGTGGAAAGCATCCGCAAGCGTATTGATAGTCAGAAATTCCATCTCTTGTTGAATGTACTGGGAAAATCCGCTAATGTACTTCAGAACAAGAAATTTATCTTCTTCTTGGACGCCAAGTCTAGCCATGAGTCCATAGAACTCGTCGATGTAACTTTGTACTGATTGGTCTTTCCATTGCCTTAGCTACTGCCACTTCTTATACTGCTGCTCAAGTTATTTCGGTGGGTAAAATTCATTCCGGATGCGTTCGACGAATTTATCCCATGTGTCAATGGGTTCTCCTCTTTTCTCCATATTTGTCGAGAGTTTCTCCCACCAGTAGTGCACAGAGGTTGACATCTTTAAGGATGCAATGGTTATCTTTTTAGCTTCTTAGAGTTGATTCACAACATAATAGGATTGTATTTGTTGTACCCAATTGTCAACGGATTCCATGTCAATCTTACCTTCAAGATTCAGTATGTCCATGTATTCATTTGCTCTTTGAAGGGGCTTATTTTATCGGAGTGAGTTATCATTGAAGATCCTCCAGATGTCGAAGCGAATCGCATGAGAATCTCGTTGAACTGGGCGAACATTTCAGTCCATTGTCGAGCAAGAGCTTGCTCAATAAGCTGTGCTGTCTCATTGGCTACATGTCTATCGTCTGTTTCTTATGCCATCTTTCGAGGTAGCATCTACTTGGATTGCTGAGATGGTGAGCAAGTTTTGTAAAATTAGTCACAGCAGATCTAATGAACAAGTAAATCAATCACAACAGATGAATATAGAAAATATGGTGTAAAACTGTGCAAAACATGCAGCAGTGCTCAATATCCCAGAAAGGGTGAATGAATTACAATAGAATACAATATTTGTCAATGAGCAATTCGAATTGACTAAGTAGGCCATTCGAATCACTGAATGGAGTAGCTTGACTCCAACTAGAAGTCCTCATCATCAATCGGTGGTGGTCATCAATGCACAAGAACCAGTCATCCAGGTGTCAATCTGAGTCTAACTGAGTGTGTCATGTGTAACTGAAGTGTGTAGCACTGATTAAGGGAAGGAGGCTCAGTGGGGGGTGCATGGGAGACTAACAGAAGTCAGAACAAGTCATCTAGTCAAACTGGAGGTCCAACGGAAGTGAAACAGTCAGTCGGTAGTGAAACTAGCCTCAAATCAGGGAGAATCGGAGCTAACTGAATGTAACTGAAGTGGAACTGCAGTGGTAGGTGAACAAGTGCACCCTTCTCTGGCAGTAGGTGAGAAGTGGGTGCCTTTCAACCTAGGAGGGATAAAACTCTATAGTAAGTGGCTCCTGGGTGCTAGAATGAGGTGGCTAAGGTGCTAGAGGCATCAAACTGGTGACTGGGATGCATGCAAGTGCATGCAGGTGCATGCAAACCCTAGATTTTGCATTCAAACCCTAATTGCATGCAAGATCCTGAAAAAGATGATGTGGATATGCGAACACCCCCCCTCAAGCTAGACTATGATGTGCAAAAAATAATGTGGGGCCCTGGTAACTAAGACCAAAGGTCACCCCAATACAATAATCCAAAAAAAATGCTGAAAATAACTAAGTGAGGAAAGAGGGAAAACCCAGTGGGAAGAAAGCCCCCCCTCAAGCTAAAGCATAATAATGAATCAATCTGTCTCCACCATGATGGAACTCACCCCCAACAGTGAACGGAGGTAAGAGAACTTCTTCTCAGTGAAGCTCTTGGTGAAGATGTCTGCAATTTGCTCATCAGTAGGGCAATATTGTAGAATGATGGTGCGGTCATGCACCAACTGTCGAATGTAATGCATATGAATATCAATGTGTTTGGTCCTCTGCCGCTGAACTGGATCTGTGGAGATCTTGATAGCACTTTGATTGTCACAAAATAGGACATTCGAAGTAGTGCCACCAAAACCAAACTCGGAAAGAATACCCTGCAACCAAACTGCCTGAATGCAGGCATTGACTGCCCCTCGATACTCTGCCTCTGCTGAAGAAAGTGCAATGGCTGCTTGCTTTTTGCTGGACCAGAAAATAGCACCATGACCAATCATGAAAACATAACCAGAAGTGGACTTCCGATCAATGCTATCACCTGCCCAATCTAAATCAGTAAAACCAATGAAATCTAGCTCAGAATCTGCAGCATAATGTATGCCAAACTGTCTCGTACCTTGCACATACTGCAAGATCCACTTGGCTGCTCGCCAATGAAGCTCATGTGGCTGCTGCATATATCTTGACACGGCACTCATGGCATATGAGATATCAGGCCGTGAGTGTGTCAAATAAAGTAGTGAACCAATCAACTGTCGATACATACTGCAATCTGCAAGCGGTGTAGAATCTCCCTTTTCAAGACTGATTCCTGAGAGGAATGGGAATGGGGCTGCCTTACATTCAGCCATATTAAACTTCAATAACAGGTCAGAAGCATATTTTTTCTGAGATATAGTGATCCCATCAAAATTTTGAGCTATCTCCAAGCCCAAAAAGTGACTCAGCAAGCCCAAATCGCTCATGTCAAAAGCTAGATTTAAGGCATATTTTAGCTTGTTTATTGAAGTAAGTGTGCTACCAGTAATGAGAAGATCATCAACATAAAGTACAATAACCAACAAATTACCTTTAACTCACTGAAGATACACATTCAGATCAGATTTGCATATTTGGAAATTCTGAGAAAGAAGGAAGGAGTCCATCTTTGCGTACCAAGCTCTTGGGGCCTGTTTTAACCCGTACAAAGATTTCTTCAATCTGCAAACTAATGATGGATCTGATGCGTAGCCCTCTGGCTGCTGCATATATACCTCTTCAGCAAGGTCTCCATGTAAAAATGCACTCTTCACATCCATGTGGTGCACTTCCCAGTGCTTGGATGCGGCAACAGCTAAAACAAGGCGGATGGAATCCATCTTTGCAACCGGTGCAAAAGTCTCAGTGTAATCCACTCCTTGGACTTGGGAGAAACCTTTTGCCACCAACCTTGCTTTGTATTTGCTGATAGAGCCATCAGCAGCAAATTTCGTGCGGTAGACCCATTTACACTTCACTAATTTTCTTCGAGGTGGAAGAGAAACTAGCTCCCATGTGTTGTTCTTTTGAAGAGAATTGTACTCTTCATCCATGGCACTTTGCCATCTCGGATCTTGGTGAGAAGAATAGTATGATGTGGGATCTGAACCAGCCATCAAATAAAAAATCTCAGGAAGTAATGGATCAGCAATAGATAGTGCCATACCTGCTCTTTGAAAGTCTGCTCTTGTTTGTCTCGGATCAGCAGGATTTCCAAGGTTCGAACCAGCAGATTGGAGAGTGTTTTGGGCCCACTTTGGTAACTGAAGAGGATCATAATGGTCGGATTCCAAACCTGATATGTCATGATCATCATATGCTTCTGAAATATCAGAAATATCAGAACTCATACCTTCATTATCGCTGCACGGATCTTCTTCTGGTGAAGGCGGTGAATCGGCAGTCTTTTCCTCGACTAGTTGCAATTCTTGAAGCGGTTCTTCAAATTGCACACTGCGCTCTATGAATATCTTTTTAGATCTGATATCCATGATTTTATATGATTTTGATTCTTCCCCATATCCTATCAATATGCACTTGGTACTTTGTGGATCCAAAGCTCGTCTCTTCTCAGAAGGAATTCTAGCCCATGCAGTAGAGCCAAAAACTCTCAAATTTGACACATCCGGTCTGTGACCAAAGAATGCTTCGAAAGGAGTCATACCTTTCACGGATGAATCTGGAACATGGTTCTGTATATATGCAGCAACATTGATTGCTTCATCCCAAATATTTGCAGCCAAACCTTTTGATTCAATCATTCATGTAGCCATCTCTTTCAGTGACCGATTTTTCCTTTCCGCTACACCGTTCTGCTGGGGTGTGTAGGGAACTATATGTTGGATCTGAATTCCGCTTTGGGCACAAAGTTGCAGCAAATCGGACTTGATATATTCCGCACCATTATCAGATCTAAGAGCTTTGATCTTGCTCTCAGTGGTGGTCTCAACAGAAGCCTTAAAATCCTTGAATTTTCCAAGCACTTCTAACTTGCTTTTGAGAAAGAATACCCATGTAAAGCGGGAAAAATCATCAATAAATGTCAAAACATACCTTGAACCATTTAATTACATATGGGGCAGCGGACCACTGCTATCAGAATGGATCAACCCCAAAATAGTAGAAGCTCTGCTAGCTTTGCCGCGGTTGAATCTGTGCTCGGGGTGCTTCCCAATGATGCAACCGGTGCATATTCCCTTCGAGGAACTGAGTTGTGGAAGGCCATCTACCATGGATTTGTTTGATAGCAGCAGCAAATACTTATAATTAAGATGTACAAATCTTTCATGCCAAAGCCTACTAACCTAATCACCATGTGTGCGAAGAGCAGTGGGCTTTGCAAGTGGAATAAAGTGTGAAAACTCATAGCATTTTGCAGTGTGGTTTGCCTTTCCGACTGCAACTAGTCTTCCACTTTTGATATCAGAAATTTCAACTGTATTAGGGATGAATGTAACTTGCTTCGGTTCACCAGTGTGTGTCATTTGATACACAGAAAGAAGATTTGAAGCTAAGGAAGGCACATAGAGGACATTCTAAAAGCTTCCATGATCTACATGAATCGTACCTTTTCCCTTTGAAGAAATTTTTGAGTCATCTCCCAAATGGATGGGGATGGAGCTGTTTGGATCGAATGAAGAAAAAGAATCAATATTTGCAGCCATATGATTTGATGCACCCGAATCTATCAAGAGAGTAGTGGGCTTCGAAACCGTTTCCATGAGTGCTTGTCCTCTTTCATGATCATCATTCCTATCCTTCTTCCTTGCACCGTCGGAAAGAGTTATGTTGTTCTTTTCCAAAAGGAGGGCCATTTGATCTATAGTATTCTTCATACATGAACTTTCGGGATGAAAGCCACGATTGCAATAAGTACATTTAGATTTTTGGTTACCTTCTTTGCCCTTTTGCTTGAACTTCGAACTGGATGGTGCATCTGTTTGTTTGCCTTTGTCTTTTTGCTTGTGAGGCTCGAATTTGGGCTTCTCCTTCTTTTGCTTTCCTTTACCATTCGAGATCTTAGGTCCTTGAACATATAGGGCTGAATATTTGGAGCTTATGGACCCCATTTGAATCAACTTGTCATGCTCTTTTGTGACGGACTCAATGAAGGCATTCAAGGTAGGCATCTTCCAATTCGGGGTAGTTAGCCGACCGGAATTGAAAGTAGAGACAAATACCGAATAATCTTTCCCAAGCTTGCTTAGAATGGAGAGGATCAATTGTTTATCCTCTTTGATAAATCCACTGTTCTTCAATTGCAAGTTCAAGTTCTTGAATTTTGTGAAGAATTCATTGATGGTCTCAAAATTCTCAGGATTAAGGCCAATCAATTCATTCTCTAATTGAAAAGCCCTAAGCTCATCCTGCTTTCCAAATAGTGTTTCAAGTTGCTCCCATATGGATTTTGGAGTCTTCAATCCGCTGAGATGGAAGTGAAGATCTTTGGAGATGGAGAGACAAAGAAGACCATAAGCTTCATCAAGCTTGTTGTAGTGTTTGGTTCGATCTGACACATTGTTTGGCTCCAATTCAAGACCAAGAGTGACTCGGTAGTAACCTTTTGAACGTAATATGATCTCCATATCATCTTTCCAATCAAAATAATTGAATGGGGTGAGGATAGGCTTTGAAGAAGAGTATTCCATTGCTAGGAGTGAGTCAAACTGATGTAGATGAGCTTGCATGCAGAGTGTAGCGAATGCAAAAGAGGAGTTTGCATGCACAGTGTAGTGAATGCAAAAGAGGAGCTTGATAACCTGCAAATCACAATCAAACCAAGAACCGTAAGGTCGAACAATCCACCCTTTTAGAGTGGATTGGAGATCAAACAATGTTGAATGGGTCCAATGTATCAGATCCAGGAATTATGTGGAAACTGAAGCTTCTGGAGTGGTATTGGATGTATCTTCAAGCTTTGCATGCACAGGAGCGAATGCCCTTGAGATATCTCATGCCAAAACTTTTTTGCAATTTTTGAGCAATTCACTCAAATCTTCTTGTAGAACCACCTGTAGAAAAGAGATCTTGTCCCTACAATGGCTCTGATACCATGTAAAATTAGTCACAGCAGATCTAATGAACAAGTAAATCAATCACAATAGATGAATATAGAAAATATGGTGTAAAACTGTGCAAAACATGCAGCAGTGCTCAATATCCCAGAAAGGGTGAATGAATTACAATAGAATACAATATTTGTCAATGAGCAATTCAAATTGACTAAGTAGGCCATTTGAATCACTGAATGGAGTAGCTTGACTCCAACTAGGAGTCCTCATCATCAATCGGTGGTGGTCATCAATGCACAAGAACCAGTCATCCAGGTGTCAATCTGAGTCTAACTGAGTGTGTCATGTGTAACTGAAGTGTGTAGCACTGATTAATGGAAGGAGGCTCAGTGGGGGGCGCATGGGAGACTAACTGAATTCAGAACAAGTCATCTAGTCAAACTGGAGGTCCAACGGAAGTGAAACAGTCAGTCGGGAGTGAAACTAGCCTCAAATCAGGGAGAATCAGAGCTAACTGAATGTAACTGAAGTGGAACTGCAGTGGTAGGTGAACAAGTGCACCCTTCTCTGGCAGTAGGTGAGAAGTGGGCGCCTTTCAGCCTAGGAGGGCTAAAACTCTGTAGTAAGTGGCTCCTGGGTGCTAGAATGAGGTGGCTAAGGTGCTGGAGGCATCAAACTGGTGACTGGGATGCATGCAAGTGCATGCAGGTGCATGCAAACCCTAATTGCATGCAAGATCCTGAAAAAGATGATGTGGATATCCGAACAAGTTTGAACTAGTATAAGTCTGGTAACTTCAAGAGAAGTGTATACACAGAAATTAAGCATGAATGCTCTGATTTGTCTACTCTGATACCAATGATCTGGGTCGTGTCCAAGAAGTACTAGGGGGACAACAGGTCGAATGAATGAGTTGGCTCTGTTATGGTGGAAGCAATTAAGAATAAGAAGAATGAGCAGAGCAGGATTACACTACATAGATAAACACAAATACACACAGACAATATGCAGGAATGCAAACCGAACTTCTATTAGATGTAAGCAGGTAAATCCTTGATTGTATGTTACAATATTATACATGCTTATATATATTTATGACCAGTTGAACAGTTGAACGGTTCAACAGTTCAACTATTACAGTTGACTGGAAGATAGAGAGACAGTCTGTCGAAGTTCGACAGTCACTAGTCGCATGTCGATGCTGCTTGTCGATGTCGCGAACTGTGAGGTTGTTGAACATGTCAAAGGTGCAGAGTGTGTTGCAGTATGTCGAAGTCAAGACTCTTCGGAGTTGTGTCGAAATCAGAACCTTTCAGAGATAATAGGTTGAGTTGAAGTCGTGTCGAAGTTGCATCAACGTCGATGAATTGCCCACTGCGATGTAGATCAATAGAGTAATAGGAAAATACTATACGTAATTGACAAGTCATGAAGGAAAAAAAACCTTAATAGATCATTGTTTATGAAATATAGTGAGATTCGTCATTTGCACTTTACCTAATCAACAAAAACCCAAAAATCATATTAGTGAATTAAATAAAGTGTTTAAAATGATTTCGAAATTATACCAAAATATAAAAAAGCAGGTAAAAATTTGTTTTGTTTTTTTATAAATAGTTCCAAAAACATAACAAACTCACCATTTAAAAGTTTGGGGCAAAAATTGGAAAACCAACCTCTACTCCCATTGCACATTGCGATCACTCCAGGTTACCAAATCGACTTCCGACTCTTACAAGTAAGTACTCTCCTCCCTCTCTTTCATTTCAATCCAAATTTTCAGTTTTTAAATGGTCGTTTTTGTTTTTTATTAAGCTTTTTATTTTAGGTCTGGGTACCCGCGGGTTTCCTTGTGGCAGACCCGTGCATACGTGGAAAGTGCACGGCTCTACTATAAAGGAACCCGCAGGTGGCCGCTACTGTCTAGTAGAGACAGTCACGCACACTGCAATAAAAATGAAAAAACAAAAATCTAATGCATGAAATGGTTGGCTAAATGCAGGATGGTTTTAACTTGGTGAGAGAGAGAACATGAAGACATGGATAGAAAAGCCATGGGGGATCCATTGACCCTCTATGCATTAAGAAGGTGTGGGTTGCTCAATTTCTACCAAACCACTAACATGCGAGCCCAAACACACTTCTTGAGATGGTTGTGCATTACTGGAATGCCGATCAAGAGTTCTTTAATCTCCAAGGGGAGATCCTTGAGCTTACCATTGATGACATATATTTTATAACCGGTCTCTCCCGAAGACGGGAGATGGTCAACCTTAAAGGCACATTCTGAGGTGTAGGATCTCTTTCCATACAAGACTACATCAATGCATATTGTCTGCTGGGAACTGAGAAGAGCGATAGTCAAACTTCAATAGGGTCTATTGCGAGCAACATCTTGCATCTTGGAACTACATGCAAGTTGGCATAGATTGCTTCAATGGAGTTGTTTTTGATTGGTGTTCCAGTCTACTGGTGAGTATGAAACACCAACTTATTGAGTGTAGAACATGTAGGAAAAAAAAATTCAGCTATGGTAGTATCCTTTGCACCTTCTTCTTTGAGAGGGTCCCTTCTTTGAGTCTGAGAATGGCCTTTCCCCCACTCAATCCTCACGAGCCACTCATGACTCGTTGGGGAGACATATTCAAAATCCAAGGTGGTGGTGAGACTAGCCTCTCTTATGCTGATGAGGATTATTTGGCGTGGTGGGGTCGGCAGGTGCCGACATTAGAGCAGTTTCCCTATGTGGGGATGGAATTCCGTGGTGACCCCAAGCTAGCTCTACCTCTAGGATCTACATAGGGAGAGATGGGTAAGAAAGAGTTCTTTTTGAAAATTTATTTCATTTTTTATTTCATTTTATATTTATATAATTTTTTGATGAGTTTGGAGTATTAATTAATTTGTCTTATGCAGATGTTGGACCTGTTGCCCCGAGTGACACCCTCGCACTTTTGTACGACCAGTCGAGCTAGGGGAATCCAATGCCATGTTGACGAGTATAGAGGGAAAGATGAGTCAGATGAATCATGACATCCCCACTTACAAGATCAAGCAAATTTCACTCGCGATGTAGGAGGATGTTATGGGTGTGCCCCCAGTGTGGATTCAACTACTTAGGAAAGTAGCTAGACTGGTTATTTGTTACACAGAGGTTGTAATGGATATGGCAGAGGGCCCTCCTTATCCATAGAGGAGGACATATATGTATAATTTTGAGGCTGTTGAGCCCATTTTTTATATTGATATGACATTGCGACAGACTTGTTGACCCAAACTCATATATTTTTTGATACAACTGATATACAATATCGGCTTTATTTACATGTGTGTCTTATATTTATGTGTGAATTGCTTGTTACAATTTTGTGTGATGTAGATGCCAATCTAAAACATAATTTGCATATGAATCAGCTAAAGCATTTAAATTCCTTGAAATGTGTTGATATGTACTATAATCAAATTGTATTTTAAGCAGCCTAACTCATAAGAACGGACGCAACAAAAACATGATCTCTAACTCGATATTCACTCATTAACTGAAACACAACTAACTGCGAGTCGAGTCTTACCTCCATATGTGAAATGCCATGATGAAGAGAATCTCGGAGTAACTCAATGACTGCGGTGTACTCAACCACATTATTCATTGTGGGGCCCAAGAAAGCCCCTCCCAAAGACACAAGTTGGCCAGACAGTGAGTAAATAACCCAAGCTACTGCAACCAACTAATGGGTGTGGCGACTAGAGACATCAGAAAATCCTATAAAGTATCCAGTCGACATCTAAAAGCACAAACCAATAGACACATAAGACACGATAATAACCACAAGAAAAGCTAACTCTACAAAAAGGTACAGCTATAATACATGAAAAAACATAGAGGCTTAAGCGTAATACTTTTTCAGGTAGAGCTCATTTCTAGGCTCCGACAAGTTGTTACCCTCATAATTGGCCAGCTTATAAGAACCCTTCTTTAGAACTTTAGAAACTATGTAAGGACCGAGCCACATAGACTTGAACTTGCCTGCCCCCAAGGGTTCCTTGTCCTGGTCGTAAAGCAAGACAAGGTCTCCTTCGAGAAAAACCCTTGGTTTGACATACTTATCATACTGATGTTTGAATCGACTCTTATGAACCTCATTTTTTGTGAGCGCATTGCGACACTACTCATCAAGATGTTCTAGGTGCAGTAAACATTCTTCCAAATCTGAAGTGTTGGGAAGCAATTGAACAACTAACTTCAAAGAAGGGATTTCACATTCAACCGGAATAACTGCTTCCACCCCATGGACGAGTTGAAAGGGTGAGAATACCGTGGCGGTCTTAACATTAGATCGGTATGCCCAAAGAGCTGGATGAAACATGATGTGCCAGTTGGATCTACTGGCATTAACGATCCTTTGAAGAATGGTCTTCAAAGTTTTTTTTGACCGCTTTGATCTAACCATTCTCTTGTGGATAGAATGATGACGAATGCTTCTGTCGAAAACCTAGCATAGTATACAAATCAATCATCATGTTGTTTTGAAAATGTTGACCATGGTCTGTAACGATTTATATGGGAATACCAAATCTAGCAATGATTTGGTTAAATACGAAGTAAGCAACCATTTCTCCATCTGCTCTCACAGTAGCAATTTCCTCGACCCACTTTGTGAAGTAGTCGACAACAACAATGATGTGATGGTGTACTCCTGCTGAGGCTAGATTACACATCATAAAATATTCCCCCACTTGGTGAAGGGGGCTTCTGTGATTACAGGGTGGAGAGGAGTAGGGTGTGCTGGCATCTTCTTAGTGAAAAAATTATAGGGTTGACAGTGTTTCACAGCTTCCACACAATATTTGAAGATTGTGGGACAAAAGTAACCAGCACACAGTATCTTCTAAGCTATTTCGAACCTAGAAAGATTACCCCCATAGGCTCCAACATGAGCATAATTCAATACTGCTTCCGCTTCCTCTAAGGTTAAACAACGATGCAAGATGGAATCAACCCCACGTCTGTACAAAGTATCAGAAATGATCAGGTAATTCCATGCATGGTGTTTTAACTTTCGTCGTTCATCTAGAGAGAAAGTGGGAGGACACCTCAAAGTATGGAGATAAACTAAAATATCCCCATACCATGGGTCAGAGGAGGCAATGAGGAATATGTTCTCATTTGGGAATGATGATTCTTCCTCATTGTTCACTATGTCGCTTGGAAACTACGAAATAAATTCTGTGAACACCAATGATTTCTTTGACTTAGCTGACTGAAAAACTAGGTCAAATTCCTAAAAGATGATAATCCACTTGTTAAACTTCCCTCCGATAATGCAGCAGGTTAAGACATACTGAAAGGGATTAACCTCTGCAATAATAGTGGTGGTGCATAGCAAAATATAGTGACGTAGCCTCTGAATTGCATGGACAGTAGCGAGTGCTAACTTCTCAATGTATGAATACTTAATCTCATGAGTAACTAGAGCACATGACAGATAATAAATGTCATGCTCCTGGAGCTTGTCATCCTCCTGAACGAGTACTATGCTGATCGTGGATACCGAGGACACTAGATATATAAGGAAATCATTGGTATAATCTGGTGGACTTAGCAAGGGGGCTGATAATAATTCCTTTTTCAAGGCCTCAAATGAAGCTTGAGTATCCTAATCCCAAAAGAAATAGGTATCTTGCTTAAGTAACCTCATGAATCCTTTCGTAATCTTGGTGTAGTTAATGATAAAACGTCTTAATAAGTTGAACATACCCTTCAAACTCTGAAGTTGTCGTAGGGTTCAAGGAGGAGGCAGATTTATAATGGCCTCAACTTTAAGTGGATCGACCATGATACCACGACTGGATACAATAAAACCTAGTAAACGTCCAGACTTAACACAAAAAAACCCACTTATTAGGGTTCAGTCGAATCCTATAGTGCTTGCATCATTCAAACACTAGTCGTAAGTGATCAGGATGATCTCGTCTCTTACAAGATTGCGCTGGGAGATCATCGAGGTATGGTTCAACAATGTGTTTGATATCATGGAAATCAAAGTTCATTGCGTGCTGGAAAGTAGCTCCAGCATTATTTAAGCCAAATGGCATCTTCCGGTAAGAAAAGGTACCCCAGGGACAAATAAATGTTGTTTTATGCTGGTCTTCATGTCTTATTTGGATTTGATTATATCCTGAAAAACCATCCATGAAAGAGAATATTTCATGTCCCACACACACATCAATGATTTGATCTATGAAGGGTGTGGGGTAATTGTCTTTAGGACAAGCTTTAATTAGGTCCCTGAAGTCAGTATAGACTCATATGGTACCTTGCTTCTTATCGACTGGGACTGTGTTGGAGACCCATTTCGTCATGTCGATCGGATAAATGAATCCATCTCTAAGCAATTTCTCTACTTCATCCTTGATGGATGCCGCTTTCCGAGGATTAATTGGATGGATCTTCTGTCTCACAGGTTTAGCATTTGGATAAGTAGTGATGACATGCTCTATGATGGAGGGTTTGATGCCTGGAATATCCTTGTAAGACTAGGTGAATACGTCACAGAATTACTTAAACAAATTGGTATACAAAGTGATCTCATCGGGAGAACAATCTTCTCCAATGAAAAGGTTTTCCACAACACCAAGTTTGATATAGATATTGATCGGTATGGTTCTCGATATGTTTTCCATGTTACCTTCAACATATTTCATTTGCGTGGAAGGATTGATGGACAAATCGATATTCCCACCAAGTCTCACTGAGAACTCACTCTTCTCTATCTTGTCTAGATCAGGAAGAAAGTAGGACCTATGATGCATGTGTTCCCATGGATGATCTAGTCCTACCATGGATTCCAAAATGGCCTCATCAGAGGGAAAAATAGCATCCATACAATCAAAAGATTCGATGGATTTGACTGACCATGCAGGTGCATAGTCTATATCTGACTCTGCGGAGACAGACGAAGTCAAGATATGTTCTGTTGTAGCATTCTGTTATGCTTGATAAGCCACTTCTGTAATAGACATGGGCATGGTTGGTTCAGACTGAGTAGGGAGAATCCATGGATCAGTTGTTTGACTGACCGTGAAAGTCTCCAAAGATGAACAATCAGTGGTACTTGTATAACCAATAAAGTTAATGGGAGTAGGTAGGTTGAATGTTCCCATCAATGATGAATACATGCCTACTCCCAAACTCTCACTGGGTGGGTGAGACTGATCAATCAACGGGATTGTAGAATCTGATGAAGAATTTTTATTTTTTTTCGAGTAAATGAAATTTGATCAACAGTGATGATATTGCCTTCATGCGGGAACATTATTACTCGAAAAATGGACAATGGGACAACTTCCATCGCATATGCCAACTCCTGCCTAACAACAAGTTGTAATCAAGAGGAGCATCCAAGACTTCAACCTCCACAGACACCAACTTACCGGCAACTTCAACTTCAAATGCGGGCAAGATTCCGTGTGGATGGAAAGATCTCCCGTCAAAATACATAAGTATAGTGTTGGAAGGGGATAACTTAGGCGAGCCGAGGGATTTCCAACAAGAAATCGACATCACATACATAGATGTACCCTCATCCACCACAGTTCATCTAATGGTTGTAGGGCCATGGAATACTTCTATCTGGAGGGCTACATGATATGACAACTGGGGTTTAATATTGGACATATCAAACCAAGTAAGCATATTAGATGAGTCAATGCTCCCGATTGCTGCAAGAAGTGCATTACATTGTAAAGGAAAACTTTGCAAAACTTCCAATGTGGACATTGCACAGGGTGTTTGGCCTAGATCCTCAACCACAAAATAGTTGGGAGCAGCCCACGCATTAGTGTCATGTACCCACCTGCTGACCCAATGCAAGGCAGGAAACATGATGCCAAACTCAGGGCTTTTACATGATCTCAGCCCAATACTAGATTCACATAAAATAATAAATGGGTGTGCAGATGTAAAACAATCAATTATGCACAGCGGAAACAACAACATTCACACACTCTTCATATGCATTCAACATATCAATAATCAGTCATTAATTAAACATTGCAGGAGTAAATACATAGGCAGAAACACTTATCTCCATTGCAATTGTCCCAAGCAACTAGCTATGTCGCTGCAATGTTCCACCCAGCCATAGGCTCTTCGACAGCTTATACTGAGTCCATCCGAAGGCCACCCCCGAGCTGGGCATGATTCTCACAAGGAAAAAGGGGACATTCACGCTCACACACAGTCCATTAACCGATTCGTTTTAGCCAAGCCAGTCCAACTGGGTTTATCAAGCTACAATTGAACCCTGGAGGCTTACACTCAAGCTCAAGCCATGGATACCCATACCCAACACACTTTTCATTCACACAGTAAGCACAAACAGGGGCAGGGATACTCATTTTAAACAATGGGAATTACAAATAAAATGGCCATGGGTTTTCCCAAAAACGTTCCCAACAAAAACGGATTGTGGGATGAGGAAAACAACCCCCCAGGAGGAAAAACGATTTCCTTCCCCAATATCTCCGCCTTCAGCAGCCCAAAACAGTCTCTATTGGACCCCCATTCGTTTTCCCCTCTTCCCCACTGGTATACCACACAGAAAAACACCCTTCTCTGCTAGGGAAAATGAAGAAAACGTTTTTCCACATACCTCGAAAATGCCCAGGTAGTTCTGAACTCGTGAGGGAGGAAGAATGGTCATGGATTATGGCTTGGAGAGCAATTTCGTGGCTCCCTTCTTGCCCAAGGAGACCAACACGATTTTCCATGGAGGGTGGCTTTCCCATACCCGAATTTGGATAGCCATACCTCTCCCTTCCCAAGGCATTAACTACCCCAACCAACTCTTGGGAGAAATCAATAGTTTGGTACAAAAGTCAACATGGGTAGTTGAGGGTTTGATGGGTTCCCTCATTGACACTTGGCTTGACTCTATTGGCTCAAGGGTTTGAATGTTTTCTCTCCCAATTCCTTGTGAAATCATGCCCCCATCTCTTTGTTGCATTGCATAGCTAGTTGTGGGTATTTTTATTAAAATGCATATTACATGATATTTGAATTTCCAATGTGCATTGCTAGCACGCAACCCGTATGCATCACTAAATCGATGGCGGGGCCTTGGCTTTGAGCTCCTCACCATGATTTCATAACAATATTACATCATTTATAATGTTAATGCCATGGGTTCAAACTGGGGACATTACAATTAGGGTTATGTAAATCCCTCTTGAATACACCCTTAGAAATCTTTGGAAACGAATCCACTAGTCTCTCAATATGGAGAGGCATAGATGATTCAGGAACTTCCTTATCTTTCTGCTACGAGTTTGGGTTATAATTCCTTGCTCGAGTTTGCAGAAGCATATCTGAGTTAACCATGTTTATGAATGATTTATCAGCTAATGAGACACGAGTTGTGCCCCCAGCACTAGAGTTTCTAGAAGCTAAACCTTGTACGTGAGGGAATGGGTCCTTCAGAACAACTGGTTTCTTCTCACAGAGGAGCTTCTTGGATTCTTCCATTAGATGGCATTGGTGGTTAATGTGGTCATCCTTACATAACTTACAAGGAAACTTGACTTTGTTTTTATCCTTCTTTCCCTCCTCGACATTTTCAGTGTTTTTGGGCTTTGGATGGTTCCCCTCCCCTTTCCTTCCCTTCTTTTTGTTGTTGGGTTTCCGAGGACCCTTTTGATTAGTATGCACTTGTTGTACAGATTCAATTGTAGAAGGGGAGGCTACAACAATAGTTGCATCTTCAACAGTCTACTTTACAGATAAATCATGAACTTGCTTGGTCAGAGCTTCAAATGCTGTTGAGTCTACTGAACCGATGATGTGGTCAGCATGTTGTCTAGGATTAGGTTTACCCGGATATTAGATCTTGGTGTGCCAAGTATAATGTCATACATGATCCTAGATTGAGCATATACAAGATCAAGTTGCTGGGTCCTGAGTATCGCTTCTTCCTCCGAAGACACTCCAAAAGTTTCTACGTCCTTAGAAATATAAGGCATGAGTGATTTCAAATACCACTCCAACAGAAACTCTGGAGGGATTTTAGCCTTGATAAGCCTCTCTCACCTTTGCCACTCCTTAATGTGGTTAGATAAGTGAGTGGCCTTATTCTACCTGAAAGTTGACAAAAGGTCTTTTCCGACATCATACCGGACATGAATATGAAAGTGGTTCAAGAAGATTGTTTCCAAATCCCAAAAGTTATCATAGGTTGCGGCAGGTAGTTCTATGTACCACTTAGCTGTGACACTAGTCAAGGTCCTTCGGAAGAGCCTCAACCTGATGGAATCGTCATTCAGAGAGTTAGAAGAGCACCAGAGATGAAAAGTGGTGACGTGATCACCAGGATATTCCCCAGTCTTTCCTTCAAACTTTGGGATGTCAGAAGGAAATGTGGTTGGGACTGGTGGCCATGCCGAGTTATGGTGCATTGAATCATTTGTTATTTTCTAAAGATCTAGCAAGTTTAACGTTTCTAGAAAAGGAAAATGAGGTCGAAACGATGGAGTTTGGTTAACAGGATCCTGGTAGGGGGAACCTCCCGTGACCTAGTTCCTGTACTGCTGGTTGGGGAAGCCCCAACCATCGGTTGTGAAGTGTAAGCATTATGAAAGCTGCTCCAACCAAATGCTAAGGGGTTGCTTCCTTGGGTTTTCATCCACTGCGGTTGGGTGTTATACCCTCCGTAATATGGGTTAAAAACGTTACTACCCCCTCCACCAAATAACGAAAAGGGGGTTCTCCCTATAGGTATATTGGATGTTTGCACATTAAAACCTATGAAGGGGTTAAACCCGGGTATATATGTAGTAGACGGAATAGGAATCGAGCCCACAAAAGGTGTGGAAGGAGCTATGTGTCCTCCAAACCAAGGAAAACCATGACTGAAAGGAGGAGACTGTGAATTACCCTGAGATTTTTGTGTAAAGGGAGACGATGTAAATGGCACCAAAGGTATCCCTGAAAAAGGGATATTAGACGATCCAACAGTGGAACCAAAATGAATAGCTAATGTTGAATCAGAAGAGCATGGCATGCCTAAGGAACCAGTGTTGAAACTAAAAAAAGGGCTCAAAGAAGAAGCAGCCTGCAAAGAGCTAGGTGCTATTGTGTGTGGAAATTAAGGAGAGAAAAATATCGATACAATAGATGAAGTAGGAGTATGAGGAACTCCTGACTTGTCTCCTGAACTAGCCATGAAAAAACCAGGTGTAAATCGATACAAACTAAACTCATGTTGGCCTAGAGAAACTAGACTTTCAAGTAATGGATTGTTACGTCCTGTAAAAAGAGTGTTGAAGGGTGTGTTAAAATCTTGAGTGGTTATGTCTTCAAGCTCAATAGTATCTTGAACTTGTTTATAATCAGTTATGAGGTGTGGTTTTCTGGGTGGTTCTGTCATACCTGTAAGTTCGTATGAACCATGGGAATTAGTTCTCCAGCGTCTAGGTGGTGGTGGAGGTTCCACTGTGTGTGGGGGAAGGTTTTGCAACCTTCATGACCTATGAAGAGGTTGGTCATCCACAATTATAAAAAATAGAATAAGTGTAGAAACCTACTGGCCACTAGCGACTAAGGAGCAAAAATCATACCACTAAAAATGTCCTACATTAATCAAGACCAGGAAAACAATGATAATATTCTCAAAAGTCAGTATGGGATGATGAGGGCCCAGAAAAAACTAGTAGAATATCGAAGTTCAGTTACACGACATCCAATGCAATTCCACTGGGTGCAAGCATTTTAATCACCAAACCGCCCTCCCGGGATTACTGTAGAGGGTTACCTTCCATGTATGTCCTAGGTGTAGTGGAAATAGCCTTCCACTATACCTGTGTAGATCCCTAATGTCAAGATTCTAAGGATACCACAATTATGAAAATATATAGGGGGACAATTGCAGGTCCATCCAAAATGCATGGGTAGGGTATGTAAGCCCGAAATCCAAAAATGCACAAGGCACTAATGGACCCCCGTACGCGAATCATCCCTACTGTATGCTTGAAAGGAAAGTGGGGAGGGTATCCCTAACAATTCCAGTCTCACACAACCTCGTGCTTAACTTCGGTTTAAGTGGAGCTCTCCATAATATTTTGATAAGAGTGGGTTTACCTAAAAGATTGTCTCACTACGATTTTTGAGTAATGAAACGATTTTAGAAAGCTTAAAGTGATCTATTCTGAAATCCTAGCCTAAGCTAGTTGGTGTAGTGTCAACCCTAAAAGGAAAAATTACTAATTGATTTTATTAGATGTTCTTTTTAGAGGTTGTTTCTTACTCAAAAGGTAATGATGTGTGTGGTATGGTTATGACGAAAGTAAAGTGTGTACAATTATGCATAAAAATTCACAATATTCTTTTTCGTTTTATAGCTTTCAAAACAAAAACTAGGCATTCCTAGGCATACAAATTTTTCTTTTGAATTTTTGAATTTTCAAAGTTAATAGTAATACAAACTATCCTACCTCGAAAAAATGGGAAATCTTGTAAAAGAGTTCTTGATTTTTCAATTTTGACCTTTTTCTCTAACTATGAAAGAAAATAAACATGAAAATGAATGATCAAGATTTTTCAAAAGTGTGAGTAAAGACAAAGAGACCAAAGCTTATAACAAACAAATTAGAAGACTAACAAAGACTTTAACCTACATAGTTGTTTCACTGAACTAACTTGGGATTTGGGAAAAGATGCAAAAGAAAAAGGAAAAGTTGATGTGTAAAGCAGAAAATCAAAAAACTAAACTACTCCTGAACATTAGAAAACCAAAGAAAAGCATCCTCCAAACAGAAAGCAGGTAAGCAAACCAAGGAAACGTTACAATCACAATGACTCGAAGAGAAAACTACCAAAGAGACTCTAAATAGACTCAACTTAACCTGAACAGTGTCCAGTAGGTATCCCAACAATCAAGGACCTTCAAAACCACAGGATGACCCTACTGAGATCAAACCCTAACTAAAAAAGGAAATGTGCAGCTCCTGTATGAGACAACTCGCGGCTGGCCCACGGGTCTGTAAGCAGGAAAATCGTAGCTAGGGAACAAAGTGCGTGACTGCAACTATTGGAAAGTCGCGAACAGGCTTAAAAAGAACCTAAAAAGAAAGAAAGGAAACCAAAAAAGTGACTGAATCAAATGAAGAGCTCAAAAAGGACCTCTGAGAGACTGTAACAAGACCCAGAAAAGACACAGGGATGTCTCAACAACAACAACAACAACAACAACAAAAAATAAAAAATAAAAAAATTAAGGCTCAAAGATAGACCCAACACCCAAAAATCAAACCCTACAGCAAAAAGGTTTAAAATTAAAGGAATTTTCACGGCTATATATACTAACAACCTACGCATGCAACTGTAAAGCCGTGGGTTGTATTGCTAGCAACTCAGGCACAAGACAGAAAGTGCACGCCTAGATGTACAGGAAACACGCGAATGGGGACTAATAGAGGAAGAGAAATCTTTGCAAACTCAACACTGGACTGGATCACAACAAAGGAAATCAACAAAGAAACCTTTGAAAACCTCACAGAAAACCATAAAGCTGTAAAAACTAAAGAAAACCTAAAAAGATCCTCGTAGTAGAAACAAACAGGTGCTCCCAAGTGGAGTCACCGGTTCTATTGTTAGGGATTTTACCTTATAGAAGGGGATAGATGCTACCAATGTACATGGGGCTAACAGATAGATACATAGGGTTTCATATTCATTACTGTAAACAAATGAGATTAGGGTTTAGGAAATAATACCTTATTTATGGTGGCTGGTCCTATCTTTTCTCCCAATCTCCACAGCAATATACCTGCAAAATACACAGACCTTCCTCAAAACGATTTGACTATAAACATATAATGATATTAAAAAACAATATAAGATTCATTATAATCAAAATTCAATAGAATTAACACGTTATTGGGACGGGAAGAGTATCTTGATCTTTATTGTCAAAGAAATGCAGCAAAATACAACTGATATTCCCGATCTTGCTCCAAGCACTTCTTAACCAAGTTCTGGGTTCCTACTCCTCTCTTGACTTGGAATTCCTTCAGCATAACAATAACTCTCTCTCTATTGGCCCCTTCCTCATGGCTTCCCCTTGTATCTATGGCCAAGGCAAGAAGTTAGATTCGTGAGGCATTTGAATTGGGAAGTTGGGGGAGTTACAATACCAAACTCAACTAATCCCAATTCGTATTCTTAATATATTTTTTAATTTTATCTTAAGATACTCACGAGTATGACATTAGGAAATAGGCGAATGGTGTGCGGCTAGCTCTCTAAGCAACTTGCACATACAAAATTTAAGTGATGTTGGTGGGTTTTCAATATTGGGACTCGCGCATGACCCTCTAGATGACAATTATTATAGTAGCGGCTTTCCAATGAAATATGCAGAAAAAATAAGGTTTTCGGCTGAAGATGTGTGATCTCAATACTAAGTCATCTAAAGTTAATCCAGGTCTTCCATCCATATTTTCCTTTTGTGTGATCGACAGGGAAATGTGATCACGGATGGAGAAGTGATGATTTGACCTATAACATTACTGAATGTGAATGTGGTGCACCCTCCTTATTTTATATGTGAGATGAATTGTTGAGCAATTTAAGTTTCTAATGAACCAACTTATCCTCATCCAATGCGCCTTCCTTAACTGAGTTGGCACTTTCCTTCTTTTCCACTGACTAGCTTTTGCTCTCTTTTGGAAACTATGCCCTCTAGATTTTCTGGATATATCCTTCCTTTTGAAACTTGGATGGATTTTGTTCTTTTTGGAAACTGCACCCTCATCTTTCTGGAATTTTCTAATTTTCCTCCTTGCCTTCTTTATGCACTCCTTTTGTCAGTTTCCTTCTTTTTTTCCTGACACCTTTCTTTGTGCTGCTTTCCTCTAGTTTCCTTCTTTTTTGCTTTGCTATGCTTTTCTTTCACTTTCCTCTTTGGTTGAAAAATCATTGAGCTATCGTTGTCTCCTTATGCACCCTTTTACAATTCATTAGCACATTTAATAATAATTAAATATACAAATAATAATTACATCCTCTGATTTAATTGATTCAAAACAACTATAGTCTAAATTTTATTCCTAGTTAATTTTATTACCTAGGTTAACTTACCAATGTTATCCCCCTCATCAATTAATTAATCGAATTTCACTAGGGTCCATGGGGGTTTTATGGGTCATTGGCTACTTCATTTTGTTGACAAAATTGGGAACATGAATATATATATATATGTGTGTGTGTGTGTATTTTTTATTTATTTTTTAGTCAATGTTAATTTCATACTTATATATTTTAAAATAATTATAATTTTTCATAAAAGATAACACCGACAATAATTAGTCATCAACATATAAATAATACAAACCAAATTACTTATCTCCATGGAGACATTTTTCCTCCTAGCCATAGGAACAAAATTTTGTAGCTGTCAGACACTGAAATAGTATGGGTGAATTTACTAGCTATGTCTTTATTTTTTCATGCTAAAACCATTTCCTAAATATCTAAACCAAGTAATAGAATTTAGGACCATTTCCACAATAAGAATTCCTCTCAACTAACCTCTCTTTCTCCTCATAATTGTAGAACACAAGCAATATAATCCCCTTTAGGACTAAACAATCCCTTAGGCTATCCCACGTTGCTTGAGTTCCCCAATGTAGGAAGGCTAGGAAATATATAATGATAGAAAACAATCAATATTAATTGTACATTATTTCATATTTATTGTAGTGATCACCAATGATTTCCACATGGTCTCATGGAAGCAAAAAGAGGGATATTATGGAAACATATTTAAAGCCAACACCCTCGCATCTACACATCAACAACCCCCTATGATAAATTCCTCTCATTTAGAATATGATACCCAATGAAAACCTTATATTATTTAATCAATTATATGAGGGTCATTCCCAAATACCCTAAGCACAACAATGTTTTGAACATTTTGATCTAAAACTCAATTTATTCCCCCATTTGGGTCATACTAGTATAAATCATTGATGTGTTCCATCTTGCTGGAGGTGGTGGTGGTGGAAAGTATTTGGGATCTTCTTACCATGTTCGTTGGAGTGAGTCCAAAATCGTTTGCATTGTTCACAAATTTGAGAACATTGTCTCTATTATTCATAGAATGTCACAACATGGTAGAAATTTTTCCAACCAAAATATTGGGGTTTTCAATTTTCATTGGCTTGCATTATTACTATAAATATTCAGATTGTCTATTGACATTACATACAATACATAAAGCTATAGTTATTTGGGGACTTTAAAATTCATTCTTTGACACCTCCTATGTGTTGGGGTTTTTCTATGAATAAAAGGGATAAATGGATTTTCTCATTCTTACTTAATTTTTTTGAAGGGGATTATATGCCTCTCCCAATTGGAATTCTCATAGGTGTGCCATTACACTAGCATACTGCTAAATACTCTACCTAAGAGTCAATTTATTTATAGTTGAGTCATAGGAGTCCACACAAATATTACAAAGGATTATATTTTATAACTCATAGTACATTGATGAAATGCGTTGACTTAATATCTTTAGGTTCATTTGACATGGACACTTACTAGAGGATGCTCCCATTAGCATAATGATTGGCTTCCCCCCTTATCATGACTGCCCCCACTAGCATAATGATGACAAAGTAGAAGTTTTTTTATTCCATTAGCAAGTAAAAAATTTCAATTCTAGTCACAATCATTATGCTAATGGGGCTTGTTACACATTTACCCTAGGTCATAAGCCCTCAAAATTTAGAGTTGTCAATCCCTTAGTGCTCTCGATGTCTAATTTGATCACCATGATACGGTGTAATTCAATGATATAAGTCATGGACCTATTAGTATTGATTTTAGTGCTTTTCATTGCATATATTCGTTATACAATTAAGTATCCCAAGAGGTGAAAAATGATCTTTAAGATTGTTTGAATACCTTCCAATGTGGTCATAGAATCAAGCATATTGTTAAAAATAATAGTTGTCATTAAATTGCATTCTTTTTGTCCAAAATAGGCTCATCAACACCATGGTATCACAAGGACAAAAATATGTGAATCTATTTGACACGCAGGAACCAAAATGCTAGCTCTTATAAGAAATCAAACTACTAGAAATAATACTTTCATGAGGCCTTGTGAAATGGAGCAGGGAAACATACATGGCGGATGTGTGGAGACCAACTCGAAATTTTAGGAGAATTTATGGGGATGTCAAGGTCCTTATGGGCCTTTGTCTCTAAAATTATAAAAAAAATATAAATATCAACATATTAACTTAACAATTCCTAATTCTATCACCATTTAAATTTAAAAGACTAAATTCATCATTGTGCAATGTAAACACAATCGTCAATTCATCTATCAAACACTTGTATGGCTCCGCAATTCCTAGAGCCATAATGTTTCCCTAAGGTCCTAACGAACACCACCCCCTTGGTGAAGATGGATCACCCTTCAAAGGGGTTGTGGGTATAGTCTAATTTCCTTATAAATGATGACACAGACAAGTTAAACTAGTAAGGTTGAGAGGCCTAAGAAGTCACTTAAAATATGAACCTATGACTTATTGTTGTATTGAAGGGTTGGGATTACATATGTGAAAAATACGAGTAGAAAAATGTATATAATCTATGGGTGGAAATCTCAAATGAATTATAAAAGGATAAGTAATTATCTTTACTGTTTGATTTTATATATTCAATCTACTTGATAAAATATTTACAAGTATAATATAAAACATCAAATATATTTTTTAAGCTTTATTGTTGTCATAGGATTTTGGACATTTAACATTCAATAAAATCAGTCATTTTTTATAGTGATATAAATAAGAGATTTAACACTGTATCCTTGTTGGTACCATGATGACTATAACAATGTAGATGAAATGTCAAAATCAAATCTTTTAGTTTTAAAAATTACAAAATTGACACTTTCATAATTTTGTATAAATGTAAATGGAAGGTAATGAAAAATATTGATTGTCATCAACTTTGTGTTTGAAAAATATAGGCGGGTGTGTACTCACCAAAGGATATTAGTTTAATATATTAAACACAACATAGACACATGAAAAGGTGTTGATCCATGTGGTAGGAATGCAACTATAGTTGTCATTGAGATCTAATATGTTCCATTGTTTAGCTGAAAGTCATGGTTAACAACACATAACTCCGAGAGCATCATTGAAAGCAAGAAGACGACATAACTTGTTCAAGGACTAGAAGTTGAACATTGAGACTAATAGTATAGACCAAATTTTTAACTTCATCAAGCTCTTCAACCTAAATACCATACTAATCCATTGTGAGTGATCAAGCACTATTGAGCCAACATATGGATTCATACTAACAAGTATTAAAAATATATATCATTTATCAATTTAGTACTAAAAGGGTTAGATTCATTTATCAATATTATTTTACACATTGTTTGTAACATTGTGTCTTGACCATCTAGATGTGTGATCTTGAGGCCACATAAAGACCGTTGAAACACTTAGTGATGTTAAATATCTTTGGTCCTAAAAGATTAGCCGAACTGGTTCATGGAAAAAATTTCCACTGACTTAATTTATACCCAACATAAGGACTAGGTAGATTGTTGGCTGCTTTTTGGACAGACCCGGGTTTTAATGAAGCGCAGCAACAAACACCCCTTGGCGCACTGGCCCTCTCGGCAACGAGCTACGCAGCAACTCGAAGTCTCACCCGAAGTGGCTATGGGGGGGCTAAGGAATCAGGCTTCCTTAACCTAGGCGACGCTGAGACTGCAATCTTCCTTCTCTCTCTTACAGGAGGATTCCTCAAAGCGGAACGTCTTACTCTTCCACAGATTTCTCAGTGCAACAGCGCTGAAATTCACACTCGCCAGCCTAGCTGTGCGGTATCTCCGCTCCAGTGCATGAGGCGATCACCCTCTGCGTCCAATACTATACCGTTTCCGGCCCTGCACCACGGCGCAGCAACACACCCCTCAATCACCGCAGCGACAGCATTCTACAGACTCCTTCAGCACTTAACGATTATAACTACCAAGGAAGCTTCGAGAACTTACTTAACATATTCATAAAGATAACGCAATGTTCATGTATACACAAATAGTGAACTAAAACATGCAATCACACAACATAGCATCATAACAATGGGAATTAGGTAGTTCACCTCCACGGGGAAACCACGTCCATGGGAAGTGTATCTTATATTAATCTCAAATGGAATTACACAGTATGCTGTGCACACAGCTGCAGCCTTAGATCTTTCCAAGAAACTCCACGCACACAGCTGGGAGCCCTTCTCTAGATCTAGTCTCTTCTTCTACAGAGATTACAATGGTTCATACGTCGACTCAGACTGTCTGCAACCTCAACATCAACTTACAATGGCCTTCTAACCACTCTATCTCTCTAACATCGAAAACATCTAAGGGTTAGCTAGCTAGCTAACGTCTAGCCTTTACAATTACACATATATATAGGTGGCCCTGAGAGTCGCACCTTTACAAAACTGTGGGCCTTTCCCAGCAGTAATCCCCAAAAACCCTAACCACGGACATGGCTAGGTGTACTGTAGGCACCGCTTGCAGTCATGTCGCTATTTCCTGCAGGTTCCGTGGCTTCCGGTGCAGATTGCGGGTATGGGCGCCGCTTCATCATTCACTGCTCCTTGTCCTTCGCCTTCAATGCTTTGGTATGTTGCTCTTCCTTGATCAGAGCAACCATAACTTCTGTACTTAGCCTTAATGAGGGTAGTTGAGCCCTCTATTCCGTCACTTCCTTTATTGTGGTAGCTGAGCTCTCTACTCAGCCACATTCATTCTCCTTTGACGTGTGCATGCGAGCTCCGTGATTTCCGATCCGTAATCTGCGCTGAGCTCGTCCATCTGGCACCGTACTGCGCACTTGTTCGCTGCTGCCCAAAATTGGTGCTTTCTCAAAATTAGGACTTTCCCTTCAACACTTGTGCTTTTTCCTCAAAATTCGCAGCTTTACCATAGCTGCGGCCTAGGCTCCAACATAGATGAATCCCTTAAATTAGTCCAAAATTAGCTTTGGAACATAGTAGGGACCCAAGATCTCTAGTGACCAAGACATATATGTCCAGGTCTAGGGACAACCTTTCCCATTATTAGAACAAAACATCCCAACCTCATTGTATTTTCTTTGTTACTAAATAGACATAGTGAGGCCTATGAAAAGATGATTTCAACACTAGTAATGAAAGAGGGATAAAAACCCAAGGATTCAAACATTTCTAGAGTGAAAGGCCATTACACTCTACCATAATACTACAAAAAATGAATATCTATGAACATGGAATGAACATCATAAGATCTAGCACGTTCCATACCCTCCCAAACAAAAACAACATTATCTAAGATATACCAGACATGAATGAAGCTAGTCTATTTAGTGTGATATTCTCAAACTCAAACTTAGATATTCAATTATGGTCTTGTGGTTTCCTAAATATGTTTCCTCATATCCCTTATGACACTCGCTAACTATTTCTCTGATTTGATGGAGTGTTATAGGACATACAACCAAACAGGTATTTATGAGATCTATCTTTGTCGAGTGAGAGTAGTTTAGGTAGAATAGAGGAAAGTGATACATCTAGTAGGTCTAACATGCATATATCAAGTAGAGGTGAAAAGGTCAGAAGAAAATTCAATAGACGCTTTGCATTTTTTATTGCTAAAGGGGGGTCATGTTCTTATGGTGATGAGAGCATAGGCGACATTGATGTGCACTTGAGTTGAAAACATCTAGTGAAATGATGGGTACCCAAGGATCTTCCTCAAATAAACACCAATTTTTTTGTCGATGGGAGGATATACCGCATTGCTCCATCATCATTACATGGTTTGGGGCTATTTTCCATGGATGGAATAAAGGTCTGTGACAATGGATTAAGTTTATTGATTGAGTATGTTGGACATTGTTACAACTACACAGATTGGATACGGCTAGACCAATATACAAAAAGTATGCAAAGATATGGAGTAGCTGCAAATTATATACAACTAAAAGACAAGGATCACAATAAAGGAGAATCAATGTATATTAATGGAAGGCCAAAAGCAGCGAGGAATATTGTAGGGTTTATAAACAGTACATGACCCATGACAATAAATAAGCAACCCAATTGCATATTTGAGGGGCGTGAAGGAAACTGTGTATTTGTATGTGCAATATAATCAAGAGCTGTAGGGAAAGAGTTGTTGATTAACTACAATTTGAATCGAATAGATACCGAAGTTGCTATTATGGGAGCGATACATATACAAATTTACCCAACCTATAAGCAATGAATCTTATAATTTATGATTATCATTTACTGTAATATGTTGTCATGCATCTTGTCAGTTAACAAAACATTTGAATAATCCATGGTTCTTTTATTATGGCAGGTTGATAAGGGTCGAAGGGAACTGGCCTCGTAGCAGGTAAACATCAATGTAATTATATGTAAATATGATATGTTTTAGCTCTCTAATATCCATTTCTATCCTCTCTTTCGTAATTATATCATTTTTCTAGTCTCCCCTAAGGCCTTCCCACTAATCCTATCTATGTTGTGTTTCCTTCAATTAGATCAATAATTTCAAAGTTGACCATTTTTCTTTAATTGTAATGTTGAAATAAATCTCAAATATACCCCTCTATTCATTATGACTAGAATGATTTTGTGTCCTAAATCATCTATAAAGTAAAGTTTCTTTTTTCTTACAGTCTAAAATTCTTTATGAGAATACTCTTTGAAATAATACTATTTTAATGTTTGTTGCTTTCCTCGTGGTCTATTTTGTAAATTATTCATATTAATCTTATTAGGTAGTATGTAAGATTTCATGTTGATCAACAGGGTGACATGGGGAAGGTACTAACATCAAAGCAGTCCATGGATTTTCCCGAGGGAGGGATTAATGACGAAGCAAATGTTTTGGCCACCGACCCAATGCAAACAATAAGGAAGCTTGTCATAAAATTAAACAAGGAATTTGCTTCTTTAATTATGATTCAGTCATAGACACAATACATAAGTGATAGAATTACTACTGTGGCAAGCCAAACTAAAAACTACGGGGTAAGAAACATATTTAATTATCCCATTTATTTATTTATGATTTTAATTATCCCATCCTTTATAAAAAAAATTATTTTACGATTTTTTTTGTAGCAGTATGATCCTCATGGTGCGACTATGGGGGTCGACATTGGTACTAACACCATTGATTCTCCTACGAGTGACAGAATAGTCACTCATACTAGTACACCCTCTAGGGTAGATGTTAGTAATACACCCCGACCTGGACAACACATGCCAGGATGTGCACAAGATGTTGTGGATGAAGAGTGTGATCGCATCACATAATTTGAAGAAAGCTTTCCTGGGTCTTCCCATGTCACTAGCATGGGAACACTACTAGTTACATTTTTGGTAGACGATGAGCACATCCCCAAGAAATTAGAAAATCTTACAAGTATTTAAGAATTCTTTTAAATATTATGTATAATCTAATTGAAATTTATGTATAATCAACAATTATTTTAAACTAATGATAAAATTGTTTTGCAGAAAATGATACATTTTATGGACACATGGATTACCTAACCTTGGAACTCTTTGGGCCCACCATATGCACAAGGTGGAATTCCCAAAGTTAAAAGTTAAAGGATGACCTTATCAACAAGTTGGTTGGGTTGCTCGGTGCGGGTACCTTGAGAAAAACCGGAGTTACCTCAAGGAATGCTTATATTTAAAATATCTACATGACTAGTAAAGGGTTCATCTGCAAAAGAACCCTAAGTATGAGAGCCCTCTAGTGATTCCAGAGAGGGAGTGAAAGGCCCTCATGGAAGATGCAAAGGATAAGACGCTCCGAAAAGAAGGGAAGACACCACCTAGATCAAGAAGGTATGAGACACTTTTAATAATGTAATTATGATGCTTTATCATCATTGCAACATCTAATTAAGTATTTGAATCTTTTGAATATAGGCTCCTAGATACATCCAAAGCCACCAAGGCTAGAATAGATAAACATGGGAAGCATAAACTTGGCCCAGCTAGTTACTCAAAACTGGCTGCATGATTTGTAAGTATAAAAAAATTAATTTCCATCCAAATTATAAATTGTTAACAATTTTAAATTTATATCACAGAAGAAGAAAAATTCATGTTCTTATGCAAAATTGTAGGGTGCAAAATTCAATGAGGCTCCTACGGAGGAAGAACTCAATCATGCTTACTATCATGACTATCAAGCCTTGGTTGAATGTAGAATAATCTTGGGGAAAACACAACCTTTCGACACCCAACTTAACACTTAGGTAAATAAAAGCAATGAAGAGTATTTATAATTTATTATTTGTACAATATATTGGTTATTATTTTTGTCCATAAAGTAATGTGATTGTTTCTTTTTAGAAGGAAATCAATGTAGATACAAATTTCCCAAGTAGTGGAACACATGATCCTAGTGACGCTAGAATGCCTCTTGCAACTGGTGTTCATCTCGGTATTGGAGGTATTTTGTGTGTTATAAAAAATTTGTAGTATGTATTACAATTTAAAATATTTAATTTCAAATGGTGTATTAATTATAACCTTTCTTTTTTCAACTCCAGATCTTGTAGAGGATGAGGCCATACAAGAAGAGGAACATAGGGCAACATCCAAAAATACTCCACTTTCCTCCACTACTAAAGCAAGTAAGAACACCCTAATTCTCTTTTTATTAATAAAAAAATTGGAATAATAATAACTTTTTTTTTCCTCGAAAAAAATCGTAATTTTATTTCAAATAGATGAACAAAATTACACTCTGCACATGTAGTAGAATCACTGAGATCCCTACATTGTCACATATTTACTATCCCATATTATCATCATATCTAATGTCCCATACATACATCAATTACAAAACTACTGCTGTCCATACAACCCGCATATATCCTATTACATAAAATCATATACTGTAACAGAAATGGAAGAATGTAACCAACATTTGTCAACATAAACTAAGCTATTGCTCAATGCTGTGCCTCAATATCCTCATGAAAAGGTATATGATAATAGCTGAAAGTGCCCCCTGGTGAATGAATAGTAATCCTCCAAGTGCCAAGTGCTTAGTCCTGCTGCGTCGCTTCCTTGGAGAGCTGATCGGCCAACCCATTCCGCTCCCTGTAAACATGTGAAAATGTAATGTGATTAAAGGACTGCTTTAACCAGATCACCTCCTCCAGGATAGGTAATAGTACCATCACATGACAATGTGTTGTCTCCTTTGCCCAGTCTATAACTAACATGGAGTCGCCAAAAATCTGTAGAGATATGCAGCCTTGTTCAAGTGCAAATAACATCAGCAGCTTAAGAGACATAAGTTCAGCATAGTTATTTGATCCTCTCCCCAAACCAGCCATGAGATGAAAGAAATGGGACTCATTTTTGTAAAGGACTCCCCCCCCTGCACACACCGATTGATGGTCTAATGAAGCTCCATCAAAAAAGGCCCACGGCATGGATTTGTCAAACTGTTCCACACGCACAGGACGTGTTCTAATCGCTTGGACAGGTGCCTTGTAGTGATGTAAAACCGCCACCGCGTGAGCCACTACAGACTCCAACCGAACCCTGCTATCGTGAAATATAATCTGGTTTCTGGTGATCAAAATGCCCCAGGCGAATATGCACGGGAAAGCCCTGATGGGAGATGACTTATATAAAGTCCACCACGAATGGAAAGCTTCCAGAATGCTCTCGCCACTCCACCTCACCTTGATATCCATATAATTGCAAATATCATCCCATACAGCCTGTGAAAACCGACAATGTACAAAAAGATGTGCGATGGTCTCTTCCACATCCCTACAAAGTGGATAGATCCCCGGACCCTGGAGGAAACGTTTTTGCAGAATGTCCCAGGTAGGAGCCTTATTTTTCAGAATAGCCCAGAAGAGTAATTTTGCTTTACCCAAACACCTTAACTTCCACATATATTTCCACCACCAACCAATTCCCTGTTATGAACTTCCACATTCAGTTGTATATATCCTTTTTTTGGTGAGTAAATGCCCAAGGGATGGTGATCCCAGATAAGTTCATCAACCCTGTTTGTCAGTCTAATATTACTAAGTCTTAAGATCCGTAGAAAATCCTCCCAAGCCCCCTGCAAATCTGCAAAGATCTCAAGTCGCTGTGCAGAGATCCACCCCTGATGCCAAAGATTAGATGATCCCGGATCCTCTATATTAGCCAGATAATGACAGCCTCTAGCAGCCAATAAAGTCCTCAATTCCACAGAAAGGACATGACCTCCCCTGCAGCCAACCCAAGGGTCCAGCCCAATATGGGTGAGATGCCCATTTCCAATCCTCCACACTAATCCATAATCGACCAAAGAGAAATGTTGCACCACCGCTTTCCATACCACAGAGCAATTTGCCCTCGACTTATTGCCCAGCCTTATCCATTCGAGAAGAGTAAGAGGGGCAATATATTTATGATATACCACTCTTGTCCAGAGACTCTGTGTATGGATAAGTCGCCACGACACTTTGGCCCCCAAGGCTTTTGCAAACAGAAAAATATTCTTTAACCCCCATTTTCCCAATGCTTTTGGGACAGCAATTTTTTCCCATCTGACCCACACCAATGCACGAAGCTCATTCCTGCCCTTCCAGGGAAAGGCAAAACAAAACCTACGGATCTGCTCCAGGACTCCAATGGGTATCCAAGCAAGAGACATCCAATACACCGGAATTGCTTCCAAAACTGATTTAACCAGGACCAGCCTCCCAGCCTGAGAGAGCCATTTATGACTCCATCCATGAAGGCACTGTTCTAATTTTTCTATTAGCCAGTGCCAATCAGCCTTCAGATAAGCATTCGGTTTCAAGTGAAAGCCAAGGTACTTTAATCCATCATCAATATCCAAAGTCCTAAAAGGTAGTTTGTTAGCCAATCTTAGAATCTCCCGCTCGGTTAAATTCGAGCATGTGATAGTAGATTTGTCAATATTCACTAACATACCCACTGCAACTTGCACTAATTGGAGACCTTCAACCACCTTATCAATATCCTGCCACGTGCCATCACAAAATATCAGAATGTCATCAACAAAAAGGAGATGTGTAATAAACAATACCTGAGAAATTGATATGCCCCGAAAGGATCCATCAGCTTTAGCATTCATAATAAAATAGCTGAGTCCTTCAGCAACAAGGAGAAACAGTAGCGGAGAGAGGGGACAACCCTGTCGAAGACCCCTTCCCGCTTGGAAGAATGGACTAGCAGAACCATTAATCAGTACTGCAAAGCTCACCGTAGTGAGGCAGGCCATAATCCACCTAATAAATTCGTAGCAGAACCCCAGGTGAGTTAGAAGCATCCGGATATAAAGCCAGCTAACCCTATCAAATGCTTTAGAGAGATCAATCTTAATCACTGCACCCTTCTGCTTCTGCACTTTCAGAGTGTGTAATCCTTCCTGGGCAACTCCAATGGCCTCATGAATTTGACGACCTTCCAAGAAGCCAAATTGTTCACAAGAAATATGCTGAGACAAAATATTCTTGAGACGCCTCGCCATAACCTTAGAGATGATCTTATAGATACAATTGCAGAGAGAGATAGGTCTGAACTCATCAAAGCTGTCAGGCTTGTCCGTCTTCGGAATAAGAGCTGTGAAGGTGGAGTTGAAGGGGCCATGGACAAACCCATCCTTTCGCGATTCTTCCACCACATTCAATAATTTCGCCCCTAAGAAGTCATAGAATCCTAAGAAGAATTCTATAGGCCAGCCATCTGGCCCCGGGATTTTATCTTTATGAAAGGATTGCATGACCAGCGAGAGCTCATTCAGCATCACCTCCTCCATCAACATTCTATTGTCTTCCTCCCCCACAAAACGAGGGAAAAGATGAGTCACCCGAATAACCTCAGCAATAGAGGCTCCAGGTTGAGCAGTGAATAAATCTCCAAAATGTTTAACACCCAACTCTACTAATCCATCAAAGCTGGAGACCTGTTCCCCTGCTGCTGAAGATAGTTACCAAATAGAGTTAGTGAATTTTCTCCCCTTAGCATATGCTTGAAAAAAATTTGTATTCTCATCACCGCACTGAAGCCAAATCGCCCTACTTTTCATTCTCCACATCTCTTCTCTCTCACACATAATCACATTCCTGCGTCGTTCCCACTCCATTAGTTCGCTTTTCTGCTAATCATCCAGAAATCCCATGCCCAGACTATTAAGAATTCGATCAATATTCAGCTCAGCAGCCCTCAAAGTCTGATCATCAATCGCCCTTTTGTCATGAGCCCAGGAAATAGTGGCATCTTTAATACGCTTAAGATTGTGATGAAAGTGTGCACCTGCATGCATCAGAGAATCATGAGGTCGATGAACCCACTGATCCTGAACCAGCTTAAGAAAAGCTTCCTCCTTCAGCCAGCTAGGATTGAATTTGAAAGGGCTTGGAGGTTTTTTCCTGCTACCTCGTAACTCCAGGAAAATGGGGCAGTGGTCAGATATCCCACCTGACCCTACCCACTGTCTGACAACATCAACTCCCAGTGCCAGCCCATTTGCCACCAGAAATCTATCCAGTCTTTTAGCCACCCGATGTTCCCCAGCTCGCTTATTCCTCCAAGTTGGAGTTAACTTGGAAGGTAAAATGTCAAGAAGATCCTTCCTAGCAAAAGCTTGAATGAAATAATTTGCTAATGTATCCGTAGCAGCCCGTGGCCCCCACACTTCAGAAGACCCCAGTGTAAGATTGAAATCCCCACCCAGAATCACATCCCGTCCGTCAAAAAGATCCATACTTAACAAGGAGTCCCAGTAGCCATCCCTATTTAAATAGGGCCCGTATAAATTGAGAACCGTGATCAACCGACCAATCTCAGCATCCCAAACTTCCAAACCGATACCAGAAGAGATTCCCCACGAACTAGCACATCTGCAACTCTTTTCCTTCCACCCCGAGGCCAGCCCTCCAGAGCGCCCCTGAGCATCCACTCCAACAAACTTCCAACCAGGAAGTAAAGTTTCTAAAGCTTGTACTACATCCTCACTGCCGCCCAAAGTTTCTTGCAACAGTAAAACATCCGGTTGATTTAAGTCTACCAGCCTCCGAAGAAACGATTTTTTGATGGGACTCGCCAACCCATGACAGTTGAAGGACATAAGTTTCATAATAAACCCCCATCCTGGGCTTTCACTGCTCTAAGTGCCCACTCAATAGAAGATTGTGTACCCATCACTAAATCCACTTTAGCCCAATCTTGAGCTTTAGACAAAAGGGATTTTTTGCCCCGACCTCTCCCCCCAACACTATAGGCCAATTCAGGAAGTCCCTTCCCCCCCGATCCATCAATAGGAATCTCCCTACTGCGAAGAGCATATCGGATACTTCTACCCTCAGAGCTGGTAGAGTGTTTGGTGGATACAAAGGACGGAGAGGAAACATTATCCCCATCATGCAGTAGACAAGGATCCCCCGGACAATGTTTGACATTACAGGCTAGAGGAGGAGACCCCAGTCTAGCCCCCCCCAAATCAATAGAGTCATCAAATAAGGAGACAGTAGGAGAAAAGAAATGAGACATACCCGAGGGATTCATAGCTAAACCCCCTCGAATAATGGACAGCTCCTGTAGCAATTTGGAGGTGGCCCGTGTAGTAGGAGTCGCGGAACACAAAGAATTCCCCTCCGCATCCAGATCTGCACTCCCAATGTTCTCCTTACCTATGTTCACCAAAGGTGGCAACAGTTCCTCAGATCCAAGCCTCCCACAATGATCGGCTGGTACCACAGGATCAAAGGACACCCCCCTGTCAATAGCAGACCCACTCCCATCAGCCACCACCACCGGAGAGTTCACCATCGACAAAGGAACAACATCATCTTCTGCAACTACATCGAACAGAGGCTTACTAGTCCAAAACGGTAAAGGGAAACCGGGGACCAGATGTCGAAGAGCGTGGCAGCGGTGACACCTAAATGGCACACCCACGTAATCCAGAATTTGAACAAAGTCACCATCCTTGGATTGAATCTTAATCTCAGCAGAGAGTCCCAGCCGCAGATCGATATTTACCAATATCTTAGCCACAGTGTATTTGCCAGTCGCAAAATGGGAGGAATCTGAACACACATAATCACCAAGAAAATTCCCAATCTCAGCAAACCGAGTCTCATTCCACATATGCATGGGAAACCCTGGAAGCTTCACCCACAGCAGTTCTTTATCAATTTTCTCTGATTTTGAGTCGAAGAAGGGGGACCAGCTTCTCAGAACAAGAGGGACTCCCAACATCGACCATTGTCGACTCAGAACAGCATCGACCTCCCCTCTGTTCAGTAAGATGAAGGAAAACCATCCTTTCGTCATAACCCGGACTTCAGGGGCTACTGACACAAAATCCTTCCACTGCTCGGCCTCCCAATGCTGAAGGAAACCGCGACCAAATCGTCTGCCCTGAACATGTCCAACCATAGTAGTGTGAGAGAAATCCTCCACCTCTTCCATCATAACATGCACCCCCAACACTAACAGGTCCTGTCTCTTCCATTCCTTAACCTTCTTACAGGGTTTTTTAAGTGAGTCAGCCTCAGCAGAGGCCCCAGTTCGAGGAAAATCCCTGGGAACGGGCCCAGTAAAGACCTCTGTCCCCCCGCCTGTCAAGGAGGGTCCAGACAAAATCCTCGACCGAGTCATCCCAGCAGTGACATCTCCAATAGCAAAAATCACGCTGTCACCTACCCCATAAGAGGAGTAAGCCACATCCTCCGTCATGCCAATCCCTTGCACCAAACAAGCAGCAATTCCTCAGACAGGACGGATCCCCCAGAATTATTTAAATAATCCCAAACCCAGAAAGGTACCGGCCCCCAATCCACTAAGCCAAGAAGTCTGCAATCATCACCACACAATCATCAGCATTCCCCACACATCCCTGAACAAGCCGACCCTCATCCACGGCTAAGAGGGCAAGATCAACCATCTACAGACCCCAACAAATTCTCCACACGACACCAAGAATCAAACCAAAGATTAGCGGGACAAGCCAAAAAACCCAGAAGCCCGCAATCAAAGCTCAGAATCCCTCGTTCCTTCTGCCAGATGCGTGGACCGACTATTGAATCTGGTTATGCATATCATAAATTAATAACGAAATAGGCTCGCGATACAAGATCCATGGCAGAAAGATCTTCAAGGGATATCACCAAGAGTGGTATCGTATCCAAGCCCAGTAAAAGGTCCATAGTTGCAGTCGGCTAAGAAATTCATCCTCTGGGCCGATGCCTAAATATTCACAGAAGTATTCAAAACCAATCCATACTTCAGCAACAGAAATCTTCAGATCCCCAGGTATGCAGCTCACGTCCTTCAATCATTCTAAACCATGATGATCCATGGCGAGGATAGTTGAATTTGAATTTGTTTACCGCGCTGCTGGTAGCTCAGCAATTCACCTGCTCGAATCCACCATAACTAAAATCATAGATCTGAGATATAACGTACTTCTTCAATGTTTGAATCTTGCTCCAATCGACCTCCCCTCCTTATCAGCAATCCCCTCATGGAATAATAATAACTAAAAATATCAATTTAACATTTATTTCTTATTGTTGTTGATGCCCCACCCCCCTTGCATCCGCGTTGATGTTTGAACAGGTTGTTAGTAATACATACAAAGCCTAGAACAACTCAAGGGGAAGAGGGCACATCCGATATCCTTGCTAATATCCTAGAAAAGAAAAAAGAGACCAAAAAATAAATGATGCTACTTGTTATATAATTAGAACGATCTTATTTCATATTAAATAAACATATTTTTTTATGGTACTTGTTGTATAATTAGAACGATCCTGTTTCATAGTATGTAAACATATTTTTTTTTATACAATTTATTTAAATGAAGTATTTTGTGTCTGTGCTTGAATGAATGAATGTTAATATATGTTAATACATGTTTGCTACATGTTTCTTTATGTACAAAATTGTAGATGTGTCTTTATGAAATTCTTTATTTTGCTAGTGTCTATGCATGAATCTTAATGTGTTGCTTTCAATTATTTTCTAGTAGATCAAGAAATAAATGATTGTACTTGTTATATAATTAGAATGATCTTGTTTCATATTATGTAAACATATATTTTATGATACAATTTATTGATATGAAGTATTTTGTGTCTATGAATGAATCGTTGATTGATTGATTGAATGAATGAATGTTAATATATGTTAATTCATGTTTGCTATATGTTTCTTTATGTATGAAACCACAAATGTGTCTTTAGGAACTTTTTGTTTTTCTATTGTCTATGCATGAATCTTAATGTGTTGCTTTCAACTATTTTCTAGTAGATAATTTGGGTACTGGGTAATTGAGAGCGATGTGAGGGGGGGGAGGGGCCATTAGATCTTCCAACTTCACATGGTTAGCCCTGTTTAGTAGAGAATAAATTAGGATTTGGATAATCTTGGAGCAAACCTCCCTCGATCCAACATAGCAACAACAAAGTCAATGTCGACTTCGCTGTTGCTCGGTCAAGTGGAGGGAGGTTTTCTCCAATATTAAACCAATCCAATAATTTATTCTCGAAACCGAGAGGAGCTCATAAAAGTATTCATGCACTCAAGTATTTTGAATTATTATTTAGTCATAAAAATTTTGTTAATTTATTTTATTATTTTGCTCATGAGTCTTTAATTGCTGGTTAAATTAGGAAAACAACTACTGGAGGAGATCTATTGGAGCAACATTAAAGGAATATCATACAAGGAAAACCATCAAATAACCATGTATTTGAGCTATTAGGATATCAGAAACATGAGGAAACTCTATTCATTCTCATTTCTTATGTCCAATTTAATCTTTCAAGCATTCTTTGCATTAATTTCGAATTTAAACTTTTATATTGAAATTAAAATTAGTATTTCATCAAATTTTATATCATAGATTAACCCTGATACCATTGATATTTAGGATTTGCTATGCATAAGGATTGGGCATTTAAATGGTTATATATTTGATGTTGGTTGCAGTAGATAGTCTAATGTTGACTTTAAGGTCATACAAAGCAAGCTAGGGATATATCAAAGGTCCCACACAATGAAAAAGAAATGGAATCATTATAGTGATCAATCAATTAAAGGAATGATGTAGTGAACACACACATTTCCTTAGTTGACTCCTTCATTGTCTCCATTCATCCACTCATAACCGAATTGCCTTGCTCCTCCATGTAAGCATACATTGCTTTGGCACCAAAATTATTGTTGCATAAAGGAAAGGTCACAATCCCTTCCTCAAAGTTGTCTAGTCTCCTCATGCCATTCAACAAGTTCTTTAAGGTATCAATAAACGGGTGCCTCCATGCCCAGTAAACCACTTCTTAGATAGTAAACTGTCTAAAATAGGATCAATGTGAAGAAGAGGATGGCTATTTTGGGCTATTTCCATTGCAAGTTTTATCCACCTGATAAAATAAGATTCATCCTCTATCTGACATCTCACTAAACTGAACTAAATATTATGCAATAATAATTTCACATAAATCCCTCCTAAATATCCATGTATTTATCCTCCATCAAATCCAAAATATCCATGCCCTCCATTGCAAGGTCGCACAACAAATTGAACCGTGCTCAAGGAAATCATCCTATTGATAATTTCTTTCTACCTCCATATTGTAGTAATGATGCATAGATCTTGCCCTGGAAATATTATCAAATTGTCTAAGTGAGGCATGGGAATTTCCTTTTCCTAAAATTTTAACTCGTTCCTAGCCTTCTACCATGAATTCCCATAAACCTATTTTAAGGCATCCAAATCCTCCATTATTGTCTTGAAATATCATTGCACTTGGTTTTCTCCTAAGGTTTTTTTACTTCATTGTCAAAGTCAATTGCACTTATACTTCTTCCAATTCTTCCAACTTTGTATTCAAAGAACAACCAATGGAAAAATGGTTTTGGTAACAAAGAAAACAATCAACAACCTTTACCTTTGGAATTTAGACAATTTGGGTTGCTACCTTGTTGTGATGTTTCCATCATTGCACGCATCATTCTTCCTAAACAATCCCATCTTATGATGAAAATTTATCATAGCTTACAACATCTATGCCAAGGATTCAACTCATGCCTTGGACCGTTAGGCATCTCAATAATGTACTCTTGGAACAACAGTCCAAACCCTATCATCACAACTTCTGACCACCCTTTTCTTCACATACTATTTTTTTGCATCATTCATGCTACACATTGCCATGGACAAAGAATCTACCTAAATATTCAAGACTCAGTTATGTCATATGTGCTTACAAGTCCATAGCACCAAGCACCTATTCCAAGAATTCTTCCTTCACCCAAAGTTCTACTAAAGAGTAGAGCATAACCTATATTCTATGATATGTTGCAATTAATCCAATATTTTCCTCTTGAAGTGATGTCATGCTATTATTATGTTCATACAAACAAATATAATTTATTTCCCTTCACATTGTTGTTTCATATCATGTTTATTCAATTATACTATGAAATGAGATACAAATATTCAACTATAGGCCTCACATAGTGCTTGTAATCCTCCAAGTCACCTAGACATAGGCCATAATATATTTCACCCAAAGATAATTAGGCAAAACAAAGAATAAATGAGGGACCCAAAGACACCAATGAAGAATACAAAAATTGAGGATAATTAAAGCATCTATGCCAATGAAGTGAAATCAAGCATCAAGAGCATTAAAATCATATGAGCAATCCTCTCACCAAAATATCCAAGGGTTTGAAGATAAGTTGAGGAAAATGTTTTATTTGAATATCCAAGTCTTTAAAATGAATACCCTTGTCACCGCAAATCTCATTACAACTTAGGAATCTTTTTTGATATCGTATAATTGATACATCAAAACTCTTATAGTAGATCCAACACACCCTCTAGTGGAAAGTGTAATTCAATCTCCAATTTAGGCTCTAACAATGCCAACTACAACCCTTCATTTAATATACCAAAAACTAGCCCATGGGATTTGATGGCAATGATGTGAAACCATGGATTATCCATATGGATCAATAGTTTGAAATTATTACTACATTTTATCTTGAACTAGAATCCTACTAATGGTACTAATGGGTGCTCAAAAAAAGGCTCATGGGAATGACATAGTCACAGGATTAGATTATGGGTGATTTAATGGCATAATATGAAAATATATGGACCGATAACTATTTAATCCAACTAACCCAATTCAACTATGTAATACAATATGCAACACTAGTGACTATTTAACCAATTCAATAGATTGGATGATGATCAATTTCTATAATTTTATTTATTCTTATGCAATGTGATTCAAGAGGTCAAAGTATAAGCACCTAAAACCATGAATGAGGCAATCCAATTGGATAAATGCATTGAGAAAAAACTCTTAACTATTCATAAATTCTTTTGAGGATCTTCATTCAGTCTATAATATAGACACATAATCATCACCATTGCATCATCACAAATTAGATGTCTCACCCCACAAAAATTAGGAGTGCATCAAGCCAAGAGATTATGACACTTATATTATAGTAAGCAATCCAAAGACCAAAAGTGTAATGGAATGTGTCTCATCCATAGTCATTGAAAACGCCATGATTGAATAATTTGAGGAGGAGGATAAAGCACCAGTTTAGGAGGTACTTTAATACTATTTGATAGATGGAAGCATAGGCACCTTCTCATTATATGTCGTAATTGGTATCAACAACCCTTAAACACTCTAAATTGAAGTGTGCCTTAGGAAGGAAAATGTGGTTGTGTTGATCAACTTAGGAAGTATACCTAATTTCATTGATAAGAATTTGATACTACACATTACTTGTATTGCATATCCCATATCCAACTTTCAAGTCACAATTATGAACAAGAATTCCACCTCATGCATAGATAAATGGCATAACATTAAACTGAAAAATTGTCATTATCTATTGGAATCTCCTATGTAGTGCATTCATTTATGAGGAACAATCCTTGTCTGAGGAGTGCAATGGCTCAAACAATTATGAACTTTATTAATAAATCTACCAAAAGAGTCATTTTATTTTCCAATGAAAGTAATACCTAATATTATCTCAACAACCTCAAGTGTCCTTCAAACCAATCCATTGTCTCTCATTGATAAAAAAAATCTATAAGAAGGGGGAAATATATTGGCACAAATCCACTCCTTAGAATTTTATGAGGAGCCTTAAGGAAACCAAGAAAAGTCATAAAATTCGCTCCACCAAAAAGAGTATGTATTTTGAGGAAGGTCATCTAGAATTTCCTCAAGCAAAGAGCATGGTTGTGTTATTGAGATAATACTAGGAAGTCATCTACCCAATATCAAATATTATCATTATTTGTATGATCAAAATAGAAAGATGGAGAAAATGGTTTAAAATATGTTAGACACTAGAATCCTATGTCACAACAAGTGTGCTTTCTTTTCCTTGGTGATCCTAGTAACATGGATGTATATCAATGAATGTGCATAGTATGAAATTCAACAAAAATCACACTTAAATATATGTTTCCCATGTATTTCAATATTAATGAATTACTCAAAATAAATTACATGGTGCAAGCTCTATGTTTCCTTGAGATATCATTAGATCTACCTTGAAGAAGAAGATATGCCTAAAATAGATTATTAGAACACACATAGATCACTATGCCCAATGGGTTAGGCTTGTGGCATAAATAGAGTGGCATTGATCAAAATAGGGTGGCATGTCCTTAATGAGGAACATATTATCACTATTGATTGAATGTATCTGAATATTACATAATGATTCTAGACACTAGATAGTAGTAGTATTTCATGTTTACATATGGATGTTTAAAATACTAAATCTACATGTATGTCATAGCATTAATAGAACAAAATATAATGACTACCAGGTTTTGAGATAAATTTACATGATTGGATTCTTTTGATAATTATGCTATGCTATTTACTCACATGACATGATTATTTAAATGTTTGTTGAGATGTAAATGTTTTCAAAGTTCATCCTTAGCCTTGTTTAAGTGGCTAATAGATCTAGTAATGGTAGGAAGGCTACAAGTCATTTTCCTGAAGTATGGGTGAGGGTCCATGTATTTACTCTCAAAGGTATACTTTAGTTTACCTTATATATTCATATCATGAAATTTACATGTAATTCATGAATGTTAATCTATTTATACATTTGGATAACCTTAAGACAACTTGAGTGAAGGGTCAACCATAGATATTTTTTGTCTAAGGCCTCAAAAAGAGGGATTAAAAATTTGTAAGAAGTATATGGTCTTGGAAACATCCTTCTTGTTGGAAGTCTGCTCTAATTGTTGATTTATTTGGTTGTACTAGTTCTGTGACATTCTATTCTATGGCTATGAACAATGTTACAATGATAAAATATCATTAAAATTTCAATATTTTCCTTCCATTCGAGTTCATGTGTCTATGTTAGTTCTACTTCTAGTCTTATGACACTACAACAAAACAAGCTAGCAAATTCTGCCTAACTTCGCACCAATTTTTAGTGTAATTTTTCCTCCAACTGAGTTAGATGAATCACTACCAAATATGGAAAGTAAATTCATTATAAAACACTGAGCTTGGTGATAAATTTTGTGTTGGAAATAGTGCCAACTTTGTCTCCTAAAATAAGGCCTAGTTTAGTGCTAGGTTTTATGCCTAGACTTTTCCTAAAATAGGGCCTAGCTTTGTGTTGACATTAGCACCTAAAAGTGAAATTTGCTAAACTAATACCCTCCAGAATTATATATATATATATATATATATATATATATATTACAGTCAATATACCATTGGATATCCGACGCATTTTGTCCCGAGATATCTGACGTAACAACTGTCAGAACTATGAAATGGTCGTCGGTTACATTGTACATTAGTTGGATATCTGACACCCCTTTTTAAAATATAGGATATTCTGACGACAACTCCGTCAAACTTATGACACCTTAGTCGGATAGCCGATGTGGGATCAAGAGGCCATATGTCGATTATCCGACGACCATGTGTTAGACAAAGGCACATCTTTGTCACTTTTTTTGTTCTTCATAGTGGTCGATTATCTGACTTTATTCCCGTCGATTATATGATGCTAATATATTCGTCAGAGATACACTAAAATTGCACCGATGGTTTTGGTGTCCTGATTGCATTAGATATCAGCATATTTGTAGTTGGATAGCTGATGAAAGGCCATCAAATTTTGGTCCAGAAGAGTTCGTGTGTAATACCCCCACTTTTGACTTGGAATGTATTTAATCAAAATTATATAAATGATGTAAATATGCTAGTGTGGATTCCTATTGTGTAGCTAAAGGCCAAGGCCGAACTAGTGAATGGATAGGCATGTATGATGTATCTATTTTTATTTGTATCATGTGTTGGATTATCATGTGTAGCTAGGGTTCTCACCCTAGCTTGTGCAAATGAGAACCTACTAAGGAGAAGGGACTCCTTAGTAGAAGTTCAATAAACAGTAATTAAAAGACAATACACTGAAATGGAAATTATTCTAAACATGTGCATGAAACATAAGAGACAAGAAATAATAAATGGTTTTCTTTTGTATTAAAATTTTACCTCAAGTGTAGAGGTTGGTGAAGTTCTTGCAATGATCCAAGAGGGTTGCTCCAAACTCCAACTTTACTCCTTCTCTTTCTCCAATGGTGGAAATGGGCCAAAAGGGGCTCTCAATGGTGAAAGTAGCTCAAGGTGAGCTAGGGTTTCAAGAGAGATTTCGGCAAAGTAAGGGTATACTTGATTGTGGATGTGAAATGAGGGGTCTCCATCACCTATTTATAGGCTTTTGGTGGTGGAGTGTTGGCCCATGGTTTTGGGAACCATATGGTTTAGGTCAGCTGTATAGGGGTTTTTTCTCCTTTTTCCTCTTTTTCCTCCTTTTTTTTATATTTTTTATTCCCTTTTTAGAGGGTTTTTGCTATTTTTGGAGGAATTTTGGATAATTTTGGGGGGGGAAAGGGGGTTTTTAGCCTTTTGGAGGAATTTTTAATGTTTTGTGGCCTTTTGGAGGCTTTTTAATGGGATTTAGGGTTATGAAGGTAAATATGGTAGGAAATATGGACAAATGAGTCATGTAATGGGGTAGATGAGGTAGTGAGCACTTTTTGGGTGTTAACATCATGCCAATTCGAAATGTATGTAAATATTATGCTAGAAATTAATAAAATGATCCAAGATGGATTTGTAAAGAGCATTAGAGGGGTTATGATTCCACTAGAGGGGAAGAGGAAGGGGACCTATGGGGAAACCAAATCCTATGTTTCCAAGTGTCAACCTTAGAACTCATCCACAATATTCCATGTTCCTTAAATGATCCAATTACCTTCTCTTAAGTATTAAATCCAATCATTGAATGCATATGTGAGGTTGGTGGGAAAAGTCACTTCAGGTAGTTATTGAAGTATGGGGGTTGTGATAGTCATGTCAACTATCAACAGTCCTATTTCTTCTATGGTCAAAAGCTATGTCAGTTATCTTTTCACCCTTACCTCATATCCTTGGAGTCAACACTCTTTTGATCATTCTCTCATGTATGTTCTTACACTACGTATATTTTTCCATTACTTTTCATATCCATTACCAGACTAGTGTTTAACCCATAAATTCGAATTTGAAGACAAACCTAATTTTTTGGAAGGGAAAATAGATGGTTGTAGGTGAGAATGGATGTTGGGCAAGCTAGGAACCTATACCCATTGAGTTGTGCTACTTTTGGATGCTTGAGAATCCATAGATTAATGTTGTAGGAGGTTCTCCATTAGCATACAACAGATTGGACTCTTACTGCACACACTGGTAAGCCCTGTAAGGGTTGGATTTCCTGAGGGACCTGTGCATCAGTGAAGGGAAATTCCTTCCTTGTTTTGTGTGGGGTAGTTAGAAGGAGTTCCATGGATGTGATGGCTTAGTGAGGCCCCTCTAGAGCTTTGGTTGAGCTTTTTGGCTAAGCACAGTGAACAGAATGGGTTGTGGGATGAGAGATAGAAGCCTATAGGTGTCTCCTTCTCCCTAGTGACCTCATAGCCTAGCTTGGGGGTAGCCTCTCATTATAAAGAGTATATTATGGACAGAGAGCCTATGGATGGGTGGAAAATCGCTCTTACACAGCCAGTTGCTTGGATCTTCTTTGTTTAAGATAAGTATTCTTATGTATTTGATGTGCAATGATTTTTATTTATATGTTGTGACAATTATGCTTTAAATTACATGTTATGTGTGTGTGGATCCATTTTATTTCTTATGTTTGTTTTTATTTACATGCTTTCACATGCATTTTAGATGTTGTAAATTCATAATTATGGCTATGGGGCAAAATTTAAAGGCCCCGATTCAGTTATTGTCCCCCCCTGCTAGCCGGATTGAGGGATGGGGGAGTTACAGAGTGATATCATAGCTTCTGGTCACAACAACAGAGCTGTATGGGCCATGATCACACAGTTACAGGAAGAACTATGGGGTTGGAGATGAAATACTCATGTTAAGTTCGTATTCTTTCAAGAGACATAACTTTGCAATGGTCCCCTTATCCCAGAATTAACATTTCATACCATTCAAAATTTTAATAAATTTTTGTAATTATAAGTGGGACCCACCCCTACCACATGGATGGGTGACGTGGAGGAACCACGTGGGCATAATACATGATGTGGATCAGCCACATCGAACTTGTGGGCATGAGGTTTCCCTAATGGAGTGTAGAGGTGGGTGCAAATCTGACCGTCGAACGCTATGGCAGATCAACGGTTGCAATTGATAGCGAATGAGAAAATTGTGTGGTGGTTAATAATGGGAAGGTGAAGGTTTGATCGTCGGATGCAGAGAAAGATCGATGTTTGGGGATCACCAGGCCTTGGAAAAGTGCGGGGTGGTTAGAAATAGGCAGGCAAAGATCTGACCGTCATATCTTATGGAAGATAAATGACCCAGATCCATCGCGCGTTGATAAAGTGAACGATGGATAAAATGGGATTATGGGTGTGTTGTACCGAAAACCACTTGGGGCGCGTGTCACCTTTTGATTGACTGTGCCTCACCAAGAGTTGTTTCCCAAAACTACTTCACAAGGGTGCGTTACCACTTATGGTAAAGGGAAAACTACCAGCACCCAAGGTCGAGTGTTATGGTGGTGTGGCAACATGGTGGCTAGTGGGAGATGACATGATGAAGCCACGGGGTGATAGGTCGGACCTGTCTAACACCTTAGGAGGGACATGGAAGGCCATGCCAATCCACCTTGACCTCGATTTTTTTTTTTTAATAAAAAAGTTGGATATGGGGTTTAGTAGTGGCCATTAGAGAAGGTTAAATTTGGTCATAATTTGGAGTGTGAAGGTGTATTACAGGACTACATAATTTTCTAAGTCTGGCAGAAGTGGAAAAATATTACAGTAGTTAATTCCAGAAGTTTATAGTAGGTGACTGGAGCATCCGATGAGGGAAATGAAAATTGCTGAGTAAGCCTGGTCACATCTATTATCTAAGTCAAAAAGGAATTTATCCCAGTTCTCCATAGGTAATATTTTGTAGGTGTCTGAAGTTTTCCTTTTGGTTTAAATGCACCTACAAGAAAAGTGCATAATTTGGGCCAAATTGACAATTTGCAAGGACTGTAACGTAGTGCTCATAGTTTAGAATTGAGCATATTTATAGTTGTTGGAAATCTTGTCCAATGGGGAACAATTTTATAGAGTTAAATTATGAATTGGTGATTCATATGATTCTATAATTTTATTAGAAAAGTGCTTGTAGCCATAATTGACAAAAACTGTCAACATGGGTAATTTCTAGAATATATGAAAAATGAATTTTATTTTGTAATAAATCTAGCAAATGTGTTTATATCAACACTTTTGCAGATTTAAAATCATATCAGTGACTGTTAAATATTCAACAATGAGTATAGTGCATTTGAGAAACCTCTAATCTTGGTTGGGCCAAGAGGGTCATCATCATGGATGATGCAGATGATCGTTATGAAGTTGAGGCAGATGCAATGGGAGATAATATACACGTTGAGAATGAAGATACATAATATTATGGTAGGAGGAACCAAGTGACTCCCCCAGACATTGCAGAAACCATGAGGAGCCTAAGGGTGGAGCTGTAGAGTTATACAGTAGACAATGAGAGGCTGTTTACAGATGAAGAAGAGAAAAATCAACTGAATGCAGCTATGCTCCAAAGTATGACATACATTCAGAGGAATATTAACTCTATACATCACTCAGAAAATCAAGAAAAGAGTGGGAGTAGCTCAAGTAGGCATTCTCACAAGAGGTCCATAGTTCAAGAAGGATTTCTAGAGGTAGGATATTTCCCTTAGAAATATCTTCTAGTGATTCATTGGAGTCTAAGGATTCCACTAAAGGATCAACTCTTCATCTCATAGGAAGAAGAGAAAAAGGTATTCAAAGAAAAAATCACATGAATAATTTAGGAAGGACAAACCTCCTACATTTGATGGTGAGATAAAATCTGGCCAAGAAGCCGAGGCTTGGCTCCTTGGGATGATGTAGTATTTCCAAGTTAAATACTACTCAAGAGATATGAAAGCAAGAGTGGTTATCTTCAATCTAAATGGGAGAGAATCTATATGGTGGGATCAACTCAGGAAAGTGAAGAATATAAACGAAAGGAAGATAGTGTGGAATCAATTCAAGAAATACTTCAAGCAAAAGTACCTATCTGATAGGTATTATGATGGGAAAATTAAAGAATTCCATGAGTTGAAGTTGGGACAAATTGTTGGTTGTGGAGCATGATATTCCAGTCTCATAGATGATGATTCAGCCATGTTTTTACCCTAGGTTTGGTTATGATCCTGGCACGATCCCCAGGGGGTCCGAGGGAGTTTTTGGGGTTGTTTTCGCCAACAAATTTCGAGCAAATGGTTTTGGGTAACCCATGGTATTTTTCCATTGTATTTCCTTTATAAAAGAAAGACATTGTAATATGACTAGGGTTGATGCATTAGGTATTATGCATTGTAAAGATCTCTGAGATCGGAAGAGAGACTGTGAGACAGTGAAGAGGAAGTGCAACGGTTGTGCTATAGGTTGTATCCCTTCACTTTGCTGGATGGTATAATAATAAGGACTGGAAATTTGAGTGTGGACATAGCCCATCTTGGGTGAACCACGATATATTGGTGTCTCTCTTCTAATGTGTATGTGTGATTATATTTGCATTTATGTTTATTGTTATTGCTCTGCGATCTTGTTTTTCTAACACAAATGACTATGGAAGAATATGAAAATAATTTTTTGGATTTGCTGAGGTATGTCAAGTATATCAGGGATGATAAAGTGAAAATTCAATGTTTTCTAAGTGGGTTTCCTTAATCCTATAAAGATAGAATTGATTTTGATGAGCCTCAAACTCTAGATGAGACCATAAGAAAGGATAAGTATTGTTATGATCAGGACAAAAGCAAGCCATATTTCCATAAAGCATGGAAGGACAAGAAGAATGAGAAGTTTGAGCAAAGGAAGAAGGGGTTCAAGCCTCTTCATTTCAGAAATCAGCCAAGGAAGCCACCACAAGTTGTGACAAAGAAAAATAGGATGATGGAAGACAAGAAAAGAGAGCCAAAATAACCACTTCAATGTTGGGGATGTGGAGAGGACCATTTGTTAGAAATTTTCCACATCGGAATGGGAGTGCAAAGCAAGTTCACAACATTCAAGAAGTTGAAACTGTGGGTCAAGTGGCAAGGACTGTCCCTAGGATTTATGCTACACTAGAGGAGCTCCAAGAAAATCATCAATCAATTGTGGTTGAGATTGAAGGTAATATTGGTAAGCAATCTATTTCTATTTTGATTGACACTGGATCCACTCACAGTTCTGCCAATCCCAAAATTGTTGAGATTTGTACTTTTAAGAAAACCAAGCATAGTAAATCATGGTTGGTTCAACTAGCCATAGGAACCAAGAGAAAATTTAGTTAAATGGTGGAGAAATGTCCATTAGACATGGGTCAACTGTCAACTTGTGCAAATCTGAATATTTTACCACTTGGTTCATATGACATTCTCATTGGAATGGATTGGTTGGAAGCACATAGAGTTAAAATTGAATTCTATAACAAGAGTCTTGAGTGGATCGATGATGAAGGAAACCCAAAGGTTGTGAAAGGAATTCCAAAGAAAATTTCGGTTAGGCATATTTTAGCCATGCAGCTGAAAAAGTTTTGTAGGAAAGGTTGTCAATTGTATGCAACCCATATATTGGAAAAATCTGAAAATGAAATTCCAAAATTGGAAGAATATCATGTGTTTCCCGAGGAAGTGCCAGGACTACCTCCCAAGAAAGACATTGATTTCATAATTGATCTTCTACTAGGAGTTGCACCTGTGTCTAAGAAACCTTACAGAATGAGCACACCAGAATTGTTGGAGCTGAAAATGCAATTGCAAGAATTATTTGAAAATAAATACATAAGGCCAAGTCTGTCTCCATGGGGAGCACCTGTGCTATTTTTGAAAAATAAATATGGTACACTTAGGTTATGTATTGATTATAAGTAGTTGAATAAAGTGATAGTGAAGAACAAGTGCCCATTGCCTTGAATTGATGATATTTTTTATCAAATGAGAGAGGCAAGGGTATTTTCAAATATTGACTTGAGGTCTGGTTACCATCATGTAAGGATCAAGGAAGAAGAAATTTACAAGACAACCTTCAGAACAAGATATGGACACTGAATTTATAGTGGTGCCATTTGGTCTCACTAATGCACCAACTACCTTCATGTGTCTCATGAATAACATTTTCCACAAATATTTGGACAAGTTTGTTATTGTTTTTCTAGTGACATTCTTATTTACTCTAAGAATGAAGAAGAGCATGAATAACATTTCAGATTGGATTTGCAATTACTAAGAGAACATAAGTTGTATGCAAAGCTAAGAAAATGTGAATTTTACAAAAATATAATTCATTATTTGGGACACATCATTTCAAAGGAAGGAATATCAGTGGATCTAGAAAAGATTGACGCCATTATGAATTGGACTGTTGATGTATTTGTAACTTCGGAATGTATTTCACATATGTATATTGTACTCCTATGGAGATGATATTATTCCTCTATACGGAAGTGTCTTCATTTGTATTGACAAGTGTCGCAACTTACATGTGATGGGTTATTAGACCACCAAGTGTGGGGTCGGCCCTGAGTTAAGTTAACCATGGGTTATTAGATTGTCTTAGACAAGTCAGCCCTGCTATTTTATTAGGCAAGTCAAGTCATGTATAAATAGAGTGTTGGAGGCACTCTATTTGATCATTTACTTATTCACTTATACACTCATTGGAGAGTGGTGCACAAGTGAGGAAGGAGGAGAAGCTGCCAGGAGGACTATCTCTTGCACTTGGGTTGTATCATTGCTCTTTCTATCTCTGAGGAATTTATTGGGGTTTTTCACCTTATTGATTTTCTGCAAGGAAACTTTGTGTGTCTAGTGTCTCTTGTGATTGATATGTTGTACATGTTATTCTCTCAGATAAGATCCTATATCATATTGAATTGATGCTTAAAATATAGCATGGAATCAGAGCTAACTTGAGAAGAAGACACTGTGCAATTGCGGAAGCTAGGGCTTCTTGTTTTTTGGGTTTCTCTCCACAGATCTTGAAAGTCAGGAGGCTAGATTGACTCTCCTCGGTAAGGAACATCTTTCTGTCCAATCAGAATTCAATTCTGAGCATTTCAGTTTTTACCCTAAAAATTAGGGTTTCCACAAAAAGTAGAATTTCTTAAATATAAGACCATCGCTAGAAGCTCCTTGGAAAAATCGAACTTTAGAGCTTTGGATAGAACTTTTTGGTTGGGTGAAGCTCCGAGAAACTCAAACCCTAATTCAGGGTCATCCTTAGTGAATCCAGAAGATTGAAAAGCAAATTTGAGGGGTGAAACTTTGCAGTTTTCAAATTCTGAGTATACCAGCTTGATCATCTCATCAAGGCACATCTTTCTATCCTTTCAGAAGTTTGAAATTCCAAGTTTTAATTTTTAGGGTTTCTCTATCAAACCCTAATCGAGCTCCAGATCCATATTTCTGCAAATCAAGTGGTAAGACCTAAATATTTTTCTATTTCCATTTGAAGTACTCTTTAAGATGTCTCACCACACCAAGCTTTGGGATAAGCTTGAAGGGGCTGATAAATTTTGAGCATGGAAGTATAGGATTGGGTTAATCCTGGAAGAAAATGAATTGGACACCTACATAAGTGAAGAAGTCCCTATCCTAGAGGGAGATGAGGCTAAGGCCTTACACAAAAGGAACTTGGTCAAGGCTAAGAGGATCATTGTTGATTCTATCAAAGACCATATCATACCACATGTGTCATCTCTGAAGACACCCAAGGAGATATTCGATTCCGTGACCAAGCTATTTGAAGGGAAGAACATAAATCGGAAGATGACCTTAAGGAATCAATTGAAGAATATCAAGATCCAGAATGTGGAGACTATGCAGTCTTATTTCTCAAGGGTCTCCCAAATAAAAGAACAACTTGAAGCTATGGGAGAAGATATAGAAAATGGAGAAGTGGTAATGACCACTCTTAATGGCCTTCCTAGGTCATGGGATTCCTTCATCCAAGGAATTTGTGCTAGGAGGAAACTTATCACATTCAGTAAACTGTGGGAAGAATGATCACAGGAAGAAGCTTGGATTGTAGCTCAAGAAGAGAAGATGGGGAATGAATACCAATATCTCACAGCACACTCCAAGAGGCATGGTGACAAGAAGACTCACCACCATGGTAATAAAGAAAGACATCACCATCAGAAGGGTGATTTCAAGAAAAACATGTCCACTATCCGTTGCTATACTTGTGATGAAAGGGGACATATTTCCAGAAATTGTCCTAAGAACAAAAGGAAGAACAATAAGAAAATAAATCATGCTCATGCTGCTGAGGATGATGAACCTCCTAGGAAGAAGGCGAGAGAAGAAAGTGAAGACTCTTCAAGTGATGAAGAGTATGTTCTAATTTCTGCTCTCACTGGGACCATTACCGATGTAAGCAATGATTGGCTTATAGACAGTGGGGCTTCCAAACATATGACAGGATTCAAGGAATCCTTTATGAATCTATCTGAACATGAATCACCCCATAAGGTGAAACATGGTGATGACTACCAATATCCCATAAAGGGAAGTGGTGAAGCCTCCTATAAGCTAGACTCTGGAAAGTCTTTAAAGATGAAAAATGTACTATAAGTTCCAAGTGTTAAGAAGAACCTACTCTCCATATCTGCATTGGATGCAAAAGGCATGAGGGTTGCATTTGTAGATGGCCAAGTCCTAATGTGGCCAAAGGGTAAAACTATAGATGATGCAGTGGTGATTGGCGAGCAAGAGGGAGGTTTATACAAATCGAAGGGCCAACCAGAACAAGCCTTGGTTCATGACTCAGTAGAGCCAAGTGAACTTTGGCATAGAAGGCTTGCACACATGCACTATAGGGCACTTCCAATTGCAAGCAAAGCAGTGGAGGTCTTCCTGAAATCTAGACAAAACATGAAGTCATTTGCAAAGGTTGTGCAAAAGGGAAGAACACAAAGAAGACATTTCCAAGCAGTGAAAGCAAGGCAAAAGGAATCTTGGAAATCATCCACTCCGATGTATGTGGTCTGATTTCATCCAGTTCTCTGAGTGTGTATGTATACTATGTTTCCTTCATTGATGATTTCTCTAGGAATACTTGGGTTTAATTCTTGAAGAACAAAGATGAAGTGTTTGACAAGTTCAAGGAATTCAAAGCCTTGATAGAAAATCAAACTGATAAGAAGATCAAGATCTTCAAATTTGATAATGGTGGAGAATTTACTTTAGGAGACTTGAAGAAGCTATGTAGTGATTCAGGGATTAAGAGGGAGTTGACTACTCCTTACAATCCAAAACAGAATGGGGTTGCAGAAAGGAAGAATAGAACAATCCTGGAAGCAACTAGGGCAATGCTTCATGACCAAGATCTACCTATGCACTTATGGGAAGAGGCAGCTAGGACAACTGTGTATGTGCAGAACAAAACACCACATTAGATACTTGATAAAAAAACCAGAAGAAGTGTTCACTGGTAAGAAACCAGAAGTCAAACATCTCATAATATTTGGTTGTCCAGTATATACTCACATTACAAAAGAAAAGAGGACAAAGCTATATCCTTCAAGAAAGAAGGGCATATTCATGGGTTACAATGAAAGCTCGAAGGTTTACAGAATCTACTTTCCAGGATTCAAGAAGATTGATACCAGCAGGGATGTAACATTTGATGAAGGCTCAACATACATCAAATCAAGGAAGAAACCTATTGAAGAAAATGAAGAACCCAGAATATACAAAACAAAAGACACCACCATGAATGAAACAGTTCCTGAAGAAGATCGTGAAATGGATAATCCACAAGAACCTGTAGATCCACCCTATGAGAAGAACTCTTACAAGAGGAAACCAACATGGGCTAGAGAGCTCATCCAAGATGCAGAAAGATATGGCATTCCAGAAGAGGAACACGGAGAAAGGAAAAGGACAAGATCACATACCAGTTATGTTGCTTTGGTCTGTGACATTATTAATAAAGAACCTTCCAGTTATGAAGAAGCAGCGGAAAAGAAAGATTGGAAGGATGCCATGGTCAAAGAGTATCAGTCGATCATGAAGAATGATGTTTGAGATGTGGTCCCAAGACCAGATGGGAAGTCTATTATGACTTCCAAATGGATCTATAAGATCAAGCATGCTGCAGATACACTTCCATTAGATCAGTACTTCTAATGGGACCACTAAGTGTGGGGTCGGCCCTAAGTTAAGCTAACCATGGGTTATAAGATTGTCTTAGACAAGTCGACCTTGCTAGTTTATTAGGAAAGTCAAGTCATGTATAAATAGAGTGCGGGAGGCACTCTATTTTATCATTCACTTATTCACTTATACACTCATTGGAGAGTGGCACATAAGTGAGGAAGGAGGAGAAGCTACTAGGAGGACTATCTCTTGTACTTGGGTTGTATCATTGCTCTTTTTATCTCTGAGGAAGTTATTGGGGTTTTTCACCTTATTGGTTTTCCCCAAGGAAACTCTATGTGTCTATTGTCTCTTGTGATTGCTTCTTTTGATTGATATGTTGTACATGTTATTCTCTCAGATAAGATACTAGATCATATTGAATTTATGCTTGAAATATTACATGGACAACTACAAAGAATGTGACAGATGTGAGATATTTTATGGGTCTCGATGGTTACTATAGAAGATTCGTTGAAGGATTCTCCAAGGTTGCACACCTAATCACTTCTTTGCAAAAGAAGGGAATTGAGTGGACCCATAAATGTGGGGAAAGATTCCAATTGTTGAAGAATCTTCTTACAACTACTCCAATTCTGAAAATTGCAAACCCATAAAAGCAATTTGTGGTGTGTATAGATGGATGTAAACATGGACTTGGAGGAGTTCTCATGCAAGAAAATAATGTGGTGTGTTATGAGTCTAGGAAATTGAAGGAGCATGACAAGAATTATGCCACACATGATATAGAACTTGCATCCATAGTGAATGCTTTAAAAATGTGGAGACACTATTTAATGGTCATAAAATTTGAATTGAGGATGGACCATTGTGGCCTCAAATATTTATTTGAGAAGCCAACATTAAATGCCAAGCAAGCTAGATGGCTAGAATTTTTATGTGAGTTTGAATTTGAGGTCAAATACATAAAAGGAAAACAAAATAAAGTGGCTAATGCACTCAACAGAAATGTGCATGAAATGCATGTGGAAGCCATCACAACTTGCCAATCAGATTTGAGACAGTAGATTGCCAATTATCTTGCTGAAGATGAATTATATGTGCAAATAAAAGAAAACTTACAGCTTCATAATTTTGAAAAGACGTATGAAGGGTATCATTTGGAAGAGGATGGACTTCTTAATTATAAAAATATAATTTATATTTCAAATGTGGAAGACTTGAGGAGAATTGTTATGGATGAAATCCATAAAATGCCATATTCTTCTCACCCAGGATATCAAAAAACAATTGCTACAACTAGGAAACAATATTTTTGGCCAGGAATGAAAAATGATATTGCTGAGTATATATCGAAATGCATGAAGTGTCATCAAGTGAAAGTTGAGCATCAACACCCAGCAGGTTTGTTTCATCCTTTGCCAATTCCAGAATGGAAATGGGATGTAATTTCCATGGATTTTATTACAGGATTGCCAATGAATATGAAACAACATGATTCCATCATGGTTGCTATGGGTAAATTTTCAAAATCAACACATTTTATACTAGTTAAATCCACCTATAAAGCATATTCCATTGCAAAGATTTTTATGAAGGAAGATTTCAAATTGCAAGGATTGCATAAAGCAATAATTTCAGACATGGATACCAAATTTACTTCAAATTTATGGAAAATTCTTTTTGCAGACTTGGGAACACAACTAAATTTTAGCACTTCTTACCATCCACAAACAAATGGACAAACTGAAAGAGTAAATCGGACTCTTGAAGACATTCTTCGCATGTATGTGATGGACAAACCATCCAAGTGGGAGGATTACTTACACTTGGTAGAGTTTGCATATAACAATGGGAAACAAACTTTGTTAGGCATGAGTCCATTTGAAGTTTTATATGGCATAAAGTGAAGGACATTGTTGAAGCCCTGGAGGTGTAGGTTGTTGGAATGGGTTCCAAGGATAACAACAGAGGGTGAAAACCCAGACTGAAAGGCTTCAAAAGGTTCTGTGCAAGAACAGTTCTATCCCCAGCCTGTTTGGTGTAGTTAACTCCCATGGATACAAAGGCCTCTGTTGGCACTTATGGGGTTTGATCCTAAAAGGATCAGTCTTCTTGTGAGGGAAGATTAAAGCGTCTTAACTTCTAAATGGATCTAAACCTAGGAAAAATCTAGCTTAAAGTAAATCTAAACTACGTCAGATCTGATCTAAGGGAGTGTTTTGTTTGTGTGCAGGATACCTTGGTTTGAGTTTTAATAAGTCATTTCACCAGCTTAACATAAATGTAAAATTGGATATTTTCCTTATTACTTCAAAATACAATTAGGAAATGAAAATTAACTGATAATAGTTTAAAGATTGAGTGCATGCAAGATTATCATTTAATTCTTATGCTAATTGAAAAATTAACATGAATTATTAATTTATGTGAATCATTTGCAGAAATAGATAAATATTTTAATTAAATAAATTCAATTAAAACATAAAGATACATAGACCACAAATTAAGACAAATCCAAATCATAGATCAATGCATTAATGATTGATTGCAAAAGATAAATAGTATTCATTCAATAATTAAGGTGAAAAAATCAGATATCATCAATGAAATTTGACAACATAAACAAAGAAGATGTCAAAAGAAACTAACTTTCATTCATAAGGTCTGCAAAAAATTACAAGATCTCAAGTGAAGTAGTGTTTTTCCAGTCCTTCTCTAGTGATTTTCTCCCCCCCCCCTCAATGAGACCTCTACCCTTTAAATAATAATTTCAAAATAGTTAAAAAGGATAGACTTCCCATAAAACGGGGATTACAAAATCAACTAATCTAAGAATAACCAAGGGAAGCTTGTCATTTGGTTGATACTTCCAACAACTGATCAATATCTAGAAAATTTGTTGATTCAAGCTCCAACTGATCATCACAAGTGAAGGACTCGATCTCATTCTTGTCCATCTTATGCCAGGTGCACAGGGATATGTGGATCTTGCCTTCTAGGTTGATAGGTTACTTGATGAACTGGTCCACATCAGCGATCTGGATGTGCTTGAGTTGCTGGATCTTTTCCTTGACCTCCCCACATCTACGTTCAACCTGCTAAATCATTAACTTAGGTGGGTAGGTTGTTGGATGGGGTCCAAGATGGGATTTTGCACAAGTGTTAAAGAATGTGCATTACGTGCGGCGGTAGGTGATAGGTAGTTTTTGAGGAATTCCGCATGTCGAGCGGTGGTAGGGGCCAAGGCGTGGTTGCATAGTAGGTTGGTGCGCAGAACTGCGCATGAGTTATTTTTGGCACGCAATACAGGTAAAGGTCAGATGAGGACATGACCTATTTTGGGTAAGGAACAGGTGGACGACAGAGGAAAGCGACCTATTCGAACGTGTGGCGGCAAGCAGTTAGGCCATGACGTCGATGGCAATAGGAAGGTGAAGGAGTGGAAAGGGACATACCATGATGCAGTTACAACCGTTTGGTGACTGTGGTTGTCAGATGAGCGTGTGAGCCATGAGTGGCCCAGCTGGAGCAAGTGGAGTAGGCTATCGACAACGACAGCTAGGGTGGTAGTTAGCCACGCCAGTTTTGGAAACCTTAGGGTTTCGGCCTAATGATTGTAAAGACACGACCCTTGGGTGTGATCTATAAATAAGGGAAAATTGTATGGGAAAGGGTTAGAGATCTCTCGTAGAGCTAGCTATTGTTGAGTATTGTACCATCTTTTGAGTTGTGAAGCTATTGTAAAGGCTCTGCAGCTGAGTGCGTAGAGACCTAATCTTGAGAGAGAAGAGAGTCTGCAGCTGAGTGCGCAGACTAAGAACGGTTGTACCCATCCCATAAAGAGCAATATTAACAACCGTTCTTGTGAACGTAGCCTCCATCTGGGGGGTGAACCACGTTAAATTCTGGGTTATGTGATTATTGTGTGTTTATGATTGTTCATTTTCTTGGTATGAACGTTTAATACTGCAGTTTTCTATTATGTGATTGCTTTTATATGTATTCACCGCAAGAGGATGGGAGTAATATGTTAAGTAATACATGCACGGAGAAATGTTAAGTATTCAACACTTACAAGCTTGGGAATGTATGAATCTGCCAATTAGTCACATAGTTGAACATTGAATTTAAGCGCAGAATTGGAGTGCATAGTAATGTATGTTTATTCAACCACATGTAATGTAATGATGAGAAATTGAATGAGTTGAAAGGATAAAGAATGCTAAGTAGGATTGGTTAGAATTAATCATCCTAGAAGAGACGCGCGGTCTAGTTGATGCGCTGAATCATTGAGATTTGATGCAAGGTAAGTTGTTGATAGCTTATTGTTGTAACACAAAAGTATCATGTATTGCGCAGTCATTGGAGGCGCTAGTGTGCAAGCACCTTTGTTGCCTAAGTATCCAACGTGGAACAAAGGGTTCATGCAGTTGTTTGTTCGCAGCAGTCCGCAAAGTATTGCATTGCTTATCAGTCTTTCCCCCCTCGTATCACCCAGTTGTGGAAACTTGATTCCAAAACCACCCCCTCAGCTTCGCCTTGGGTGAGACCTCAGGCTGCGCGTAGTCTGTTGCCGAAAGGGCCGGTGAATAGAGGTTTTGTTGGTTCTTTGAACCATGAAGTACCTAGGTCTATGTTGAAAACCTCTGGAAGGTTATTTACAACCAACAAATGGTTTCGCTACTTGACTAAGACCAGTGATGCGATAGTGTGGTTGGAAAGTAATGTGTGAAGAAGAATACCAGTTCCCGTTGGGTTCAGACAATTGGCATCCTGAAAACAAAGAGATCTGGGATCGGTGTGACAAGATTGAAAGAGATTTTTCAAAGAAAGAGAACAGGCATTCGCGTCTCAGCGACGTACAGTGGTTGAACAAATATTTGTTGAGAGAGATTCACGAGATTTTCTAGGCTTCATTTGGAAACGAGTTGCACAAGTAGATCTCGCGACTCACAGAAAAGTTGTTTTCAAGGAGGAGTACCTACAGAGTGGACTCCAAAGCTTACATCACAGCTCAAAGCAATAGATAGGCCACTGACACCAATAGTCGACTTCTGGGTTGATAGCATAATTGAACGATTTGTAACAGAATTTGCTGTAGACATGCTGAAGTCCTACAGTCAAGCTGAAGCATACTTTTTCGAAGGACTTAGAGGTAAGTTCCTAAACAACCTCAATCTATACATTAAAATGCTTTTAGCTGAAAAAGGCATTTTAAGAATGTCGTAATATTTTTGCATCCGTCATGGTCAATAGCATATATAGTGATTCTGTCGAAGAAACACATAACCTGAGAAGTGGAAAGAGATGTAAGTTTAATAAAGAAAAGAATTCGGGAGGACATGGACTCCACACGAATACCAAACTCCTATGTGACCTTAATAATTAGACTGCACCATCATCAACCACCATCCTTCCTATTACACTGCAGAACCCACCGGTTGTAGATACCGCACCACCCCTATCTCAGAACCCACCCGCTGTGAACATCGCGCAGCCCACCCCGTAGAATATTAATACTGGACGCACCGCAGGCCTGGGTACATAGGTAAATACGACTCGGAACAGTCCAGTCCAGAACACCCAGTCTTAGAATAGTCCACAGAGTGATATAGCTAGCACTATTCTGAATACCCCCTTTACTTTTTCCGCTCAGAACCCACCCCAAAATCAGAACCCTCACCAGAATCAGAACACCAATGCACCACTAGGAAGGAGAATGACATATAACGACATAAAACTGCTAATATTCAAAGGAATGGGTCTGGAAGACCCTGATCAGCATTGGTTTCTATGTGAATCCATATGGAGTGTAAAGCAAATTCAGGATGATGCTGTGAAGAGAGCGCAGCTCGTCACTACTTTCAGAGACAAAGCCCTTCATTGGTTTATGAAATACTCTCAAGCACATCCAAGAACCTTAGTAGAAATAAAGGATGTGATGGTAGCAGAGTTTAAGAAACCAAAATTTGAATCCCAATTTATCACAGAGCTGAAAGAGATTAAGAAGAAACCTAACGAAATTGTCTGGAAATTTGACCAGAAGTTTAAAACCCTCCTAGACCAAGTAACATTTGTGATAGCTCTGCAACAGCATAAAGAATGGTTCATTGCTGCGCTGCTACCCCACATCAGACAACCATTGATGCAGCATAAGGTTTCATCACAGGCAGAAGCCTTAGATATCACGATGAAGCTGAGATGTACCTGCAATAATTAATTAATGCAAATACATGAGATATCAGAAATAATAGAACAGAATCGCTTTTATATTGATCACGGGCCACTTCGAGGGGGCAACCTCCTTTGAGCAAGCTCAATACAATTAACTTCACGGTGCCTTCAATGACCTCAACACACACTTATATACTAAGTCTATGCCCAATACTATGAGTCAAAACCATGGGACATATAATACTACGGGACGACTTACAAAGCATATGCATCCAATACTATGGGTCAATACTATGGGCTAATATAAACTACGGATCAACAAATACTACGGGACGACTTACAAAGCATATGCGTCCAACAACAATATACTAACATAGTAAAGAGAAGGGTTGACATGGGTTCCTAACATCCCCTCTCCCTTAGAAAAAGCTTTGTCCTCAAAGCTTTGGTTGGAGAAATTGCTGCAGAATCTGAAGGAGTGGTTCCCCGGTAGCATCCTCGGTTTGCATTTCGGGCCACTGATGCCTTTGGAGTGTCAAGGAGGATTGCTTGGAAGGCTGTAGATGAAGAATAACCCTGTCAGTTGCGTGGAAAATGCGCTCAGAACGGTGCTGATCGGCTTGTTGTTTCAGGCGAATTCTGGCCATGTGAAGATTGTCCTGCAGAATGAGAAGAATCTGATCGCGGTTTCGAAGAACCGAGTCAATTTCCTGAACTGGAGAGCTGCTAAGGGTGTATGGAAGAAGAACAGGCGGTGTTTTTCCATAGACTGCTTCATATGGTGTCCTTTGAGATGTGGTATGGTACCACCAGAGCGCTGCTAGGAAATCCATAGAAATAGTTGGCCAAAGCTGTGTAGAGATGGGCACGGGTTTGAGCAATCCCAAAAGGAGTGTCGTTTCCCCCTTGTTGACTTGGAAAGTATCATCGTCAGCCACCATCTGTTGAATTGTCATTTTTAGTCCCGACCAGAAGAAGTTACATTGTTCTCGGTCATACATTTTGCAGAACCCAGAGTGCCCTGTTGAGGAAGAAGCATGGAGTTCATAGAAGAGATAGCCCTGTTGAACATATTGCAACCAATTTGGAACAAGCAGAGAAAGAGCTGTAAGAGAAACTGGGTCATCAATTGTGCGAAAAGGAGAATCTTCCACCATATTGTCCTTACCCTTCTTGTAAGTGATCACATAGGGACAACCCATGAGTTGGATAACCCATTGCAGGTGTGTTGGGGAGGAGACCCATTGTTCCAAAAAAATTTCCAGACTCGGGAGATCAGTCTTGATGCAGAAATAATTCCCTAATAGGTATGGCTGCCACTTCTGTACTGCATGCAAAATAGCCATCATTTCCTGCTGAGAGGTAGATGTGGCTACATTCTTACTGGAAAGGTCTCTTGAAGGCAGCAAGCGCATTGGTTCAGCAAAGATACCTGCATATCTATCCAAGGAAGTAGTGGAGACTGTTGATGGGTGCATTTGAATGGAATTGAGCTGAGTGATGACACCATGTGAATTCTTCTTAAGGATTTTTTCCAGGCGATGTGAACTGATGATGCAGAGAGACCCTGGTTGTAAGCCCATAAATTTGTGTTGTGCCCCATTGACTTTGAACTGCATCCAAAGTTTCACAAAATCCCATAAGATGGGGCCAAGTGTGCGTAACCATTGAACGCCCAAAACCACATCACATCCGCCTAAGGACAAGGCAAACATGTCAGAGCGTAGGTTATAATCTTCCATAGAGATACGCACATTGTGACACTTCCCCTTGCAAGGTAAGGTACCCCCATTGGCAACCATGACTTCAAATTTGGAGCAAGGATGGACAAAACAATCAGCCTGTTTGGCAATCTGAGGGTCAATGAAGTTATGAGTGCTACCAGAATCAATGAGGATGGTAAGAGGGAGCTTCTTGAAGTATCCCCTGACTCGCATTGTTTGTGGGGTGGTGACTCTGGTTACAGCATGGAGAGAGATCTCGGGTGGGTCGTCCTGAGATGGGGTGTCAACAGGCAGGTGTTGAATGTCGACTTGATCATCTACTGTATCTATAGCTTCTTCACCAAGTTCTAAGGCAGGCAGAGAATCCACATCCAAGAGATAGAGCTTTTGTTGAATACATCTATGTCCCCGAGTGAATTTCTCATCACAATTATAGCAAATCCCTTTTTCTCGGCGTGCCTGCATTTCTATTTCAGACAAATGCTTGATAGGAGTTGGTTGAGGAGCAGGCGTGATGGAAGGTCGTTGGGAACCCATATTTCTGAAGGGAACAAAGGTGGGTTTGGAGCGTTGTTGAGCTGCGATCTTGTCCTCAGCCAGCTTAGCCAACCCTAGGACTTCCATCATTGTGTTGGGACAAAACATTTTGACCTCTGAGCGGATTTCATCCTTGAGACCACTGATAAAACAACTCCTGTAGAATTCATCAGACAATCCTTCTGTGTGATTGGCTAGTTTCTCAAATTCCGTCTGATACTCTCTCACTGTGCCAGTTTGGTGAAGTTTAGTGAGTGCTCCTGTGAAGTCGTTAAAAGAACTAGGACCAAATCGTGATAAAAGGAGTTCGCAAAAATCTATCCAGTGTGGCTCGGGATGAGCTTTGATGTACCAACGGTACCATTGAAGGGCTTCCTGTTCCAAATGAAAGGATGCAAGTGGAACTTTCTGAACATCAAAAGTATTATGCAGTCTGAAATATTGTTCTGCTCGGTATATCCATCCAGTCGGATCCGTACCATTGAAGCGAGGAAAATCAAACTTCGGCCTACAAAAACTGCTGGAAGAAGAGAACCCAGTGGCTGCAAAAGATTCTAGCTGTCTAGTATTGTTCATGGCTGAATGCTGAAGATGGAGGCTGAGAAATTTTTCATCCAGATCTTGGAGTTTGGTTTGGATGGCTACAAGTGCTTCCTCCATGGTGTGTGCTCCTGCACGGGTTACAACCATAACCAAGTCTTTTTTTTTTTTTTTTTTCCAGAAATGGATCGGCAACAGCGGCGCGGAAGGGATCCGCAACAGATGGATCTGCAGCGACGTGAAAGGGATCGAAAATGGCTGGATCTGAAACGGCGACTGGATCTGGAACAACTTTCAGAATAGATCTGAACGGCTGGAGCTGGAGCGGAAGTGATCGGCAACAGTTAAATAGATATGGACCCCAAGTATGAACGGCTTCCTAACAGTTCAGGTGTTTCACTCGGCCACCAATGCTGTCTGACGGCTTGCGTATTGGGGCAGTACCCCTCACTCCACGGCTCAGGTAAAACTGATAACCGCTTGGCCACAAACGACAGCTCTTGGTTTACCTCACGGGTGGGAACTAGTCAATCAGGTAGGGGTCGTTGCCCTTTTCGCTTGGCAGGTCCTCTCAATGGCCAGCTACTTTGGGGTTCCTGTGGTACTCCTCACAATGAGTTTTAGGGCTTATGCCCAAGTACTTCCCACAGTTAAGCGGATAGGGATTATTCCCAGATCCGAACTTGTAACAGAAAAAATTTGGGTAGAAATTCCACCCAATGTTCAAAAACCGGATCTATATTGCTCAGAATCGCTATTATAGCATGTTTCCAGAACTGGAACAACCACTCTGCTTCTACCCATGAAAGCGGAATAGAAATCTGGGCACTCAGTCAAAAGATTTTCTCGCCGCAATTTCCGCGGTCGTCAACGAAATTCTGAAAAATTGCTGATTTTAAATCCGCGATATCTCCACTTTTAGAAATCCAATTGAGATGATTTTTTTTTTTGAAACTGCGTATTTTTGAAAGAGGAATTCAGATATGCAATCGGTTTCTTCTGATTTTGTACAAAAATTTTCAGAAATTGATCTGAAAGTCGTCGCCCAAAAAAAAGAAAAAAAAATTTCCCACTTGTGCCAAGGAAAGTGCTCTGATACCAGATGAGATGTACCTGCAATAATTAATTAATGCAAATACATGAGATATCAGAAATAATAGAACAGAATCGCTTTTATATTGATCACGGGCCACTTCGAGGGGGCAACCTACTTTGAGCAAGCTCAATACAATTAACTTCACGGTGCCTTCAATGACCTCAACACACACTTATATACTAAGTCTATGCCCAATACTATGAGTCAAAACCATGGGACATATAATACTACGGGACGACTTACAAAGCATATGCATCCAATACTATGGGTCAATACTATGGGCTAATATAAACTACGGATCAACAAATACTACGGGACGACTTACAAAGCATATGCGTCCAACAACAATATACTAACATAGTAAAGAGAAGGTTTGACATGGGTTCCTAACAGAAGCTAGAGGCTTTGTTGATCAACGAGACTAGTTCTGGGATGTCACAGATCCATAACGAGTTGACCACGTTGTGTTAAGAACCCATGTCAACACTTCTATTTACTTTGTTAGTATATTGCTGTTGGACACATATGCTTTGTAAGTCGTCACGTAGTATTTGTTGATCCATAGTTTGTATTATTGTTGTTGGACGCATATGCTTTGTAATTCGTTCCGTAGTAATTGTTGATCCATATTGACACATGGTATTGACCCATGGTATTAGCACCTAGACTTAGTATATAAGTTTGTGTTGAGACCAATGAAGGTACCGTGAAGTTATTTGTATTGAGATTGCTTAAAGGAGGTTGCCCCCTTGAAGTGGCCTGTGATCAATATAAAAATGATTCTAAGTTCTGTTATTTCTTCTATTTCGTGTGTTTTCATTAATTAATTATTGCAGGTTCCTCACATCTGGTATAAGAGCACTTTGTTGGGCTCATTGGGTGGAATTTCTGCCAAATTTTTTTTTCTCGCATCTGTTGCAAGTTCTGATTTGGGAATAATCCTTATCCACTTAGGTGTGGGAAGTACTTGGGCATAATCCCTAAAACTCATTGTGAGGAGTACCACAGGAACCCCAACGTAGTTGGCCCATTGAGAGGACCTGCCAGCGAAAAGGGTAATGACCCCTACCCGCCGATGGGTTCTCTTCTTCCAGAAATTTCCATGGTCCAAAGCTTGAATTTCCTCGCTTCAATGGCACTGATCCTATTGGATGGATCTATCGTGCAGAACAGTATTTTAGTCTGCATAATACTTTTGATGTACAAAAATTTCCACTTGCATCCTTTCATTTGGAACATGAATCCTTTCAATGGTATCGTTGGTACATCAAGGCTCATGACGAGCCAAAATGGACAGATTTTCGCCAAATCCTTTTGCAACGATTTGGTCCTAGTTCTTTTGATGACTTCACCAGAGCACTCACTAATATTCATCAAATTGGCACTGTGAGAGAGTATCAGACATAATTTGAGAAACTAGCCAACCACATAGAAGGATTGTCTGATGACTTATACAGGAATTGTTTTATCAGTGGTCTTAAGGATGAAATCCGCCCAGAGGTCAAAATGTTCTATCCCAACACAATGATGGACACCCTGGGGTTGGCTAAGTTGGAAGAATACAAGATTGTCGCTCAACAGTGCTCCAAACCCACTTTTGTTCCCTTTTGAAATATGGGTTCTCAATGACCTCCCATCCCACCAGCTCCTTGACCAACTCCTATCAAGCATTTGTCCGAAACAAAGATGCAGGCATGCAGAGAAAAAGGGCTTTGTTATAGTTGTGATGAAAAATTCACTCGGGGACATAGATGTGTTCAACAAAAGCTCTATCTCTTGGATGTGGATTCTCCGCCTGTCTCTGGAGTTGGTGAAGAGGCTCCAGATACACCGGATGATCAGGTTGACATTCAAGAGCCGCTTATTGACCTTCCATCTCAGGAAGATGACCTAGAGATATCTCTCCATGATTTATCTGGCGTCACCACCCCCCAAACAATGTGGGCCAGGGGTTACTTCAAGAAGCTTTCTCTTACAATACTCATTGATTCTGTTAGCACTCATAACTTCATTGACCCTCATATCGCCAAACATGCTGATTTTTTTGTCCATCCTTGCTCCAAATTTGAAGTCATGGTTGCTAATGGGGACACCTTACCTCGCAAGGGAAAGTTTCACAATGTGCATATATCTCTGGAAGATTATAACCTGCGCTCTGACATGTTTGCCTTGTCCTTAGGCAAATGTGATGTGGTTTTGGGCGTTCAATGGTTACACACACTTGGCCCCATCTTATGGGATTTTACTAAACTTTGGATGCAGTTTTCAGTCAATGGGAAACAACACAAATTTAAGGGCTTACAACAAGGGTCACTTGTTGGGCTTGGCCCAAGTTGGGGAAAATTTTGATAACAGAAGGAGTTTTAGTTGCGGAGTTGAGCGCAGCTCAACAAAAATAAAATTTTGTGCAGGTGTTAGGGATGCTGCGAAGTTGCATGCAACAACAAAATTTTTGCAGTACTTCGAAGGGTGCTGCGAGGAAGAAGTGCTGCGAAGTGACCAGTCCACATGGAGCCAACAAAGTAGAGTGATGGAGGGAGGATGGATACAGGTACCGGTTAGACCATCGGCAGTCTATTTTTGGAAAAAATGCTCCAGGGAGGTTGAGTGGCGGCCATGAGCAAATCAGGAAGGCAACCAAGTGTACGAGTCCATTATAGGAAGAACGGCTTGATGAAAGCAACTGGGAGATGAGCCAATTGTACGAGGTTGTTAGAGGAAGAACAACTTGATGAAAGCGACTGGGAGCTGAGCCAGTTGTATGAGGTAATTACAGGAAGAATGACTTGATGAAAGTGATTGGGAGCTGAGCCAGTTGTATGAGGCCGTTAGAGGAAGAGAGGCTCGATGAAAGTGACCTATTGGCGTGTGCACAATAGGAATGCCAATAGTGATAGGACGAGGGCATGGAGGACCGCCACAATGGAGCACTTACTACCGGAGGCCAGCAGTCTGGTTTAGAGAAACTGTAGTAGTTTTGTAAACCCTAAGGGTTTCGGCCTTTAGCATTGTAAAGACATGACCTTCGGGCATGATCTATTTAAGAAGGCATTTTTGTATGGGAAATGGTTAGAATTTTAGTACTGAGCATTGTAAAATCTTTTTGAGTAAAGATATTGTAAAGGATCTGTAGCTGAGTGCGCAGAGACCTATCTAAGAGAGAAGAGAGTCTGCAACTGAGTGCACAGACTAAGAACTGTTGTGCCCTTCCCAAAAGATATATATATAACAACAGTTCTTGTGGACGTAACTTCCCACCCGGGGGAGTGAACCATGTTAAATACTGTGCAGTGTGATTTTGTTGTGTATTGTGCATTTATCTGCCTCCTGTGAATGAATGTCTGAATTTTCCTTTGCATACTATTATGATAGGACTTTTATATGTATTTTCCATTAGGAGAATGTGGAAATAATATGTTAAGTTTTGCATGAGTAGATGAATGGTGAATGTTTGGCCTCTACTTATGAAGTGGTAATGAATCAGTTATTCGGCTAAGTGTTAAGATATTGTTTAAGCACTTTCACATTACGTAGTAAAAAATAATGCATGGTAGTTGGACCGTCTCGGCGGCACATGCTTGAGTAGTGAACACCCCAAGTGAATGGATGAATGAGTGAGTATTAATAACTTTAGTACTCTAGTTAACTGCAAGTATTTCAAGTCTTAGTGTGAACTACATCGGCCGCAGTCACAAAGAAATGTCGTGGAAGTAGAATTTAGAGGTGCAGACCGCGGTGTCGTCTATCACTGTGTAGTCTTGCCCTGCAACACACGTCCCATGTCACGTTGTGCAGTACATCAGACTAAACAACTCATCACCTACTATGGAAACCTGATTCTACAGTACCCCATAGATACACCTCAGGTGATATCTTAACCTGCTTGCAGGTTGTTGCCGAAAGGGCCAGTGCGAAGGGGTTTTGTTGGTCAAGGGGAAACCATGAAGAACCTGGGTCTTTATTGAAAACCCTCTAGGTCAACATATAATAAGTCAACATTTCTCCACATCATTATTTCACATCACCTGGAAAAGATCCTTAAGAAGAATTCACATGGTGTCATCGCTCAACTCCATTCCATTCAGATGCACCCATCAATGGTCTCCCCTACTTCCTTTTATAGATATGCAGGTGTCCTTATTGAACCAGTGGGCTTGTCGCCTTCAAGAGACCTTTCCGGTAAGAATTTAGCTGCCTCTACATCTCAGCAGGAAATGATGGCTATTTTGCATGCAGTACAAAAGTGGAAACCATACCCATTAGGGAATTATTTCTGCATCAAGACTCATCTCCAGAGTCTGGAAATTTTCCTGGAACAATGGGTTTCCTCCCCATCCCACCTAAAATGGGTTATCCAACTCATGGCTTATGCCTATGCGATCACTTACAAGAAGGGTAAGGACAATATGGTGGCAGATGCTCCTTCTTGCACATTTAATGACCCAGTTTCTCTTCCAACTATTTCTCTACTTGTTCCAAATTGGTTGCAATCCGTTCAAAACGGCTATCTCTTCTATTCCCTCCATGCGTCTTCATCAGAAGGGCAATCTGGGTTCCTCAAAATGTATGACCAGGAACAATGTAACTTCTTTTGGCGGGGACTAAAAATGACAATTCAACAGATGGTGGTTGACTGTGATACTTGTGAGGACAACAAGGGTGAAACGACACTCCTTTCGCGACCGCTCGAACCCTTTCCCATCCCTACATAGATTTGGACAACTATTTCTATGGATTTCCTAGAAGCACTCCAGTGGTACAATACCACATCTAAAAGGACATCATATGAAGAAGTCTATGGATAGGCACTGCCACTTCTTCTTCCATACACCCTCAACTGCTCCCCAGTTCAGGAAATTGACTTGGTTCTTTGAAACCGCGATCAGATTCTTCTCATTCTGCAGGACAATCTTCACATGGCAAGAATTTGACTGAAACAACAAGCCGATCAGCACCGTTCTGAGCACACTTTTCACGCAACTAATATGGTTCTTCTTCGTCTATAGCATTCCAAGCAACCCTCCCTGAAACTCACAAGGCATCAGTGGCCCGAAATGCAACCCGAGGATGCTATAGGGGAACCACTCCTTCAGATTCTGCATCAATTTCCACATCTAAAGCTTTGAGGAAAAATCTTTTTCTAAGGGAGAGGGGATGTTAAGAACCCATGTCAACCCTTCTATTTACTTTGTTAGTATATTGTTGTTGGACGCATATGCTTTGTAAGTTGTCATGTAGTATTTGTTGATCCATAGTTTGTATTATTGTTGTTGGACGAATATGCTTTGTAAGTCATCCCGTAGTAATTGTTGATCCATATTGACCTATGGTATTGACCTATGGTATTGGCGCCTAGAGTTAGTATATAAGTTTGTGTTGAGACCAATGAAGGTACCGTGAAGTTATTTGTATTGAGCTTGCTCAAAGGAGGTTGTCCCCTCAAAGTGGCCTACGATCAATATAAAAGTGATTCTAAGTTTTGGTATTTCTGCTATTTCGCGTGTTTTCATTAATTAATTATTACAGGTTCTTCACACGTTGAAATTAGAATTGAAAAGCATGAAGAATGGAAAGGAACAAATATATGAACCAAGGCACGCTGTATGGTGTACAAGTTGTAAGGGAGAAGGCCACACCAGAGAACATTTCCCTTTATTTCAAGACTATCTTAACAACGGTGCACCCAACTCGATTAATCAGAACCAGGCACCCTGGTGTGAAATCTGCAGAAGCAGAGGACACTGACCAAAAGACTGTTATCTCATACATAAATATGTAAAAACACCTAAGAGCTTCTATTGTAATTTTTGTAAATCAGTTGGACATGATGAATCCAACTATCATGCATATGAGTTGATGAATGAAAGAAAGCACGATATGGAAGCGATGCAAGGTGCTAGAATATACCGCGTCCAAGAAGACAACTAGCCAAAGCAAGAGAATCCGTAGTATGACCAGGGGGGATATAGAGGCCGTGGTGGTGGATACCGTGGAAGAGGAAGAGGCCCAACACAAGGAAGAGGCCATGGTCAGGTAATTTTCTATAATTGTCGCCAGCCAGGTCATGTTTCTAGGGATTGTACCAACCCATGCACTATGTGCAATTACTGTAAATATTTTGAGCATGTTATTGAAGCTTGCCCCATACTAGAGGTCGAGATGCAGAAACGCAGAAGGATAGACCCACCAAATCCAAACATTCAGTGGATTGTAGTAGAGAGGAGACCTGAAGATCCAAGCATCAATGTATGAACGCGCAGCGATGCTGCGACAGGGCACGATCAAGGAGCAAAAGCTTCAACTTCTGTAGATTTTGGGACTAAGAAAACACCCCTTGAAACACAATAGATAAGCAAATATGATGAGAAAACACTTGATTTTGACCTGGTGAAGAACAAAGGAGCATTTATGGAAGCACAGGATATCCTTAAAGAATTGGCACCAAAGTCGCCGAGGACCCCGCTGTGCAATCAAATGCCGTATGTAGAAGACATACCGGTTGCTTATGATAACACAAGTGCCACAACAGAGACATGCACCTCTATTGCACAGTTCCTTATAAGCTGGACGAAATTGTTAAAGAACTCAGAAGTTATAACAGAATTGCAGAAGGTTATAGATCAGTATGAACCGCATAGTGGAGAAGACACTACTGATAGCGGAGTTCATCATATCAAGAAATATAAGAGAACAGGCAGAGAAATGAGACTCAATGCACAGATAGGAGATTACGAAATGGATGAAATCATTCTTGACCTGGGATCAGAGGTCAATGTCTTGACTAAGCATACATGGCAGCAAATGGGGTGACCAAAGCTATCATGGTCACCTATCTAGTTGAGAATGGCCAATCAGGAAAAAGTCATACCGTTTGGACGGTTGGCCAATGTGGTTGTTGACATTCATGGAGTACAGAGTCGTGCCAATTTTGAGGTTATCGAGATTGTGGATGACAGTCAGCCTTTCCCAGCATTATTGGGGATTGACTGGGCTATTGATAATCATAAATCTGAAGACTAGGAAGATGATATTTGAAGTAAAACATCTCAAGGTGATTGCACCACTGGACCCTGCGGACAGAGATAGATACAGTGATCTGATTCAAGAGGAATCCCAAGCTTAGGATTTGGACAAGCTATACAAACTGACCGTGAACTAGGAAGATTACATCAACCCTACTACAGATGGTACACTCAGCTGGAGATGCGACAACTCTTGCATTTCAAACTCGGATGCAAGTTTGGAGAACTGGCAAAGCCGCATGCATGAAGTATCTGCAAGGAGATGCCCGTAGGTCACGAAGTCGATATGCTGGATTGGAAATCAGGTAATCCCAATCCCCACATATGATGGTTCATCTAATGTTTATTCTTTCATCAGAGATTATACTGCAACAATTGCAGATGAACACTGCTTACAAGCATTAGATGTAGCATTGTGTGAGACACCTGCTGGATGGTGGGCTACGCACAATCAGACTTTGACTACATGGGATCAATGTAGAATTAAGATGCAAATCAGATTTGCTAAGAAGGTTACACTACCTTTTGCAAAATATAACGGACTGACATATCCAAGGGTTCACGTGGAAACCTTTTCACAAGCATGGGTGGAAAGACGAAAAACAAAATGGGTGAATTTGTTTGTGCATACGCTGGAAGAACCGATTCCAAAGAAATGGTACCTAGACCTGGAACTACGCAGGGGCGCAATAGATTGGTCTACCCTGACCATGAGTTTCCAGACAGATTTCAGTTTCGAAGATGAACATCTGAGCATCAATGATGCATTGCATCTTCTTCAGAAAAAAAATATTTGGACCAGACTGTGCTGATGGAAATATGACCCTAGAAGAATTCTTTGGCATAAAGAGCATTCTTGCGCATCTATACCCGAAATGGGAGGAGCAATTAGAGCCTACTCTTGATTGTTATAACCTCGCTGATGAATCTGTAGCTCAGGAAGATAGTGATGAGGATGACCCGTGAAACATAAAGATACCTGAATCAGAGGGTTTGCGTGAGGTAGAAGGACCTCCACTAGAAATCCCAGATATGAGCGGACTTGTACAGACAATAAAAGTGAACGTTGGCACCAGTGAAGAGCCAAATTTCATAGCTATCGGATACTATTGGGATGAAGACATAGTCGAGGAGGTCGGGGGCATCCCACAGGAGTATCGTGAATTGTTCTTGACTAAATTCATAGAGATGAAAGGTATACTGGGAGACTTAGGAGTGATGAAAATTCCTCTTAAGCCTGGCGCGAAGTCTGTAAAGCAAATACCATATAGATTGAATCCATGCTATAAAGAACGAGGGGACACTTGATCTGTGTCATGTGAACCCCTACTAAGCCCTAAGATCATTTCCTTTGATTGGAATAGTCTATTCAAACCTCATCTTCCTTCGTCGACACCTTTCCAGATAAAGGTTGATATCGGGAACCATACGGTTGATCGATGCATTGTAGATGAAGGAGCTTCTGTTAGTATCTTATCCACTTATGCTTGGAGATATTTGAATTTCCCTAATGTTATTCCAGCTGTTAATTGGTTGTTGACCTTCGATAGAAGACCTAGTGAACTGATCGGATTCCTCCGTTAGGCACCTGTTACTTTGGGTGGAAAAACAGTCTTAGTTGATTTCATGGTTTTAAAGGACCCTGTGGACTTTGATATGATACTCCAGCGTGATTACGTTTATGCTATGCATGTTGTGGTGTCTACGCTCTTTCGTGTGATGCATTTTCCTCATAACAAAAGCATCGTCACTATCGACCAGCTTGCATTTGTTGATCCTCCTTATTACCTAACTATAGAGCAGTTAGATCCCTCGTCATTAGGCACCACTATGTCACATGGGGCTTATGTGGCATATTGTTCCTTGAGTTCAACTGCTACTGAGAAGAAGTCTTTGAGTTCATGCTTACCTTCTCAGGACTTAGTCCCAACTTTTGACCAAGCGACACCTCCATCTAAATGTTTAGATATGTGTTCTATCTGGGACGATATACTTCCTTCTGATGAATTTTTCCTAGAGTCCATAGTATAGTCTGCCATTCATTTGGATGGTTATCCAGTCCCAGTTATGTCCAGCCCCAGTTTGACCTTAAAGTTTGATCTTCCCACTGTTGAGTCTTTGGACTCTCCTATAGATCCTCAAATCGGTGTTCCTGCTCAGTTTGATTCTGCTTCTAGAATTTTCAACTCTCGTGATGATGAATTTGTTTCTGCAGATTCCATCATGTCCTTCAACTTTGATCTTCATCCTAAATTTGATCTTGTTTATTGTGAGTCCTTGGGCTTGGGTACCATAGAGTCTTCATTTGAAAACTCTCCCTTGTTTATGCGTGCTGTTGATGATAGTGAAGTTGAAAGTATTTCTACCACAGTGACTTGTATCGGATCTTTCTTTACATATGTTTTAGATATGATCTTGGTAATAACGTTTCTTGGAGACAGGATTCTTAGCTAGATTTATACTTGCTTACTGGTCCTTTTTGACACCTTGTGCGACCATGTCAGGTATATTCGGAACCTTGCATATAGGTTTAGGCTTCCCCACTGTTATGTTGCATTTGAACCCTTTTTCATCCAAATTCGCCACAGGGTCGAACCTTTTGGATATTGGTGTGTTAGCCATCTCTTTATGCATCGTGCACCAGTCCGACAGTAGATCCTACCTAACATGGGTCACCCTAGTCAGAACCCTTATGCCATTTTGGTGCCCATGCTAAGTTTTTCTCATAGGCTTGGGAGCCTTTTTAGATTTACCATGACTTTGAGAAGAAGACTCATATCTTTCCTCCTCATATATTTCTGGCCATCCCTGATAAGGCTCCCATCTTTGTGCTCAAGTTGCATATGCATCTGTTATGATCCTGCTTGCACTAATGGGTTTGATGCCAGCTTCCACACTTTTAGCTCGTTGTATAAGCCTCCATCTCTAATCTCATTTCCGCTAAGCCCTGTATCATTTTTCCTTCGCGTTTTGACACCTTTTACCTGGAGGAGACACACCTTGAGTGTCCTTATCTTGCTCACATTCCTTGCATTAGGCATAGCTTTGTTCCATGCACTTGGAGCTAGTTTCGCATGTCCCTGACACTCGTCTCCTCCCTTTTCGAGCATTCTTCTGCCTTTACTTCGAGCTCGTTAAAAACAGTAAGTAGGTTACGAGCATTCTTCTACCTTTACTTCGAGTTCATTAAAAATAGTAAGTAGGCTACGAGCATTCTTCTACCTTCACTTCGAGCTCGTTAAAAACAGTAAGTAGGCTATGAGCATTTCTTTCATCTTCACTTCGAGCTTGTTAAAAACAGTAAGGAAGTTAGGAGTATTTTTCCTATATCTCCTTTGAGCTCGTTAAAAACAATAAGGATGTCATGAGTTTACTTTTTCGGACTCGTTAAACCTTTACGGAAAAGATCCCTATGGAGTTCTTTTATGCTCTTGTTAGACTCCTTAAATAGGAAAAGGTTTCCGAGCATAGTTGTCTTTTCGGGCTCTTTAAAATAACTGAACCAACATCCACTTAGGTATAGAATTACCCCTTTTCCAGGCCTTGGTGGATAATTTATGGAAAGGTATACTCTAGGTATACTCTGGTATGCGCTAGAAGAGTTCTTCTTTCATTATTTTACACTTTTCGGGGAAGGAGACTAACTTTACAAAAAAAGACCTTTGGAGTCGCCTTTAGGGTTTTCAGAGTCTTGAAATGTGAAAACACCAAGTGAGCATTCACCTACTCGGGCTCGATGTGAAATCCACGAGATGGTTGATAGAGGATTATTTAAGTTTTTCAACTCTATAAGAAAGAAAACACCGCCGAGCACAGACCAATCCGGGCTCGATATAAAATTCATGGATAGGTGTATGGAGTTTTCTTTTAGGTTTTTCAGACTCCTTTTAAATATTGAAAATACATCAAGCATGCTTTAGTTCTTTGTCAAGCTCGTTAAAAAATGAAAAAGGAAAGGGAAGGGAAGAATGTTAAAATATCTTTCAATATGATGGCAGTAAGTAACTATCTCCTTGAACAAAGCACTTGTTTTGAGTCTATTAAACAAGTTGGGTTCTAGTGTTGGCCTTAGGATAAACTGATCTCAGAGTTCTTACTCCTCCAATTTGTTAGTCTTCCAATCATATGGAGAATCTGTTAATGTATCCTACATTGCAGATTTGCATCGTGGTCTCTTTATGTTCAAAGCTGCCTAAGTCACTCTTATGTCATGCTCACTGTTCAAGGATATAACCTTTGTCAGCCATTCTGTTGTTGCCTTGACCTCATGCGTCAACCATTCCTTGGTGTTAGTATGTTTCATCATGTTTTTAGTCCTACTCCAAATCAACTCATACTTGTTGAGTGTTCCTCCTGTTGGACGATGGAGGATTCCTTAAGGCCTCCCTTTGAACGGACTTCTTCCCATCGACTTCAACTCATTGTGCTCTGGGAATGAAGTTTAGAGTTTTGGTTAGTACCTTGGAGATTGCAATCATTAGTGGTAGTTTCCCTCGCTATTGGATAGATGGGAATACATCAATGTCTCCTATTCGATGGATTCTTCAAGTGTTCGACAACAAGACCATTTATTCGCACTTGCTTGAATATACTAGGTACCTTGGGTTCCATTTTCATTATTGGTGGACACCCTCACGTTTGTTAACGATATACATCAATGACTGGTAATCAAACGATGCCTCCCATGTTCGACATCAACTCATTTATTCGCATGGATAGGCTTGTACCTTGGGTTGTTTTTGGATGGAGACCTTGGGATCCTCGAGAGCATCACCTCATTTATGTTATCGCCCAAGTTGCACAAGACTGAGCCACACTCTTTTTGGGTCTTGATGAGACATAGATCCATCTTGTTCTCTATGGCTATGTTCTCTAGTTTTGACATAGATCCACCTTATATTTATGTGGCTATGTTTACACTTATGTTCCTCATGGATCCACGCTTGTATTTTAGTGGTCATGATATATGCATCAGTATTTGGATCATTATTGTATCCTCTTGTAGGTCATGTTCCACTATTTGAACATGCACAGTTACCCCAAGGATAAGTTTGTTTGACATTTCCTTTGCTTTCAAGTACTTCATTTGAGCCTATGATTCTTGGTTTCTTCGGTTCCTCCATGATTCAACTCTTTGTTATTTATAATGTATTTCGGCCATCGTTTCCCTCACTCCCTCTGACCTCATACATTAGGGGGCATCTGTTATAGCTTAAAATGACACCTCTCCGTCCGTGACGACACTTGCATCCCTTGGTCGCATGATGACAATTCTTGAGATCAAGTTTAGTCACACAAAAAGACACTTTTGGATTGAGGGGTCATTTGGGACACTAAAAATGGTTGAAATTACCTCACTCCTAACCCATTTGATGGTTACAACCCTTAGGAACACTTTTCTAGACCAAACTATCTCCTGAAAATCATTAGAAAACCTTGTTTTTGGCCATTTTTCCACATGTGCGCTGGTACACAAGCATGATAGTAGCGTTTGATATGCAACTTTGCTTCATTAAAGTAGCGCACACCTCCATAAATGTGCTATTTTGTCTACTGCAGAGTAGGGAATTTTCCTGTACTAGTCAAAATCTCAAATTTTGGTTGAAATGAGTTGGTTTGGTAACCTCCTGGTCGGTTATAACTACTTTTCCTCTCCTTCATTGACTATATAAAGAAGGTAGAAGGGCCATGTGAAGGGACCAAGCCTATAACAAAGTTATGCTAGAGGAATGGAGACCCTCATCCCCCTCTCTTGTGCCTCAATTTCTGATAAACCCTAGCACAGCTGATTAGAGGCTGGGATCCTTGGAGAATAGAAGCAGGAGACCTTGAATCTAGGTTTCGTGAAGTGCCAATCTTGAAGGAAGGTATAATTTGATCTACTTGCTTCATTCATTAATAAAGATTAGATGTTCTTTCCTTTCCAAATATGACTTATTTATGTGTGTCTTAGATTTGATTACAGTTTGCTTATAATCTGATGTCTTCTTCTATTATGAATATCAATCTTATATATTTGGTCAAATGTATTTGAGAAAGGTATCAAGTTGTTTTGCAGGTGTAGGCATTGTGATACTGGATAGCATTGAAGAGAAAGGAAGGGAAAGCTTGGATCAACCTTCTGAATAAGGTGCACATATCTCTAACCTTAATCTCTTCACTTACCTGTTGTACTTTTAGAACATTTGTAGGTCTATCTTTCATACCTGTAAGTTGGTAGTTTGTCCCCTGAACTATAGGTGCATTTTCCTCACAACAGTGACGCTGGGACACATGGGGTATTATCGCAAGTTCATTAGGAGGTATGCTGCGATTACCGCCCCTATGGAGAAGTTATTGAAGAACGATGTGGTATTCCAGTGGAGCCATGAATGTCAGGATATCTTTGAGACACTAAAGATGAAGATGGCTTCGGCACCAATATTGGTATTTCTTGACTGGAGTAAGGAATTCCATGTTCATGTTGATGCCTCATCGATCGCGCTAGGAGTGGTATTGGCCCAGCTCAGAGAGGGGGATCTTGATCACCCCATTGCATTTTCTATCCAGAAGTTGTCATCTTCAGAAAGAAACTACACTACTACGGAGAGGGAAGGTATGGCAATGGTTTATGTGTTATAGAAGTTTCGCCACTACTTATTGGGAGGCCATTTCAATATGTTCATAGATCATTCTGCATTGAAGTACCTGGTCAATAAGCTTGTGTTGGGGGGGAAGATCTGTCATTGGCTACTTCTTTTTCAAGAATTTTATTTTGAAGTAATTGTGAAGCCAGGGCAGTTAAATGCTGGATCGGATCATCTCTCCCGGATTGAAACAGGAGAGGAGGCAACTAATATTGAAGATGGGTTTCCTGATGCACAATTATTTAAAGTTGAAGTTTCTAATGGATATTTTGAAGAAATAATTCAGTATCTGGTGACAGGTACCACACTAGAGGAATTCACCACTACTCAAAAGAAGCAGTTGGTAGTCAAGGTTGCAGACTTCCAACTAATCGTAGGAGCGCAATATAAAATGGGTGTCGATGAGATATTATGGCGGTGTGTCTTGCCACATGAGAAAGAGCAAATCCTTTTCGAATCACATGCAGGTGTCGCTGGAGGACACTATGGTGGCCTTGCAATGGCAAGGAAGGTGCTTTGAGTAGAGCTCTGGTGGCCTATGTTGCACAGTGATGCGACAGAGTATGCATGATCCTGCAATGTTTGTCAGAGAACCAGGAAGCCATCCAGATGGGATGAGATGTCGTTGATGCCCCAGTTGACATTGCAGCCATTCGACAAATGGGAAATAGATTTTGTGGGACCCATCAACCCACCGTGTAAGTGCACTGGTGCTAGATATATTATCACGGTGACAAATTACTTGACACAATGGGTGGAAGCTGCACCAGTCATTGATCGCTCCGCGGCCACAGACACATGGTTTCTCTTTGATCACATTGTCACTCGCTTCAGCTGCCCCAAGATATTATTGAGCGATCAAGGAAGCCACTTTCTTAATCGCACCATCAGCGCATTGATGGAGGAGTTGCAAATAAAGCATAAGAATAGTACACCCTATTATCCGCAGGCGAATGGCACGGTGGAGGCTTTCAATAAGATATTGGAGCATGTGCTGACAAAGGTGTGCAACGTGAACCGCGATGACTAGGATCTCAAAATCCCAGCAGTATTGTGGGCCTATCGCACCACATGTAAACAGCTGACAAGGAAGACACCATTTAAGCGGGTGTATGGACAGGAAGCGGTTATGCCTATGGAGTATATCATTTCGAGTCTGCGCATAGCGCCAGTAACTGATATGGATGTTGCGTCAACCTTAAAGGAATGTCTTGTGCAGTTAATATAGCTGGAGAAAGATCGCTTTATCGCCGGTTTTCATCAGGGTGTGGAGAAGGATCGCCAAAAGGCTTGGCATGATCGCCACATCAAGAACAAATAGTTTCAACAAGGTGATTTGGTGTTGTTGTATGACAATAAGTTTATGAAACATCCAGGAAAATTGCAGATGCATTGGCTTGGTCCGTATCGCAATAGTATCATTACTTCAAGAGGAGCGGTATAGTTGCAGTAGTTGGATGGGGCGATGCTCCCCAAATTGATTAATGGTAAAAGGTTGAAGCCCTATAGGTAGGGCTTGGAACAGCGCGATGTCTGAGTCGCATGGGGAAAAAAAAAGTGTAGATTGATTGGTCGCAGGATGGCACACCAACAGGGATAGAATGTGGAAGCAGGGAGGCTTCTACCACAAGTATGGAGCGATCTGTTACAAGTAGCAACATTGCGACCGGGTAAAACCAGGAATAAATGACGAAAGTTAAAACAATTAAATAACAATGATTGTTCAAATGATGGGAATTAATGGAGGATCCGACCGATCGGTTGACAGAATCAACAACAGATTTGCATCATTAATACAGGATTTTGGTTTAATTAAGGCAGGATTTAGTCATGATTATGATGGATTCAGCTGCAAGCTATAAAAACGGGCAGAAGTTGGTCATTGTTGGATGCTTTTTGGACAGACCCGGGTTTTAATGAAGCGCAGCAACAAAACCCCTTGGCGCACTGGCCCTCTCAGCAACGAGCTACGCAGCAGCTCGAGGTCTCACCTGAAGTGGCTAAGGGGGGGCTAAGGAATCAGGCTTCCTTAACCGAGGCGACGCGAAGACTGCAATATTCTCCCTTTCTTCCTCTAGGATTCCTCAAAGCGGAACGTCTTACTCTTCCGCAGACTTCTCAGTGCAACTGCGCTGAAGCTCTTGCTTCCAGCCTAGTTGCGCGGTATCTCCACTCCTGCACACGAAGAAATTATCCTCTGCGTCGATACTCTATGTATCGTTTCTGCTTGCGCGCACAGTCACCATAACGCATTCCTCTATCACCGCAGTGACAGCGTTCTACAGATTTCTTCGACACTTAACGATTATAACTACCAAAGAAGCTTTGAGAACTTACTTAGCATATTCATAAAGATAATGCAATGTTCATGTATACCCAGGTAGTGAACTAAAACATGCAATCACACAACACAGCGTCACACCGAGATAATTAGGTAATTCACTCCACGGGGAAACCACGTCCACGGGAGTGTATCTTATATTAATCTGAAATAGGATTTACACAATATGCTGCGCACACAGCTGCAGCCTTAGATCTTTCCAGGAAACTCCACGCACACAGCTGGGAGCCCTTCTCTCGATCTAGTCTATTCCTCTACAGAGATTACAATAGTTCAGACGTCAACTCAGACTGTCTGTAACTCAATGACTAGCTAACATATCTCAAACTACTATCCTATGTGTAACTCTTGTTTTCTAACACACAATAGAAAACAATCAACAACCAACCTACCAACAACAACTCTTTCTCCCTTACAATTACACACATATATAGGTGTCCATGACAGTCGCACCTTTACAAAACTGTGGGCCTTTCCCAGCAGTAATCCCCAAAACCCCTAACCACGAACATGGCTAGGTGTACTGTAGGCGCCGCTTGCAGTCATGTCGCCGCTTCCTGCAGGTTTTGTGACTCCCAGCGCAGATTGCGGGTATAGACGCCGCTTCTTCATTCACTGCTCTTTGTCCTTTGCCTTCAATGCTTTGGTCCATTGCTCTTCCTTGATCAAAGCAACCATAACTTCTGTATTTATCCATTATGAGGGTAGTTGAGACCTCTCTTCCATTGCTTCATTTATTGTGGTAGCTGAGCTCTCTACTCGGCCACATTCATTCTCCTTTGACATGTGCGCGCAAGCTCCGCGAATTCCAGTCCATAATCTGCGTTGAGCTCATCCATCTGGCACCGTACTGTGCACCGTTTACTTCTGCCCCAAAATTGGTGCTTATTCAAAATTAGCACTTTCCCTTCAACACTTGTGCTTTTTCCCTCAAAATTCTCATCTTTACCATAGCTGCGGCCTAGACTCCAACAGGCCCCTAACACTTACTTGTGGCTCATCCTCGAGCCACTCGCACTAGCGTGTGGTCGATTTACTTGCGCATCTGCTTTTTTTTGGGTCTCAGCAAATGTTTTCTTCCACTGCGCAATAGCTGAGTCCATTTCATCGACGCATTCCATAGCTGTCTACACCATTTCTGTAGTGGCTTCGTCTTCAGTTATGCCATCAACCATCTGTTGAGATTCTGCAATTTCTTTAATCTTTTCCTCGGCTTGGGCAGCAAGTTCAGCATAGTCATCCATAAATGGCTTAATGCTATTTGTGAGTTTAGCATCTTCGTCTCTGAGCTTGTGCAGTTGCTGTTGGATTCTGCGCACTTCGCTCATTTTCCTCATTTTTGCTAAGCCTTCTAATGCCTTAGCTTCTTCAGTCAGAATAGTTAGGGATTGTTCTGCTGCTTGTACTTGTTCTAAAAGACCAACTTTGAAAGGGAGCTTCTCAAGCTCCGTCCAAGCCTCCATAGCTTGGGTCATCAGGGTCTCGGCTTCATCTGCTCTGCTCTTCGTTTGTGTGGAAGTTCTGCGCAGTGCTTCAAATTGTTCCTGCCTCTCATCTGTAGAATGCGCTGCAACACGAGCTTCCAACTTGGCGATCTGCGTTCTATGGTCTTCATCCATAGCAACTATTTCCTGCTCTAGGGCTTTCACCCTTCCACCAATAATTTGAACTTTCTCAACCAGAGGAAGGTCTGGTTGAATCTCACAAGCCGGCAGCTCCTGGGAAATTTCATCAACTACGTTTCTTATCCCAGTGTCTTGTGCCTCATAAATTGCAAGTTTCTCAGAGATGTTCTTGTATCCTGCCTTCAGCTCTATCTCCTGCGATTGCAGTCTTTGGTTTGCATGGAATGTGGAGAGCTCTCTAGCTCTCAGCTCGATAGAGACCTTCTCTTGCACTAACTGTAGAGTCTCTATGGGAATTAAAGACAAATTTACTTCAATGGGGCCAACTGCGCTTACCTACAGTGTAGCCAAAAGATCCGGAAGTGTCATGCTTGTAGTCAGGATGTGCACGACAGTATGCCTTTCTGCAAGTACTTCAACTCGCTCAGCACTTGAGGTTGCTTGTGGCGCCTGCGAAGTACATGCTGGCGCATGGGTCTGCGCAACTCTTCCTGCGAGACCTTTTAATTCCACGAACTGCAAGTCCAGAGCACTTCTGATGTGAGCGTGCGCATTCCGCAGCTTGCGAAATTGCTCCTTTAAGTAGTGGTTGATCCCCGAGGGAATGATCTCAGAGGGATGCGACACCTTTTGCTTCTTGGTCGCTGGTTCTGTTGAACCTTCATCACTTCTTTGCTTAGGGGCTTCCTTGCCCTTATCCTTCTCTTGCGCACCAGGAGGTGGCATCGCGGATGTGATTTCGGCGGCCTCCCTCCATTCATCCGACCAAGACTTGATAGCTTCTTCAACATCTTCAGTGGTCATCCTGTAAAGCCCTATGGCCCATTCTTCTTGAATGGGGCAAGGGCGGAGGTAAATTTCATGCAAGTTGGTGGAAAAAACCAACTTCCCTTCATATATTTTTGATGTCTCCTCACTCAGCCTCGGCATTTCCTGAATGGTATTATTGAGGAGATGGTAGTATTCACAAAATACAACGCGGTTCATCTTGCGCTTCGCGGGATTGCTAGAATCCGAGAGGTTGACATAGCGCATGCCTGCAACCTCTCCTGCGCGGCGCAGAAGGAACTGAGTATTGGGGGGCTCCTTCCACCCTACCAAGGCACATAAAATTAAAAGCCAAGAAAAATGGAACATCTGACCGGGGGTGTCTTGGACGTTTCGGCAGTCTTCCAAGAAAGAATTGAGGAGGAAGAGAGACCAATTGTATTGTTCTCCCTCCGCAGCTGCGATAGCGAGCTCCACGACAGCTCCAGTAACTTCTTTCGATCTGCACTTTGTGAGAAGTCTGCCTGCAAGCAGACTGCCTGTAAATCTAAGTGCTTCATCCTCAATGATAGTGAGGTCGTAAGCCCGACCTCCTCTTGTCAATTTGTATTTCTGCACCAACTGTGCAGCTAACTTTCTGTCTTTGTCCTTCCCAACAAAATGAATATTGGGGTCCTTACCAACCTTAGATAGGCCGGTAACACGATGAATCAAGTCGACGTTCAAATCGATTGGCCTCCCCAGCCAAAGGTCACCACCATGAACGCAGGATAGCAGTGTTTTAACAATTGCATTGACTTCGTTGCTACGCCCGAAGTGCGGTAGCTTCAACAAGTTCAACAGTCCATACTTCTCTAAATTTGCTGCGAATTCCTTTGGGACGAATTCGTCAACCTTTCTGGTGGTATTGTGGACTACCGTCAGATAGCGATCTGGCGCAAACTGAGGATATGTTCTGTAGTCGCCCAAGTTGAAATCAAAAAAATTAACCAGTGGAAGGTGTCCAAGCAGGGACCCTTCTTGTCGCACGCCTTCCGGCAGTGGTGGCACCGGAATCGGGTACTTTGCATTCTTCAGAATATACACCTCTGGTGCATCATCTGGACGTGGCGGAATGTAATTCACCATGGTGGCCAACGGCTCTGGAACGGGCTTGTCCAGTTGCTGTGGTTGAGACGCCCTCGTTCCCGGAGATTGTCTGGGATCAGTCCAACTAGGGTGTGTGTAAGCCGAGGTCATCACCGAGGTAGTCATGCCGAAATCTAAGCCTCTGCGCTTAAATTGACGAACAATTTCTTCAGTGGAGAGGTTCTCCGCCGTGAACTGGTATAGACAACAAGGACTTGAACAGACAAATGGCGGAACAGCGTAGGCTACGAACGCTGAAAACAAAGGAAGCACTCTGCACAACTCGGCTCTGAAAACAATAACTTAGATTCTCAAACAAGACTATGCAACTCGAGAAAAGTAACCCAAAAATATACAAGTGTGGGGTATTTATAGGTAAAGGCGGTATTAAATGCGGACAAGTGGGGTTACTAGCCGTAGGTGCCTATGCATGAGTTGACAAGCCCCTTACCCACGTGCTTCAGCGGTGCATTAATTGTGATGGACGGGTTCTGACAGCCTTCCGGGAGAAGCTAAAGCTTTCGGCGCATGACATAAATGTGAATCTTCGGGAGATCAAGCCGACTTTGTCAGAGTGGATACAATTAAATGGCGAGCTTATCCTTCATTAATATTCAAAGCGGCTATAAGACTATTGTAATTCAAATTTTTCGGCGGGTCATTTCAGCATAGGTAACTGTGCATATAGAGGGGTCCACAACGAGAACTCCTCAAGCGACAACTTGACACAGGGAACTCTGCAAGAGCGAAGGTTTGACGAGCCGGAAAAACAAGTCGCAAGAGCACAAAAATAGGGTTGCTCAAAACAAACTTTATTGATATGCGTGGATGCTTCAAGGGACTGCGCGGGAAGCCAGAGACTGAAAGTGTCTCGCGACTTCCGTGTAGACTGAGAATGCGATGCCTCTTTCAACTACACTGGACATCTGCACTTCTTTAGCAATGTATTAAGTCGACAGGGCGGAGTGGTCGTCGCGATAAAGCTTGAGTCGAATCCCGTTGATCATTGTAGGCAGCAATTCTCCATTAAGCTTCGCAAGCTAAACTGCTCCTTCTTCTGTTATCTTTATGACCTGAAAAGGGCCTAACCAATGTACACGAAACTTGCCTGGAAACTTGATAAATTTACTATCATAGAGGAGTACCAAGTCTCCTTTTTCAAAATGTTTATTCTTAATATGCCTGTCATGCCAAGCTTTCTGTCTTGCCTTCTGTACTTGTTGATGGAATCCGGCTAAAAGTCTGTCTTCTTCTAAGGCAAGCAATTGTGAGAGTCTTTCACTCATAGTATCAGTATCTACCATTTCTGTAATTTGCGCAATTCTGAAGCTAGGGACAATGTATTCCATGGGCATAACTGCTTCTTGTCCATACACCAAACTGAAAGGTGTGTGACCTGTTAGTTTCTTGCATGTGGTTCTGTAATCCCATAATACAACTGTGACTCTAAGGTCCCAATCATCTCTTTGTTGATTACAGATCTTCGTCAGGGCATTCTCGAGAATCTTATTGAATTCCTCCACCGTACCATTAGCTTGAGGGTGGTAGGGTGTACTCTTATGGTGACTAATGTGGAACTCTTCAGTAAGGGCCTCTATAGTCTCATTCAGGAAATGTGTACCCTGATCACTCATTAGAATTAGTGGACATCCAAACCTAGTGATAATGTTCTCAAAAATGAACTGCGCGGCAGTGACAGCGTCGCAGTTCTTAACTGGCTTTGCCTCAGCCCATTTGGTGAGGTATTCAGTAGCTGTAATGATGTATCTTGCACCGGTTCTTTTTCCTGGTGGGTTGATAGGTCCTACAAAATCAATGGCCCATTTATCAAAAGCACGCAGTGTTATCTGGGGTCTTAGCGGCATTTCATCTCTCCTTGAAGGTTTTCATGTTCGCTGGCACACATCGCAACATTTGCAGAATTCCCTAATATCCTTGTGCAATGTTGGCCACCAAAGACCTGCGGCTAAGATCTTCTGCGCAATCGGCTTTCCTGCAAAATGGCCTCCTGCGGTTCCTGAGTGCGCTTCTGCAATGATGGAGTTCTTCTCATGTGGTAGGATACATCTGCACAAGACTTCATCGGGGCCCAACTTGTAGAGCTGGCCTGCTATCAAAGTGAAGTCTACGGCTGTGACAACAAGTTGCTTCTTCTGCTGGATTGTAAACTCAAGTGGCGCTTGCCCGATAGTGAGAAACTCAAGAATATCGGAATAATATTCATCTGCTGCTTGAACAGAAAACAGCTACGCATTAGGCAGATTGTCCTCCAAATTTGTAGGTTCTTCCCCTGACTCTAGCCTAGATAAGTGGTCAGGTCCTGCATTCAATCTTCCTGGCTTCACAATAACCTCAAAATCATACTCTTGGAAGAGTAGTAGCCATCTGCAATTTCTTCCCCCTAACACTGGCTTATTGACCAAGTATTTCAAAGAAGAATGGTCAGTATACATTTTAAAATGTGCGCCCAATAGGTAGTGTCTGAACTTCTGTAGGGCATACACCATAGCTAGTCCTTCTCTTTCTGTAGTGGTGTAGTTCTTCTCGGCTGTGGACAACTTTCTGCTGGAGTAAGCAATGGGGTGATCAATACCTCCTTCTCCCGGTTGTGTCAGCACAACCCCCAATGCTATGGAAGAAGCATCTACATGAACATGAAAGGGTTTTTTCTAGTCAGGGAAAACTAGAATAGGCACAGTGATCATCTTGTCTTTAAGTGTATCCAAGCTCTGTTGGCATTCTTCTGTCCATTGGAACTTCGAATCCTTTTTCAGTAATCTTTCCATAGGTGCAGTGATCTTTGCATAACCTTTGATAAATTTTCTGTAGTACCCTGTATGTCCCAATGTAGTGCGCAATTGTTTGAATGAGTTGGGCGTAGGTAAATTAGCAATGATGGCAACCTTCGCAGGATCCATCAGGAGTCCTTGTCTGCATACAATATGACCCAACAAAATACCAAAAGGAGCATAGAAGATACATTTTTTCAAGTTAAGGGAAATCTGATACTGTCTACATTTTTCTAACATCATGCGTAGGTTTCCTTATATGGTTCTTTAGTAAACCAAACACAGTCCAGTCATCAAAATAGACTTCTAGAAACTTATGAATGAATTCTTTAAATACAGCAACAACGACTCGAGAGAAGATAGCAGGAGCGTTTTTAAGACCAAAGGGCATTACCGTATACTGGAATGAGCCCCATTCAGTTGCAAAAGTGGTCTTATGGCGGTCGTCTAGATGGATTCTGATCTGATGGTATCCCGAAAAGCCATCAGTGAAGGAGTAAGCCTCTTGTCCTCCAACATTATCAAGCACCTCGTCTGTAAATGGAGTAGGAAATGGATCATGCGCTGATGCATCATTCAGCTTGCGCAAGTCTACACAGATTCTCATTTCACCTTTTGTCTTCTTCTCTTGTACCACCATAGGACTAATCCAATCACTTTCCTCTACGGGCTCAATGATACCTGCTGCGATCATTTTATCAATTTCTTCTCTAACCTTTTCTTTATATCGCGGATTCAATCTGTATGGGCGTTGTTTTACAGGCTTGGCATCTTCTTTCAGAGGTATGCGCATCACTCCTAAATCTCCTAGGATGCCTTTCATTTCTGTGAACTTAGTAGGAAATATATCTTGGTAGTCACGTAATAAATCTGAAATATGGCCAACAGTTTCATCATCCCAATAATCTCCTATAGAAGCAAACTTGGGTTCGGCTTCTGTACCAATGTTAATCTTTTTGAGATTGATGTGTTCTGTAATGGCAGGGATATCAAGCTGAGGACCTTCAACATTGTGCGTTCCTTCTGACTCTAGAATATTGATGTTGCGAGGATCATCTTCCTCTTCTTCAGTGGTGAAATTATAGCATTCTAGGGCATGTTCTATCTGGACAGCCCAATCTGGTTGGGAATATTCTGGTAATGGACATTGTTCAAATACCTTCTTTTTAATACACTTTAAAGCGTGGTCGATGCTTGGATGTTCTAACTCAAAGCTGAAGGTAAGTTGAAAAATTTCTATCATAAGAGGCCAAGTGATAGTACCTCTGCGCAATTCTGTTTCAGTGTACCAGTTCCTCGGAACTGTATCCAATGTGTGGATGAATAGGTGAACCCACTCATCTTCTGGAATATCTGACCATTGCTGAATACATGCTTCAACGTGTGACCTGGGGTCACTCTGTCCATCATATTTGTGCAACACTTCTGCTGTAGTTCCCTGAAATCTGCGCAGTATCAATTTGCGACAATCTTTCCATGTGTGAATATTCTCTTTATGTGCACCCCACCATCTTGCGGGTGTAGCGCGCAGTGCTATATCCAGTGCTTGTATGCGCTGCTCATCTGGAATCTGTTGTTCATATGTATGTATGAATTTACTTACTTCAGTTAAACCGTCAAAAATTGGAGTGTCAGTCACTTCTGTGCCAATCCATCGAATGGATTTAGTCATCATGGCGCAATGCCTTGCAGAAACCTCATGTAAGTGATTCTGCCAGTTTTCCAATCCTGCTTCAGAATCTGATGTGCACGAACTATCGCATCGCCAGCTGATATGGCCGTCTGCTATGGGATTGACATAGTCACTATGACTAGCAGTCATCTGATACAAACTTTCCATGTGGCGCACTTCTTCTTCTGCCCGAATGGGTTCAATATATCTTGGTCCTTGAATGGGATCAAGCGGTGCAATGACCCTAATCTGCTCATCTTCAAAGGTCATCTGTCTTTTCTTCAAATTAATGACAGCCAAATTATCAAATGCCCAGTCTATGCCTAAAAGTGTTGGGTAAGGTCTACTATCATCCAGAATTTTGATTACTTCAAAGTCTGAGAACTTCTTACTCCCTCAATATCAATAGGTACATTGGGTAATCTGCCCAACGGAGAGACTCGTTGCTGGTTCGCGAGTCTTAGCTAGATAGGAGATCTTGTAAGCTGAGGGCTACCCATCTGTTCCCATGTCTGCATGGTGAGAACATTAACTTCTGAGCCCAAGTCCAAAATGACTTCATCCATTTCAAATGCTCCAATCTGCGCTGTGAGCCTCATCTCTTTTCCAGTTCTAGTATGACTCCCAATCTGGTGAACAGCACGCTGCGGTGTGTTTATCGAAGCAGATTGTTGACACTTATCCAGTAGGTGTTGAAGTTCCATAGTTGCTTTTTCATTGCGCAACAACTGTAAGCAGTTTCTCAGGAAAGCATGGACACTGCCTAGTGCATCTTCATCATCAGGCCTTCCAGATGTAGTGGCCTATTCTTGTACCAGGTTCTCTTGTCTTAACACTTGCGATCTAGTATCATTAGGCGGAATTGCGACAGAACTTGAAGCTCTTGGATCTGAGAAGTACTCTTGAGCTTGCTTGAATGCTTCTTTCTGCTTCTGCAGGTCGAGCGGGGCTGATTTAATATTAGCGCGGTGCACCCATTGCGTCGCTTGCTTTCCAGTTCCCAGCTCTAGCACACCAGTGGTTGCTCCACTACGCGTTACTATATTAACTGTAGGATCTGGTTCTCTTTTTTCTGCTCCAATTAGCTGAATATTCTGATTGACCTGTGGCGTCTTTGCTTGCATCTTAGCCATCAACTGAGGGCATTCTTCAATGACATGATCATAAGATTTACAATATCTGCAGATGGTCGTAGGATTTTGGCAATCCCTTGCAAAATGACCTTGAGCTCCGCAATTATAACAAGTGATCTGTCCTCTTCCTCGACCAAAATTTGTTGCGCGTCCGCGACCCCTATAATTTCCTCCTCGACCGTCGTGAGTTTGGTCATACTATGGACCTGCTATGGGTCCTTGTGCTTCTGACTGTACTCTGAAAACATCATGTTTTCTTTCCATCATAAGATCATATGCTCTACAATTATTCTCATCATGGCCTACTGATTTACAAAAAGTGCAATATAGATTCTTTGGAGTTTGTACATATTTCTGTAACAAGTGACATTCTTGTGGTCTATGACCTCTAGTTCTACAGATTTCACACCAAGTCCCTTATGCCTGTGGTAAAGGGTTAGGTGCTCCAGTTGCAATATACTCTATGAAAACAGGGCAATGGTCCTTGGAATGACCTTGCGCTTTACATTTTGTACACCAAATTTCTTCTTTAACTTCCTTGCCTTTCTTAATATCATGAACTTGCAAGGTTAAGTTTGCTAACTGGTTCTGCAACTGCGCAACATCGTTGCTTGTTCCAGCAATTGTTGAAGCTTCTAGTTTCATAGCCATCTCTAGAGCTTGTTCCTGAGTAGTGAGATTCTATTGCATAAGAGGAAGTCTAATGTGTGGGAGCAGCGCAGCAATGAACCATTCCTTATGTTGCTGCGGTGCAAACTCAAAGCTTACTTGATCTATCAAGGCTTTGAACTTCTGGTTAAAGTCCCATACTGACTCTGTACGTAACTGTTTTATGTCTTTGAGCTCTGTTATACACTGTGATTCTGATTTAGGTTTCTTGAATTCTCTAATCATAGCATTTCTTACATCAGCAAGCGTTCTATTATGTGTTGCTGAGTATTTCATGAACCAAGTTAAGGCTCTTTCTCTTAGTGTGGTTGCTAACTGAACCAGCTTAACAGCATCATCATTAATTTGCTTAATTGTCCAAATGGCTTCACATAGGAACCAATGCTGCTCAGGGTCTTCTATCCCTGTTCCTCTAAAAGTTGGTAGCTTCATGTCATCACCCATCCTTCTTGCGCTAGGTTGAGGTGGAGGTGCTGTAGCACTGCCTCCGGGATGGCTAGACAACGGTGGTGCTGAGGTACTAGAAGTACCGTGCGGGCTACTAGAAGGTGTTACTGCGGGGTTATACTGAGCTCCGTCTGGCTTTTGCAGTGTAAAAGGGTGATAAGGGATATGAGCACTCCCTTGTCTCTCTATATGGCTCGCTCTAGGAACTTGACTATCTTCTGGGCTAGACTCAAAAGAATGTTGGTCAAGGCCTACTTTATACCGTTTTCCAATATGAGTGCAACCAATAAGTTCAAGATCACTATCAGAATCTGCGGACATTACTTGTCTATGCTATTCATCGGAAGCTATGCATAGTTTTCCTTTTTCATACAGAAGCATTTTAATCCATAAGTTCAGAGAATTTAAGAACTTACCTCTGTGTACTCTGAAGAAACTCCTCTCAGCTTCGCTGAAACTCTTTCTCGTATCTACTGCAAACTCAGTGATGAAGCCTTCCAGTAGACTATTCAACCAAAAGTCTACTGCGCGGGACACAGAATTATCTACCCGCTTCAAACTGCTGACGAGCTTAGGCGTCCAAGCGACGGGTCGATCAACATGAACAGTGGGTCTAGTATCTGCTAGCTTAGCTATCCATGCATGCAACTCAAGTGCAAATGTGACAAAGAAAATTTCGTGAAGGTCAGTATAGATATACTTCTGCAACCAGTCTTCTATCTGAAGCCTAGAGCTTCTATTTTCTTATTCAGCGAACTCTCTAGTCTTTAAATCAAACCAGTCTTGAATTTCTTTAGCTGTAGGATTCCAGTAGCACATTGCCTTCAAAATAATAGGGTTAAATCCAATGACAGAACCATTTGTTTGATTCAGCCGTCGCAAGGCAACGGAACCATTTGTTGACTCCTTTCTCTGGGTTTCGCATCAATCTTGCGCGTCACCAAAATAACAAGTCTCACAATAACAAGTTGCAAGGCAACGGACCCATTTGTTGGCTGCTTTCTTTGGGTTTCGCATCAATCTCGCGCGTCACCGAAATAACAAGTCGCAAGGCAACGGAACCATTTGTTGGCTGCTTTTTGGACAGTCTTGGGTTTTAATGAAGCGCAGCAACAAAACCCCTTGGCGCACTGGCCCTCTCAGAAATGAGCTACGCAGCAGCTCGAGGTCTCACCCGAAGTGGCTATGGGGGGGCTAAGGAATCAGGCTTCCTTAACCGAGGCGACGCGGAGACTGCAATCTTCTCCCTTTCTTCCTCTAGGATTCCTCAAAGCGGAACGTCTTACTCTTCCGCAGACTTCTCAGTGCAACTGCGCTGAAGCTCTCGCTTCCAGCCTAGTTGCACGGTATCTCCACTCCTGCACACGAAGTAATTATCCTTTGCGTCGATACTTTATGTATCGTTTCTGCTTGCGCGCCCAGTCGCCGTAACGCATTCCTCTATCGCCGCAGCGACAGCGTTCTACAGATTTCTTCGACACTTAACGATTATAACTACCAAAGAAGCTTTGAGAACTTACTTAGCATATTCATAAAGATAACGCAATGTTCATGTATACCCAGGTAGTGAACTAAAACATGCAATCACACAACACAGCGTCACACCGAGAGAATTAGGTAATTCACCTCCATGGGGAAACCACGTCCACAGGAGTGTATCTTATATTAATCTGAAATAGGATTTACACAATATGCTGCGCACACAGCTACAGCCTTAGATCTTTCCAGGAAACTCCACACACACAGCTGGGAGCCCTTCTCTCGATCTAGTCTCTTCCTCTACATAGATTACAATAGTTCAGACGTCGACTCAGACTGTCTGTAACTCAATGACTAGCTAACATATCTCAAACTGCTAGGCTATGTCTAACTCTTGTCTTCTAACACACAATACAAAACAATCAACAACCAACCTACCAACAACAACTCTTTCTCCCTTACAATTACACACATATATAGGTGGCCATGATGGTCGCACCTTTACAAAACTGTGGGCCTTTCCCAACAGTAATACCCAAAAACCCAAACCACGGACATGGCTAGGTGTACTGTAGGCACCGCTTGTAGTCACGTCTCCGCTTCATGTAGGTTCCGTGACTTCCGGCGCAGATTGCGGGTATAGGCGTCGCTTCTTCATTCACTGCTCTTTGTCCTTTGCCTTCAATGCTTTGGGTCCATTGCTCTTCCTTGATCAGAGCAACCATAACTTTTGTACTTAGCCTTTATGAGGGTAGCTGAGCCCTCTCTTCTGTTGCTTCATTTATTGTGGTAGCTGAGCTCTCTACTCGGCCACATTCATTCTCCTTTGATGTGTGTGTGCGAGCTCCGTGAATTCCAGTCCATAATCTGTGCTGAGCTCATCCATCTGGCACCATACTGCACACTGTTTAATTCTGCCCAAAAATTGGTGCTTATTCAAAATTAGCACTTTCCCTTCAACACTTGTGCTTTTTCCCTCAAAATTCGCAGCTTTACCATAGTTGCGGCCTAGGCTCCAACAGTCCAGGCACTGAGATTTTCATTTTTAATTGCCTGTGCAAAGCCGACAAGTATTGGCATAAGCTTAGTAAGCATAAAGGGCGTGTTGGGCAAGGTTCTGTTGAACTTGCAGAGTGTTTCTAGGTCGGAGAAGCTATCAGTTGTAAGCGTTGGGTAAGGTATGCCACGAGAGATAGAAATGGTGGAGATTAGTAGCAAGATTGAGTCTCCTTTCACCAGTATTGTAGTTGAGGAAGAAGTTGCATCTGTGGGAGATGTCAATATTGAGGTAGAATTTTCCAACATGCCGATAGGAGCGTCAGTCATCGTCAAGAAGCGTCAAAGGGGCCAGCATTTTGAGTCCCTGTAGAGAAAGAGGCAATTGAGATCATCCATCGGGCTAGTAGGAGAAGCTCACATGCAGACCAGGAAGTCCAGTCACTGCGTTGATGAATCTGCCACATGGGAGGGACTGTCGGTCGTTGACATCCCTGGGTATATCCCTCCCAAACGGCCTAATGCAACCCCGCACAAGCTGAACTCAAAGCAGAAGTATGGTGTGAGGATGCCCACGCTCCCTGCCAGAATGGAGTGCTCTGCTGACATTGGTCTGACGTTGATGCACCTCCCATAAAATGATCATGATATGGTGGCCCACCCAGAAATTGCAGCGGCCCCATATGCGCCTGGATCACAACTTACTGCGACGCCGATTATACAGGACTGGGCCCGAGGATTGAAGCAGGCTGGCTTGTTAGGGCTTATTAACATGCCACATTTTGGGTGACTGGCGGAAGTTAATGCGTGCATGAAGCAGCTACTTGTGTGATTCCATGGTGATTCGTTGTGGCTGAACAATGAAATTCTGGTCACTATTGATTTAATTTCGTACATTACCAGATTGCTTAAAGATAGGGTCGACCCATCGCAGTTCTTCCAAGGGAAGGTGAACGAAAAAAAGTGGGCAGGACAACTGGTGAAGAAATATGGCTTGGAGACGGATGGATGTGGGTATCACACCAGCAATATTAATGATAAGGAGGTACTCACCAGCACCAAGATTATATCTTGCAAGAGGATCAGGGGTGGTCATCCTAACCAGTGTAACTCAGGGATTGTCGCATGTGCAGTACAATGGGCGGAGGTTGTCCAAATGAACTGGTCCTTGTTTCTGTTGAATCAATTAGCCAAGGATGTTGTGGTAGTTCAGGTCAGTAAGGGCTCATTTACATATAGCTGGCTACTAATCTTGATTGCATTCGTGGCTTGGAAGGAACCCAACACATACCAGGGCATGGAAGTTGAGGCTACGAAAGAATAGTGGGGTGTGCACTATCAAAAATTATGGTATGAATGGGAACCTGAGCGCCTCCGGGATTGCCAATTTCTATTCTGGCTCTACTAGGAGATGCTTGGCAATGCTGCAGCAAAGATACTACGAATATCTGAAGAAATGGCGACACGGTTTAAGACAATCATGGAGTTTGCAATTCGACCACATGCTATTTATGTATAGTCAAGGCGTGACCCTGGTCAGCAATGGTTGCTGACCCTTTACAAGGTAACAACTGAAGCACTGGAGGCTATCGTGAACGACTGACCAAGGAAATGGTGTGAACCTATCCCAGTTGCTGAGATTGAGGCGGGCGAGCCAGTGAAGGGTCCAGAAGATTGTATATCGACATAGGACCCGCTCAATCATCATGATTCTGATCAAGAGTACATCAAAACACTGATGGATGATGACAATTACCATACCTTGGAAGAGCACAGAAGGAAGAGGCACCAGGACCCAGCGACAATCAGTGGACATCCCCTAGTAGCGGAAGCAGACTTGGGTCGATTGATACACTTAATCGCTTATGCATCCACTGCAGCATCTCAAAATATGATAAAGGCAACAAATTAAGGATTCCATGCACTCACTGCTCATGTGGACTTGGTACATGATATGGTTTCGTGATGGGCACCAGACGATGCAGCATCACCACAAGCTAGCACAATCAACACTAAGCCGCGGGTGAGGAATGTGGATATTCCCCCAATTACAATTGTGACTGAGGATGAGGCTATAAATGCCTTGCTGCAGCAGTTGAAGAAGGTGACCATTAATGTGAACGCACTGCCTGCAGAAGGGTTGACCACTATGCAGGAAGCTACTAGCCAGGAAACGACTGATCGATTGAGGTAAATTAGTGGCATGTGCGTATGATTGCAGGCGAGCAAGGCTGATGCGAAGTGCACCATTGAAGAATTGACCGGCAGGGATGCTTCCACACAACATGCTGTGGATGAACTTGAAGAGCACATTAAGAAAGAACGGGCTGAGAAGGCGAGTGAAATCGAAGGACTCAAAAAGGAACATGATTTCCTTATTGCGGAAAAGGCGCGTATGTGGGATGACAGTGTATGAGTCAACCAGGCTATCACGGAAGCTTATTAGCATGTGCCAGAACCCACTGAAGAGGTGGATTTCCTCCAATGGGTGCAGTGGTTGGGGGATGCTATTGTCTAGTTGTGGAAGGAGAATCAAGCCTTGAAGGCTCATGTGAATCCCGGTACGCCTAAAGTTGAAGTTGACGACAGGAAACGGGAAATTGAGGAGGTTGCCACTCAGTTGGAGGAGCTGGAAAAGGATGCAACGAATCTCACAGCTGACACTGTGCAATTCTGAGGGTGGATCGTCCAGGATGAGCAGGTTGAACAACTAATGAAGGAACGACAGGAAGCAGAGGGGCAGTTGGCAATGCTTAAAGCAGCAATGCACGTAATTCCTGCCATGGAGTCGGTTGCCAAGGTTATGGAGTTGACAGATCTACAACAGCGCTTTTCCAAGGCAGAAAAGTGACAGAAGAAACATGCTACGCAGTTGGAGCAGTTTCAAGATGTTGGGGGATAGTTCATGACCAAGGCAGGTGAAGTGCTTCAAGCGGTGCAAAAGCATTGGCAATAGGTGACGGCCAAGCTCACTGAACATCCATCTACAGAAGATGTGGTCGATAGTTAGGTGGTGACTACAGAAGTCAAGGAAATGGTGATGACAATTGTGCAACAGTACGAAGACTTCAAATTGAAGACCACGGAATACACCATGTCTAGTTGATGTGGCTCGAGGGCAAGCCACAAGATTGCGTTGGGGCCTATTGGCAGGTGGTTTGATAAGGAAGAATCGCAGCATTGCCGATGCTGCAACACATCAGACGAAGTCACGGAAGGAAAAGGGCTCAATTATTTTATGTATTTTTTTAGTTGTCTGTACCGCAATAGGTGGGTTTTTAGGCCGTTGGACCATATGAGATGTAATTTTGAGCTAATTGTACCGCAGTAGGCATTTTTTTCGGTCATTTGGACTGGGTCAGTTAGATTTTGGGTCTTTTGTCCAAGAGTCAGTTAGGAAGTTGTTAGTAAGTGGACAAGCATTATAAAGGCGGAAACCTATATATAGACAAGAAGTTGTAGGTCGTGAGATAGGGAGACAGGAGAGAGCTTTGATATGTGGTTTTGTGCATATGTTGGGAGATCCAGAGATATTGCTGGAATCTGTGATCTGCAAAGGCATTGTATTGGGTTTTTGCAGTAATAATATGATGTGATGAAATTATTCTTTGCAATCCTGGTGTGTCTTTTGTCTTTTGATGGTAATGCAATGTCTCTTTGATAGTCGCTTACTGTTATAATCTATTGCAACAATGAAATGTTTCCATTAAATGATGATATGAGTACAATAATGTCGAAGTGAATGCATAGATTTATTTAATGTTGCAATAAGATTAAGTAGCTAGTGCCACACACATCCTCCTTCATTCAGAGGAAACATGGGTTCGTCCACTCTCCCTTGATCGCCTAAGGTGAGACCTCATATGCTCTGTAGGTGTTGTTGGGCAGGGTAAAACCTACCTGGGTTGGTGCTCAGGGAGATCGCGGTGGGTTAGTGTCGACAGTGATGGGAACCCCTGTCGACTGGGTTTGAGTCAACAAGGGTGCATAGATTATGGGAAAGAAGAGTGCTTAGAGGATGAGAGACCTCCCAAGAGGCGTGGAAAGGAATAAACTGAGAGCTTCAAAGAGAACAGTGATGTGGCACCCTTGAGGCTGGAATAAAGAAAGAATCAAGAAGATGTGTAAGAAGAAGAAGTATAGATGAATGGAGGTTATTGCATCATTAGAAGAGAAATTGCACAACTATATTTGAGTTCCCTTGGACCCATTATTGTCGGATGATGCGCACTAGTTGGTAACCCTCCTTTTGGTACAACACCCCAATGCTCTTTATCAAATCAAGAACACCAACTATTAATTGATTTTTTACGGGAATAAAGACCCAAATATGAACTAGAGTCTACAAAAGTTCAAGTTACTCCTACACTTGGGATTAACCCATATATAGAAAGATCAAGAAATAGTAGTACTATTCTGAGTTCAACAGTTGCGAGTAGATGTATTAGTCCACCTATACCTACAAGGATGGAAACAACATGATATTCTACTATGTGCTTTCCCGAGTTTCATGGGACAGGTAAAGATGATGCACAATGACATTGGTTTACTTGCAAAAGCAATTCGAGATGCAAAGAATGTCACAAATGAGTTTGTTAAGATTGTGCAACTGGAGACCATGTTTAGAGAAAGAGCTCTGACATGGTATATGAAGTATAAGACCACGGCAGCCGTAGGTCATAGTTAGTCATAGGATACAATTAAAACTACTCTTCTGAAGGAATTTCATAGACCAAAGTTTGAGTCGCAATGTATTACTAAGATTAAGGATTTCAAGCAAAGAATTGGTGAATCTATTTGGGACTATGATCAATGGGTCAAGATCCTGATGGACCATCTGAGATTTTAGATTCAAATGTGCACCACCATGAATGATTTATCATAGGGTTGATACCACATATTAGATTTCCCCTAACCCAACAGAATGTGAATACTCAGTCAGATGCCCTTGAAATTTCCATTTGAATGGGAGTGACTCGTGGAGGGGAGGCATTGCTAGGAATGGTGCAGGCTCAAATGAAGCTTGCTGCGTTGATTGAGAATTTACAACAATAGTCTATTAGTAAGGCATTCTGGGAAAAGAGATGGTGTAGCTACTATAGAATTGAAGGAAATCACATAAAAAAATGCCCGAAAAATAATTATCTGGGTATAGGTGCATCTAGTCCTTTTCCAGTAGCGCCTAAGTCGGAGTGGTGCGATATTTGTGGAACTTCAGGCCATGAGCCTCCCAACTTCCCAACATTGCATGTATACCAGAGCTCTACGCATGCACCATTTTCTGAGTTTCGCAAGTCTATTGGCCATGATGTGAAAAACTATTGCACTCTACAATTGACAAAAGATAATATAGTGGATGCCTACCGAGTTCAAGGTATAGAAGAAAACATACCACCTGAACTGGGAGCATAGTAGGGAGAAATGAGTACTGGGTTCCGAGGTCGAGGAAGAGGCTACAGTGGTGGTGGAAGATAGGTAATTTTCTTCAATTCAGGAGAACCAGGCCACCTGGAAAGATATTGTACCAATCCTTTTGATTTGTGCACATATTTCCATAGCACCAAACACGTGACAGAGAAGTGCTCGAACCTAGTCAATAAATGGGAAGAGAAAAAGGGTTGCTACAACCTTGTCACAATCAAACCAAGGAAATATCTTAGGAACCCATGTCAACCCTTCTATTTACTTTGTTAGTATATTGTTGTTGGACGCATATGCTTTGTAAGTCGTCCCGTAGTATTTGTTGATCCATAGTTTGTATTATTGTTGTTGGACGCATATGCTTTGTAAGTCGTCCCGTAGTAATTGTTGATCCATATTTTGTATTGGCCCATGGTTTGTATTGACACATGACCCATGGTATTGGTGCCTAGACCTAGTATATAAGTTTGTGTTGAGACGAATGAAGGTACCGTGAAGTTATTTGTATTGATCTTGATCAAAGGAGGTTGCCCCCTCGAAGTGGCCTGCGATCAATATAAAAGTGATTCTGAGTTCTGTTATTTCTACTATTTCGTATGTTTTCATTAATAAATTATTGCAAGTTCATCACAAAATAAAATAATGGGAAGGGTCTGGTGCAAGTAGACATAGTGACTAGAGGAGGTGCGTAGATAGGTGAAGGTATTCATGGAGATTGTAGTGCTGGAGTACCATTGGATCAAAACGCAAAGAAATATCCACAATGTCCACCTAAGTTTCAAGAAAAGGACCAGTTATAGATCCTGCACAAGGTGAAAAGAGTGTTCGAGGAAGCTGTGCAATGAAAAGATGAACTACACAGATTGCACAAAGAAGAGGTTCTCATAATAATATTATGTGAGGAAGAATTACTATGCAACATGCACAATGAAGAGTTAAGGCATACCGTGTAGCATGAATCTATGCAGCGCAATGAAGACCAGCTTGATGGAATGTACAAAAGTTGCAAGGAAGATCCAGTAAGTACTTTCCTTCAAAATTGCATAGATATATTGAATGATACTCATGTTGTCAATAAAATAATTAGTATTCTTACATTGTTACTAATGTGTGATGAATCCGAAGAACCTATTTTTGTGCCACTTGCTAAAAGGAATGTGTGTAGAGTGGGTAAGAGATAAAGAATCAGGAAGGAATTCATGTTGCCCCTTGAATTTGGGGGATTTCAAATGATAGATGTTGTGATCAACTTGGGGGAAAATGTTAATATTCTTCCTAAGAAGACTTAGGAGTTGATGGGAAAGCCAAAGATCGTATGGTATCCCATATAGGTCATATTAGCTAACCGGTACAAATTCTTCCCCATTGGAAGGTTGACTAATGTGGAAAAAGAAATTGATAGAGTAAAGACAATGGTGGCATTTGATGTGATTGAAATATTGGAGGATATTGATCCCTACCTAGCATTATTGGGGATAGATTGGGAATTTGATAATAATGCGATTCTGAGCATGAAGCAAAGATGCATGTCCTTTGAATCTAAGGAAATGCAAGTGGTAGCTTCATTGGATTCCACAGAAGGAGAAAGATATATAGAGCTGGTTCAGGACAACATTGGCAGTGTGGAAATAGAAAACATCTACAATGTGACTTCTAGAAAGGAAGACTACATAAACCCTATGGAAGATGGGGAGATAAGTTGGCATGGTGTATGTTCAATTGATACAAATTCACAAGATGCGATGGACCAGTGGCAGAACCAGTTGTACGAAGTATCCATAAGGAGATGTTCGTGCATTACAAAGTGAGTGCACTAGATTGGGTTAGAGTTGTGCAATCCACCAGTGTTTGATGGAATAGAGAAAGTATATTCTTTCCTCAAACAAATGCAATCCCATGTTCTGGAGGATCAAAAAGTACAAGCAATGGATCCCATCACTTGAGGAACTCCTATGTGATGGTGGAAAATGAGAAAAGAAGAGATGAACAACTGGGGCGCTGTGAAAACATGTATTAAGGAGAGATTTAATCTTGCTATAGACATGGAACTTTAAACAGATTCAAGGGAACTAACAATCCCATTGAACACTGTGAATTCCGTCAGCAAAGATGGGAGATGAAGAGTGTACCACATAGCCTATGGGTACATAGATTCTACCATACATTGGATGTTATACCCAGAAGTTGGTATGTTCATTAGGAAAGAAGAAGGAAGACAAAATATTGGGATAAAGTGTCTACTAAATTTACTACCATATTCTAGTTAAGTACTAAAGATATTAACATGGCCAAATTTCTCCATAGGATCAAGCAGGTTATGTTTAAAGAAAGACCACATCAAGATCTGATGCAGAGGATCGTCTGCTCTTATCACTAGGACTTGGAATGCCTGAAAAAACCAATATATTATTGGAAAGTTGAGAGTGAAGATCCTGTTGAAGGGGAGAATCCACGTAGCATACAGAATAAATAAAATGTGGGGGAATGCACAGTGCGGGATGAGCCATCTTCTAGCATCGTTCCAGAATTCTAAGAGGCCCTCAAGAGAAACAAACATAACATTGGCACTTAAGAGGAGCCCAAAATGGCCATAATAGGAGACTACTGAGTCAAGGAGACAGTTACCCAGATAGTTAGCCTACTAAAAGAATATGAATATTTTTTTCCATGCAGCTTCTGAGATATGACGAGGATTGCAATAGAGCTATGAGAAATGAATATTCGATCAAAAGAAGGGGAAAATCCAATCAAGAAAAGGCCATATAGATTGAACCCCAAATACAAGGAGCAAGTGCACGAAAACCACTTTTGCGACCGAGTGGGGATATTTTTCTTATAATGTGATTCCCTTTGGATTGAAGAACGCACCAACTGTGTTCTCTAGGATAATGGTGGCCATGTTTAAATAATTTATGCATACATTTTTGAAATCTACCTAGATGACTAGACGATGTTCAGTTTGTTAAAATATCACTTGTAGGTCTTGCACCTCTTACTAGATTGTTGCAGGAAGATGCATATTTCATTAAACATGAAGAAGTGCATTTTTTTGCACCCCATTTGGTATATTGCTGGGGCATGTTGTGTAAAAAGAAGGTTTGTTAGTCGACTCGACTAAGATTGCATTCATAGTCAATAGTCCATCCTCAACACATGTGAAAAGTTTGCGTGCAACATTGGGACATACTGGTTACTACATAAAGTTTATCAAAATTTATGTATGCATAGCAATGCATATGGAGGAGCTCTTGAGAAAAGAGGTTAATTGGACATTGGATTGTTAGCAAGTGCTTCCTACCGTAAAGGATAAATTGGTGATTGATTGGATGCGCATATTCCATGTGCATGTAGATGCATCATCAGTCATGTTGGGAGTAGTTTTAGCCCATCCAGAGGAAGGGGACATTGATCATCCCATTTCCTTTGTAAGCTGGAAATTATCCACAACAGAGAAGAATTATACCACAACTGAGTGTGAAGGCTTGGAAATGGTATATGCACCATAGAAGTACCAACACTAGTTCTTGGGTAGTGTCTTTAAGTTTTTCATAGGCCAATCTACTTTGACGTACCTGGTCAACAAGCTAGTGTTGGGGTGGTGCATTTGTCTATGGATTCTCCTATTTCAAGAGTTTGAATTTGAAGTTGTTGTCAGACTAGGAAAGCAACATTGGTCAAGATCATCTATCAATATTTCAATCTAGTGAGGAAGGAGGTAGATTGGATGACAATCTATTGGATACATAGTTGTTTCACGTTGAGGCTGTACCAAACCAATTTAATGAGATATCATTTTTTTTTGCTTCTGTTCGTTCATTGACATAGTACACAGTTGTACAGTGCAGACAGCTAGTGACATGCAACACATATTTCCAGTTAATAGCAAGGAAAATCTACAAGCTGGAAGCTAATGGCATCATATGTGTACTAGAACATGAAAGGTCGCTTCTTCTTAAATAAGCACATGAAGGAATAGCTGGAGGACATTATGTAGGGAAGGATACTGTGCATAAGGTGCTGCAAGTAGGGCTATGGTTGACTTCTTTGTTTCAAGAAGCTAAGATGTACTATGAACAATGTTTTTCTTTCTAGCTATTGGAATACACTTACCCCATCTAAACTTAGGATATATTTTATTATAATGTTTAGATACTTTCCAAGGTGTTAGACTAGGTTGTTAGCCCCATGAAGCCTATTTGGCCCACTTCTTTTCAAGCTTAACCAATTGAGCACCCTCTTTAACTTTCTGCCTTTTTCTGCTAGTTATGGATTAGAAAGAGTGCATTTTTTTCTTTTGGAAGCTTTGTCTCGCTTTCCCTACTCATAAAAGAGTATACTTTGCTTTTGAGTTAGATAAGCATAAAGCAAGGGCACCTTCATGGACTTAGCAACCTGATATATTTTTGGCCAACACATCCTCCATGATTTTCTCTCCTAAATCGATCATATTTCTTCTTTTTCATCATACATGGGCTACCGTATCTGATTTTTCCAATTCGTGAGCCTCTTGGCTGAGTTGGAAAGCTGATGTTTCCATTAATGGGGATTTTCATGTTTTGTAAGATTTCTTTTTGTGAGCTGCTGAAATTAATCCTTAGCCATTTGAATTTCCACCATATATATATATATATATATATATATATATATATATATATATATATATTTGGGCATCCACTTCATTGCCTAAGTTTGGTTGATGTAAAATTAATTAATAGAGTTTTATTGTGTGCTTCATATCTGTCCCAATTTTCAGTGTAATTGTGTAATCTTTGCTTAGCAATTGTGTGAGGAATTTATTGTGAGCATAGATTCACCTGTGAACTGATTTTCACATGGTATCAAAGTGCAAATTGCTCCCAGTCACTCTCTGATACTTTCTCTGAGCACCAGAAGTGGTGGAGGTTCCACAGAAATCCTAGGGCTAGCACCTTGAAGCCATTGGAGCAATCCTTTGGAGTCTATCTAGGCGTGACGCACTCCCGAATGTGATAAGTGTCAAAGTAGATATTTATTTTACTAACAAACCTTCCTCATGAGTGTCTTTTTGTAATTTTACAAGTTATAGATCCAATCTCACCTGAGTGCAACAATTGATCATGGATCAATCTCAGTCCATAATCTTAACTCCATTCAATTACTTTGATTGTAAAGCTGAAATTGTAATCATGTTGAGAGCCAAGGTTATTTACATAGTTACTATGGGAATTAAGGTCGAACCTACATCAGTTGCAGAGAAGGACAAGTGTCATAACATAAGAGATGAAGCATATGGTCTGTTGTGTCTCGGTACTTTAAGGGATCTCTTGTTCCATCTGGATGGTTTATCCACACCGAATGAAATTTGGGTCAAAACTGAATATAATTTGTTTGGAAAGATGGATGAATTGAGAGGCCATCAACTAGAGAATGATTTGATTTCTCTAAGCCCCAAAAGTTTTGAGACTCTACAATTCTTCTTCACTAATTTTAAGTCTCTGGCTCTTTAGCTCAAACAATGTGGGATTGAAAAGAAATATGAGCAGCTAATCTTGTCCATAATTTTGAAATTGGGTCCAGAGTACTTAGTTTTTGTTTCTACCTTCCATGCTACCAAGATCACAGTTCGAAACTGGAAGATTCCATCCCTGGTAGAGTTCATGGAATCATTAACACAAGAGCAAGACAAGATGGTCCAAATGGGTGCCATCAAGCAATCAAAAGACCATGCTTTGGTAGTTGGAGATTCCAAGGGTTTGAAAGGGAAGAAGAAGGATAAAGACAAAATCCTTCTAATCAAAGGAAGGAGAAACCTAAACTATTTGAAGAGGGTTCAAGTTCTAAGAAAGAGAAGTAGAAGAAGAAGGAGAAGACAAAGTGCACTTACTGTCACAAGGGTTGGCACCTTGAGAGTTCATGTATAAAGAAGACCATAGACATGATGGCTTCACTTATAGAGAAGATAAATAATCCAATTCCTGAAGGTGCCCAGAAGAAAGATGGAGGTTCAAATTCAGAAGGAAAATAAAGATGTCATGCTCTTATGGATGGTATATCAAAGTATTCCTCATTCATAATTGATATTGGAGCATCTAGGGATATGGTTGCAACAAGGGAGTCTTTCTCTCAGTTCGAATCCATAGGTGGACCTTCAATATTGTTGGGAGGTGATTCAGAGACTGCTTCAAAAGGTAAGGGTAGTATATATCTAGACCATGGTTCTTTCAAAAATGTTTTGTATGTCTCTGGTTTAGCTGCCAACCTCCTATTAGTACCTAGGTCTGCACCTAGGATTGCCTACTTTCGAAAAACTTGAGACTTTAATATTTTTATCTCTTTAAAACCTTCCTCAAGACATTTTCCTAAGACAATCATGTATCCTTGAATTTATGTTGTATAAACTTTATGCTCACTTATTCTTTCTTGCTTTCAGTTTGATAGTTAGTTTGTTAACATGTTAAGTTAGCACAAGTTTGCATGTTGTTTGTTGTCCAATTAGTTTTGAAGATGTTCCTCAGCGTTGGAAAGAAAAGAAACTAACCACAAGGCTAGAAATGTTCCAGGTCACTGCACTGCAGAACTGTTATGCAACTGCATTGCAGAACTGTTATGCAACTACGCTACAAAACTGCTCAGCACTTGCGCTACAGAACTACCTGTAGGTGACTATTTTAGTCATCGACTTTGGGCGCATTTTTCGAACATATAGAAATGAATTTGTGAAAAAAAAAGTGATTTTTTTTGGGAATGAGCCCAATTACAAAAACCTCTCATTTTTTACACAAGTATTATTATTTAGGAGATACACATGGCACTTTGAAGCCTATTTTTCAGATTTTCCTAAAGCTGATTGTTTGAGTCATCAAATTAGAGAGCCATATCAGACCAAATAGTAATGAATCTCTTGAAATGGTTAGAAACCCACTTCACAAATGGGTTTTTTTACAAAAACCTCTCTCACTTTTGTAACATATATCACAATTTGGAATATTTAAATAGTATTTTGAGGCCTATTTTTCAGGATTTCGCTAGTTGCATTTTCCTCAAAATATGCCAAGTCAAACAGTTGGAATACCACCTCAACAATTTGACTTAGATGAGATCTGAAACAATAAACTAAATGTGGAGAATAAGATTATCAGATCCATTAGATTTGGATCTAGATGAGGATGTAATTATCTATAAAACTTTGTAAAAGGAAGAAGAGGGGGTTCTTCCTTCAGGAAGCTGGAGGTTTGATTTTGGTGGCTACAGGATGGTCATGTTATTTTGTAAGATATAGTACAGTACCCATGAACTTATGATTTTGAATGAAATGTGAATTTTGTTCCCACTTATCTAGTATGACTGATTATTGAATGGATTACAAAATGGTATGCACTACACGACTTAAATTATAGAACTAATGGTATAAACTTAGTTTGTATTCATTTCCTATGGTTTATTGTTTTTTTCCTTTCAGTATCTTTATATAACGTTGTTATGTATGGAACCTTTTCTGAATGCATGAAAGAAATGGATTTTTCCTTTCATGTATTTATTTTCAGTCTTATGGTTATAAGTCTTAACACTTCTAGTTCATAGTCCAGCCTTGGTTTACTGTTCTTTATGTACTTTATATTATTTTAGCTACATACACACCTTCCTTGGCCCAATCTTCTACCAACCACGTGAAACAAACCTAATGTACACAATCTCTTTTCCCAATTTCCCTAGATTTTCCCTATAGCTGTCTAGAGAAAACCTTAAGGATAACATTTTCTGGCACCGTTGTCAGGGATGAAGTAACAAAGTTATTTTTCCCTGGGATGTACAACAATGACCAGAACCAATTCTTGATGGTGAACAAGAACTGGCATCGAATATTGAATGCAATCATTCACCTGGATATTCCATTAAAGAATCCAGTGGAAACTCCACTCTTTCAAGATGCCTAGTGCTCAGATGGCCACTATTCTAACTCAAAGGTTTGCACCATTTGAATTTTCTTCTATTCCTGGTTTTCCTAATGATGTTCCTACTATGGATGAATGGGGAGATATTCTTCCCAGATTCAAAGAATATGAAGAAGATAATCCTACACAATACCCTTTCAAGTTTCATGAATGTATGAATCAGCTAGATCTACATCACGAGGATGTATGCATGAAGATGTTCATGCACTCTTTGGAGGGTGACGTACAGTAATGGTATCGATATCTTCCTACCTATAGTATTTCATCATTGAAGGAGTTTCATGCTTGCTTTCATAATCATTGTAGAAGACTTTTCCCTGTGATTTTTTATTTGAATTCTGTTGTGAAACGTTTTGGTTGAATCTTCATCATAGGAAAGATTATTCTTATAATAGTGAGGAAGAAAGTGAATTTTTTAATGAAGACATCCTCCAAGTTAGAAATGTTGAAGATATATCTAATAGATTTTCAGATGATTTAAATGTTGAAGATGATGATAATTATCAACATGATGAAAAGTTTGTTGATCTAAGTTCTTTTGAAGGCTCATTGCTTTTAAATGATAACATACATTCAGTTCCCGAAGAAGTCAATTCTGATCATGGTGATATTGTTATTTTGAATGCTTTTGAATAATTATCTACCCAGGAAGAGCATGATCAAGTAAATGATAAAAAGTCATTTCAGAAAAAATAAATAAATAATAAATAAAATAAAATAAATAAATAATAAATAAAATAAATAAATAAAAATAAATAAATAAAAATAAAAATAAAAAATAAAAAATAAAATAAATAAAAATAAAAATAAAAATAAAATAAAATAAAAATAAAAATAAAATAAAATAAAATAAAATAAAAATAAATAAAATAATAAAAATATAAATAAAATAAAATAAAATAAATAAAATAATAAAAATATAAATAAATATAAATAAAATTAAAAATAAATTAAAAATTAAAAATTAAAAATAAAATAATAAATAAATAATAAATATTAAAAAAATTAAAAATAAAAAATAAAAAATAAAAAATAAAATAAAATTTTGATCGTCACATTTTACAAAAAAACAGGGGCTTTGATATTACCCATATATGATTCTGGTTTTGAAAATGGTGATCAATTACAAGGGTAGTTAACAATTGTTCCTTTCACAGAGCATTTTTATGACCATTTTTATGAGAGCAGTGAGGGATTAGATCCTATTTATGACAATTATGATTCAAAGTAATAATTTGGTTTTGAAGACCATATTTTTACATCAAAATGCAGCAGTGAACCAGTGCGTAACAACTATAAATAATAACCATTGGAAGGAAAAGAAATGGATGAGCAACAATTTCAAAAGAAATCTCTTGAACCTTTGATTACCATCCTTGAAATGGGAGTAAAAAAGATCAGTCATGAAGCAGTGAAAGTTGAACACTTTTGGACACAACTCATTCATTTGAAACATAAACAAGAGGAATTTGTTGATACTTTTAATGATTCAGTGGCTACCTACATGAATTCAATCTCTTTGGAGGTCAAACATGTTGCAGCATTTGGCATGCAATCAAATTGTAGTAGGTTCAAACATCAAAATGAAGGCAGTAAGGAGGATAATGATGAGTTACTAGAACCATATTCCAATTTTTCTTCCACACCAAATGATAAGCAATAGTTTATAAAAATCAATGACTCTCTTGTTGATATTCTTGAACCAAAAGTAGAACATAACAACTATGGAGTAGTCAATGCTAAAGATACTCGGTAGAAGCTCATTTGTTTTGGCCAGCACGAAGATGTAACATTCTATGATCGATATTCCACTTTTTTTAAGATGTAACATTCTATTGAACATCTTGAAATTTCAGCTATTGTTTCACTGTGAATTTGAAGATCAAATTGTTGATGTGCTTATTCTTTTTCGAGCTTTCATTTTGTTGAAGCACATGCAAAGAGTTCAGTTAATTATCCAGTTGCTTAAATGGTTTATTTGGAAGTTTGTTTATACTTGAGAAGATTGGTTGAGCTGGTTATAGTAGGTCTATGTACATAAATAAGCTCGCATACGAGCATTTATTTTACAGCATGGTTTTGTCAGCAATAAGGCTCCATAACTCAATGGAGGCACTAGTGCATAGTTTTTCTTTAGTTTTCCATACAATTTGGTTTGCAGTATATAGTTAATATTTAGTTTCCTAACAATATGGTTTTTGGTTTGGTTTGGTTTGCAAAATTTTGGTTAGACAATGACTCCATAGCCCAATGGAATCACTGACTGGTTACAAGTAGTTCCAGTTTGCAAATTGGTTTTTCAGCATGTTAGAATTCATTTATAAAGCATAGTTACATATTGTAGGGATTACACGGATTGAAACAAGACTGCTAGTTCTTGTAATATCACAGGGAGTATGCCATCCTCAGTAGGAGCCAATGTTAGTACCTAGTTCTGCACCTAATATTGCCTACTTTCAAAAAACTTGAGACTTTAATATTTTTATCTCTTTAAAACCTTCCTTAAGATATTTTCCTAAGATAATCATGTATCCTTGATGTTCTACTGTATAAAATTTGTGCTCTTTTTTTCTTTTTTTATCAGTTTGATAGTTAGTTTGTTAACATGTTAAGTTGGCACAAGATTGCATGTTGTTTGCTGTCCAATTAGTTTTGCAGATGTTCCTCGGCGTTGGAAAGAAAAGAAACTAGATCCAAGGATAGAAATGTTCCAGGTCATTGCGTTGCAGAACTATTATGCAACTGCGTTGTAGAACTGTTATGCAACTACATTGCAGAACTGTTACGCAACTGCGCTGCAGAACTATCAATCACAGCAGATCTATTGAACAAGAATATCAATCACAAAGATGTAAAACAATTTGGAGTAAAAACTGTGCAAGAGAGATGCATCAGTGCTCTATAATCCAGAATGGTAGAATTACAATACAATACTGTCACAATGAGTGAGCAATTCGAATTAGCCAAGGAGGTCATTCGAATATACTGCATGGCATAGCTTGGCTCCAAATAGGAGTCCTCATCATCAATCAGTGGTCGTCATCAATGCACAAGTCACTATCAAACAGGTGTCAAACTAAGCCTAACTAAGTGTAATAAGTGTAACTGATGGTCAATGGCACTAATCTAGGGATGGAGGCTCAGTGGAGGGCGCATGAGGAGTTAATTGCACTCAGAATAGGTAGTCATGTCTCATCGGAGGTAAATCGGAGTGATAACAACACTGAGGAGTTAGTCTAGCCTCAAATCAAGGAAATACTGGTGGCTAACTGAAGTGAACTGGACTAGTAGGTGAGAAAAGGCACTCTTCTACAGTGGAAGGTGAGAAGTGGGTGCATGACTGGCTAGGAGGGATACATCTGAGTGGAAAGTAGCTCTTGAGTGCTGGGAGACTAGGGACTAGGTGCTGGAGGTACCAAACTGATGACTGGGCAGCATGCGGATGCATGCAATGCATGCATGCAAAAGTACATACTGAATGATGAGATATCCTAACACCTCCCCTTAAGCTATACTATGATGTAAAAAATAAAATGTAGAGCCTTGGTTGCTGAGACCAAAGGTCACCACAATACAATAATCCAAAAAATGTTGAAAATAAGCTAAGTGAGGAAAGAGGAAAAACCCAATGGGAAGAAATCCCCCCCTTAAGCTAAACATAAAAATGGATATAATCTGTCTCCACCATGATGGAACTCACCCCCACCAATGAACGGAGCTAAGAGAACTTCTTCTCAGTGAAGCTCTTGGTGAAGATGTCTGCAATTTGCTCATCAGTAGGGCAATATTGCATAATGATGGTGCAATCATGCACCAACTCTCGGATGTAGTGCATATGAATCTCAATGTGTTTGGTCCTCTGCCACTGAACTGGATCAGTGGAGATGTTAATAGCACTTTGATTGTCACAAAATAGGACAGTCAAAGTAGTGCTACCAAAATCAAACTCGGAAAGAATACCTTGCAACCAAACTTCCTGAATGCAAGCATTGACTGCCCCTCGATACTCTGCCTCTGCTAAAGAAAGTGCAATGGCTGCCTGCTTTTTGCTTGACCAGCAAATAGGCCCATGTCCAATCATGAAAACATATCCAGAAGTGGACTTTCGATCTAGTCTATCACCTTCCCAATCTAAATCAGTAAAACCAATGAAATCTAGCTCAGAATCTGTAGCATAATGTATGCCAAAATGTCTCGTACCTTGCACATACTGCAAGATCCGCTTGGCTGCCCACCAATGCATCTCATGGGGCTGCTGCATATACCTTGATACAGTACTCATGGCATAATATATATCAGGCCTTGAGTGTGTCAAGTAGATTAGTGAACCAATCAACTGTCGATACATAGTGCAATTTGCAAGCGGTGTAGAATTTCCCTCTTCAAGACTGATTCCTGAGAGGAATGGAAATGGAGCACCCTTACATTCTTCCATATTAAACTTTAATAGCAGGTATTTAGAATAATTTTGTTGAGATAATGTGATCCCATCAAAATTTTGTGCTATCTCTAAGCCCAAAAATTGCTTAAGCAAGCCCAAATCGCTCATATCAAAAGCTAGATTTAAAGTGGTTTTCATCTTGTTAATTGTAAGGAGAGTGATACCAATAATGAGAATATCATCAACATATAAAACAACAATCAGCAAATTACCTTTAACTTTCTGTAGGTACACATTCGGATCAGATTTGCATCTTTTGAAATTCTGAGAAAGAAGGAAGGATTCCATCTTTGTGTACCAAGCTCTTGGGGCTTGTTTCAATCCATTTAAAGATTTCTTCAACCTACAAACTAATGATGAATCTGATATGTATCCTTCTGTTTGCTTCATATATACTTCTTCATCAAGTTCTCCATCTAAAAAATCACTCTTCACATCCATGTGGTGCACTTCCCAGTGCTTGGATGCGGAAATGGCCAAAACTAGGTGGATGGAATCCATCTTTGCAACCAGTGCAAAGGTCTAAGTGTAGTCCACACCTTGGACTTGGGAGAAACCTTTTGCCACCAACCTAGATTTGTATTTGCTGATAGAGACATTAGCAGAAACCTTTGTGTGGTAGATCCACTTGCACTGAACTAATTTTCTTCCAAGTGGAAGAGAAACTAGCTCCCATGTATTGTTCTTTTGAAGAGAACTGTACTCTTCATCCATGGCAGTTTTCCATCGTGGATCTCGGTGGGCATGATAGTATGATTTGGGATCTTAACCAATCATCAAATAAAATTTCTTAGATAATAATGGATCAGAAAAAGAAAGATCCATACCTACTCTTTGGCCATCAAAGTCTGATAAAATACCAGAAATATCAGTCCCAATATTTCTTCATATTCTCTTGAATCTTCTTCTTGTGGAGGCTGTGCATTGACAGTGTTTTCCTCAACTAGTTTCAGATCTGGCAGCGGTTCTTCAAAGTTCACACTTCGCTCTATGAATATCTTTTTGGATATGATATTCATGAGTTTATATGCTTTTGATTCTTCCCCTTATCCTATTAGAATACATTCAATACTTTTTGGATCCAAAGCCTTTCTCTTATCAGAAGGAACTCTAGCCCATGCAGTGGAGCCAAAAACCCTCAAATTGGACACATTCGGTGTGCGACCAAAGAATGCTTCGAGAGGAGTTTTACCTTTCATGGATGAATGTGGAACTCGGTTCTAAATGTATGCAGCAACATTAATGGCTTCAGCCCAAATATTTGCAGCCAAACCTTTTGACTCAAGCATGCAGGTAGCCATCTCTTTCAGTGACCGATTCTTCCTTTCTGCTACACCATTGTGCTAGGGTGTGTAGGGAACTGTATGTTGGATCTGAATTCCTCTTTCGGAAAAAAGTTACAGAAACACGGTCTTGATATATTCTCCTCCATTATCAAATCTAAGATCTTTGATCTTTCTCTCAGTGGAGGTCTCAACAGAAGCCCTAAAATCCTTGAATTTTCCAAGCACTTCTAACTTGTTTTTGAGAAAAAATACCCAAGTAAAGCGGAAGAAGTCATCGATGAATGTCAAAACATACCTTGAACCATTCATGGACATATTTGGCAATGGACCATTGATATCAGAATGTATGAGGACCAAAATAGTAGAAGCTCTACTAGCTTTTCCATGGTCGAACTTGTGCTCAGGGTGCTTCCCAACAATGCAACCGGGGCAAATTCCCTTCGAGGAGCGGAGTTGCGGAAGACCATAAACCATGGATTTCTATTGTAATAGCAGAAAATACTTGTAATTAACGTGTCCAAACCTTTCATGCCAAATTTGACTAACCTCGTTTCCATGAGTGAGGAGAGCAGTGGACTTTTCAAGCGGCACAAAGTGAGAAAACTCATAGTATTTTGCAGTGTGGTTTTCCTTTTCGACTGCAATAAGTCTTCCACTTTCTATATTAGAAATTTCAAATTTGTTAGGGATGAATGTCACTTTCTTTGGTTCACCGGTGTGTGTCATTTGATAGACATAAAGTAGATTTGAAGCCAAGGAATGCACATACAGAACATTCTGAAAACATCCATGCTCTAAATGGATGGTACCTTTACCCTTTGAAGAAATTTTTGAGTCATCTCCCAAATGGATGGGGATGGAGCTGTTTGGATCGAATGAAGAGGATTCAATATTTTCAGCCATATGATTCAAGGCACTGGAATCTATCAGTAGAGTGGTGGGTTTCGAAACAGTTGCCATGAGTGCTTGACCTCTTTCATGATCATCATTTCTATCCTTCTTCCGTGCACCGTCAAGAAGACATATGTTGTTCTTTTCCAAAAGGAGGGCCTGTTGGAGCCTAGGCCGCAGCTATGGTAAAGCTGCAAATTTTGAGGAAAAAAGTACAAGTATTGAAGGGAAAGTGCTAATTTTGAGAAAGCACCAATTTTTTGGAAGAAGTAAACGATGCGTAGTATGGTGCCAGATGGATGAGCTCAGCGCAGATTACGGACCGGAAATCGTGGAGCTCACATGCACATGTCAAAGGAGAATGAATGCGGCCGAGTAGAGAGCTCAGCTACCACAATAAATGAAGCGACGGAAGATAGGGCTTAGCTACCCTCATTAAGGCTAAGTACAGAAGTCATGATTGCTCTGATCAAGGAAGAGCAATGGACCAAAGCATTGAAGGTGAAGGACAAGGAGCAGTGAATGATGAAGCGGCACCCATACCCGCAATCTACGCCAGAAATCACGGAGCCTATAGGAAGCGGCGACGTGATTGCAAGCGGCACCTACAGTACACCTAGCCATGTCCACAATTAGGGTTTTTGGGGATTACTGCTGGGAAAGGCCCACAGTTTTGTAAAGGTGCGACTGTCATGGCCACCTATATATATGTATAATTGATAAGGGAAAAGGATTTTTTTGTTGGTTGGTTGGTTGTTGATTGTTTTCTATTGTGTTGTTAGAAGACAAGAGTTAGAACTGGATAGCTGTGAAGCTAATCCCTGAGTTGCAGATAGTCTGAGTCGACGTCTGAACTATTGTAATATCTGTAGAGGAAGAGACTAGATCAAGAGAAGGGCTCCCAGCTGTGTGCGTGGAGTTTCCTGGAAAGATCTAAGGCTACAGCTGTGTGCGCAGCATATTGTGTAATTCCATTTCTGATTAATATAAGATACACTTCCCGTGGACGTGGTTTCCCCGTGGAGGTGAACTACATAATTCTCGTTATTATGATGCTGTGTTGCGTGAATGTATGTTTTAGTTTTCTATCAGTGTTTACATGAATGTTTCATTGTCTTTATGAATGAGTATATAAAGCAAGTCCTGGAAACTCCCTTAGAAGTTATATTCACGCACTATCGAAGGAGTCGATAGGAGCACTATCGCCGCAGCGCTTAGGAATGCGTTATCGTGCTGGGCGCGCAAGCAGAAATGATACATAGAGTACCGACGCAGAGGGTACTTTCCTCATGCGCAGGAGCAGGGATACCGCATAGCTAGGCTGGTAGGTGCGAACTTCAGCACTGTTGCACTGAGAAGTCGGCGGAAGAGTAAGACGTTCCGCTTTGAGGAATCCTAGAGGAAGAAAGGGAGAATATCGCAGTCTCCGCATCGCCTAGGTTAAGGAAGCCTAATTCCTTAGCCCCCCCATAGCCACTTCGGGTGAGACCTCGAGCTGCTGCGCAGCTCGTTGCCGAGAGGGCCAGTGTGCCAAGGGGTTTTGTTGCTGCGCCTCATTAAAACCCGGGTCTGTCCAAAAAGCAGCCAACAGGGCCATTTGATCTATTGTTTTCTTTATGAATGAAATTTCAAGATGAAAGCCACGGTTTCAATATGAACACTTATATTTTTCTTTACTCTCTTTACCCTTTTGCTTGTTCCTTGAATCGGATGGTGCATCCGATTGCTTGCCTTTCTCTCTTTGCTTGTTTGGTTCGAATTTGGGCTTCTCTTTCTTTTGCTTCCCTTTGCCATCCGAATTCTTGGATCCTTGAACAAATAGGGCTGAATATTTGGAGCTTATGGACCCCATTTGAAAAAACTTGTCATGCTCTTTGGTAACAGATTCAATGAAGGAATTCAAGGTAGGCATCTTCCAATTCGGGGTAGTTAGCCGACCGGAATTGAAAGTAGAGACAAATACCGAGAAATATTTACCAAGATTTGAAAGAATGGAGAGGATCAATTGCTTATCCTCTTTCACAACACCACTGTTCTTAAACTGCAATGCCAAGTGCTTGAATCTTGTGAAAAACTCATTGATGGTCACGAAATTCTCAGGACTAAGAGCAATCAATTTATTTTCCAATTGAAAGGCTCTAAGATCGTCCTACTTGCAAAAAAAATTTGTCAAGTTGCTCCCATATTGCTTTTGAAGACTTCAATGCACTGATATGGAAATGAAGATCCTTGGAGATGAAGAGGCAAAGAATACCATAAGCTTCATCAAGCTTATTGAAGTATTTTGATTTTTCAATGAGAGTGTTTGGCTCCAATTCGAGGCCCATGGTGACTCTATAGAACCCTCTTGAGCGCAATATTATCTCCATGTCATCTTTCCAATCAAAATAATTGAAAGGATTTAGTATAGGCTTTGAAGAAGTGGAATCCATCACTGAAAACGAGTGCAATTGATGAAGGAGAACCCATAAATCACAAGGTAGTGAATGCACTTGATGGAGAAGATTATCCTGCAAATCACAATCAAAACAAGAATAGTAAGCTCGAACAATCCACCCTTTTAGAGTTGCATCACACCTGGGATTGGAGATCAAGCAATCTTGAATGGATCCAATGTATCAAATCCAGGAATTATGTGGAAAACTCAATCTTTTGGAGTGGATTGGAGTGTATTTTCTGCTTTGCATGCACATGAAATCTTTCATGCCAAAACTTCAGTAATTTTGAGCAAATTCACTCAAATATTCATGTAGAACACCTGTAGGAGAGAGATATTGTCCCTACAATAACTCTGATACCATGTAAAATTAGTCACAACAGATATATTGAACAAGAATATCAATCACAAAGATGTAAAACAATTTGGAGTAAAAACTGTGCAAGAGAGATGCATCAGTGCTCTATAATCCAGAATGGTAGAATTACAATACAATACTGTCACAATGAGTGAGCAATTCGAATTAGCCAAGGAGGTCATTCGAATATACTGCATGGCATAGCTTGGCTCAAACTAGGAGTCCTCATCATCAATTAGTGGTGGCCATCAATGAACAAGTCACTGTCAGACAGGTGTCAAACTGAGTCTAACTGAGTGTAATAAGTGTAACTGATGGTAAGTGGCACTAATATAGGGATAAAGGATCAGTGGAGGGCGCATGAGGAGTTAACTGCACTCAGAATAGGTAGTCATGTCTCATTGGAGGTCAATTAGAGTGATAACAACAGTGAGGAGTCAGTCTAGCCTCAAATCAAGGAAAGACTGGTGGCTAACTGAAGTGAACTGGACTACTAGGTGAGAAAAGGTGCCCTTCTACAGTGGAAGGTGAGAAGTGGGTGCATGACTGGCTAGGAGGGATAAATCTGGGTGGAAAGTAGCTCTCGAGTGCTAGAAGACTAGGGACTAGGTGCTGGAGGTACCAAACTGATGACTGGGCAGCATGTGGATGCATGCAATGCATGCAAAATGCATGCATGCATGCAGAGTGCATGCAAAATTACATATTGAATGATGAGATATCCTAACATTGCCTACTTCGAATCTTCCTGGGCCTTCCAGCATATGCATACTAGACTGGGAGTTTATTCTGAATGGAAGTAGGGGTTATATCATTCATTAAACTCAGTAAAACATATTGGATCATATTTCATGTGAGTTTGGGATGTTACAAGTGGATTTGGAGGCCAAAAGGACAAGTGTTGTAATGTCCCTACCCTTGGACCCAATGCAAGGAAGCGAACCTGATTCCGTTCTATGGGGCTTTTCATAAAAATCAGCCAATTCATTAGATTCACAGTCATAAAAGAGATGTGTGCAGATGGAAGTCAAACAAACATGCACAACGGAAATGAACTTGTCCACACACATATTACATGAATGTTATTCAATTTAACACAGCCAACAAATTAATACATTTTGCAGAAGTAATTACATAAGAAAATACTCATCTTGATGTAATGTTGTCCCAACAACTAGCTATGTCGCTGCAATGTGCCTCCCAACCGTAGGTCTCTGCCCAGCCTGTATTCTTTTAGCACTCAGAGACCACCCCCGAGCTGGGCATGATATCTACAAGGAAAGGGGAACCCTCAAGCACAGCACAACTCAAAGCAATGGATACACAACTCAACCCCAACATTCTCTTACACACACTATCTCAAAACTGGCATGGATACAAAATTCAACCATGGATTCACAGAACAAGGTCTATGGGTTTTCCCCAAAACGTGGGAACACCAAAAATGGATTGTGGGAAGAGGGAATCAACCCCAGGGAAGAAAACCGATTTCTCCCACAGATGTATGAGAATTCGGTGGGCCAAAACGGCCTCAATTAAACCCCAAATCGTTTCCCCTCTCTTCCCTATTGTTAGCCACAACAAAAAATGCCCTTCCCAGCTAGGAAAACGAAGGTAAACACAGCAAAACCATGGAGGGAACTTCCCAAGAAGGTCCCAACTTGTGAGAGAGCAAACTGATCGGTGAATAATGGCTTGGGGAGCAATTTCATGGCCCTTTTCTTGCCCAAGAATCTAAAAACAAAAATCTAGGAAGGGTGGCTTGCCCATTCTTGAATTTGGACAGCCATACCTCCCATTCCCCAAGGCATTAACTACCTCAACCAACTCTTGGGAGAGTAAATGATTGGGTATAAAGTCAGCATGGGTAGTTGAGGGTTTGATGGGTTCTCTCATTAACACTTGGCTTGACTTGATTGGCTCAAGGGTGTGAATATCCTCCTCCCAATTCCTTGTAATATCATGCCCCATATCTTGTTGCATTGCATAGCTAGTTGTGGGCATTTATATTAAAATGCATATTTACAATTCCCATGGTTCTCTAGCACATGGGTAGCATAATTTCAAATACTTGCCTCTTAAAGGTCGATCGTTCACTAGCGGTGCCTTGGAATTGAGCTCCATGCTATGAATCATACATAATATGCATACATTATTTACATTATAGCCCAAAATATTATAAGGGTAAAAATGGGGGACATTACAAGTGCGCTATTGGGGATTGCTCAACTAGGAGATTTACATATTCCTCCAAACAGTGTTAGAATATTCCAAAAACTTAGGGGAAGGGTTGGAATGGTTTGTATACTATCTTAAGAGACTCGCATAAGTTATAGATATTAAAACTGATGCACTGATAGTGATTTATAGCAAATATGGAAAAACTAGTTAATTAAACTTGCTCAATGAGCTAGTCTTGCATTTCTTGTTCCCAAAATGCCTTAAAGGCTTACTAAAATCTGTTATGAAGCATTAAATTGTTATTATAAATGTTTATTAACAGAAACAGGTCAAAATTTGAAGTCCAGAATACATATTTGATATTTCATTACATTCAGAATTACAGAGAGCCTCCAAGGCTAGGAAAATCTTACACAGTGAGAGAGAATGAGTGTAAGAGGAAGAGAAGAGGATGTAGCTCTGATATGAATCTGATTTCTGACTTATATCAGGTCTGATATCTGAAGATGAAGGGTGCACTTGTCTTCCTAATCTACACTGGGCACCTTCACTAGAATAGATCTCTTCTACTTGGTAAACTCCTTCAATACTAGCTCCAATGGTACTGGAACTATAGAACACCTTCTGGATGCTTATGATTCTTCAAAAATGGACTGATATGGATCTGAATATTAGTAATCAATAGCTATGGATCTGATCAATAACTGGCTGGAACATCAAAGACCTTGGGGCTCATCTCCCAAGAAAAGAGTTGAGGCACATCTCTCAACAATTAAGTAGCAAGAGCTCTCATTGACAAAAATAATTAACCAAAATATGTGAATGGGAGTTGGAAGCATTATTTTATAGATGAGGTAGCTTCATCCCCAAGCCACCCACATGTGTGAGAGAGGAAGGGCACATTCCTTGAGAGAATTATAAATTACTTGCTTTGCAAACATTCCTGCTTTTGCCTCCTTTCATTGAATTTGGCAAGTGCGCCCTACTTAGCTTTTCTGAGTGTTGCTTTCTTTTCCAAGTGACTGCTTTCTGTACTTTCCTTCTTTTTACTTTCCTACTTCGTGGTTTTGCCTGATTTTTCTTGCTTTTGAAAGTCTCCATTTTTTCTTGTTGCCATATTTTCTTTAGCTAACTCCTTGATTTTCTGAGCTTTTCCACTTAAGCAAGTGAGGTCCAAATTGACCCTATGTGCCTTCCTAGCCATGTCATCATCAATTCTTTCCACAAAATAAATTAGTAATGATGATTCATTTATTATTAAAAATAATTTAAACTCTGAATATTAATAATTAATTAATACTTATAGTATTTGTGCCTCAAAATTACCCCAATTAATTAATCCTTATTCAATTAATTTTCTTAGACCCCCTAGGGATGGGAGGATCCAAGTCTTGACCAAGGTCACTAGGGAAGCGACATGACAGATTTACAAAAACCTCTCTCACGTTTGTAACATATATCATAGTTTGGAATATTCGAATGGGCATTTGAGGCCTATTTTTCAAGATTTCGCCAGTTGCATTTTCTTCAAAATATGCCAAATCAAACAGTTGGAATGCCACCTCAGCAATTCGACTTGTATGAGATATGAAACAAAAAACTAAATGTGGAGGAGAATATTATCAGATCCATTAGTTTTGGATTTATATGAGGATGTAATTATCTATAAAACTTTGTAAAAGGAAGAAGAGGGAGTTCTTCCTTCGGGAAGTTGGAGGTTCGATTTTGGTGGCTAGAGAATGGTCGTGTTATTTTGTAAGCTATAGTACAATACCCATGAACTTATGATTTTGAATGAAATATGAACTTTGTGCCCACTTTTATGTTATGATTGATTATTGAATGGATTACAAAATGGTATGCGGTGCATGATTTAAATTGCAGAATTAATGGTATAAACTCTGTTTGTATTCATTGCATGTGGTTTATTGGTTTTTCCTTTATATACATTTATATAACGTTGTTATGTATGGAACCTTTTCTGAATGCATGAAAAAAATAGATTATTCCTTTGATGTATTTATTTTCAGTCTTATGGTTATAATTATTAACACTTCCAGTTCATAATCAGCCTTGGTTTGTAGTTATTTATGTAATTTATATTATTTTAGCTACACACACACCTTCCTTGGCCCAATATTCAACCAACCACATGAAACAAACATAATGTACACATTCTATTTTCCCAATTTCCCTAGATTTTCCATATAGCAGTCCAGAGAAGACCTTAGGGATAACACCTCCTTTCTGTGTACCATATGACACATATTGGGTCTCCTAAAAAAGTCATATTCACCCCCAATGAAGTGGAGATTTCCGAAATTTCCGCTGGTAGAATTATTGCCTTAAGTGCTGGAGACCATGACTCAAACATTTACAAGTTTTCTCATTTTCTTCTATACTCATCATCCAATGCCCTGCTCACTCATGCTAATGAAACCATTAAGCTATCACATGAGATATTTGGACATCTTAAATATAATTATTTGCATGATTTGCACAAATTTTCTATGGTTGATGGTCTTCCCAATATTAAATTTTCAAAAGGAATTTTCCAGGGTTGCATCCTTGGAAAACAACCAGAACTCAAGTATGAGAGAGTTAGAGCAGAGAGAAATTCAAAACCCCTTGAGATGATCCATAGTGATGTCACAGGTCCTTTCCCTACCATGTCCTTGAGCAATGAAAAATATCTGATCACCTTCATTGATGACTACTCAAGGTACTGTTGGGTGTAATTCCTCCAGTACAAGTCAGAAGTCTTTGATTTTTTCACTGTTTTTAAATCCTTAGTGGAGAATCTGTCTGGTAGGAAGATCAAAGCCCTTCGAAATGATAATTGGAAGGAATATGTCAATTTTTTTTGTAGCAAATTTTTTCTGATTCCATCATTCAAATCCAGTATACTATTCCCTACACACATCAACAAAATGGTGTGGCAGAGCGGAAGAATAAATCCCTCAAGGAGATGGCCACTTGCATTTTAGAGTCCAAATATTTGTCTCCAAGAATTTGGGATGAAGCCATTAACTGTGTAGCCTATATTCAGAATAGTGTGCCACACAAAGACTTGAAAGGAATGACTCTTTTTGAATCCTGGAGTGGACACAATTCAGATGTGTCACATTTCAGAATTTTTGTCTCTAAAGCATTGGCTAGAATACCTCTTGAGAAGAGAAGGAATTTACAGCCCCAAAGACAACCTTATATTTTTGTTGGCTATCCATAAGATTCAAAGGGTTAAAATTTTCTCAATTTAACCACTCTGAATACCTTCATTCAAAGGAGTGTGCAATTTGAAGAAGAACCCTTGCAAACAGTTCAATTGGAAGAAGGAGAGTGCTCACATCCACCACTTGATGAAGAAATTGATGCCTCAAGTGAAACTTCTGATTCTGAGGATGATGATGATGAAGAATAGAATATTATAGTATATCCAAATCCCCCTACAAGACCTAAGTGGGATGAAAAAACCATTGAAGCAACTGGAGAACTTGTGGGTGACCCTTAAGATACTAGGAAGACTAGGTATCAATTTGACAATGCACACTGTTCATTTTCAACTAGTGATCCTTACGTTCTTGAAATATGGTATCTAATGATTGGATATGATCCCATGTCATATGCTAAGGATTCCAAAGATCCCATATGGAAAGAAACCATGGATGAAGAGTTTCAATTTCTTCAAAATAATCAAACCTGGGAACTAGTTTCTTTGCCACTTGACATGAAATTTGTAAAGTGTAAGTGGATCTATCAGACAAAGGTGGTTGTTGATGGTGAAAAAGTGAAGTACAAAGAAAGGCTAGTGGCTAAGGGATTCTCCCAATTCCATGGCCTTGACTACAATGAGACTTTTTCACCAGTGGCCAAGATGGATTCGATTAGGCTAGTTCTAGCAGTTGTAACATCCAAGTGGTGGGAAGTGCACCACATGGATGTGAAAAGTGTATTCCTCCATGGAGAACTTGAGGAGGATATTTATATGAAGCATCCCGAAGGTTATGTGAGTGACCCCTCTCTTGTGTGCATATTGAAAAGGTCTTTGTATGGTCTCAAACAAGCTCCCAAAGCTTAGTATGCCAAAATGGACAGTTTTCTTCTATCACAAGGTTTTAGTAGATGCAAATTTGACTCAAATGTTTACTTTAAGCATGTTAATGGTTCTATTTTATTCATTGTATTATATGTTGATGATATTTTGATTACTAGTAATTCAATTGATGAGATTGCTTCAGAAAAATATGCTTTGCATCATGCATTTTCTATGACTGATTTGGGAATACTAAGACAATTTCCGGGACTTGAGATCACTCAGTCCACTTCAGGAATAAAGGTATCTCAGTCAAATATGCATAAGATATTCCCACAAAGTTCATAATGCAATAATGTAAGCCAACAAAGACTCCCTTTCTCTCATGAGTAAGACTTGAATATGGTGACTCTACCCCGCTAGTGAACAACACTTTGTATAGGTAGCTTGTTGGGATTTTGTTATATCTTACTCACTCTCGACCTGATTTATCTTTTGCAGTTAGTGTTGTGTCAAAGTACATGTATGATCCTCATGAGATCCATTGAAAGGATTCCAAAATGATATTGCATTATGTGCAAGGAACCAAGTCGTTTGGGATTCATTATGCTGCAAATTATTCATTGGATCTTTATGGTTTCTTAGATTCTGATTGGGTTGGAGATAGCTCAGACTAGAAGTCAAATTCTAGATATGTTTTCATGCTTGGATGAGTTCCAATATGTTGGTAAAGTAAAAATAAAAGTATCATTGCACTTTCATCTATAGAGGCTAAATACATAGGAGTTGCAAGTGCAGCCACTCAGGGTGTCTGGTTGCAAAGTATGCTTTCAGAGTTTGAGATTGACTTCTGCACACTTATAGTAATTTGGTATGACAATCAAAGTACCATTAAAGTATCAAATGACCCAGTGCAAATACAAAGAACCAATCATATAGAAATTCAGATGCATTATATCCGAGGACTAGTGCATGATCGGATCATATCTTTGCAGTATTGTTCTACTTCTAAGCAAGCTGCATATATCTTCACCAAAGCATTCATAGAGAAGACTTTCATCCATCTCAGAATACTACTTGGAGTGGCTGAAAATATGGTGAAGAAGGATAAAAAAGAAAGTTTTTTAGTATTGTTTGTTGTCCAGTTTTGAGGGAAGGTTTTTCCTAAGAGGTTTTCCTTCTTTCCTTGCTTTTTCTGGACAAAATAAATGTAAAAAGGGTGACCTTGGCCATAGTTGTTGGGCCCTTTATTATTCTGATTTTGTACTCACATACAACCAATATTAAGGGGGGGTGTTGGAATAAATTTACCCCATCTATAATTAGGATATCTTTCATTATAATATTTAGATACTCTCCTAGGTGTTAGACTAGGTTCTTGGCCCCATGGAGCCTAGTTTTCCAACATCTTGTCATGCTTATCCACTTGAGAAACCTCTTTACCTTTTTTCCTACTTTTATACCTATTCTAAATTAGAAATAGTGCACTTCCTACTTTTGGAAGCTTTGTCTTGTTTTTCCTGCTCATAAAGAAGCCTACTTTACTTTTGAGTTAGATAAGGATAAAGAAAGGGCACCTTCATGGACTTATAAACTTGATATATTTTTTGCCAACACATCCTCCATTATTTTCTCTTCTAAATACATCATATTTCTTATTTTTCATCATACATGGATTGCCATATCTGATTTTTCCAATTTGTGAGCCTCTTGACTGAGTTGGAAAGATGATGTTTCCACTGATGGCAATTTTCATGTGTTGTAAGCTTGCTTTTTGTGAGCTTCTTGAATGCCTCCTTAGCCATTCAAATTTCATCCTTATGTATATATTTGGACAGCCACTTCAATTCCTAATTTTGGCCGATGTGAAATTAATCAATAGAGTTTTATTGTGTGCATCATATCTATCTCATTTTTTTGTGTAATTGTGTAATCTTTGCTTAGAAATTGTTTGAGTAATTTCTTGTGAGCATAGATCCACCTGTGAACTAATTTTCACACTAGCAAGTGGGAAATCTATCATGCAGGGATGAGATGTCTCTCTTCCTTATCACTATGCTTGATCCATTCAAGAAATGGGATATTGATTGTGTGGGTCTGATCAACCCACCAACATGCAGAACCAATGCTAAATACATCATTGCTATGACAGAATAACTGACAAGATGGTCAGAGGCTGCACTAGTGAAGGATTATACTGCAGAGACAGTTGTGTGGTTCATATTCGAGCATATTATCACTATATTTGGATTCCCAGTGGTGTTAAAGAGTGATCAGGGAACACATTTCTTGAACTCAACCATATGTGCATTGATATAAGAGTTCATGATACACCACCAGAAAAGTACACCATATTATCCAATGAAAAATGGTACAGTGGAAGCATTCAATAAGAATATATGGTAGGTGCTTACAAGGGTCTGTAACATATAGAGCGATGACTGGGACCAATGTATTCTATTAGTTATGTGGGCACATAATACAACATATAAGAGTCTCACGAAGAAGACCCCAATCAAATTGGTATATGGGAAGGAAGCAATGATGCCACTGGAATTTGTTGTACCTAGTCTGCAAATAGCTAAGCCACAAATATGAAGGATGTTGAATCACTTGTGCACAGATTAGAATACCTAATGGAACTGGAAGAATATTGGTTCATTGCAAGCTTCAATCAGGTAATTGAGAAGCAATGACAGAAAGTCTGAAATGAAAAGAACATAAAGAGTAAGACCTTGGAACCTTGCACACTTTTGTTGATGTATGACAGTGAATTTTTAAAGAAGCCAAGGAAGTTGTGCATGAGATGATTTTACCCATTCAAGATCCTGTTTACCACTAAAGAAGTTGCAGTGAATATTGCTACAATGGAAGGACATTCTTTGAAGTGTATGATCAATGGAAGTTTCTTGAAACCCTACTATGGCCCACAAGGGAAAGAACCCTTGTAAGGTGAAAAAAAACCCAGTAATATCTATTTCAGTATTCCAATTTAGTCCAATTATGATTTAAGTCGCTAGTCTAGCATCATAGCATGCCTATCATTAGTGAATGCAACCCAGTCAGTCGACGCCCATCATTTCTCATTCATATCTAGTTAGTCAACATAGTCGTAACTCTATCATATATAAACATATTCAGAATAGGTTAGAGTCTATAAGTTAGTGTTTATCATGAAAGGAGTTAATTAGCAAAGATGTAAAAGTCAACTTGCGAATAGGTCTGTGAAAATTAATCTAGCACATAAAGTGAGGAATTAACTACTAAGGGGAAATGTTAGTCTTAGGTCTAGTTGTCAAGAGTTAGCATCACTGCCATAATGGAGGGAGAGAGGTCATAGTTAATGAAAAAGCGTAGTGGATGAATGGGGTAAGTTTCCTTCAGATGTAATACAATATTAGAGAGTCATTTATTTCCAAATTTTGTTGATTTAATGATTCATTTAGGTAGTTTAGATTCAAAATTTGAATACAAAGTAGGAATAATAAATGGAAGCATCCTACAAAATTAATCGAAGGTTGGTAATCATTATGACCGATTAAGGTTGTGTCAAGTCGATCAATCAATCATGATAGCATGGATGGATTACATTGAGAAAAGGTATATTTTCCAGATTGTGGAGTATGCAGTGGAAGTTATGATAGGATATGCTTTCAGAAGGTCGCATAGGGTTTAAAGGAAGAAACACTCACACAGGAGAGAAATTTGAACCTTAGAGTAGAGAAGAGTACTAAGATGAGAGAATAAGGAGTGTCGAGCTATGCGCATAGAATCATGTCAAGCTCAGAGCATAGAAGAGTTCCAAGATTACAAAGCACAAAGAGTTGAGCTATGCACAAAGAGGTTTTTGAGATCAAGCACAAGGATTGTAGAGTTTAGTGTAAAAAGGGCCATAGAGATAACAAGGAAAAGAGTTTTAGAGGAAAGTGGGGAGGAACAACTAGAGGAAGGAGACATGTTGACCCCCAACATGTCCAAGTAGAGAATGAATACCAAAGCAATAAAACCTACAGACATGCCCATCATAGAGATGGACAACCATGTAGATATTTGGGGGAATCTACTGGGTATGGTACCTATGATGACATTCAATGATTTTATCCTGCAGGATGAAAAAGCATTCCTGGTTTTACACTTGTCGGAGTATGCAATGTCGGGTAGGATGTATATGTGTCAAAAGAATACATCACAAATAAGTGGGAAAGGAAATATTTCCACTCTGGGATCATGACATTGTTGGAAGTTCCATACTTTGGGTTCTTAGTAAGTGTCATAATATGCATACGATTTTTGCTGAGAAGATTGCATGGATATTTCCTGTGGCTGGATCAACCATATGGAATCGATGAGGCATTAATATGACAGGTCAGTGGCCTCCCAAATGAAGGAGAGGACCCCTAGTAATCCATCAAATCCCTAGACCTAAGAGAAGCAGAGGTGTACAAAAAATATGGTACCCATGGAGGAACTAGAGGCACAGTTATATCTTCCATCAAGGATCACGATGTCAAATTTGCTAGACAACTGCTCACTGGAAAAGTGGTGCATAAGTTCCATAAGGATGGCTTCCCAGTGGGAGTTCTCTTTTTCAATGAAAGATGTACCCAAGATATCAGAATGAATTCAGTAAAGTACCTAATGTAGGATTTTATTGAAGACATCCCAGAGGCACAGAATGCATGAAAATACTTTTACTTTAGTTGGGTTCTTCTCATCAACACCATGATTTTATGAAGTCACCCCCGAATTTGAAACATAACTCACCAAGGACTTTCTGGCACAAAGATTCACCCTTTGGTAGACAATCAATAATAGGGAGAAGCAGAAATCCATTGCAATTACATTTCAGAACTGGTATACGCACATGATTCAGGTCACTACTGAATCATACATGATTCCTTCATAGTTGATAGGCAATTATGATTCTACGGTATGCTTTGATGTGGATGTGCACAATGTGTTCATATCACCATGTAGGAAGCCTGACCATTGCACAAAGATGATGTATTTTTGTATCATAGAAGAAGACATCAAAGAAGGGATGGAATACTGACATCTAGAGTGTCATCTTTAACCAGAATCTGATGTGGAAGATATGGAGACCCCCAAGGAGGATAAAAAGAAGCAGAAAAATTGATCTGAAAGGCACTTTGGTGCGAGGCTCATTCAAATTGCAAGAAAAAAGAAAGAAGAAAGACCAAGAGTGAGCCTCAGAAACTGTTGGGATCCAAAACAAGAAGCAACATCGTAAGCTCATTTTGACATCTGAGAGTGAGGATGAATAAGAGTAGGAGGAAAACATGGAGTGGGTGTTGTGGAAACAACAAGAGTTGCATCAAGAAGATATGACTACAAGGGATAGGTCACTTGACCACACCTTGTCTCCAAAGGGACATACAGAGCAACTGTGTTGTACTAAAAAGAAAGAGGAGGATAAATAGGAATTAACACTTCAGAAAATAATAAACACCATTGAAGTCAACCTTGATTCATAGTAGGTTCTACACTTGGATTTGTCTAAGTAGCTCATTGAGATGAAAAGTATATTGCAACTGTCCAATCCAATCCCTGGAAGTTCTAGCATGGAAATTGAACAGACTACACAAGAAATAGCGTAGGACACTCAGCACCACAAAAGGCTTAGTTCTGAAAAAATATTGCTAAACATTGACCCCTAGTTAAGCTTCCATGTTGATAACACCAATTTGTATAGGATTTCAGGTAAATTTGATGCAAGTTCCATTTCAACAATTGCAGAAGTATATGTTTAATTTGATACAAGAAATGGGTGTCATCCAGCTTGAATTGATTCAAGCATATAGTGGGTTACAATAGACACATTCATCATAAGTTGATATGCATACAACCCTCACATCGTCAATAGATAACCTCTATCTCACTACGTAAGAGGAATCACAATTAGCTACAAAATTTGTGCCAGAATCCATTGAGGAGAAATGTGAAGAAGTTAGGACATTGGTCACAATACTGCATGCCCAGAGACAGATTTTGAAAGAATAGTTGGACACTATGGAGACTCCAGTGGATGTGGAGCTAAAGGAAAAGATAGGTCATGTAGAAGGAACCTCACAGAGGTCCAAGGATCGGGTTTAGGATATTATGAAGTTGGTTAACACCATCTTCAACTTATGGAATTACTTGCAAGAGTCGCCATATCTCACTCAGAAGGACAACCACATTAGACTGTTGGAATAACAAGTCAAGACGAAAAAGAAATCAATTAGCAATATACCAGCTATGGAGCTCATGGAAGCCATGAGAGCCATCTCATCCTTGCCAAAATCAATAGCTAAAAGCCGCACCGAGCAATAGAATATCACCACGCAGGTTATAGGCTTCTAGGAGAAAGTTGGCGCACAATACCAAAAAGTCGTTGAAGTGCATGGAAAGTTCTGGAAATATGTCAAGCTGGGAGTGTCTGCACACTCACAGGAACAATCTACAACACTAGAGTAGACTGATAAATTTATTTATGAGTTTGAATAATTGATAGAGGAAGTGGGCCATCTTGAGGAGTAGGTGTCTAAATTCATTGCATAGATCACCATAGTACTACCTTCAATCTAATAGGAAATATTTAAGGATTGACCAGTGGCTCAGGACGAGCCACATATTAGTGTTTAGTGCCTATTGATGCCCAAGTTTTGAGTAGTACCTATGTGCCCAACCTGATAGTTACAATGTAGTTGCACGCTAATAGAATTCAGTTACACTTCCAGCCAATAGAAAATTTTGTAGTTTTTTATCATCTTTATTATATAAGGATCCTGTTGTAAATATTTGGTGTTGGTTCATTCAGTCAACCAATGAGAGTCTATAGTGGTATTCTAGTTCTATTTTTTGTAATGTGACTACCTCTTTTGTGATTTTAAGATGTATTTTTGTCTAGTTTTATTAATGATACAACCTTACACTCATGATGAGAATCTTGATGTAATTATTCTATTATGGAGATCCAATATATGGAGAGAGGTAAGTGGTTGAGATAGAGATTGTACTTATGCATAGTGATACTCAATTTTGTGAATGAATAGAATGAAGTTCTTGTTTCTTTATATAATCTCTGCATTGTCTTTATGAATAAATGTCTATGGAAAGTGTATTATCTAAAGGGTGAATGTTTGTATAATAAAGAACTGATATATGTTTAGAGTGAAAGTGTTTAAATTTCAAGAGAAGAGAACTTAATCCCTCCCACACAACCCTGATTCAAGTCTCTGTATTTCCTATGTGCATCTCGAGTGAGACTTTAATTTGTTCCCATAGTATCGAAAGATGCCAATGCTTATGGTATTTTTGTTGGTCGTATATGTTGAACCCTAGGTATGATAGACGAGATACAACAATGAAAAATAGATATTACAGAGAACTAGGATCACCTCTAAGTTGCAGTATATGGGGTCCTTTACAGCTGTCTAAGGGAGGGTCTGCTTGGTCTCCTAACAATCCACGCTTCTTTGAACACATGTCACATATGCAATATCCAACAAAGTGAGTATGGAACATAGGAAAGAGTTCGGATCTCAGGGATATTTTTGTAGAGTAACGAATTGAGCAATGTATGGAGAATTTGTGTTGAGTGATGGACCTTGATGTTTCATTTATAGGCACAACATATAGATCTAGGATAAGGATAATGATTTGATTTTTTTATTTTTGACTTTTGATTTTGGATTTTTGGATTTTTCCCATTCTTATCCCTTTTCCAAATTGGGATATCATAGGTGTCATGCTAGGTTTCTTATTTTTGTTGAGTGATAAAAAGGAGAAACATCCAAAAAAACAAGTCAGGGCATAAGTTGCTCATTTTTTAGATAATTGAGCAAATTAATTTTGTAAAATGGCCCTTTTTATGTGCAACTTTGATTTTTTGGTTTTACCAAGGTCAAAATAGTGGAAAAGGAATGTGGTAATGATGTATAGGTATGATTGGGATAATGACAAGGTAGGTGGAAAAAAATTAGGTGTTAACAGATTTCCCTTTGATTTGTGAGGTCAGGATCTCATCATATGGATGACATACATCATAGGATCTTATATTCTAGTGTGATGGTGGCGTGGAGAATCGGGATTGCATCGGAGGTAGATCACCCTTCTACGAGACTATAGGATCCCTTACCTATAGATACAACACTCAATATGAAAGAGGTGCCTATTATCTAATATGTATAGATGAGGTAGGCAATCCCATGCTCATATCAATGTCTCAAAACTAAAAACTGGATGGAGGACCAAAGGAGGCCTAATAAATACATGGATAACTATTGTGTACATCATAATTTTCCAAGATGGACTCAAATATGGAATGTAATCATGATCCAACCAAGGCCGATATGAAGAATGGAAATGAGAACAATGACATTGTCATGGAAAGATGAATCACAATAATTGATGCACAGTTGGATTTGAAGGGGTCCAACATCTGTATTGAATCCAAAAACTGAGAGTTTGAATCTAATTGGTACAATGAACTGCATCTAAATTGAATACATAAGGAAGCATGTAACTGGAGGGATTCCAAACATTGTCGCCAAAGCAGCCCAGATATCTCAAGAAACAAAATATCATGGGGTTTCCATAAATAATCACGAATGGAAAAGACTCAAGGGACATCTGGGGTTGTTAATGCCTAAAAGTTGCACACATGAGACATTTCAAAAATTCATTCAGTAAGGCATCATCCACAGAAATAATTCATATTACGATAGGCATCCTCAACAGATCCCAAACATGTCATGAGTCCATAAGTTCCAAGAAATAGTCAAAACAAATGGTAGCGCGGGTATTACATAGTTGACCCGCGTTATAGTGCAGGTTATCTGAATAATTCCCACGCTACACTAGTGCAACTTTTACTTTGATCACCGCACTACTGTCAAAACGATGGGGCCACTCACTCCCAGTGATGCATTAAAGGCTCAATATTCCCCAAGGTTCTGAATTTGTTTCCTCACACACTTGGTGGCATTAATTAGCCCCCCTAGTGTACCTTGGAACTAGTTCATTGAGGAGGAGAGTTCACATTTGGATATAGTTGTTTGTTGGCCACCTCTTGGCCTATAAAAGAAATACATTGGAATGTGTTTGGTAGATAGAAATCATAGCAAGGTTATGTTGTTGGATTTGAGTTGGATCTTCCTCATATCCCACCATTTCCTACCATTGTAAGCATTCCCAAGCTCCCTTGTCAACTTCCATCTAGGGGAAAATGTCTCTCTCCATTGTTCTTCCATCTACTTAGGATTTAGTTTGGACAAGAAAGGCCTCCCTAAGGGAGATTGTTGGATTCCCTTGAATACTTCACCTCCTAAGTGTTGTAAAGTTATTTCATTGGGAAATACAAGAGTGGTTTGGCATATCATTGGTTGTTGTTGAAGTTTGAATTCTCCCCCCATCTCTTTCATTTTTTTTTATTAATATTTTCATGTTTGAATGTGAACTACACTAAAAATATCTTGCAAGATCACTTGGAGGAATACCAACCAAACCAAATAGGGGTTCCAAGGACCGAGGCCTTGTTTCAACCTACAAGGCTTATCCCTTACCAAGTGGAAGAGTGCACTAGTGCAATTTTTTCCACAATAGTTCTAATGGAGACCATACTTATTTTTGTTCATTTATTTTTAAACTAGGTTGTTTTATGCTAAGTCTCTAATTCTGGGTGTTTGTCACTTGTAGGAGATCAGGTATTCCACCTCTTGCTTCCAGAATTTGACCCCATCACGGCCGCAAGATATCTTTGCACAGTCGTGTAGTCCTGACGTCTCTGCCACACTGATAGCGCTGAATCGACTCTGACAATCACGCGCATTGTTGGCGTCCATTTTTTACACCATTTTGATCAGTAAACATGCTATGATTGGCATTATTTCACTATTTTGATATGATAATTCATTCTCTTTTCCAATCAGACCGTCAAACATGCCCAGGTATGCATTTATTTGAATATCATACGAATCGTGAATAATTATCATCGTTTTTATGATTTAGTAACAATCATCTCACATTTCTAGACGTGTTTGGCATTTAGATTTGGTTCTACAGGTTACGGTCGTCATTCAAACCTTCATTCAGCCGCGTGTTCACGCCAAAGATGCCCTACTGCATCCGAACCATCGTTCAACCCTCCATTCATACTCGTGGGATCGTTGGTTGAGATATTTCGGGGCAATAAAGATGAAAACGATGATGTGGGTTTGTTTGTAGAATTTTTCCCTACGGATAAGTCAAAATTCTTCTTGTTTGTAGAATTTTTCCCTATGGATAAGTCAAAATTCTCTTAACTTTAAAGCAGATTCTCAACTAACTCTAAAGCAAGAAACAAGACAAAACAAATGCTACCTTGAAATTCCTGAACTAACTTTCACAACAAGATTATATGCATTCAGAAACAATGAGAGATATGACACACCTTTCAGTCCGACGTTTGTCCCGCTTCTAGCTCTTGATCCAAAGCTCCAATGAAGACCCTGTTGAGATCAAACAAAGAACAAGCATGCAAGCTTCCAAATACCTTGAAGTAAAGATTATATTCAAATCTAGATTAGATACATTCCATGCTAAGAACTTATGCTATACACATGAAATGGGAAAAACAAGACAAGTTATCTTATTACAAACTTGAAGAATGCTTACAAAGGTTGCTTGATGTCCAAGCTAATCCTCCAGCTCCAAGTGCTTTCTCCTCTAGCTATCTCCACAATGCTGCAAGATCATAAGTTTGGTACTTCTAAGAGTCCTCCCCCTTTCCCATGGAATGCCTCTCCTTTATAGTGTATGGTAGGGTTAACCAACAAGAGAGATGGGTGGATCTAGGGAGAGATAAGTGGATCAAGGTTTCTAACCACAGAAAATGAGTTGGGATCGAATCAGGGATCCCAATCCTCCAATATCTCTCGAAAATCCAAAATCCCACAAGCCATGGAAAAAAAGCTATAAAAGGAGTACTGCGCCCTGCAATCTGAGCATAACGTGGTAGTACCGCGTGTCAGGGACAAAGCATAGCGCGGTAGTGTGGACTACCGCGTGCCTATAACTGAGCAAGGCACGGTAGTTAGGGTAAATAAAGTCTCAGCTGGGTGAAAACTTGTCAGGGTAAGTTTTCCTTCAAGGTTCTCTCATCATTTTTCTCTTCTGAGTGGTTTAAAGCAGTAGGGGAAGTGTCGTCAACTCTTTTTGTGGTGGAGATGCGACACTGTGGAATATAGAGGTATAACAAATGCCCCCTAAAGTGTGAGGTCAGAAGGAATTGATGGCCGAAAGACTTTACGAATATAGTGTGTAGAGATAGCATCAAGGAGAGCAGCAAGGAGCTGAAACTGAAACAAAGTGTTAGATATACCACCGAGGCGGGCATCCCCATGCTCGGGAACAAATGACTCAAAGCATGGCTGCCGACCAATACATTGCAGATCCATGAGTACTGAGATGATATTGACTGTGGACAGATCATGGCTACTATGAACAAGCGTAGATCCATGAGACAATAATGACACAACCACGACCAATACAATAAGTGGATCTGTGTGACAATACAAAGGACATCTCCATCGCAACCTGGACGCAATCAAGATACAGAGGTGTGCCCAGGGTCTTCTGCCCAATCGCAAAAGATACGAATATAGCCATGTGATTACAAAGTGTTGAAGTCGAACATGGTAGAAACCATTTGATTATCGGTCAATGATGTGAACCGTTAACAAATGCGAGGGAAATCACCAATGATGACGATGATCCCCAAGGTATCTGAACTACATCTCAACGAAATGCGAATAGATGAGTTGATGTCGAGCATTCAAGAGATCGTTCGATCAGAGGTCAATGATGTAAACCTATTGTTGAACACGAGGAAACCTGCCATTGAAGCATGCAGGTACCAAGGTACTAATGGTTGATTCCTAAGTCCAATTCCCGGATAGTGATTTGGTGTCGACGGGAATAGACTCGTCGAAGGTGGGTCATAATGATTCCCACATCATCGACACAAAATCGGCACGAACGATAAGATGATGAAACAACGGAGTATGTACTGACACAGCGGAGGCCTGACACAATGAACGACTCTGAACAATGCAACCCTTTGAACATATAACGGCATGTAACAGGACTTGGCAGCAGGGATTATTGAAAGCAGAGGATAGACACTGAATGAGTAGGCTCGTAGCCAGGGATACGACTCAAGATGATGACTATAACTCAGTGAAAAATGGATACCCAATATAGACAAGAGACAGACACATGCCATGTTCAAAGTTAACGACTAACAAGCTACCATAAACAAACTTGACTTGTTCCCCATATTCCCCCGACATGATAGATGAGTACCTCTTTGTTGTTTTTTGAGCTTGAAGAGGATAACAGATGCTCAGTGTAGCTCATCTCATGGATGAGTCCAATCTCACATGTTTTACGAACCTGAGAAAGGAGGGGTTCATCCCAAAGTGGGTCCTTCGATGTTAAAATTTTAACGAGTCCAAGGAAGGAAAACTCGATAGTTTTTCTCATTTAGAGAGCCTGAAAAACTTAAAGGAAGCTCCGCAATGTACTTTTTCGTAAATTTAGTCCCTCGATCCCGAAAAAGTGTAAAACAATTCCCGAGAGAACTCTCCCAGTCAAGATTAACTAAGATATACCTTTCTCGTAAATAGTCTAGACGGGTCGAAAAAGGGGTAACCTATCACCGAATAGACGACCTTTCAAATACTTTTACAAGTGTGAAAGAGTCAAGATCACTTGGCAATCTTTTCAATTTTAGGGAGTCTGAAAAGAGCTTAACTATGGACTCCTATGGTCTTTTTCGTAATTTTTAATTATTCTGGTCCGAAAAAAGAATAAAAGACAACCAGGATAATACTTTCCTCATCGTTTAACGAGTATGAGTAAAGCTGACCGAACTCGACACCATTTACTTGGGTTTGACAAGCACAATATGAGTGTGAAAAGCGCTTGGAATCTTTTTCAAGTTTTAATCCAGAGCATGAAAAAGATAAAGTAGGCTCAAAATAAAGGTAAAATGATGAATAAACACCAGTGTAAATATATCGCTTTTTAAAGGAGGTCCTGTCAATAAATGCTCATAAAACCAGATATTAGCAATGTGAAATGGGCTTTATTTTGACCATATAAAATAATAAGTAAAAAATAGGTGAAAAAGCTATATAAAGAATAGGTAAAAGGATAAAGTTACCATTTCACTTGTTTTTTACCAAAAGAGGAGATTTCACCCACTTGAGGAGCAAAACTTCAAGGATCCATATCTGGAGTTTCAGGGCACCGTTTCAACAACCGTCTGCGCCAGGTAAGAGCTCTCAAACTTCTCTTTCATTTGATGTAGGAATCATTTGCCTTCAGTAAGAAAAATTGATTTTTTGGGCAAGCCCTACTGGGAAAAAATCGCCCTTCACAGTACCGCGTGGGGCCCATATCAGGAAACGCGGTATTATTCAACAGTACCGCGCGGTAGCTTTAAACTGAAACGCAGCACTGTGCAGTACCGCACGGCAAGGTTTTTCCCAGGCACGATGAAGGTGAATTTTAAGATAAAAAAATCAAATTTTCTCAAATTTTTTGCCGAAACTAAGTTGTTAAATGATTACTAAATGTTTTCCTTGACCTTTTGCAGGAGTTTGCAATTTGTTTGGGTCAAAATGGTCCATTGGAAAGAAAGAGAACATGAAGTGGGTGATTTGGCGGCCGAAAATGACCTACCCACCGTGACTGCATTACGGGAGTGTGGTTTGTTGAAGTTCTTTAAGACCAAAGGCATTCGTCAGCAAGCCAAACTTCTTACCCATCTTATCCAATTGTGGGACCCTGACATTCAAGCTTTCCGAGTGGGAGAGCATGTTCTCGAAATTCAACTCGAGGATATTTATTTCCTCACGGACCTCTCGAAAAGAGGGGCTCGGGTGAACTTTACTGGATACACAGCCTCGGAAACGAGCATAGATGACTTGATTGCTCGGTATTGCCGTCAGGGTTGGAGTAAGAAAAGTGGCAAAGTGGTCATAAAAGATGTTATAGAACTCCCTGTAAAAACCATACTATTCACCATCACACGTGCAGTAGGGAGTGTGGGTCCGCATCAGGCGTCCCGTACACAAATGAATCTTGCAGCGGAGTGTATGGCGGGAATAGTATTTAACTGGTGTGAGGCGGTGTTGGCCAATATCAAAGAACAAGTGCACAAGTGTAGAGTTGGAGAGAACTCCCAATTTGGTTATGGGAGTATCCTAGTCACCTTCTTTCTGGCGAGGGTGCCATTGCTACGTCCACAGATATCTATGCCCCGCCGTCCACCTACCGAGCCATGGATGGCTCGATGGAGTGATTGTGCAGGGCGTCTTGGGGGACCTCAGCGCTTGACGTTTGGTGAGGATTTTTTCTCCTGGCTCGAGGAGCAGATAGTCATGATCGATGACTACCGCTATGCAGGGGTGGACTTCTGCGAGGACATCAACTTGGCACTGCCAGAGGATGAAGATTGGGACAACTCAGGTATGACCTTCATGGATATGTTTTTTCTTTTTTGAGTATATAATTTTTATTGCTTTTTTAGAATGTGTAAAAGACTTCTAATGTACGTTTGCATGCATGTCGCAGATCGTGGACTACAGAGACCAGCTGGGTATTCACCCTTACCTCGCGGTGGTGTTGATCGCCAAGCTATTCCTGAGGAGGAGGAGGACGAAGACGAAGCAGGAGGCATTCAGGACATAGAGAGGAACTTACAGGGGTTGACTCATGGTATCCCTGCTATGAGGATGGATGACATCCCTTTACATCTCTAGCGGCATACTGTAGGTGTGCCTAGTCGTATTGGTCGACTTCTTCGTAGGGTGGCTCAAGCTGTAGTATGTTACCACCACCAGCGGGAAGAGTCTGATGAGGGACATGATAGATCTCCCAAATCTCCATAGATGGTCTTTTTTGTCTTTTGCAGCATGTATACGATATGTAGGCTTTGAGAGCCAAATTTTTGTATGGGATTTAGTCCCAAATTTTGTCTTTGACACAAACTTTATGTATTTTGGAAAAAACACTTTTATATACAGTGATATGGACCTATTTTCATGATCTATTTATTTACAATGACTTGTGCATTTTATCCTTTATGATGTGTTTATGTATGGGCAAGATGCCAATCCAAAATGTAATTAGCCAATGAATCAGCTATACAATTGAATTCTCTCGGTATGTGTTGATATGTAATGAAATTAAATGATCGTTCCAAGAGGCGTACTCTCCGAAATAAACGAAGTATTATAGGATCGCGAACTGTGTAAACACGGTTTAGATGAGAAACCACGAGTTGGGAGTCTAAGAAGACTGATATGGAGTCAATTCCGAGTGAAGCAACCTCCGTCAAGAGACCAATGACTGCATGGTACTCCGTGATATTGTTGGTTGCAGGACCTAAACAATTGGCTCCTGAAGAAATCAACTCACCAGTGGGGGAATAGATTACCCATGCTGCGGAAGCAAGATTCCGGGTATGTCGGCTTGCACCGTCGGTGAATCCGAAGTAGGCAGACATCTGCGCATAAAATCATGAGTTAAAGTAAGAGTGGATACATGAGGTCCACGCGCACACCAAAAAATGAGTAAAAGCAAACTAAGTACATTATGTACAACAAGTAACCCGCGTAGGGCAACCTTACACGTAGAAGCGTTTGAGGTATAGCCCATTGCGGGGCCGTGCCAATGGCGTACCATCACAATCGATTAGTTCATAGGCTCCTTTTTCCAAAACACGTTTTACAACAAAGGGGCCGTACCACATAGATTCAAGTTTTCCTTTTCCAAGCTTATCATGCATTTGATCATATGTAAGTACGAGATCACCTTCATTGAAGATCCGAGGTTGAACAGATTTGTCATATTGAGCTTTGACGCATTTTTTGTGAGCTTCATTAGCTAAAGTAGCGTCGCGAAGGGTTTCATCTAGCTTAGCTAGGTATAGAAACCGTTCTTCTTCGGAAGTGGTGTGTGGAAGTAGCTCTATGGCTATCTTAAGTGATGGAATTTCACATTCAATCGGCAAAATGGCTTCTAGGCCATACACCAGTTGGAATGGTGTAAACCCAGTAGCACTTTTCACTGAGGTTCGGTATGCCCATAGTGCTGAGAATAGAGCTGACTGCCAGTTGGATTTCTGGGTACCCACAATACGCTGAATCATTCGTTTCAGGACTTTGTTAATGGCCATTAGCTTGTGGGTAATACGGGGTTGAGTTTTCATGGCGAAAACTTAGCTTGGCACTTAGTTCTTCGATCATATGGTTCCTGAAATGGGAGCCATGATCGGTCACAATGGATTGTGGGACACCGAATCTAGCTATAATATGGTTGAATATGAATTGCGTTGCTGTTTTGCCGCCCTCAACATACGTAGGCATCACTTCAGCCCATTTTGTAAAATAGTCGACAACTACTATGACATAGCTATGCCCCCCGGCTGAAGTGGGCTTACAGTGCATGAAATCTATGCCCCATTTGGAAAAAGGGCCGACGGCAATAACAGGATGGAGTGGAGAAGGATGCGAGCGTGTTTTGCTATGAAAGAATTGACATGGCGGACACTTCTTGACTGTTTCAATGTAGCCTTTGAAAATTGAAGGCCAGAAGTATCCTGCTCGCAGTATTTTTTGGGCCGTAGCCATCCCAGAGAGATGACCACCACATGCTCCAGCATGGCAGTCATTAAGAACACGTTCCACCTCATCTAAGGTCAAACAGCGTCGAATAACAGTGTCGAAACCACGTCGATAAAGAGTATCGTTGACTATGAGGTAGTATTTTGTGTGGTGTCGGATGCGTCATCGTTCATCATGAGTGAGGTCGGGGTGAAAGCGTTGGGTTTGGAGATATAATAGAATATCCCCGTACCATGGATCAAACGTGCTAATGAGGAACAATGATTCGTCAGGAAGAGAATCAATGGGCTCGGATTGCTCAGTAGCACGGGGCAAGTTACAAATTAACTTAGCAAAGACCAGAGATTTTTTGGACTTGGCTTTGACAAATTCCAAGTTGAACTCTTGAAGGATGACGATCCAATGAGAATATTTTCCCCCAAGCACCTGACGCGTGAGGATATAATACATTGGATTGAAATCAGCTATAACGGTGGTCCGGCGGAGTAAGATGTAATGATGGAATCTCTGGACAGCAAATACTGTTTCTAGAGCCATTTTTTCAACATGTGAATAGCGAGATTCGGAGTCGAGAAGACTCTTACTGAGATAGTATACCACATGTTCTATGCCGTTGTGGTCTTCCTGGACTAGCACCATACCGTTGGTGTAAGTCGAAGCTGCGAGATAAAGAATATAATCCCGTGTGTAATTGGGGGGTTGGATCATAGGATCTTCGGTTAAGGCTGCCTTTAGATTGTCAAAGGAGAGTTGGGCTTCGTCATCCCAAATAAAGGGAACATTCTTCTTGAGAAGCCGCATGTAGCCTTTTGTTATCTCGGACAGATTACAGATGAAACGACGTAGAAAGTTTGCATGCCCTTGCAAACATTGAAGTTCTGGAATGTTGGTGGGTGAAGGCAGGGCTAAGATAGCTGCTACCTTTGCAGGATCTAAACGTATCCCGCTTTTGGAGACTATGAAGCCCAACAGTTTTTCAGCTTCTACACAGAAGATGCACTTATGCGGGTTCAAACGTATATTGTAGCGATGACACCTTTCAAAAATGGCACTTAAGTGGTTTGGATGGTCTTCCCGGGTCCGAGAGTGAGCGGGAAGGTCATCAAGATATGGTTCTACAATATGTTTGATGTCGTGAAATGCATATGACATCGCCTGTTGGAAAGTTGCCCCGGCATTTTTAAGGCCAAAAGGTAACTTTCGGTATGCAAAAATCCCCCAAGGGAAAATAAAGGTCGTTTTGTGCTGATCGGTTGGGAGGATATCGATCTGATTATAGCCAGAAAAGCCATCCATGAATGAAAAGATGACACTTCCAGCACAGTTATCAATGATCTGGTCAATGAACAGAGTTGGGTAGTTGTCCTTTGGACAAGCTTTGTTCAAATCACGGTAATCAACACAGACTCTAATCATTCCTTGTTTCTTGGCTATGGGAACGATGTTGGATACCCATTCTGTCAATGGGATAGGATAGATAAAACTAGCACGCAAAAGCTTTTCAACTTCTGCTTTAATAGCGGCTGCCTTACGAGGATGGACGGGTCGAAGTTTTTGCTGAACAGGTCGGGTGCCAGGGAAAGTTGAAATTTCGTGGACCACGATCGAGGGGTCTATCCCTGGCATTTCTTCATAACTCCAAGCAAAAACATCGCGAAAAGTTTTGAAGTAGGCACTATAGAACTCCATTTCGAGGGGAGTACATGTTTTTTCGATATGTACATTTTCCACGATACCAGGCTTCACTGAAATATCAATGGGAGTGGTTACCATAAGATTAGCCAAGTTTCCTTCTGAAAATACCTCATCGAGGGAAGTGGGGAACTTGGTTTGAACCATCCCAAGTGAAGTTTTGGATTTTGTATCAGGCTCAAGTGGCTGAATGGTGGGGAATGAAGATCGATGATGAAAATCTCCCCATGGTGGCTCATCACCGCACATAACCTCCATAATTGATTCGTCAGTGGGAAAAATCAAATTGAGAGGATCGAAAAGTGGTGGGTATGGATGAGTCTCAGCCGAGAGCTGTGCCACGGAATGATGAGTAGAACAGTCGACACAATCAGTGGCTGATTGGATCGTGTTATATGCTGCTAGGTTTCTATTCAGAGGCATAGAGTTTCCGTAGTCTTCAATCTGAGAGGGACTCAGAATCACCCATGAATCATTGTAAGGGGTGACATTCGATGAAATCATGTTGACTCGTTGAACATGGGTTCCCAGCTCTGGAAAAACTCCAATAAGGGATGAATCCTTCATGAGACCAACACCAATGTCTTGGAACCGGTACCGAGGTTGATCCAATAACGGGACGGTGTTGGCGGAGTTTGGATGGGATTCTAGGATACAGTAATCCAGTTTATCAATAGTGACAATTTTCCCTTCATGAGGAAATTGCACAATCCGGAAGACTGTAGATGCTATGGCAGTCATGGCGTAAAACCAGTTCCGGCCAAGGAGGAGACTGTAATCCAATGGTGCATCTACGACTTCAATGTGTACAGATACTGTCTTGCCCCCCAGTTCAACACCAATTGAGTGAATGAGTCCATAAGGTTGAAAACCGTGTCCATCAAACGCCCTGAGAGTAGTAGGAGAAGTCGTGACTTCGGGTGAGTCTAAGGCTCTCTAGCAGTTCAAAGACATGATCGACGTGGAAGCACCTTCGTCTAACACAGTGCGATGGATGATATTTCCATGGATTTTGTGTGAACCTGGAAGGCTAACTGGTGAGAAAGCCTAGGTTTGGCGTGTTCCAAGTTAAACATGATAGAGTTTGAAGTATCTGGGTCCATTGCCCCCAGTGCTGAAAGTAGGGTTCTACGCTGCGTGGGGCAGTGTTGGAGAACCTCGAGAGTCGACATGGAGCAAGGTGCTTGAGCTAGATCCTCAACAATATTGTAATTTTTGGCGGCTCGAGCATTGGGATTAAATGTTACCTTTCATATGGTTCCCTTGGGTGGGCGTAGCACTGTATCCGTAAGTGGTCTCTCAATATGGAGATGGTCGGTGGGGGGGGGAATAGGAGCTGGATCTTCAATGAGAGATTTGCCTTTGGCTATCTCCAATTGTTTGTTTGAACTTGGAGGATTGTCATACGTCTTTGAACGAGTGGTTATATGAATTTCTTCATTACTAGTCATCAGGATTTTGCGGTTTGTGGACATCTCTCCGCGGGTAGGATTGGTCAGGTTGCCCCCTTGTGGGGTTTCTTGGGCAACCATTTGCTGTTGCTGTTGGGGGAAAGGGTCAGTTAACACTGCTGGGTGAGAGGATCCTTTAACGAACTTGTTGACCTCATCCTTGTAGGGACAGTCACGCATGTAATGATCATCTTGACCAATTAGGAAGGGAAACTTAGCCTTTCGACATGGTTTCTGGTCATTCTGGGTGGGTTGTGGCTTGGGGTTCTCCTGATGATTTTTCTTGGGTTTACCACGATTGTTTTTCTTCTTTCCCCCGGATGGTTGTGACGTAGATTGAACTGCGTTCACTTCGGAGGAAATAGCAGGAGAAGTAGTTGTTTTTGAAGCAGCCTGGGGTAAAGCGGGGGAAGCAGAAGCTTGTTGTCCCGTCGAGTTGGTAGTAGGCTGGGTCTTGATTGAACCGACGATACCATCAATGGGAGGTTCAATGGTCGGTTTGGTTGGATTAGTGTTAACGCGGGCGGCGTGAGGAAGAAGTTCATGTAAAGTACCGGATTGAGTGTATACCAAATCCATGTGCTGGGCTGCCGAGATGGCTTGTTCTTCTGTAACCGGCCTGCGCATAGCGATATCTCTGGCTATGGGAGGCAAAAAAGATTTTGTGAACCAATCAGCGAGTAGCTGATCCGGAATGGGTGCCTTAATTAGCCTACGGCGTCGTCGCCACTCATGGATGTGATCTGAAATGTGTGTGGAAGTGGTTTGACGCAGTGAGGTTAACAATTCTGTTCCAGTCTCATTGTCACATACCCCAATTTTGCAAAAAATAATGTAATTATTTTATTAATATTCCTGAGACATTATGTTAAATTTAATGCTAAGTAGGAATTGATGACTCAGCAGAGTCACCAGAAATGGAATGTAAATTCTGAATATTTTATTATTAATAAATAAATTATGGAGACAACAACATGGGAGAGCTGTTAAAAGAGGTTACTGGTCTAACTGGTGGATGGAACTAGGTGGAAAGGAAAAAGACAAGTGGCAGCATCCTCAAACACTTCCTAAGTTGTAGGTGGCAACTTTCCTATATTTTGGGGTCATGATTCCCCAAGAAAGTGGAATCTGAGCAGGTGGCTCATTAATGACAGTTAACCCAACTAAGACCTAGGCAATCTTTTAAATAGTACTCAATGAACTGAGCTGGGGGTTCAACATAGTTCTGGAGGGAGAATACATTCAGGTGAATGCTATTCAGGAGTCCCATTGAGGAAGAGGGAAAGTCAGTAAGGAAGTGTTTTGAGATAGGAAGCTGTAGTAACTTGGTTCCAGTTTAGTTGTTTTGGCTGAGGGAATTGTTTTGCTGCACCTAGTTCCAGCCAGGGAGACCAGAGCAAGCTCGGGGGTCCTGAGAAGTGATGTCTGGGCACTCTCCAGGAATTGGTAGGGAGGAACAGCCTCCCATTGCTGTTGTTGTCCTCAGTTTGAACAGGTTCTACCACTCATTCCTGTTTGTTTATTAAATATAAATGATTGTATGTTATGTTATCTTCATTATGTCTGAGTAGTATTTAATTCATTATAAGTTTGCAATCCCTGATTATCAGTAATAGATTTAATAAAAAATTACTGAGTTTCAGCATTCTTTCATATTATTATTATCTTGAACAAATATAGTATTTACAATGCATGCCATACAGTATTAATACGGTAAGCATTAGTTAATTTTTGTAATTTTTAACCTAGTATATTATTATAAAATTTTGTTAGCCTAGTACAATTGTAATAAGTTAAATAGATAAGTAATGTTTTTGTGTACAGTAATTATTTTCTGAAAACATAACTTGTTTAATAATTATAGGATCAGGAGTACATATATCCAGTGATATATATATATTACAGTACCAATGACACTTCAAGGTTATTGCTAGAACTTTTGTAGTTGCAGTTAGGCTATTGTTGTTAGTGCACAAACCCTAGTTTAAGTATGTCTAGTTTAAAATCTATTTATATAAATCAAAACTTCAATTTTAGCTAGAGTTTATTCAGAATTTACTTGTCAAATAAAAACCATATACAAAAACTCCAACAGAATATTAAAACATAACAATAGATTGAACAGTTAAGTGATTTCACAACCGAGCAGCTGGCAGGAAACTCTATCATTCTAAGTTTTTGACAGTAAGAATTTAATAGTAGAGAAAACGAGTACTAAATGAAAAAAAAAAAAAAAACAGTGTTACAGCCATCATCGAGTTTCGTTAATACTATTAAATCTTCTACTTATTTTTCCCATACTACTAGGAGTTTTTCGTAACCGGCAAATAAATATATTCACCACTGTACTATCGGATTAAACCCTTTTATGCCAGACGTTTTAAGTATTTAAACATTGAAAGTATTTCAACGACTCACCCACAGCTGTAGCGCTTAGTTCACTACTTACTCAAATAGAATCTATACATGTATGTGTTATAACAACCAAGGAGCAAGACTTACAATATCAAAACCTGGGGAAAAAAACCCAACTTGACAGAGCTATTTAACACAGAATCCCTATCATTACCACTTAAACACATAAAAACAAAAATGCTGATAAACAAGACCAGGCTTTCACTCACAGCCGTGTCACCCTTTCACCCAATAAGAGTTTTAGAAATGTAACCATTCCTATTACTATACACAGTATCGAATACCAAAAAGGAATGCAAACATTTTGCAAACATTCAAACCCTTACAACAAAATTATCTATGGTCGTAGCCTCGTCAATCGATGAAAGCTTGTTATAAAAAGTCAAAGCACACAGCATACACTAGCTCGTTATACAGAATGACGGTACCAAATCACTTCTGAATCTTAAATTACACAGGGAAGACGCAGGATTTAAAACCCTTGCTTGTTAGTTAATACATTTGTTTAACTGACAGCCGAGTGCACAAACTCCTGTAGCAGAGGTTTTTAAAAGCAAAAACATAGCACAGAACAACGAAGTAACGAATGCCATTAAACAAGCCGTTTCAATGGGCCACTTTTATATTAAGTTAAATTTAAATACAAACCTTGGCGGTACGCCTTAAATCCTTTGTGAGTATAGTAATGAAGGTAAAACCACGAGGTCGTAACCCCATATTCAGAACAGGCTCCTAGCCTTGTTCTCTACACTTTAATTTATAACAACTCATTCGTAAGAACCCTACAATACCCTAAGAGAGACCATTAATACAGTCGGCTGAAGCCATAATGCCTCTATCCTATGACACGGGATTTAACCCATATTTGTTTCATTTAATTACACAGATAAAAGAGGTGACAAGGCTGTCGTAAGTACTGTGGCTTTTCGGCCAACCAAACCCTAGTCGCCCAAACAAAACCCCAAGGAGAAACATGCCATGGTAAGGACCAGGCTTACCCGAAGGAGCCAAATGACGAGAGTTGCGTCCTGTACACCTTATGGAGTGTTCAACACCTGCTTAGGACAGAGAACAACAAACCAGTTATCTGTCTATTTTCTCAACAAAACGAAAACAACAATCCTTCAATTTTATTCTTGAAAACAATACTTCAAAGCCAACTGTAATAGCTCACCAGCAGTTTGAATGAAGAAGACAACCACAGTGATTGGTCTTGAAGCCACGAGCGATTAAGTAGGAACCCTAACCTTGGCCACCAGTGAAGGAGTTGGCGAATTCAAGGATACCTACCACGATGAGGGTGGTTTCAGAAATAAGTGAAAGGGATGCAACAATGGAAGCCGTGACTAGTTTGAAACTAGTAACCAAAAGGATAAAACCCTAAGGTTCCCACAAAGAAGACTATAACTGTTAAAAAGCAAAAACACGACTCCTAAACCTTATCAATGGACAAGCACAGCGAGCTATAACAGTGTGGGGAGTAGATACCACCATGGTTCAGCAAAATTTGGATAGGGAAAAACCCACAGAGCGGCCAAGCCCGAAGGCGAGGGAAGAAATGAGAAGGAGTAGGGTTAGTCAACCTTTATGTTATGAATACGCGGGTGTGATTTAGCCACGTATCCTTTTAATAATTCTCATGCATGGGTCACTCTTACATAGTTTGTTTACGACGACAATACCATCATTGTGCCAATTAAAAAGGATAATATGGATATTCCATAGGGTCGACTTACCATATGATTGAATCCATGATTTGAATATTGAAAACAAACGTTGTATAGTGAGTAACAACACTTTGTCTACGAACCATAAATCAAGCAATTGTTTTTAGCATTTAACATTTCAATGAGAATATCACCTTGATGCCAAACAACTCATAGTAAGAGTAATATGAATTATTGCTCGGTGATATTGCTAAATACAATTGCATAGTTTGCTCATAAATTGAATTATAAACATCATTTGAAAAACCCAGTCTTGGAAGTAGTCTACACCTATTGGAGCTATATTAATAAAGATAGGGGTGCAATACAAGCACCTTTTGGGTTGATAAAAACCTGTTACGACATTTTCAAATTATCACCACAAGTATTCAACTACTTCAGATTCCTTATAAACATTTAGACAAATCACTCAGGATAAGCTCTTAAATTTAGAATCATTGATATAAAAATAATTTGTTCAACTTATACAAGCCTGAGATGATTAGAAGGAGACTCGTAAATGATAGAATATCTAATTAATGCTGACAACAGGTAAGAGAATTATTTTTACTATGCTAAATATGAGGCGCACCTGCAGTACAGTAACATCATCAATGGAAATTATTCCACAGAGTTGTTTAATTCTTGGATACTTCAGAAATACAGCTATCATCATCGCTAGAGGTTTCAAATTCAATAATATAAAGAATAGAGAAGTTCGGATGCAGAATGATACCTTCAAACACCTGAAAACTGAGTGAGCAAAGACCTCTTATTTGAATGATTTTTGGTACAGCTAAGTGGATTATAACACTTTAAAGATATAAATGCCGCAACCGCACCTTACCTGTAGATTTGTAAAGAGAAAAACATTTTGATGCATTAGCTCGTAAGCTAAGTAAGTCCATCCTGCTATGGCAAGTTCCCCTGGAGGTTACGACACAATAAAACAACCATTAACAGAAAATAGATAACCATAATAACATTTAAGTACAACAAAGATCTTTCATACACACATACAATCAAGTAAGTTAAACAGACAGTTAAAAGACTGCATTAAATAACATTTATTGCTATCTTAAAAAATTTTAAATTTTCGGAAATTTTTGGGTTTTGACACTCATACTGGATGGGGAGATGGAAATGAGTTAGAAACTGCATAGCCAAAGTGTTGAAATCACAAAAAGAGTGTTGTGGCAGCTCGATGTACCATTTTGCTGCCATGCCGGTAAGCATACGTTGGAAGAGTCGAAGTCGGATGGAATCATCCATCAAGGAGTTGGATGAACACCAAAGATGGAAGGTCATCACGTGGTTCTTGGGGTCTTCCCTGGGCTTAGCATCAAACTTAGGAATGTCCGATGGTAGTTTGGATGGAATAGGTGGCCAGTGAGGTTCATGCCATATAGGATCGTTAATAAGCCTCGATAAATCAGGTAAATCAAGTGTGGCCAAAAAGGGAAGTTGACGGTTAGTCTGCGGGGATGAGTAATAACCATGTGGTGCAGAGAAACCTGGAGGGCCCTGCATAGCATACTGCTGCGTGTTATACCCATATGTGTTTCCCGGGGGGTACTGGTGGAAGTTTTGTGGGTAGTAAGCCATCTGGTTAACCGGTTGATTGTAAGTAACCGGTTGGTGGGTGTTCTGCTGAGTGGGTATGGTACCCTGGGGTTGCAGAAACCGAGGAATAGTTGATGCTCCTGGTTGGGGAAACGTTCCTTGGAATTGTTTTGTTCCAGGAATTTTACCACTATATTGAGTAAGTGGAGGGTTTCCCATAGCAGGGTTGGGGGGTGGCTGCGATGGTGGTATCCATGGAATGCTCGTTCTTGCTTGAGGAACGAGTGGAAATTGAAGGGATGGGTTCCATGGAGTTGTAGCAGCTGAAGGGTAAGGGAATCCAGAGTTTAAGTTGGGCGGAATCTGAGATTTCCCCCCAGCTTGGTTCCAGATTCCAAAAAGTGAGTACCCCCCACTCTGTGGGATTTGAGATTCCCAAGAAGGAAGCATACCTGATGGGGGAGGTTGAGAGTGAGGCCCGGTTGGAATGCCGGGATAAGGTTTCCCGCTTCCAGGTGTGTTGTACATATCATACTGAGCAGATGTTGCTGGTTGGGAGAGTTGTTGGATGGAACCAATGGGTTGTCCGCTAGCAGATGGGTTGGATGGCCCTATAGGAGGACGTTGTTGACTAGGAACAGGGTTCCCAACAAAAGGTTGTCCTCCAACTAATTGGGTTGATGAACCTATGGGAGGAGGTTGTTGACTAACAATGGGGTTCCCAACAAAGGGTTGTCCCCCAGCTGGTTGGGTTGATGGCCCACCAGAGGGGGTTTGCATGTTGGAGTTAGGGACCACTGCAGTCGGTTGTCCACCTCCTGAGATAGTGTAAATGGTGGCTGAAGGTGATCCTCTGGTCAAAACAGAAGATCCAGCAGTATGACTAGGTGTTCTTCCGCCGCTAGCCAAATATGATAGTGTGGATTGGCCAACGGCACCAAAAGTACTGATTTGCGGAGGGGGTCGTCCATATCTCACAGGCGAGGACGGAGAAAAAACTGGGTTATCCCTCATAGAATGTGCACCAAAAATGGGTGATGGCAGCAAATGTGGGGAATTTAGTCCAGGGGTATCGGCGTCGTCCATAACGTGTTCAATGATAGGAGGACCATCAAAAACTGGGTCTGATTTCATGTCCTGAAAAGGGTTTTGGGGATCAGGCGGGAACCTAGGTATAGTAAAGTCCGAAGGTCCTAAGCTGTCTACATAGGAGTGGCGAAACACTGTGCTAGACAGGATGTTGGGATCCCAATAGTCAGAAGGACGAGTAATGGGGGGATATCTAGATGTTGTCGAGAGCATTTGCTTTGTGTTGTGTCTAAACCGTGCCGATGCTAACAGGGAGTTCGCTAGACTAACCATACTAGACTGGATGGAAGCGATGATTTCATGTCCCTGAGGGAGATTGGGTAAAGATATAGTATGAGGTACGTTGCTAGAAAAACTTGTTTCCTATGGATGAACACTGGGTGACGTAGTGATAACAAACGGAAGTTCCGCCTAGGAAGTAATGAAGCCATAATCAGGTTCAAAAGGTGTGTCAGGAAGTCGAGTATCTTCAACGATTTCGACGTACCCGCCTGGGACTGAAATCAAGCTAGGTATATCCTGGTTAGACCCTTTGGTGGTGCAAATAGATCCGTCTGTGTCATCATGAAAAGTGTCTGATGGATGGGAAGTGCTGACATCAGGTAGAAGGATGAACTCTGGTCTAGTACTTTGGGTTGTACTAGGTTAGGTCATTGTAATGGTGTCCACTGTGGCAGATATATCTGGAATGACAGTGGGTGAAGTGACAGTGGAAGTCTCAGATATGCTAGTGGTTGCAGAAGCTGCAATAGATTGTGAGACTGTGCTATGAGTAACAGTTACAGGCGGAACTGAAGATGTTGTACGTATCGGCGGTGGAATGTTCCCTCGACCAGCACCGCGGCCAGGAGGAGCAGGAATGCATGATGCAGGCGGACCTAAAGTCCGTGACAGTGGTGGTGGTGGAGGGATTTGGCCCTGTATTCTTCGTGAACTCCGTGGTTGTTCTGACATGATGACAAGAAAATGAAAATCGGGGGCAGTTTCGTAACAAAGAACTCAAAAACTCTAATGCAGCCGAGTGTGCAGAAGAGGAGCTAGAAAAAGCAAGGCTCGCAGGCCAAAAAAGCAAGCTCTAAAATCTATACTGAGACCGATGTCTCAATAAGCAAGCTGATACAAAAAATGGCCAGAATGCCAACAAGCAGTCCCTAAAAAGAAAAAAGACCCTCTACAAAGATGAGATAACAAGCAAACTCCTAACTAAGAGCTGGAGACCTCAACAAGTTGTATCCTTCGCAAGGTGATGAAATCCAAGTCGAACAATACAACATGAGAGACTGATATAAGAAGGATATCCCTCTACCGAAAGGGATCCTGGGTAAAAGAGCCCTAGTAGAATAGTCACTAAGCTACCTCGTTCATGACACGTTGGAAAAGGTTTTGGGCACTTCATCCTTCCGAAGAAGACAATGATCGATGTTGCCTTAGGGCTAAGTGGAGTGCGGCATTCCACAGAGTCCGTCCGGTTCTCAATCTCGCGGCCGTTTAACCCCTGAAAGTTAGAAACAGTCAGGAGGCCCCTCCACAAACTGGCTGTGACCGTATCAATAAATACTAGAGGATTTTAGTTCCCTAGAAGACAACAACTATGTCTCAGATGAAAATGACAAGGGGGAATTATTTTGATGCCTATCCCCGATGTCCTACCTAACTACCAAATTCTTTTGATTTCCTCAAGTGAGGTTAATGTTGGTTTAATTAGGGAGATTAATTTTAGTGGTTTTCTTACTCAATCAGGTAATGGATGTGAAACTTGATGGTGTTATGACGACTCAAACCATGCAAATGAGAATGAATCAAAAATAAGCCTTTGTCTTCGATGAAATCTAGCTATGGGAAAGAGAGAGTTCTTCGATAAAAAATGCATGAAATTTTTCACAAGAAATTAAAAATCAAAGCAAAAGATTTTTCCTTTTCTTTTTGTAAGCAGAGCCAAACTAAAATAAACACTCTTTTTAATGCACTAATCCTACAACTAATATGCTCCATATATAAGAATTTCTGTGGCAAATTCAATGGTTCATTTCCTAATGCAAAATAAGGCTACTAGACTTTTTCAATTCAAACAACAAAATTGCTCTCAAATGATAATTTTTTAAATTACCGAAAATGATGAACACAATGTGACTGTAAAAGTTATAGAGTTCAGTAAAAGAGAACAGCAGTGTTGGGTTGGTTGTGGTGAAAAAATCAAGTCAATGCAATCAAACTGGAAAAATGACCCAATATGCAAATCATGCCACTAATTCAAACAAATCAAGTTCACGACAAGGAAATAATCACACCACACAGACTGTAAAATGACCAAGATGATAACAGGCAACAGTAAACACTACCTAAGGCAGAGAGAGACTCAGGAAACCAAGCAAGGATAAAAAATTTAAAAAATTGCAGACACTACCGCGGGGTAGAATGAGGCTAAAACGCGGTACTACTAAACTACCGCTCTGGTACTAACACAGGGAACGCAGTACAACCGCACTGTAATCAGTGCATAAGGCACGGTACTATGGCAAGGTAAGAAAAAAGCACAACTTGAGAAAAGAAAATGAAGTTTTCAGGGTTGTTGCTAACCCAGGGGACTCAGTGATCATACAGGGAGAAAAAATACAGCGAGGAGGGGTGAATGAAGGTCAAAAAAGACCAAGATTCAAAACTGGTTTGAAGTGCAATAAAAAATCACAATCAAAAGATGGATGGCAGTGAACTGAATCAATCAAGTAGAAATCAAAACCAGCGGAGTCGCCATTCTTGTTTGTAGAATTTTTCCCTACGGATAAGTCAAAATTCTCTTAACTTTAAAGCAGATTCTCAACTAACTCTAAAGCAAGAAACAAGACAAAACAAATGCTACCTTGAAATTCCTGAACTAACTTTCACAACAAGATTATATGCATTCAGAAACAATGAGAGATATGACACACCTTTCAGTCCGACGTTTTTCCTACTTCTAGCTCTTGATCCAAAGCTCCAATGAAGAACCTGTTGAGATCAAACAAAGAACAAGCATGCAAGATTCCAAATACCTTGAAGTAAAGATTAGATTCAAATCTAGATTAGATACATTCCATGCTAAAAACTTATGCTATACACATGAAATGGAAAAAACAAGACAAGTTATCTTATTACAAACTTGAAGAATGCTTACAAAGGTTGTTTGATGTCCAAGCTAATCCTCCAGCTCCAAGTGCTTTCTTCCTCTAGCTATCTCCACAATGCTGCAAGATCATAAGTTTGGTACTTTTAAGAGTCCTCCCCCTTTCCCATGGAATGCCTCTCCTTTATAGTGTATGGTAGGGTTAACCAACAAGAGAGATGGGTGGATCTAGGGAGAGATAAGTGGATCAAGGTTTCTAATCACAGAAAATGAGTTGGGATCGAATCAGGGATCCCAATCCTCCAATATCTCTCGAAAATCCAAAATCCCACAAGCCATGGAAAAAAGGCTATAAAAGGAGTACCGCGCCCTGCAATCTGAGCATAACGCGGTAGTACCACGTGTCAAGGACAAAGCATAGCGCGGTAGTGTGGACTACTGCACGCCTATAACTGAGCAAGGTGCAGTAGTTAGGGTAAATAAAGTCTCAGCTGGGTGAAAACTTGTCAGGGTAAGTTTTCCTTCAAGGTTATCTCATCATTTTTCTCTTATGAGTGGTTTAAAGCAGTAGGGGAAGTGTCGTCAGCTCTTTTTGTGGTGGAGATGCGACACTGTGGAATATAGAGGTATAACAGGGTTATGTTAAGGACGTGGCCCTCATGGTGCGTGATCCTTCATTCCAAGAATATCCATCCTTTCGTTCGCTCAACTTTACAGCACATTCTATTAAAACGTCAATGTTCCAAAAGATCATCATCCTTCCACGCCCAGCTTGCCAACACATCTTCTGCCCACGATTGAAGGGAACCAACACCCAGTTGTCCGCATCGAGGAGAATCAACGTCGTGGACTCAGGAAGACGGCCTGTGCACTGTCGTAAACCACCCTGCAGCCGTTTTGAAGTCATTAAGACCTTTATTTTTAGAGAGTTCAACTACGTCGACCTTCGCTATTATTGTAAACCTATATAAAGATGTTTCTTATGAAGAAACGCAGCATACATATACATATACATTTTACAGAGCAGTTGTAATACATAGACGATAGCAGTAATTTTTACATAAATGCTATGTAATTTTTATCAGTTAATGGAAGTTTCAGTTTCTTAGCTGTTGATGTCCTGTTGTTGGTGAAGAATTTGAGTTAATCCTCAATCTCTAATTGCTGAGAAGGGCCCCTCAACAACCAGAGGTTCTACTATATATTCTGCATTTCTTTTCTGCAAATTAATAGTTTTCATTTTCAGTATTTAACTTGTTTCCTGTAGATGATGTTGTTTTATTTCTTGTATATGACAGTTCTTTATTTCCTGTAGTTATATCTTGCTGCTAGTTTAATTTGTTAAGTTTAATTTATATTCCTAGAATTTAATGACCGGTCATGCATAACTCATTTTAGTTTTCTTTTAGTCTTTTCATTTGCAATTAGATAAAGTCAATTAGTTAATGTTTCAGCAGTTTAGAGTTTAATTCATAGTTAGAATTAGTTCTTCTAGTTTTTCCTGTAGCTGTAGGTTAGTTTTATTTTACATCTCAGCCTTGTTTATTATGCAATAGAAATAGTTTGTTTTCCTTAGATAATGATTAGTATAGGTTGCTTCTTTCCATTCCAACTCTAAACAGTCTATTCGCTGCATTTCTTGCACTGTAGGTTCATATGCATCAACCAGCTGGCGTTAAGATCATTCAGTCTGCTTCTTTCCTTAGTTTAAATCATTTTATTCCATCCGAACTGCAATTCGGGCTGTCTTTTAGACTGCCATCTGAATCATCATATGGACTTTAATATTTTCTACATTGTTTTTATGCTTGTTTATAATCCAGTTTCTTAGGTTTTTAACATGTAATATTTCTTGCTTTTAATTAGCATTTTTAACTATAATCAGGATCTTGTTCTACACTACATAGAGTTTTAATTTAGTTCCATATTCATCTTTAGTTCTCATTCCATTTCCTTAACTATCTCTTTAGTTACTTCACAGATTACATTTCTTTTATATCTAATTCATTAATATCTTATTGTTCTAGAATTCATTGGTTCCATTCTTAGTTTAGTTATTTCATATTTCTTAAGATTGATTTCAAATTGAACTTAGTAATTTCATTCTCCTGGGTACATTAGTTTTGATAGTTTCTTCGTTCAAGCATAGGATTAGTTTTCCCATTTACATAGTTAATGAATATGTTCATAGAATAGGATTTGGTTCAGAAATAAAATATCTTTATCAAGTTTTCTACTTGCTTCTAAATAAAATATCTTTATCAAGTTTTCTACTTGCTTCTAAATAAAATATCTTTATCAAGTTTTCTACTTTCTTCTCAACCAAATTCAGTTTTAAGTAAATATCTTTATTAAGTTTTCTACTAACTTCTAGATTTCATTTGTTCCAATTCATTCGCTTATGGATAGAGAATAGATAATAATGTTCAAAGTTAGTTGTAATTGGACACTCTTTAGTTTGCATTTCTTTGTCAAAGTTAAACTAGATTTACTTCCATTTTGTTTCCTTGTTACATTTGAAATTTATTTTGATACATTCTCTCCTGTTCCTATTACCTTTGATACATTTCCTCAGAATCCCCAAGGAGAATGAAATTAGGTAGTTTAGTTTAGTTTTTGAGTAATTGTTGAATGCTTGAATAGTTTAACTCTTGAATTTATCAGTAGTTTGTAGTTTTGCTTTAAGATCATATAGTTTCTTGTTTTCCTAGTTAATTGTTAATTGAGTCATTTCATAGATAGGTTTCTGAACTCACTTGTAATTGTTACTTTCTAATTTATAGATTAGAGTTGAGTCCTTAATCAGTAGTTTCCAATTTCATCAAAGTAATTATGTTTTTTATTACGTCTTGCCTCCTAGAATAATATTGTTGTTTTTATCTTTTCAGTTGTTGTCCATGGAGTAGAATAGTATAGATTGATACTATTATGACCTATTGGTTTAGTTAGGTTTAATCAGTTCAGTAGTTGTATTCTAGAAGTTTGACGCGGTTTTTTCATTTTGAAATATATTTCGATCTTTTCTTTACTAAACATTTCTAAGGTCTACCTATCCGAAACCTTAGGTCCCATTCTACCTCAGCATATATTGTGCCACAACTCTAATATTACCAACCCTGGTCGATAATTAAATATTTTGGTGATTCCTTAAGATAGTAAATACTCCTCAACACGCATAGCACATGTTACCAGTGTCATACCCATGCTACATCGCTTATTGTACCCGTGTTGAAGGTTAGTGTATTTCCTGCGCAGTCCACACGACAGATTCTGGTTTAGTTGTGCTACTGTTGTTTATTTGCTTTTTATCTGCATAGCTTAGTTTGGCAGTCCAAATATTGCTCACTAGTGAACTTAAATTAAGGCTAATTCACATAATTACTTAAGTTTTTAGTAATTAGTTTACCTAGACCAATATTAGGAAGTAAAGAGTACATCTCTCTTGAAACTTACCTAGGTAACCAACTTTGAGGCTTTCAATGGGCCCCATTGTTCTGACTAGTATTCAAGACCATTTCTTGTTTATGCATCAATCAGCATGTTGTTTTTAGTAGTATTGCTAGTGTAGAAAACACTTTTTGCACCCAAGTAAGGACCTAAAGGCACTTGTCTTCTGAAGTATGCTCTTCACCTCGCACTTCTTGTGATCTTGGTGAATCAAAAAAAGGGTGAGAAGTGTGAAATAGCTCCATTGCACACTTATCTATTAGCTAGAATATTTGATTTTGCAAAGCGTCATGAGCATCTCTTAAAGTTAAAAGTATGCATTACTTGATATACTCTTTTAGTTAATTTTCTAATAAAATAATTTTTTACTTTTATCACATGTGTTTGCACCACTAACACACAATAAGAGGCATAAAGACTCTTCCAATCCTAGTATGCTCTTCACCTCCCACTTCATGTAATCTTGGTGAATCAAAAAGGTAGGGATTGTGAAATTCTCCTCTTACACTCCATAAGTGAAACATTCAAACCCCTTAAAATCAACATTGTAATTGTCTTAACCAACTAAAATCCTCCACAAGAGGTCACAACAACAAAAAAATTAGTTAGGTAGGATTGATTGGGCTAGGCATCCATTAATGCCCACCAATCTAGTTTCATTAGTGATATTTTGAAACATATCATTGTTGTCTCATAGGGTACTTACAAAATCCTGCTATAAGAAAGTGTTAAAAGAAAACCCAGATCAAAAGTGCACCATGACCAAGGAGGTGAACGCCGAGGTATAGCTTCCCTTCTCTCCCCTACAAGCCACTCAACATGTTGTAGGGATACGACACTATACCGTGCAGGACGAACCATTGATCCACACTTGACACAAGGTATCTTAGTGGCCCAACTTAGGATATCACCAAGGAGAAATTGTGAGTGCAATTGACTCCTAAAGTTAGCTATTTCCGTTGGGAGGTGTTTCCAAGTCTTCATGATTGGATCATTGGCCCCATCATAGGTAGAAATATATCTTTGTTACCTCCACTAGTCAATTAGTGAGTGGATACCATTTTCACCATCAATTGTGCTTTTGGGAGGCTCGGTTACAATTGAGAGGAAGGACATTAGGTATTGTAGGGAATTTACATTTACAGGAAAGATCACATAGCTAGAGTAAACCTCACAAATCTCACTCATGAATTGCATAGAAGAAGAAGAATAATTGAATCAAATATCACTCATTAACTCAAGGAATGACAAAAAATGTTGTAATGTTATTCCTCAACTGTAAGCTAGAAAAAATGTGAGAGTACAATGGAATGAATTCAAATTAATCAAGCAGTGATTCAAATTCTCCTCAATAGCATGGCTTGACTGGATTGGAACTATCACCAAACTAGTGGTAGTGACCACAATAGTCAAAGGTGAGTCTAACTAAGTCTAATTAGTGCATGTGGCACAAATATAGGTAAGGAGACTCCAATGTGGACGCATGAGGAGCTGTCAGTAGTCAATAGAGTTGAACTAGTCTCTGTAGGTGTCTATCTAAGTGCTTCGGTCAGTTAATTGAGAAATCAGCCCTCAAATCAAGGAACTGATCCAGTAATCATGGAACTGACTGATGTAACTCCTAAATAGGTGGAAGAGGGCGTAGTTCTACTCCAGTGATGGAAACAAGGGCGCATATGTGGCTAGGAGGGATAGAAATGACAAGAAACGGGCTCCTAGGGGATGCAAAATAAGGACTAGGTGTTGGGAGACTACCATATTGATGACTGGATGCGTGCAATATGCATGCATGCAGTGCATGCAAATATATAACTAATGGTGATAATATTCCAACACCCCCCCCCCCCCCCCCGCAAGCCCGACTATGAGGAAACACATAACTGAAAAACTAGTAGGGCCCTGGTAACTAAGACCAAAGGTCGCCCCATACAACAAATGGAAAAATAAAGTGAGGAAAGAGGGAAAACCCAGTGGGAAGAAAGGACCCCTCAAGAAAGATTGTGGGAGGATAATCAATCATGCATATCACTCACCCCAAATGGTAAGTGCACTTCTCCACCGAAGAAGGATCTGTCGGCAAGAAATGGATCAGTAATGTGAGAAGGATTAAACCTTCCATTCTGATAATCGGATCTGGTTCTTCTTTGATCATGTGGATCTCCCACAAGATCTTTGGCATATATAAGAGTAGTGGTTTCCCATCTTGGAAGAGGAGGATTTGTAAGCTGTAGATATGGATCTTGGTCTTCCATTCGCTCATATTCACTAACTGGTGCTATATCTTCAGGTTCTTGTGTATCTAGATCTGGCATTCTCTCTTCATCATATCCACTTTCAGAATCATAATCTGAACTCACATGAGATGAATATTCACTCTCTTGCTCATCAAGCAGTGGTGGTGTGGTAGGAAATCTATCTTTCTCAACAGGATGAGCATCATGAAGTGGCCATTCCTCAAACCGTACACTCCTATCAAGGAATGTTGTCATAGTAGAAGGATCGATAAGCTTGTAGGATTTTCACTCAATGCATAACCCACCATAATACACTCTCTACTTTATGGATCTAGGTCTCTCCTTTTCTCTGTTGGAATCCTTTCCCATGATCTAGATCCAAACACTTTGAGATGAGATACATCAAGTTTGTATCCCATCCATGCTTCGAAAGGAGTCACGTCTTTGAGTCCTTTGTGAGGAACTATGTTTTGAAGGTAGGTAGCACAGTTGTGCCTTCTTCCCAAAGACTAGGGTGCAACCCTTTCGACTTTAGCATACAGGTTTCCATCTATTTTAATTTCTTGTTCTTTATCTCTGCAACGCCATTCTATTGTGTTGTGTAGGGAACAATATGCTACATCTCTATGCCTTCTTCAACACAAAAGGTTTGAAAGTCACTTTTTATGTACTCTCCTTCATTATCAATGCGGAGGACCTTGATCTTTCTATCTGAAATTGTTTTTGCAGAATACTTGAAAAACTTAAAGTATCCAAACACTTCTGATTTTAATCTGAGAAATTATAGCCATGTAAACTTGAATAATCATCAATAAAAGTAAGAATATACCTTACCTTTTTCAAAGACAAATCTAGAAATGGCCCTGAGACATCACTATGAATCGGATCTATAGGTTGAGAGGCTTTCCTTTCCTCCCCTTTCTCAAACTTCTTTTCGGTATGCTTTCCCATCAAGCAACCCTTACAGTTGCCCTTGGAAAACTTGACTTTGGGTAGTCCTTCAACCATGTCTTGAGTGTACATATCTTGCAGGTACTTGTAGTTGAGATGCCCAAATATTTCATCCCATAGCCTACTCTCTTCATTTTCATGTGTATGAAGAGCATATTGTTTAGAGAGAGGTAGAAAGTGGGAGAACTCATAGAGTTTCAACTTGTGGTTTGCAACATCTTTTGCAATGGTATATCCTGATACCATGTCTTGGATTTCAACCTCATTTGGAGAGAATATCACCATCTTGGGCTCTTCAGTGTGGGTCATCTGGTAGACTGAAAGTAGATTAGCAGTGAGTGTAGGGACATAGAGCACATTTGATAAGTACCCATGATCAAGTTTGATTCTTCCAATCACCTCAGAATCATTCCCCAACATCATGGAAGGTCCAACAATCATTAGGGGAATTTTGAGGTCTAAAAATGGGCCTCGAAAGGGAAAGAATAAAATAAGAGTTCTAAATTTTAGAGAGGAAAAAGAAAAACTACTTGTTCTTATCATATTTTTGACATATCTCCTTAACGGTTTACCCAAATTTCAAGTTTGGGCACTCCTTGGATGCAGATTTTAATTCCGCATCCAACCCATATGCACACTGCATACTTCTGAGGCACCCACGACATGAAGTGTTCATTTTAATTTTTTCATGTTGTAGGTACCTCAAAAGTATGCAGTGAGCGTATGGGTTGGATGTGTAATTAGAATCGGCATCCAACGAGTGCCCAAACTTGAAATTTGGGTAAACTGTTAAGGAGATATGTCAAAAATACAATAAAAAAAAGTAGTTTTTCTTTTTCCCTCCAATTTGTTTTACAAATTTTACCCTTATGGTTGACATCATCATCTTGAATCCTATTGGTTATTATAAAGTGAATTTTTATGGTACATTATTTTTTTTTAGGCCCATTTTTTACCTCAAAACTCCCCTAATGGGATTCGAAACTAGTAAAGAGATCTTTGGAGGAAGACATGTGTCTTGATGCTCCTGAATCTATGATGAAGGAGGATTGTGTTGATGCACCTTCCATGAGAGCATGGAATCTCTCTATGTCCACAGATATTGATGGTTCACCTTCTTTCTTCCTAGCACATGCAGGTACTAGAAGGTTATTCTTTTCAAGAAGTGAATCCATGAGATCTATGGTCTTCTTCATACATGAACTCATAGGATGAAATCCTCTATTGCAATAGGTACATTTGGATTTCCCCTTATGAGTTTGCTTGTATTTCTTGGAGTTCGAAACTCCTTCTGACTAGTTTGGATCCTCCTTCTTCTTCTGCTCATTCGACTTTCTGTCAAAAACTTTTTTCTTTCCCTTTCCATTTGCTCTCTTCATTTCAGTAGCAGCAAGTGTTGAATCCAACTTGGGTTTTATAATTCCCATATGAACTAAATTCTCCTCCTCAAGTGTGAGTGACTGGATGAAGTCTTCAAGAGTGGAAAACTTCCATTTTGGGATGGACATATTCGTTGAATGGAAGGCAGAGACAAATACTAAGTAATCAAGGCCTAGTTTTGATAGTATGGTAAGGATGACTTGCTTCTCTTCTTTCTCTATCCCATATGTCTTCAACTGTGAAATCATATTTTTTAACTTGTTTAGAAACTCAGTGATGGAGTCGAAACTGCAAGGGCTCAATGAGATGATCTCATTTTCCAACTTGTGACCTTTCAAGTCATTGTTATGACCAAGAATATATTCAAGCTTGTCCCAAACTCCATTTGGAGTATTCATATCTATGACATGAAAATGGAGGTATTCAGAAATGCCAAGGAGCAACAATCCTACTACTTCATCAAGTTTATCCAAGTACTTAGATTTCTCAATTGCACCAGTGGATTCGACTGCAGTGCCATTTAATACTCTAGAAAGGCTTTTGGACTTCATGAAGATGTCCATCTTGGATTTCCATTCGAAATAATTGAAGGAGTTCAGTTTTAGATCCATTGGTACTGCTGAATTCAAATTGAAGAAGGAGATAACCTGCAAAACAAATAAGATTGTTGATGGAGATTTGCTGCAAATTCGAATGAACCCTACCTTAGGACAATGAGCACATGTAACTGGATCTTTCACACCTGGATAGACCTCACTAGATTTCTCCAGCGAATTCAATACAATTGCACCAGGAATTGTTGTGGAAATCTAGAGGCTTTTAGTGCTCAATGAAAGACAATTGCTCAAAGAATTGTTGCAATTACTACTAATGCTGCAATTCGAATATCCGAATCCAGCTCTGATACCATGTGATATTTTACAGGATAGATCACACAACTAGAGTAAACCTCACAAATCTCACTCATGAATTGCAGAGAAGAAGAAGAATAATTGAATCAAATATCACTCATAAACTCAAGAAATGACAAAAATTGTTGTAATGTTATTCCTCAGCTGTAAGCTGGAAAAAATGTGAGAGTACAATGGAATGAATTAAAATTACTCAGGTAGTGATTTGAATTCTCCTCAATAGCATGGATTGACTGCATTGGAACCATCACCAAACCAGTGGTAGTGACCACAATAGTCAAAGGTCAGTCAAAGGTGAGTCTAACTGAGTCTAACTAGTGCATGTGGCACAAATATAAGGAAGGAGACTCCAATGTGGGCACATGAGTAGCTGTCAGTAGTCAGTAGATCTGAACTAGTCTTTGTAGTTGTCTATCTAAGTGCTTGAGTCAGTTAACTGAGCAATCAGCCCTCAAATCAAGGAACTGATCCACTAATCATGGAACTAACTGATGTAACTCCTAAATAGGTGGCAGAGGGTGCAATTGTACTCCAGTGATGGATACAAGGATGCATTTGTGGCTAGGAAGGCTAGAACTGAGAAAAACTAAGCTCTTGGGGGCTGCAAAATAAGGACTAAGTGCTGGGAGACTACCATACTAAGGACTAGATGCATGCAGAATGCATGCATTGCATGAAAAAATATAACTGATGGTGATAATATTCCAACACCCCCCCGCAAGTCGGACTATGAAGAAACACATAACTGAAAAACTAGTAGGGCCCTGGTAACTAAGACCAAAGGTCACCCCGTACAACAAATCTAAAAATAAAGTGAGGAAAGAGGGAAAACCCAATGGGAAGAAAGCCCCCCCTCAAGATAGATTATGGTAGGATAATCAATCATGCATCTCACTCACCCCAAATGGTAGGTGCACTTCTCCACCGAAGAAGGATCTATCGGCAAGAAATGGATCAATAATGTGAGAAGGATGAAACCTTCCATTCTAATAATCAGATTTGGTTCTCCTTTGATCATGTGGATCTCCCATAAGATATTTGACATATATAATAATAGTGGTTTCTCATCAAGGAAGAGGAGGATCTGTAAGCTGTAGATCTAGATCTTGGTCTTCCATTCGCTCATCTTCACTAACTATTTCTATATCTTTAGGTTCTTTTGGATCTAGATCTAGCATTCTCCCTTCATCATCTCCACTTTCAGATTCAAAATCTGAACTGTCATGAGATGAAGATTCATTCTCTTTCTCATAAAGCAGTGGTTGTGTGGTCAGGAAGCTCTCTTGCTCAACGTGATGAGCATCATGAAGTGGCCATTCCTCAAACTATACACTCCTATCAAGGAATTTTTTCATAGTAGAAGGATCAAGAAGCTTATAGGATTTTTCACTCAATGCATAACCCACCATAATACACTCTCTGCTTTTTGGATCTAGGGATCTCCTTTTATCTATTGGAATCCTTTCCCATGCTCTATATCCAAACACTCTGAGATGAGATACATCTGGTTTGTATCCCATCCATGCTTCAAAAGGAGTCATGTCTTTGAGTCCTTTGTGAGGAACTTTGTTTTGAAGGTAGGTAGCACAATTGATGGCTTCTTCCCAAAGACTAGGGTGCAACCCTTTCGACTTTAGCATGCAGTTTGCCATCTCTTTTAATGTCTTGTTCTTTATCTATGCAACACCATTCTGATGTGGTGTGTAGGGAAAAATATGCTGCATCTCTATGCATTCTTCAGCACAAAAGGTTTGAAAGTCACTTTTGATGTACTCTCCTCCATCATTAGTGTTAAATTTTGAGCATTAATTCACAATACTCTAGGATCTTTACTGAGAAAATAACATGTACAGTATATCAATGCATATCAATCATAACAAGCATGTCAATCATCACAAGAAGCAAAAGCATGAGAGACAATAGACACATGGAGTTTCCGTGGGGAAAACCCTAAGGTGAAAAACCCCACAACTTCCTCAAAGATAGATAGAGCAATAGCTCAACCAAAGTACAATAGATAGACTCCTCTTAGCAGCTAATCATCCTCCTCACAAGTGCACCACTTTCCGAGTGAAGGAAGAATGAGTTTCTGAGTGATCCAAATAGAGATCTCCTGATCTCTATTTATACTTGTCCTATTTTCCCAATAACCTTTTGGGGATGACTTGTCTAGCTAGGTACAATAACTTCATATTACATTATATTGGGCCGACCCCTTACAAGGTGGTCTAATAACCCATCGATAAGCTTTCACACTTGCGATACTTGTCAATACAAATGACGACACTTCCGTATAGAGGAATAATACATCTCTATAGGAGTACAATAAATATATAAATGAAATACATTCCGAAGTTACATATACATCAACACTCCCTCTTAACTAGGAAGGTATTTCTCGACACAGATCCGCTAGCACAAGTATTCTTCTCTGGATCATCGTCATCGATGCATGTATCATCGTCATCGTCACTGTTGCTGCTATCTCAACCAATATCTGAATCTACTTGTCATAGGAAGTTCTACAGAGCCAGTCCTTTTTCATACTGGATGTAGGCCCACCACCTGCACGTCTTCATCATCAATGGCCATACTTTGGATCCCAAGACTGATTACATGTGTCAACAAAACCTAGCAAAGACTATAGGTTCTTTTACATGTTGACCTTCACAAAACCTACTTAGAGCATCTCAGGATGTTACGAGCACACAGCTCTACCTGTCTGGATCTCGATAGAGCATCCCAGGATGTTACGAGCACACTGCTCTACCTGTCCATATTTTAAAGGATCTTTTATATGTGAACTTTCGCAAAACCTAGTCAGAGCATCCTAGCATAGACTATAAGATCTCGATAGAGAAACCCAAGATGTTACGAGAACACTGCTCTACCTGCCCGGTTTTTAAAGGATCTTTTCTATGTGAAACTGTAGAAAAACCTCGAAAGAGCATCCTAGCATAGACTATAGGGTCTCCCAGGATATTTTCTATGCTACCTGCACAACCTGTCCACGACCACAGAGTATCAAACCGATACTCACCATACATCATCCTGATGTACATCATCACATGATCAACCTGATCATCATCATAGCATCAACCTGATGCATATCATCTGGAGCAACATCCTGAAGTTCGTCATCTGTGATCATCCCGATCATCATAGCATCAACCTGATGCATATCATCTGGAGCAACATCTTGAAGCTCGTCATCTGTGATCACCCTGATCAAACAATATATCCATCTGATGCATACACAGTATCTACCTGATACATATCATACATGATCCACCTGATCATACAATGCATCCATCTGATATACAAAGTACATGATCACACTGATCATACAAGTATCCACCTAATACATATATAAGTACATGATCACACTGATCATACAAGTATCCACCTAATACATACATAAGTACATGATCACACTGATCATACAAGTATCCACCTAATACATATACAAATACATGATCTACCTGATCATATCCAACATCAACATGATGCATACATACATACATATAAATGATCCAACTGATCATATCCAGCATCCAACATGATGCATACAGAGCAGTAACTAGAGCATCATCCCGATGCTCATCACCCAGCGCTTACATCCACAACCATGTGAAGGATTCTCCTTCCAACATGCTTGGAATGGTCTCAGCAAATGTCTCCATCACTTCTTCCTTGAAGTGTCGTCAATTTGAAGAACACCAAGCCTCTTTCAGAAGTACTCGAACTTCACTCTGGCTAGTGGCTTCGTCGGTACATTTGCAATCTGCTCATCTGTCGCAACATACAGGAGCTTCACTGCTCCTTTCTGCACCATATCCCTGATATAGTGATATTTGATCTCTATGTGTTTCGACCTGTCGTGGAACACCGGGTTCTTAGACAACTTCACACAACTCTGGTTGTCACAAAAGATACTAGTAGTCTCCAGCAGGGGATCAAATAACTCTGACAGTAGCTTTCGAAGCCATACTACCTCACAACTAGCCGAACGGGCTACAACATACTCTGCCTCAGCTATACTCAGTGCTATGCAGGACTGCTTCCTGCTAAAACAAGAGATCACACCTGATCCCATACTGAAGCAGCACCCAGATGTGCTCTTCCTATCTACAGCACTGCCTGCCCAATCTGAATCAACATAACCCTGTAGGTTAAACTTTTGATTTGCTTCATACTTGAGCCCATAATCAACTGTACCCTTTAGGTACCTCAGAATATGCTTTACAGCAATCAAGTGAACACTCCTCGGATCCGTCAGGAACTAGCTCAATGTGTTCACCACAAAGAAAATATCTGGTCTCGTGTTCGTCATGTACATCAAGGACCCAATCATCTGACGATACATAGAGACATCAACCGGCTCAAATGAAGCATCACACAGAAGCTTCAAATTCGATGCCATAGGTGTGGCCATGGCCTTGCAATCCATCATCTCGAACCTCTTCAGGATATCTACTGTGTACTTCCCTTATCCAAGGAAGATCCCATCTGCACTCTGCCACACATCTATAACTAGAAAATAGTGCATCATCCCCAAGTCCTTCATATCAAACCCGGCAGCAAGCTTCCTCTTTGTATCGGCAATCAATCTGTCATCTCCTGTTACAAATAGGTCATCCACATACAGGAGTAGAATCACAGGATTCCCTTTCTCAACCTTGTAGTAAAGGTTGGAATCCGCTTTACTCTTGGTAAAGCCCAAACTGGATAGGAATATGTCCATCTTACCATACCAAGTCCTCAGAGCTTGTTTTAAACCATACAAGGCTTTCTTCAATCTGCATACATATGACTCCCTGTCATGTGTTTCAAAACCGAGTGGCTACTCCACATATACTTCCTCTTCAACTACACCATTCAAGAAAGCAGTCTTGACATCCATCTGGTGTATCTTCCATTTCATCGTTGCAGCCAGAGCAAGTACTGATCTGATGGAAGTGTACCTGGCTACAGGAGAAAAATTTTCTTCATAATCTATTCCCTCTTTCTGAGAGAAGCCACGAGCTACAAATCTTGCCTTGTATTTCTCTATGTTGCCATCTGCAGCATGCTTGATCTTGTAGATCCACTTGGAAGTCACAACAGACTTCCCTTCAGGTCTTGGGACAACATCCCAAACATCATTCTTCATTATTGATTGGTATTCTTTGACCATGGCATCCTTCCATTCTTTCTTTTTCGCTGCTTCTTCATAACTCGAAGGTTCTTTGTTTATGATGTCACAAAGTAAAGCAACATAGCTGATATGAGATCTAGTTCTCTTCTTTGCTATGTGTTCTTGTTTTGGAATGCCATATCTTTCTGCATCTTGAATGAGCTCTCTAGCCCATGCATGTTTCCTCTTGTGAGAGTTATTCTCACGGGGTGGATCTACAGGTTCTTGCGGATCTTCAATTTCATGAACTGTATCTGGAATTGCTTCAGTCATGGTAGTGTCTTGAAATCTAGTTTCCTTAGGTTCTTCATAAACTTCAACAGGTGTCTTCCTTGATTTGATGAATGTTGATTTTTCATCAAATGTCACATCCTTGCTGACATCAATCTTCTTGAACCCTGGAAAGTATATTCTATAAGCCTTCGAGATTTCACTATAACCCACAAAGATACCCTTCTTTCCTGAAGGATCTAGCTTGGTCCTATTTTCCTTTGGGACATGAGTGTATACTGGACAACCAAATATTTTGAGGTGGCTGACTTTAGGTTTCTTACCATAGAAGACTTCTTCTGGTGTCTTGTTGTCCAATATCTTGTGGGGTGTTCTGTTCTGCACATATACAGTTGTCCTAGCTGCTTCTGCCCATAGATGCATAGGTAGATCTTGATCATGTAACATTGCCCTTGCTGCTTCCATGATTGTTCTGTTCTTTCTTTCTGCAACTCCATTTTTTTGTGGATTGTAAGGAGCAGTCAACTCCATCTTAATCCTTGATTCACTACATAGCTTCTTGAAGTCACCTGAAGTGAATTCTCCACCATTGTCGATCTGAATATTTTGATCTTCTTATCATTTTGGTTCTCCATCAAGGTTTTGAATTCCTTGAACTTATCCAACACTTCATCTTTGTTCTTCAAGAAGTAAACCCAATTCTTCCTGGAGAATTCATCAATGAAAGAGACATAGTAAACATATCCACTCAAATAATGGGATGACATCGGACCACATACATCGGAGTGGATAATTTCCAAGATATCTTTTGCCTTGCTTTCACTACTTGGAAATGCCTTCTTTATGTTCTTTCCTTTTGCACATCCTTTCCAAACACCTTCATGCTTGGTCTTAATGACCTTCTACAGCTTTAATTGCAATTGCTAATGCTCTGTAGTGCATATGTGAAATTATTCTATGCCAAAGTTCACTTGGCTCTATGGAATCATGCACCATGGCATGTTTAGGTTGTCCTTTCATTTTATACAATCCTCCCTCTTGTTCTCCAATCACCACTGCATCATCAATAGTTTTACCCTTTGGCCACATTAGGACTTGGCCATCTACAAATGCATCCCTCATGCCTTTTACATCCAATGCAGAGATGGAGAGTAGATTCTTCTTGAGCCCAGGTACATAGAGAACTTCTTTCATCTTCAAATATTTTCCAGAATCTAGATTGTAGGAGGCTTCACCACTTCCTTTGATAGGGTATTGATAGTCATCCCCAAGTTTCACTTTATGGGGTGATTCATGTTCAGATAGATTTATAAAAGATTCTTTAAACCTAGTCTTGTGTTTGGAAGCCCCACTGTCAATTAACCAACCATTACAACCATGAGAGATAGTACCTATTAGAGCAGAGATTAGAACATACTCTTCTTCACTTGATGAGTCATCATCATCACATTCTTCTCTAGCTTTCTTCCTAGTAGGTTCATCATCCTTAGCAGCATGAGCATGATATCTTCTTTTGTTGTTCTTCTTCTTTTTATTGAAGTTGTTGTTGTTGTCTTTCTTGTTCTTGGGACAGTCTGAAGCAAAGTGTCCTTTCTCATTGCATTCAAAACATCAAACATGAGATATATCTTTCTTCTTGTGATGAGGGAGAGAATGTTTCTTGTTATGATATCTCTCCCTCTTAAACTTGCTCCCCTTGGTGTGAGCTATGAGAGCTTGATCTTCATTCCCCAACTTTTCTTCTCGAGCCACAAGCCTAGCTTCTTCTTGAGAGCATTCCTCCCACAGTCTACTAAAAGAGATCAATTTCTTTCTTGCACAGATTCCTTGAATAAAGGAGTCCCATGACCTAGGTAGGCCATTCAGAGTGGTCATAACAACTTCACCATTGTCCACTACCTCATCCATAGCTTCAAGTTGTTCCTTGATCTGAGAGACCTTGGAGAAGTAAGAATGAATGTTCTCTCCATTCAACATTTTGACCCCTTTCAATTGATTTCGTAGAGTCATCTTCTGATTTATGTTCTTCCCTTCAAATAACTTGGTCAGGGAGTCAAACATCTCCTTGGGTGTCTTTAGAGTTGACACATGTGGTATGAGATGGTCTTTGATAGAAGCAACAATGATTCTCTTTGCATTGACCAAGTTCTTCATATGCAATACCTTAGCCTCTTCATCCTCTGGGATAGGGACCTTAGAGCTGATGTAGGAGTCCAATTCATTTTCTTCCAAGATTAACCCAATCCTATACTTCCAGGCTTGGAAGTTATTATCCCCTTCAAGATTATCCTCAAGCTTGGTGTGGTGAGACATCTTAAAGAGTACTTCAAATGGAAATAGAAAAGATTTAGGTCTTACCACTTGCTTTGCTGAAAACTGGATCTAGTCCCGGATTAGGGTTTGTTGGAAAAACCTTAAAAATTAAAAAAGTGAATTTCAACTTTCTGAAAGGATAGTAAGATGCGCCTTGATGATCTGATCAACTTGGTGTATTCAGAATTTGAGATCTGCAAAGCTTCACCCTTCAGAAATGCCTTTTAGTCTTCCCAGGTTCACTAAGGAGGACCCTGAATTAGGGTTTGAGATTCCCAGATCTTTACCCTGCCAAAAATCTCGATCCAAAGCTCTAAAATTCAATTTTTCCAAGGCGCTTCCAACTATGTCTTCAGATTTTATAAATTCCTATTTTTTTGGAAACCCTAATTTTTAGGGCCAAATCTGAAAATACTCAAAATTGAATTCTGATTGGACAGATAGATTCTCCTTGATGAGTAGATTCAATCTACTATACTTATTTTCCAAAATCTGTAAGAGAAACCCAATAAGCAACAAACCCTAGTTTCCGTCACTGCACAATGTCTTCTTCTCAGGTTAGCTCTTATACCATGTTAAATTTTGAGCATTAATTCACAATACTCTAGGATCTTTACTAAAAGAATAACATGTACAGTATTTCAATGCATATCAATCATGACAAGCATGTCAATCATCACGAGAAGCAAAAGCATGAGAGACAATAGACACAGAGAGTTTCCATGGGGAAAACCCTAAGGTGAAAAACCCCACAACTTCCTCAGAGATAGATAGAGCAATATCTCAACCAAAGTACAAGATATAGACTCCTCTTAGCAGCTGATCCTCCTCCTCACAAGTGCGCCACTTTCCGAGTGAAGGAAGAATGAGTTTCTGAGTGATCCAAATAGAGATCTCCCGATCTCTATTTATACTTGTCCTGTTTTCCCAATAACCTTATGGGGCCGACTTGTCTAGCTAGGTACAATAACTTCATATTACATTATATTGGGCCGACCCCTTACAAGGTGGTCTAATAACCCATCGGCAAGTTAACACACTTGCAATACTTGTCAATACAAATGATGACACTTTCGTATAGAGGAATAATACTTCTCTATAGGAGTACAATAAATATATAAATGAAATACATTCCGAAGATACATATACATCAACAGTTAGTGTGGAGGGCCTTGATCTTTCTGTCTGAAAACTTTTTTGCAAAAGACTTGAAAAACGTAAAGTATCCAAACACTTCTGATTTTAATCTGAGAAAGTATACCCATTCAAATCTTGAATAATCATCAATAAAAGTAACAATATACCTTCCCTTGTTCAAAGATAGATCTGGAAATGGCCCTAATACATCACCATGAATCACATCTATAGGTTGAGAGGATATCCTTTCCTTCCCTTTCTCAAATTTATTTTTCGGATGCTTTCCCATCAAGCAACACTTACAGTTTCCCTTGGAAAACGTGACTTTGGGTAGTCCTTCAACCATCTCTTGAGTGTGCATATCTTGCAGGTACTTGTAGTTGAGATTTCAAAATCTTTCATATCATAGCCTACTCTCTTCATTTGCATGTGTATGAAGAGTAGACTGTTTAGAGAGAGGGAGAAGGTGGGAGAACTCATAGAGTTTTGACTTGTGGTTTGCAACACCTTTTGCAATGGTATATCTTGATACGATATCTTGGATTTCGACCTCATTTGGAGAGAAGATCACCCTCTTGGGATCTCCAGTGTGGGTCATCTGGTAGACTGAAAGTAGATTAGAAGTGAGTGTAGGGACATAGATCACATCTGATAAGTACCCATGATCAAGTTTTATTATTCCAATCCCCTCATAGAATACCTCAAAATCATTCCCCAACATCATGGAAGGTCCAATAGTGGATTCAAAACCGGTAAAGAGATCTTTGGAGGAATACATGTGTCTTGATGCTCCTAAATCTATGATGAATGAGGATTTGGTTGATGCACCTTCCATGAGAGCATGGCATCTCTCTTTGTCCTCAGATCTTGATGGTACACCTTCTTTCTTCCTAGCACATGCAGGTACTGGAATGTTATTCTTTTCAAGAAGTGAAGCCATGAGATATGTGGTCTTCTTCATACATGAAATAACATGATGAAATCCTCTATTGCAATAGGTACATTTGGATTTCCCCTTATGAGTTTGCTTGTCTTTCTTGGAGTTCGAAACTCCTTTTGATTGGTTTGGAGCCTCCTTCTGCTTCTGCTCATTTGACTTTCTGTCAAAAACTTTTTGCTTTCCCTTGACATTCGCTCTCTTCATTTCAATAGTAGCAAGTGTTGAATCCAACTTGGGTTTTATCATTCTCATATGAGCTAAATTCTCCTCCTCAAGTGTGAGTGATTGGATGAAGTCTTCAAGAGTGGGAAACTTCCATTTTGGGATGGACAGATTCACTGAATGGAAGGTAGAGACAGATACTCAGTAATCAGGGCCTACTTTTGATAGTATGGAAAGGATGAGTTGCTTCTCTTCTTTCTCTTTCCCATATCTCTTCAACTATGAAATCAGATTTTTGAACTTGTTTAGAAACTCAGTGATGGAGTCGAAACTGCAAGGTATCAATGATATGAGCTCATTTTTCAACTTGTGACCTTTCAAGCCATATTTATGACCAAGAAGAGATTCAATCTTGTCCCAAACTTCTTTTGGAGTCTTCAAATCTATGACATGAAAATGGAGGTCTTCAGAAATGTTGAGGAGTAGCAGTCTGACTGCTTCATCAAGTTTATCCAAGTACTTAGATTTCTCAACTGCACCAGTGGGTTCGAATACAATGCCATTCAATACTCTAGAAAGGATTTTGGACTTGATGAAGATGTCCATATTGGCTTTCTATTTGAAATAATTGGAGTTCAGTTTTAGATCCATTCATACTACTGAATTCAAATTGAAGAAGGAGATAACCTGCAAATCAAATAAGATTGGCTATGGAGATTTGTTACAAATTTGAATGAACACTGCCTTAGGACAATGAGCACATGTGACTGAATCCTTCACACCTGGCTAGACCTCAATAGATTTCTCCAGTGAATTCAATAGAATTGCACCAGGAATTGTTGTGGAAATCCAGAGGCTTATGGTGCTCAATGAAAGACAGTTGCTCAAAGAATTGTTGCAACTTCTGCTACTACTGCGATTCGAATATCTGACTCCAGATCTGATACCATGTGATATTTTATAGGATAGGTCACACAACTAGAGTCAACATCACAAATCTCACTCCTGAATTGCAAAGAAGAAGAAGAAGAATTGAATCAAATATCATTCATTAACTCAAGAAATGACAAAAATTGTTGTAATGGTCTTCCTCAGCTGTAAGCCAAAAAAAATGTAAGAGTACAATGGAATGAATTCAAATGACTCGGGTATTGATTCGAATTCTCCTTAATAGCATGGCTTGACTGCATTGGAACCATCACCAAGCAGTGGTAGAGACCACAATAGTCAAAGGTGAGTCTAACTGATTCTAACTAGTGCATGTGGCACAAATTTAGGGAAGGAGACTCCAATGTGGTTGCATAAGGAGCTGTTAGTAGTCAATAGAGCTGAACTAGTCTCTGTAGTTGACTATCTAAGTGCTTCAGTCAATTAACTAAGAAATCAGTCCTCAAATCAAGGAACTTATCCACTAATCATGGAACTGCCTGATGTAACTCCTAAATAGGTGGAAGAGGGCACAGTTGTACTCCAGTGATGGAAACAAGGGAATATCTTTGGCTAGGAGGGATATAACTGAGCAGAAACAGGCTCCAGGGGGCTACAAAATAAGGACTAGGTGCTGGGATACTACCATACTGATGACTGGATGCATCCAATATGCATGCATGCATGCAGTGCATGCAAATATATAATTGATGGCGAGAATATTCCAACATCATGAGCATCTCTTAGAGTTAAAATTATGCATTACTTGATATACTCTTTTAGTTAATTTTATGATAAAATCATTTTTTTCTGTCATCACATGTGTTTGCACCACTAACACACAATAAGAGGCATAAAGACTCTCCCAATCCTAGAATGATCTTCACCTCCCACTTCATGTGAGCTTGGTGAATCAGAAAGGTAGGGATTGTGAAATTCCCCTCTTACACTCCATAAGTGAAACATTCAAACCCCTTAAAATCAACATTGTAATTGTCTTAACCAACTAAAATACTCCACAAGAGGTCATAAAAAAATATTTTAGTTAGGTAGGATTGATTGGGCTAGGCATCCATTAATGCCCACCAATCTAGTTTCATTAGTGATATTTTGAAACATATCATTGTTGTCTCATAGGGTACTTACAAAATCCTACTATAAGCAAGTGTTAAAAGAAACCCCAGATCAAAAGTGTACCATGGCCAAGGAAGTGAATGCCTAGGTATAGCTTCTCTTCTCTCCCCTACAGGCCACTCAACTTGTTGTAGGGCGACGACACTATACCGTGCAGGCCGAACCACTGATCCAAACTTGACACAAGGTATCTTAGTGGCCCAACGTAGGATATAACCAAGGAACAATTGTGAGTGCAATTGAATCCTGAAGTTAGCTATTTTCATTGGGAGGTGTTTCCAAGTCTTCTTGATTGGATCATTGGCCCCATCATAGGTAGAACTAGCTAGCTCTTTGTTACCTCCACTAGTCGATTGGTGAGTGGATACCATTATCACCATCAATTGTGCTTTTGGAAGGCCCAGTTACATTTGAGAGGAAGGACATTACGTATTCTAGGGAATTTACATTTGTTTTCATTTTAACTACAAGGTTACTAACTCGCAATAAAAAGAACCTACATGTGGGAACTCATGCACTAAAACAGACATTGCACATATCACTCACTTATTGCACCATTTTTCATTTGTTGTGGTAGGAATATTTTTGCATTTGTTCAATTGTGTTTTAATTCCATTATCACTCTCATTTGAAACAAAGCCTTCACCACTGAGGAACAAAACAACATCATAAGACAATCTTGTAGATTGCAATGCTTATCCCTTCTCTCGAGGGGTGTTTTGACACCTTCTTCCCATGGTTCGCAAGGAAGATACCCTAGTCGGGGCCACTCCCAAGCTACATTGATAAGATCATCTGGTCCCTCTCGGAGAAACTATCAATTACACCACTTCTTCCCCCATTGGAGGAGGTACTCCGCTGGCTTCTACCCTTGTAGATCCCTTGGTTCCATTTGACCCATCCTCCCTCATAGGAGGTAAACCATTGTTTACAACACCACCTGGGTATCCCCCTCATGGAAATTGCATACCACATACAATGGCATGACCATTTGTTCCTACCTTACCATTTATGACTAGTTTAAATCAACATGATTTGGCCAAACTAACTAATGATTCCATTGATCATGATGCAACATAGCCAGCTATGCCAGAGAAGCTTCCTTCCGACATTCCCAAATACGAAGGAAAACAAGGAGACAGTCCTTCCAACCACGTTATTCATGTCCACTTATGGTGTTCATCTTATATCATAGTGGATGACCCCGTAAGGCTTCTCCTCTTCTAGCGTACCCTCACTGGAACGACAACAAAATGGTACGTAAACCTAGCACGTGGAACTCATTCCAAATTTGAAACATTGGCCACTGCATTTATTATGTACTTCCAACTACTAATCCGACACGATATAGGCCTCAAAAATCTCATTGAGTTTCATCAAAATACTTCCACCCACATCGCGGATCACATCCATGAGTGGCATAGACGCCGCACATTATGCAAGATTGAAATACAACCTCCATTTTTGTTGGATTGGTTTATCAAATCTCTCCAACCCACCATAGCTAAAGATGTCACCACATCCATGCCACAGAGCGAGGAAGAGGCCATTTTAAAAGCACAACATTTCAGTCTCATATATGTGCAATTTGGATACCTTTACACTATCCTCCCTAATGCCCGTTGGAATTGGTCGTTGGATCCCACACCTTCGGGATCATCACATTCGGCGGATGGGATTATTGGATCCATTTCCCAATTAGGAAAGGATCCTCCTACCACGTCGGTTCCATTAAACATGGTTTTGTACTACCCATCCATGCCACTTATATTTATACCCCATACACCGGTACCAACACCATTAGTTGGTCAATTATAGTATGGATTGCATAGTCCTACGTACCTAAATGTTATCCAAGAAATGACTGTTACTACACCGCCAATAGCACAAGCCTTTCCTATTTCCAATTATTATGGAACAAAAACTACATTTGTCCCACCACCGAGATATAACCCATATTATCCTTTCCCATGCCCAACTAGTCAGCAACCTTCCCCCCATATGGGGGTTAACCTAGTTCAACCTTCTTATGTTCAGCAAGCTCAATAATTTGAGCAATTGAAGGCCACAAACTGTGAAAATCCTCATAGCAGATCTAAGAGATGATGTATACCTCACAATGAAATAATTTAGGAATAATATTAAGAGTGGTCAATGCAGTAAGATGAGAAACAGAATAATAATACAGTAGAACTCAGATAGAAGCAAAAATACTTCACACACACTAATTAATTAATCACAATATGGTTAAATAAGTAGTACAATGCATGAGGATTCGAATGCCTAAGGTGGCAATTCGAATTAGCCTTCATGGAGTGATCAAAAGATCACCAGAGTGTCATCGGAGCACAATTGGTGTCATCGAAGCACAACTGGAAGTCTTCATCATCATTAGTGGAGTCATCAATGCTCAAGTAACTGTCAACCATCAGTCAAACTAAGTCTAACTGAGTGTGGTAGGTGTAACTGGAACTAACTAAATGAAGGAGGCTCAGTGGAGGGCGCATGAGGAGCTAACTGAAGTCAGAAGGGGCAGTCAAGTCTCATCGGAGGTCCATCAGAGTGATACAGTCAATTGACAGCCAGTCTAGCCTTAAATCAAGGAAAGAACTGATGATAACTCACTAACTAAAGTACAACAGAAGTGGTAGGTGAGAAAAGGTACCATTCTCAAGTGCTAGGTGAGAAGTGGGCGCATCACTGGCTAGGAGGGCTCAATCTGAGTGGAAATAAGCTCCCGAGTGCTAGAAGACTAGGGACTAGGTGCTGGAGGTGTCAACCTGATGACTGGGCAGCATGTGGATGCATGCAGAATGCATGTTGCATGCAAGACTGAAAATGCAAAGGATGAAAATGCTAGCAGGACTAGGATGGAGTATAGGAATATCCTAACACCCCCCCTTAATCCATCCTGTGCCCAGGTAACTAAGACCAAAGTTCTCCCAATACAATGAATAATAACAGTCAATAAACCAAGGAAATGGGGAAAACCTCATGGGAAAAATACCCCCCCTTAAAATAGACTGTAAGGTACACAAAAAAATAAATGCTCCAAACTCAACGAGGTGTGATGCTTGGTCATATGTTTGGAGGTATCTTCTTCTTAGGAAGAAGTGGATCATGCTCAGAAATCATGTTCTTGTACTTGCTCTTCAGATCGAATGTGATGAGAACAAATCCAAAAGTATGAGGATGATCCTTGAACTTGTGATTCGAATCAGCTGAGGTAGGATCAAATCTATGAATGTGCAGATAGTCTTTTGTCTTCTCCTTCAAAACATCATGGGTGAGATTATGCTAAAAAGAACAATCACATGATTGCTTGAAATCGAAATCAGATTTAAGACTTGAAGAATAGTTTCTTGAGATCTCCTTTGAACCAGCAGGGGTGAGATCAAAACTATCATATGCATGAGAAATTATCCCAAGCAGTGATTGCTTAGAATCCAAATTATATCCAAGACTTGAATCATGGTTTCTTGAGATCTCCTTTGAACCATTATAGGTGAGATCAAAACTAGCAAGTGCATGAGAAATTATCCCAAGCGAATGGAAATGGCCATTATCTTCAATAACCTTCTGAAAGCATGAAATAATGATCTTATAGAAGTAAATAAGAGGTGAGTGATCAAGGAGAGTGAATGCATTACCTCCAATGGCTGATTTGACCTCCGAAACATTCAATAGGTCATGATGCAAACCAACAGACTCTGGTGCAAGAGAGGATTTAGGACCTTCTGCAATTTCTAGAGTGTGAGCTGGCACAAAATTCGAAATAGAAGAAATCTGGAGCATGAGTGTAGAATCTGCAAGTTCTTCTTCTTTGTGGCTAACTTCAATATGAGATATGTTTGATACTGATTCATGATCAATGAGATCATCAAGGAGGGTGAATGCATCACTTTTCTTTCTCTCGAAAGGGTTTGGACCAATCCCTTCATTCTGCTTGCCAAAACTTTTATCTAGGTGGGCCCATAGCTCTTTTGGAGATTTAACATATTCATCATCAAGGGAGTAAAATTCCAAGCTTCGATACATAGCAAACATCATGGCTGCAATAGCTCTTCCACCTTCATCTAACTAGCCATTCTCTTCTTCAGAGGATTCAAACTCTCTTTCAAAACAATAATCAAAGAGATCATGTCTCTTCAAATATGCTATCATTTTTGGTTTCCATTCAACATAGTTGAATAGATAAAGAGGAGGATGTTCTAAAAACATTGAAGCTGTAGAAGACCTACAAAAACAATAGAGAATATCTACAACTGCTACTGCTGCATAAATGCAGAAACTGCTGCAACTACTGCACTCGAAATCTTGATAATAACCTGCAAAAACCTCTCAGGAATGGAGATAAAAAATACTCTCAACATGCTCTAATATCATGTGAAAATCCTCACAATAGATCTAAGAGATGATGTATACCTCACATTGAAAGAATTTAGGAATAAGATTAAGAGTGGTCAATGCAGTAAGATGAGCGACAGAATAATAACACAGTAGAACTCCGATAGAAGAAAAAATACTTCACACACACTAATTAATTAATCACAAAATGGACAAATAAGTAGTACAATGCATGAGAGGATTCGAATGCCTAAGGTGGCAATTCAAATTATCCTTCATGGAGTGATCAAAAGATCATTGGAGTGTCATCAGAGCACAACTGGAAGTCTTCATCATCATCAGTGGAGTCATCAATGCTCAAGTAACTGTCAACCATCAGTCAAACTAAGTCTAACTGAGTGTGGTAGGTGTAACTGAGTGTAACTGGAACTAACTAAATGAAGGAGGCTCATTGGAGGGCGCATGAGGAGCTAACTGAAGTTAGAAGGGGCAGTCAAGTCTCATTGGAGGTCCATCAGAGTGATACAATCAGTTGAGAGTCAGTCTAGCCTTAAATCAAGGAAAGAACTGACGATAACTCACTAACTGAAGTACAACAAGAGTGGTAGGTGAGAAAAGGCGCCCTTCTCAAGTGGTGGGTGAGAAGTGGGAGCATCACTGGCTAGGAGGGCTCAATCTGAGTGGAAATAAGCTCATGAGTGCTGGAAGACTAGAGACTAGGTGCTGGAGGTGTCAACCTAATGACTGGGCAGCATGCGGATGCATGCAATGCATGCAAGACTGAAAATGCAAAGGATGAAAATGCTAGTAGGACTAGGATGGAGTATAGGAATATCCTAACACAAACCCCTAGAATTCACAAACTCAGGGGAAGAAGAAAGGTAAGAACAAACATAATCAGTAGCCGAGGTAAGGGGGAAACCCCCCTACCCAGAAAAACCAGAATACGAGTGACCAAAATGCAGGGACTAACAACCCCCCCAAACAAGGGAAGAACCCCACCCTTAGAACCAACTATTTTTGCTCCATTTTTAGTGATTATGGTCACTACACGGATCATTGTCCTCTTATCCCTGACTGCAAACAATTAGTGGAATCCAAAAAGAATATGGTGACAAATCCTCCTTATCCAGTGAATCCTCCCCAACTACAAACCATCGTGTTACAAAAACCCTTTGCCAATCAAGGGGTAGTAACCCAACAACAAGATCCTCTCCCACCCGACAATGGATCTTTCTAAAATATCTATATGCTGGATATAAACCTTTCGACGTGAGTCAAGGTTTATGATGGGCCTTCCACCCCTTAAGTGGAAGACGTTCCAAAACCCTTGGGGGGTCCTCTACAAATACCATGCCCGAATATTGATCAAATCCCACAAATTCCAAAAGTTCCACTTAGCATACCCCTAATAACCCCCACACGAAAGCCACCCACAATTACAGTATTGTGGATAACTTGGCTCAATACGCTACGGCTATGTATACATTATAAGTGTTACAGTCTTTCCCAACACAGTGAAAGGAATTACTCAATACACTTGGCACCCATCTGACTTACATTTCATTGTTAGGATATTCCTATGCTCCATCCTAGTCCTACTCGCTTTCCAGTCATTTTCATTTTCAATCATGCATGCAAAATTAGGGTTTGCATGCATTCTAGGTCATTAGTCCCAGCACCTAGTCCTTAGCAAACTAGCCCCCAGAGCTTCTTTCAGATCATTTCTATCCCTCCCAGTGACTAATGCGCCCTCCTTTGCTCCACTGCATGACAAGGGCACCTTCTTCACCTACCAGTCCAGTTACATTCAGTTATATTGAGTTATCTTCAGTTATTTCCTTGATTTAAGGATTAACTGACTCTTTACTGAGTTTATCACTCTGTTGGACCTCCAATGAGACTAGATTGACCATTCTGACTCCAGTTAACTCCTATGGCACCCTCCACTGAGCCTCCTTCACTATATTAGTGCTTCCATGTGCCAGTTACACCAACCACATTCAGTTAGACTCAGTTTGACTCTCAGTTGACCATTACTTGTGCATTGATGACTTCACTGATGAGAAGGTGGACTCCTAGTTAGGAATTGATGACTCTCCACTGATTATGGATCTGTGCATGAAGGCCAATTTGAATTTCTCCTAGTGAATTCGAATCCTCATACTCAGCATTGTATATTTACCTATTCACTATTCAGTTTAATGTAACATGTGTAATTATTCTGCCTCAATCAGAGTTTCTTTGGATCTAAGTTCTATTACTTGTCCCTTCTTCTATTATTCCTAAATTCTTTCATTGTGAGGTTTACATCATCTGTTTGGATCTTATGTGGGAAATTTCACACTCATGACCTTTGATGTTGACAAAGGTGATTCGTGACTACCATCATCAGTGGCATTTCAAGTTCTAGTCAAGGTAAAAAAACTTCATGATCAATCATGGTATCATCGATGAAGGTGCATCCAATTCCGTTATGTACATAAAAGTATGGACATGGTTAGGTGTTGGTGTCCATTTTGTCACCATTTTTTATCAGTAAACATGCTCTGATTGGCGTTATTTTCACTGTTTTTATATGATAAGTCATTCTCTTTGCCATTCAGACTATCAAACAGACCCAGGTATGCATTTATTTGACAATCATACGAATCATGACTAATTATCATCATTTTTATGGTTTATTGAAAATCATCTCATATTTTTGGACGTACTTGGCATTTAGTTTTTTTTCTACAGGTTGTGGTCATCATTCGGACCTTCATTCAGCCACGCGTTAACACCAAAGTAGTCCATCTTCATTCAGACCGTCGTTCGGCCCTCCATTCATACCCGTAGAATCGTCGGTTGAGATATTTCGAGGTAATTAAGTTAAAAACGGTGATGTGGGTTCTGTTAAGGACATGTAATGGAAATTGTATATCAAGAATGTTCCAAAGAATATCCCAATCCTTAATACTTTCCAAGTGAAGAAATTCAAGGAATCTCTGAACTCGTGGCTTGATTTGAATGAATCGGTTGAGGAAATCATTAATAAGTCATAGGACACCTACACTAGACGATGGTATGCAGTTGATAATATCATGAATGACTTAGGTTTTCCACTCATGAATCCTATTCTGGAAGCTCTCCCACCAAAATGCAGACTTGAAGAACTTGACAGCAGATGTGAAGAATTTGCACAGAAGATTCGGGATTTGGAACAAGTCAGCATACAAGATGTAGATCGTTGGGTTAAAGAACCGGTCATCATGGAAGGGAGGATTCTCATGTACCTACGTATTTGGCACAAGCTAGCGAAGCATAATATGGAAAACAACACATGCAACACTCAATTATATTTGGAATCTATTATTTTCCCAAATGTAGATGAACTGTTAGTTATTTATGAAAAATGGTAGGATTTCCTGGATCTTTGATTAGATCTGATTTTGTAATCCCTATTTTGTAGAACTTTTCCTTTTGGAACTCTGATGTAAATTTAGTATAAAAGGAGGAAAATTTCTCTTAGGAAAGGGGGTTGGAATTTTGGAACTGGAATTCGGCAGGAGATAATACTGAAGATACTCTATGGTCAGAGTCGTTGTAATTTGGTACAAGGCATCTTAACACAGTAATATTATTTTGGGATCCATCTTCTGGTTATCACTTAAATTTCTTTAAGGATTCCTGATTTTATGTTCCAGATTGTCATCTGTTATGCATATGATCTCTTGTTGGATTTATAATGAATATATGGATCTGTTGTATTGGTTTTTCTGTACAACTGATGTGTGTATGAAAATATCTAATTAAATTTCTTTGATTGAATACTTTCTTTATCGATTTCTGCAATTGATCACATATATATACATATCATTGTTGATTTTTCAATCAACAAAAGGATAACAGATTACATCTTGATGGCCTCAAAGCTTGGATTATCTTGTTTAATTTTCATTAAATAAATCATAATTTAAGTCAACAAATATCTTATCTAAAGGCATTTATGTTAAAGATGACGGACTGTTTGCTCTCTTACACTTCAAGTTTGATCTGCATGAACATTCAACTTTCACTATTACAATAGATTAGACTTAAGATTAGGATCTTTTCTGAATAGGCATAGTTAGAATTACTAACTGTTTTCCACACTTTTGTTTCCCCAAATTGGTAAACTGATCTTATAGATCAAAATCATTTTTACTCTTAGAGTGCCAGCGGAGGCCTAACATCCGTGGGTGATTACCACACCAAACAGCTCGAGGATAGGGTAATCCTTGCGTAGGGTTAACTGGAGCCTTTGGATGGGTTTTCATCCCCTGTTGTGTGCCTTGGAACCTATTCCAGCATCTCGCACTTACCCTGCACCCCCGAGGCATCAACAGGGATACGAGGGAAACTGAGTAATAGGGAATCAAACTTACTTTTTTCAGAGTATGATGTCATGAATGACCTAGAAGCATATATGAAATTAATATTGGGGAGGGACACAAATGGGATATTGGGAATTATGACTGTAATGGGGGATAGTCAGAGAGGGGGGGGGTACTGATGACATCGGGGTGACTCTTCGCAGAATACTTTGAAAAATGGTGACTGGGATGCTGCCATAAATAAGGGACTATATGCGGTTTGCAGGGGTGCTAAGAAGCACCATTTGTAAATGGTTTCTCCAATGCATGGGGCACTAAATATGCTATGGAGTTGAACTTCAAAATCATAGCTTCCTAGATGCATGGCCATATGGAAAAGGGGGGTGCTTAAAAGAACCATTAAATCATTGTTGGTGAGGAAGAAATCCACCTCAGTAATATAAAATGACAGGAAAGGAGGTAAGTGTCCAATCAACTGATCATATGGTTCAAGTGCCTAAATTATTGCAGCTGGAGTTTTGATAAAGGGTGGGACACTGGTGGTAACCTACTTGTGAGATGGCGAATGATGGAACAATAATGTCATTTCTGTAGTATGGATGGATTGGAGGGATCGTGAATGTGCAATTTAGATCATTAGAATGGTTTTAGTGAACATAAACACGAGAGTCTATAGATTAGGTCAATGAGTGTTTATGATAGAGTAATATGGTGTTTGGTGTGACTCAAAGACTACAAGGACTCCCAAACCTATCGAAACTACAATGAAATGGGTGCTAAATGAAAAGTGGTGCTAAAACATCACCCATGTAAGGTAGGTTCTAATTTTCAGGTAATGGTGACTGCAAGGGTGGCTAGGCTTGGCCACTTACCCAAACAGAGTGGGGGGTCCTACAAGTGTAAAATGGGATAAATAAGTTTGATGGATATGATATTATGTAGGGGTGATTACCTATATGCTATTTTGGAAAATTGTACCTATAGGGGATGGTCACAGGATGAAATAATGATCCATGTCGTGACCTAGACCTGTACACATGAAAATTATACCCAAGTGTAAACATGTATTTGGAAATCAAACCAAATATACAAGTGACACATGACATTGAGAATGGTCAAAATCACACATGTGAAAAAGTAAGCAGGGTTAAGGGCTTTCCCCCATGCTATGGGCATGGGGTTTATGATTATGGATCACATACATTTCGCTGCAGGGTCAAAATGATTGAGAATTCCCGCTATCCTAGGTTCGAGGTAATATATTATTCCCCCCATCCTAGAGGTGTCAATGCAGTAGGAATGCTCTCTTCGAGAGGTATTGACCAGGCATCGATCAAATTCTATAAGTGGGGTGTACCATGACGCTATTGGCCATTGTGGCACACTAAATTGGTGATATGATAATGGGGGATTCCCCATATGAGGTGGATTCTCCCAGTATCACTGACAAGGATGATGATGATGAGTAGGAATGTCCGGAGGCCTGCCCCCATGTTGAGGACATAGGATTTCCTCATCATTTCATAATGGTCGAACAGATAGGTCAGACGAAATCGTGTATGTCAACGCAATCTTAGTGGTATGGGATAATGATGAAGGTTCATCAAAGGAAGAGATGAAACCAATGGTGTTTGTACCACTCGAAGAAGTCACTAGACAGTGAACCTTTTCGATGACTATGACTTGGGGCTATATAAAGAGTCAGTGCAAGTTAGTGAGTACTAATTGATACTCGAGTAGATTAAGAAAATGGTGTGAGTAATGGTCGTGGATACCACATACTGCACATGGTTGGCTGGTGCGCAACAACGTGTTATGTGTCTTGGTGCTAGGAAGATGAACAACCCATATTTTCTCATCAGTTTCATCATCCAATGTCTCGATATGAGTGCAAAAGATAGGATATTCCAAACAATTGTGGGTAGTGTGACCCAAAACATTGCACAAAGCACAAGGCGAGGGTGCTTGAGTTGAGGTAGTAAGGGGAGGGTTCACAATTTTTTTCATATTTTCCTGTGGTGTTGCATTCATTGCTTTTCCCCCATCCTTCTTCTTCGGAGGAAGTGGAGTAGTGCTTGGTGTTTCCTTGGACACTCTTGGTGTAAAATTCAAGCACAACAGATCTAGAAAACAAGAACAACAGTTACTAGAGATGCATGCGGAAAATTGTGTGTCAAAACATTGATGCAAAAGGTTTGCAGCAATTCATAAATTATCTCATTAACTCAGAAAATGATTACAATGTGTAAAAATGGCTACAATAAGCTAATCAATTTGAATCCTAGAGAGGTCATTCGAATTGAATGCATGAGAGTGGCTTACTTGGAAGTTAACACCACTCGGCACATCATTTAACCACTTAAATACCATGTAATTGAATCTAACATACTTTGAAACTGTCTAACTGAATCTAGAACTCAACCAAATTCTGAAAATTAGGGGAGGGCACCTTTCTGATTTCAGTTAACTAAATATTAGGTTAAATAACACCATATTAAGTCAATTTGAGTAGGAGGGAACCTTTTTTACTCCAGTTAGCTGAATATAATAATAAATGTTGTTAGTTGGATTGAGTAGGGTGCTTTAGTCATGAAAATCACCTCAGTTGGCTCCCTGAATGATGGAGGAGGCCTAGTTAATTGATATTGATGGCCCAGTTGACTCCTTGAATGAAGGAGGAGGCCTAGTTCACTAAAAATGATGATTTGTTAATGATGTAAGCACATAATTGAGTCAAAATACTTTGGATAAGTGGAAAATTAAGCTGTGAAGCCCAAATAAATGATGTGTGGTTGGAAAATTCTCCAACACCTCCCCTTAAGCTAATCTCATGTGGAGGATTAAAATAAAATAATAAAAGGGACCCGGCAACAAAGGACATAGGTCACCCAATACAAAAATAATCCAAAAAATGCTCAAAAAATTGAAGTGAGGAAAGAGGGAAAAACCCAGTGGGAAAGAAAACCCCCCCTCAAAGTGAACACTGAAGTATCTAATCTATCCTCACCATAGTAGAAATAACCCCCAACAATGAACGAAGGTAAGAGAACTTCTTCTCACTGAAGCTCTTAATGAAGATGTCTGCAATTTTCTCTTCTGTAGGAAAATATTGCAGTACAATGGTTTTGTCATGCACAAGCTATCAGATGTAGTGCATGTGGATCTAGATATGCTTGGTCCTCTGCCTTTGAACCAGATCTGTCTATATCTTTATAGCACTCTTATTTTCACAACAAATGATAGTAGAATTGGTGCTACCAATATCAAACTATGCTAGAATACCCTGCAACCAAACTGCTTGAATGCAAGCATTGACTACTCCTCAATACTATGTCTCTACTGAGGATAAGGAAATGGTGGCCTGATTTTTGCTTGACCAGGAAATAGGCCATGTGCCAATCATGAAAACATATATGGAATTGGAATTATGATCAATGCTATCACCTGCCCAATATGAATCAGTGAATCCAACCAAGTTAAGATCAGAATCCGCAACATAATGAATGCCAAAATGTCTTGTACCCTGCACATAATGCAAGATCCTTTTGGATTCCTTCCAGTGAATCTCATGGGGCTGCTGCATGTACCTTGATACCACACTCATGGAATAATAAATATCATGCCTAGAGTGTGTTAGACACAAAATACTACCATTCAACTATCAGTAAAGTGTAGAATCCACCAATGGTGTAGAATCACCATCCTCAAGACTGATTCCTAAGAGGAATGGGAATGTTGCAGCTTTAAATTATTCCATATTGAAATTATTTAGCAGGTCCAAAGCATATTTTGACTGAGAAATCATGATCCCATCAAAATTCTGAGTGATCTTGAGACCAAGAAACTGCTTCAGCACGCCTAAATCACTCATATCAAATGCTTGGTGTAAAGCAGTTTTTATACTATCGATCGAAGCAAGACTGCTTCCTGTAATCAATAGGTCATCAACATAAAGTACAATGATCATAAAATTACCTTCATGCTTCTGTATATACACATCCATATCTGATTTTCATCTCACAATGTTTTTCAACGGAAGAAAGGAATCCATCTTTGCATACCAAGCTCTTGGGGCCTCTTTTAAAGAATACAAGGATTTCCTTAATCTGCAAACAAGTGTCGGATATGATATGTAACATTTGGGATGATTCATGTATATCTCTTCCTAAATATCCACATGAATAAATTCACTCTTCACATCCATGTGGTGCACCTCCCAGTGCTTGGATGCATAAATTTCCAAAACTCGTCGGATTGAGACTATTTTTGCAACCGATGCAAAAGTTTATGTGTAGTTCACACCTTGGACTTGTGAGATAAATTTTTCCACCGACCTAGATTTTTATTTACAGTTTGAACCATCAGCATAAACCTTGGTTCGGTAGACCCATTTTCATTGAACCAATTTCCTCCCAGTTGGAAGAGAAACTAGCTCCCATGTTGCATTTTTCTGAAGAGAATTGTACTCTTCATCCATGGCAGTTTTCCATCTCGGATCTCAGTGACAATGGTAGTATGATCTGGGATTTGACCCAATCATCAAAAAAAAAAATTCAGACAGCCATGGATCATCATATTAAAGAGCCATACCTTCTCTTTGAAAGTCTACTCAGGTTCTTCTTAGATCAGCATGATTTCCAATGTTAGAACTAGTAGATGTGGGAGTCTTTTCTGCCCACTTTGGAAACTGAGGGGGATCATCCGGATTTGAATATGAAACTTATATTTCCTGTTGATTAATATCAGACAGAATATTAGAAATATCATAACATAAAATTTCAATATCATCTCCCGAATCTTCTTCTGGAAGGGGAAGCAATTTGGCAGTTTCTTCCTCCACTAGTTGTAGATCATGAAGCGGTTCTTCAAATTGGACACTTCTCTCGATGAATATTATTTTGGATATGATATCCATGAGTTTGTATACTTTGGATTCTTCATAAATATATAATGATAATGCACTCCTTACTTTGTGGTTCCAAATATCTTTTCTTCTCAATCAGAATTCTATCCCATGCAGTGGACCCGAAAACCCTGAGATGTGACACATCAGGCTTGTGACCAGTGTAGGCTTCGAAAGGAGTTGTACCTTTGATGGATGAGTGTAGAAATATATTATGAATGTATGCAGAACAATTCATGGCCTCAACCAAAATATTTGAATCCAAACCTTTCGACTCAAGCATACAAGTAGCCATCTCTTTCAATGCTCGGTTTTTCCTCTCTGCTACACCATTCTGCTGAGGTGTGTAGGGGACTATGTGCTAGATTTGGATTCCATTTTCTGCACAAAGTTACAGTATCTTATTTTTTATATATTATCCACCATTATCATATAAAATATCTTTTATCTTTCTCTCAGTAGCAGTCTCAACAGAATCCTTGAAATTCTTGAACCTTTCAAACACTTATGATTTGTTCTTGAGAAAGTAGACCCATGTGAATCTGAAAAAGTCATCAATGAATGTGAGAACATACATTGAGACATTAATGGAGGTAGTTGGTAATGGAACATTGATATCACTGTGACTCATCCCCAAAATACAAGAATCCCTGCTAGCTTTTCCTCGATCAAACTTGTGCTCAGGATGCTTTCCAATGATGCAACCCTTGCATATCCCTTTTGAGGATTTAATGTTCAGAAGGCCTTCAACCATGGAATTATTTTGTAGCAGCTGAAAATATTTGTAATTAAGGTGTCCAAACCTATCATGCCATATCTACCTAACCTCATTTCCATGAGTAATAAGGGAACTTGGCTTTGAATACGACAAAAATTGGGAAAACTCATATGTTTTTGCAGCATGATTTGCCTTTCCTGTGGCAATGATTTTTCCAGTGCTAATATCAGAAATTTCAACATCATTAGGGTTGAATACAACCTTCTTGGGAAAACCAGTATGTTTCATCTAATACACAGAAAGCAGGTTTGAAGCTAGAGAAGGAACTTAGAGAACATTTTGAAAACTGCCATGTTCTAAATGGATTGTACCTTTTCCTTTCGATGAAATTTGTGAATAATATCCCATGTGGATGGAGATGCAGCTGTCGGAGTCCAATGATGAGAAAGATTCTTTGCTTGAAACCATGTGATTCAAATCTCTTGAATCTATGAGAAGAGATATTGAATTCGAAACACTTGCCATGAGTGCATGACCTCTTTCTGCATGATCATTATTGTCCTTCTTCCTTGCACCATCTGGAAGAGTGATGTTGTTTTTCTCAAAGAGAAGGGACATCTGATCAATAGTTTTCTTCATGCACGAGATTTCAGGATGAAATCCCCTGCCATGGTAAGAACACTTTGTCTTCTCCTTTCCTTTTTGCTTGTCTTTTCTTGAACCTGAGGGCTCATTTGACTGCTTGGTCTTCTCCTTCTACTTGGGATGATCAAACTTGGTCTTCTCTTTCTTTTTCTTTCCTTTAGCATTCGTATCCTTGGGTCCTCCAAAAAATAGGGCTTGATATTTGGAGGATCTCATGGACCCCATATGAGTTCTTCTTCATCTATAGGCTTCCATGCAATCCTCCCTGAACTTAAAAGGTGCCAGTGGCCTGGAATGCAACCCGAGGATGCTACAGGGGACCCACTCCTTCAGATTCAGCATCAATTTCCACATCTAAATCTTTGAGGACAAAGCTTTTTCTAAGGGAGAGGGGATGTTAGGAACCCATGTCTTTACTTTGTTAGTATATTGTTGTTGAACGCATATGCTTTGTAAGTCATCCCATAGTATTTGTTGATCGATAGTTTATATTAGCCCATAGTATTGACCCATAGTATTGGACGCATATGCTTTGTAAGTCGTCCCATAGTATTATATGTCCCATGGTTTTGACTCATAGTATTGGTGCCTAGACTTAGCCCATGGTTTGTATTGACACATAGTATTGACCCATGGTATTGGCGCCTAGACTTAGTATATAAGTATGTGTTGAGGCCTCTGAAGGCACCATGAAGTTAATTGTATTGAGCTTGCTCAAAGGAGGTTTCCCCCTCGAAGTGGCCCGTGATCAATATAAAAGTGATTCTGAGTTCTATTATTTCTGATATCTTGTGTATTTGCATTAATTAATTATTGCAGGTTCATCACATTTGGTATCACAGCCTCCACCAAGGTTCAAGTCACAGAGCAGGTGGAAACGTCGGCATTGCAGTGTTCGCCCAGGGCTCGTACGGCGCAAAGGGGACACCACCGTATGGGAGCACATCCAGCCCAGAGTCTGGACTGCAGAGCGTGGTGGGATGTTAAGATCCTAGTAGGCAGCCTTCACTAACATCTCGAAGTTTTGGTGTAACGGTTCGTATCATCTGGTATCAGAGCACTTTCTTGGGCTTGTTAGGTGGAATTTCAGCCAAATTTTTTTTTCGCATCTGTTGCAGCTTCGGAGTTGGGAATAATCCCTATCTGCTTAACTATGGGAAGTACTTGGGCATAATCCCTAAAACTCATTGTGAGGAGTACCATAGAAACCCCAAAGTAGTTGGCCCATTGAGAGGACCTACCAGCGAAAAGGGCAATGACCCCTACCTGATTGACTAGTTCCCACCCGTGAGGTAAACCAAGAGCTGTCGTTTGTGGCAAAGCAGTTATCAGTTTTACCTGAGCCGTGGAGTGAGGGGTACTGCCCCAATATGCAAGCCGTCAGACAGCATTGGTGGCCGAGTGAAACACCTGAACTGTTAGGAAGTCGTACATACCTAGGGTCCATATCTATTTTCAGTTGAACTATTGTTGACCACTTTCGCTCCAGATCCAGCCATTTCAAATCTATTATGAAAGTCATTCCAGATCCAGTCACCGTTTCAGATCCAGCCGTTTTAAATCCCTTCCACACCGTTGCAGATCCATTTGTTGTGGATCCCTTCCGCGCTGCTGTTGTCGATCCATTTCTGGAAAAAAAAAAAAAAAAAATTCGGCCATATCTCCCTTGTTTCAAGTCTGTTTAAAAAAAAAAAAAAAATCGGCCATATCTCCCTTGTTTCAAGTCTGTTTTCCCTAAAACTGCACTGACATCCCTGCAATCCCATTCTTCATATTTCATTCCTGACGACCCTATCCCAAATTCCACTTCCCAAGATTAGAAATCCCACATTTGTCTATTTTTAGGGTTTTCCATAACTTCTTCAATTTTCACCTGATTGCCTTCAAATTTGACCATAGAGTTCCCACTTCTGAAACCCCCATTTTTTGCTTCCCTATCCCTCAGAAAGTGTCGAAAACCTAGTCAAACCCTAATTACCCCTCTGATTTTTTCCCAAATCCAAATTTCCCCTTACTAAATAAGCTTGTGTTTGTGTTTTTCTATCCATTCCCCCCACCAAAAAAAATAAAATTACTTGCTATGGTTGTCACCCGCGGAGGAGTAAAAACCATGGAGGAAGCACTTGCAGCCATACAAACCAAACTCCAAGATCTAGATGAAAAATTTCTCAGCCTCCATCTTCAGCATTCAGCCATGAACAATAATTGACAACAAGAATCTTCTATAGCCAATGGGTTCTCTTCTTCCAGCAATTTTTGTGGTCCGAAGTTTGAATTTCCTCGCTTCAACGGTGCTGATCCGACTGGATGGATCTATCGTGCAGATCAATATTTCAGTCTGCATAATACTTTTGATGTCTTAAAAGTTCCACTTGCATCCTTTCATTTGGAATTGGAAGCCCTTCAATGGTACCGTGGGTACATAAAGGCTCATGATGAGCCAAAATGGACAGATTTTTGGTGACTCATTTTGCAACGATTTGGTCCTAGTGCTTTTGATGACTTCACCGGAGCACTCACTAAACTTCGTCAAAATGGCACTATGAGAGAGTATCAGACATAATTTGAGAAACTAGCCAATCACACAGAAGGATTATCTGATGAATTCTACAGGAGTTGTTTTATCAGTGGTCTTAAGGATGAAATCCGGTCATAGGTTAAAATGTTCTGTCCCAACACAATGATGGAAGTCCTAGGGTTGGCTAAGTTGGCAGAAGACAAGCTTGCAGTGCAACAATGCTCCAAACCCTCTTTTGTTCCCTTCCAAAATATGGGTTCTCAACGACCTCCCATCTCGCCAGCTCCTCAACCAACTCTTATCAAGCATTTGTCTGAAACAGAGATGCAGGCACGCAGAGAAAAAGGGCTCTGTTATAATTGTGATGCAAAATTCACTCGAGGACATAAATGTGTTCAACAAAAGCTCTATCTCTTGGATATGGATTCTCCGCCAGCCTCTAAAATTGGTGAAGAAGCTCCAGATACAATGGATGATTAGGTCGACATTCAAGAGCTTCCTATCGACCCCCCATCTCAAGAAGACCAACCAGATATATCTCTCAATGCTTTATCCAGCGTCACCACCCCCCAAACAATGTGGGTCAAGGGATACTTCAAGAAGTTCCCTCTTACAATACTCATTGATTCTGGTAGCACACATAACTTCATTGACCCTCAGATCGCCAAACAAGCTGATTTTTTTATCCACCCTTGCTCCAACTTTGAAGTCATGGTTGCCAATGGGGGCACCTTACCTTGCAAGGGGAAGTGTCACAATGTGCGTATCTCTCTGGAAGATTATAACATGCGCTCTGACATGTTTGCCTTGTCCTTAGGAGGATGTGATTTGGTTTTGGGCATTCAATGGTTACGCACACTTGGCCCCATCTTATGGCATTTTGTGTTGAATATTGTAACTTCTAAGAATATTATATTTGTATATTATTTATTCCGGAGATGTTCCATACCTCCGATGTGATTATACTATGAATCTGGAGATGTTTATTCCTCCGAATTGGTTGTGGTAACTAGGGTTATTAGACCCACCATGTGGGGGTTGGCCCAGTCATTTATAATAGGGTATTTAACCTAATGGTTAAATACGAGCCTACATGTACTTGTGTAAAATACATGTCAGTGTAGTGTATAAATAGAGGAGGTATGTTCCTCATTTGATACACTCACTCACTCAAGAGAGGCGCACTTGTGGAGGAGAGGTATGCTATGGTGGATAAGGAGATCATGTCTTTGGTTTGCATCTTTGTATATTGCTGGTCATCTATATTGAGGAAGCTTTGCTGGGTTTTCTACCCCATGAGGGTTTCCCAGGATAAATCTGTGTCTCTTGTGTTTATTCTATGCTTGTTGTTTCTTCAGTGATCCTGTATATGCTATCATTGTGAAATGGAATGTAATGCTACTATTTTCTGTCTTAGCATATTGAATTTTAACATGGTATCAGATCTAACCTGAAGGAAGGAAATGTATGGCACTTACGACACTTGCTTCTCTTGCGACAATTTGAAGGTTAGGGTTTTATATAGCAAAAACCAGTCATCGTGGAACTTTCGCTATAAATCCATTTATGCGAAGTTTCAGGATCTGAAAATTTTACAGGTCGTAGATAACATCTCCAGGTACCTTTTTTCCAAAGGGAACCCTCATATTCGTTGTACTTTATGAGTTATGATCAGTACAAGTTAGGGTTTCTGCCTCTTCTAGATCTTAGTCAAAATCAGGTGACCTTGGAAAAAAGGTCATAACTTGGGCTAGGAAGCTCCAAATGAAATTTAGTAAAAAGTGACAGGTAGTACACAGACTGAACTATCTCAGGAAACTTTTGCATAGGCCGAAGATGAACCAGTGACACGTGGCATGCCGTACAAGTTCGCTCTCCTGTTTTATCCCATAAACAGGTCACATTGCGACACTTGGCATAACTCTCTCTCAGAGAGTCCAATTGAGGTCAGACCTGTCAGGATGGAAATATGACAGGTCAAGCTACTGCAGAAATGGTTTTCAGACCTTGTGGAGCAAAAATTTCAGAGTTATAGCAGAAACAATCAGGTGCATATTTCTGTCAAAACATAATTATTTTTGGAGCACCTTTATTCATGGCTTCCGAAATTTAGGGTTTCGGAGAAAGTTAGAATTTTTGGAATCGGAGTCCACGGCTGGAAGCTCCTCAAAAAAATAAGAGTTTAGAGCCTTGGATCAAACCTTTTGATTGGATAGAAGGGTGGGCTTCATCAAACCCTAGTACGGGTTCCTGTCCAGAAGATCCAGAAGTTTCGAAGGCAATTTTGAGGGGTCAAATTTTGGAGATTTCAAAATTGAAGAATGCTAGGTTGATCAGCTCAGCAAGACACATTCTTCCATCCATTCAGAAGTGTGAAAGTCAAAGATTGAATTTTTAGGGTTTCTCTAACAAACCCTTATCAAGCTCCAGATCAAGTTTCAGGGGGAGTTGAGGCTAAGGCCTTACATAAGAAGACTACAAAAAGTCTCGACAGGTATGACTTAAGGAGGTTCAGGTATGCCTTGAAATCTGATTCTTGATTAAGTTCATGATGTGTTTGTCTTCATGTTATTTATTAGTACAATCTTGATTAATGTTATTAATTGTCTTATCACCCTAGTAACAATATGAATGCATGTGAATGATCGAAGACATTCATTGATTAGGGCTATATGATTGTACTTATGCATTATGGTGTTGTGTGAGGTTGATGTTGTTTGATAACAAGACACAGGTACATCACAAAAGACAAATCAAGTTCCATGACCATGACAACATGAAGACAAAGACTCACGAGGTATGTATGACTTTGTTATATCATGTTTAACCTACGAGACATGCAGGTTCTAGCTCAGGATCTCTAAATCATTGAAGAGATTGTTTAGGTATGTTGTACATAACTAAGCAGGTATACTAATCCAGGAATGTTTTCCTGTGTCATGTTAGAATCTTACCTTGTGTAAGTATACTTGGTATGATTGGTTAGTAATCAAGGGTTTATGCATATTATGTCTCTTATCTTGGTTGATGATTTAACTAACTAGATCAAACAAGAATATGCATGAGTAAAAGAAGACTTCCTTGAAACCCTGAATACTAATGATCATGACTGTACATGTTCAAGATTATTTAGAATTAGAATGTTTTGATAATATTGAGAATATACTAATGAATGTATGTTTGTGTATGAGATCATGAGGATGACACTAGTGTACACTTGAGCATGCACAGTAGCTTAGAAGTCATACAGAAGATCAAGCGGGAGGCAACCACACAAACATAAAAGATAAGTATTTGGGTTGTTATTAGAAATAGTAAATGATATTGCTTGTATGCATATTTGTATTCCTAGAATATATCATGCTGAGTATAAACATTCATAAAGCATTAAACAGTATACTACTAATATGCATATGATTGGTAAATTGGACAAACATTCCATTATTGCTTGTCTAGAATGAAACCTCTTTGCTGACATGCTGAGAGCTGTGCACACTCTTGATAGTATGTTCTGGTAGAGATGGAAGGCATCTAGATAGCCACTGTATGCATACAGGATATGGGAAAGTGTTGTGCCAAAGTATTGGTCAAAATAGTTGCATAACTATGTAAATGATATCTGTATGCATAATAGGTTATCATGTCAATATGATTTGATGATTATGAAGTATTACTAATCATGTACTTAATTTTGATTTGTAGGAAAGATCATGATGAATGGCGAACTCTGAACAAGCGATGGATGTTCAACAAAAGATTTACAAATCAAACACACTATAGAAAGCTTGTGGTTAAGAGATTCTCTTAGAAAGAGGAAGAGAATCATGATGAGTTTTCTTGCTCCAAGGGACTAGATAAGACCATTCTCTTAATAATGTAATCAGGTTTTGTATGGGTTCCCAGGATCGGTAGTCAATTGATGAGATTAATGATCATCAAGAGTGATGTGGATCTCAACCTTTGCTACAAGGTTGAATATGGGTTCTATACACATATGACATGGATGCAAGAAGGAACTCACCATAGAGTTCGAATGATTTTGAGGCTCATTTTAGTAGACCCATCTGACGAGAGATGGCACAAATAGATATGCAGAAGATCACTCAATGCTGAGTGTGAATAATGGATAATTGACAGCTTCATGACAAAGCTTGGGCTTTACCAGAAGTAAAGTTGTTCCTAACCTTTACCTTAAGGTTGTGGATGATGAACCTATCATACCATTATTGTATGACGATGATCTCTTTCTGATAAGGAATGAGAAACAGGTCATGAAAATGGCTGCAGAAATGAAAATGAAAGATCTCGGATTAATGCACTACTCCTTAGGTCTAGAAGTATGGCAAGATCCAAAAGGAATCTTTTAAATCAAGGTAAGTTTGTTGTGAATTTTCTAAAAATATTTGATATGTTGGAGTATAAATCCATGGCCACTCCCATGGACTCCAACTTGAAGTTATTAGTTAATGACTCATCGTATTTAGTGGACCTAACCCTATATAGACAAATCATTGGGTCATTGATGTATTTAACAAATACTAGGCCAGATATATGCTTTGTTGTAAATACCCTAAGTCAGTATCTAGTAGAACCTAGAAAGGTGCACTTAATAGCTACAAAGCATGTAGTGAGGTACCTAAAAGGTACACTAGATTTTTGGTCTATATTATCTTGGAGGTCATGAACTCCGTTTACATGGTTACTCAGATTCTGATTGGGCAGGAAGTGCCTCAGATAGAAAGAGTACATCAGGTGGATGTTATAGTCTTGAATCTGCCATGATCTCATGGTTCAGCAAGGAACAATCTAGTGTGGCTCTCAGTACTACTGAAGCAGAATATATATATAGCTGTTTGCTCTGCCAGCTGTGAAGTAGTATGGCTTCAGAAGCTTTTATATGGAGTGTTTGACTTAGAAATGAATTCCACTATGATTATGTGTGACATTCAAAACTGCATCAAGATAGAAAATCTTGTATTCCATGATAAGTCAAAAAACACATAGAGATCCGATACTTCTATATACGAGATATGGTGCAAAGAGGTGTTATCAAGCTCGAATATATAAGCACTGAGGATCAGATTGCTGATATCTTGACTAAACCTCTGTCTCGAGTGAAGTTTGAATACTTTCGAGACAAGCTTGGTATAGTTCAAAAGAACTCTCCTCGAAAGGGGGAGTAGCATAGTATCTGATAACAAGTCTGTCTCATCAATGATGAGGTTACCTATTTACTGCACTTAGTTACTTAGAATTATTTTTAGGACCCTTATATTTTTACTTTTGATGATAGATGTATTAGTAAGAATACATGCTTTTGATGATAGATGTATACATACTTTTGATGATAGATGTATTAGTGAGTATACATGCTTTTGATGATAGATGTATACATACTTTTGATGATAGATGTATTAGTGAGTATACATGCTTTTGATGATAGATGTATTAGTGAGAATACATGCTTTTGATGATAGATGTATACATGCCTTTAATGATATATGTATTTGATGCTATTGATGAGGATACATGTTTTGATATACATGTTTTGATGATGAGGATACATGTTTTGATATACATGTTTTGATGATGAGGATACATGATGCCTTGATGTACTTGTATGGATGAAGATACTTGTACCCATGATTGACATACGAGGGGATTGGATCATCCCTGGACTTCAGTCCTAAAGAGAGCCGTAGATGTATGTATTCGAGAATGAAGTCCTTGGTGGACTTGAGGGGATTGGATCATCCCTGGACTTCAATCCTAAAGAGAGCCGTAGACGTATGTCTTCGAGAATGAAGTCCTTGGTGGACTTGAGGGGATTGGATCATCCCTGGACTTCAGTCCTAAAGAGATCCATAGATGTATGTCTTTGAGAATGAAGTCCTTGGTGGACTTGAGGGGATTGGATCATCCTTGGACTTCAGTCCTAAAGAGAGTCGTAGATGTATGTCTTCGAGAATGAAGTCCTTGGTGGACTTGACGGGATTGGATCATCCCTGGACTTCAGTCCTAAAGAGAGCCGTAGACGTATGTCTCCAAGAACAAAATCCTGAATGAACAGGTAAGGGGATTGGATCATCCTCAGACTTTAGTCCTTTGAATTGAGCCGTAGACATGATGTCTTCGAGAACTAAATCCTGAATGAACAGGTAAGGGGATTGGATCGTCCTCGGACTATGGTCCTTTGAATTGAGCCGTAGACATGAGGTCTGCAAAAATTGAATGATAGGACTGGATCATCCCTGGACTTCGGTTCAAAAGGTACATGATAGGACTGGATCGTCCCTGGACTTCGGTTCAAAAGGTACATGATAGGACTGGATCGTCCCTGGACTTCGGTTCAAAACGTACATGATAGGACTGGATCGTCCCTGGACTTCGGTTCAAAAGTTACATGATAGGACTGGATCGTCCTTGGACCTCGGTTCAAAATGTACATGACAAATCCTAGAATTGTTCTAGGTTACATCCAGCATGAAACAGGGCTGGCTCTGTAGATATGTTACATCCAGCATGAAACAGGGCTGGCTCTGTAGATGTGATACATCCAGCATGAAACAGGGCTGGCTCTGTAGATATGTTACATCCAGCATGAAACAGGGCTGGCTCTGTAGATGTGATACATCCAGCATGAAACAGGGCTGGCTCTGTAGATATGTTACATCCAGCATGAAACAGGGCTGGCTCTGTAGATGTGATACATCCAGCATGAAACAGAGCTGGCTCTGTAGATGTGATACATCCAGCATGAAACAGGGCTGGCTCTGTAGATGTGATACATCCAGCATGAAACAGGGCTGGCTCTGTAGATGTGATACATCCAGCATGAAACAGGGCTGGCTCTGTAGATGTGACACATCCAGTATGAAAGAGGACTGGCTCTGTGGCGGTAAATCCTAGATCTGATCTAGGTCACATCCAGTATGAAAAAGGACTAGCACTGTGGTTGGGATTAGATCGTCTCTAGACATGAGACTTGTCTTAAAGAGATAAGGATTGATCATCCTGGAACTTGATCTGGATTGTATCATCCATGGACCTATTTCCTAAAGATAGAAGGATTGATCATCCTGTAATATGATCATGTGATGATGATGCTGATGATCGTGTGATGACGATGTTGATCGTGTGATGTCGATGCTGATGATCGTGTGATGACGATGCTGATCATGTGATGGTGATGCTGATGATCGTGTGATGACGATGTTGATGATCGTGTGATGACGATGCTGATGATCGTGTGATGATGATGTTGATGACGATGCTGTTGATCATATGATGACGATGCTGATATTCGTATGATGATGATGCTGATGATCGTGTGATGACGATGCTGACGATCATGAGGATTCAGATATTGATGTTGCTGTAGTTGTTTGAGTACTGCAGAAGATAAAGACTCGGTACTGAAGATGTTGATGTTCCAGTAACTGGTTGAGTTACTGATGATGTTGAGAAAGCTTCCAATGATTTATAGATGTATCATGTATGATGTATGACTCGTTTCTCCTGTGGATGTTGTTATAATATCCTTCTCGTTAAAGGGGGAGTGTTGAATATTGTAACTTCTAAGAATATTATATTTGTATATTATTTATTCCGGAGATGTTCCATACCTCCGATGTGATTATACTATGAATCCGGAGATGTTTATTCCTCCGAATTGGTTGTGGTAACTAGGGTTATTAGACCCACCATGTGGGGGTCGGCCCAGTAAGTTATAATAGGGTATTTAACCTAATGGTTAAATACGAGCCTACATGTACTTGTGTAAAATACATGTCAGTGTAGTGTATAAATAGAGGAGGTATGTTCCTCATTTGATACACTCACTCACTCAAGATAGGCGCACTTGTGGAGGAGAGGTCTGCTATGGTGGAGAAGGAGATCATGTCTTTGGTTTGCATCTTTGTATATTGTTGGTCATCTATATTGAGGAAGCTTTGCTGGGTTTTCTACCCCATGAGGGTTTCCCAGGATAAATCTGTGTCTCTTGTGTTTATGCTATGCTTGTTGTTTCTTTAGTGATCCTGTATATGCTATCATTGTGAAATGGAATGTAATGCTGCTATTTTCTGTCTTAGCATATTGAATTTTAACATTTTGCTGAACTTTGGATGCAGTTTTCAGTCAATGGGGCACAACACAAATTAATGGGCTTACAACCAGGGCCTCTCTGCATCATCAGTTCCCATCGCCTAAAAAAAATCCTTAACAAGAATTCACATGGTGTCATCGCTCAGCTCCATTCCATTCATATGCACCCATCAACAGTCTCCACTACTTCCTTGGATAGATATGCAGGTGTCTTTGGTGAACCAGTAAGCTTGCTTCCTTCAAAAGACCTTTCTGGTAAGAATTTACCCACATCTACCTCTCAGCAGGAAATGATGGCTATTTTGCTTGTAGTACAGAAGTGGCAGCCATACCTACTAGGGAATTATTTCGGCATCAATACTAATCTCCAGGGTCTGGAAAATTTCCTGGAACAATGGGTCTCCTCCCTAACACACCTAAAATGGGTTATCCCTATGCGACCACTTACAAGAAGGGTAAGGACAATATGGTGGCAGATGCTCCTTCTCGCACAATTGATGACCCAGTTTCTCTTACATCTCTTTCTCTGCTTGTTCCAAATTGGTTGCAATATGTTCAATAGGGATATCTCTTCTATGAACTCCATGCTTCTTCATCAGTAGGGCACTCTGGGTTCTTCAAAATGTATGACCGGGAACAATGTAACTTATTTTGGAAAGGACTGGAAATAACAATTCAACGGATTGTGGTTGACTGTGATGCTTTCCAGGTCAATAAGGGTGAAACAACCCTCCTTTCAGGACTGCTCGAACCCTTGCCCATCCCTACACAGATTTGGAAAAGTATTTCTATGGATTTCCTGGAAGTGCTCCAGTGGTATAGTACCACATCTAAAAGGACACCATATGAAGCAGTCTCTGGACAGGCACCACCAGTTCTTCTTCCATACACCTTCAGCAGCTCCCCAGTTCAGGCAATTGACTCAATTCTTCGAAACCGCGATCAGCTTCTTCTCATTCTACAGGATAATCTTTACATGGCAAGAATTCGACTGAAACAACAAGCCGATTAGCATCGTGATGCATGCACTTTTCACGTCGATGATATGGTTCTTCTTCATCTACAGCCTTCCATGCAATCCTCCCTGAAACTCAAAAGGTGCCAGTGGCCTGGAATGCAACCCGAGGATGCTACAGGGGACCCACTCCTTCAGATTCTGCATCAATTTCCACATCTAAAGCTTTGAGGACAAAGCTTTTTCTAAGGGAGAGGGGATGTTAGGAACCCATGTCTTTACTTTGTTAGTATATTGTTGTTGGACACATATGCTTTGTAAGTTGTCCCGTAGTATTTGTTGATCGATAGTTTATATTAGTCCATAGTATTGACCCACAGTATTGGACGCATATGCTTTGTAAGTCGTTCCATAGTATTATATGTCCCATGGTTTTGACTCACAGTATTGGTGCCTAGACTTAGCCCATGGTTTGTATTGACACATAGTATTGACCCATGGTATTGGCGCCTAGACTTAGTATATAAGTGTGTGTTGAGGCCTATGAAGGCACCATGAAGTTAATTGTATTGAGCTTGCTCAAAGGAGGTTTCCCCCTCGAAGTGGCCCATGATCAATATAAAAGTGATTCTGAGTTCTACTATTTCTGATATCTTGTGTATTTGCATTAATTAATTATTGCAGGTTCATCAAATTTGGTATCAGAGCCTCCACCAAGGTTCAAGTCACAGAGCGGGTGGAAACGTCAGCATTGTAGTGTTCGCCCGGGGCTCGTATGGCGCAAAGGGGACACCACCGTACGGGCGCACATCCATCCCAGAGTCTAGACTGCGGAGCGTGGTGGGATGTTAAGATCCTAGTGGGCAGCCTTCACTAACATCTCAAGGTTTTGGTGTAACGGTTTGTATCAAGAATCTGAAACTGTCTAACTGAATCCATAATTCAACTAAATGCCCAAAATTAGGGGAGGGCGCCTTTCTAACTTCAGTTAACTGAATATTAGGTGAAATAACACCAGATTAAGTCAAACTGAGTAGGAGGGCAATTTTCTGACTCCAATTAGTTGAATATAATAATAAATGTTTTTCAATTGGACTAAGTAGGGTTCTTTAGTCATGCAAATCACCTCAATTAGCTCCTTGAATGATGGAGGAGGCCCAGTTAACTAATATTGATGGCCCAGTTGACTCTCTAAATGAAGGAGGAGGCCCAGTTCACTAAAACAGATGATATGCTGATGATGTAAGCACATAATTGAGTCAAAATACTTAGGATAAGTGGAAAATTAAGCTATGAATCACAAATAAATGATGTGTCGTTGGAAAATTCTCCAACACTTGGAGGAGGATGATTTGCAGTACCAATAGGATACATAGGTGTTAAAAAAACCTACGGTGTGGGTGGTGGGTTGGGGAGAGTAAGATACCAAACATGGAGGTCTAACATCAAACCCAATATATTAAGATTTGTGATTACTAGCATGCTCACGATTCTAGAAGGTGGGAAAAAGAAGGGGATTTGTTGAATAGGTGTGGCTCCCGATTGGTTCCCAGGTAACTGGCCATGAGATGGCACATGTTGAGGTTGGGTTGAGGTTGAGGTTGATCCTGTCTTGCAAATTTACTTAAAGAAACAATATAGAGCTCTGATATTTCCACTTTTGGGAGTGGAGGAGGAAGAGCCTGAAAGGTTCCAATCATGGGGGCATTTTGAAAAATTCCTGGCCCAATGTAGGTAAAATATGGGATGGATTATCAACCAATACTACTACCAATAGTACGTAGAATTTTTTCTACACAAGCTGACCCTTTGGTGTCATAATAAGTCAACTGGTCCAACTTGAAAATATTCCCATCATGAGGGAACATCATAAGTCATAAAAATGATGACATGGCGAATTTCATTGCAAACATGTAGCTACATCCAAGGAGAAGGTTGTAATCGTTGTTAGCATTGAATACCTCAATGTGTATTAAGACTACTTTTTCGGCTAACTCTAGAGGGATATTTGGGAGAAGTCCCTGAGGTTGAGCGGCGTGACCATCATAAGCCCATAAAGTCATGAGAGATGGATCCAATTTGAGGGATCTGATATTTTTCCAAATATGAGTTAACATAACCCAGGTAGAGATACCTTCATAAAAAATGCATCAATGAATCACGAGGTCGTAAACAGTCATCGGGACTTGGAAATATACTAAAGGCGACGTCTATGGCTCTGCTTGTTCCAATTCAAAAGTCATCAAACAGGATTATGAGGAATCGATCACACCTATCGCTAATATTAAGCCTTTACATTGCATAGGGTAGTTCCGAAGAACTTCCAGAGTTGACATGGAAGCAAGGGACTGCGCTAAGTCATCCACAGCGCTATAGTTAGGAGCAGATCTAGTATTTGGATTGTTTGCAGTGTGATGCAAAGGAAACTTAGGGACCTTAGGGATCCCGTCAGTAGGTGGTTTGGGCAGGTGCAAAGTTTCATGAAGTGGAGTGGTTTCTTTTCCCTTATCATTAGTTGGTGACTCGGTGGGTAAACCATACTAGTTTCATCGCATCTAAAGTTCTACCTCGGTGGACAACAGAAGAATGTGCTAGACCCTAGAGTCATACTTTTGACTCGATGAATCTAGTTGGGGTGGTTAAGAAACCAAAGTTTGTCCTGTTACCGCTACTTGCTGAGGGAAGGAGTTTTGCAGGACCATAGGTTGCACTTGAGTGGGTTGAGGAAACGATGGATTTGCTTGCCCCTATGGGGTAGCTTCCGCTTCGTGTTGGTTTTCCTCATTCCATAGTTGGTGTTCCTTAGCGAAATGATGACAATGATGGGTATAATTCCCATACACACCGTATAAAGAATAGATATAGTTAGTCCATAGTTGATTATTTTTGGCCTATTTAGGAAGCTTGTTCGTGTTCTTTTCTATGGGATTCGCTCTAGTATTATTAGGTGGATTGGTGGGTTGTTTTACACCTCCCTACCATTGATTGCTTCCTTTATTCTTTCCCCAATTATATTTCTTGGGTTGCACTTGTTGAGTATTGGGCATAGCCTAGGATGGAATGATTTGCTGAGCATAGACTTTTCCTTGTGGGAAAGGAAGAGCGATAGGGTGTGGCTGTCTTGGAGCAGCTAGCATAGGTCCAGGGAAAGGGTAGTATGAGTTCATGGTCGGAGAGGCCACGAAGGAAGTAGAAGCACCACCACACATGGTGCCACTATGAGAGGTCCCATGAACATGGGGGGCTGAGGTAGGAGTCGAGTAAGAGGTACATATTCCTTAATGGGATGAATCATGCGATAAATCGGAGCCATAGCTTTGAGTGGAAATAGGGCCCTGATGGGGACACACTACGTTGAGAAAATTTCCATATGCATAATCGCTCACTGGGGCAGGATAAGGTACATATGGACTTGGTCAGGATGCAACAGTACCAATCCTACCATCCATTGCATGGGATGCCCCAAAATGGGTCTCTCGGAGAGGAGTCTCTATGAGGGGCATAAGAGATGGTATACAGATACCCAAACTGCGCATATACCAAGTCAAACTTGTCACGTCCCCTCCCATCATTCCAAACCATTGAGGGAACATGACTGACATTCCAGAGCTTATTTGGTAAACTCGGCCCCATACATTACTAAGAAATTCATAATAAATAAAATATTTTGTGTACAAGTTCATACTCAATATAAACACAACGGAATTAAATCATATTTGCACACACACAATTATAATGCATCTACATATCTATCACAAGTGGATGATGCTTCAATATGCAGAGAATCAATCCCCTCCTCATGCTAGGCACAGATTTCATATCAATTCCATTAACATGAGTAATTATCATTCAGAATTAACACATTGCAGAACACAGAATGCATATAATTTAAACACAGAGAACACTTATCTTTGAGATGAAGCTATCCAAACAACTAGCTATGTGAGAGCAACGTTCCACCCAACCACAGATCTCTATCCAGCCTATATTCTTTCAGCTGAGAGATCACCCCCAAGCTAGGTTGTGTATCCACTAAGGAGGAACTAGATGGGCTCACTCACAGCCATGGTTTCACTCAACAGCTATGCTAAGCCAACACACAGTTGGGTTTATCAAGCATACAAAAGACAAAGGAGGGAAATGCTAAGCCAGTGAGCTCAACCACAGAGCTACAAGCATCTCAATATAATTCAAACAGTCAAGGCACCCACGGTACCTACTACACCCAACACAAGGAAGGTCCCCTTCTCTGCTACATAGTCCCTCAGGCATCCCTTCCCTCCAGTGCTCTTCAGGATGGGCATAGAAAGGTCCAAGCTGCTAAATCCTTGAGATTCTAGCCTTCACTAGGTTTATTAAACATTCCCAACCTCTGTTCTAGAATTCACACTTGGATTTCTTATCTTTTCTGTCACCAAATAACTCAATCCCATCACTGGATTTCTGGGCTATAAAAGCTGGGTTTTTCTATGGATTTCGGGGTATCTAATACTCTCAAATTCACCCCAAGGTTCATATCTATATTGGATCCCCCATTGGATTTCACTATCAATACTCCATTCTGGGCGTTTATGGCACTTCAAAACGTGAGTTCTTGCAAAGTTTTGATTTCTAGTTTTTCTCACTGCTGGGCATGTGTAATGGATGAAAACTAATGCTGGGATCTTCAACAATGGAATGGGAATGAGGAAGAACCAATTCCCATGAGGTAGAGTGACTTGTGGTATAAGAAAACAGATCCCATACTCTGCCATATGAATTTCTGGGTTGCTCGTGCTCCATTGAAGCCATGTACTGAATTCTTCAACTTCCTTACAACAGAATTAAATGTCAGCAAGAAAAGTCAATTGGGTTCTCACAATGACATTTGGCAGCATATGGTTCATCCCCACAGCCCCCTCACCACTCCCTAGTGGAATACACATGGCCTCTTCTCATTTGTTGCTTCCATAGCCATCTTTGGTATTTTATTGAAATATTAAATATTTACATCATTTACAATATTCCATGGCTTAATAGCACATGGGTAACAAAATATCAAATGCTTGTCCATTCTAAATAAAATACGAACATACACTAGCAGGGCCTTGGCCTTGAGCTCCACGCTAGGGAAACATATATCGCATGTACACAATATTTGCATAAAAGCCAATATATCACAAGGGCCAAAATTGGGGTATTACAAAACTGCTAGTATTTGAGGATAGCCTCTTCCTCGGTTTGGGGCCATTCAGAGGCCACATTATTGGATATGGATGGGAGGAGGGATTTCAAAAAATAGTCTAAAAATATCCTATCGTTAAGTTTGATCTTGAACAAACTCCGACGCCTACGCCACTCGTGAATATGGTTAGTGATGTGGGTAGTGGAGTTTTGTCGACGGGAGAAGAGGATTTCTAATTTGTCATCATAATGGATTGGCAGCTGGAAGAACTATAGGAAATTGGAAGCAAATGAAACAAAATTCAAATGTGTTCCATGAGGTTGGTAAATATACCACTTAGCGACAACACTAGTAAGAGTTCTTTGAAAGAGGTATAATTTGATAGAATCATCCACGATGATGTTTGATGAGTACCATAGCTGAAATGACACAATATGATTTTGTGGGTCTTCCCCATCCTTCCCTTTGAACTTTGGAATGTTCGAGGGGATTTTGGTCGGCATATGGGGCCAGTTAGGATCATGGCGGATCAGATCATTGGTCAACCTCACCAAATTAGGTAGGTTGAGGCTATCCATAAATGGAAAGGTCGTAGTCATGAGGCCTCCTAGTGGAGTACTTACCAAAGGAGGGTTCCCGAGGGGTGGGTTTGATCTGGATTGTATAGGGAATGAAATGAACACACAAAGAATTATAATAGAGAGTGCAGTATTACAATAAAAACCCAATTTCTATTAATGAATAAAATAACAAAATATTATAGAACAAACATTGGATTAGAATGGTGGTAGATTATCTCTAAATGGAGAGAGGTGGAGGCTACACTCATTCGCACAAGATAATACAAGAGGCCCAAGAGATGGAATTTTAACATAAAGAAAGAACCCTAAAGGTCCAAATCCCTAAACTTAGGAGGAAAAATGCCAAAAAGTATTTTCTCTAAAAATAATGCCAAAAGGTATTTTTTGGTGTAACTATTACTTCAATTTTCTGGAAGCTTAACTTTCACATATGAGCTCCATTTGGTGCGTATAGTATCCAGTGGGAAATATCTAACAAATAAGAACAATCAATGCCCGGCATATTATTGCAAAGATTAACATATGTTGTAGAAGTATCCTTGGCCAAAAAAACACTGCTTAGGTCCTCAAAACAACCCTAGAAGTTCAGGACCTGAAAAACCCTTTAAAATACCAGAAAATACTATCAAAATTTCCCAACTAGAGAACCATGTTGATTAAGTGGAAGAGGTGGGTGGTCATCGATATCCACTTGGATCAAGGTTCCCCATAGGGAGGTTCCCTAGAGGGGGGTTCCCTAGGGGAGGGTTCCCCAGAGTGGGGTTACTGAGGGGAGGGTTCCCCAAATGGGGATTCCCTAGTGGAGGGTTTCTCATGTCCCCTCATTGATTTTTAGTGGAAGGAGTTCCTAGCCCAACCAATCCCTTGGGTTGAGGAGGAAATTGCATGCACTTGGGGTTAATTCTGAAGTTAAGGCATTAATTAGTTAGGAAGTTTAATTTTATTTGTAACCTAAGTTTGAAATGCACTTGGTAGAAGTAATTTTTATTAATTAGATTTTTTATTTTGGAATAAAGTGGATAATGCTCCACGAGTGTTCCTTAGAAGATAAGGTTGACTAAGAGGTAACTTGCAAGACAAGAAAAGATAAAGTAGTCAAAGCAAAGGAAAGTAGGAAAATGAGAAGAAACTAGAATAAAGCAACAAAGCTCACAAAAAACAAAATAAAGCATAAAAGGACAAAGTAGAAAAGTAGGACAAAAGCAGAAAAGCAGGATAAATAAAAAAGCAAGAAAAAACAGGACAAAGCAAAAACAGGATCAGGCAGAAAAGCAAAAAAAAGCAGGACAAAGCAGAAAAGAAGGATAAGGTAGAAAAGAAAGAAAAAGAAGGATAGAAAAGAAAAAGTAGTAAAAGCAAAAGAAAAATCAAAAGAAAGATAAAAAGCATAAAGAAAAAGAAAAAGCAAAAAGCAAGGCAAAAGCTAAAGCAGAAAGCAAAGCAAAGCATAAAGAAAGGAAAAAGCTAAAGAAGAAAGCAAAGCAACCTTATCCACTGCATGAGGGTGCCTTGGCCTATATTACTTGCTCAACAAGTCACCTCAATCTATAAAATAAGGATTACAACTCCATTTCACATCTTTTGATCATTTGTGATTTGAATTGAGTGCAATTTTGCCTCTTTGACCTGGGAGATGTGCCCCTTGTCCTAGCTGGGATATGTGACCCATGTTTCTTCTAAGAGGATGATGAAATCCAATATTCATCATTGATTTTATTGCAGTTCCTGAATTCTGATCCATTGGTTGGTGTTCTCATTGTGTGGTTCAACTCCTTCATTTATTGGAACAATGTTGGAGGCTGAAATGGAGGTTCTGTTTTAGAAATTTATGATAATTTTTAGATGTTTAGACCTATTCCATTGCTTCCATATCATAGTTTCTAGTAGGAAACACTTTTTGTCTCATCAAAAAAGGTGTCTGGATGAGCAAGTTATGGCCTTTTTACTAGATCCGGGGATTCCACCTGTGAAGAACGCGCCCTTGCTTTTCTATCTAGTTTGGTGAATGCACCCTGTGAGCATACCTGAAGCTTGGTACGCCTTCCATGAGCATCCATATGATCTATGTTAATCATTATTTCAGATCCAATGAACTACAAGCTTGTTTGCATAGATTGGGAAGTCTCCCATTCGAATTTATGATGATTTCTAGTCTTTCTATGATGGAGAGTTTTGTCTTTCATGTAATTCTTTCCCGAGAGTTATATGAGATGTATTTCAGATACTAATGGATTTTATTGATGTAAATTTTAACCTATGAATTCCATTCTGCATTTTGATTAAAGAAAAGTATGCCTTTCATATCCATCTTTTGCACCTAGTCTATATTGCCATGAAAAATAGCTAGGTTCCAGTGTTTAATTAATAAATGAACTTCTAAAACTCCAAAGTGATTTATTTCTATTGTTATTGTTACTTAACATGCCAATATACCCATTCCATGTCTGAAACTGATAATTCGAATCCTTCTCTGACTATTTGGAAAATCCTGAAGTTAAACTAGTTATGCAATCCCAGGAGACAATTTTACTTATTAGTTTGTGAAATTCCTCAGAAATTCTTCAAACTTTATGGAGAAAACATAGACTGATATTTTACTTTCATTTAATGTTTTCAATCCTTCCTGAGTCAAAATACCTCACCATTGGTTCTCGGGTAGTGCACAGTTGAAGTTCTAGTTTGCATATGTTGGGGATCCCAGAAGCCTTGGACTAGAATTCATCCTAGTTGATGTTTGAATAATGGTCCCAATACATTTTTCAAAGGTTCTAGAAGCTAGCATGATCCTAATCCCTTCCAGATTTGTCTAATTTTTCCTTCCTACATTTAGAAAAGCCACCCGAGTTCACTATTTTTCCTTAAGTCTTGTAGGAGAGTTAGTTAGTGTACAATAAAATTTGATTGGTACATTACAGGGTTCCTTGGTGGAGGGTTTCCTGGAGGAGGGTTTCCTCCACCAAAAAGGGGGATGACGACAACCATGGTGCTGATGGTCTATGAATGTGCAGGTGACTTTGACTGTAAGGAATTGGAATCGGGTGATGGTGTAAAGGTCTGGTGCATGGGGATGACCACATAATCTAAAGGATCGAACTGAGTGGGTTCACCCCGAATCCTCCAAGAGTATCTGGGAGGATCAATAAAGACTAATTCTAAATTAAAAAGAGGTGCAGGTTTATGATCAGAGAAACCTCAGCAACCTAATGCAACCAAGTGTGCAGAAGGTGAGCGCAACAAAATGGAAAACAAGCCAAAAGAAGATCAAAAAACCTGATGTGAGGTGAGATCAATAAAATGGAAAAAAATCCATTCATTCAACAACCCTAGGAAAGAAAAAATACATGCTAACCCTAACATGTATCTAATCAATTAGAAAGAAAAACACAAAATAATATTCTTCGAGTATTTTCCTTTATGTGGTCATCACCTCCCCATCAGAGAAAAAGAAGACAGAAGCCAAGTCGGGTCTTCCAATTACTAGAACGCAATAAGGGCATCAATCCTATATAGAACCCATAGGTGAAGATCGAAAGGACAATTATAGAGCTGAGGCTACAGCTGAATCCATCTGCCCTAGGTCTCCCTCCATCGAAGGGGATGCCCTTTGGGAAAGATACCTAAGAAAAATGGTTTCTAGGATACCTCGTTTGGAACACGTCGGGATAGGTTACCTACTGCTTCAGTCTAAAGACTTTGATTTGGATGGTCTGTTAAATTTTATGAATTTACTTCAATATGATCTAGGATCTTAACTGAGAGAACAACATGTACAGCATATCTACAGCATATCAATCATGGAGACAATAATGCAAGCACACAAGAGACACAAAGATTTACTTGGGGAAAACCATAAAGGTGAAAAACCCCAATAACTTCCTCAGAGATAGATAGAGCAATGATACAACCAACCAAGAGATAGACATAACCTAGCAGCAGATCCTCCTCCTCCATAAGTGCGCCTCTCCTCCTTGAGAGCATGTGTGAGAAGTGAGTGAGTAAATAGAGTGCCTCCCGCACTCTATTTATACTTGACTTGACTTGCCTTTTTACCTAACTCATGTAGGCTCGAACTTAACCACATAATATAATGCTGACTGGGACGACCCCCAATAGGGTGGTCTAATAACCCTTCGACCCACATGGCCGACCCCCAATAGGGTGGTCTAATAACCCTTTGACCCACATGACTTATACAGAGCCGACCCCAAACAAGGTGGTCTAATAACCCTTTGACCCACATGACTTATACAGAGCCGACCCCAAACAAGGTGGTCTAATAACCCATCAAGTATAAGTTACGACACTTACAATATAAATGACGACACTTCCGTATAGAGGAACAATAACATCTCTATAGGAATACAATATACATATATGTGAAATACATTCCGAAGTTACATATACATCAACACTCCCTCTTAACTAGGAAGGTATTTCTCAGCACAGTTCTTCTAGCACAAGTCATCTTCTCTGGATCATCGTCATTGTCATCGTCACTGCTGTTGCTATCTCGTCCAATCTCTGTCTCTACTCGTCATAGGAAGTTCTACAGAGCCAGTCCTTTTTCATACTGGATGTAGGCCCACCACCTGCAGGTCTTCATCATCACTGGCCATACTGTGGAATCCTCAGGACTTTTACGTGCGTCACAAAACCTCGAAAGAGCATCCCAGGCTGTTACGAGCACACAGCTCTACCTATAGGATCTCCCAGGGCACCGAATTACATGTGACCTCACCACAAAACCTCGCAAGAGCATCTGCCAGATATCCCAGGGAACCGAATTACATGCCATAGGCAAAACCTCGAAAGACTATCTGCAGATCTCCCAGGGCAACGAATTACATGTGGTCATGGCAAAACCTCGAAAGAGCATTTGCCAGATGTCCCAGGGAACCGAATTACATGCCATAGGCAAAACCTCGAAAGACCATCTGCAAACCTCCCAGGGCACCGAATTACATGCCATAGGACAAAACCTCGAAAGAGCATCTGCCAGATATCCCAGGGAACCGAATTACATGCCATAGGCAAAACCTCGAAAGACTATCTGCAGATCTCCCAGGGCACCGAATTACATGTCCTCCCAGAGCAAAACCTCGAAAGAGCATTTGCCAGATGTCCCAGGGAACCGAATTACATGCCATAGGCAAAACCTCGAAAGACCATCTGCAAATCTCCCAGGGCACCGAATTACATGCTCATATGCACAACCTGATCCACAGCCACAGAGTATCAACCTGATACTCATCATACATCATCCTGATGTATCCATGATCATCCTGATCATCATCACTGCAACGTCCTGCTGCATGTCATCTGGAGCAACATCCTGAAGCTCGTCATCTATGATCATCCTGATCATCACTGCAACATCCTGCTGCATGTCATCTGGAGCAACATCCTGAAGCTCGTCATCTATGATCATCCTAATCATCAATGCATCTACCTAATGCATACCAAGTATCTACCTGATACATATCATCATACATGATCCTCCTGATCATACAATGTATCCACCTGATACAAATACATGATACATATCATCATACATGATCCTCCTGATCATCAATGCATCTACCTGATGCATACCAAGTATCTACCTGATACATATCATCATACATGATCCTCCTGATCATCAATGTATCCACCTGATACAAATACAAATACATGATACATATCACCATACATGATCCACCTGATCATACAATGTATCCACCTGATACATATACAGATACATGATCCAAGCATCCAACATGATGCATATACAAAATACGTATACATGATCCAACTGATCATATCCAGCATCAACATGATGCGTACATACAAAAATGATCCAACTGATCATATCCAGCATCAACATGATGCGTACATACATACATAAAAATGATCCAACTGATCATATCCAAGCATCCAACATGATGCGTACATACATACATAAAAATGATCCAACTGATCATATCCAAGCAGAAACCAGAACATCATCCTGATGTTCATCATCCAGCGCTTACATCCACAGCCATGTGAAGGATCCTCCTTCCAACATGCTTGGAATGGCTTCAGCAAATGTGTCCATCACTTCTTCCTCGAAGTGTCCTCGATCTGAAGAACGCCAAGCCTCTCTCTGAAGTACTCGAACTTCACCCTGGCTAGTGGCTTCGTTAGCACATCTGCAATCTGCTCGTCCGTCGCAACATACAGGAGCTTCACCGCTCCTCTCTGCACCATATCCCTGATATAGTGATATTTGATATCTATGTGTTTCGACCTGTCATGAAACACTGGGTTCTCGGACAGCTTCACACAACTCTGGTTATCACGGAAGATACCAGTAGCTTCCAACGGGAGATCAAATAACTCAGACAGTAGCTTCCGTAGCCATACTGCCTCACAACTAGATGAACAGGCTGCAACATACTCTGCCTCAGCTGTACTCAGTGCTACGCAGGACTGCTTCCTGCTAAACCAAGAGATCACACCTGATCCCATACTGAAGCAACACCCAGATGTGCTCTTCCTATCTGCAGCACTGCCAGCCCAATCTGAATCAACATAACCCTGCAGGTTAAACTTTTGATTCACCTCATATCTGAGCCCATAATCCACTGTACCCTTCAGGTACCTCAGAACATGCTTTACAGCAACCAGGTGAACACTCCTCGTATCCGTCAGGAACTGGCTCAATGTGTTCACAGCAAAGCAAATGTCTGGTCTCATGTTCGTCAGGTACATCAAGGACCCAATCATCTGACGATACAAAGTGATATCAACTGGCTCAGATGAAGCATCACAAAGAAGCTTCATATTCGATACCATCGGTGTGGCCATGGCCTTGCAATCCATCATCCCAAATCTCTTCAGGATATCTACTGTGTACTTCCCTTGACCAAGGAAGATCCCACCTGCACTCTGCCACACCTCCATACCTAGGAAATAGTGCATCATTCCCAAATCTTTCATCTCGAACTTGGCAGCAAGCTTCCGCTGCGTGTTGGCAATCAATCTATCTTCACCAAGTTCTGCACACATATAAGACTGTACCATGCTGTCTTGAAATCCATCTGGTGCATCTTCTATTTCATCACTTTTATATTTCTTAATGCTACCATCTGCAACATGCTTGATCTGATAGTTCCATTTGGAATTCATAACAAACTTCCCTTCACATCTTGGGACCGCATCCCAAACATCGTTCTTCATGATCGACGGATCATGGCATTCTTCCCGTATCCTGGGAACTTCAATATCTTCAATAGATAATTTGTTGCTGAACAAATGTTGTAGTTCTTCTTTTGTAGGAGATGGCATACGATCTTTCCTACACAACAAGTTAAATTGCATGATTAGAAAACATCTCATAGTTTTCAGAACAAATTCTTACACATAAAGAAATATGCCATACAGTCATGCAATTATCCTAGCCAATGCTTCAATACAACATTTATCCATATTCCGTAACTTTCTAGATGCCTTCCAATCTCTACCAGAACATTGTTAAGAGTGTGCACAACTCCAACATGTCAGCAAAGAGGTTTCATTCTAGATAAGTAGCAATGGAATGTTGTACAGTGCCATAGGCCACTTACCCATGTATATTGTTCATCAATGCAATTATTCTAATATGCATAATACACAACCTAATTCTAGGAACATCAGTATATACATTATTGAACAGTATTATTTAAGAAATGACAATTCAAATACTTATCTTTGTTTGTTCGTTGGGTGGACTCCCTCTGAGTCTTCGCTTCCTTGCAGGAGCTGCTGGAGTCCTAATCTGAAGTAGCTTCTTCTACACCTTTCTGTTGTGGGATGTAGAGAGATGGTCAACTCCCTCTGAATATCTGCATCCTTGCATAAACCACTGGAGTGTACTCCCTCTTGATCTTTGCTTCCTGGATTACCTGTTCTTGAATCTCATATTCATCCTTGGTCCCTATGCATGCTTATTAGTATCATGAATGTGTTATCCTTGTGATCTCATATAAAATCATACATTCATTAGTATACTATTAAAACACAATAATCTCAAGCATGTATACTCATGATCATTTCAATCAGAAATAATAAGCATTAGCATTCAAGGTTTATGTAGGATTCTTATGGTTAGTCAAATCATAAGAAGCATAACATGTCTAAACCTATAATTACTCAAACCTATGACTCTTCGCGTTAGTTGAATCATCAATTAAGATAAGAGATATAATGTGCATAAAACCTGTTATTATTCAAACCTATACCATCATGATTCTTCTGGTTAGTCATATCATCAATTATGGTAAGAAACATAATATGCATACAATCATGATTATTCAAACCTATGACTTCATGAATAATCATTATCAACAACAGTATAAGATCCTAACACAAGGTAGGATTCTGTCTTGATATAGGAAAAACATACCTGGATTAGCATGCTAGCTATTTATGTCTAACATACTCACATGATGTCTTCTTGTTCTTCTTCAATGACTTGTGCTAGTAACCTGTATATCTCATAGGTTAACTATTACAAAACCAAGTTATACATACCTCGTAAATGGATCTTCTATGAGATCCATGACAATGGATGAATCTTTGTCCTCATGTTATCATGATCATATGTTCTTGGACCAGAACATGATCTGTCTTTCTTGGTGTACCTTTCATGTTAGTAGACAACATAAACCTCATACAACACCATAATGCATTAGTACAATCATAAGTGTCAACACCCTAACCAATGAATATCTTCTATCATGCATTCATAATTTTGTTAAGGTGATACAACAAATCTAAAATCAAAATTGTACTAACTGTAATAACATGAAGACAAACATACCATAAACTTAATCATGGACAAATATCAAAACATACCTCGATGAGTCATACCTATCGAGATCGCTTGTAATCTTCTTATGTAAGGCCTTAGCCTCATCTCCCTCTGAAACAGGAACTTCTTCACCTATGTAGGTGACCAATCCATTTTCTTCTAGGATTAACCCAATCCACTTGATGTGCAAGAACTGGACCTGGAGCTGGATATGGGTTTGTTAGAGAAACCCCAAAAATTCAAACTTTGAATTTCAAACTTCCGAAAGGATAGAAATATGCGCCTTGATGAGCTGATCAAATTGGTATATTCATAATTTGAAAACTGCAAAGTTTCACTCCTCAATTTTGCCTTTGAAACTTCCGGATTCACTGGACGTGACCCTGAACTGGGGTTTGATGAATCCCACTCTTTTTCCTAATCAAAAGGTTTGATCCAAAGTTCTAAGCTTCTATTTTTCTAAGGAGCTTCCAGCCGTGGTCTCAGATTTCAAAAATTCCCATTTTTACAGAAGCCCTAATTTTCCACTTTCCTGATCAAAGTCCCGAACTAGGGTCTGATCAAGCCCGGCCTTCTGCCCAACCAAAAATTCTGATTTTGGTCTCTAAATTTTTATTTTGATGAGTAGCATTCAGCCGTGGTCTCCGATTACAAAAATTCCAACTTTCTTCAAAGCCCTAAATTCCGGAAGCCATGAATGAAGGTACCAAAAAATAATTCTGTTTTGACAGAAATATGTACCTGATTGTTTCTGGTGTAACTCCGAAATTTTTGATCCACAGGGTCTGAAAAAAGTTTCCTGAGATAGCCTGACCTGTTAGCTTTCCATCCTGACAGGTCTGACCTCAATTGGATTTTCTGAGAGAGAGTTATGCCAAATGTCGCAACGTGACCTGTTTTGGGATAAAACAGAAGAGCGAACTTGTACGGCGTGCCACATGTCACTGTTTCAACTTCGGCCTCTGAAAAAGTTTTCTGAGATAGCTCGGCCTGTTATCTTTCCATACTGACAGGTCTGACCTCAATTGGACTCTCTGAGAGAGAGTTATGCCAAATGTCGCAACGTGACCTGTTTATGGGATAATACAGTAGAGCGAACTTGTACGACGTGCCACGTGTCACTGGTTCAACTTCGGCCTCTGAAAAAGTTTTCTGAGATAGTACAGACTGTGTACTACCTGTCACTTTTTACTAAATTTCATTTGGAGCTTCCTAGCCCAAGATATGACCTTTTTCCCAAGGTCACCTGATTTTGACTCAGATCTGGAAGAGGCAGAAACCCTATATTGTACAGATCATAAATCACAAAGTACAACGAATTAGAGGTTGTCCTTTGGACACAAGATACCTGGAGATCTTAGCTTCGTCCTGTAACAATTTCAGATCCGAAGACTTTTCCAAAACGGATTTATAGCGAAAGTGCTACGATGACTGGTTTTTGCTATATCAAGCCCTAGCATCGTAAGTGCAACAAGTGTCATACATGCCATATCATGCCTTCTTTCAGGCTAGCTCTGATACCATGTTAAATTTTCTGAATTTACTTCAATATGATCTAGGATCTTAACTGAGAGAACAACATGTACAGCATATCTACAGCATATCAATCATGGAGACAATAATGCAAGCACACAAGAGACACAAAGATTTACTTGGGGAAAACCATAAAGGTGAAAAACCCCAATAACTTCCTCAGAGATAGATAGAGCAATGATACAACCAACCAAGAGATAGACATAACCTAGCAGCAGATCCTCCTCCTCCATAAGTGCGCCTCTCCTCCTTGAGAGCATGTGTGAGAAGTGAGTGAGTAAATAGAGTGCCTCCCGCACTCTATTTATACTTGACTTGACTTGCCTTTTTACCTAACTCATGTAGGCTCGAACTTAACCACATAATATAATGCTGACTGGGCCGACCCCCAATAGGGTGGTCTAATAACCCTTCGACCCACATGGCCGACCCCCAATAGGGTGGTCTAATAACCCTTTGACCCACATGACTTATACAGAGCCGACCCCAAACAAGGTGGTCTAATAACCCTTTGACCCACATGACTTATACAGAGCCGACCCCAAACAAGGTGGTCTAATAACCCATCAAGTATAAGTTACGACACTTACAATATAAATGACGACACTTCCGTATAGAGGAACAATAACATCTCTATAGGAATACAATATACATATATGTGAAATACATTCCGAAGTTACATATACATCAACATGGTCTTCTGAACTGAGTGGGGATGGTGCACCACCCAACCTTTTAGTTGCAATCTCCCCACTTACCCTCCTGAAAGGACAAGTCCACCCACAAATCGGTCTTAATCATGTACCAAGTACTAGAGTATTTTGTCTCCCTAAAAATACAACCACTATGTTTCAGATGTATAGTGAGAAAGAAGAATCTCTTAGAAGTAAGTTTTCTGAATATCCTCAACCTTCTATTGTTTCTAGTTCCGACACTAAGATTATCACAAATTTGGTGAGTAAATAAGTCAAACCTTTAGTTGCCTATGTTCTTGAATTTATTCCTTATAAATACAATGTGCAAGTTATTGATTTGGATTTATAAAAACTAGAAGAAGTATTTCAGTCCACTCAGGTCATATAGGAAAACCATGATCCCTTACCTCCATCAATTTCATATACTCCTTCCATTACCACAATCACTAGCCCTCATCACACTTATTCCTATGCCAATGGTCATTCTACCCAAGAATCTCATAATCAACCCACTCATTAGTCCATAAAACCTCCGCCTAATTCTCCTATAGACTCTTTGTCTGAACTCTCTGCCAGTAAAAACCCACCATTGTCACCTTTAGTTGAAAATATTCTCACGCAAGATTAGGTCATTAACTTCGACACATGATATCACATTCAAGGAGGAAAGTATCAAGATCCTCCACAGACGACCCATGGAAGGTAGGCAATGCTCAAAGAGGAATGTTCTTCATAGGTGCCTCTCCTCTGAGTTCACAATTGAAAATTCAAAAGTCACCTTAGATCCAACTTCTTCATTACCTGCCATAGTTTCTAAAGAATCTATATCTTCAAATATTTTTGAGAAGAAGGGATTTCCACCAGCTCTTGATTCTTTTGATGTAGCAAAGTGTGTTGGTTCTTGGACAGGGTTATAATGAACTTCAAATCTTGTATTGTGTTTCCCACTAATCAATTCATATATGTAGTATTGTCCTTCTATGTGAGGGTAGTACCCTGCTTCAGTTGATGCAGATGATCCAACCCCTGCAAAATCCAGAGCTCTTGGTGGGGAAACTCCTCTCCCTCAGAAATTTGATCATCCACCTTGTCCTCTTCTACCTACAAAATGGTTAGTACTGGGGGTTCTTGCTGCACCATGTGCTACTGTAAAATTTTGTGTATGATACATGCAACCTACATACCTTGAATACAAAAGAGTAGGTATTCATTACTAAAAGTATTTAGAGTGAGAATGCAAGTTCTTACCTCTCATCTTAGAGTTCTTGTTTCCCTACATTCAAGCTACCACACTTATGCTTCTAAATGAAAAGAAAATAGTGTATGAGGTATCTTGGGGGTTTTAGTCCAACAATTACCATCCAAAAGGATTCCTTAACACAATGAATGAAAAAGAAATCAATGTTGAATTATATTGTTGCACATTTGATGACCTCCCCGGAAACAATGCCAAAATGTTGGTAAATTTAATTGTCTTAAAGGAACAAACAATTACATGACCAAGTAATTTATCAAACTAGAGTCAATATTTCTATTTCAAGATTGTCAAAATTGTCTGTGCATGCTACAGCTATGCTCACGCCCTTATTTTATCTATGACATAGTATAGTAAAAAATAACACTCAATCAATCAAAACCACTCCACACACAATTAATCAAAATCACTGTTCAATCACTCAAAAAAAAATCAAAGGAGACCTAATGGTACCAAGTTATGATCCCAGTTATCATCAGGTGGTCAAACAAACCCTAACAGTTTCATTTGAATCGAATACCTTGTAACCTTAGTTGCTCATGGATCGAATCAGAGAACCTCTTAGAAATGATGACCACTCTGTATCATAATTGTTTGATCACACATTAATTAATATACAACTCAATAATTGATAGAAGATATGGACAACCTATGCTTGCATTAATAATTTTACTTAGACAGAGACAAAAACATAAGATTGCTACAAGTTTATTCCAATACACACATTAATATCTTAAACCATGTTTTGCAAAGCATATAAAATTCTCAAGCTAATTGTTGAACTCATATTATACTTAGATTAAAACCACACACACAAAAATATATGATCTACTATACACACCATAATAAATCCACTCAAAAAATACAATAACAATGCCTATTCTTGGGAGGGGGGGGCTTCCTCCCCTAAACATAGTATCGCTTCTAACTCTTTAGTCATTAACCAAAATACTTCACAATCCATGTATTGATATTGTGCTCAGGAAATCACACACTTCTTATATTAAAAATAGGCAAGTAGCATATTCTCTACACAAAATAATAATTCAAAGATTGTTCCGGGGACGGCTCGAGGCCTTCTTTATATGCAATGTTCAATACAACGACAAAGCACAGTAAATGGGATCATGGTTCTGCAACTGTGATCCATGATCCACACTACCCAATTACTTGAGCTAAAAATATGCAAATCGTTACATGTTTTGTTCAAGGAAAGGGAAGAATGAGGTTATGCCATCAAACTCTTGAACATAATCTTCTAATACTAGATATCAACTGCTCAAATTTTAGCTTTTGCAACGAACCCTTGACTAAAGTATGCAACCACTTTGTTTGCATAATGAAGAGAATATGAAACCCTTCTAACTATACATAAAAATGTAAGGAACATAACCAAGAAGATACCTGATGTCGATGCTTTCACTTTATCCATCAAAAATACTTATTTAGGAAGGCCAGTTCATCCTTTTATAGCATTTGTGACACAACTCAATTTTCAGCTTTTGTAACGAACCCTTGACTAAAGTATGCAACCACTTTGTTTGCATAATGAAGAGAATATGAAACCCTTCTAACTATACATCAAAATGTAAGGAACATAACCAAGAAGATACCTGATGTCGATGCTTTCACTTTATCCATCAAAAAGACTTGATTAGGAAGGCCAATGTGAACAAAAAGGAGTGATAGTTGAGAAAAATGAATGCTGGAATAATGACAAAACTATGACTCAACGGCCACATGTACTCTTGGAAAAGAAGATGATAAGTCTTTCAAGGAATCCATTGTCATTAATGACTCTAAGTAACTCTTAGATCCCCTCTTACCTTCTAGACTCATAGTTTTTAGAATAATTCATTTTTTCCTAAATAAGATTCACAGGAATAATGGTCCAAGACAAATTAATATGCCTTCTTGAAGGCACTATTTACATTGTTTTCTCAATCTTTATTTAAAAATGTTGAACATAATTTCTATTTCATGAAAAGTGTTAAAATTATGTTGTTTATTAGCCATTATCAAGGAGGATACAAGTCACTAGTATGCTTTTTGAACGACTTTGAAGGATCCACCTCAACCAGCTGAATCCTTGTCAAAATCATTTTAATATTCTATATTTTGTAATACAATTTCATATACATAAAACATATCCCTATTTAATTTCATAGAATGATTGGTCTTTCTAAAGTTCGCATTTAAAAGGAACGCACAAACGGGGCCTAACAAGTTTGATTGTGGTTTCATTTAGTAATATGGAATAATCTTTTCCCATATATATTTTTCTACATTTGGATTCAAAAAATGCATTTTATGTGGTGATATACCATGAAATAATCATTGATAAAACAACCGACCTTAAAAGCTTGTAAACATCATAATGGTATAACATTCACTTTCTTTCTTTCCAGACATTAAAAATCAATTGCCATTCTAGATCATGATGCCACACCAACGATATTTTGTACTTCGGAGATATTGTGTATGTGATATGTGTTAGATATATCCTTAAGTCCATACCGTTCGTTTTTTGTAGGATTATTTATATTATATAATTTGCTCAAGTATAATAAAAAATAATTATTTATGATATATAAAATCACATTTAATAAGACTTAAAATATATATATATTTTTTAAAATAGTAATCAACTTAGAGCATAGTATTATAGGTGACTTATTTTTTTAAAGTTAGTGTATATGAGTAAAGGGTTAAACACTTATAGTTCTCACAATCTATGAAAAATTGGAGGGACAATACAAATGCTCAATTATTTAATAGTAAATGGAGCATTTGAATACAAAATACTCATAGATCTCGATTTTTACAGAATAATAAGTATGGTGTTTTTAGAATTATATTTATCTATTTCAATGTAAAGTCATTGAAGACAAACTCTAAGTTCTATTAGACACACTCTGAAACTAAAATGATATTAGAGCGACAACTAAATGGTTTGATGAATCCATCTTTAAGTGGAGATATTTATCGTATCTCGGCTCAAGAATTGCACTCAAAGAGTTTTTAGAGAAGAGGTTTGCACCTCGGGAGATCTCATATTTACTTTTTACTTTGTATTATTCTTTTTTTGTTTATGGACGACATGTTAGGAACACAAGTTAATTTTACTTTGTATTATTCTTTACAAGATCTCCCTCATATTTACTTTTTACTTTGTATTATTCTTTTTTGTTTATGACCGACAATATAGAAAAACACAAGATCTCCCTCATATTTATTTTTTACTTTGTATTATTCTTTTTTGTTTATGACCGACAATATAGAAAAACACAAGATCTCCCTCATATTTATTTTTTACTTTGTATTATTATTTTTTGTTTATGGCCAACAATAAGGACAAACATTACAAGATCTCCCTCATATTTACTTTTTACTTTGTATGATTCTTTTTTGTTTATGGCCGACAACAAGGACAAACGTTACAAGATCTCTCCCTCATACTTACTTTTTACTTTGTATGATTCTTTTTTTGTTTATGGCCGACAACAACGACAAACATGGACAAACTTTACAAGATCTCTCCCTCTAGAGCGCCTCTAGCAAATGCTTTTTGATCTCATGCTATAAAGGACAATTCTATATGTATGGTTTTCTTATAACTATGATGGTGTATCAAGGCAAAGTTAATGAGAACAAACTTTGAGTTATATTAGATGAATTTTTAGATTACAAGGACACCAAAATTTAAGAGGACCAATCTATCCATACAATGGAATATTAGCACAACCACTTAACTTGTAGCTGATAGGTCACAAGTTAAGTGTTACCAACAAGTTATTTGTTTTTTATATGTAGCTCCAAGAATTGTCTAATATCCATGCATCAACTACTAGTTATTCATGCATGAAGTAGTTGCGCTAACTACTTGTTATCCATTATCAACTACTAGTTATTCATGCATGAAGTAGTTGCGCTAACTACTTGTTATCCATTATCAACTCTGAATTATTTTTTATATTATTTTTTAATATTTCTTTATTTCAAATTTAGAACAACTAAAACAAAAATAAATTTTATAAATCTTAATCTAAGTAACCATTTTTTAATCTCTTCAAAATTTCTTAATTTCAAATTTAAAACAACTAAAACAAAAATAAATTTTATAAATCTGAATCTAAATACCCATTTTTTAATCTCTTCAAAATTTCTTCACCATCTACCAAAAACATGTATATAAGCAAACCTATAAATATCAATATCAACGAGAGAGAAGGAAAAAACTACAAACCTAAGTCAACCATAGTGAGTATGGCCTTCAACCACAACCTAAGTCTAAATCAACCAACAATGTCAATAAAAAATCTAACCTAGAAGATGACGTATAGCAACGTTCAAGCTCGGTGGCACACCCAAAGTATGCAGGTGTTAGATGGGCGAAACGTGTATCAAATGGTAAGCCAGGCCCATTACCTAGTTGAGAGGAATAAACATGCATGGCGTCACAATATGCCCTAAATGTATGTACCAGTAGAATACCTACTCACCTAATCCCCATGGCTAGCAAACGCCAGAGGAAACAGCCAAATCACATGTGGGCTGTACACGCTGACTAAATTTCCCCGGACCATGATGAAAAAACCTCCTCTGGTCAACCAGCTGCCTTAATGGCCGACCAAGCCGACGGTCACAGCGATAGGCGACAGTTCAAGCAACCCACTTCGCTCCTGGCTACTAACATCCCAACGCTCCAAGGACGCATAGGACCGCACGGAATCACCCCACGTGTCCTTTAAATTTCCAAGTGTACAGAGGCGGTATTGTACATCCTTGACTTCCTAGACGCTATGTAAATAGTCTTTTTTTGGTTGTCTTTTACTCGTTTTGAGGATTGTTCTTTTTGGAATTTTGGAAATTATAATTTTATGATATGTAATTTCATTAATTTATAATTTGATTGGGGTGGTTTAAGTGATTGTGAGATCGAATCTTATTAGTTTTATTTAAATTTTATTCTTGCAAATAATATGATAAATTTATAAAGAATTAATCATATTATTTAAAAAAACAGTTTTTTTTTAATTCTAGATTTTAGCCCATTCCTTTTTGAATTCTAGAATTCTAATATATAAATTCTAGAATTCTAATATATACTAAAAGTATAGTAACATTGTAGCTGTGTTTTACACAAAAAGAAATTGTTTTTGGAATTTTATTTGGTCTTGGGCTAGTTTCCAATCTTGGTAGGTTAGGTTAAGAAGAAAAATAAATAAAATAGGTATATATATAGAAGCTGTCTAAAAGTTCCTGGCAATATGAAATCAGCACCTTGGGAAATCACCAGGACATCCAAATTATACAAGATTAATAATGTTTTTATCCAAGATTCCAACAAATTCGTGTCTGAAAAATTTGTTTTTTAGAGACAAAATCATAACAATTTTAGATATATCTTTAAATCAATTTTATTATTCAAACAAGAATCTTTTTGAAATTATATATCTTTGAATTACCAAATTTCAAATAAGAATGAGGAATATTAGTTGGTATTTTAAAAAAAATCTTCTCACCAAATTCATGAAAAAGTTATAGAAAAATATATTTATCAATTTTCTTTTGCAATGAATTGTAACAATGTAACTTTAAATTAACATAGTAGTTTTAAAAATTGGTATTCCGATTATAATCTGAAAACTTTGAGATGCTTACTCTCTTTGGTAATTCCGTATGTTTGGTTAGCCAAGAATCTATCTATCTTTGAATAACAATACTTTCTTAGTTTCTATGTCATCTTTCAGATTCTCTCAACCTTCAAATTGTTCCTGGGCAGGAAAGTAAGAAAAAGATTAGACAGATTAAAGACTTAAAGACTGATGAGGGAGACATAGTGGGGTTTTTTTGATGGTGCTTGTGCATCTAGGAGGTGTGGTTTAGGAGGTTTTTTGAAACTGTTAGAAAACATTACTATAAGTTTTGAAGCAAATGGAGGAGAAGGTGCCAATAATAGAGCTGAAGGCCTTGCCCGGAGAATCCTTCAAAAATTGGCTAAAGAAAAGACGGTGAACTCTTTACAAGTTTTTGGGGATTCAGAGTTGTGGATAAAGTTTATACTTCATGAAATCAGTTTAAGAAACCATTGTTTACAGAATCTTGGAAGCAATCTGGAGGCTATGGTGGCACTATTCAACAAAGTAGAATTTGCTCACGTTCATAGAGAACAAAATGCATTAGCCAAGGAATTGTGGATATTTTTGACAGCACAATTGGATGATATATTTCATTATCAGATTTTTGCAGTGTAACTATTAAAACATGGATGAACAGTTAAAAATACTTCTTATAATTTTTGCTTAAGATGCAGCAGCACTTGTGGAATGTATTCTAAGTTCTTTATGATCAATAAAATATAATTTTTTCTTGGAAAAAAAAACTTTAAATTAATATAAATCTATTTATAAATAAAGATTTATTAAGTATTAAGAAAGATCCAATTTCTTGATATGTAACATAATCTTCCCAATACTAAACTGTAAAATACTTAACTATTTTGAATATATACTAAACTGTAAAATACTTAACTATTTTGAATAAATACTCTCAATGCAAAATCATTTTTTCAAATTTTTTATACAATAAACGATGTAAAATTCTGAATCAAACTAATTGAGAATCAATAAAAAAATATGCCCTTCCTCCATCACCATTCTTACTACCAATGAAAATTTGCTACTGTTTGAAAATTTGCTACTGTTGATATGTTCAAACAACCAATGAAAATTTTTCATACAGTGGATATGATCAAACGATTTTTTCTTTCATTGAATATTATTTTGGTTGTTGTCAAACTTTGCTATGATAGATTTGTTGTGAAGTGTATGGGATCTGCGCATGGCAGCCATGGGGCCACTTCCTGGCCCGCTTTCACCCGTGCGGTTGGTGAACCCCACTGCAGAAGATAAGGAGATACAGGAGGGAAAAGCATTATTACTATTATTATTAATAGTTCTTGAATATGAATGTGAATGGCCTTCATTCTTCACCCAGATGACGTCCATGATGATGTGAGAGTGAGTTGTATGATAGAATTGGGCCGCTTTTGAAATCTGTCATGATATCAATTAAAGATCTGACCTTATTTTATCATACAGGATTTGCAGGAATTGAAGATCTGACCTGTGTTTATCAAACAGGATTTGCATTTGCAGGAGTTGAGTTGTGTGGGTGTGAAACCAACAGCCTCAAGAACACTTGTGTCACCACCTGTCAAGAATCTGGTTTGCAGTTGACTGGGAGGATGCCAATTTCCACTCTCATCTCACGCATATTTTGACATCATATATGATTAATTGTTTTCATAGTACAATGTTTTTCTTTATGTGGCATTAGGTTAATCCAAGGATCAAAGTTTTTTTTGTTCTTTTCATTCAACTTCATAATTATCAGTCGCACAGAAGTCAAATCCTGGGAAGCAAGCTTGACTTTAATATTCAAATTGAATACAATCTTAAGGTTGTTGTGAGAATGATTGATGCTTTGACCTTGTGTGTTCATAAAGTCAAAAGTTGTGTGCAGGCACTAAGCTTTTTCTTTCCAGAGGTAGGGTAGTCCACATGGGATTTCCAAGAAAACCCACAACCACCTTCATAATATTATAAGCAGGGCCTTGCCAGAAAGGACAGACTTTACTTGTTTTCTCCTAACAACTCAACCCAATTAAATAACATGAATGATTAACTAGGATATTCCATGTATATCATTATTTATATGCAACGTTTGAAGCACCACTAACCCGTGAAATATAATAAATGATATAATCTGTGAAATATATAGATATAAAATGATATAATTTGTCGAAATCCTTATATAATCTGCGAAATATATAAATATAATAAATTAATTATATATATATATATATTTTGAAAATATCATTATTTTTATTTTATTTAAGAAAAAAAATAATATTTATGTCATAAAAATAATTTAAAAATTATAAACTTTAAGTATATTTTATTTAAGAAGAAGTATTTTTTAGTAAGGTATGGTGAAGCATTATCTATGAAAAGGAGGAAGGTCAAGTAGCAAGTGTAGTTACACCACAATCAATCAATCATTATGTTAGTAGGATACACCACTTCTTACTAAATTGCCCCATTGACACAAGGATCACTTTAATCTTTCAACATGATAAAATTGTCTTAACATGATAATCATATCATAACATTATTCTCATGAGTAACATTAATGAAATTTTAAAATGTCTCCTTCAATTATTGGTGTATTATGATTGGATTTCTTAAAAAAAAAATTCACATGATTTTTGAAAGAAAAATTAGTCAATGGGTTGAAAATAATAATAAAAGGGTTTTAGGACAAACTGACCTAGCATGCTAAAACTATATATTGTTGAAGATTGTAAAGACAAAAAAATATATTTTATCTTGTGTGAGATATGGAATCAATTTGCCAAGAAAAAATATATTGTTATTGCAAAAACTATTCATGGTCTTCACAAGCAACTCATATTCAAACACTTTCAATTACTTAGGCATTGCTTTAAATCTTAGTTTACATTGGACCAAGCTTCAAGAACATAATAATCAATTGGTCATCTTACAATCTTGAAAATAGATGTACAAACACTTTCAATTACTTAGGCATTGCCTTAAATTGCCATTTACAATGGACCAAGCTTCAAGAACATAATAATTAATTGGTCATCTTACAATCTTGAAAATATATGTACAAATATTGAACTTTAGGAGTGGAATAAGAAAAAAAGTCTTTAATTACTTTACTTATCCGAGTTACTTTATTTGGAAAATCATGAAATATGGGAAAATCCATAGGAGTGACAAGGTACTAGTATGCTCACTTGAAACACTTAATATGTACGCATGTGAGGGATCATATTTCGTAAAAAAAACAAATATTGTTTTTCTTGCAAAAAATATTCAAAGAAAGATATTGTTCTTCTTGCAAAAAACTATTCATGATCTTCACAAATGATTTAAAGTTTTCCAACAATTTTGCAAAAACTATGAACATACCATTGATATAATAAAACCAATTAATTAAGTGTTGCTTTCAATTTTCATTTATAGTAGAGCCATAGTGTTAAGAATAGAATCATTAATTATTGAAAAACTTATAACAAGTTTGAAACTAGATCTATAGAAATATTGAACCTTGGGAGTGGGATAAAAAATAAATAATTTTAATATTTTCATTTTACCAATTATTCTATATAGATATATACAACATCTAATGTGATGTGTAGCTTTCTAACATCTTTTATTAAATTTGAAACTAGATTTATAGAAATATTGAACCTTGAGAGTGGGATAAAAAATAAATAATTTCAATACTTTCATTTTACCAATTATCCTATATGGATGTATACAACATCTAATATGATATTATCCATTATCTTAATACTAAAAACATAACTTTATCCATTTTCATATATTTTAATACTAAGACATTTTTACTTAAATATATTAATTTTTACTATATTTAAATATAAAATTAAAAATAAAAATCAATTAAATTTGATATTATTTACTTATTCAATAAACTTAATTAAAGTGTTTACTGACCCAATATATTTAAGGATTAAAGTGCCTTCTTAATGATTGACATGTTGAAACATGTAAAAGTTTTAAGAGATCATTTTGATGCTTCCATATAGAATGACTCAAGCTCAACGGAGACATTTTAGCATATTTAAATATATGCGCATCTTCTAGAACTTCCATCGCTATATAAAATGGTTTTAGAAATTCTCCAACAACAAATGTTATTATAGCTCTTTATCATTTTAATTATGTTATTGCACTTGTAACATGATTGCACTTAGAATTTTGTACCTTCGAGAATATGACCAGCACAATATTTACTATTTCGAAAAATGTATACAATTACCTCTTTTTAGCTTTTCAATAATGTGAGTAAAATAGAATTTCATTTCAATTAAAAATTATTAATAAAGAGAAATTAAAATGATTTTTTTTTTTTAACAGAAACAGGGAAATAGAGTGTATTTATAAAAGCTATGCACAGCTATTCATTACATGCATTCAATAGGATTTTTTAACACAAGAGGAAATTTCTGAAAAGATTGTAACTATGATTTCTAGCAACATAGCTTTGAAAGCTCTGAGCCTTGTCTTTCTAAAACTATTCAAAATGGTGTTGGGATAAACCTTGATAAATTGTTTGTTGAGTATAATGCAGAAATACATTGGCAAATTAGATACAAAATTTTGAAACCTGAGCTAAGCTGGAAATTAGCCATATTTCTTGAGCTGAGCAGAAGCTGCGTCCACCATTTCCTGATTGATCTCTTGATTGACCGTGGGGGTTTTCTGCACATAACTTCCCTGAGTTTTCCCTGTTAGAACTGCCATATCTTCCTGCACCATGCCAACCTTTCCCATCAACTCGAACAAATTCTTCTCTAAGTCATCTATCCTCGAATCTTGGCAAGAAAGCTGAGAGACCGTGTGATTAAGATCCATGGCCATCTCCTCATTTTGCTTCACGCCGGTGCAGGCGGCGTCGTATGTGCTGCGAACCGAGAGTTTAATGTCCACCACAGTGTGGCTCAGGGAAGCTATAGCCGCCATAACACTTTGCATTGTTCCAATGTTAAACGGAGGCAACAGAAGGGGACGGGAAGGAGGGGAGTCTAGCCTTTCGCAGAGAGAGAGCCGACTCATAGCACAGGAGAAATGAGGAGGACTTAAAACGATTTTATTAGATCAATGGTTTTTGTTTTCTAAAATGTAATAGGGTTTAAGCATAGACCAAATTCTTACACATCTTTTCTATAAGGTTTAAGCCAAATCCACTTGAATCTAAGATTTTAACCATCCCTTCTTTCTTATGTATACAAAAGTCATCTTACTATTAAGTGTTAACCTATTTACTTTTAAGTTAATTAATTTAAAAATAAATATTCTCCATAAACATATGCCAAATCCACTTGAATCTAAGATTTTGACCATCATTTCTTGACGTAGACAAAACTTTGAAGGGTTAACCTATTTGCTCAAGTTAATTAATTTAGAAATAGATAATGTTATACCTATTTTGTTGTTGGGTTATGTTTGCTAATGTTTATCTATGTCAAAATTTACCAAGGGATACCCTTATGATTTTGCTAATTTATATAAATGCATTTTTGGTCTAGTTAGTTTTTTATCATTTGATGGTAATGACAACTCTTAAGAGTTCCACAGAGAGGGTTAAATAAATTTCTATTTCTAATATGGATTGATTCTTAGATATATTTAAAACTAAGCCTTATTCGTACACAAGTGAGTTGAGAGAAACACATCAATTTAGATATATCTTAAGTGGTATTTATTATATATGTGCATATATTGTGCAGTAAATTATTTTTTTCATGTTTTATTATGTATCTAATTTTATAATGTTAATTGTGAATTAATTATCTTCATACCATTTTGAACATTGTGTCAAACCTTTAGTGATGCTCTATGATTCTTTGGTTACATGATCATGGCTCATGTATAGCCTCTATGCAAACTTGGTTTTGTATCAAATTTGTTTTTAAAGTGCAAGTTAGGTTTAAGTGTTTAATCAAATACATTGTGAGAAATTGGGTTGAAAGTGATTTGAATCTTTTGAACTATACTGTAAACAAAGATGTTTTGCAAACAATTTCTAACGAGTTACTATTGGTTATGATTTCCCACCTCATGGACTATATGCTTGTTGACATAGATTTGTTGACAGGGGTTCACTTCACGCAGTGTCAACAAAGCTCGACACAAACACCCATAGATATCGGCCCAGAAAGGGTTTAGCCTTTCCAGCAACACTCGAAAAACGAGTGAGGTCTCACCCGAGGCACCTAAGGGGGCTGCAGGAACCAAGCTTCAGCAAGTATAAGAGAAGATGCATCATTCACAATTAATCACAACATAACTCGAAGATCGACATAGTTAGCAATAACATCATAACACCATCATCGCATACAGAGACAAATTAATCGGATCTATGTAGTAACACAACATAGAAACATATTTAACAGATCTACAATATATATCATAACCGCAACATAGCATATCTAATTATAACTGCAACATAACAAAAGAGAGACAAAGTCATGGTCTAAACATTCATTCTCATTAAAAACAGACTACATACATCAAATCCATCTTACAAATCACAAAATCGACAAAGACACATATCCGCAGGACCAATCCTCAATAACCCAGATCAAAGTACAAAGATGTGATCACATTGTCGAATAAGATACAAGATGCCCCTAAAGGCTTACAATGCAACCTCTATTTATAGGCTCAATGGCCATTATAAAATTGTCCCACTTTGCGAAGTGGCCACATCCTAACCACTAAGTATAACTAACTCTATCTTTGCTTTCTTCGCTTTGTCCACTTTGCTCCGCTTTGTTGCACTCCACGATTGGTCCTTTAACCTTGTAGTTGTCACTGTTTGTACCAAAACTTCTATGAACTAGCCCTGTGCCAATAGGCCCCCAACACAAACTTGTGGCTCGCCCTCGAGCCACTTAATCTGGACGTTGCTGGTGTGTTCAACTCTTCGTATGCTACTTTAATTTTTTCGACAACTTCCCTCTCTATTGTTCTGAGCACTGTGCAGTCCTCAACCTCCTGCTCCGTTGGATGCTCGCTTTCTGTCTGCTGCACTTTCTCTAAATTTTCCTTGATCTGCATCAATACTGGCATAGCTTCAATTTCCAGCTGCTCCGCTTTAGATTGCAACTCATCCAACTGTGTTGTACTCCTCTGTTGTCTCTTACGTGATTTGTTGACCTATTGCTGCAAATCCTTCAGTTATGTCGCTTTAGTCATTTCCACAAGTAGGGGAATTGCTTCTAGCGATCACCTCAATGCCTCTAACTGCACCTCTCCTTCTCCAAGTTGCACATTCAGCTGGTGCAACTGCTCGTCTTGTACGAGAATTCCCCAAAATTGTGATACTTCTTCCGCAATATGTTGCATTGCCTTCTCCAATTCTGCGATCTTGGTCGCCACATCCTCAATAGTGTTTTTTTTCACTTCCACTTGTTCTGGTGGTGTGCTTGGTGCCACCCTCATTTGCAACTCCTCGTTGAATTTTCTTAGATCCGCAATGACTGCGGCCAACTTTAATGCCTTTTCCTCTACAACCATCTCCTTAGATATTTCTAGTGCATCCTTTCATTCCATAGAGATGGGATGTTCCAGCCTCTTTCTATCATCCAACGCTCTCTCCCTTTCTTTCATTACTATCTCATTTTCCACGCAGAGTTGTTCAATCTCCACCTTGACACTTCTTGCCTTCCTCTTGTAGTTTAACATCTGGTCGTGTGTCAATGCTTTGCACTCGTTAATTTCTTCGCTAACCCTAATGTGGGTGCGATGCAACATGAACATAGGTAGCATATTGAGGTCGATACTTACAGTGTTTAGTCCGCGCAGGGTGGAGTCTAACTCTTCATTTCCTATTGTGATTGCACCAGGTAGCACCTGTACGATACGTTGCTGAGTGCCAATATCGATCTCTTTCCATCGCACTTCTGACTAGCTTGCCTTTGCAAGCTCGAGATTCACCCTAGTTTCTATAACTGCATTACTCAATGTTTGTAGTAACAACAACACTTGATGGAAATGATATGTTGTATGCTATGTCACTTTGGCTCAGTTTTCTTCTGCGACACTTGTCATTATGTCGAGCAGCATGTTCATTTGCTCATCGGGGAGACCAGCAGTGGTACTTTGCTCTCCTCTTTCCATTCGATGCTTCGTTCTTGATTCTTTTCGTTGTGCTTCCAACTCTGAATCTGTAGGAGTGTTGATCGAACCAACATGACTGGTGCTTCCTGATTGATCATCCACACCTTCATCCTCATCTTCTGAGTCTTTTTTTTCCGTCTGCGTCTTTGGTACATCTATCAGCTTTCCATCCTACGGATCAAACAGTTGGTCATCGTCGACCTGGGTCTTCCATTCATTTGGCCATTCCTCTACGATGGAATCCAGGTCATGTTCAGTTAGTTTATACTACGTTGTCAACCACTGCTTCGCTGGGTCTGCACGTGCTTGGATAAAGATTGCTTGAGGCCCCACAACAAGCCTCACAACCCATCGATATTTTGTTGTCGCGACCTCTGTCAATCGCGGGACCTTCACTGCTTGTGCACGCAGCTCTTCCAAGTAGATGTAAAATTGAATATTTTTGTCGCATTGTCTGTCCTTGTCATTTAGCACCCATAGATTTTGATATCGTTCCCCTTGGCACACTCTGGCATACTATGTTTCCATTCCTTGGTATTATGGTGGCTCCATCCATGCGACCAAAGCAATTCAAAATAGGATCCATGAATAAGTAAATAGCTTACCCTTTTCCTGTGTAGCGACTGCGTCCTCCATTAATTCATTCAATATGAACACTCACCAATTCATCTAAACCCCGATTGCGCATTGTTCCGCTGATGCAATTACCCCTGATGTGAACTGGTTGGGGTGATTTTTCCACACTATCTTGATAGCCAAAAATTTTGCTGCGAGCCTGACATCTCGGTCATTAATTGTGTCGACCAGGTAACCCTGTGTGTTTTTCTCCACTCCATATTTAGCTTTCATTTTTGCTTCCAACTTCTTATCATTGTCTTTACCTTGGAAATACTAAGACAGATCTACCCCCATCTTGGGTAATATGGTAATCCTCACAATAATATCCATGTCAATGGGTATCTTTCTGTTGAGCCACAAGTAACTACCATGGAGACAGATAAGCAATTTCTTGATGCATGCATTGACCTCCGCGGAACGCCCAAAATGCAACATGTGAATACTCGACAGTAATCCCGATCATTGTAGTCCCAACTCCCATGGAATTGGTTCCCTTACAATTGGACCTCCTTCCTCCTAAAATCTCTCCATGAACGTCTATTGAGTGCACTCAAGATATGCTAAGGTGTCATGGTCATTGTATTGCAGTTTATGCAGCCGCTGCAACACTCCACCATTAATGTGGACACCTTCTAATGTGGCTGGTTCAACTATCATGTACTTTGTTTTCTTCCCAAGTCTTATCAATGGAGCCCCTTCTCTCCTCGATGGAAGATAGCCTGGAATATCCGTTGTGGTTGGACCTTGTTGCTACTTGGCCTTTCCTCTCACTGTTGTCACCTCTTCTCTTGCGGTGCTGAAGTGCCTACTTCTCCTCCTGTAGTTGCAGCTCTCATCGTGTTGCGGGTGGTCTTTGTTCTTCTTTCCGTATCCACTGGCTGGTTGGCGCTTCTTTTCTTTCATAATATCCGGGCCAATGCAGATGCAATATATGCTTTCTCTTCAACTATGGGTGCCTTCTCCCTGGGTGGGTCCTCCGTACTGGTGTTGGATATCATGTGAGCCATCGCAACTCTTCAACTTCAACTCTACTTAGCTTCTCTCTCTGACTTCTTCAACACTTTCTCAATGTGCAATGGGTCATAATGTTTACCTACGCGTGCTTTTATAGATTCGTTTTCCCGCTCTACATCCATCAAGTCGATTTGGAAAATGATCACCCAAATCCACCATCAATTTACCTAATCTGGCGCAATACTGCGGCATTAAATGCATCTCCATCCACTTGCGTCGTTGTCTGTTGCGTCTTAGCTGCTTCATTTATTTCCCGATATGACCAATTCGCACTTCGCCAGTTTGGACATCGACAGAACCCAATCCTCATTTTTGTTCCATCACTAGGTATCTGAACTCGAGCCTTCTCGCAGTTCCATCAACAGATGTATGAAATTAAACCTCGTTGTCATTTCATCGTCAACCTCCCGAACTGTGCAGTATACCTGTTTCATTGCTCTTTTCCTTTCATCATTTTTTTCAACCTCCTATCTTCCTCAGTGGAGGTGCACCGAGCTATCCCAATAAGCTTTAGCCGGCTCCCATTCACTAAGCTTGTCAAAAGTGTTCCATCCAACTTTTGCAATTGGACTGTGCCCCCATCAGTAATAAAATTTATGACATATGGACCAAGCCAATGCATTTGGAGCTTACCTGGATGCTTTGTGAACTTGTTGTTGTATAAGAGTACCATGTCTCCGTGCTGAAAGTGCTTCTTCTTTACATGGCGATCATGCCATGCCTTCTGTCGATATTTTCCCACTTTTTGCCAAAATCCCGCAATGAAGCGATCTTCTTCTAGTTGTAATAACTGCGCCAATATTTCTTCAATAGCCCCATCATTGCTCATGCATGTTGTTGCTGCTATGTGCAGACTGGGGACAATGTACTCCATAGGAATTACTACTTCTTGTCCATATACTAGCTTGAAGGGGGTCTGGCTTGTCAATCTTTTGCATGTTGTTCTATAGGCCCATAATACTGCAGGAATCTTCAAATCCCAGTCATCGTGGTTTGTATTGCACACCTTAGTGAGCGCATTCTATAGAATTTTGTTGAGCTCTTCGAATACTCCATTCGCTTGTGGGTGGTATGGAGTACTTCTTCTATGTTGAATTTGAAACTCCTCAGTCATTTCTTTGATGTTCTGATTTACAAAATGCGTACCTTGGTTGCTCATCAAGATCTTTGGACACCCAAACCTAGTGACCACACTGTTAAAAAGAAATCTTGTTGCTGTCACAGCTGTGCAATCTTTCACTGGTGTTGCTTTGACCCATCTTGTTAGGTATTTTGTCGCAGTAATGATGTACCTCGCACCCATCCTCTTTCCTGGTGGATTAATGGGTCCCACAAAGTCTACTTCCCATTTGTCGAAAGGTTGTAATGTCAACTGGGGTACCAATGGAATCTTATCCCATCATGACGGTTTCCCCATCCTCTGACATACATCGCATCTCTTTGAGTAATCTGTTGCATCTCCATGCATTTTTGGCCACCATAAGCCATCTCTAAGTATCTTTCTAGTGGTTGCACGCCCTCCATAATGCCCTCCTGTGATCCCACTATGAGCCTCAACCAACACTCTTTCTTGCTCATGTGGAAGGACACATTGACGAAGAATTTCTTCTGGACCCATCTTGTACAACTGTCCTGCAATCAATTGGAAATTGGAAGCTCTAACGACTAAATGCTTCTTCTGATTAGTGGTGAACTCTTCAGGTGCTCTTCCCGTGGCCAAAAACTGAAGAATCTGTTCATAATGGTCGTCGACCATTCCAATGTGAAATAACTTTGCATCGAGTAGACCTTCATCGATGCTACTTGGTTGCTTTCCATATTCGATCCTCGACATATGATGAGGTCTTGCGTTCAATCGTCCAGGCTTCATGATTATTTCAAAGTAAAATTCTTGAAACAACAACAACCACCGACATATCTCCCCCCCCAATGCAGGCTTGTTGACCAATGAACTTTAGTGTTGAATGGTCAGTAAACATCTTGAAGTGTCCTCCTATTAGATAGTGGTGGAACTTTTGTAATGCATATACCATTTCCGAGCCTTCTCTTTCTGTCATTGTATAATTTTTCTCTATGGTCGAAAATTTTCGGCTAGAAAACACGATAGGATGGTCGATCGACCCTTCTCTAGGATGGGCCAATATCACCCCCAATGCGACTAACAAAGCATAGATCTATGTGGACATGGAATTATTTATTCCAGTCGGGGAAGGATAATATGGGTGCTGCAACCATCTTTTCCTTCAATATGTCGAGGTTCTTCTGACACTCACTGTTCCATTCAAACTTCGCATCTTTCTTCAATAGCTTCTCCATGGGCGCAGTAATCGCTGCATACCCCTTTATGAAATTTCTATAATATCCTGTATGGCCCAACATGTCCCTCAGTTGCTTTACTGTCGTAGGTGTTAGTAAGTTGACAATGATCGCAATCTTGGCTAGGTCAACCAACATACCTTCCTTGCAGAAAATATGTCCCAACAAGATACCAAATGGTGCACAAAATATACACTTCTTTAAATTCAAAGAGATCTGATGTTGTCGACATCTTTCAAGCATCATCCCAAGGCTCTCAACATGGTCTTTAACCAATCCATACATAGTCCAGTCATCCATATACACCACCAAGAAATTGTGAATAAAATCTTTGAAAGCAGCGACAACTAACGTTGAGAAAATTGTAGGGGCATTCTTGAGACCGAATGGCATTACTGTGTACTAATAGTAGCACCACTCTGTTACAAAAGTGGTTTTGTGTCGATCCTCTTTTGAAATATTGATTTGGTGATATCCTGAGAACCATATGTGAATGAATATACTTCCTATCCTATGACACCTTCAAGTACTTCGTCGGTAAAGGGCGTGGGGAATGGATCATGAAGGGATGCATCATTCAACGTCCTTAAGTCGACGTAGATCCGTACTTCTCCATTCTTCTTGTCCTGGATGACCATCGGGCTGATCCATTCTGACTCCTCGACAGGCTCAATGATCCCTGCATACAACATTCGCTCTATCTCATCCTTCACTCATTCTTTGTATATGGGATTCAATCTATACGGTCACTACTTTACTAGCTTAGCATCGGGATTAAGAGGGATCTTCATCTCACCCAAGTCCCTAGAATTCCCTTCATCTCAGAAAACTTCATCGGGTACAAATCTTGAAATTCATGAAATAAGTTGGTGACCTTCCCGATTGTTGTGTCATCCCAATAGTCTCCAATACTGGAAAACTTTGAATTCTCCAATGACCCAATATTTACTTTCTTAATTTTCAATGGTTGCTTGAATCTATCGAATGGCATAAATGGTGCTTCAACGCCGTGGCTTCCTTTTGACTCTGGGGTATAGACATATCTAGGATCTTCGTCATCATCAGGTCCTCCTGAAACATTGTAACATTTCATCATCATATTTGGTGTTGCAGTCCGTTGTGGTCCCATTGGTCTTTCAGTCGGAACTATCTCAAATATATTTTTGCAGATTAGTTGCAGCTCTGTCAATTAAAGGATTCTCATCGATAAAAATGAATGTGCGACTGAAGCTAGTGGTTAGATCCTCCCACGTGGTTTTTCCTTGTCTCATCTCTACTAAGACATACCAGCTCCGCGGTACTTCATCTAACGTGTGGATGAATGCATGGACCCATTCTTTCTTTGGCCTCACCCCCCATGTAGTTTGAAATTTTCCCAGATGATCCCTTGGATCCATCCTTCCATCATACTTCTTTCCTTGGTAGTAGTCATTTTCCCCAAATATTACTTCAATTAATTGTTGACATTGTTTCCATCTTGTTATTGACGACTTGTGTGTACCCCACCACCTCGCTGGAGTGGCCTTCAATGATTCATCTAATGGTACCAGGCGTTGTGGTTTTGATACTTTGTCTTCAAACTCATTGATGAAGATTACTAGGTTAGGTAATCCTTCGTATGTCAGTAGATCACATACCTCTGTCACGACCCATCTCAGTAATTGAGTGACCTGTGTGCAATTCCTGACTGACACCTCATGCAACTGATTTTTCCAATTTTCTAGAGCCTCATCAGAGTCTGATGACGCCAAACTGATACTTCACCACCCCAATTCTCCATCAACGATGGGATTGATGTAATATTCTGAGATATTATAGATATTGTTCCATCCTCCTGTTAGCTCGTCTCTCATTTGTTCAACATATCTCTTTCCTTCAAGTGGATCAAGTGGAGCAATGACCCTCATGTCGCAGTTCTCAAAAGACATCGTTCTTTTCTTGAAATTGATAACTGCCTGATTTTCCTTCCCCCAATCTATCCCCAACAGCGCTGGATATGTACTAGTGTTATCAATTATCTCTATGACGTCAAAATATGCATATGTCTTCAATCCTTCTACCTCGATTGGTATATGAGGCAACCGACCGATTGGTGTAACCTTGATCTAGTTTGCTAAACGAAGATGAACAGGGGACCATACCAGTTGTGGCTTCCCCATCGCTTCCCTTGTTTTCTTGGTTAGTATATCATACATAAGATCCTATATCTAGAATGATGGAATCCATATCATATGCACCGATCTGGGCATTCATCCTCATCTCCCTTCCTGTTTTCTTTCTATACAGAAAGTTGATTGCATGATCCTATCGCCCCTCTTCCCGTCGATACAAGAAGCAAGCTATCTTTTCTAATTCTTCTCGATCCTTTGCTAATGTTAGACAACTTTCTAGAAAACTTTTCAAAGTACTAATATTTCCTGGTGACTTTTGCAACATTGTCGGATAAAAAATTTGCGGCATCCCATAGATAGGTTCTTTGTGGACTATAGGTGTTGATTGAACATTATTCTTTAATAGTGCATCTCGTGCTTCCAAAAAAATTTCTTTCTCTGCTTCAACATCAAATCGTACCTATTTCTGGATCACGGGCCAGACATTTGGTGGTATACTATCTTCTCCTGTCGCACCTCCTCCTCTGGTTACTACTATGACATTTATTGGTTGACTTCTTACCTCTGCTGAGATATTCTGCACGTTCTGAGCTTGATTCGAGATCTAGTTCAGGTTCGGGTTTGGTTGCGGTTGTGGTTCCATCTTAGTCTGCCACTTTACGATTAGTTGGGGACAATATTCAACGGTGTGATCAGTTGCGCTGTAATATGTAAACTACGGGGTTGGATTTTGTAAATCCATCTGATAGTGTCTGCTCTTCCCATAATTATAACATGTGATCGGTCCTCAACCTTGACCAAAGGTTCCTCCATGAACAAAACCTCCACCACAACCACTGTGATATCCTCCTCTCAGTCCTCCTCGCTATGGGTTGAACTGTGGCTAATTGTAGTACAGTGGATTGTACTACGGATGATTATACTACGACTGATTATACTGCGGAATTGCTGGATATATTTTTTCCTACTGTTGCTCATCTCCCTTCATGAAGTAAGTATCAATAGTCTTTTCTTGAAGCAATTCATATGCTCTAAGATCTTTCTCATCATGGTCGACATATAGACAGAAGTTACAATAAAAATTAGCTGGCTTTGACACAACCTTATGTAAATACACGCATTCCTCTAAGTGATGTCCTCTTGTATGGTGAACTCAGCACCAGGGAATCCCTCCTTGACTGAGCGTATTCAACGCACCAGACTGTAGATGCTCATAGAATTCAGAACACTGATCTTTATGATGCCCTTCGGACCTGCATCGAATACACCATACCTCTTCATGAACTTCCTTCCCTTTTTTAATCTCATGTAGCTGAATATTCAAGTTTGTTGGCTGTGACTGGATCTGGCTCATGCCAACCCCTGTTTCACTAATCGGCGAAGATTCGAGATTCATCGCGATTTTCAAAGCCTCCGCCTGAGATAATATATTTGTTGCATTAATGACATATGGATGTGCAGTATCAATGCTGCAATAAACCATTCCTTGTGTTGCACATCGATCATCCCAAAATTAACTTTAGCCATCAGATTTTTGAACCTATGATCAAACTCCCATACCAACTCATTAGGGAATTGCTTTATCTCCTTCAATTATGTGATGTACTACGATTCTGATTTAGGCTTCTTAAACTCGTCGATCAACCCATCTCTTATTTCTACCAGAGTTTTCTGTTGAATTCCTGCAAGAACTTGTATAAACTTCATGTACCAATCCAACGCATAACCTCCGAGGGTCATCACCAACTGTCCCTTCTTGATAGCTTCTTCATGTACTTGTTTTACTGTCCACACTACTTCGCACAAGAACCAATATTGCTCGGGATCCTATATCCCATTACTCTGAAAGAGAGGCACCTTCACATCGTCACCTACCATCCTTGGTTTTCTACCGGTGTTTATAGATCTGCTACTATTACTACTATTGTGACACGCATCACAACCCTACGAAGAGCTTGTGTTTCTTCCTCCAAAGTTTGGAAAAGTGCACGGGGTTGTGGGTACATTATAGCTTTGAGTCTGTCCTTCCTCAGGTTCAGGGGTAGCATGGTCCTCCTCTTTGTCGTTGTATGGTTGCTTAGTCCCTTGTGGCCCCGCTTCGCAGTCATCCATTCCAGTCGCACCAGGAATCTCTCTCTCTATCTCAATCCTCCTCTTTTTCTCCAGCCGGAACCTCGCCCCACTTCTCAGGCGGCCACAATATTCCACAGCTTCTCTTACAATTTCTTTGTAGCTCATTTCCATCTACCCCACATCATTCTATTAGACCCGCATCTGCGCAGTACCCATAGCCTCCGCGCACCAGAGCTTTACTCGTCGGAGTTCATATTTAATATTCCCTTTTCACAAATAGGAATTTTGATCCACAATGGTAACACCAATAGGTACCTTCTTCTAGGTCCTTTAAAGAATTTCCTTTCTGTGTCACTATACAATCTAACTGTATCAACAACAAACTCAATAATGTACCCTTCCAAAATGTTGTCTACCTAGACGTCGACGACCCTTGAAGCTTTATTATTAACACGACTCAATTGTTGGATCAGTTTCGGGCTCCAATGGTCTGGCTCTCCTCCTTGGAAATTCTTCTTTTGATAATTTAGGTTAGCCAACCATTCATACAGCAATATAGGAAACTCACAGAAAAATACCTTGTGGATATCAATATAGATGTACTTCTGCAATCACTATTCTGTTGACCATCCAGGTTTCTTATTTTCTTCCTCAACAAACTCTTGCATCTTTTTGTTGAACCACTCCTCGATCTCTGAATTGGTCAGATGCCATAGCATGTCCTCTCCTTTTCACACTAGGGTCCCAAAAGCAGAACCATTTGTTGACACATATCTGTCGACAGGGGTTCACTTCATGCAATGTCAACAAAGCTCGACACAAACACCCATAGATACCAGCCCGAAAAGGGTTTAGCCTTTCCAATAACACTTGCAAAGTGAGTGAGGTATCACTTGAGGCACCTAAGGGGGTTGTGGGAACCAAGATTCCGCAGGTATAAGAGAACATGCATAATTCACAGTTAATCACAACATAACTCGAAGATCGACATAGTTAGCAATCGCATCATAACACCATCATCGCATACAAAAACAAATTAATCGTAACTATGCACTAACACATCATAGAAAAATATTTAACAGATCCGCAATATATATCATAACTGTGACATAACATATCTAATTATAACTACGACATAACACAAGTAATCGTACTGCGACATAACACAAGAGAGACAAAGTCATGGTCGAAATATTCCTTCTCATTAAAAACAGACTTCATACATCAAATCCATCTTATAAATCACAGAATTGACAAAGACACATATCCACAAGACCAATCCTCAATAACCCAGATCAAAGTACAAAGATGTGATCACATTGTTGAATAATATACAAGATGCCCCCAAAGGCTTACAATACGACCTTTATTTATAAGCTCAATGTCCATTACAAAATTGGTCCACTTCGCAAAGTGGCCACATCCTAACCACTAAGTCTAACTAACTCTAACTCCACTTTATCCACTTTGTCCACTTTGCTCCGCTTTATCCGCTTTGATGTGCTTCGTGATTGGTCATTTATCCTTGTCGTTGTCTCTATTTGTACCAAAACTTCTATGAACTAGCCCCATACCAACAATGCTAAAAACATAATTCTACTTGAGGAGAATTATATTAGTACATCATGTTATGCACTTTATTCAAGCTTAGACCTCCCCAAATTTGTATACAAGCAAAATCCCCTGTTGTAATATCCTCGATCTGATATCAAAGGATATTATCTCAAAATTCAAAGATTAAAACATGAACCTGTAAAGTAGAAACTAGTTCACAAAACTAGTGAAGAAGAAACTAGTCTTGGTCACTGATTAACCCACCCAGAGCTTGCTAGATGGACACTTTTGTATCTGCAAAATATATTGGGGAGTGTGTAGAAGCAAGGAAAGCAGCATAAAGGGCAGCTTTAGAGTTATACACACAAGGTATTGTGGCCATTTATGTTTCAACAACCGCTCCACGAAAGTCTACTCCAAGGCTTCCTGGGCACACCAACATATGCATACTAAACTCATTCACTTACACTTGACATCAACCAGAGTGTGTACATCAGAAAATAAACCCCTAATATACTGTCAAACAAGTTTTACAGAGTTTTTGGGAGGTTCTTGCAATGTTTGGAGGCAAAGGGAGAAAGAGCGCTAGGATGGAATGCTCAACTAGTTTATTTCCAAGCTCTCCCAAACAGGTTGATAGGGATACAAATTATCAAGAATAGGATTGGATAGTATTCAACAATTATCCCAAGAACTTTTAATTAAAAATACTGCAAAACTAGTCAATTCTGAATGCTCGGTGAGCTAGTATTGAGGAATATGAATACAAACGGTCACATAATGCTATTAATATATTATTTTTTATTTCGGATGGATTCTTTAGGAAAATGAACACCTACAACAACTTACAGAAAGGAAAATGATTTTACATAACTCCATATATTGCAATTCCTAGAAAACTAGTCAATTAAAACACTGTAATGAGCATATGATGAGTAAATAATTAAAGATAAATCCTCAGTTGCAGATTTATTAGAAGATTGGTATTATTAACTTGTAGAAGAGTACATAAGCATTAATTTACTCTAACGGTAGAAGCAGCCTCTCATTAAATGCGCTCCTCCTTGGGAAAATATAGACAAGATAGAAAAATCAATGGATTCATTCATTGAGAGAGAAGAATGCTTCATAAGAGAGAAAGCAGAGAGGAAGTAATCATAGAACTAGATCATATCTGGAAATTGGTCATCAATGGTTGCACTAGATCATGTGCAGAAGATTGAAATGAGAACTATGGGGCACATCTCCCACAGGTGGCTAAGGGTGCATCACCAAATCCTAGAGAAGCTTGAGCTTTCTCACATACAATTCATAAACTATCAAAATATGTGAAATGGAGTTCTCATCCTTCTTTTATTGACTTTTATCCTCATGGTTGAGCTTATCCTCTTAGAAATTCGAATTTGAGGAGGCATGGATGTTTCCTTGATTAGTTGGATTGGGTCTGGACCCACTTAGCCTCATGGATGCGTCCACTTGCTAAACTTGGACCATATAGATTTTCTGGATGTTTCTAATCCTTCTTGAGTTGCACAAATCAAGAAAATTATTTCTTTTTTTCTTTTGATAACTTTCCTTGCTTTATGACTTCCTCTTTCTTTTAGAAACTACGCCTCCTTGCTTTCTAGATGTTTCTTTCTTTTCAAGACTGGCTGCTTTTCTACACTTTCCTTCTTTATGCACTTGCTTGCCTTTCATTACTTTTTCCAGCTTCCTACTTTTTTGCTTTGCTCCGCTTTTCCTCCAATTTCCTCTTTGGTGTAACAACTCATTAGGCTATCCTGATCTCTTCATGCACCCTCATGGGGCACTTTTCATCATCTAACTCATCAACATATGTAATTAATAATTAAATACAAAAATAATAATTACATCTCCTTCAATTTAATTAATTAAAACAATTATAGGCTAAATTATTCCTAGTTAATAATTTAATTGCCTAAGTAATGTCACCCCCTTATTAAGTAATTAATTGACTTTCACTAGGATCCATGGGGTTTTGATGTGACATTGGCGGCTACTTGGTGCTAGAAAAATGTGAACATTACAGTTCCCCCTCCCAAGCTTGCTTGTCCTCAAGCAAGAAACCAACTCCAACTCCAACCAAAGGTCCGCCATGTTTCTGCTGCACCACTCTGATTATAGTCACTCTCCAAATGACTAATTATTCTTCAAAAAAAAATTCAACCCAACTAATAAAGATGAGAAGAATGCTTGGATCCAACTGTCTATGCTGCATGTCTCCCAGTGGCACTGTTACTTGTGGAAAACTGTCATTTGAAAGAATTCCAGGGTCCCACTGTCTCAGCTGCATCCTTCCAAACATCAAGATCAACATGAAGAATATATCATCATGGAGTATGTATAGATCACTCCACCATACTGGAAGTTTAGCACTTCCAATACAAAATCGAACCTTTGTGAGTCCCTCCATCCAAATATGGAACTCCTTATGTTCCATGTGAAAACCAACACAGAGACTCGCTTCACTGCTAGCGAATTGAAATAGGTTACAATCCCATGTCTTCAAGGCATCACATAGCATCCATAGATTCCCATACAACTGTTCACAAAATATGTATTATCTGTCCATAAACTTTCTATAGATGCAAACAACAAACTCACACTTGGGGGTGCTTAGCTCCAATATGTATCCATTCACCCAATCAATGAATGAACAAACACTCCAACTGAATGCACTATTATGCATGGTGGAGACATCAGATAGATGCTTATGTTGTTGCTCAACAAAATGGTCATGGACTAGTTTGCTTGTCAAACCCCAAGGTATAACCACCAAGTCAACAAATAAGAGTGTGGGAGCCTCCTTCTCCCCATGTGGCACCAAAAGAAAGAATCCATTTACCCAATCATCCCTATGTGTGTTGGCTACCATATGTATGTGGGGTGAAGGAAGGTGAACCAACTCTTGGAAACAATTATCCATCAATCTGGTGGTTGGCTCAACTGAAATGAAATCATGTGCCTCCTCCAAAATTGTACAACATCCTCCATGAGGCAACTCATAATCTCTTTGGAAATGAACAAGTGCTTGGCCTCCATCTTGCTTAACTCCAAACTCTCCAAGCAAATGAAAATCAGATTGTACTTCATATGCCCAATGCACACAAGTACTAAAGATCAAAACATTGTCGTTCAAATGACAAGGGTGAAAGTCCCATGTCCAATTGCCAAAAGGGTAGGCATCATCAAAATTCCATGGATGCCCACAATTCTCACAAAAAGTGTAAAATGTATCAAATAATTCTCCATAAATGCAAGCAGGAATATCACTCATGTTTATAGGGATTCTTTTGTGCGTTCCCATCAAACATTGGGATATTTGAAGGTAACTTGGTTGGAATTTTAGGCCATGTAGGGCCATTTATAATGGGTTAACTGGTTAGTTTGACCAAGTTAGGGAGGTTATTATTAGCTATGAATAGGAGGCTCATCGTAGGAATAGTAATAAAGGAGGTCGTGCCACCAACATTTTGGTTGGTGTTCCCTCCGACAGGGTAGTTGGGGTTACCCTTATCGGTGATACCTATGCCAAAGGTAGAAGTAGCACAAAACATGTTGGATGTTAGGATACCAAATGGATTAGTAGTGTTGAAAGACGATGGTGATTTAGGCTATGAGGAGCCTGAATATGAGGATCTTGAAGGGGAACTAGGAGGGGATGAAGGTTGTTCAATTATCACACACTTAGGAGGACTAATGATCTCACCATAAGGGGGGAAGATACTTGAAGTCCATGAGAGTACCTCAGTGTTGTAGAAATTTCTCCCTATGGATAGGTAGAAACTCTCTTAGGTGAAAGTAGACTTTAACTAACTCTAAACTAAGACAAAAAGATAACAAATGCTACCTTGAATTCCTACATCTAAACAAATATCTCAAGATTATATTGCTGTAAGAAATGGAAGAGATCTAACTGACCTTCGATTCAATTGCTCGTCCTAATGGTTGCTTCAATCTCCAAGTCCTCGTGAATGAACATGTCAGAATAAAACCAAGATACAAGCATATACAATTCTCTAGCAACTCGAAATATGAGTTAGGATCTCAATCTATAACAGATACAAATCATATGATTGAAACAAAATCAACATACATGATTTGGGAAACAAGACAAGTTATGTTTTATTACCAACTTGAAGTCACTTACAATGGTTTCTTGATATCCAAGCCAACTCCCAGCTCCAAGTGCTTTCTCCTCTAGCTATCTCCACAAAGATTCAATATCATAAGTTTGATGTCTCCAAGAGTCCGCCCCTTTTTCTCATGGAAGGCCTCTCTCTTATAGTGTGTAGTAGGGTTAACCAACAAGAGAGAAGGATGGATCTTAGGAGTGTTTAGTGGATCAGGCCCACTAATCTGAGAAAGTGAGTTAGGATCAAATCAAGGATACCAATCCTCAAAAATCAAGATCCCATAAGCCATGGCAAAAAGGCTAAAAAAGGAGTATCGCACCCCTTGAACTGAGCATAGCGTGGTAGTGGGGACTACCGCTCCCTTAATGCTGAGCAAGGAGCAGTAGTGTAGGTATATGAAGTCTTAGGTGGGTTGATTCTTGACAGGATAGGTTTGTCTTCAAGGATCATTCATCATATCTCTCTTCTGGGTGTTTTAAGCAGTAGGGGAAGTGTCGTCAACTATTTTTATGGTGAAGATGTGACACTGTGAAATATGGAGGTATAACAGATTGCCCCTAAACTGTGAGGTCAGAAGGGACTGATGGCTGAAAGACTTTACAAATACTGTGCGGAGATAGCATTGAGGAGAGAAAAAAGGAGCTAAAACAGAAACAAAATGTCAGATATACCATCGAGGCAGGCATTGCCATGCTCGGAAACAATTGACTCAAATCATGGCTGCCGACCAATACATTGCATATCCATGAGTACTGAGATGACACAGCCACGACCAATACAAAAGTGGATCTGTGTGACAATACAAAGGACATCTCCATCGCAACCTGGATGCAATCAAGATACAAAGGTGCACCCAGGGTCTTCTACTCAATCGTAAATGATACGAATCTAGCCATGTGATTACAAGGTGTTGAAGTCGAACATGATAGAAACCATTTGATTACCAGTCAATGATGTGAACCGTTAACAAATGCAAGGGAAATCACCAATGATGACGATGATCCCCAAGTTATATGTAGTACATCTCAACGAAATGAGAATGAATGGGTTGATGTCGAGCATTCGAGAGATCGTTCGATTAGAGGTTAATGATGTAAACCTACTGTCGAACATGAGGAAACATTACATTGAGGCATGCAGGTACCAAGGTACTAGTGTTTGATTCCTAAGTCCAATTCCCGGATAGTGATTTGGCGTCGACGAGAATAGACTCGTCGAAGGTGGGCCATAATGATTCCCACATCATCGACACAAAATCGGAACGAAATATAGTATAGGATGATGAAACAATGGAACATGTACTGACACAGCGGAGGTCTGACATAATGAATGACTCTTAACAATGCAACCCTTTGAACATATAACGACATGTAATAGGACTTGGCAGCAGGGATTATTGATAGCAGAGGATAGACACCGAATGAGTAGGCTCATGGCCAAAGAGATGACTCAGGATGATGACCATAACTCAGTGAAAATAGATACCCAAAATAGACAAGGGACAGACGCATGCCATGTTCAAAGGTGACGACTGACAAACTGCCAACAAAATAAACTTGAATCGTTTCCCATTTTCCCTTGACATGATAGACGAGTACCTCTTTGTTGATTTTCGAGCTTGAAGAGGATAACAGATGCTCGGTATAGCTCATCTCATAGATGAGTCCAATCTCACATGTTTTACGAACCTGAGAAAGGAAAGGTTCGTCCTAAAGTGGGTCCTTTGATGTCAAATTTTAACGAGTCCAAGGAAGGAAAACTCGGAGTTTTTCACATTTAGAGAGCTTGAAAAACTTATAAAGAAGGCTCCAAAGTGTACTTTTTCGTAAATTTAGTTCCTCGATCTCGAAAAAGTGTAAAACAATTCCTGAGAGAACTCTCCCAGCCAAAAATTGACCGAGGTATACCTTTCCTATAAATAGTCTAGACGAGCCAAAAAAGGGGTAACCTATTACCGAATAGACGACCTTTCAAATACTTTTACAAGTGTGAAAGAGATAAGATCACTTGGCAATCTTTTCAATTTTAGGGAGCCTGAAAAGAGCTTAACTATGGACTCCAATGGTCTTTTTCGTAATTTTTAATTATTCTTGTCCGAAAAAATAATAACACACAACCAGGATAATACTTTCCTCATCGTTTAACGAGCATGAGTAAAGCTGACTAAGCTCGACACCATTTACTTAAGTTTGACAAGCATGACACGGGTGTAAAAGCACTTGGAATATTTTTCAAGTTTTAATCCAGAGCACGAAAAAGATAAAGTAGGCTCGAAATGAAGGTCAAATAATAAATGAATGCCAGTGTGAACATTTTTTAAATGAGACCCTGTCAACGAATGCTCATGGTGTTGAAATATTGTAACTTCAAAGAATATTATATTTGTATTATTCTGGAGATGTTTTATTCCTTCGATGGGACTCTATTGTATATCCGGAGATGTTTATTCCTCCATTGGATTATGGGAACTATGGTTATTAGATCTCCTATGTAGGGATCGACCCGAAGTTATTTTATCGGAGGTTATTAGACTCAATTTGACAAGTCGGACTCATAGGGTAAAAAGTCAGTTGGAAAACAAGTATAAGTAGAGGAGGTTGTTCCTCACTTAACTCACTTGTACTCACACTTCTATTGTGCGCATAGGAGAGAGAGAGTTTTGCATAGGAGGAGAAGGAGCTCTTGTTGTGGTCTACTATCTTGTATTGGGTTGATTATCTATATTGAGGAAAGCTTTGCTGGGTTTTCTACCCCATGAGGGTTTCCCAGGGTAGATCTGTGTCTATCTTGTGATTGTGTTTCTTTCAGTGATCTTGCTTGTGCATTTATGCTAGAATTTAACATGGTATCAGAGCTAGCCTGAAAAGGACATCTTTCACAAGGTGAAAATATCTCTATCTCTCTCTCAGGTGAAAATTAGGGTTTCTGCAAAAAGTTGGTATTGTTGAATTCTAATTACATGGATGGATTTCCCTTCTCAAAACCAATCTTTTGAGCCCTAGATCGAACTTTTTGGTTGGGTAGAACTCCGGGAAAGTCAAACCCTAGCTTGACAAAAGTGCGATAAAACCAGAAAACCAGAAAACCAGAAAACTAGAACCAGAATTCTACAGCAGATCTGAAGTTCCCTGGTCAAGTTTGGAGGCTGAAAACTTGAAGTTTCCAAAAAGTAAGTACATCAGTCACCTCGCCTCAGTCAAGCCAATCTCCTGGTAAGGTCAACTTTTCATTTTTGGAATTTTCAATTTTTAGTGACCCCCTAGGCAAGATGGCCCCAAGTACTAAGCTTGAAGACAAGCTAGAGGGTATAGAGAATTTTCGAGCATGGAAATATAGAATTGGTCTCATTATTCAAGAGAATGATCTTGCCCATTATATCAAAGATGAGATTCCAAAACCTACAGAAGATGAAGCTAAAGATAAGTACAGGAAAGATTTGATTAGGGCAAAGAGAATCATTGTTGATTCTATTAAGGACCACTTGATTCCCCAAGTGGCATCCAAGAAGACCCCAAAGGAAATGTATGATGATCTATCCAGAATGTATGAGGGAAAGAACATCAATAGGAAAATGAACCTGAGAGCTCAATTGAAGAACACCAAGATGAATAAAGGAGAATCTATTCAAGACTATTTGTCAAGGGTTTCTCAGTTCAAAGAACAACTAGATGCTATTGGAGATAGTATTGATGAAGATGAACTAGTCATGACTGCTCTAAATGGTCTCACTAGACCTTGGGAGTCATTCATCCAAACCATGTGTGCCAGAAAAGAAAGTATGAAGTTTGATGTGGTTTGGGAGGATTGCATTCAAGAGGAAGCCAGGGTTGCCAACAAAGAAGCATTGCTTAAGGAAGATGACCAAGCCTTGGCCACCCACACCAAGAGAAGAAGGAATCAATCCTACTTTAAGAAGGATAGTCACAAGGAGTCTCATCCTCCACAAAGATTTCAAAAGAAAAGAGGATCTAATCAAAGAAGAGATTACTCCTCATTCCAATGTTTTACTTGTCACAAAATAGGACACATTGCTAAGGACTGTCCTCTGAAGAAGAAAAAGGGTACTCACCACCAAAGACATCAACCACATCTTGCAGAAGATGATAGTGAAGAAGAAGTTGAAGAGGAAGAAAGGCCTCACAAGAAAAGACCTAGAAGAGAAGAAGACGATGAAGAAAGGACCTTCTTCACGAAAAGATCTAGAAGAAGTGAAGAAGAAGATGCAGAAGAGTATGTTCTATTCTCTGCACTCTCTGGATCTATAACACCTGGAGAAGGTACATGGGTTATCGATAGTGGTGCTTCAAAGCACATGACAGGACAAAAGAAGACTCTATCAAAACTTGAAGAAAAGACCTCCCCACAAAAGGTATCTCTAGGAGATAACTATCAATATCCCATCAAGGGAATTGGTGAAGCAAACTACAAACTTGATTCTGGAACCCCCATGAAGATGAAGGAAGTTTTGTATGTTCCAAGATTGAAGAAGAACTTGCTTTCCATCTCAGCATTTGACAAGAAAGGCTATAGAGTTGCATTCATTGATGGACAAGTATTAATGTGGTCCAAAGGTAAATCTATTAAGGATGCAATTGTCATTGGTGAAGAGGAAGGAGGTTTGTACAAGCTCAAGGGTCATCCAGAAGTTTCCCTTGTACATGAAGTCACTAGCCCAAATGAGCTATGGCATAGGAGACTTGCTCACATTAACTACAAGGCACTACCTCATGTAAGCAAGGTAGTTGTAGGTCTACCAGACTTAAAGGTTGACCATGATGGCACATGCAAAGGATGTGCAAAAGGGAAGAACATCAAGAACCCATTTCCAAAGAGTGAAACAAAGACCAAAAGAATTTTGGAATTGATCCATTCAGATGTATGTGGACCAATGCCCTCCACACCTTTAAGTGGATATGAATACTATCTCACATTTATTGATGACTATTCAAGGAAGACTTGGATATACTTCTTAAAAGGTAAGAATGAAGTTTTTGGAAAGTTCAAAGAGTTCAAAGCATTGATAGAAAATCATTCAGAAAAGAAAATTAAAATACTCAGAACAGATAATGGCGGAGAATATACTTCAAAAGATTTTGAAGATTTATGTAAAGAAGTTGGAATCAAGAGAGAGCTAACTACTCCCTACAATCCCCAACAAAATGGTGTTGCGGAAAGAAAGAATAGAACCATTATGGAAGTTGTAAAGACAATGATACATGATCAAGACCTACCTATGTATTTATGGGCTGAAGCAGCTAGAAAAACAGTTTATGGACAAAATAGACTATCCCATAGTGCTCTTGATTTCAAAACTCCAGAAGAAGTGTTCATAGGAAAGAAGCCTGAGGTAAGTCATCTTAAAATATTTGGATGTCCTATATACATTCACATTCCAAAAGAAAAGAGAACCAAGTTGGATCCTTCTGGAAAGAAGGGAATATTTGTTGGATATTGTGAATCATCCAAAGCATTCAGAATTTACATCCTAGGTTTTCATCATATGGAAATTAGTAGGGATGTGACATTTGATGAAGAAGCAGCTCTCAAGAGATCTAGGAAGTGCCAACATGAAGAAATCTATGAAGAAGACACACCTTCCAGGATCACATAGGATGCACCAATTCCTAAAGATACTACACCTGAAGACCATGACTTGCTAGAACCACAAGAACCCCCCATTACAAACTTATCAAGAAAAAGAAGGCCAGCATGGGCCAGAGACATTATTCAAGGAGCTGAAAAGTATGGAGATCCTGAAGGCTCCACTAGAGAAAGGAAGAAACCAAAGCTAGTATCCAACTATATGGCTTTGATGTGTAATCTAGTGGATCAGGAACCTACTAACTATGAAGAAGCAGTTCATAAGAAAGAATGGGTAGAAGCAATGACAGAAGAATACCAGTCAATAATGAAAAATGATGTTTGGGATATAGTTCCCAAACCAAAAGATAAAAGTGTAATGTCCTCCAAATGGATATTCAAGATAAAACATGCTGCGGATGGTAGCATTGAAAAATATAAGGCAAGATTTGTAGCCAAAGGATTCTCTCAAAAAGAGGGAATTGACTATGAAGAAACATTTGCACTAGTTGCTAGGTACACTTCCATTAGAGCTATCATGGCACTTGCATCGATGATGAAATGGAAACTACACCAGATGGATGTTAAGACAGCCTTCCTGAATGGTGTAATTGAAGAAGAAGTGTACATAGAACAACCACTTGGATTTGAGATAGAAGATGGAAGAACTCATGTATGCAAACTAAAGAAGGCTTTGTATGGGTTGAAGCAAGATCCTAGAGCTTGGTACGGAAGGATTGACAGTTTCTTGACAAGCATGGGCTTTACCAAGAGTAAAGCTGATCCTAACCTTTATCTCAAAGTTATGAATGATGAACCTGTTATATTATTATTGTATGTAGATGATCTATTTCTGACTGGAAATGAGAGACAGATTATCGAGTGCAAGAAGAAGCTCTCTTCAGAATTTGAGATGAAAGATCTCGGATTGATGCACTACTTCTTAGGCCTGGAAGTATGGAAAGACCCAAAAGGAATCTTTCTAAATCAGGTATCTGATGGAACCTAGAAGAGTTCACATGATAGCTGCAAAACATGTGATGAGGTACTTAAAAGGTACAATAGATTTTGGTCTTTATTATAGTGGAGATCATGATTTCAATTTGCATGGCTACACTGATGCTAATTGGGCAGGAAGTGTATCAGACAGGAAGAGTACATCGGGAGGATGTTATTGTCTGGGATCTGCTATGATCTCGTGGTATAGCAGGAAGCAGTCTAGTGTGGCTCTCAGTACAGCTGAAGCAAAATACATAGCTGCTTGCTTTGCCAGTTGTGAAGCAGTATGGATTTGTAAGTTATTATCAGAACTGTTTGACTTAGAGATGGAACCCGCTATGATTCTGTGTGATAACTAGAGTTGTATCAAGATGACTGAGAATCCAGTATTTCATGATAATTCAAAACACATAGAGATCCGTTATTTCTATATACGGAATATGGTGCAAAAAGGAGCTATCAAGCTCGAATATGTGAGCATGGACGAGCAAGTTGCTGATATACTAACCAAACCTCTGTCTCGTGTAAAGTTTGAGCATTTCTGAGACAAGCTTGGTGTAGTTCAAAAGGACTCTCCTCTAAAGGGGGAGTGATATGATAGATGAAGATATCTTTGGGTACTGGTATCGATGTGGATACCTATATTGATGATGAGATTGCTTATCTAGATTATATGTTTGCTTGTATTGATGAGGATACTTGCATCTATGTTTTGTTTGCTTGTATTAATGAGGATACTTGCATCTATGTTATGTTTGCTTGTATTGACGAGGATACTTGCATCTATGTTATGTTTGCTTGTATTGATGAGGATACTTGCATCTATGTTATGTTTGCTTGTATTGATGAGGATACTTGCATCTATGTTATGTTTGCTTGTATTGATAAGGATGATAAGGATACTTACATCTATGTTTTGTTTGCTTGTATTGATAAGGATACTTGCATCTATGTTATGTTTGCTTGTATTGATGAGAATACTTGCATATGTACTTGTATTGATGAGGATACTTGTATTGATGATGTGTATACTTGTATTGATAAGGGTACTTGTATTGATGATGTGTATACTTGTATTGATGATATGTATACTTGTATTGATGAGGATACTTGTATTGATGATGTGTATACTTGTATTGATGAGGATACTTGTATTGATGATATGTATACTTGTATTGATGAGGATACTTGTATTGATGATATGTATACTTGTATTGATGATACATACTAATGATACCTATATTGATGAGGATACTTGTATTGATGATACATACTAATGATACCTGTATTGATGAGGATACTGTATCGATGATGTGCCTACCTGTTTCAACAATAAGGTTGAAGATGAGGTTGCCTGTTCCGACGATGAGGTTGATGGAGGATTGTATCATCCTTGGACTTCTGTCCTAAAGTGATCTGTAGACAGATGTCTTCGAGAATGCGGTTCCTAGTGAACGATGAGGATTGTAGCATCCCTGGAATTCAGTCCTAAAGTGATCCATAGATAGATATCTCCGAGTATATGGTCCTTAGTGGATGTATATAGGACTGCATTGTCCCTGAGCGTTTGGTTCAAAATGTACATGACAGGATTGCATCATCCTTGGACTTATGTCCTAAAATGATAGGGATTGATCATCCCGTAAGTGGATCAGGATTGCATCATCCTTGGACTTATGTCTTAAAGTGATAAGGACTAATCATCCTGTAAGTAGATTGGGATTGCATCGTCCCTAGACATGGTGAGGTGTCTTAAAGTGATAAGGACTAATCATCCTGTAAATAGATTGGGATTGCATCGTCCCTAGACATGGTGAGGTGTCTTAAAGTGAAAAGGATTGATCATCTTGTAAGTTGATCTGGATTGCATCATCCATAGACATGAGAGATGTCTTAAAGTGAGAGGGATTGATCATCCCGTAAGTGGATCAGGATTGTATCATCCTTGGACCTATGTCCTAAAGTTAGAGGGATTGATCATCTCGTAATTGGATAATGTGTATTGCAGGATATGTTGCTGTTGTACTGATGATCGTGTGATGACGATGCTGATGATCGTGTGATGATGATGCTGATGATCATGTGATGACGATGCTGATGATCGTGTGATGATGATGTAGCTGTTCGAGTGCTGCAGAAGATGAAGACTCAGTACTGAAGATGTTGATGTTCTAGTATTGAAGATCTTGAAGATGTTCCAGTAATTGCTTGAGTTCCTGATGATGTATAAAGAAAGATTCCAATTATTTATAGATGTATCATGTATCATGTAGTCGATGACTCCTTGCTCCTGCAGTTGTTGTTATAATATCCTTCTCGTTAAGGGGGAGTGTTGAAATATTGTAACTTCAAAGAATATTATATTTGTATTATTACGGAGATGTTTTATTCCTCTAACGGGACTCTATTGTATATCCGGAGATGTTTATTCCTCCATTGGATTATGGGAACTAGGGTTATTAGATCTCCTATGTAGGGATCGACCCGAAGTTATTTTATTGGAGGTTATTAGACTCAATTTGACAAGTCGGCCTCATAGGGTAAAAAGTCAGTTGGAAAACAAGTATAAGTAGAGGAGGTTGTTCCTCACTTAACTCACTTGTACTCACACTTCTATTGTGCACATAGGAGAGAGAGAGAGTTCTGCATAGGAGGAGACAGAGCTCTTGTTGTGGTCTACTATCATGTATTGGATTGATTATCTATATTGAGGAAAGCTTTGCTGGGTTTTCTACCCCATGAGGGTCTCCCAGGGTATATCTGTGTCTATCATGTGATTGTGTTTCTTTCAGTGATCTTGCTTATGCATTTATGCTAGAATTTAACACATGAAACCAGATATTAGTAATGTGAAATGGGTTTTAATTTAACCAGATAAAATAATGAGTAAAAAATAAGTGAAAAAGTTATATAAGTAATAGGTAAATATGGAAAGTTACCATTTCACTTGTGCATTTGCCAAAAGAGGAGATTTTACCCATTGAGGAGCAAAAACTTCAAGAGTTCATACCTGAAGATTCGGAGCACCGTTTCAACAGCCGTCTGCGCCAGGTAAGAGATTTCAAGCCCCTCTTTCATTTCATATATAAATAACTTGATTTCAGTAGGGAAAAACAATTTTTTGGGCAAGCCCTAATAGGCAATTTTCACCTTCCACAGTACTGTGCGGCAGCTATATCGGGAAATGTGGTACTGTGTAACAGTACCACGCTGTAGGGTTAAATAGGGGTGCGGTACTGTGCAGTACCGCGCAATCGCGTTGCCCCAGGAACGGTAGTGGCGATTTTCAAGATCAATTTTTTTTTTTCAATTTTTAGCGGAGATCAAGTTGTTAAATGATTCATGAATGTTTCCCATGACCTTTTGCAGGTGTTTGCAACTTGTTTGAGGAAAAATGGTCAGTTGGAAAGAAACAGAGCATGAGGCAGATGATTTGTTGGCCGAAGATAACCAAGAGACCTTGACTGCATTGCGGGAATGTGGTTTGTTGAAATTCTTCAAGACTAAAGGTATCCGTAAGCAGGAAAAAATTCTCACCCATATTATTCAAATGTGGGACTCCGACATTCAAGCTTTCCGAGTTGGAGAACACACCCTCGAGATTGAACTCGAGGACATTTATTTCCTCACGGGCCTCTTAAAGGGAGGAGCCCGGGTGAGTTTTACTGGGTTCACGGCCTCGAAGGCGAGCATTGATGCTTTAATTGCTCATTATTGCTATCAAGGTTTGGGGAAGAAAAGCAGCAAGGTGGTCATTAAGGACATTGTAGAACTTCCTTTAAAAACCGTGTTTTTCACCATCACACGTGGAGAAGGAAGTACGGGTCCCCATCAGGCGTCCCGTACAAAGATGAATATTGTAGTGGATTGCATGGCAGGAACAATATTCAACTGGTGTGAGTAAGTATTAACCAACCTCAAAGAGCAAGGGAACAAGTGTGGGCTTGGAGAGAACTCTCAATTTGGGTACGGGAGCATCTTGGTCACCTTCTTCTTGGCGAGGGTGCCGTTGTTGCGTCCATAGCTGACCATGCCCCCCCGTCCACCCACCGAGCCATGGATGGCTCGAACGAGTTCTGAAATGAATGATTCAGCATATTATGGGTACTCATAAGTCCAACTCGCACTCAGCTCTGTTTTCGGCACTTTGGGCATACCGAACCTTAGTAAAACGTGCTACTGGGTTTACACCGTTCCAATTAGTGTACAGCCTGGAAGCCATTTTACCGATTGAATGTGAAATTCCATCACTTAAGATCCCCAATGGATTCGCCAGTTTTTGTTGTAGGAATTTCTCCCTACCGATAGGTAGAAACTCTCTTAGGTTAAAGTAGACTTTAACTAACTCTAAACTAAGACAAAAAGATAACAAATGCTACCTTGAATTCCTAGATCTAAACAAATATCTCAAGATTATATTGCTGTAAGAAATGGAAGAGATCTAACTGACCTTCGATTCAATTGCTTGTCCTAATGGTCGATTCAATCTCCAAGTCCTCGCGAATGAACCTGTCAGAATAAAACCAAGATACAAGCATATACGATTCTCTAGCAACTTGAAATATGCGTTAGGATCTAAATCTATAACAGATACAAATCATATGATTGAAACAAAATCAACATACATGATTTGGGAAACAAGACAAGTTATGTTTTATTACCAACTTGAAGTCACTTACAATGGTTGCTTGATATCCAAGCCAACTCCCAGCTCCAAGTGCTTTCTCCTCTAGCTATCTCCACAAATATTCAAGATCATAAGTTTGATGTCTCCAAGAGTCCTCCCCTTTTGCTCATGGAAGGCCTCTCTCTTATAGTGTGTAGTAGGGTTAACCAACAAGAGAGAAGGATGGATCTTGGGAGTGTTTAGTGGATCAGGCCCACTAAACTAATAAAGTGAGTTAGAATCGAATCAGGGATACCAATCCTAAAAAATCTCTCGAAAATCAAGATCCCACAAGCCATGGAAAAAAGGCTAAAAAAGGAGTACCGCTCCCCTTGAATTGAGCATAGCGCGGTAGTATCGCATGGCAGAGAAGAAGCATAGCACGATAGTGGGGACTACCACTCCCTCAATGTTGAGCAAGGCGCTGTAGTGTAGGTATATGAAGTCTTAGGTGGGTTGATTCTTGACAGGATAGGTTTGTCTTCAAGGATCATTCATCATATTTCTCTTCTGGGTGTTTTAAGCAGTAGGGGAAGTGTCGTCAACTATTTTTATGGTGAAGATGTGACACTATGAAATATGGAGGTATAACACTTAGAGGAGAAATGATGGCATGACTAAGACAACTAATCCAACAAGATAGCTCTGAAATAAGGCTAATGAAATAAATGCTCAAATCAACAATACCAATTCTATATTTGATGCTAAATAAAATTACAAGTGCAACATGGGTGCAACAAGTGATCTAATCTAAGAAAATAGTGAATATAAATGAACAAAACACATTATAAAGGAAAAGACTCACTATCCCTAAGAGGAAAACTACCAAAAAGAAAATGATGTGGAAAAAAAACCTCAAATCTTCCTCAAACAAATGGCAACCAAATATCCTACCAAGAAAGAATTAGAAATCCAAACAAGGGTCTTTCAAACACTAAACCGAAGGGGTCTCAATTCCACCAAGTAATTGAGTGAATGTACGAATGGGATAATTATAGAGAAGGTCAGTGATAACAACTCAGTCAGCCTAATGCTATCTTTCCCAGGTGTCCTCCCATCTATAAGAGCCACCTCTGGGTAATATTCATAATAGATGTCTACTAGGCTGCCTCATTCACATACATGTCCAATATGTTTCTTGCACCTTCAACTAAAATCCATGATCCAATCATATTCTTCACTAAAAGGGAAAGGTGCCCCAATCAGACCTCTGGTTTCGGTCTCAACATGTACCACCCAAGAAGGATGGGCCTACTGGTAGGTTGGCCTTGATTGTGTTTGTTACAAGAGGATTTTAGTTCCCTAAAAGTAAACCACTTTGTCTTAGATGTATAGTGACTATGAGGATTATTTAGATGCATATCCACAAATTCCTAACCTCACTACAAAATTGTTTGGCCCTCAAGTGCAGAAATTTAAGGTGTTAGATTAAGGAATACTTTTAAGGATCCACTTGGGGTCATGAGCCAAGTGATGTTTGATTTGGGGTGTGAAAGTGTGTGCAAAAGTGGTGTGTAAAACAAGCAAATGAAATTGCAAGAAACTATAAATTCTTGTGAATAAAGGAAGTGTAAAGAAAGATAAGATAATATCCAATACTAGAAACTAATGATGCTCTTTCTTGAAATGAAATCTATGATTTCGCTAAGTACTGGACTACTAGAACACAAGAAACCAATAATCTCAAGCACAAATGCAAAAGTCCTAGCTAACTAATAATGAACTTGCAAAAAAGAGAAAAATGAATCTCAACCAATAATGCAAAAGAGTTTAAATCAAATTCAAATAGTCAACTAAAGGATGGTTAAAAAGTCAATATGTTGAAATTGAAAAAAAAATTGAAAAGGAATCCACAGTAGAACCCTAAAGGTAGTAGATACTTGGAATTTGCAATCCTTTCTCCACCTAGATCATCTACAAGGAGGCACAAATCAACTCATTCAACAAATAATAAGCCACAAATAGAAAAAATGAAACCAAATTCAAGCCCAAAACAAAAAACTTAACCAAATTGAATAGAAATTGGGATTGGAACCAATTGAAACAATGAAAAAATACTAGAGTTTTCAATACTAGAGATTGGCCTTGACCATGTCCATTAAACATTTGTTAGTATCTCAAGTGTCAAACACATTGGGAGAAACCCCACCTGAATGTTGCGGAATAAATATACAACTTAGGATGCATCTCCCACATGTGTCATACACCCAGGAAGAGTGTTCCTAGCAAATCTCGGAAGGGGGGTTGTGAGTCTTGTTTCATAGTTGAGAAGAAGACCAACATGAGATGGGGGGGAATCTTATTTCATATTTGAAAAGAAAACCAACATGGAAAGAGAATTGGATATAGATGATACTAGGAATGTGAAATGAGGCATGTGCATTATGTAATAGAGGATAGGTAAGAAAGGAGGTGTAAGATAAGAGGAAAGTGACAAAAGCACATGATAAGAGAAATAAGTGATAGGAAATATGTGGCAAAAGAACTGGTTTGAGGGGAGGGATAAGAGAAATAAGTGGAAAGATATCCATAGCAAAGGAAAAAAATTGTCCATTGGATGTAGCTTGGGTGGTTGGGAGGAATGAATGTTACCCTCCCACCCAGGTTCAATTCCTTGTAAGTGACATGCTTGAGCTCTTAAATGGGAATATTAGACGCTCTCAATGAGCCACCGTTCTCAATGACAATATCTAACCTTCCCACATTCCCTTGAAATAAACTGGTTTGAGGGGTGGGATAAGAGATATACCTGAAAAGAGATACATGGCAAAGGAAAAAATATTGGTAATACAAGGTAATATAAATCATAGTAGCAAAATACGGCCGTATTGGCAGTTGATGTACAGACATTTGAACCACGAGTTTGGTACAGTCAACTATTTATTTACCCAATTTTGAATGAACTGAATCGGAATCCAATTCACATTGATACAATAAAATATAAAACTCCAAAGCATGACCGATTAATAAAAAGATTGATTTAAGAAAAAACTTTAAAAAACTTTTTTAATTTAGTGTTAGTATATGTTATATTGTTAGACTTTTATATCATTTGCGTTATTACTATTACATGTAATTTTTTTATTTAAGTTTTATTTTATTACATGTAGTTTTTTTATTTAAGTTTTATTTTATATGATTGTTATTTTAATTTTACATTTTAGTATTTATTATTTATCAAAATGTAAATTTATGTAGCTTTTTTGTTTTCTTTTTTTTTTCAACCGAAAAAAAACGTACTATTGCTATTCCTTTGAATCAAATAGTACAAAATTTGTCCCTTTTCTGCAAAAGGAGTTTCCAACAAAATATGTGGTCAATGACCAACAGACCACCACTTATCCACTGCATATGTCCTGTCCATCCAAAATCTGTCTACATTAAAAAAAAAACATAGTTCTAACTTCTTACATAAAGTGTATCACAACAAAGACCTTTCCTAATACAATCTAAAAGAAAATGACATCTCCAAATTCCAGCATGCTGGAATCCATCCATTCCTCCCAAACCAGTAAACCTACAGGACCCAATAAAGCTTTTTTTGAGAGATCATCCGCCTGTCCATTGTGTTCCCGAAAGATATGAACAAAAGAAATGAGATCCAGCCTGTCGATTTCCATCCTGGTACGCGCACACCAATGTGATAGTTCAATAACATTAATATCAAATTCTTTGGTAGCCCATTTTATGGTAACACGCGAATCACCATAAACCTTTAAATTAACAAGACCAAAAATGTTGGCACATCTCAGAATGCACCAAAGGGCAAGTAGTTCTGCTTTCATATTCCTGCCTTGTCCACAGTTGAGTCGTAACGTATAATAGTGATCCTCATTCAAGTAAATTACACCGCCCGCAGCACAAAGACCATTCTGAGCAGCCCCATCAAAAAAAAGAATTGGTTGGTTTACAACAAAGGTAAACTGACCTGCCCTTCTCTCCTCTGTTTTTGTTTTCATTTTTTTATTCATTTTATGTAAAAATAGATTTGTGTAGTTTTAAGTTTTATTCTTAAAGTTTTCAATGAAAAATGAATGAGATGTTAAAATTTGGAATGATTATGTATAATTTTTTTTAAAATTAAAATTGCATGTCTTTTTATATTTATAAGACGTCTACTCCCGTATTTTAGTCGTACTTGATTTTTTTATTACATATTTTTTTCCGTATCGTATCCGAATTGTATTCAATCCGTACTCGAATCTTACTACTATGATATAAATGAGAGACATAAAAACCTAACTTTCATTAAGTCGTTAAAAAAAATATATATATAAAATATATTATCATAAAATATATATTAAATAACATCTACTAAATCAAGAAAGGATAATGGAAAAATGTGTCAAAAATACAAAGTAGAAAGTTACGATAAAGGGAAAATAACGATGCACAAGGTTAAAAACCCCAATATGTCAATTTAAAAAAAATCAACATTGACACCATTTTTTAATGTTTAAAGATGGCCATGACCATGAAACAAATGTAAAATAAAAGAAAGTAAAATCAATTAAATCTATCTCGGAAAATCTATCAATATAAAATTGTACCAACCATATTGCATTTTTTTTCAGCGAAACCAACCATATTGCATTATCATATAATAACGCTGAGGTCACCAATATTTAAATATTTTTTTCTTTGATATCCTACACATTCATTGTCCCTACGCAAACCTACCTCATTCACTTATAAAAAAATCATATATTGTATGCCTCCTGGATGCTTTAATGTGGTTCTTCACTTTATTCCTTTTCATGAATATTGAGTTCCATGTTTATTTTATTGTATAATATCATTTGACTCTTCACATCATTCAAGGAGCAAATTCAAAATTAACATAGAGCACCAAACATTAGTTTCGACATCATTGCAATCTTGATAAATATGTTATAATATAAAATATTTATAATTTAATCATTAAATATGTGATATTTTAGCTTAATCATTTTAAATGTTTAGAAAATCTAAATGGGAATCACAAAGTAGAATTTGAAAATCCGAATCAAAACATTTTTATTTTCATACAAAATATAAAAATCAAAATTTTAATAATATCTAAAATGTTCTTGACGATAAAAAAGAATCAAAAGACTTTTAAATGAAACATGATTTCCTTGAGTCGTGAATTTTTAAATGTATGATGTTTTCTTTGAAACTCTTTTCTAATTCATAACTAAATATCTTAAATTTTTATCATGTGATAATTTGGATCCTTTCAAACATTTTATTTTATAAATTCCCAATTAAAAAGAAAATGGTCAAAGTAAATATATAAAAGGAAAAATGGTCAAAGTAAACATATATAAAATAATAACTTTACACACCTTACCTAACAAGCGAGAAGAAAAAACATTTCGACATATATTTTAAGATTAAAGTACTTATTATGTAATATAATAATGTTGATTACATTAATGTTGGCATGTTTGAAATATGTTAAAATTATAAGAGACCATTTTGGTGTCCAATTGATAGGTAACATGATTACACTTATAATTTTGTGATATTTATTATTTATAAAAAATATTAATTTCATTTCTTTTATTTTTAAAAATATTTTTTCAACGAAATCATCAAATTTTAAGTGAATTTTTTTATTTTAATATAGAGAGTTATGAAACTTTGTTCATATCCTCCATGCGATTTGAACATAAATCTTGGCCATGACAATCAACATCTTTTAACATTGTTCCTAATCATGTAGACATAAATCATCTTTCTTTGAGTGTATGTTTTATTGAATCTATTTTTTTCAATACGAAAAAAAACTGTAAGTTGTTATTCAAAACTAGGAACCAAAGTTACATAGTCCTTTTCAAGATATAGATAAATTTCAAATATGAGAGTCCTTCAATCGAGATTAATAGTCTTTCTTTTAAACATCACATCAAAAACCAAAATACCTTACTGTAGAGAGCTATCCCTCGTAATTGAGACTGAGCCAACCGATACTCGTAGACATATACAACACCCTCATTAATCATATGGTCATCCATATATTCCTCAAAATGAGGGAGACCATCCATATTACCAAAGACTATCAGTATCATAATTTAACTCTCTATAAATATGAAAGAATGTGATAAAAGAGAAACTCCTTGACTCTATGGATCCATTGATCTAGATTAAGCACATGTAAGTTTGAATCTATTTATTGTTATGTTGAGTTACCTTGGAAATATATAGTGTCATACATATTTGATTGTTGTTATGCCGTGTAACACACCCAGTGTCACAATAACTTAACACACATAATAATATATTTTTTTTCTAAGTATTGCATGCATGATATTCATATGCATTATTACTTGGACCAACTTTCCTATTAAATTCTTTACTAACACTGAGCATTAAATATTCTATTAAGAACCGCGACCAATGCAGTAAAAACTACCTTCATAATAAAACTTGCGCACTAAATACTGTCATTATTGGCACCTGGTTTTTGGTATAAGTAAACAAGTGGTTTACCAAAACCATGATACCATTCATGCTAAACTTAACTAACAACCTTTAATAGTTGTTAAATATCTTCTTATGTATTTAATAAACAACAATAGTTCATGGTTCAAACATTGCCCATAAAATAATCACTTTATAAATATTTCATTTTTCTTAATGAATTGAGATACGTGCAATAAACCATTGCTCTACAAACATTTCATTTTTCTTAATGAATTGAGATATGCACAATAAACCATTGCTTTACAAATATTTCATTTTTCTTAATAAATTGTACTATGCAGTAAACCATTCCATGGCTAAGTCAATTTCTCATTAAGCAAGAAGGGTCTAATTACTGCGCAGTAATAGTTAAAATTTACGAATACTTCAATTTATTCAACCTAGTGAAACGAGGTTCTCTACAGCCTAGTATGGGGGAGATGTTATAACGCGATTAACGTTTATAACAAAATAACGTTTGTAACAAAATAATTAAAAAAATTCACATCAGCTCATAAAATAAAAAATTATGGAAAGTATTTAAAAAAAAATCCATGTTGGTTCATAAAATAAAATATTATGAAAAGTAATTAAAAAATAGATGTTCGTTTATAAAAAAACCTAAAACTTAAACCAAGATCTATTAATCAAGAGAGATCAAATTTCTTGAGTTTAAATTAAAAAAAAAGAAATACACCTCAAGAAATTGGATCCCTCTCCGTGCTTGATAGATACAAGTTTAAGATGGATCTATGCTGGTTTATTAAACAATAATAATTGGAGTACTATGCAGTAGACATATTAACTACTATGGATAATTATTTCATACATTTCATTTATGAACCTGTAATTTAGCAATTTGTAGCCTATTTTCCAAATTAAATAAGCTATTCTGTAATTTTCAATACTCAAAATGAAACAATCAATTTGTGCGCGCAATAATTATAAAATCTCAGGAATGCAAAATTTAATTCCTTATGGAAAATAAAACCCAAAAACTTAACCAGAAAGAAAATAAATTGCAGAATTAAACTTGTGTCAATTCCATGAACGGGAATTCAAACAAGCAACTCAAGAATTTAAAACATATAATTTTCTTTATCATTCATCAATTAAACTAAATTGAGAAATAAACACTTATTTGAAAACACTTGAAATGGGCAACTAGCTGCATGTGAGGCATGCTCCACCCAACTGTAGGCAATTTTGATCATCTATCTCTCAACAAAATGCCACCCCCGAGTTAAGACTCATGCATTCACCAAAGGGACACCTCTTCAATTCTCACATTCTTTCAGAAACAACACTTGGCATTCAAGAAAATTGGGTTGAATCCAATTCCATTCCAAACAATGCACTTAACCTCCTTGATTTCATTCTAACTGCACAACAGTGAAACCCATCACTTCCATCTGTGCTCAGAAATCCATCAGGTCAGTTGCTTGAAAGTTTTTCGTAACCCAACCCAGTTTCAAGCTTAGAAGCTTCTCTGGATGGTTTAATGCCCAAACCCCAGTGTCCACATTTTAACTCATAAAAATGACTTCAGCTTGAAACACATGAAATATTTTTAAATTCTTTAAAACTCAGAAATTTAATTTTCAGCCAACAATTTCAAACTCAAAAATTATGAAAGCCATTCAACAATAAATATTAACACAGGAATTTTTGACCAATGGTCCAGGATAAAACCCCGAAGGGAAAACCTGTTTACGAGAGAGAGATTTTATTTCTTTCAGGCAAATTATAAAAATTACAGCAGTACTTATCTCCCAAATTTCATCTCGAAATTCATGCCAAACTGACCTGTTGTACGGACTGTCTTCTTTCTCGATATCTGTGCCCAATAAACAGATGTACGGCCTCACATGTGCGACCTCGAAATATATGCAGAATCCACTCCTTGAATTATGTGCTGAATTTTGTCCCTGTACGGATTGTACGGACATCATTTAATTATGTACTTTTCTGTCTTAAAAACCGTGCCAGATTTCACCCTTGAAAACTGTTCCCACTTCCTCCAAATCTGTTGTACGAACATCATTAAATGCTTTACATATTTCCTTGAAATCTGTGCCATATTTTCTATACGGTCACCTTGGTATTCATGTCAATCTGCTGAAGGAATTTCCTTGGAACCCCTGCTTGAATTTGTCTTCTTCTCCTTGAGGTTGAGTTCTCTCAAACCCTAGTTTTCTCTCTTGCTCCTCCTCTCCAAAATTTCTCTTTGAAAAGTGAATAATGATCAGTATGCCTTTCCCTAGCCCCTTTTTGTTCATGGAAACTTCCTCTTTCAATCTAATGGTCAAGATTAGATTAGATGTGGGGTTCTCATTTAATAATTAATAAATGACATTTAGTGCACCTCATGTCATTTAATAAAGTAAGAGCCCCCATTTTTAAATAATCACTCACTTAACTTTTTATTAAACTTGAACTTAGGATAACCATGAAATTAACTTTTAATGAAGTCACTCTAAAATTATAAAGTGCATCTCAATTCATTAATTAAAACATGACTAGGGGTCACCAATTAAAGTGTCCTTGTCCACCCCAAGGCAACACTAGGTGAACGACACTTCCTAGGTAACTTTTCAACACTCCCTCTTACATAGGAAGGTGTTCTTCACCACTCCCAACTTGTCTCTAAAATAGACATGCTTCCCTCTACCCAAATACTTCATGAGAATGTCAACCACCTGCTCATCAGTAGAAATGTACTACAATTGCACTACTCCTCTCTGAACATAATCCTTGATGAAGTGAAACCTGATCTCAATGTGTTTGGACCTCTCATGAAATACCAGATTCTCAGAGAGCCTGATGCAACTCTGATTATCACAATGTATCACTGTGGGTCCCATCTCCTGACTAGATAAATCAACCATCAATTTACGAAGCCACAAGTCTTCACAATTGGCCTGACTGGTATCCATATACTCAGCCTCTGCAGAACTCAATGTTATGGAAATTTTTTTTCTGATTGAACCAAGACAAAACTGTTGAGCCCAAATTGAAACAACAATCGGAAGTGCTCTTCCAGTCCGAAACACTACCTTCCCAATATGAATCTGTAAAGCCAACCAATACCATGAACTGACTGAGAGTGTTAACTGCAAAAATCATATCTAGTCTGGTGTTGAACAAATACATCAACGGATCAATCAACTGATGATATAAAGTAGGATCCAACAACTCTCACTCAAAAGAATGAAGCTTCGTCCACTTGATAGTCATAGGTGTAGACATGGGCCTGCAATCCTCCATCTGAAATATCCTTAGAATATCTGCAGCATATTTCCTTGACTCAAGAAAACATGTCCATCCTCTTTCCATATCTCCATCCCCAAATAATAATGCATCAGTCCAATTTCAGTCATCTCAAACTCTGAAGCAAGATCTTTCTTGCATGCTTCAATCAGGTGCTCTCCTCCTGTAATGAACAAGTCATCAACATATAGAAGAAGAATGAGAGGAACACCACCAACCACAATGTAGTATAGGTTTGGATCTGCCTCACTCTTCTGAAACCCAATCGATAGAAAGTAAATGTCAATCCTGGAATACCAAGCTCGAGGGGCTTGCTTCAGACTATACAAGGCCTTTTTCATCCTGCAAACATGTGAATCTCTCCCATGAATCTCAAATCCCTGAGGCTGCTCTAGATATACCTCCTCCTGTAGAAAAACATTCAGAAAGGTGGTTTTCACATCCATCTAATGAATCCTCCAACCCATCTCTGCCACAATGGATATCACTGCTCTGATCGAATCAAATATATCAACCTGTGCAAAGGTCTCATAGTAATCAACTCCCTCTACCTATGAGAACCCTCGTGCAACAAACCGAGCTTTGTACTTGTTGATGTTTCCATCTGCAGCACGCTTGATTTTATAGAGCCACTTGGAAGTCACCACTGACTTCCCCTCTGGTCTCGGAACAACCTCCCACACTCCATTATTCATGATGGATTTGTATTCTTCCATCATAGCATCTTTCTATACCTGGTGTTGGGTAGCCTCCTCAAATGTAGTAGGCTCGGAATCACTCAAGCCAGTCACCATCGCCATATAACTAGAAAATCTCTCTGGTATTCTGCTCTCCCTGACTGATCTAGATTTATGCAGGAACGAAATAAGATAGCATATATATATTCACATACATAGATATATTGCAAAGAACACAATGATACAGTAAACACATGTTCTATTAAATAGCGAAAATAGAACAGACTGTAAATACAACAGCTAGAATGGTGTCAGCTATCTCCGGGAAGAGATGTGGCCGCTATGCTCATTCGTGCCAAGATGAATACAAAGAGAGGCCGAAAGGGACTATTTATCATAAGCATGAGGGAAAGAATCCCAAACATCCAAAAACCTAACCCTAGGAGATTAAGCGCCAAAAGTCATGTGGGCCCATTTGGGTAAGTTAGTACATCAACTTCCCAGGGTCGTAACTTTTGCATCCGATATCCATTTGGGGCGCACAATAGCTCATTGGAAAGATCTATCCAAGGATTAAAAAAAGGGTCGAAAAATCCCAAGTCCGGCATGCGTAAGGGTTAGGCGCGTAGTACTCATATTTTCCTGACCATTCGATGTCGAAAAAATGTCGTTTAGGGCCTCAAAACGGCTTTGGAACTTTAGGACCCGAAAAACTGCTAAAAATAGTAATTTACCAAAATTGCCAGAAGACTGTTTTGAGCCAGTTGGAAGAGGTGGGCCGCCATCGATATCCACCTGGATCACTGACCTCCCTCTTGGGTGGCCCCACTGACTCCTCAGCTTCCTTCCCAAGATCCTTAATCCAACTTGGCTTACGTTTCCTAGAAGTGGCTTCATGGCGTAGGTACTCCTCCATAACCTCCTCATATGACAACTGTCTACCTGAAGAAGTACCTGTAGCCTGAGATCCTATGCCTTATGATCCTGAACCTGTACCACCTGAATCACATGAAGGTGAAACCTGTGAACCTGTGACTCATAAACCTGTACCTGTACCTGTACCAAAAGTCCCTGTAGACTGAGCCCCACCTGGTGAACCTGTAAACTATGACTCAGTTACTCCTGAAACTTGTGACCCTGTACATTGACTCTTTGACCCTGTCACCTGTGGAGATATAATATGCTGCTCCTCCACCTCTGAATCATAAGACTTCCTGAAGGCTTTCTCCTCCTCAAATATGACCTCGCTCCTAACCACAACTTTCCTCTTAGCAGGAAGGTATATGCAAAAAGCATTCGAAGTCTCGTCATAACAAACAAAAATGCCTCTCTCTGCTGTAGGCTCTAACTCTATCCTCTTCTCAGAAAGGACATGAGACTATGTAAGGAATCCAAATATACGGAAGTGACCTATCTCAGGTCTCTTCCCCGTGAACATATCCTCAGGAGTTTTACAACCCAATGTTCAGTGTGGACTCCTGTTCTGAACATAAACAACAATGCTACAGGCCTCTGCCCATAGAAATAAATGAATACTCTGATCATGTAGCATGGATCTAGTTTCTCCCACTATCGCTCGGTTCTTCCTTTCCACAACTCCATTCTGTTGTGGATTGTATGGAACTGTCAACTGCCTCCTGATGCCCTCCTGTCTGCAAAAATCATCAAATTGCTTGGAGGTATACTCACCCCCATTTTCTGACCTGAGTTCCTGAATCCTCCTCCCTGTTTGGTTCTCCACAAGAGCTTTGCACTCTTGGAACCTCTGCAAGACTTCCTGAGATTGTTTACTTCTCAGAAAGTAGATCCAGGCCTTCCTAGAGTGGTCATCAATGAAGCTGATATAGTACTCAAATCCTGTCAACGATGCATAAGACATAGGTCCACACAAGTCTAAATGAATCAAGTCTAGTATGCCACCTAATCTCATGTCATTGCTCGGAAATGTAGTCTTGGTGTACTTTCCCAAAGCACACCCTCTGCACACACCACCCTACTCTGTGTTGAACTGAGGAAAACCTATAGAAATCTCCCTCAACAATCTCAAAGCTGAATGATGAAGGTGGCCCATCCTCTTGTGCCACAACTCACACATCTCAATACTATTGCTCACATGGGCTAATTCATGATGAGGTTGGAAAAGAATCTTGTATAGTTTCCCGCATCTAACTCCAATGGCACATGAAGTAGATGGTCCTGCTGCTCTAAGAAACATAAACACTCTCCCACCTTGGACATATACTCCAAATCCTTTGTCCTCAATGGAGGAAACTAAAACAAGGTTCTTCTTCAACCCGGGTACATACAAGACATTCCTCAACAGCATACGTTACATGGAATCCCTCTCAAAGGTGACAGTCCCTCGCCCAACTGCTCTCACAATAGTATCATCAACCAATACTACCTCAAGACTCAAGCTAGTCTCGATCATCTCGGAAAACATATCACGAGTACCTGTCATGTGGCTCGAAGCCCCACTTTCAATATACCATGTAGACGTAGTGGCAAAAGCACTCAAAGAGTGGCCAACCAATAAGGAACACTGATCCCGATCATCCATGTCTCCCTCCATATCACTGCTGGTGAAAGATATCCTCTCTGTACACCCAACTTAAAGAGAAAAATCTCCCTCAAAACGAGAAGAAAAATCATCAACATCTATTGATGCTGTTGTCTGCTGTCCTTTCTTCTTCGTGTTTTGGAACTGTCCAACATAGTGTCCAAACTTATGACATGAGAAACACTTGACTTTACTTAAGCCTTTCTTTTGTTCGCCTGTATACTGCTTGGCCCCACCCTTGGGACCCTTCTTGAACTTATTCTTCTTCTTACCTTTCGCTGCCAATTCTACATCCTCCTCATCATTCCTATTATGTGATGAACTTCCCTATAAATATCCTCTACGTGTCTCCTTCTCTGTGAGATCATCCCAAAGACGATCCCATGTAGGCATGTTCTCTCGACCAATAATAGTCTGTACGAAAACACTCCACTGCCGAGTCACGCCATTAAAGGCGGTGCGCACAACCTTAGTGCCTTGTATAACCTCTCCTACAACTGCAAGCTCATCCCTCACCTGTGTAATCCTGGTAAGATAGGAATCCATGCCTTCCCCTTTACTCATGTGTACATTCTTCAACTTCTCCCTTTACACCAATTTCCTATTCTCATTTGAACTCTGGTAAAGGTTGGTCAAAGAAGTCCACATCTGAAAAGAATATGTATTTGTTGATATGTGGGGGATTACATGATCCTTCATGGCATAAAGTATAACCCTCCTTTCCTTTACATCTTTCTTCATGAAATCTACCTTATCAATAGAATCGGTAGGTACTGTTACAGGATTTGATGTTGTACTATTCACTATATCCCATAGCTTATTCTCTTCAAGTATCAACATAATTCTATCCTTCCATGGGCTAAAATTTGTAGCCCCATCCAACATGTCTTCTACTCTAATCCCAAACACCATGGCTACAACTTGTATTACCCAAGCAACATGTTCAAGAACTCTTTCCCAAATCTAGAAATTTCTGTCAAAACCCTAACTTTTTCAAATCTGAATTTTTTTCCACAAACTCCTATTTTCTCCAAATCTGAAAATTATTCTGTAAACCCCTATTTTTCTGAGTGTTTAAATTCTGAACTTTAACTCCACTCTGATACCATGAAATTTTTCCATAACCCAACCCGGTTTCAAGCTTAGAAGCTTCTCTACATGGTTTAATGCCCAAACCCCAGTGTGCACATTTTAATTCATAAAAATGACTTCAGCTTGAAACACATGAGATATTTTTCAATTCTTTAAAACTCACAAATTTAATTTTCAGCGAACAATTTCGAACTCAGAAATTATGACAGCCATTCAACCATAAAAATTAACACAGTAATTTTTTACCAATGGTCCAGGATAAAACCCTGAAGGGAAAACCTGTTTATGAGAGAGAGATTTTATTTCTTTCAGACAAATTATAAAAATTACGGAAGTACTTATCTCCCAAATTTCATCTCAAAATTTGTGCCAAACTGGCCTGCTGTATCGACTGTCTTCTTTCTCAAAATCTGTGCCCAATCAATAACTGTACGACCTCACACGTGCGGCCTCGAAATCTGTGTAGAATATGCTCCTCGAATTCTGTACTAAATTTTGTCCCTGTACGAACAACATTTAATTATGTACTTTTTTGTCTTGAAAATCATGCCATGTTTCACCCTTGAAAACTGTGCCCACTTCCTCGAAATCTGTGTTGTACAAATAATGTTGTACATATTTCCTCGAAATTTGTGCTAGATTTGTTGTACGGTCACTTCGGAATTCATGTCAATCTGCTAAAGGAATTTCCTTGGAACCCATGCTTGAATTTGTCTTCTTCTCCTTGAGGTCGAATTCTCTCTAACCCTAGTTTTCTCTGTTGCTCCTCCTCTTCAATCTTTCTCTTTGAAAAGTGAATAATGATCAGTTTTCCTTGCCCTAGACCCTTTTTGTTCATGGAAAATTCCTCTTTCAATCTAATGGTCAATATTATATTAGATGTGGGGTTCTCATTAAATGCTCATTTAATAATTAATAAATGACATTTAGTGCACCTCATGTCATTTAATAAAGTAAGAGCCCCCATTTTTAAATAATCACTCACTTAACTTTTTATTAAACTTGAACTTAGGATACCCATGAAATTAACTTTTAATTAACTCACTTTAAAATTATAAAGTGCATCTCACTTCATTATTTAAAACATGACTAGGGGTCACCAATTAAAGTGTCCTTGTCCACCCCAAGGCAACACTAAGTGAACGACACTTCCTATGTAACTTTTCAACACTCCCTCTTACCGAGGAAGGTGTTCTTCACCACTCCCAACTTGTAACTGAAATATACATGCTTCTCTCTACCCAAAGACTTCGTGAGAATGTTAGCCACTTGCTCATCAATAGAAATGTACTGCAACTGCACTTCTCTTCTCTGAACATAATCCCCGATGAAGTGAAACCTGATCTCAATGTGTTTGGACCTGTCATGAAATACCGGATTCTCAGAGAGCCTGATGCAACTATGATTATCACCATGTATCATTTTGGGTCCCATCTCCTGACCATATAAATCAACCATCAAGTTGAAAATACACAAGGCTTCAAAATGGGCCTAACTAGTAGCCATATACTTAGCCTCTGCAGAACTCAATGCTACGGAATTTTGTTTCCGACTGAACCAAGACACAACTACTGAGCCCAAACTGAAACAACAACCGGAAGTGCTCTTTTAGTCTGAAACACTACCTGCCCAATTTGAATTTGTAAAGCCATTCAATCCCACTCCAACAAATCTCTTGTAGTCCAAACCAAAATATACTGTACCTGCAAGGTATCTCAACACATGTTTTGTAGCTATCCAGTGCACTCTCTTGGGCTCCACCATGAACTGACTGAGAGTGTTAACTGCAAAACTCATATCTGGTCTGGTCTTGAGCAAATAAATCAACGAACCAATCAACTGAAGATATAAATTATGATCCACCAACTCTCACTCAGAAGCATGAAGCTTCATCCAGTTGGTAGTCATAGGTGTAGACATGGGCCTGCAGTCCTCCATCCAAAATATCCTCAGAATATTTGCAACATATTTTCCCTGACTCAGGAAAACATGTACATCCTCCTGCCATATATCCATCCCCAAATAATAATGCATCAGTCCAAGGTCAGTCATCTGAAACTCTGAATCAATATCTTTCTTGCATGCTTCAATCAGGTGCTTGCCTCTTGTAATGAACAAGTCTTCAACATACAACCACAATGTAGTATAGGTTGGGATCTGCCTCACTCTTCTGAGACCCAATTGATAGCAAGTAAGTGTCAATCCTGGAATACTAAGCCTGAGGGGCTTGCTTCAGACCATACAAGGCCTTTTTCAGCCTGCAAACATGTGAATCTCTCCCATGAATCTCAAATCCCCGAGGCTGCTCTAGAAATACCTCCTCCTATAGAAAATCGTTTAGAAAGGTGGTTTTCACATCCATTTGACAAATCCTCCAACCCATCTCTGCCACAATGGAGATCACTGCTCTAATGGAAGAAAATATAGCAACCGGTGCAAAGGTCTCATAGTAATCAACTCCCTCTACCTGTGAGAGCCCTTGTGCAACAAACCGAGCTTTATACTTGTCGATGCTGCCATCTGCAGCACGCTTGATTTTATAGATCCACTTGGAAGTCGCCACTAACTTGCCCTCTGGTCTAAGAACAACCTCCCACACTCCATTCTTCATGATGGATTTGTATTCTTCCATCATGGAATCTCTCTATACCTGGTGTGGGGTATCATCCTCAAATGTAGTAGGCTCGAAATCACTTAAGCTAGTCACCATTGCCATATAAATGGAAAATCTCTTTGGTGCTTTGCTCTCCTTGACCTCCCTCTTGGGTGGACCCACTAACTCCTCAACTTCCTTCAAAAGATCCTTAAGCCAAATTGGCTTACGTTTCCTGGAAGTAGCTTCCTGTTGTAGGTCCTCCTCCATAACCTCCTCATCTAACAACTGTCTACCTGAAGAAGTACCTGTAGCCTGAGATCCTATGCCTGGTGATCTTGAACCTGTACCACTTGAATCACATGAAGGTGAAACCTGTGAACCTGTGACTCGTGAACCTGTACCTGTACCTATACCAGAAGTGTTAAAATTTGAGCATTAATTCACAATACTCTTGGATCTTTACTGAGAGAATAACATATACAGTATATCAATGCATAACAATCACAATAAGCATGACAAGCATCACAATAATAAAAAGCATGAGAGACAAGAGACACAGAGTTTCTGTGGGGAAAACCCTAAGATGAAAATCCCCACAACTTCCTTAGAGATAGAGAGAGCAATGGCTCAACCAAAGTACAACCAAAATACACTTGAGATAGTCTCCTAGAGTAGATGATCCTCCTCCTCACTAGTGCGCCACTTTCTGAGTGAGAGAAATGTGTCTTTTCGAATGATCCAAATAGAGATATCCTGATCTCTATTTATACTTAACCTGTTTTCCCAGTGACCTTATGGGGCCGAATTGTCTATATAGATACATCCACAATATAATATATATTTTAGGGCCGACCCCACACATGGTGGTCTAATAACCCATCGGCAAGTACACACACTTGCGACACTTGTCAATCCACATGACGACACTTCCTTATAGAGGAATAACACATCTCTTATAAGGGTACAATAAATATATATGAAATACATAGATGAAATACATTCCGAAGTTACATATACATCAACACTCCCTCTTAACTAGGAAGGTATTTCTCGACACAGTTCTGCTAGACAAGTCTTCTTCTCGGGATCATCGTCATCATCATCGTCACTGTTGCTGCTATCTCAACCAATCTCTGACTCTACTCATCATAGGAAGTTCTACAAAGCCAGTCCTTTTTCATATTGGATGTAGGCCCACCACCTGCAGGTCTTCATCATCTGTGCGAACGGTCTGATAGAGGTGGTCTCTCAGGACTAATTTTATGTATGGATGCAATACCGGAAAGAGTATCCCAGGAACATTTATGTGCCTAAGCACGACCGGCAATATCTCCCAGTACTGATTACATGCATCTCCTCCACAATACCTTTAAAGAGCATCCCAGGAACATTTATGTGCCGCAACACGACCAACAAGATCTCTAAAGAGCATCCCAAGACTTATTACGAGCATACAGCTCAACCTCTCGGATCTCCAGGACTGATTACATGTGGATAGACAAAACCTTTAAAGAGCATCCCAGGAACATTTATGTGATGCAACACGACCGACAAGATCTCTAAAGAGCATCCCAGGACTAATTACGAGCACATAGCTCAACCTCTCGGATCTCCAGGACTGATTACATGTCTCCGTAGTAATACCTCATCCCAGGACTGATTACGAGCACACAACTCAACCTATCGGATATCTGAGGACTGATTACATACTACATAGAAATAACGGAAAGAGTACCCCAGGAACATTTATGTGCTGCAGCACGACCGGCAAGATCTCCCAGGACTGATTACATGCTATTTGCACAACTTGCCACATATCATCTCTGACCTCCAAGTATCAACCTGATACTCATGATCCAACGGATCATCATCGCACGAGGCATCATCCTGATGCCCATGATCACACTGATCATCATCATTGTATCATCCTGATACATATAATCTAGAGCAACACCATGAAGCTCTTCATCATGATCATCCTGAGCATACAATGCATCCACTTGATGCATACCAAGTATCTAACTGATACATATCATCATACATGATCCACCTGATCATACAATGTATCCACCTGATACATACAAATACATGATCCACCTGATCATACTTGATACATATCAACATACATGATCTACCTGATCATACAATGTATCCACCTAATACATATACAGATACATGGTCCAAACATCCAATGTGATGCATATACAAAATACATACAAATGATCCAATTGATCATATCCAACATCCAACATGATGCGTACATACATATACATATAAATGATCCAACTGATCATATCCAGCATCCAACATGATGCCTACATACATATACATATAAATGATCCAACTGATCATACAAAGCAGAAACTAGAACATCATCCCGATGCTCATCATCCATAGCCGTGTGAAGGATCCTCCTTCCAACATGCTTGGAAGGGCTTCAGCAAATGTGTCCATCACTTCTTCCTCGAAGTGTCGTCGATTTGAAGAACACCAAGCCTCTCTTTGAAGTACTCGAACTTCACCCTAGCTAGTGGCTTCGTCAGCACATCTGCAATCTGCTCGTCCGTCGCAACATATAGGAGCTTCACGGATCCTCTCTGCACCATATCCTTGATATAGTGATATTTCATCTCTATGTGTTTCGACCTGTCATGAAACACTGGGTTCTCAGAAAGCTTCACAGAACTCTAGTTATCGTAGAATATACCAGTAGCATCCAATGGGAGATCAAATAACTCAGACAGTAGCTTCCGTAGCCATACTGCCTCACAACTAGCTGAATAGGCTGCAACATGCTCTGCCTCAGCTGTACTCAGTGCTACACAGGACTGTTTCCTGCTGAACCAAGAGATCACACCTGATCCCATACTGAAGCAGCACCCAGATGTGCTCTTCCTATCTGTAGCACTGCCAGCCCAATCTGAATCAACATAACCCTGCAAGTTAAACTTTTGATTCGCTTCATACTTGAGCCCATAATCCACTGTACCCTTCAGGTACCTCAAAACATGCTTTACAACAACCAGATGAACACTCCTCGGATCCATCAAGAACTGGCTCAATGTGTTCACTGCAAAGCAAATATCTAGTCTCATGTTTGTCAGGTACATCAAAAACCCAATCATCTGACGATACATAGAGACATCAACCGGCTCAGATGAAGCATCACATAGAAGCTTTATATTCGATGCCATGGGTGTGGCCATGGCCTTGCAATCCATCATCCCAAATCTCTTCAGGATATCTACTATGTACTTCCCTTGACCAAGGAAGATCCCCCCTGAATTCTGCTACACCTCCATACCTAGGAAATAATGCATCATTCCCAAATCTTTCATATCGGACTCAGCAGCAAGCTTCCTCTTAGTATCTGCAATCAATCTGTCATCTCCTGTTACAAATAAGTCATCCACATACAGGAGTAGAATCACAGGATTCCCTTCCTCAACCTTGTAGTAGACGTTGGAACCCGCTTTACTCGTGGCAAAGCCCAAGCTAGATAGAAAATTTTCCATCCTACCATACCAAGTTCTGGGAGCTTGCTTGAAGCCATACAAGGCTTTCTTCAATCTGCACACATGTGACTCCCTGTCAGGTCTTGGGAGTGCATCCCAAACATCTTCTTCATGATCGACGGATCATGGCATTCCATTTCTTCATCCCAGATCCTGGGAAATTCAATATCTTCAATAGATATCTTTGTTTCTGGAACAAATGTTGTAGTCCTTTTGTAGGTGAAGATATACGGTCTTTCCTACAAAACAAGTTAAATTGCATGATTAGAAACATCTCATAATTTTCAAAACAAATTCTTTACACATAAAGAAATATGTCATGTAGTCATGCAGTTATCTTAGCCAATGCTTCAATACAACATTTATCCATGTTCCACAACTTTCTAGATGCCTTCCAGTCTCTACCAGAACATTGTTAAGAGTTTGCACTACTCCCAATGTGTTAGGGAAGAGGTTTCATTCTAGATAAGTAGCACTGGAATGTTGTACAGTTCCATAGGCCGCTTACCCATCACATGCATATTAGTAGTATACTGTTCATTAATGCAATCATTCTAATATGCACAATACATCTCCTAAGTCTAGGAACATAAGCATAATATTATTTAAACAAACAAAATAAGCAAGAAATGATAATTGAAATACTTATCTTTGTTTGTTTGTTTGGTGGACTCCCTCTGAGTCTTTGCTTCCTGGAAAGAGCTACTGAAGTAGCTTCTTCTACACCTTTCTGTTGTGGAATGTAGGAAGATGGTCAACTCCCTCTGAAAATATGCATCCTTGCAGGAGCTACTGGAGTGTGCTCCCTCTTGATATTTGCTTCCTGGATTACCTATCCTTGAACTTATATTCATCCTTGCTGACATCAATCTTCTTGAACCCTGGAAAGTATATTCTGTAAGCCTTCGAGCTTTCACTATAACCCACAAAGATACCCTTCTTTCCTGAAGGATCTAGTTTAGTCCTCTTTTCCTTTGGGACATGAGTGTATATTGGAAAACCAAATATTTTGAGATGGCTGACTTCAGGTTTCTTACCAGAAAAGACCTCTTCTGGTGTCTTGTTGTCCAATATCTTGTGGGGTGTTCTGTTATGCACATATACAGCTGTTCTAGCTGCTTCTGCCCATAGATGCATAGGTAGATCCTGGTCATGCAGCATTGCCCTTGCTGCTTCCATGATTGTTTTGTTCTTCCTTTCTGCAACTCCATTCTGTTGACGATTATAAGGAGCATTCAACTCCCTTTTAATCCCTGAATCACTGCAAAGATTCTTGAAGTCACCTGAGGTGAATTCTCCACCATTTTCAGATCTCAATGTTTTGATATTTTTGTCAATTTGATTCTCCATCAAGGTTTTGAATTCCTTGAACTTATCAAACACCTCATCTTTGTTTTTCAAGAAGTATACCCAAGTCTTCCTGGAGAAGTCGTCAATAAATGAGACATAGTAAGCATACCCACTTAGAGAACTGGATGACATAGGACCACATACATCTGAGTGGATGATTTCCAGGATATCTTTTGCCTTGATTTCACTACTTGGGAAATCCTTCTTAATATTCTTACCTTTTGCACATCCTTTGCAAACACATTCATGTTTGTTTTTGATTTCAAGCAGAACCTCTACAACCTTGCTTGCAATTGGAAGTGCCCTATAGTGCATATGAGCAAGTCTTCTATGCCAAAGTTCACTTGGCTCCATGGATTCATGCAGCATGGCATGTTCAGGTTGTCCTTTTAATTTATACAAACCTCCCTCTTGCTCTCCAATCACAACTGCATCATCCATCGTCTTTCCCTTTGGCCACATTAGGACTTGGCCATCCACAAATGCCACCCTCATACCTTTTGTATCCAATGCACAGATGGAGAGTAAGTTCTTCTTGAGCCCAGGTACATAAAGAACTTCTTTCATCTTCAAAGATTTTCCAAAATCTAGGTTGTAGGAGGCTTCACCACTTCCTTTGATGGGATATTGATAATCATCCCCAAGTTTCACTTTATGGGGTGATTCATGTTTAGATAGATGTATAAAGGATTCTTTAAACCCAGTCATGTGTTTGGAATCCCCACTATCAATTAACCAATCATTACAACCATGGGAGATAGTACCTGTGAGAGCAGAGATTAGAACATACTCTTCTTCACTTGATGAGTCATCATTACTATCATCACTTTCTACCCTAGCCTTCTTGTTTGGAGGTTCATCATCTTCGGCAGCATGAGCATGGTACCTTCTTTTGTTACCCTTCTTCTTCTTGCTGGAGTTTTTGTTGTTGTGTTTGTCCCTTTTATTCTTGGAACATTCTGAAGCAAAGTGACCCTTCTCATTACAAGTGAAACAACTTAGATCTTTCTTGTCTTTGTGAAAATGATGAGAATATTTCTTCTTGTGATGGGATAGCTCCCTCTTGAACTTGCCCTTCTTAGTGTGAGCTGTGAGAGCTTGATCTTCATTTCCCATCTTCTCTTCTCTTGCCACAAGCCTTGCTTCTTCTTGAGAACATTCCTCCCATAATCTGTTGAAGGAGATTAACTTCTTTCTGGCACAGATCCCCTGGATAAAAGAGTCCCATGACCTAGGTAGGCCATTCAAAGTAGTCATAACAATTTCACTATTCTCCACCATTTCATCTACAGCTTCAAGTTGTTCCTTGATCTGAGAGACCTTGGAGAAATAAGATTGAATGGTTTCTCCATTCGACACCTTGACCCCTTTCAATTGATTTCGCAGGGTCATCTTCCGATTTATGTTCTTTCCTTCAAATAGCTTGGTCAAGAGTCAAACATAGCCTTGGATGTATTTAGAGAAGACACATGGCGTATGAGATGGTCTTTGATAGAATCAAGAATGATTCTCTTTTCCTTGACCAATTTCTTCTTATGCAATACCTTAGCCTCTTTATCCTCTGGGATAGGGATGTCTTCTTTTATATATGAGTCCAATTCATTCTCTTCCAGGATTAACCCAATCCTATACTTCCAAGCTCAGAAGTTATCATCCCTTTCAAGCTTATCCCCAAGCTTGGTGTGGTGAGACATCTTAAAGAGTACTTCAAATGAAATAGAAAAGATTTAGGTCTTACCACTTGAAATGCTGAAAACTGGATCTGGTCCCAGATTAGGGTTTGTCGAAAAAACCCTAAAAATTCAAAATGTGAATTTCAACTTTCAGAAAGGATAGAAAGATGCGCCTTGATGAGATGATCAGCATGGTGTATTTAGAATTTGAGATCAACAAAGCTTTACCCTTCAGATTTGCCTTTTTGTCCTCTCGGGTTCACTAGGGAGAGCCTTAAATTAGGGTTTGAGTTTCCTGGAGATCTACCCAGCCAAAAATATCGATCCAAAGCTCTAAACTTCGATTTTTGCAAGGACCTTCCAGCTATGGCTTCAGCTTTTAGAAATTCCTATTTTTATGGAAACCCTAATGTTTAGGGCCAAATCTGAAAATGCTCAGAATTGAATTCTGATTGGACAGATAGATTCTCCTTAATGAGTAGAGTAAAACTACTATACTGCTTTTCCAAAAACTGTGGAGAGAAACCCAATAAACAAGAAACTCAAGTTTTCGTCACTGCAAAATGTCTTCTTCTTAGGTTAGTTCTGATACCATGTTAAAATTTGAGCATTAATTCACAATACTCTTGGATCTTTACTGAGAGAATAACATATACAGTATATCAATGCATAACAATCACAATAAGCATGACAAGCATCACAAGAATCAAAAGCATGAGAGACAAGAGACACAGAGTTTCCATGGGGAAAAACCTAAGGTGAAAAGCCCCACAACTTCCTTAGAGATAGAGAGAGCAATGGCTCAACCAAAGTACAACCAAAATACACTTGAGATAGTCTCCTAGAGTAGATGATCCTCCTCCTCACTAGTGCCCCACTTTCTGAGTGAGAGAAGTGTGTCTTTTTGAATGATCCAAATAGAGATCTCCCGATCTCTATTTATACTTAACCTATTTTCCCAATGACCTTATGGGGCCAACTTGTCTATCTAGATACATCCACAATATAATATATATTTTAGGACTGACTCCACACATGGTGGTCTAATAACCCATCGATAAGTACACACACTTGCGACACTTGTCAATCCACGTGACGACACTTCCTTATAGAGGAATAACACATCTCTTATAAGGGTACAATAAATATATATGAAATACATAGATTAGATACATTCCGAAGTTACATATACATCAACAAGAAGTCCCTGTAGACGAAGCCCCACCTGGTGAACCTGTAACCTGTGACTCAGTCACTCCTAAATCTCGTGACCCTGTACTCTGACTCTATGACCTTGTCACTTGTGGAGATACAATCTGTTGCTCCTCCACCTCTGAATCATAATACTTCCCAAAGGATTTCTCCTCCTCAAATATGACCTCCCTCCTCACCACAACTTTCCTCTATGCAGGAAGGTATATGAGAAAATCCTTCGAAGTCTCGTCATAACAAACAAAAATGCCTCTCTCCGCTGTAGACTCTAACTTTGTCCTCTTCTCATAAGGGACATGAGAGTATGTAAGGCATCCAAATATCCGGAAGTGACCTATCTCAGGTCTCTTCTCCATGAACATCTCCTCAGGAGTTTTACACCCCAATGCTCAGTGTGGACTCCTATTTTGAACATAAACAAAATTGCTACAGGCCTCTGCCCATAGAAAGAAAGGAAGAATATGATCATGTAGCATGGATCTAGTTTCTCCCACTATCGCTCTATTCTTCCTTTCCGCAACTCCATTCTGTTGTGGAGTGTATGGAATTGTCAACTGCCTCCTGATTCCCTCTTGTCTGCAAAACTCATCAAAATCCTTGGAGGTATACTCACCCCCATTTTCTGACCTGACTGCCCGAATCCTCTTCCATGTTTGGTTCTCCACAAGAGATTTGAACTCTTGGAACCTATGCAAGAATTCCTTAGATTGTTTACTTCTCAGAAATTAGATCCAGGTCTTCCTGGAGTGGTCATCAATGAAGCTGATATAGTACTCAAATCCTATCAACGATGCAAAATACATAGGTACACACAAGTCTGAATGAATCAAGTCTAGTGTGCCACCTGATCTCGTGTCACTGCTTGGAAATGAATTCTTGTTGTACTTTCCCAAAGCACACCCTCTACACACACCACTTTGATTTGTGCTGAACTGAGGCAAACCTGTAGACATCTCCGTCAGCAATCTCAAAGATGAATGATGAAAGTGGCCCATACTCCTGTTCAACAACTCACACATCTCAATACTACTGCTCGCATGGGCTAATGCATGATGAGGCTAGAAGAGAAGCTTGTACAGTTTCCCCCATCTAACTCCAATGGCACATCAAGTAGATGGTCCTGCTGCTCTGGGAAACACATACATTTTCCCACCTAGGACATATACTCCAAATCCCCTATCCTCAATGGCGGAAACTGAAACAAGATTCTTCTTCAACCCAGGGACATACAAGACATCCCTCTACAACATAGGCTGCATGGACTCCCTCTCAAAGGTGACAGTCCCTCGCCCAACTTCTCTCACAACAATATCATCACCCAATACTACCTCAAGAATCAATCCAGTCTCGGTCATCTCCGAAAACATATCACGAGTACCTGTCATGTGGATCGAAGCCCCACTTTCAATATACCTTGTAGAAGTAGTGGCAGAAGCACTCAAAAAGTGGCCAACCAATAAGGAACACTGATCTTGATTATCCATGTCTCCATCCATATCACTACTAGTGAAAGATATCCTCTCTATACACACAACATAGAGAGAAACCTCTCCCTCAAAACGAGACGCAAAATCATCAACATCTGCTGTTGCTGCTGTCTGCTCTCCTTTCCTCTTCTTGTTTGGGAACTATCCATCATAGTGTCCAAACTTCTAACATGCGAAACACTTGACTTTACTCAAGTATTTCTTTTGTTCAACTATATACTACTTGGCCCCACCCTTGGGACCCTTCTTGAACTTCTTCTTCTTCTTACCTTTCATTGCCAATGCTACAAGTCCTATGATGAAATACCATGTAAGTATCCCGTTGATGCCTCAAACATCGATGCATCAATCAACCAGGGATTCTCCCCAGTAAGCGATCCTAACCAGATCACTCACCGTTTGGAGTGGGCAATCCGTCCGGTTAACGGTTCCGGCTACCGTGGGTTTTAAAGATTTGTTTGTTCTACCGGTTGCGGCTTGATCCACCGGTTATGTATTTTGTATTTAAAATGATATGCGAGTGCCCTATATTAAATGCATGTGGGAAAAAAATATATGCTAATCTGATTTAATCTAAATTATCTATCCTTATAAGGAGCAGATTTAAAGAATGGGAAATAAAATGGAAAATACAACTAATAATTCCACAAATAGCTGTTTAAAATTAAAGGAGCATTTACAACAGAAATAAAGATTATCCAAGATAGCTCAGACAAATATAAGTATTCGATTACCCATTTAACACAGAAATTTTGCAAAAGAATATGAAACCATTCATAGCACAAAATTAATTCATAACAACCAGGAAAGATCTCACAGGAAATGTATGAAAAGTGCAGAAATAGTTCAACAGTTAATCAACAAGACTCCATGCAAAATGTTGTGCCAGCTCCACAGGCCAAAACGATTTTACATTGATGTAGTAGAAATAGTTCCTTTACAATATGGAAAAGAATTTCACCTGCCAAAAGTCCCTGCTACCTTTCTCTAATCAGCTTTATGTAGATTTACAAAAATGGGCCAAGAGTTGCCACCTATACCCTAACCATCTATATTCCTCTAATTTGTCTTGTAGTGCCAAATATTACATAAGAGAAATATCTCAAATATTTTGCAACAACGGGAGTTAAACATTACAAGTCATTTAATATTCCAAAGGTATATACAAAAATAGATGTTCATGGGGCACGCTGGCAGACGCAAGCTATCCCTGAGCTGGATCCTTTGGTGGCTGAGGCGTTTGTGGGATCACTGGGGTTTCTTCTTGCAATGCTGCAATGGCCCACTCTCTGATGTGGTAGCTTGGCTGGCTGCCAATGCCTTCTCCACTTCTGCTATATGAATTCCCCAGTGATTTGTGTCTCTTACAATATTTTTTCCAACCAGGGGACTCATGAATCTGAGAGATATTTCTTGCTTGGCCAGTTCTTCTGCTAAGACGGTTATTTCAATTGTAGTGACCTGGAGGCTTTCTTCTAGGCTATGTTGATGAACTACAACATGGCTGATAAATTGGCATAGATCTTCTACTGTCAAGGTGTCCAGCTTTTGCATATATTCACTTTCTTCCTGGAGCTCTATACTTAGATTAGCTAAATACTGTGCTTTATGTGGGAACTCTTCTATCCTTTGGGGCATGGCTATTCAACAACTTTCATGTGTGGTCTGTATTTGAGAGTACATAGTCTTTCACTGCTCATAAGTGGCTGATGATATGGTGGCCAAATTTACTTCGCAGTCTTTAAAATACTCTAGGGTGAGTATATCTACCTTGTATTCAACAACAGACTTAAGGGGAAGGGTTGCTGGGAACCTTGACTTCCCTTCTCTCCATTCGATGTGCTTTTTAATATCCCCACTGATGCGTGAGTGCTTCCTCCTAATCCTGGTGGCTTCAACATTGATTTCCTTGACTTTGGTCATGACTGTTTTAGTCAGTATACTTCCTATACTATGAGTTCTCGGACTCCATAGGTCTCTCTTAGTATTCCACAAGCCTACTCGTGGAAGGGGCTGATGTTTTCCATTTTGTTGTTTGCCAACTCCAATTGTTGCTCCAATGATTCATTTTCTCCTTGTAACTTCTCAATGTGCTCCTTCAGGTCATCGACCTCTTGAAGGTTGTCGAATTCATCCGATTCGAGCTTCAAAAACTTACCTTTAAGTTCTACATTTTCTGCTTCTAATATCCTTATTTGTATTGCTAGAGATCTCCTATCAACCTCCAATTGTTGGAGTGTTTTATTTAATTATTCCTTTTGAGATGTGAGAGCATTATTCTTCTCGATCATCAAATTCTTACCTTTAAGTTTTGCATTTTCTGCTTCTAATATCCTTATTTGTATTGCTAGAGCTCTCCTATCAACCTCCAATTGTTGGAGTGTTTTATTTAATTCTTCCTTTTGAGATGTGAGAGCATTATTCTTCTCGATCATCAGATTTGTGTAGTTCTGCTCTTTGACTAAAGCTTCCTGAAGTTGCTGCACCTTCTCTTTTTCTTCATCCAACCTATCTCCCAGTATGTTAACATTGTCTGCGGTTGCTGTAACCGTGGCTACGGAGATGGATGCTAGGATCCTGGTAGCCTCTTCTATGTTCCACATGACCGTGGTCTCATGTGTGGTGATGATGTCTGGCCGAAAAGGTCTTTTCAATTTGGAACCTGTCTCTTTGACAATGGTCTTTCTTTTCTTGTTGTAAGCAAAGTTCTGCCAATTAGAAACTGTGCTACCTTTATAGGGTGTAAAAGGGACAATGGGTATATCTCCTATGGGGGAACCCATATCTAAGTTTTGTAGGTCTGGGATTTTGGGATCAACATCCTATTGGGATTTTTGCTCTTCCTCTTCCTTTTTCCGTGCCTCTTCCTCCTGCTCCTTCCTTCTTTTGTCCTCTTCTTCTTGCTTAGCATTAGATTCCAGCCTAATTCTTTCTTCCTCTTCTTCTTTCATCTTTGCCTCAACTTCGGCTTCTTGGATTCTCAAATTTTCTTCTCCGTGTTTATCTTCTTGGATTTTCTTTGCTTGTTCCAAGAGCCTTAGTTCTTCTTCCGAGAAAGCATTGGAGCTCGAGTTGGCCCCTCCTTTTCCCACCTAACAAATCTGTAGCTCAGTCATATTGTTGATCCCCCTATATGATTCCTCCCGTGGATCATAAAAGTTGGCATATTCATAGGGAGTGGAGAGTTCTTTGCAATGCTGTGCAATTTTTCCATGTCGATCATTCCTGTGCAAAATCCTTTCTCCGAAATGAAAACTTCTCAATTATGCAACAAAATCTTTCGCAGTTGCAATTCCTGAAAACTTGTAAGACCCAACATAAAAGGGTAAGGGGGGAAAAGTGGCTCTCTTGTCCTTATACAAGGTGTTACCCATCCCATCAATGAATACATGCCTTACCATTTCCTTGTGGACTATGTAATCTGTAGCATACCTTGGGAGAATATATGGGGCTTTGGAACCTCCGTACATTCTTATGTAGTTACCTTTTGGAGAGAAATAAAAATTGCCATACTTTTCCAAGGCTTCCATGACGTTTTCAGATAGACAATTGGGTTCTTCATTAAATATCAACTGATAAAGGGGCATTATGAACTCCTCGCAAATGAGCTTGTAATCCCTCTTGTAATTTTCATCCCAGAAGATCTTGTAGGCTATGAACACCAGGCCTTCTGCCGAGCTCCACATGCATCCCAACTTGGGGAAAAGACATTTTGCCACGATACAATCTATGAGGTACAAAGCCATATAAAACTCTGCTTTCCTTTCTACAAACCCTTCTTTAGCCACTGTTATTGCTGATGACAGGCCATCCGAAAGAATATCATCCCAATAGAAGATCATCCCTTTGAAAGAAACATAATAGATGATAAGGACCCACTGCAGCATAAACATCATCCCGTCAGGCCTCCCGAATATTCTGCTTAGCATGAGAGTGATCAGTTTGAAGGGAGGCCTCAGATTCTAGACTTCGTATTCTTCACTGTCTTTTCTTCTGAATTGCTTTCCTGAAATTAACAACCTTCTTGCCATGTCTAGATTATCCATCTGGATCTCTTGTAGCCATGCATCATTGAGCCACTGCTGTGCTTTGGGTAGCCTGTAGGCTGTAGAGATGTAATACGGGTGAAACGATGCAAAAGCCTTTCCCATGCTATCTGCTATGACTCTAGTTCCAGTGTTGGCATGCTGCAGCACCCATCCGATTACCTCTGAGCATGGGAAGAGTTCTGGACGTGTGGCTGCTTTGGATATACAGGAGTTCTGAATATTTTGATATAAGCACTCTTCTTCAAGGAGAGATTTAGGAAAGTACTGATCTCTTATCATGAGGTAGACATCACCCTAGTTTACTTCCGGAGGCACGTTTGTAGTGCATTTGGTGTCTTGGAACGTTGTCTCCAGTCTGGTGCTTTCATCGACTACCTTCGTTCTCCTCTTGCCACCTTTAGCCATTATGGGAATCGTGTTCAACAATTAACGTGAACAAGCATGCATGACATAATGTTGAAAATCCAACTAATGTCTGTTAGATAATCTATTTATTTCAACCAAAATTCTTGAAAATGTTCGCTTCACATATCAGTTTAAACTTGTGAGAACACTAATTAAGTTACCTTTGCGGTGGATGTGGTGATTAGGGATTATGACAGCAGACAAATAAAGGCTGGTGCAGGTACTTAAGTCCTTGGAAACAAACATTGACTAGTGTGGAAGCATGGAAGGTGTAAATTTTGCAATAACGGAGACATCCACGATTAGGTACGAGAAAGGGGTAGGCAAGGTCTAGTGGGCAACGGGTATGTGCATCATTTTTCTAATCACTCTAACGCTTTAAATGGTAGAAGAGACCTACCACAAATAACGGAACAACCTTGGATGATTAAAAGTCCCTAGGCTTAACTGCGGCTAAGAGGAAAAAGACTTGGTAGGATAGTATTCTGAGTTGGGTGTATTACGGGTCGATGCTAGGCGTGACTGTTCCAGAAAACACCGTAGCTAGAATAAAAATACGGATCAAACCACTTGTAGGTAAGAAAAAAAATCATAACTAGGCCTGCGAATATACTTACTTGGAAAAGAATGGAGTGGTGCCGATGATTGTAGAAGGGTTTGTGAGTCCGCGCCTCCAACGACGACGGATGCGCTTCGCGGCTCAAACGGAACGGAATACACTCCGGTTAACGAAACAAAATGAAATTCCAACGGGGTTTACCCCTATATATTCAAACTAGTATGTGCAAAACCTTAATGCAGTGGTTGCATGACATTAAATGGGTTTTAAGCCTGCGTACAGCCGGGTCACGTTGAAACCTTTTTCAATAAATGCAACTGTCAAAAGAAGGAGGGTTATGTTAATGCTTTCGACTTATGCGGGAAGAAAAGATGAAAATGGTCCACCATTTCGGAGAAGTTGTACGAATGCTTCCATGAATAATTCATGTATCGCAACAAACTTAAGCAAACTTTTCTGCTTTCATGGGAAAGTTGGCCAAGTTCTTCCAAAAATATGCCAAGGTTTGCGGGGCAGAAGAAAAAGATGAGTCTGTCCAAAAAACTTTGTTGATGCATTTTCGGCGTTTGCGGAAGGGTTAGATGAAAGCTTCCGCCGTAGCAGAGGGATTTGACGAGTTTGTTCCACCGCGAGCTCATTTGAGTAAACGTTTCGCCTTTCCGGAGACTTTGTGATAACTTTTCCGCTGTGGTTTTACTTGGCTTTTTTCTTCCATGGTTTCAGAAGACTTGGGCCAACTCTTCCGTTGTTGCGGCGAAGTTAGCTCAGTGTTTCCGCTATTGTGGGCCAAAAGACTGATTTTTGCTTGGGTAAAAGACAAAACTCAAAATTTCTAAGGCAAGTTAAGATCAAAAGAGACTAAGTCACTGGATTCCAGGATGTTGCAAAACTTTTTTAAGGCAAAGATTTTCAAAAAAGAGGAGGGGCCCCAATAGTTTTTCAAAAATAAAAAGGGGGGGGGGGTGTTGTACCAACAACAAATGGCGATTTGCTGGTGAACACAGATCTCTAATGCAAAACTTATCTGGAAGCCAAGAAACTTTTAAAGTGTTGATTACATATGTACCCAAATGTCTCCGCCGTTCAGTTTCGAAGAATGCATTGATCACTCTTATCATGATGGTGATAAAGGGATAAATGTAGCGTTGATTTAGTTTTCTTTAAAAATCTCTAAGGGCCGAATTGTGGGATTAAAAGAAAACTATCCTTCAGAAGTTAAATGGTATAGGACTCCACAGGATTGTGACAAAATCTCACAGGGACATTCGTTTGTTCCTCATTCCCATGCTTTTACATCCTTTTAGATGTTCCTTTAATTTCCAACTTTTAGCCGTTTTGAGCCTTCCAGAAATAAGTTTCTCCTGCTTTATATGTTTTGATATTAGTTCTTCAATCCAAAATGTCCTTTTGTGTGAACAAAAGATTAGATTTCATGATTCACGGACAGAGAAGAACTTTTGCTGGGCTGATTTATTAGATAGCTCCCTTCAGCTTTCTTGAGCTCACTTTAATTTCTTGACCATGCTTTAATTGAGGCGAGAATTTCTGGAAACCAGACTCTTTAAGATATGCCTTTTGGCTTTATTTGCAGCATGGGATCATTTAAATACCATGTATCTATGAGACATGCTTCCTTCCATGGGTCCTGCCACATTTAATTTCTTGAGACAGCCGTTGATGTTTAAATGAATGGGCCCTAAGATAGTTAAAAGGAAATACAGGATTGTAGCTATTTGACCGGGGTTATTTTGACCAAAAAGAAAGAGGATCGCTGCATTCTAGGAGACTGATCATTGAGGACAGAGTTACAAATATGCATATCTTTATTGATGGGCTTCTTATGACTATCCTCCTGAGTTCTCTGGAGACCTTTTATTTAGCTACACCATAATTGGAGTTTGGATTTTTTTAAAGTGACGAACCTAATAGACTTAATCAAAATGAAGCAAAACATAAAAGAAAAATGGGTCAACCTGACTAGTAAACCAAGGTAATCGAAGCAAAAGAAAAGGAAAGACAAATCAAAACAAAGAAGCAGAGATTTATTTATGTACAAGAACCTTTCAAAAATCATGCAAAGTATTGCTTTAGGGTGAGACCATTGAGAGGGAGGTTCAGTTCCTCTCCTTGTAAGTCTTTCACCTTATAAGTTGATGGACCATTTTTTTCAGAAATTTAATAAGGGCCAAGCCATAAGTGCTGGAAGTTTTTGTGCATTCCCTTACCATCGTGTTGGTGGTCCCATTTGAGGACCAAATTTCCTACTTCGAAAATTCTCTTCTCGAATTTTCTTTTATCAAACCATCGTTTGACTATGTCTTGATGATGATGAAACTGTTCCTTAGCCTTTTCCCGTGACTCTTCTAGTTTCAGTAGGGTATCAATCCTGGACTATAAGGCTTGACTGCTAGTACCTCGGGAGGATTGGGCTAGCTTCAATGATGGGAGTAGTATATTTGGAGGGAGAATGGCTTCTTTACCATAGACCAGGTTGAAAGGAGAGGCTCCTAAGGCATTTTTAGGCATTACCCTGTCTTCCCATAAGGCGTTAGGGAGGGCTGTGTGCTAGCTCCTTTGGTTTTCGATCACAGTCTTTTTTAGGATGCGGATGAGATTTTTATTGGTTGATTCAGCTAAACCATTTCCCTGAGGGTAGTAATTGGCTGAATAATGTAATTTAATTCCTCTTTCATATGTGAATTCGTTAATCTTTATTGATGAAAAATATGAAGCATTATCGAAAACAAGAGAAATTGGAACCCCAAACCTGGTTATGATGTTCTCTTCCAAGAAGTTGATGACCATATCCTCATTAGCTTTTCGTAGGGGAAAAACTTCTGGCCATCTTGTAAAATAATCTATAGCGGTCAGAATGTACCGGTGCTGCAACAAAGAGTTGGGGTTTATTTCCCCAATTATATCTATGCCCCATTGCTCGAATGGTTCAGTAATGATAACTGGCTGCAAAGGGCCTGCTGCTTTAGGTAGCTTTCCAGTGCTTCTTTGGAATACATCACAATTTTTGACATAGGCATGGGAATCTCTGAAAAAAGTAGGCCAATAATATCCTACTCTGAGAATTTTGTGGGTTGTAGTGTCCCTGGAATAATGTCCTCCAGCAAGTCCATCATGTATTTCTTTGACCACGTTAATAGCATCTTCCTTTTCTAAAGATCTGAGATAAATGCCATCATAATTCTTTCAGAAGAGTACTCCTTCAATAATTTGATAAGCTACTGATTTAAGACCGAGGGGGACTCCAATGCTCTGGTAAGTAACCTGACTGTAAGTAATGCACTAGGTCTCTGTACCAAGACTTTGGGGCTGTAAAAATTGGACATACGTCTATCACATTCAACTCGACTTCATTCCTCCAATCAAGCTCTTCGTCAGTTTGGCTTTGAGTGAGTAGCTTGCATAGGCCTTGACCTTTAATAATGCTAGCTAGCTTGAATTCTAAGTCGTACTCCTGGAGAGCAGTGACCCAATTTCCTCTTCTTTCTCCCAATTCCTTTTGAACGAAAATAGACCTAACAGCGGGGTGAGGGACTATGACCTTAGTCCTATTTTTCAGAATATACGGCCTGAACTGTTTTACTGCTTTGAAAACTGCATATTCTTGTTTATCTACCACGGGATAGTTCAGTTCAACACCTTATAGACCAGTGCTCATAAAAGAAATTGGGTATTCATCTCCTGATTCCGTCTTCTGAGTAAGCACAGTTGCAAGAGAGTCATCAGAAGCAAACGTATACAATATAAAATCTTTATCAAAATCTGGACTTCTTAAAGAAGGTGCCTTGGCTATATTGGCTTTGATATCTTTGAATACGACCTTTTCCAAGTCTGTCCATTTAAATTGTACATTATGCTTAACCATTTGTTGCAAAGGTTTAATGATCTAGGTGAAGTCTGGCATGAACCTTCGGACAAAGTTTATGGTGCCCATAAATGATTGCATAGACTTCTTGCTGTGGGGCATGGGAATCTTATTGATAACCTGAACCCTTTCTTGATCTATTGAGATTCCATCCTTGGAAATGATATGACCGAGAAGCTTTCCCTCAAGAACATCAAAAATGATTTTTTTAGGATTTAGAGAGATGCCGTACTTCCTACAGCTATCAAAGATTTGCTTTAGGTGAGAAACATGGTCTTCTTTCTTCTTTGAAAAGATTGTTACATCATCTAAGTATATCACTACACATTGACCACCTAGTCCTCGGAAAGCAAAGTCCATGGCTCGCTGAAAAGTATCTCCTGCATTAATTAAGTCTCCAACTTTCAATGATTCCTATATATAGACACCTAGAAAGAACTGAGTTAAGAGAAGAAAAGACTAGACTGCAAAAACAGCTTGAAACATTGAAATCTGAAAAAGGTAAAAAGCTAATCTCTTTCCATCCTGAGTCTACCCATTATAACCCTGCTGAAATCTATGAAGATTATGCAGGTAGCCATGAGGATAGACAATCCCATAGAAGAGACAAAGAAAAGTTGTTGAGACTCCAGATCAAAGAGAAACAAACTAAGCTCAAATTACTGGTCAAAGAAATAGATGAATTGAAAAACATGCTATCGGCTTTGGTCCTTGAGAAAGATCAGTCCTCAAATGAGGAATTGTCTAACCAAATAGAGAGAGCCTGTTTCAACCCTGAATGCAAGGAAGAGTCACCTTCATCAACTCCTCCTCAGTCTCCGCAGTCTCAGAGTACTAATCTGTTAGGTGCTCTATCAGGTCCCAAATTGTTCAAATCCTTGCAGTTCTGTCCTCCAGAGTTTAAAGCTTATTCTGTACAATGTTTAATTGATTCCGGGTGTCAGTTCAACCTTGCAAAAGGAAATTCCACTCCACATTTTTATTGGGAAAAGAGTCGAGAGTTTGGCTCTGCCATTGAAGGTTCCCCTGTGTCATTATCTGGTAAGGTCAAGCATTTCCCTGTACAACTTTATGGTGTAAAAAGTGATTTGTCTTTATTCAGATTAGATGTCTTAAAGGAAGATTGTGTATTAGGTTCAGAGTTTCTGCAAAAGGTCAGTCCATTTTACATTGATACAAATAAAATTGTTTTCACTTGTACAGTCTTTGGAAAGTCAGTCCAGTTACCTTTAAGTTTCATTCTTGTAAATAAATGCATTCCCATTCCAGTTGAGTCAGTCAGTACTGTCAAGTCAGTAAATTTAAATAAGATGGAATGCTGCATAGCATATGCAGAAGTTCATGGAGAAAAAGCCTTGGCATAAATAAAAGAAAAAATTAAAAAAGATTGTTGTTCGGAGAGTCCCAATGCATTTTGGACTTGTGAGAAATATTTTGTTTCTCTACCTTTTGACCCGCTTCAGAAAATAAAGCCCATGAAAGCTTCAGCTCGGTTGATGAGTCCCTCTGAAAGGGAATTCTATTCAAAAGAAATTCAAGAGCTATTGCAAAAAGGCTTGATCGAGCCATCCAAGAGCTCGTGGGAATGCAAAGCGTTTGTTGTAAACAAACACTCAGAGTAGAAGAGAGGAAAGCCTCGACTGGTAGTCAATTTTAAACCTCTCAATGCTGTTTTACAAAAGGTTAGATACCCACTTCCTAATAAAGCTAGCTTGCTGTAGAAGATTGTAGGCTGCACTATTTTCAACAAGTTTGATCTCAAATCAGGGTTCTACTAGATAGGCATTGAAGCAAAGGATCTCTTCAAAAAATCCTTTGTTGTCCCTCATGGACAATATCAGTGGAAGGTTTTTCCTTTCGGAATTAATAATGCTCCATCAGAGTTCCAAAAAAGGATGGAGGATATCTTCAAAGACATCCCATGGCTTGTTGTCTTTATTGATGATATTTTAATCTGCTCAAAGAGTCTTCAAGATCATCTTAAGCATCTTCAGTTTTTCTATGATCTTGTTTTTAAACATGGTTTGGTCCTGTCAGAATCAAGGATGGAAATAGGAAAAATAGAAATGGATTTCCTAGGTTTTCATATAAAAAAAGGACAAGTGATTCTGCAGCAACATGTGTTGCAGTATTTTGAGCATTTTCCAGATAAAATTTTAGATAAGACACAACTTCAAAGATTTCTGGGAAGTATGAATTACATAAGGCCCTTCTACAAAGGACAAGCAATAGACATCCACTGTTTGCAACAACGTCTGAAAAGGAATCCTGCTGCTTGGTCGAATGAGATGACTTTGGCAGTTCAAACAATAAAGGCCAAAGTTAAAGAGTTACCAGCCCTTTATCTACCACAAGGTACTTGTCAATTAATAATTGAAAGTGATGCTTCAAACACTACCTGGGGTGGTGTTCTGTTAGAAAAGATTGATGGCAGAGAGAACATATGTGGCTACGGATTAGGTTCCTTCAAAGCTGCTGAGCTTAATTATCCAAGTAGTCATAAAGAGATTCTTGGGGTGAAGAAAACTGTTCAGCATTTCATTTTGTTTTTAAATCCTGTTAAGTTTATCATTAGAACAGATTTAAAGATAATGCCAGGGATATTTAAGAATGAAAACTTAATGGCAGAGAACAGTAGCAAAATCCTCAAATGGTTTATCTGGCTTTCAAATTTTGATTATGAAATTATTTATAAGCCAGGTTATCTTAATTGTCTTGCTGACATGCTTACTCGTGAGACTGTGCAGCCAGAAGAAGCAGTCAGTTTGAAAATGTTTTTTGTTGGTTCAAGTTCCTCAGGTCAGAAAGAAGATAAGGGAAAAATCCCAGCACCAGCAGAATATTCAGAACCCGACTATGTTAGGTTCGAGCCTCAAAACACATTATTCATGAAGCCCTGGGATGAAAGTTTGTCCCCCAGTGACAGAAGAGAGCTTCTGGACTATGCAGATCGCCATGCGGATGATAAGTATATCAGCCTGACCTTGATAAAGCAGATCCAGATGAACCCTTGCAAAATACACATCATGGAGCGCTGGGATCGTTTGGCCTTCAGAGGATTTACTCAGGCCCAAGAAAAATTAAGAAGGTGCAAAGAGTTGTGGGTTGATTGCAACGATGAGAAAGTAGGTCCAATGTGGTATGTGGACATAGGTGAGGGAAACCTAACCTGGACCTCCTACAATTTGATTCTGCAGTTCTGCAGAGAACAAACAGCCATTGTCATATGTGCTGACCCTGGTAATCTCAGGAATAAGAAGTGGTCTGGCTGGACTGAAATCCTTTTGGATAAATTCTGCCCTAGACTTGATTGGACCAATCGTCATGCAAATTTTATATTGCACATGGAAGATGATATACAGGTAGCAAATCAAAATAATTTATGGTTTAAATTTTTTCTAAGGCATCATGGAGGCCGTTACAGTCTGCTAGAACATATGGTTCATGTCACATAGAAATATATTAAAAGTGGCAGCAAAGGGAACCGTCTGGATACTAAGATACACAGGCGAAATTTACCTTTAGACCTTCGGGTTGAGTCTATGTTTGCCAATGAATTTCTTGGCGAAAAGAATGAGGTCCTGCATGGATCAGATATTGAACAGTGCTTCAGCACCTGGTTATATCCTCCTCCTGAGTACAAAGAAGATGCTGGTGTGCCTGATGATTCCCAAGATGTTGATTCTCTTCTTGAACAACGAGAGTTAGAAGAATGCCTCTATGCAGAGGATGGTTTTGATTGCGCTTGTGGCGGTCAGCCAGTGGGTCGTCCAGGTAATCCAGAATTGTTCTACGTATGTAGATCTGGTGATGACTAAATGTAAATATTTATTTTTTTGCTTTCAATAATTGAAGCCATGGTGGGCCGGTAACAGTATCTCCACAGTTGTATTTGTCGGGATGTTGTTCCCCGAATATTTTTGATAGGCCATATATGTCGGCCATGATGTTTTGTTAGATTCCTTTGTAGGCCATGGCTGTCATCCACTTGTTTTTCCTGTCGGTCTGGGTCCCCATATGGTGCTTCCTTTAAGGGATGAGATAATAATGGTGTGGTCCCACCATTACCCCGGATTCCCTCCTTTTGACTGCTTAGTGCCTGTTCTTGGTAACCGGATGACCTGCTAGAATGCTATAAAAGAATGGTCCTGGAGTTCATTTAGGCATTCGAGTCTAGTGCATTGAGCTAGTTAAGAGCTCTGCAACTTAGGAGTTTAGAGCCGAGATGCTCTAGTAGTTGGAAGCTCTGCGAGTCATAGAGAGTCTATCCAGAGCCGAAGTTTGTATGCTCTGTTGATTTCCCTTGTGGTATAATACATCATCAAAAGACCAAGGTTTGACCTCTATAAAAATGTTGAGTCTGTAAGTTGTGCTAGTAGACATATCACTAGATCCCCATGAAGCCTCCAAGTAGGTTCATCGCTTTGCGAAGTTCTGAACGGTAAACGGGCCAGCGACATTGTGTCTAGGCACTCAGTTCTGAGTTTGTGTTTGTGGTGATGAGCTTCGCCCTCCGAAGCCGATCCACACATGAGTTTATAATGTGATACTGCAATGATAATATAAATCTTGAAGTTTGTGGAATTGCGGAAGATAGATCCTGGAGCGTATTGGTATCAGAGCCAGAGACACTTGTGTCGACATTTCTGGTATAACATTTTCTTTGTTCTGATGAATGTTTCATATGTCTGTTAAATCTGCTGCAATATCATTATTCAGTTCTGTTATTTGAATATCTACATTCTACAATAGTATTCTGTAGGCGGTAGAAATGACCGTTGAGTGGATTGTTGGGTCATTGAGAGTGTAAGAGTCGTCTGAAGTCACAGTAGCAATAAAGTCCGAGAGGATAGGGGAGTAAGTCTATAGAGTTGTCGGATACTATTTTAGAGTCTGCACTCACTCTCTTTTAAAAAATGGACCCTTCAATGGATACTATTAAGAAAAAACATTTAGAATGTGATTCACATAATGACACTAAAGTAAGTCTTGTAGAACGCAGGCAATCTTCATTTAATCCTTCCTCATCATAATCATCTTATATATCTATCACAGATCATAACCCTTCTGAAAATTGGCAATTACCCCAAATACTTCCTAGAGAAGTATACAGACTTCCATGGTGGAATGTCACGGCCGCAACCCATATCAGAGTGTCTAGTATAGACGTTTCCTTTACCGATAAGCAAGAACCTGTACATATAAACTTGCTTGATAAATGTCAAATAGACTGGGCTAAAGAACAAAAATATAAGTATGCACATTTTGGTGCCATCAAACTTGGCCTTGGTCCGTTAGTTCGTCCGTGTCTTGCTGTTTCTTCTCTTTGTTATATTGTAGATACTCGTCATCTTAAGTTTTCCGATGCTGTCATAGGTGGTTTCACAACACCACTTCATGATGGTCATGCTTTTGGTACAGTCTATCCAAAGTTTTCTGTTAGCTTGGATGACCCTCATATTTATAATCTGTTAAAAGCTTATATCCTGCCCAAAGGTTTTAACATGGAGACTAGCTCAAAGATCCTCCATCTTAAAGGTGGAGTCTGTGTCAAGTTCATAAATGATACCCTTCCTCAGTTGCGACCTTGTGTCCATCAGAGTTCTGCAGACACCAGCGTGGTGGAAACAGAGAAATCTCGATCCAAAAATTCCACCCCTATTACTTTCAATTGGATTGGTATTAATTATCCCCAATCTTGGGAAATGAAATATTCAAAATTAAGGAACCAGGAAAGAGTTGTTGCTTCTTTCACCTCACAACCTCTTATTTTTGATGAAGCTTTGAGTTCCTTCCGTGTACCCCAAGATTTTCCCACAAAGAGATTCAATCTTCCATTGATAAAATCTGCTTCTATCTCCTCCTATAATAATGCCAGATTACAAGCCTTATCCAACCAAGCTAGTAAAGCTTCTGCATCTGAGTTTACTACTCCTGTAAATGAGTCTTCTCCTATACAATCTTCTTTTTCTGGTTTATCCGATTTTGAACATAGAGGCCAACATGCTGCCTGTCAAGCATGTCAGAAAATAAAACAAAAATTGATCCACCAACAGAAACAGAAACACCTACCTTCTTTAGGTATGTTCTCGGTCTTACCTTCCTTACAAATGATGTCACTCCCAAGAGAAGGAAGTAGTTTAGAAGTCTTAAACTATGGCCAAAGATCATTTGTTCCCGGTCGAAATCTACCTGAATCAGGATTCAAACAATATACAGCTAATGGTCAGACAAAAAGAGAATTTCTTCCTTGTAAATCTTCTGCCCAAGACCAAACTGTTTCTGATGAAGTTAAGCTTGCAAATTGGGGAAATTTACAACAAGTTCACACTGCCAGAAACATAGATGACATGGCGCAAGATCTTATTCTTCTGAAAAGACAGTGTGCAGATCAACAAGAGCATCTAGTGAAAATTTAAACAAAGCTAGAACTGCTAGATCACTTACTTCATGATTCAATAGAAATCCGAATGGCCATAGAACAAGCTTCTCAAAAGCTTGAACGAAGATTAGCTGTCCTATAAGATCTCTGGAGCAAAACAAAGAATCTTAAGAAAAAACAGTATGTGGTCCCAGCCCATGTATTAAAAGCAACAACAAAAGGGCATGCTAAGAGTCATTCTTTAGGTCAGTTCAGTGTTCTGCTTGAAGATGAAAGGCCAGAATGGGATTTTGGTGAAAGCGATGCAATCAGGGAGAATGTAGAAGAATGGATCAAAGAGTTTAAAGGTTTCAAACCTGTTTTAGATCCTAAATATTTGGTTAGTCTAAATGCATTAAATGATGAAGGATCTTCTAACCAAAGAAGACAGTTACCTCCTCCCCGCTTTGATACACATATGCCAGATTCTACCTCAGCTTCAGCCGCTCCTGCCAAAGTGTTCCACTTTGGTATCAATTCAATGAATGATATAATCTCCCAAATGCCTAAGCAACCTGTATTGAATATACAATGTCAATCTAGGGAAGATATTAGAAATGCAATCCAAATGCTTGCTCAGTGGACGTTGTATAAGAAACAATAGGACCCAAATCTCACAGGGCAAATGCTAGGAACCCAGCTCATTGTAGGTTTATCTGGTATAGCATATGAATGGTGGTGATGGTTGCCACAGGAAACAAGAAATGAAATGCTTGCTCCTGATGATGTAGATGAGAAAATTCTGAGTGCCCTAGGAAGAGAGTTTTATGGCCCTGAGGAGGGAGAAGATTATGATCACCTTGCTTCTTTATTCATGTCTGCTCGTCTTTGTGATTTAAGCAAAAGTGAAGAGTACTTTTGTTATATGCAAAAATTGTTAATTTCTTCAGGAAAATCAGGTAACCCTGCATATTTAAAACATTATCTCAGAAGCTATCCATGACATGTCCCGGATGCTGTAGAGCATGATTTAAAGGATAAAAAGGTAGAACTGAGAAGCCTATCGCTTGCTCAACTTCATGCTCACATTATGGAAACATGGCAAGAACACTGCCTAGAGAAAAGGGTGAGCAAAGACTTTAAACATCATCAGAAGATGTATTCTGCTTCATTCTGCAAAGATGTTGCAGGAATGCCGGATTGGGGGTGTGGAGCACACAACCGAGGACATCTTGATCATTCTTCTTGCAAGTGTAAGAAGAAGAAAAAGGGCTTTTACACCTTAGAACCAAGGTATCACCTAGATAAGCCCTATTACCTCAAATCTAAGCACAGATATAAGAAGCACATATATGATAAACCCTATCACAAGTCCAAATATAAATCCAAACACTATGTGAAGTGTCAGACTGAGAAAGGAAAGAAAAATGTATGTTTTATTTGTGGGAAATCAGATCATTGGGATTCTAAATGCCCATAAAGAAAATCTCAGCCTCAGCTTGCTGCTTTGTGTACTAGTTTGGATCCCGCTTGGTGGGATTTATTTGAAGTTAATATCAATTCACCCAAGCCCTCGGGTGAAGTTGTATATCTACCTGATGATGATTCCGATTATTCTGATTCCTGTACAGATTCTGATTTTGAACCTCCCATCTTAGCTAAATGTGATCCTCCTTCCTCCAGCTCATCCTCTGAGTCTGATTCTAGTTTGGATGCACATTTAGGGGGGTGTAGTAGCCTACTTGAGTTTGACTTTTCTCTGTATATGTTTTCTAGATCCCCTTCTAGATCTTCTTCTTTTCATATAGAGAAACAGATTGCTGAAAAGGCATTCTTTGATATGCAAAGGTCCTCCACTTTGTACGAAAAGTGGTTTTGAGTCGGTCTTCCTCCGCTACTAGAACTTGGTTGTAACTAGAAAAACCATCTAGTAAAGAAAAGAGTTATGATCCTGACACCATCTGCAATATCTATTCCATTGGGGGCACCGGATAATTGTCTTTATTGGAAGCTTTGTTCAAGTTCCAGAAATCTACATACAGCCTGATTTCTCCTGATTTCTTCCGCACAGGGATTAGATTATCCACCCATTTAGAATGTTGGACTTTGAAAATGATTTTGGATTCCAACAATTTTTTTAGTTCTTTCTGAATTAGAGGCTCAAGCATTGGATGCATTCTCCTTAGCTGTTGCTAAAAAGGTTTGACTCCTTCCTTCATAGGTATTACGTGTTGAGTGATACGGGTGTCATATGTCTTTAGATCGTCATAGGTCCAAGCGAACACATATTTATATTGCTGAAAAAGTTTAATGAATCTATTTCTTTCTGTCGGCGTACAACATTTTCCCAAATTGACATACTTCGGTTCAGCTTCTGTGCCCAAATTGATCAACTCTTATTTCAGGGCCGAGCTATGGGTTTTGGCATTCATAGGTCTTCTGAATCTGCTTTACAAATCGAAGAGGGCCTCTAGTGTTCTCACTCCTTTGGGCATAAAGTTACCTTTCACTATGTCTTTATTTTGTAGATCTGAGTCATGCTCTTCTTCCTCTATGATGGCTTCTTGAAAATCATCTTCATTGGTTAAGAAACTAATGATTTGTTCATTGTCATCAAATACTCTGAAATTTGTGATGTTGTCTGGCACAAAAGGCCTGAAAATTAATTCAATAGAACATTTATTATTAGTGGGTACTAATCTTGAAGTGGAAGTAGCTAACAGATCATCTACAGTGTTTTGTAATCTTGAGACATAATTAATGTTAAAAGCATCAAAACACGAGATTAAATTCCAGATTTTTGCTTGATAGCCTTTTAAATGTGGTGAAAGACAATGAATTGTATTTTTTATTTGCCTAACAACAATTTCAGAATCACCAAAGACTTTCAAAAACTTAACATTAAGGCCAATGGCTTTTTTCAAACCTTGAATGAGAGCTTCGTATTTTGCGGTATTGTTAGTACATTCAAACTCTAACCTACATGATAAAAAATATCTATTTCTATTAGGATCAATTAAAATGCAACCAGCTCCGGATCCTTCCTATGTCTTGGAGCCATCGAAGTAAAGGGTCCAAAAGATGTTTTATTTTCTAGATAAGTTAGTTTGATTTTTGTCTAAGTTAGTGACTAAGTCTACTATATTACAGTCAATATCATCAGCCTGTGAAAATTGAAGGAGATCAGGCTGTCTATTTGAAAAATGGCTAACTTCTTCTGATTTGTAGTTTCCAGGTTCAATTTCCAAAAAGTAATTTCCTAAAACTGAGGACGAAAAGGCCACTGCTTCATTTTTTCCATCCAGCTGAGTAACATTTTGTTTCATATGTGGCTCCCTCAATATCTTAATCTGATTCTGACGATTTTGATGTGGCAGCCATAGATGAGACCAATCTATTGCAAAATAGCCATTAAGTTTCGCAGACTAGTCCCTACTCAATATTAGACCATATGCCTCGGGGATATCGACCACCATTATATCAATGAATTGACACACTCTGGGATCAAATGACAATCTAATGAGTACATCTTTTTATTCACCAATAACTTTAACAACAGTCCTATCTAGTTGGACGATTTGAGATGGGGATGTGATAGGCTATCCATTAACCCTCTTGCAAATTGAAAAAGGCATGACATTTGAACTAGCACCCGAGTCTACTAAACAATTGTGCACATTGTAATTAAAAATATCAAAGGTTAAGAGGAAAGGAAGAGTTTGGGATTTCGATTTTCCGCCGATACTTGCTTCATTACTTTCTGGGTTTTCCTCAGTGCTTTCTACTGGGACAGCTGTTTGTGGATCTAAGGCTTCCATCAACTTCTTCCTTTGTTGTGGTAAGCTACACATATTGAAAATGGAAATATTAGATTTCGTTTTTTTTATATCCTCGATTATATCATAGCTCATGTCACATCCTTTCATAGTCGTAGATTGATTTTCCGCTTTGTTTAAAGGAGCTTGGGACTGTTTAGTTTTTTTCGAGTTTGGTTCTTTAGTCACCGTAGGGGAAACCACTGGGCTTGTTTTGGGTTGGGGAGGAGTAACAGTTATATGCCATCTCGGTATTTTGTTAGACCTAGCTTTAGGTGGTTCTACTGCTGGTTCAATCACTTGGCCCTTACTCCTGGTGGTGATGTTAACAGATGTTGTTTGTACTTCATCTTCAAACTCTTCACAAGACAGTTCTTGAGCAGGGGTCCAATCCCAAAGAATCATTGTAGTATCAGGATTTGGTTCTTCATTGTCAAGAGTTTGTTCTTGTTGAGGGTTTGTTTGCTTGAGTACTTTTGCATCTAACATTTGGTTCATTACTAAGCTCATCGAATTGATCCACTGTGGGCAACTTTTTTCTGAGTGTTGTTCTTGGTGAAAAGTGCAAAAGTGGTCCATCCCTATTTCATTCAGATTTAATACAGCAGAATTATTGACTGGTGGGGTTGGCTGTCCATTATCTTCTTTCCATTTATAGAAATGTTTAAAAAGGTGGCCTTGAAGAACTTGTTGCTTTATCCTTTTCTAGATCTACAATCTTATTGGAGAGTTTCTGCATCATTTTGATGACATTTTCTAAATCTGGTGCAGGTTCTTCTTTATCCCTAGTTAACAGAAAAGGTTTCTTAACAGCTACCGGTCTACCCTCTATATCTAAAGCATGTTTCGAGATGTTGTCATGTTCTTCTTCTACCTTTTTAGCTTCTTCAAAATTTTCTATCAGGGTTGGTTTTTTGTTCTCTTGACGAACATTGCAAGCGAGGATTTAAGAGCTATTGTATAATATTCTACTAAGCATTCCTTAGCGGGCTTTGTTGCATCACTGAAATTATTTAACAATGTTGTGAATATTTGGTTAAACTCTTGAACTTTATCATTCTTTTCCATTCTCATAGATAATAATTCTTTCATGAGAGTAGCTACAGTTTTCTGATTGCCATATTTTTTAAGAAAGCATTTCTCAAAATCTTCCCAACTTGTTATCGAATCGGCTTGCAAACTAAAGTACCAGGAAGATACTTTGGGCTCGAAAGTATAAGGAAAGAGATGACAAACCACGTCCTCACGCTCCACATTTAAAATATTTAGAGCTAGATAAAAACTTTTAAGGTGGTCTTCAGCCGAAATTCCCTTACTAGGGTCATACTTAGGCAAAACCTTTTCTGGGTTCTTGGGAAAATCATGGAATGGTCCGACTATGCTCAATGCCCCTCTGGCTCTCCATGCTGGTACGACCATGAATCTTGGGGGAGAGCGTAGTGGTGAGTGTGGTGGTGATTTAAGAGGAGTATCCCTTGGAGCGTGCTGCCCTGGGCCTGTAGGGGTCTTTGGTATAACTTCATCAAAAGGTTCAGTGATCTCTTCTATAGATAAATCTAACAATTCTTCTAGACTTTGAACAAGAATGGAATCTCTTGTGCACTGAGGATTTTTTCGAGGATCTCTGGTTCTGGGTAACAAAGGAACTGTGGTTAATCCTCCAAGACTTCTCACTTATGAGCGAGTATGTCTCCTGAATTGATTTCCTTCTTGAAAAGGGACATCATACACTACTTCTGATTGTTCTGTTTCAGGGTTAGGATCTTCTTGATTTCTTGATTCCAGATCTGGAATTTCTGGAAAGACTGTTGCAGATGGGTTTTCAGTGGAAATTTTGCTAACAAAAGAATCTTTTTCGTTAGCCATGCACTGGTGGCCCTCCTTCTAGCGCCAAAAAATGTTGATTCCTCGAATATCGCTGCATTAATCAGCAAGGGATTCTCCCCATGATCCAGGTGGATATTGGTGGCCACCCACCTTTCCAACTGGCTCAAAACAGTTTTATGGCAATTTTGGTATTGTACTATTTTTAGCAGTTTTTCGGGTTCTGAACTTCCGGGGCCATTTTGAGGCCCTGAACGACCTTTTTTGGCAATTTGGGGGGCCAGATGGTTGCCTTCCTTCAACATACATTTGGCCCCAGTCGAAAGTTGTAAATCTCGGATAGACCTTTCCAACGGGCTACCGAGCGCCCCAAACGGAGATCGTATGCAAAAGTTATGACCCCGGGAAGTTGATGTACTAACTTACCCAAACGGGGCCCACATGACTTTTGGCGCTTCATCTCCTAGGGTTAGGTTTTTGGATGTCTAGGGTTTTTGACATTCCTGTTTATTGTAAAAGGCCTTGAGAGCCTCATTGTAACTATCTTCTTGCGAAATGAGCGCAGCCGTCACATCTCTTCTCAGAGATAAGCCGCCACCATTCCAACAAGCTTGTTTTCCGCTGCATTTTACAGTTCTAGCTTATTTCCTTATTGAATAGAAAACCAGTTTTACTGTATCTCTGTTATTTTGTGTTAAGCATATGATAATAATCTGTATTCATTTCATTCTGCTCATAAAATCCGGATCACCCCAATAAGCGATCCCAACTAGATCACTCACCATTTGGAGTGGGGAATCCATCCGGTTAACAGTTCTGGCTACCGTGGGTTTTAAAGATTTGTTTGTTCTACCGGTTGCGACCCGATCCACCGGTTATGTATTTTGTATTTAAAATGATATGCAAGTGCCCTATATTAAATGCACGCGGGAAAACAAATCTATTCTAATCTGATTTAATCTAAATTACCTATCCTTATAAGGAGAAAATTTAAAGAATGGGCAATAAATTGGAAAATACACCTAATAATTCCACACATAGCTGTTTAAAATTAAAGGAGCATTTACAGGAGAAATAAATATTATCCAAGATAGCTCAGAAAAATATAAGTATTTGATTACCCATTTAACATAGAAATTTTGCAAAAGAATATGAAACCATTCATAGCACAGAATTAATTCATAACATCCAGGAAAGATCTCATAGGAAATGTATGAAAAGTGCAGAAATGGTTCAGCAGTTAATCACCAAGACTCCATGCAAAATGTTGTGCCAACTTCCACAGGCCAAAACGATTTTCCATTGATGTAGCAGAAATAGTTCCTTTACAAGATAGAAAAGAATTTCACCTGCCAAAAGTCCTTGCTTCCTTTCTCTAATCAGCTCTACAAAGCTTTACAAAAATGGGCCAAGAGTTGCCACCTATACCCTAACCATTTATATTCCTCTAATTTGTCTTGTAGTGCTAAATATTACATAAGAGAAATATCTCAAATATTTTGCAACAACGGGAGTTAAACATTACAAGTCATTTAATATTCCAAAGGTATATACAAAAATAAATGTTCTTGGGGAACGCTGGCGGACGCAAGCTATCCCTGAGCTAGCGCCTTTGGTGACTGAGGGGTTTATGGGATCGCTGGGGTTTCTTCTTGCATTGCTGCAATGGTTGGGCCACTCTCTGATGTGGTAGCTTGGCTGGATGCCAATGCCTTCTCTACTTCTGCTATATGAATTCCCCAGTCATTTGTGTCTCTTACAATATTTGTTCCAACCAGGGGACTCATGAATCTGAGAGATATTTCTTGCTTGGCCAGTTCTTCTGCTAAGATGGTTATTTCAGTTGTAGTGACCCGGAGGCTTTCTTCTAAGCTATGTTGATGAACAACAACTTGGATGATAAATTGGCGTAGATCTTCTGCTTTCAAGGTGTCCAGATTCTGCACATATTCACTTTCTACCTAGAGCTCTATACTTAGATTAGCTAAATACTGTGCTTTATCTGGGAACTCTTCTATCCTTTGGGGCATGGCTATTCGGAAGCTTTCTTGTGTGGTATGGATTTGAGAGTACACAGTCTTTCACTGCTCATAAGTGGATGAGGCTACAGTGGCCAACTTTACTCCACAGTCTTTAGAATACTCTAGGGTGTGTATATCTGCCTTGTATTCAACAACAAACTTAAGGGGAAGGGTTGTTGGGAACCTTGACTTCCCTTCTCTCCATTCGATGTGCTTTTTAATCTCCCCATTGATGCGTGAGTGCTTCCTCCTAATCATGGTGGCTTCAACATTGATTTCCTTGAATTTGGTCATGACTGCTTTTAGTCTGTATACTTCCTCTGCTATGAGTTCTTGGACTCCATAGGTCTCTCTTAGTATTCCACAAGCCTGCTCGTCGAAGGGGCTAATGTTTCACATTTTGTTGTTTTCCAACTCCAATTGTTGTTCCAACGATTCATTTTCTCCTTGTAACTTCTCAATGTGCTCCTTCAGGTCATCGACCTCTTGAAGGTTGTCGAATTTATCTGATTCGAGCTTCAAATTCTTACCTTTAAGTTCTGCATTTTCTGCTTCTAATATCCTTATTTGTATTGCCAGAGCTCTCCTATCAACCTCCAATTGTTGGAGTGTTTTATTTAATTCTTCCTTTTGAGATTTGAGAGCATTATTCTTCTCGATCATCAGATTTGTGTAATTCTGCTCTTTGACTAAAGCTTCCTAAAGCTGTTGCACCTTCTCCTTTTCTTCATCCAACCTATCTCCCAGTATGTTAACATTATATGCAGTTGCTGTAACCGTGTCTATGGATATGGATGCTAGGAGGCTAGCAGTCTCTTCTGTGTTCCGCATGACCATGGTCTCATGTGTGGTGATGATGTCTGGCCGAAAAGGTCTTTTCAATTTGGAACCTGTCTCTTTGACAATGGTATTTATTTTCTTGTTGTAAGCAAAGTTCTTCCAATTAGAAACTGTGCTGCCTTTATAGGGTGTAAAAGGGACAATGGGTAGATCTCCTATGTGGGAACCCATATCTAAGTTTTGTAGGTCTAGGATTTTAGGATCAACATCCTTTTGGGACTTTTTCTCTTCCTCTCCCTTTTTCCGTGCCTCTTCCTCCTGCTCCTTCCTTCTTTTGTCCTCTTCTTCCTGTTTAGCATTAGCTTCCAGCCTAATTCTTTCTTCCTCTTCTTCTTTCTTCTTTGCCTCAGCTTCGGCTTCTTGGATTCTCAAATTTTCTTCTTTTTTGCGTTTATCTTCTTAGATTTTCTTTGCTTTTTCCAAGAGCCTTAGTTCTTCTTTCAAGAAAGCCTTGGAGCTCAAGCTGGCCCCTCCTTTTCCCACCTGACAAATTTGTAGCTCAGTCATATTGCTGATCCCCCTATATGCTTCCTCCCGTGGATCATAAAAGTTGGCATATTCACAGGGAGTGGAGAGTTCTTTGCAATGTTGTGCAATTTTTCTCTGTCGATCATTCTTGTGAAAAATCCTTTCTTCGAAATGAAAACTTCTCAATTATTCAACAAACTCTTTCAGAGTTGCAATTCCTGGAAAATTGTAAGACCCAACATAAAAGGGTAAGGGGGAAAAAGTGGCTTTCTTGGCCTTATACAAGGTGTTACCCATCCCATCAATGAATACTTGCCTTACCATTTCCTTGTGGACTATGTAATCTGTAGCACACCTTGGGAGAATATATGTGGCTTTGGAACCTTCGTACATTCTTATGTAGGTACCTTGTGGAGCGAAATAAAAATCACCATACTTTTCCAAGGCTTCCATGGCATTTTCAGATAGACAATTGGGTTCTTCATTAAATATCACCTGATAAAGGGGCATTATGAACTCCTCACAAATGAGCTTGTAATCCCTCTTGTAATTTTGAGCCCAAAAGATCTTGTAGGCTATGAACACTGGGCCCTCTGCTGAGCTCCACATGCATCCCAACATGGGGAAAATACATTTTGCCACGATACAATCTATGAGGTAAGAAGCCATATAAAACTCTGCTTTCCTTTCTACAAACCCTTCTTTAGCCACTGTTATTGCTGATGACAGGCTGTCCGAAAGAATATCAACCCAATTGAAGATCGTCCCTTTGAAAGCAACATAATGGATGATAGGGACCCACTGCAGCATAAACATAATCCCGTCAGGCCTCCCGAAGATTATTCTTAGCATGAGAGCGATCATTCTGAAGGGAGGCCTCAGATTCTAGACTTCGTATTCTTCATTGTCTTTTCTTCTTAATTGCTTGCCTAAAATTAACAACCTTCTTGCCATGTCTAGATTATCCATCTGGATCTCTTGTAGCCATGCATCATCGAGCCACTACTGTGCTTTGGGTAGCTTGTAGGAAGTAGAGATGTAAGACAGGTGAAACGATGAAAAAGCCTTTCCCGTGCTATCTTCTATGACTCTAGTTTCGGTGTTGGCATGCTGCAGCACCCATCCGATTATCTCTGAGCATGGGAAGAGTTCTGGACGTGTGGTTGATTTGGATATATAGGAGTTCCGGATATTTTGATATAAGCATTCTTCTTCAAGGAGAGCTTCAGGAAATTCCTGATCTCCTATCATGTGGTAGACATCACCCCAGCTTACTTCCGAAGGCACGTTTGTAGTGCATTTGGTGTCTTGGAACGTTGTCTCCAGTCTGGCTCTTTCATCGACTGCCTTCGTTCTCCTCTTGCCACCTTTAGCCATTATGGGAATCCTGTTCAACAATTAATGTGAATAAGCATGCATGACATAATGTTGACAATCCAACTAATGTCTGTTAGATAATCTATTTATTTCAACCAAAATTCCTGAAAATGTTCCCTTCACATATCGGTTTAAACTTGTGAGAACACTAATTAAGTTACCTTTGCGGTGGCTGTGGTGATTAGGGATTATGACAACAGACAGATAAAGGCTGGTCCAGGTACTTAAGTCCTTGGAAACAAACATTGACTGGTGTGCAAGCACGGAAGGTGTAAATTTTGCAATAACGGAGACGTCCATGATTAGGTACGAGAAGGCGCCGGCAAGGTCTAGCGGGTGATGGGTATGTGCATCGTTTTTCTAATCACTCTAACGCTATTAATGGTAGAAGAGACCCACTGCAAATAATGGAACGAACTTGGATGATTAAAAGGCCATAGGATTAACTGCAGCTAAGAGGAAAAAGACTTGGCAGGATAGTATTCTGAGTTGGGTGTATTACGGGTCGATGCTAGGCGTGACTATTCTGGAAAACACTGTAGCTAGAATAAAAATATGGATCAAACCACTTTTAGGTACGAACAAAAATCATAACCAGGCCTGTGAATGTACTTACCTGGAAAAGAATGGAGTGGTGTCGACGATTGTCGAAGGGTCTGTGAGTCTGTGCCTCCAACGATGACAGATGCGCTTTGTGGCTCAAACAGAATGGAATTGTCACATACCCCAATTTTTGGAAAATAATGTAATTATTTTATCATATTTCTAAGACATTATGTTAAATTTAATGCTTAGTAGAAATGGATGACTCAGCAGAGTCACCAGAAATGGAATGTAATTCTGAATATTTTATTATTAATAAATAAATTATGGAGACAACAGCATGGGAGAGCTGTTAAAAGAGGTTACTGGTCTAACTGGTGGTTGGAACTAGGTGGAAAGTCAAAATACAGGTGGCATCATCCTCAAACACTTCCTAAGTTGCAGGTGGCAACTTCCCTATATTTTGGGGTCATGATTCCCTAAGAAAGTGGAATCTGAGCAGGTGGCTCATTAATGACAGTTAACCCAACTAAGACCTAGGCAATCTTTTAAATAATACTCAATGAACTGAGCTGGGGGGGAAACATAGTTCTGGAGGGAGAATACATTCAAGTGAATGTTATTCAGAAGTCCCATTGAGTAAGAGGGAAAAACAGTAAGGAAGTTGTTTGAGAGGAAGGCTGCAGTAACTTGGTTCCAGTTTAGCTGTTTGGCTGAGTGAATTGTTTTGATGCACCTAGTTCCAGCCAGGGAGACCAGAGCAAGCTCGGGGGTCCCGAGAAGTGCTGTTTGGGCACTCTCCAGGAGTTGGTAGGGAGGAACAGCCTCCCATTGTTGTTTTTATCCACAAATCAGGACAGGTTCTGCTACTTACTCCTATATGTTTATTAAGGATGAATTAATGCATGTTGTGTTTACTGTTAATATATTTAAGTGGTAATTAATCTGTTAGTAGATTGAATATCTCGGAATATCAGTAGTAAGATTTTTAAAAGTTACTGTGATTTTCTGAATGGTTAGTATGAGTTAATATCTTTGTTTTACTATTATTAATGCAATTATAGTTTATACAGAAAACCATTCATACCTATACATTAGTTTATAAGCTGTAAGCATAACCTAGTTTATTATTATTTTGTTCAACACAAAGCTGTAAGCAGGAAGTAACATGAAGAATCGTTCATTGTAAATATTATAGTTAAGATATTAAAACAAATTAAAGAAAATAGAACCCTGCTGCCGAGCTTAATTTTGTCTTATCAACACTCACAAGTCTCTTGTTTATCAACCAAACTTTAATCCTAGAAATTAGTTATGGTTTTTACTACCAAAACAACAATAGAACAGAAGTCTAATTCATCTATCGAGCACAACAATAGGAAGATATCATTCTTTTTATTTACATTCATACAATAACAGAGTTGAGACCAAAGTAATAGAAGTACATCACAACTGTAGGATTTCGTGAATCCTATCACTCCAGTTCTTAACTTTAAGAGTATTTCATCCGATAAAAACCTAGTTGTTAAATCCATACATAAAAATGAAACCGACAGAATAGTTCCAGCTCACCATCGAGTTTCCATTTTTAAAATATTTCTTTTGTTTATCTAACAACCAACAATAAAACCTCATAACTACAGAACCAACATATAATTCACTACTGTATTTTCGGAATAGACCTTGGTATAATAGACGTTACAGGTATGTAAACATTGAAGAGTTTTTACAACGACTCATCCACAACCATAGCTCATTTGCATTACTTAATAGAATGTAAAAACATAAAAGTTATCCAGGTATGCTTTACAACGACAAATAGAGCATGAACACAATTTCATATGTTATAATATTCCAATCTGGGTGAGAACCCCAACTCGACAGGGTTATCAACGCATTAGTAGGCTACCACTGTAAGATTTATTTGAACCCTGTAGTTATCATTCAACACACAAAAACAAAAACGTTGAGAAATAAGACTGTGCCATCACCTACAGCCGAGTTATCTTCTTCTCTGAAAGTGTTTTTGAAACCTAAAAACTTTTCTACTACTGTACATTGTATCCATTTAAATGAAACGCAGACATTATATGAGCCATATTAAAGGTAACCTTTCATATTTTTTTACTTCCACAAAACTGGGTAATTACCCCAATCTTTTCAAAGATACTGTAACAAAAAAAAAAAAACAAAGGCCGTCATGACAGAACAAGCCACATCTTGTTCCTTATATACATTAAATCTTATGCAAACCCTAACCACTATAAGAAAAACGAATACATTTCTTATGACTGCAACCATATCATATCACACCCATCACAGGGTCAACCATGTCCGTGAGCGTGATAACAAACAGCCACGAAGGTGGTCTTATCAAATCAAACCCTAACCTTCCTAACCAACAAAGGGAGAAACCGCCATGGTGTGACCAGGATTACCCGGAAGAAGCCAAGCGCCAGAGGTCGTGCTTCATACACCTTCATGAGAAAACAACGCCTGCACAGTTACAAATTATCGATTCAGTTACAAACTCTTCTCAAAATAAACAATCCCTTTCTAAATTTAAAACCATGAAGCAAATGTTAGCTTACCAGCGAATTTGGAGGAAGCAAAAAAACCAGTGAACAACCCTGTAGCCATGAGCCGAGCTAAGTAGAAAACCCCACTCTGGTCACCAGAAGAAACGGGCTGGAAACTCCCAGGTTACCTCCAAGTTGGAAGCCGTGACAGAAAACATGTAGAACGAAACCCTCAGGCTATGGCCAAGCTAGAAATGGAAGCATGAAGCTAAAAAAATAAATAAATAAATAAATTGAAACCACTTCTTAGCTGCCAACAGCATTAATACAACGAATCCCAAATCGATGCAATGGACAGTACGAAGGCAAGGAAAGGGAAGGGCTTAGTAACTGATAGCAAGCAGGTAACAACAACAAAGGCAACACGGGATGTTAAATAAACTTACAGAAAGCCAATTGCAGGACATAGATAGACTTCTGAGCAATACGAATGACACCCACCAGAACTATAGCAGCAGGAGCATAGTTACTTACAACATTACAACTAGAGATTCAGACCGAAGGGTTATCCTTGGAAACCGAGCCCGAAGGCAGAGGGAAATGGCCAAGTAGGGTTTCAGACAGACCATTTATATCATCAAATACAAGGACCAGAACTATCCACGTAGCCTTAAATATTTTGACTTGCCATGGGTCAAAAATCCATAGTCCATGTTGTGTTTCAAATAATTGTTTCCCAATTTTAAATCATCGTATGGATAAAGTGTAATCATAGTAGGGATATTCCCTATGATCGAAACACTATCATTTTAGCCAACATGTAATGCATGTTAGAACCTTACCATCGAAGCTTCATAGTGGACATAAAACATTTCCCTACAAACAAATAGAATTATGTATAGTCAATATTGTACAAAAGTACTACGAGGATTCATCATTTGGTGTAGAATTACAATCTTATCATGGGTAATATAATTAACTGCATAATTTATCCATAATGGTTTTAAGAGCATAATTCTTATATCATCCTTTTTAAATCAAACACTAGAGCAATACATATAATACTTGTTTTAGATAGATGCAAACCTTGACTCATTACAACATACAGTACGAAGTTGTTTAACACTCAGTTATGAAGTATTCCAGGTATGAAGGAAGCGTTTTGGTACTATAGAAACTATTTTGGGGATGATGTAATGGAAGCTAAAGTTGGTTTAAAATCAACATTCCACTACTTTGGTTGTCTTATTCCGGGCCTCTTGAGAATAGACAGGGGGGTACATCAAACCGTAAATCTATAAGATAATGAAATGAAGTCAGCATGGTGATTTACAATCCTACGAGATTAGTGTCATGGAGATAGTTGATAGTCTTGATCGTATATCTATTAATATTATAGGAATAGGAGTAGCAGTGCAATCAAATTAAACCCTTAAGGATATTATAAGAAAACATGTAAATGACAGGATATCATTTAAGGCTAGCAATAAGTAAATTATACGAGGAAAAATCTCCAGATATGTTATAATGGGAATTGCAATTGATACAGTATCAACATATAAATAAAAGTGTTCTGATTATCGTAATCCAGTGACTTTATACAGTGCAAAATAAGAGATTTGTGACAGTACAATAATATTATCAAGGAAACGGTACTCAATAGGGATACTTAAGTCATCTTTGATCCAGAACAATAACTACCATATTCTCATTTAATTCCCGACTCTCAAAACAATAAGTTTCATGAATTTACAGGAAGGGAGTTCTACCTTTATATTGTTGACAACCAACTAGCATGTTTAGATTTTTACTGACTGAGTTGGTGCAGTTTAATGAATTTTAATACTTTAAAAATTTAATGGTTGCGACCGCACTTACCTGTATACCTGTAAAGAGAAAGACAGTTTGATGCGTTAGCTCGAAAGCTAAGTAAGCCTAGTCGGTTATGGCAATTTCTCCCCTTGAGGTTGGAGAACAGAAAACAATCAATAACTGCAATTAAAATCTCACATTAAAATTTAAGTACAATAACAGATCATTCAGACATAATTATGATCACTTACTAAAACAAACAGATCAAGGAATGCATTTAATAACATTTATTTACGATATTTAAAAAGTTTTAAATTTTTTGAAATTTCTGGGTTTTGACATATACACTCCAGTCGATGAAACAAAATGAAATGCCAATGGGGTTTACCCATATATATTCAAACTGGTTTGTGCGAAACCTTAATGCGGTGGTTGCATGCCATCAAACTGGTTTTAAGCCTGCATATGGCCGGGTCACGTCAAAACCTTTTTCAATAAATGCGACTGTCAAAAGCGGGAGGGTTAGTTAACGCTTCCGACCCACGTGGGAAGAAAAGCTGAAAATGGTCTTCCGTTGTGGAGAAGTTGTGTGAATACTTCCACGAATAAGTCATGTATCGCGGCGGACTTAAGCGAACTTTTTCGCTTTCTCGGGAAAGTTGGCCAAGTTCTTCCGAAAATATGCCAAGGTTTGCAGGGCGAAAGAAAAAGATGAGTCTCTCCGAAAAAAATTGTTGATACATTTCTGGCATTTGCAGAAGGGTTAGATGAAAGTTTCCACTGTAGCAAAAGGATTTGACGAGTTTTTTCTGCCACGAGCTCGTTTGAGTAAACGTTTCTCCTTTCCGGAGACTTTGTGATAACTTTTCCATCGTGGTTTGACTTGGATTTTTTCTTCAGAGGTTTTAGAATACTTGGGCCAACTCTTCCGCTGTTGTGGCAAAGTTCACTCAGTGTTTCCACCGCGTTGCGGGCCAAAAGACTGAGTTTTTCTTTGGTAAAAGATGAAACTCAAAATTTCTAGGGCAAGTTAAGATCAAAAGAGACTAAGTCGCTGGATGCCAAGATGTTGCAAATTTTTTTTAAGGCAAACATACTCAAAAAAGAGTAGGGGCCCCAATATTTTTTCAAAAATAAAAAGGGGGGGTGTTGTACCAACAACATATCCTCTACGTGTCTCCTCCTGTGTGAGATCATCCTAATGAAAATGCCATGTAGGCATGTTATCTCGACCAATAATAGTCTGTACGAACACACTCCACTGTTGAGTCACGCCATTTAAGGCGATGCTCACCATCTCAGTGCCCTGTATAACCTCTCCTACAACTGCAAGCTCATCCCTCACCTGTGTAATCCTGGTAAGTTAGGAAGCCATGCCTTCCCCTTTACTCATGTGGACATTCTTCAACTTCTCCCTTAACACCATTTTCCTATTCTCATTTGAACTCTTGTAAAGGTTGGTCAAAGAAGTCCACATCTGAAAAGTATATGTCTTTGCTGATATGTGGGGGATTACATGATCCTTCACGGCATCAAGTATAACCCTCCTTTCCTTTACATCTTTCTTCATAAAAGATGCCTTATAAATAGCATCGGTAGGTACTATTACAGGATTTGTTGTTGTACTGTTCACTATATCCCATAGCTCATTCCCTTCAAGTATCGACATAATTCGAACCTTCCATGGGCTAAAATTTGTAGCTCCATCCAACCTGTCTTCTACTCTAAGTCCAAACACCATGGATACAACATGTATTACCCAAGCAACCTATTCAAGAACTCTTTCCCAAATTTGGAAATTTCTGTCAAAACCCTAACTTTTTCAAATCTGAAATTTTTTCCACAAACCCCTGTTTTCTCCAAATTTGAATTTTTTTTTTCTTCTGTAAACCCCTGTTTTTCTGAATTTTTAAATTTTGAACTTTAACCGCGCTCTGATACCATGAAATTTTTTCATAACCCAACCTGGTTTCAAACTTAGAATATTCTATGCATGGTTTAATTCCAAACCCTAGTGTGCACATTTTAATTCATAAAAATGACTTCAACTTGAAACACATGAGATATTTTTCAATTCTTTAAAACTCATAAATTTAATTTTCAGCCAACAATTTCAAACTCATAAATTATGACATCCATTCAACCATAAAAATTAACACAAGAAGTTTTGACCAATGGTCCAGGATAAAACCCCGAAGGGAAAACCTGTTTATGAGAGAGAGATTTTATTTCTTTCAGACAAATTATAAAAATTATAGCAGTACTTATCTCCCAAATTTCATCTTGAAATTTGTGCCAAACTGGCCTGCTATACGGACTGTTTTCTTTCTCGAAATATGTGCCCAATCAACAGTTGTACGGACTCACATGTGCGGCCTTGAAACCTGTGCAGAATTTGCTCCTCGAATTCTGTGCTGAATTTCATCCCTGTACGAACTGTATGGACATCATTTAATTCTGTACTTTTCTGTCTTGAAAACCATGCCAGATTTCATCATTTAATTCTGTACTTTAATGATGTATGAATTTCCTCGAGATTTGTTGTATGATCACCTTTGAATTCATGTCAATCTACTGAAGGATTTTCCTTACAACCCGTGACTGAATTTGTCTTCTTCTCCTTAAGGTCGATTTCTCTCAAACCCTAGTTTTCTCTCTTGCTCCTCCTCTCCAAAATTTCTCTTTGAAAAGTGAATAATGATCAATTTGCCTTTCCCTAGCCCCTTTTTGTTCATGGCAACTTCCCGTTTCAATCTAATGGTCAAGATTAGATTAGATCTGGGGTTCTCATTAAATGCTCATTTAATAATTAATAAATGACATTTAGTGCACCTCATGTCATATAAAGTAAGAGCCCCTCTTTTTAAACAATCACTCACTTAACTTTTTATTAAACTTGAACTTAGGATAACCATGAAATTAAATTTTAATGAAGTCACTTTAAAATTATAAAGTGCATCTCACTTCATTAATTAAAACATGACTAGGGTCACCGATTAAAGTGTCCTTGTCCACCTAAGGCAACACTAGGTGAACGACACTTCCTAGGTAAATTTTCAACACTACTTACACCATTTTCCACTTCACTGGAATGACTAGAGACAAAATGGACAACATTTCAGCAGAAAGTTATCAACAATTTGGCTCATGGATTGAGAAATTCATATCAGTTTTCATTCTCAGATAAAATTTGACTGCTATGTTCTCTTAGACACACCCATGCATGGTAATTTTCCTCAGAGGTCAATTTTCTTCCACACACACTCCACACAATGCAGAATAATGCACACCCACTTTCCTTGCATGCATAAGTCTCTGCATGCAAACTAGAAAACACATGGGCTCTCCCATCCTATTAATTAAAACACATAATCACTTCCCTTTAATCCCACTTAATGATAATTAATTGATAATTATGATTTTAATATTATAAACCAAAGTCATTTAAACGGGTTTAAGACTTAGGATAAAATCTAAGGACTTAAATGTTTAATGGGGTTGTAATATGGTTTTTCTCCCTTAGTCATTCTAACCCCCTTATTGTCTCTAGTGAATACACGAGTCCCTGATCTTTTGAGTGTTCTACCTCAGCCACAACCAATTATAATTTTTATTATTATTATGTCGGAATGTACAATTGTCTCACCTTTTAGGAATTACATAATAATATTCACATTGTACTTAAAATCAATTAAAGGATCTTAACCAGTGGTATTACATGTTTTCTAATTTCAAGGTATGTCGTAATTTGTTAAAGGTTTCCCTTAAGGTCTTGTTGAGTTATGTTACATTTGATAACAATTAGTGTTAGTGTACTCCTATGGTGTTAGTGATAACAATTGTTTCTCTATATATAAAAGTTATGAGAGATATATCATTATTGATATTATGCAAAGGATACTTATTTTACATGTACATATCTTGTGTATTATATTATATTTCTCAATAATGTGTGATTATTATGTGTTGGGTTTTATAATGTTAATTAATCATTAATTCTCTTTATACCATTTTGAACCTACTATGTGAGTTTTGGTGATGCGTTCTGACTCTTTAGTTATGTGATCGTGGTGAATATGTAGCCTTTACATAACTTTGTCATCTATATCGAAATGTTATGCAAGTTTCGTTGAAGTGTTTAATCCAACACTTTATGAGAAATTAGGTTGAAAGTGAGGTTAATATTTTGAGTTTTGTGGTGAATAAGAGATATTTTGTAAATGATTTCCCGTGAATAACTATTGGCCATGATTTCCCACCTCATGGATTATATGCTTAAAAACATAGTTTTATTCGAAGAAAATCATGTTGGTGCAACCTTCTATGTATTATATTAAGGATCCAATACTACAATATGGGTTTGTAACACCCTCATTAGCATCATTGTATATTGTTTTTTTTGGAAAAATAATATTAAGAGTGGATGATGTAAACCATAACACTAAAGGAAGCATTTGTATTTATGTCAACATGGTGTCATCTTTGCATCAAGAGCATCATTGTATGTATAGTGTTTTTTTTGGAAAAATAATATTAAGAGTGGATGATGTAAACCATAACACCAAAGGGAGCATTTCTATTTATGTCAACATGGTGTCATCTTTGCATCAAGATTGCATCATTAATTTTGGCATGTGCTATAAATGGTGTCATATTAGCGTTGTATCAATGATAGATAATACAACACTACAATCTTCTCTAATTGTTTTAGCAAAGTATTGTATCATATATTGTCAGGGAAAAAACATTATAAAGTCACATTTGTGTGATAAGTGTGTTAGGTGCATTGTATTAGTGTCATAATAAGTCGAATTGTGTGTTGCTATGTGATATGGGGAATCACATTTGCATCATGCTGGCATCATATTAATATCATTCTAGCATTGAAAAGCAAGACCTTTTAGTCATTGTGTGTCTTATTTTCATTTTGTGTGCTTCTTATTAGTGTCATAATGCATTGATATTGCAACATGTTCATGCCACATATAAGTCATTAATCTACACATTGCTTCATCATAATGCCATAGTTTATCATTTGTGCATTGTGTTAACATCATCATATGCATGTTGTTATTATTTCTTTTGAGTCACATTTGCATCTTTTAGTGTTGTAGTAGACACTTTTTGCATCAGATTAGCATCGAACTTATGACGCAATTATTATAACTAGTTTAAATTCTTTACTAATTTAATTATTAGTTATTAAATATTAATTAATTAACTATTAATATTATTTTTACAATATTTAAATATTAATGAGAATGTTGTTAGTATTAGTCTATTTTTTAATGTACTAATCATGAGAGCCACAACCATGCATCCATAAGTGCAACAATGAAATATCATTGCACTAACATTCATTGGATTTCACACCATGGAAGCAAAACACCATGTTTGTATAAGCACATTAATGAAAATTTAGATGAAATCAGAAAATAACCAAGTAAATTTTTTTTTTGGCCTATAAGCAAGTGGTACACTACCACCCTAGGGGTCTGCCAATTTTCTGTGCAATGTTGCATGAAAAAAATTATACATATATAAGGAAATGAAATGAAATGAATTTGGAATAAGAAGTTGATTGAACTATTATCATTTTTCTCCTCATCTTCTCAACCCTTCTCATCTTCACTATCTATAAACATAATAAATGAACATGAGTTTAATCAAATAAAAAATGGTTAGCATTTAAATATATAATAGAAAACATATAGTTTAAACAACTATTAATACCCTTCGATCCCTCCAACTCACCCTCATCATCCTAAGTCTAGAAGAAGTGTATCATCCTCTGCATTGCATTCCCTATTTGCATGGAAACAAGAGAATTTTTTCAAGTATTCCTTGAAATGGAGTACCTCCTCAAGCAACGCAAGAAAAAATAGATTGTGACATTGTTGTGCTCCCATGACCCATTTGACAACAATAATTTAATCACCATAAATCTAAATGTTTTTTAATCCCTTTTCCCCAACAAAAATAAGACGGAGTCTTAATGCCATAAGCTCGACGTAATTGTTTCTTCTGGGGCACCATTTTTAGTTTGAAAAAATGATTTTAATTGAGCTTTAATCACCCCTTCCCAAAATATCCAGTTAACACCCTGGGAGGCACCAATAAAAGAAATCCTACAACTTAGATTTGTCCATTTTCTCAACCTATACAAAATGGACCATGACAGTTCCTTTATCTTATGGGAAGTGGGATAGTATGTTGAGCCCTTGTGTTGCGATCAATTCAAGGGTCAAGGGTTTGTTAAAGTATTCCTTGAAATGGAGTACCTCCTCAAGCAACACAATAAAAACCATATTGTGACATTGTTGTGCTCCCATGAACCAGCCGATAACAATCATTTAATCACAAAAAATCTAAATGTTTATGAATCCCCTTTCCCCAACAAAAATAAGAAGAATTTTTAATTCCATAATCTTGATGTAATTGTTTCTTCCTAGCTCTAGCACCATTTTTAGTTTGAAAAAATATTTTCATTGAGGTATAATCACCCCTTCCCCACAGATCCAGTTAGCACCCTGGGAGGCCCCATCAAAGAAATCACATAACTTAGATTTGTCCATTTTCTCAACCTATTCAAAATGGATCATGACAGTTCCATTATTTTATGGGAAGTGGGATAATATGTTGATCCCTTCTATTGCGATCACTTCAAGGGTCGAGGGTTTGTTTTTAAAATTTGATTTGTTTCAAGTTTTCTAAATTCCCTATCCTATAATCATCAGCATGGCCTTATAATGTTGGCAGGAGGGGTTTTGGGCCTAGTCCCTCCATGCTTCCTCCATGGGGTTTCTCTTCCATTTGTACTCAAAACCTAACTTCCAAGAACATTCACTCCATACCAATTTGAAAAAAGGGAAAATGAGAAAAAGGTGAGTTGTACATATTGACTTGACTTTACTATGACATAGAAGTTGGAAATTGCATATAATACATAGAGAAAAAATATGGAAAAAATAATCTTGTGAGAGAAGTCGATGATTCCATAGAATACACATAGAAAAATAAATGGTTGTATTCACCCCAACAACTTGATTGGACTAGGAGCATAGAAAAAGATAGCTTATCAATAGTAATTCTTCTGGGATTGTAACTTTCAATTTTGGAATTGAAAATATAATTTGTGAAATCAAAATGTGGTTTTCACTTTTTGGAAGTGAAAAATCCATTTGTGTAATAAAAAATCACACTTTTGAAATTGACAATCACACATTTTGAATAAAAAATCACACATTTTGAATAAAAAATCACATTTTTTTAATCTAAAAAAACACTTTTCAAATGAAAAATTACACTTTTTGAATCAAAACTTGCACGGCTAGGGTTCAAAATGATTAAAAAATTGCACTTTTTGAACTTGCTTTTGAACTTTTTGAACCGAATTTTTCACTTTAGAAAGGTTGTTTTGGGGATTTGGAATGTGTGTTTTTGCACTTTTTTAGTCTAGATTATGTTGTATAAGTCCAAATTTAATGAAATGGTCGTTATACATTCAACCTCCTTTTTGAAATGTCTAGCTTTATCCCACACTTTCTCCAACTACTGCGTAAAATCCAAAATCTAGCTTTTTATCTTCCATCTATTGCATACAATCTAATATCCTCCTCTTCTTCTCCTTCCATCATAGTGCAATGCAAAATATATTTTAGGAGAGTCAATGATATTTTTTTTTCCAACCCTACTAACATCTCTCTTGATACATTTTGAGTTGGCCCTAAATTACTCTCCTTTCATAATTCTACTATAAGACATCCCACATAATATGTTAACTATATGCACATTTTGAATTCCTTCTGAAATACAATTCACACAAAATTAAGTGAGCATAAGTAGTGATAGTGAGCAAATATCATTACAAAATCTACATATAAGTTTCCCAAATGTACATTTTAGTGACCAATGGGCCCTTCATGTATTATTCAATACTATTAAGAGGAGAAGATCTACCATATTATATTAAATATGTTTAAATTATTCTTGTATTACTCACTCATATTTCTAGTCCTTCACCTTTATACTTCATTATGCATCGTCATTGAATTTTATAGGTGATATCATTTTATATGGTTTTGAAGAAATTTAGTGACTACATCAACGAGCTCCATAAGGATGACAAAGATCTAGAAATAAAACAAAGACCATATAATGTTAACAAAGTTATATTTACAAAATAAGTAAGTATTTTTTAGAGGTCAAGGAGATCACTGATGAGAAAATGACAAGAGTAAACCCTAAGATACCACAAGAAAAACCACAAAAGTAATAAATAATATATTCTTGCCATTATTAATTTGCATATGCTTGTAGTTATTTATTTTGATATGTTTTTAACTTGTTATCTTTCAGTAATGTAATATTTTAGTACCAATAACCTGCTTTCATGATCATTTGTTTGACATTGATAAAATTTAATTGATCTTATATTACCTTATGTATAGTCATGATTGGGTTCAAAGGAATTAATAGTTTCACATTCTTTGTGTCAAGCGAAGAGGTGTGCTACAACCAAGAACAGGGATAAGATCAACCATTACAACATATTGGGATAAACTATGGTAAAAATGCTATAACAGATGCTCCCTAATGTGTGATGTTAGAGGGGCATACGATGGCTGAAATACATTACAACCTTTCCATAATGAGTGCTTGAAGTAACCTAGAAGAAATTGTCTGGTTGTCAGCCATAGGCACTAACAACAATCGACCAAGCAATGACTCTTTTCCCAAGGCGGACATACCCATGTTCATGAGTAACAAAATCATGGCCGCAAATCAAGTATATAGCGGATCCATACGTATCTATAGAAAAAATGATCATGTCCACGTGGATACAAAGTGGACCCATGTCATCTATAGACCATAGCCACACAAATACAAAGTTTATCTATGTCTCAAAATCAGTTGAAGATATCTGTCTATGGGAAGAATTGAACAAATCAATCTCCATATGAATTAGTTCCAGAATAGTGATAATGGTAATATAATGCAACTCGAATCATAGTGTAAAAGATGTGACACTATATCAAGATTTGAGGTCTTCAAGCCAACAAACACAGGTGAATAAATGAGTTGACATCGAACACTGGTAGTCTCTACTGATCAGGAGACATTGATGTATTCCCACTGTTAATAGCAAGGATACTTTCCACTAAGGACTGGAAGTTCCATGGTACTAATAAGAATTTAGATTAATGTCCCATAATAAATGTGTTGAAGTTGATGGGAAGCATTTCGCTAGAAGGAGGGAGTTAAGTCATCCCCCATCATCCAACACGAGGGTATAGAAGGAGGCCAAATATTTGATGGATTAACTGATAATTGTGATACTTACTTGACACGTGAAGGATGAAATAGTAAAGTCAAGAGTTCTACAGATGGCCAACTCAGGTTAAAGACTTCCTTTGAACAACATTATGACATAAAAGTGACTGAATTAACATAGACTCAAAAGAGAAAATACTACTTGTCAATGATGTATGAGGCATCAAAGAAAAATCCATAGTGATTGGAAGATTCTCCAGTTGGTGGAGTAAATGCATATACGACTTCAACTTCCTAAGTTGTACTATAACCCAATTGTATAGGAAAGAATCATGACAATGTATTATGTTCAAATGTGGTGCAACTTGATGCCATACAAAGATATGAACAAAACTTTTTCCCATCCGTATTTTGGGAATATTTGATTTTTTTGTCTTTTTCATATTATAAAAGCCTAAAAAAGAATAAAAGAATGGTATGGTACATGGGAAGAAGCGAGTATCAATACAAGTAAACTAGTTCCAAAATATGGATCACAAGGTAGATAAGGACACTCACAAATTTAAACTCAAACATTTTGAATATTTTGAGTTTGAAAACTGTAAAGAAACATCCGTAAATAATATCTCGTAATTTTTTACCGAGCTCGGGTTAGTTAGTGCTTGCTTAGGTTTTCAATTTTAGAGAGTCTGAAAACTTAAAAGAAAACTCCACAAGGTTTTTTTTTCATGAAGTTAGTCTCCCTCACCCAAAAAGAATAAAAGTATACAAGGAGAGAACTCTTCTGACCATATAGACTAGAGTATTCCTTTTTCATAAATAATCCAAACGGTCCAGAAAAGGGTTAAACTTATATCATCTAGATGAAATTTCAAACCATTTAACGAGTGTGAAAAGGAAAATCATACTCAACAATATTTTCAATTTTAAAGAGTATAGAAAGAGCTTAAACAAAACTCTATAACAGGAGTCCCCCTATGGAAATAACCAACAAAAGGATGAGAAGGAAATAAATGCAATTATAACACAAAGTCAAGCAACACTACAGTGGGGACTTTCGGATCTTGGAAAATAACACAACATGAGCATCAATGGAAAACATGATCAAATCTAAGATGCTCATAGGGAAGGTAGGATCTAAATGTGATATTATGACAATTAATTTGAAAGAAATGGTGTTGTCACAATTTCACAAGAATAATCTAAAAGTGTCATAAGACTATAGGATAAATGCAAAAATGAAAAGATAGGGAAAAACCTACCCTATATGCTGGGTTAAAGGACATATACCTTCCATAGTAGATGCCATTCCTGAGAAAATAAATCACTTCCCTAAAAAAGTACCAAAAAACGCCTTCCAAAAGATTCGGTTAATTCAAATTTGACATAATAATAATAAAAATAGTAACTATAGGAAAGTGGGTGATTATAAAAAGTAATAAAATTAGGTTAAAAATGAAAATTACCATTTCAATTGTGTAAATTTGAAATTTGGTAGGTTTTGGAGTGGAAAATACCTCGATCTTCAGGAGCAAATTCTAGGAGCTACGGTCAACCAAGTTCCATTCCGTCAATGTCAAGTAAGAGCCCATGCTTTACTCTTTCATTTCATTATACTTTTGTTAAGTTTTTTTTTCCAATTTTTATTATTTGTGGGATGCCCTAAATGTTTGCGGTGGCATATGCGGGCTATTGTTTATCGGGTCGCGTATGTACGGTGAATACATGAATGTTAGAACTGTAGCACACGTATACATCCATGAGCATGGTTTTTCAAAAACTCGGCCACTAAAACTTGAAATTTCTTATTGTATGATGGTTATTGAGTGGAGGGAGCATGAGCATGAAGCTCTAGACAATGTTATACTCGCAAATGATGAAGCCATGGAATCCTTCCAACAATGTGGACTCAAAATTTTCTTTGAAGTGATGAATATGATGACATAAAACCGACTGTTACAACTATTCATTAGCTTATGCGACCCAAATGAGGAAGCATTTATGCTTGATGTACAACCTCTAAAAATAGAGGTTGATGGCATCTTATTTCTCACCAGGTTATCTCATCAAGGAGAGTTACCGAGCTTCAAAGCTCATAGTGTTGGTGGTATGACCATCGATAAGTATATCGCTATGTACTACATAGAGGGGACTCAAAATATTGGTACGTAGATACCAGTAAAAGACAATAGGAGTCTGGGCCTCAATATAATTATTTCAACCATTAGGAGGATTGCGGGATCGACATCTGCACACTAGACTTCACGGGTGCACATGTTCTATGCAGTGCATTTTCTTGAGCCTATGGTTTTTTATTGGTGCACTTGTTTACTGGGATGTGTGAAGTACCAATTATCAGCATGTAAAAAGGGAAAGATAAATACCTTCAGATATGGCATTATTATATGTAGTGTCTTCTTTGAGAGGGTACCTATTACTAGTCCATGGGTATATATAGAGCCACATAGCCTTCATGAGCCTGCTATGACTAGATTGACAGGTTTGACATTACGACTTGGAGGTGGGAGAGCTAATATCTCATTTGACGATGACTTCTTTGCTTGGTGGGAGCGCAAAGTGAAGGGCATCGAAGACTATCCATACCATGGGATTGATTTCAACATGGATCCGGATATGGTAGCCCCCCCAATAAGCACACTTGGTGTGATTGGTAAGTCTCTCTTTTTATCATTTTAGTATTTATTTAATTTTTATGTTTTCTTATTTTTTAAAGAAAAATAAAAAAACACATATTTTTTAGAGTGAATAATAATCATAGTTATGCAATCTAATTTTCAAATTTATCTCCTGCTCATCCCGAGGTAATACCTTTGCATCGTTGTAGGAATCTGGAGGGGGATTCTATTGATGTTGCAGTGGCACTAGAGAGATTCAAGGAGAACCCGACTCAACTGACCACTGGTGTTCCAAATACCAAGGTCGATGATTTACCAGAGGTGGTGTAGAGGCAGGTTGTAGAAGTACCCACAGGTTGGGTTAATATATTCAGGACTATCGTAGAGGACATGGTGTAGGTTCTCCCTAGGTGTATTATTAGATTGCACAATATGAGGCCTGTAGCGATTATTTTTTGGACATGATCAGACTCACTATTTTGAAGTTATGTAGTTTTTATGAGACTTTATATATATGGATGGTTTTTTGCCTTGATTTACATGTTTATATATAAAAATTTATTTACAATTATGTGTTTTCTTATGTTATCAATAATGTGTAACGTCCCCTCACCCAATCCGATCAATGGGAGGGGACACAAGCTAGTTTTGGGATCTCAAATTTTGCCCCAAATCCATAATATGATTTTCAACATATGAAATGTGTGCTGAAACGTAAATAAACATACACAACGGAATTAGGCTCTTTTTTTTTCATAAGAAAAGATCATACTTGTATTAAAAAATTATCAAGTGTTACAGTCTGAAAACCATGAAACAGAACAAGAGCCAGAAACCCAACTCCACAGCAACAACCAGCCATAAAGACAAAAGACAACAAAATTAGACTCTATCCACACACATCTAACATGGAAATACAAGCATAAAAATTACAGGTATCAAATAAAAATGTTTCATATTCATATGCATGAGAATACTTATCTTTATCGAATGCAAATCCAAGCAACTGGCTATGTAAGAGCGATTTTCCACCCAACCATAGGCACTCTGTCTAGCATATACTTTTTCTGCTGAGAGGCCACCCCCAAGTTGGGAAATGAGACCACCAGGGAAAAAGAAACACCTACAGTTCTATCTCTCGGACCACAACCAGTTTTGCTCTATGTGCTTATCCAAATGCTCATACAGAACTCTACAGGGGTCTCACTCAGCTCTCACAGTCTTGGCTTCTACAATACCTTCCCCGCACAATACGCTTCTTGGCGCAAGCATCCCCTTCATCGATCCACAATTCTCTTAGGTGATCCATATTTCCTGGTGCTTCTAGTGTGTGCATAGAAGAAGTCCAATTTACTATGTGCCGTTATAGAACCACCTTTAGCTTCAACTCGTGGCTTCTCAAGCACCTACGAGCAGCATAACTCAATGGGTAAGGGTTCCTAGCTTTTCCAACCTCTCTTCTCACCTACAACCATCAATTTTCACTTCCAAATTTGTAGCATGGTCTCCAAATTCGAATTTCTAGGTTAAACACAGTCTAGTAAGTTCATGGACAACAATGGAGAGCTCTGCCTAGAGTAGATTTGCATGAGAGAGTGAGAGAAAATGACGGTTGACTCCAAGGGATATGAGAAAATGGTGAAAAGACAACTGAAATATCTTTTGACAGTAGAATAAAGGACTCTTGGAAGCTGCAGATTGATTTATGTCAAGACAGAACTGCCACAAAAGTGCAGTCATCCCCATGCTTCAATAACTGCATGAGGTGAATTTTCCCACCAAACTCACACATGCATTCAATGATTGGAGAATAGTAAAAAAAGGGACAATTGACTTATTCACATCACACGACATAATTTTGGGTGAGTTATAAGGTTTACACTTGGAAGCAAGGATTTAGTCTCCCATAGACCCCCCTTCCTCTTCCCCTCTGGTGGAATCATATCCCCTTTGGTGCTCTTTACACAACCATTGTTGGACCATTTTATTATTTATGCACATAATATTTACATATTTTCTAAATCAATGTAACAATCCAACCACACATTCCAAATAAAAATATACACATCATACATGCCTAGACATTTACTAGTCAGGGCTTGGCCTTGAGCTCCACACTAGTATATTTACATAATTTACATAATTTTGGTGAAATACATTCCAAACCAAAGCTGGGGTATTACATAATGTAAATGCCAATCTAAAATGCAATTAGCATATGAGTCAGCTAGTATATTGTGTCTTCTTGAAATATGAATGTATGTGATATAATAAAATTTTTGTTCCAATAGATGTATTCTTAAAAACTGATGAAAAATCATAGGGTCACGAACCTGGTATTCACCATTCAATTGGGATACGATCAGTTGTGAATCTTGATGGACTTCTAGGCACAGGATGCCATTAGTAATAACATTTCCAAGAATCTTGATTACAACACTATACTTAGACATGTTGTTGGTAGTTGGTCCTAAGCAAGCGCCTCTAGATAGAAATAACTAATCAATATGTGAGTAAATCACCCATGCAACTGAGGTGAGATTATGGGTGTGGAAACTAGAGCCATCGACAAACCCCACATAGAGTATCTCACTCATAATTTGACAACACAAGAAACAATCCTAAGATAAGTGATAAATCAAGACAAGATTATACAAATGTACAACTATATACACGAAAAAGTACCTAAACTATGTATAGTACTTCTTTAGGTAGATCCCATTTCAGGGCTCTGACAACTTATTTCCTTCGTAATTTGTTAACTCATAAGCAACTTTTTCTAAGACATGTGTCATGATATATGGTCCAAGCCACATAGTATTAAATTTCCCTACCCACAAGGGTTCTTTATCATGGTCGTAGACTAAGACAAGGTCACCTTCATAAAATACCCTAGGCTGGATAAATTTATCATATTGACTTTTGAACCTTTTCATGTTTGCCTCATTTGATGTGGCAACATCTCGATGTTTATCAACGAGATTCTTTAAATGAATCAAACGTTATTTCAAAGTGGAAGTTTCAGGTAGGATTTGTATTTCTAACTTTAACGAAGGTATTTCACATTCAATCAGAGTAACTGCTTCCACTTCGTGAATGAGTTGGAAGGGATAAAACCCTGTAGTAGTTTTAATTGTGGTTTTGTAAGCCCATAAAGGAAGATACAACATGATGTGCTTGATAGCATTACTAGCATTGACAGTTCGTTGGAGGATCGGATTGAGTGTTTTGTTCACTACTTCAGCTTGACCATTTGTCTATGGGTAGAATGGATATGAATGCTCCTATTTAAAACCCAACATTGTATTTAATTCATACATCATGTGATTATGAAAATGACTACCATGATCAGTGACAATCTGTTTTGGAATTCCGAACCTTGATATAATCTGATTAAATAGGAAATAAGTCATTGTTTCCCCATAAACTTTAATTGTAGGCATAACCTATGCCCACTTAGTAAAATAATCGACTGCAATTATGATGTATTTATGCACCCCAGTCTAAACTAGGTTGCATGTCATAAAATATATCCTCCACTTAGCGAAGGGACCTACAATGATGATGGGAAAAAGTGGAACTAGATGTGCCCGCATCTTTTTGGTAAATGATTGGCATGGATGTTAGTGTTTAATTCCATCTATGCAATCTTTAAATATCATAATCCAAAAATAACCAACACATAAAATATTTTGGGATGTTTCCAACCTAGATAGATGACCCCCGCAAGCTCCAGCATGGGAATCATTTAAATTAGTCTCTACTTCTTCAAGGGTTAAACAACGATGCAAAATGGAATAAACTCCTCTTCAGTATATAGTATCACTGATGATGAGGTGATTCTTCACATTATGACATAAGCATCGTCGATCATCCCTTGAGAAAGTAGAGGGACACTTCAAAGTATGGAGATATATTAAAATGTCTCCATACCAAGGGTCGGATGAAGAAATCAAGAAGATGTGCTCATCAAGGAATGAGTCTTCTTCAATATTAAGATTTTCTTAATTTGGAAACTCCGAAATGAGTTCGATGAACACCAAATACTTTTTCGATTTTGTAGACTAAAATTGTAAATCCAACTCTTGTAAAATGACAATCCACCTATTGTATTTTCCCCCGATTATTCGTTGGGTCAAAACAAACTGGAAAGGATTGACATCTGCTACTATAATGGTTGTTCACAACAAAATATAGTGATAGAGTCTTTGGAAAGCATGAACAACTACCACGACTAATTTCCCAATGTGGGTAGAGAAGTTGAGTTCCTAACAATGCGCAACTAAGATAATAGATAACATGCTCTTGGAGCTAGTTATCTTCTTGAACTAAAAATATACCAACTGTAGAATCTAATGCAGCCAAATACAATAAGAAATCTTGTGTGTAATTTGGCAAGTTATGTAAAGGGGTTGTCAATAATTCCTTTTTAAGGGCTTCAAATGAACTTTGAGCATCCTCATCCCATATAAATGGAACATCTTTTTTTAGAAAACGCATGAATCCTTTGGTTATTTTAGCATAGTTTACAACAAAATGCATGAGAAATTTTTTTCTCTAGTAAACTCTGAAGTTGACAAATGGTACAAAGAGGAGGAAGATTTACAATATCCTCAAATTTCAAAGGATCGACCATGATCCCTTTGTTGGATACAATAAATCCTAAAAGAAATCTAGACTCGACTACAAAAATACATTTATTAGGATTCAAACGAATCTTATAATGTCTGCATCCTTCAAACACAAGGCGCAGGTGATCAGGATAATATCATCTCTTTCGATATTGAGTAGGTAGATCATCAAGATAAGGGTCTACAATGTTTTTGATATCGTGTAAGGAAAAACTCATAGCATGTTGGAATGCAGCTCTGACGTTTTTCAAACCGAATGACATCTTCCTATAAGCAAACATACCCCAATTAAAAATGAAAGCGATTTTATGTTGGTCCTCATGTTTAATCTGGATCTAATTATAGACTGAAAATACATCCATAAAATAAAATATTTTTCTTCTAGCACACTCATCAATAATTTGGTCAATGAATGGTTTTGGGTAGGTTTCCTTAGGAAAGGATTCATTCAGATCGCGAAAATTAGTACAAACTCTGATAGTACCTTGATTTTAATATATTGGAACGAGGTTGGATATCCATTCCATCACAACGGTATGATAGATGAAGCCATCTTGTAAAAGTTTCTCAACTTCAGCTCTAACAATTGCTTCCTTCCTAGGATTAACTGGATGAAGTTTTTGTCAAACAGGTTTAGCATTAGTTATGTTTGAATTTCATGTTCCACAATGGATGGGTTGATGCCTAGCATATCCTCATATGACCAAGCAAAAATGTCGCAAGATTATTTAAACAAATTGGTATAAATATGAACTTCTTATTCAAAATAGTTTTCACTGATAAAGATGTTTTCTACGACATTTGGATCTTTCGAAATATTGATCGATTTTGTATTAGAGATATTTTCCATATTTCCTTCAGCATAAATTCCCTGTTTAGCTAAAGGTTTAATGGGTTGATCAACATTTGTGGGCAGTCTCACATGGAATTATTCATCTTTGGTTCTATTTAAAGATGGAAGGAAGTAGGAATGGTGATGCATATCTTCCCAAGGTTTCTTGGGTCCTACCATGGATTCCATAATGGCCTCATCTATGGGAAAAAATGTATCTAGACAATCGATAGAATGAAAGGAATCCATAGCCCATGTAGGATCATAATCAGGATCCAAATTCTCTGAGACCGAAGGATTTGTAATCGAATTTGCGATAGTACTTTGAATGGCTTGGTAGGATATGTCACATCCCCTTCCATCAATCCCACTCTGGGAAGGAAACATGACACTAAGTCTTGGCTTCTAGCCCCATGATCATTAACAGCATTGATCATTAACAACATTCATAGCAAATAAAATAAAATACATATGTGTGCAGATGCATGATTAAATTTGACACGGAGAAATAAATTCTAATACTCATCTATATGCAATTTCCAGCATAATCATAATTAAAAAATGCATCAATTCAAAAAATTACATAACTGAATTACAAGAGAAATTGCTTATCTTGAAATGAAGTAGTCCGAGCAACTGGATATGCAATGGCAACGTTCCACCCAACCATAGGACAACAATGCTCATCAATCTATCAACATAGTTTCCACCCCCAAGCTGGGTATGATTTATACAAGGAAAAAGGGAACAACATACTCACACATAGCCAAATATACACCAAAAATCAGCCAATCCAATCCACAGTTGGGTTTATCAGGATTCTAAGGTAGTAGAAAGAAAGAATTTCTAAGCTAGTGAGCTCAACCACAGAGCTATTGGTACCTCTACAATATCTAGCTAGCTTGGTACCTACAATACCTACACACCCAACACAAGGAAGTATTCCCTTCACTTCTACACAATCCCTCAGGCCATACCTTCCCTTCTAGTGCTCTTTAGGGTGTGCATAGAAAAGTAGCCAAATCCCTTTGATCTTTATGTGAGGTTACTCTCTTCACTAGGTTTATCAAGCCAATTCTAATCCTCCTCCACTCCTAGTTTCTTACTCACAAGTTCAAACCAAAACAGGGATGCACATAACAACAAAACACAAGTTTTATACATGAAGAAAAACGTTTTAACAGTGGGATGCCCAAAATGTGGTTTCCACGATTGTTCTAAAATCGCGGGCACCCAAAAATGAACTGTTAGAGGGGGAATCGAACCTTGGGGAGAAAAATCGATTTCACAGCATGTATATGAGAATTCAAGGGGAAAACATGACCTCTATAGACCCCCAAATCGTGACTCCCTTCCTCCCAGTCACTCTGCAACACAAAAATTACTTCCTAGCTGTGGAAAAATGAGGGAAACACATGAGGGAAAACACCTTGCTAGCCCAGAACTCGTAGGAGAGAAAAAATGATGGATGAATAATGGTCGGGGAATCAATTTCGTGGGTTTTTTTTGCCCAAGGATCCAAACACAATTTTCAAAATTGATGGATTTCCCATACACAAAATTGGGAAGCCATACCTCTCCATTCCCCAAAGCATTAACTACCTCAACCAACTCTTGGAAGAATTAAATGATTGGGTGCATAAGTCAATATGGGTAGTCGAGGGTTTATGGATTCTCTCATTGAAACTTGGCTTGAAACTATTGGATCAAGGGTTTGAATATTTTCCCTCCCTATTCCTTGTAAAAATCACGCCCCCATACTCTTTTTGCATTGCATAGATAGTTCCGGGTATTTGATTAAAAGGCATATTTACATGATGTTGTAATTTCTATTGTGCCTGGCTAGCACGATAACCATATGCATCAATTTTTAATCTCCGATACATAAAACACTAAATCGATGGCAAGGCCTTGGCCTTGATCTCCTCACCACAATTTATAATGATATTTACATCATTTACAATTTTAATGCAATAGGGTCAAAATCAGGATATTACAGGCTATATGTGCCACTGATAAAGGTACTACCAGTTGATGGTGTGGGGATTTTTATGCTAACTCAGATGGAGCTGGAACGATCCAAGGATCAATTCTATAGGATGTTCCTTGTGAAGAATATTCAAATATAATATCATCATCCCTAACACTAGTCAAACCAATATAATTAACATGAGTTGGAATATTAAATGTGCCCATGAGTGATGGATATATTCTTTCCTGTATACTTTCAGTTGCAGGGTGTGTTCGATCAATCCATGGAATATTCGAATCTGTGGGAGTTGCAGGGTTGTTTCAAGTATAAGATAGCTGGTCAATTTTGACTATCTTTCCTTCATGGGGAAATAAAAAAATATGAAAAACAGATGATGGAATATCTTGCATAGCATACGTCTAGTTCCTTCCCAACAACAAATTGTAGTTGAGGGGAGCATCTACAAGTTCAAATTCTATAGAAATGTTTTTTCCCCCTAACTTGATATTAAAAGAAGGGGGGATTCCATGAGGTCAGAATGACCATCCATCAAAAGCTGTAAGAAACGTGGTTGATGGAACTAACTCTGGAGACCCTAGAGATCTCCAACAAGAAATAGCCATGATAGATGTAAAAGCGCCTTCATCAACAACCATTCATCCAATAGTATTGGAACCTTGGACTATGTCGATTTGGAAAGCGACGTGATATGGTAAACGGGGTTTAATGTTGGACATATCAAACTTTGTCATTAATGTACTAACGGAGTTAGTATTTCCTATAGCATCCAAGAGTGCATTTCGTTGTGGTGGGAAAATTTGCAACACTTCTAGATCAAACATCACACATGGTGTTTGGGAAAAATATTCAACAATTGAATAGTTGACAAAAACACAAGCATTAGGATTGTGCGTGGCTATTTTGTAGACACCTTTTGATATATTTGGCATAGGATCAACATATTTTTCAATATGGAGAGATTCTGTGGATCAAGAATTTCTTTCTCCTTTAATGGCATTTCTTGACCATAATTTTTCACTCTATTTTGTAATAGAGTGTTCTGTAATATCCATATTTTGAACCTATTGCATTAAAATTGTAAATGATGTAAATATCATTATTAAATCATGGTGAGGAGCTCAAGGCCAAGGCCCCACCATCGATTTAGCGTTTTATGTATCGGAGATTAAAAATTGATGCATATGGTTATCGTGCTAGCCAGGCACAATAGAAATTACAACATCATGTAAATATGCCTTTTAATCAAATACTTGGAACTATCTATGCAATGCAAAAAGATATGGGGGCATGATTTTAAAAAGGGATAGGGAGGGAAAATATTCAAACCTTTGAGCCAGCAGTGTTAAGCCAAATGCCATTGAGAGAACCCATAAACCTCAACTACCCAGTTTGACTTATGCACCCAATCATTTAATTCTTCCAAGAGTTAGTTGAGGTAGTTAATGCATTGGGAATGGAGAGGTATGGAAACCAATTTCGTGTATGGGCAAGCCATCAATTTGGGAAATCGTATTTTGGCTTCTTGGGCAAGAAAACACCCACGAAATTGTGCACAAGCCATTCTTCACCCATGTTCTTTTCTCCCTCACGCAGTTAGAGCTAGCTGGGGCATTTTCCTTCATTTTCCATAGCTAGAAACTCATTTTTGTGTTGCACAGTGGCTGGGAGGAAGGGATTCATGATTTAGGGGTTTATAGAGGCCGTGTTTGCCCCTTGAATGCCCATAAACGTTTTCTGAAATCGATTTTCTTTCCCAGGGTTGATTCCCCATCTAACTTTTCGTTTTTGGTTGCCCACGATTTTTGAAAGTAATGGAAACCCCATCTTGGGAATCCTACAATCAAAAACGTTTTCTTCATGCCCCACACTTGTGTTTTTGTTGTTATGTGCACCCTTGTTTTGAGTTGAATTTGTGAGTAAGAAATTAGGATTGGAAGAGGATTAGAGTTGGCTTGATAAACCTAGTGAAGGGAGGAACCTCATAGAAAGATCAAAAGGGATGGCTACTCTTCTATGCACACCTTAAATAGCACTAGAATGGAATATATGGCATGAGGGACTGTGTAGCAGTGAAGGGAATACTTCCTGGTGTCGGGTGTGTAGGTATTGTGTGGACCAAGCTAGATAGATATTGTAGAGGTATCCATAGCTTTGTGGTTGAGCTCACTAGCTTAGAAATTCTTCCTTTCCATTTCCTTAACATCCTGATAAACCCAACTATGGATTGGTTTGGCTGATTTTGGTGTATATTTGGCTATGTGTGAGTTTGATGTTCCATTTTTCCTTGTAGAAATTATGCCCAGGTTGAGGGTAGAAGTTGTGTTGAGAGATTGATGAGCACAACTGGTCTATAGTTGGGTGGAACGTTGCAGTTGCATAGCCAGTTGCTCAGGACTACTTTGTTTCAAGATAAGTACTCTCTTGTGTTAATTTTGTAATGTCTTTATTTGATGACTATCACGAATATGTTGAATGCATGTTAGATGTGTAGTTGAATTTACTGTCGTTGTGTTTCTTACATTTATGCATCTGCATATGTATTTTTTTTTTCAATGAATTTTGTAAATGATCATGGGGATAGATGCCCAGCCTTAGCATAATGTTCTCTCCATTGCACTAGATCAATGAGAGGGGATGTGACATGTTCAAAATTATCATGTTGATATATGATTGATTGGAAGACTAAGCATTTTGGTTGCCCCTAGCAGAATCGAAGGTGCCATAATTCATATTTTGTCCTTTTGGGAAAGGATCTCTTAACACAGTGGGTTGTTGTTGGTGTAAAAGCTTCTGGGCTTGATCAATTAGGGGGCATTGAGGTGTAAGATGGTATCCTTTGTAAATTTTGAAAGGAAACTTGAATTTTCTATATTCTTTCTTACCCCCTTTTGAATATTGTAACTTCTAAGAATATTATATTTGTACATTATTTATTCCGGAGATGTTCCATCCCTCTGATGTGATTTTATTATGTATCCGGAGATGTTTATTCCTCCGAGGAATTGTGATAACTAGGGTTGTTAGACCCACCATGTGGGGGTCAGCCCTGAAGTTAGGTTTTAGGGGTTATTAGACTTCTCCAGGAGAGGTCGGCCCCATTAGGTATTTTTGGTGGTCAAGAGTGTGTATAAATAGAGGAGGTGAACTCCTCATTAGATCACTCACTCACTTGTGAAAAGAGGTGCACTTGTCTGGGAGATCTGCTAAGGAGGAATAGAAGGAGGCAGCACATCTTGTATTTTGGTTAATCATCTTATTGAGGAAAGCTTTGCTGGGTTTTCTACCCCATGAGGGTTTCCCAGGGTAAATATTGTGTCTATCTTGTGATTATGCTTCTTTCAGTGATCCTGCTAGTCTATTTGGTTTAAATTTAACATGGTATCAGAGCCATACTGAATAGGACATCTTTCACAAGGTAAGAATACCTCTCTCTCTCTCTCCGGTGAAGTTAGGGTTTCAGCCCAAAGTTGGTATTATTGAATTTTGGTTGCATGGATGGATAGCCCTTTTCAATACCTTTCTTTTAAGCCCTAGATCGAACTTTTTGGTTGGGTAGAACTCTGGGAAATCCAAACCCTAATTCTACCAAAAGTGCGATACGTCAGATTTTGGTTTCAGAAAAAAAGTTGGAATTTTTGAATTCTGATTACATGACTGGATAGCCCTTCTCAAGAGAATTCTTTTGATCTATAGATCGAACTTTTTGGTTGAGTAGAACTCCGGGAAAGTCAAACCCTAATTCTACCAAAAGTGCGATAAAATTCTGTTCCAAATTCCGGAAAAGTGAAAAGTAACTTTTCAGGTAAGTCTGCTCTGTCTCTTGGAATCCCCCAAGAGAAGATGGCTCCAAACACTAAGCTTGAAGACAAGCTAGAAGGTATAGAAAATTTCTGGGCATGGAAATACAGAATTGGTCTCATTCTTGAGGAGAATGATCTTGCTCAGTATATCAAGGAAGAAGTTGCAAAACCAGAAGGAGATGAAGCCAAAGAAAAGCATAGGAAGTATTTGATTAGGGCAAAGAGAATCATAGCTAATTCCATTAAAGACCACTTGATTCCCCAAGTGGCCTCCAAGAAGACTCCAAAGGAAATGTATGATGCCCTAGGAAGAATGTATGAAGGAAAGAACATCAATAGGAAGATGAACCTGAGGACTCAATTGAAGAGCACCAAGATGCACAAAGGAGAATCCATTCAAGACTACTTCTCAAGGGTTTCACAAATCAAGGAACAACTAGATGCAATTGGTGATACCCTTGATGAGGATGAACTTGTGATGACTGCTCTCAATGGTCTCACTAGATCTTGGGAGTCATTTATACAAACCATGTGTGCCAGGAAAGAGAGCATGAAGTTTGATATAGTATGGGAGGATTGTGTTCAAGAAGAAGCTAGGGTTGCAAACAGAGAAGCTCTTCTCAAAGAGGATGACCAAGCTTTGGCCACTCATACCAAAAGAAGAAGAATGAGTCATCTCAAGAGAGTTGACCACAAAGGATCTCAACACTTCTCTAGATCTAACAAGAGAAGAGGACCAAATTCAGCAAGAGATATTTCCATAGTAGAATGCTACAATTGTCATAAATTAGGACACATCTCCAGATTTTGTCCTTCTCAAAAGAAGAAGTTCTTCCACAAAAGACATCATGCACATATGGCAGAAAATGATAGTGAAGAAGAAGAAGAGGAAGAAGATGAAGAAGAAGAAGAGGAAGAAGATGAAGAAGAAGAAGAGGTAGAGGTAAAACCTAAAAAAAAAAGATGTAAGGTGAAGAAAGAAGATCCAGAAGAATATGTTCTATTCTCTGCACTCTCTGGATCTGTATCTCCTGGAGAAGATACATGGCTCATTGACAGTGGTGCTTCCAAGCACATGACAGGTCAAAGGAAGACCTTCTCAAATCTTGAAGAAAAGTCTTCTTCACAGAAAGTATCTCTAGGAGATGACTACCAATATCCCATCAAAGGAATTGGTGAAGCTAGCTATAAGGTAGATTCTGGAACACCCTTGAAGATGAAAGACATCTTATATGTACCAGGTTTAAAGAAGAACCTTCTCTCTATTTCAGCACTAGATAAGAAAGGTTTTAGAGTAGCCTTCATAGATGGACAAGTACTCATGTGGTCCAAAGGAAAAACAATTAAAGATGCAGTTGTTATTGGTGAAGAAGAAGGAGGTCTCTATAAACTCAAGGGCCATCCAGAAGCTTCCCTTGCACATGAGATCTCTAGCCCCAGTGAGCTATGGCACAGAAGATTAGCTCACATCAACTTTAAAGCCTTACCCTATGTAAGCAAGGTAGTCATAGGATTACCAGATTTGAAAGCTGATCATGATGGCTCATGTAAAGGGTGTAAGAAAGGGAAAAATATCAAGAACCCCTTTCCAAAGAGTGAAACAAAGACTAAGAACATTTTAGAACTAATACACTCGGATGTATGTGGAGCAATGCCCACCACTTCTCTAAGTGGGTTTGAATACTATCTTTCATTCATTGATGACCATTCAAGGAAAAATCAGATATACTTCCTGAAAGGTAAGAATGAAGTCTTTGGAAAATTTAAAGAGTTCAAGGCTCTAATAGAAAATCTATCAGAGAAGAGAATCAAGATTCTCAGAACAGATAATGGCGGAGAATTTACCTCAAAGGAATTTGAGGACTTTTGTAACGAAGTTGGTATTAAAAGGGAACTAACTATTCCTTATAATCCCCAACAAAATGGGGTGGCTGAAAGGAAAAATAGAACAATCATTAAAGCTGTGGAGACCATGATACATGATCAAGATCTTCCCATGTATCTATGGGCTGAAGCAGCCAAGACAGCAGTATATGTGCAAAATAGATTATCTCATAGTGCTCTTGAGTTCAAAACTCCAGAAGAAGTGTTTACAGGTAAGAAGCCTGAGGTAAGTCATCTTAAAATATTTGGGTGTCTTGTGTACATCCACATTCCAAAAGAAAAGAGAACCAAGTTGGACCCTTCTGGTAAGAAGGGAATATTTGTTGGTTATTGTGAATCATCCAAAGCCTTCAGAATTTACATTCCAGGCTTTCATCACATAGAAATAAGTAGAGATGTAACATTTGATGAAGAAGCAGCTCTCAAGAAATCCAAGAAGTGCCAACTTGATGAAATCTATGAAGAAGATACTTCTCCCAGAATCACAGAGGCTGTACCCATGCCTGAAGATGATTCTCCAGAGGATCATGACATATTGGAACCACAAGAGCCTCCTATTACAGACTTATCCAAGAAAAGAAGGCCAGCATGGGCTAGAGATATTATTCAAGGGGCTGAAAGATATGGATCTCCTGAAGGCTCCACTAGAGAAAGAAAGAAACCAAAACTAGTGTCCAACTATATGGCCTTGATGTGTGATCTTGTGGATCAACTACCTACTAGCTATGAAGAGGAAGCTCAGAAGAAAGAATGGGTAGAAGCAATGACAGAAGAATATCAGTCAATAATGAAAAATGATGTTTGGGATATAGTTCCCAAACCGAAAGATAAAAGTGTGGTTTCTTCCAAATGGATTTTCAAAATAAAACATGCCGCGGATGGAAGCATTGAAAAATACAAAGCAAGATTTGTAGCTAGAGGATTCTCTCAGAAGGAGGGAATTGACTATGAAGAAACATTTGCACCAGTTGCTAGGTATACTTCAATTAGAACTATCATGGCACTTGCATCCATGATGAAGTGGAAATTACACCAAATGGATGTTAAGACAGCTTTTCTGAATGGTGTAATTGAAGAAGAAGTATACATAGAGCAACCTCAAGGGTTTGAGGTTAATGATGGAAGAACTCATATATGCAAATTGAAGAAGGCATTATATGGGTTGAAACAAGCTCCCAGGGCTTGGTACGGAAGAATTGACAATTTCTTAACTAGCATGGGCTTTACCAAAAGTAAAGCTAACCCAAATCTTTATCTCAAAGTGATGGATGATGAACCAGTTATATTGTTGTTATACGTAGATGATCTATTCCTAACTGGAGATGAGAAACAAATTATTGAAAGCAAGAAGAATCTTTCTTCAGAATTCAAGATGAAAGATATCGGATTAATGCATTACTTCTTAGGCTTAGAAGTATGGCAAGAACCAAAAGGAATCTTTCTAAATCAAGGTAAGTATACTGTGTAGATTCTCAAAAGATTTGATATGTTGGAGTGTAAAGCCATGGCCACTCCCATGGACTCCAACTTAAAGTTATTAGTTAATGATTCATCAGAATTAGTGGACATAACTCTATATAGACAAATCATTGGATCATTAATGTACTTAACCAATACTAGGCCTGATATATGCTTTGCTGTAAAGACCCTAAGTTAGTATCTAGTAGAACCTAGAAAGGTTCACTTAATAGCTGCAAAGCATAGAATGAGGTACCTAAAAGGTACAATAGATTTTGGCCTATTTTATCTTGGAGGTCATGAACTCAGACTACATGGTTACTCAGATTCTGATTGGGCAGGTAGTGTCTCAGATAGAAAAAGTAATTCAGGTGGATGTTATGGTCTTGGATCTGCCATGATCTCATGGTTCAGCAAGAAACAATCGAGTGTGGCCCTCAGTACTGCTAAAGCTGAATATATAGCTGCTTGCTCTGCTAGCTGTGAAGCAGTATGGCTTCGGAAACTTTTATTTGGAGTGTTTGACTTAGAAATGGACCCCACTGTGATTATGTGTGATAATCAAAACTGCATCAAGATGACTGAAAATCCTATATTTCATGATAAGTCAAAGCACATAGAGATCCGATACTTTTATATACGAGATATGGTGCAGAAAGGAGCTATCAAGCTAGAGTATATAAGCACTGAGGATCAAGTTGCTGATATCCTGACCAAACCTCTGTCTCGAGTGAAGTTTGAACATTTTCGAGACAAGCTTGGTGTAGTTCAGAAGGACCCTCCTCGAAAGGGGGAGTAGCACAGTATCTGACAAACAAGTCTATCTCATCAATGATGAGGTTACCTATTTACTGCACTTATTTACCTAGAATTATTTAGATGTAGGACTCTTATATTCTTTCTTTTGACAGTAGATGTATACATGCTTTTGATGATAGATGTATACATGCTTTTGATGATTAGATGTATAAATGCTTTTGATGATAGATGTATACATGCTTTTGATGATTAGATATACATGCTTTTGATGATAGATGTATACATGCTTTTGATGATTAGATATACATGCTTTTGATGATAGATGTATACATGATGATACATGTTGTGGTTATACATGTTTTGATGATAATGATACATGTTGTGGTTATACATGTTTTGATGATAATGATACATGTTGTGGTGATGATGATACATGTTGTGGTTATACATGTTTTGATGATGATGATACATGTTGTGGTTATACATGTCTTGATGATGATGATACATGTTGTGGTTATACATGTTTTGATGATGAGGATACATGTTTTGTTATACATGTTGTGAAAAGATTGAATCATTCCTGGACTTCAGTCCTAAAGAAGAGCCGTAGACGTATGTCTTCGAAAATAAAGTTCTTGGTGAACATGTGAAGGGATTGGATCATTCCTGGACTTCAGTCCTAAAGAAGAGCCGTAGTCGTATGTCTTCGAAAATAAAGTTCTTGGTGAACATGTGAAGGGATTGGATCATTCCTGGACTTCAGTCCTAAAGAAGAGCCGTAGACGTATGTCTTCGAAAATAAAGTTCTTGGTGAACATGTGAAGGGATTGGATCATTCCTGGACTTCAGTCCTAAAGAAGAGCCGTAGACGTATGTCTTCGAAAATAAAGTTCTTGGTGAACATGTGAAGGGATTGGATCATTCCTGAACTTCAGTCCTAAAGAAGAACCGTAGACGTATGTCTTCGAAAATGAAGTTCTTGGTGAACATGTGAAGGGATTGGATCATTCCTGGACTTCAGTCCTAAAGAAGAGCCGTAGACGAAAGTCTTCGAGAATGAAGTCCTTGGTGGACGGTGAGGGATTAAGTCATCCTTGGACGTAGGTACTAAATGCACGGTTGAGGATTAAGTCATCCTTGGACGTAGGTCCTAAATGCACGGTTGAGGATTAAGTCATCCTTGGATGTAGGTCCTAAATGCACGGTTGAGGATTAAGTCATCCTTGGACGTAGGTCCTAAATGCACGGTTGAGGATTAAGTCATCCTTGGACGTAGGTCCTAAATGCATGGTTGAGGATTAAGTCATCCTTGGACGTAGGTCCTAAATGCACGGTTGAGGATTAAGTCATCCTTGGACGTAGATCCTAAATGCACGATGGAGGATTAAGTCATCCTTGGACGTGGTCCTAAATGCATGGTGGAGGATTAAGTCATCCTTGGACGTGGTCCTAAATGCACGGTGGAGGATTAAGTCATCCTTGGACGTGGTCCTAAATGCACGGTGGAGGATTAAGTCATCCTTGGACGTGGTCCTAAATGTACGGTGGAGGATTAAGTCATCCTTGGACGCTGTCCTAAATGTACGGTAAGGATTGGATCATCCTTGGACTTTGGTCCTGTAAACTGAGCCGTAGACATGTGGTCTCCGAGAACATGATAGGACTGGATCGTCCCTGGACTTTGGTTCAAAAGGTACATGATAGGACTGGATCGTCCCTGGAATTCGGTTCAAAAGGTACATGACTGGTTTGCATCATTCTTGGACATAGAGAACTGGATTGATCGTGTGATGACGATGTTGATGATCGCGTGATGACAATGTTGATCATGATGCTGATGATTGTGCTGATGATCGTGTGATGACGATGCTGATGACTGTGTGATGACGATGCTAATGATCGTGTGATAAAGATGTTGATCGTGATGCTGATGATCGTGTGATGACGATGTTGATCGTAATGCTGATGATCGTGTGTTGACGATGCTGTTATGACGATGCTGATGATTGAGTACTATCAACTCTGATGATGTTGATGTTCCAGTAACTAGTCAAGTTACTGATGATGATGAATTGAAGAAAGCTTCCGATGATATATAGATGATGTAGTAAATGACTCCTTGCTCCTGCAGATGTTGTTATAATATCCTTCTCGTTAAGGGGGAGTGTTGAATATTGTAACTTCTAAGAATATTATATTTGTACATTATTTATTCTGGAGATGTTCCATCCCTCCGATGTGATTTTATTATGTATCCGGAGATGTTTATTCCTCCGAGGAATTGTGATAACTAGGGTTGTTAGACCCACCATGTGGGGGTCGGCCCTGAAGTTAGGTTTCAGGGGTTATTAGACTTCTCCAAGAGAGGTCGGCCCCATTAGGTATTTTTGGTGGTCAGGAGTGTGTATAAATAGAGGAGGTGAACTCCTCATTAGATCACTCACTCACTTGTGAAAAGAGGCGAACTTGTCTGGGAGATCTGCTAAGGAGGAATAGAAGGAGGGAGCACATCTTGTATTTTGGTTAATCATCTTATTGAGGAAATCTTTGCTGGGTTTTCTACCCCATGAGGGTTTCCCAGGGTAAATATTGTGTCTATCTTGTGATTATGCTTCTTTCAGTGATCCTGCTAGTCTATTTGGTTTAAATTTAACACCCACCTCAACATTATCATTTGACTTGGGCTTGTTTTGATTTCCCTCCCCTTTCTTGCCCTTGTTATTATTTTTCTTCCCACCAAGTTGTTGAGGACCTTTTGGGTTTGATTGCACATTGTGCATAGTAACTGTTTGATAAGGGGAGGTAACAACCTTAGTTGCTTCTACTGCAAAGTGTTTGATAGATAGTGTTTTCATTTGTTTAGCAATCGCTTCTACAATAGAATTTTCAACTGAACCAACTATGCCATCAACATGTGGTCATGGTTTCAACTTAGTAGGATCAGTATTTGGTTGTGGTGCATCAAGTATAATTTTGTATAAAATCCTATATTGTGAGTATATCAAATCCAATTGCTAAGATTTGAAAATAACTCCATCATCTGTAGTAATCCCGAAGGTAGAAACATATTTAGAGATGTAAGGTAAAAGTGATTTTAAGAACCATCCTAACAAAAAATCAGGAGCTATATGTGATGCACCTACAATAATTAATTAATACGAATATGCGAAATAGCAGAAATAATAGAACAGAATCACTTTTATACTGATCACGAGCCACTTCGAGGGGGCAACCTCATTTGAGCAAGATCAATACAATTAACTTCACGGTGCCTTCAATGACCTCAACACACACTTATATACTAAGTCTATGCCCAATACCATGAGTCAAAACCATGGGACATATAATAGTACGGGACGACTTACAAAGCATATGAGTCCAATACTATGGGTCAATACTATGGGCTAATATAAACTACGGATCAACAAATACTACGGGACGACTTAGAAAGCATATGCGTCCAACAACAATATACTAACATAGTAAAGAGAAGGGTTTACATAGGTTCATAACATCCCCTCTCCCTTAGAAAAAGCTTTGTCCTCAAAGCTTTGGTTGGAGAAATTGCTGCAAAAGCTGAAGGAGTGGTTCCCCGATAGCATCCTCAGGTTGCATTTCAGGCCACTGACGCCTTTGGAGTGTCAAGGAGGATTGCTTGGAAGGCTGTAGATGAAGAAGAACCCTGTCAGCTGCATGGAAAATGCGCTCAGAACGGTGCTGATCAGCTTGTTGATTCAGGCGAATTCTGGCCATGTGAAGATTGTCCTGCAGAATGAGAAGAATCTGATCACAGTTCCGAAGAACCGAGTCAATTGCCTGAACTGGAGAGCTGCTAAGGGTGTATGGAAGAAGAACTGGCGGTGTTTTTCCTTAGACCGCTTCATATGGTGTCCTGTGAGATGTGGTATTGTACCACCAGAGCGCTGCTAGGAAATCCATAGAAATAGTTGGACAAAGCTGTGTAGGGATGGGCAAGGGTTTGAGCAATCTCGAAAGGAGTGTCGTTTCACCCTTGTTGACTTGGAAAGTATCATCATCAGCCACCATCTGTTGAATTGTCATTTTTAGTCCCTGCCAAAAGAAGTTACATTGTTCTCGGTCATACATGTTGCAGAACCCAGAGTGCCCTGTTGATGAAGAAGCATTGAGTTCATAGAAGAGAGAGCCCTGTTGAACATATTGCACCCAATTTGGAACAAGCAGAGAAAGAGTTGTAAGAGAAACTGGGTCATCAATTGTGCAAGAAGGAGCATCTTCCACCATATTGTCCTTACCCTTCTTGTAAGTGATCACATAGGGATAACCCATGAGTTGGATAACCCATTTCAGGTGTGTTGGGGAGGAGACCCATTGTTCCAGAAAATTTTGCAGACTCGGGAGAGCAGTCTTGATGCAGAAATAATTCCCTAATAGGTATGGCTGCCACTTCTGTACTGCATGCAAAATAGCCATCATTTCCTGCTAAGAGGTAGATGTGGCTAAATTCTTACCGAAAAGGTCTCGTGAAGGTAGCAAGCATATTGGTTCAGCAAAGATACCTACATATCTATCCAAGGAAGTAGTGGAGACTTTTGATGGGTGCATCTGAATGGAATTGAGCTCAGCGATGACACCATGTGAATTCTTCTTAAGAATTTTTTCCAGGCGATGTGAACTGATGATGCAGAGAGGCCCTGGTTGTAATCCCATAAATTTGTGTTGTGCCCCGTTGACTTTAAACTGCATCCAAAGTTCAGCAAAATCCCATAAGATGGGGCCAAGTGTGCGTAACCATTGAACGCCCAAAACCACATCACATCCACCTAAGGACAAGGCAAACATGTCAGAGCGTAGGTTATAATCTTCCATAGAGATACTCACATTGTGACACTTCCCCTTGCAAGGTGAGGTGCCCCCATTGGCAACCATGACTTCAAAGTTGGAGAAAGGATGGACAAAACAATCAGCCTGTTTGGCAATCCGAGGGTCAATGAAGTTATGAGTGCTACCAGAATCAATGAGTATGGTAAGAGGGAGCTTCTTGAAGTATCCCCTGACCCGCATTGTTTGTGGGGTGGTGACGCCGGTTACAGCATGGAGAGAGATCTCAGGTGGGTAGTCCTGAAATGGGGTGTCAACAGGCGGGTGTTGAATGCCGATCTGATCATCCACTGTATATGTAGTTTCTTCACCAAGTTCTAAGGCAGGCGGAGAATCCACATCCAAGAGATAGAGCTTTTGTTGAACACATCTATGTCCCCGAGTGAATTTCTCATCACAATTATAGAAAAGCCCTTTTTCTCGGCGTGCCTGCATTTCTATTTCAGACAAATGCTTGATAGGAGTTGGTTGAGGAGAAGGCGTGATGGGAGGTCGTTGGGAACCCATATTTCTGAAGGGAACAAGGGTGGGTTTGGAGCGTTGTTGAGCTGCAATCTTGTCCTCGGCCAGCTTAGCCAACCCTAGGGCTTCCATCATTGTGTTGGGACAAAACATTTTGACCTCTAAGCGGATTTCATCCTTAAGACCACTGATAAAACAACTCCTGTAGAATTCATCAGACAATCCTTCTGTGTGATTGGCCAATTTCTCAAATTCTATCTGATACTCTCTCACTGTGCCAATTTGGTGAAGTTTAGTGAGTGCTCCTGTGAAATCATCAAAAGCACTAGGACCAAATCGTGGCAACATGAGTTGGCAAAAATCTGTCTAGTTTAGCTCGGGATGAGATTTGATGTACCAACGGTATGATTGAAGGGCTTCCTATTCCAAATGAAAGGATGCAAGTGGAACTTTCTGGACATCAAAAGTATTATGCAGACTGAAATATTGTTTTGCTCGGTATATCCATCCAGTCGGATCAGTACCATTGAAGGGAGGAAAATCAAGCTTCGGCCCACGAAAATTGTTGGAAGAAGAGAACCCGATGGCTGCAAAAGATTCTGGCTGTCGGTTATTGTTCATGGCTGAATGCTGAAGATGGAGGCTGAGAAATTTTTCATCCAGATCTTGGAGTTTGGTTTGGATGGCTACAAGTGCTTCCTCCATGGTGTTTGCTCCTGCACGGGTGACAACCATAACCAGTTTTTTTTTTTTTTTTTTCATGGAATGGGTAGAAAAACACAAACAAAAGCTGATTTAGTAAAGGGAAATTTGGATTGGGGAAACAATCTGATGGGTAATTGGGGTTTGACTAGATTTTGGACACTGTCGAAAGGACAAGAAAGCAAAAAGGAGGATTTCAAAAGCGGGGTGATAGAATGAGAAAATTTGGCAGAGAGGGACAAATAAGCAGAATTCAAAAAGGAATTCTGTGGTAAAATTTGAAGGTGATTGGGTGAAATCTGAGGAAGTTATGGCAAACCCTAAAAATAGACAAATGTGGGATTTCGGGCTTTGGGAAGGGGAATTGGGGATAGGGTTCTCAGGAATGAAAGATGCAGAATGGAATGACAGGGGTTCCCCAAAAATTTCAAGGGAAACAGACTGAAAACAAGGGAGATATGGAGAAAAAACTGAATTTTATACCTTTTTTTTTTTTTTTTTAGCTGCAATGGCACGGAAGGGATCGAAAACGGATGGATTTGAAACGGTGACTGGATCTGGAATGAATTTCAGAATAGATCCGAAACGGCTGGATCTGGAGAGGAAGTGATCGGCAATAGTTCAACTGAAAATAGATATGGACCCCAGGTATGTGCGGCTTCCTAACAGTTTAGGGGTTTCACTCGGCCACCAATGCTATCTAACGACTTGCGTATTGGGGCAGTACCCCTCACTCCACGGATCAGGTAAAACTGAAACCGATTTGCCACAAACGACAGCTCTTGGTTTACCTCACGGGTGGGAACTAGTCAATCAGGTAGGGGTCGTTGCCCTTTTCGCTGGTAGGTCCTCTCAATGGGCCAGCTACTTCGGGGTTCTTGTGGTACTCCTCACAATGATTTTTAGGGCTTATGCCCAAGTACTTCCCACAGTTAAGCGGATGGGGATTATTCCCAAATCCAAACCTGCAACAGATGCAAAAAAAAAATTTGGTAGAAATTTCACCCAGCGAGCCCAAGAAAGTGCTCTGATACCAGATGTGATGCACCTGCAACAATTAATTAATAAGAATATGCGAAATAGCAGAAATAATAGAACAAAATCACTTTTATATTGATCACGAGCCACTTCGAGGGGGCAACCTCCTTTGAGCAAGCTCAATACAATTAACTTCACGGTGCCTTCAATGACCTCAACACACACTTATATACTAAGTCTATACCCAATACCATGAGTCAAAACCATGGGACATATCATACTACGGGACGACTTACAAAGCATATGCGTCCAATACTATGGGTCAATACTATGGGCTAATATAAACTATGGATCAACAAATACTACGGGATGACTTACAAAGCATATGCGTCCAACAACAATATACTAACATAGTAAAGAGAAGGGTTTACATAGGTTCCTAACACTATAGAAGCTTTAATCATCCTTTTCCTTATTTTCCACTCCTGAATATGATAAGAAATGTGGGTGGTTTTTTTCTATCTAAAAGTATAAAACAATTCTATATTGGCATCATACCAAAGAAGAAGTTGGAAATGGTTGATAAAAACTGTATCCAAGTATATGAAACAATAATAAGTAGCTGATGGCAGTTAAGTATACTATTTTACTACCACTCCCGTTAGGGTTATTTGAAATAAACTTAGTCTAATTGAATCATCGTTTAACGAATTATAAGAACACCATAAATTAAAAGTAGTAACATGGTCTCCTAGATCTTCACCAATTTTTCCTTCGAATTTTGGATTGTCTGAAGGTAGCTTAATGGGAACAGGGGGCCAAGATGGATTGTGTCACACCAGATCGTTCAATAGATTTGATAGATATGGAAAATATAAAGTTTCTAGAAAATATAATCTTGGTTGTGCTGAAAAAGGGATGGGTTGCGGCTCTTGATGAGGAAGGTTTCCCAACTAAAGTTTCCAAAAGGCTGGTTGGAGTTTCCCCTAACTAGATCCTATGAAGTGAAAGTGTTTACAAAGAGATTCCACCCGGGTTGGGTAGGATTTCCTCCCCTAATATCCTGTGTGTAGTTCCACTGAGTTTGTGACATATTCCCCCCAATATGGATACTACTTGAATGCATGGCATTATTACTTCTTCCACTGAAAAAGTGAGAAAAGGTCATTTGTAGCCGATGACTGAAAACCACCTGTTTGAAAGTTAAAACATGTAAACTAATTTGGACCCAAAACAAGCCTAATGGACTATAAAGGCATGGATCCTACATAAGGTAAAGAAGGGGGAATGTTCCCTCCACCCCAAGGAAACCATTGAAACGACAAAGAAGAACCATTAGGACCTATAGAATAGTTTTGGGATGTAGGGGTAGATTTGAAGGAGAAATTTGGTATGCATGTTGTAGGCATGCCATATGTAAAAGCATTGGTACCTGAGGGTATGGAAAAGGGAACACTCAAGTATTGAGTAGCTAAAATCCTTACATACATAGAACCAGTAATATAAGTCACAACCGGGGAAATAGTAACCTAGGTTGTGATAGGGATGTGGGTACTAACTTGAGGAGGATAAACCCCCCCTTAAATTATGGGAGCTGTAGGAGTACCTAAGTCCCCAGATCCTTCACCTACATTATCCATGATAAAACCACTTGTATTCCTATAAGCGCTTAACCTGGGTTCACCAAAAGGTTGAATCCGTACTACAACTAGATCGTTAGGTTTAGTTAATGGTGGTTTAAAGGTGTAGTGCCCCTTTTTTACTTTAGCACCTAAACCACCATTACCCAATGGTATTTCATTTTTATTGTGGAACTTCGCCATTTTGATGACACTGTGGACATATGGATTTATTATTTTGTGGAAAATACATATATGAGTGTGATGTCAATATTATGAATTATGTTCATGTTTTGATTATGTCTCTAGCATGCAAATTTAATAGATGATTGGTACGTGGATACCAAGTTAAAGTTATATGTTGAATTGATAGATACGATACTACGATACCAGGTGCATGGTACATAGAAAAATAAATTTTTCATTAGTAATGAAATGTATATACATGTCAATGACTGCACGATATTCTCAATCTTGTGTTTGGAGACTAACCTACAAGTTAAAAGAGCTAAGTGGTATTTGGGCCTTACGATGTGGGAGTACCTTCGGGACATGAATTCCAAAAGATAAATGGTATGCAAGTGATGCATTATTGTTTACCATGAGTATTGTGTTATTATCATGATGTGTGGGTCGGTGTTGGGTCTCAGGAAACTTAACTACCCAAATTGGTTATTCGATGAAAAAAACTGAGTACAACAGTCGCAACCCAGTCACTATGTCGATGTAGACATAGTCTCTTATTCCATAGGAGGGGTGGAGGAATTACCCACCGTTTATCCTCTGAAACCCAAATTCATGGGAGGGCTTCACTATGGTGCACTCTCCAAGGTGTGTGATGATGACTAGTGAGTGCTTGCTGGGGAAGCTTGGTCGATGTAGTCGAAACTTCCTCTTACGGGTTCTAACTTGAGTTAGTTCATGTAGTTGACTCTCTAGGGTAGTCCAATAGAGGAAGGATATGATGTGGAAGTTAGTTGTGAATTATATAGAAAGTAGTAGGTAGATAGGAATGCCATATAAGTTTTAGAGGGAACTTAATTAACTGTGTGTGTTGAAACCTTGGTTTGATTCTTGTGTTGTAACTACGTATATTATGTTTGTTTCATATATTATTGTGATCTAAGTTAGTGGTAGTAGGTACCCTTCCTTGTAATTGACTGATTAAACGAATGTGAACATAAAGATAATGATATGAAATATTAAATTGTTAACTATTACAATAACTAATGATGCTAAAGTAATTATGTTATATGTATGCTTGTTCTACCTTCCTGGAAGATTATTATTATTAGTTAGCAGGTATGCAAATGTGATATGATGTTGATTATAGTACATATCTGACCTGTGCATATGCTGGCCACACATGCACACTTTGCACAGGTATTTTAGTATCGATGTACAAATACTTGACATGTTAAATAATTGTATAAGTTGTTGTCAATAACTAAGTTAATTTTGCATTGATCCAATATAGATAATGAACATTTAAGTTATTAAGCATATGTGAACATTGTAATAAGTAATTGATTAAGCATCGTCAACTAGAATTTTCGTAAGGAAATTGTCGTGAATAAACAAAAATATTGTTCCATATGCGTAAGTACAATTGTACTATTTAATTGTTTATCATGGTTGTTTAAAACCCTTAAGGGTGCTTTGTTTATAAATACAAGAATACTGTGTTGGTACTAGGGTACTTGTTGGTTAAACAAATAATAATAATAATAATAATAATAATAATTAATATTATTATTAATATTAATATTAATAATGATAAAATTGACCTTTATTATAAACCATAGTGAATCGACTAAATTATTATAGAAATTATTGAGTTAATTAATTATTAATAGGATTGACTGAAGCATTCATGAAAAGTTAAAAATGAATATTTAATTATTTAATTGGACCAAACAAGATAAGATAGGATGTCATTAAAATAATATTTGTTATTAATTTATTACCATGTAAGACATCATATCTGGATTGGATACACATTTAAGCCACCCACCACTACCAACTTGAAAGGTCAACAATAATAATTATTAAATTATTATTTTATTTGAACATATTTGATGTTTAAAATGGTGGGTGGGACTAGTAATTAACCCATCGTCTCATGAAGATCCCAAATGAACATATCCATAATTATTAATATATGTGCATTCAACTTACTTAATTGAATTTAATTGACCTTAATGACATTGAACTACTCCAGAAAATAAGTACATAAGAATATAATATTTTATTATGAAGGGAATTGTAAACAAGAAAGGAAATAAATTTTTGGGGTTTGGAGGGATTTAATGGGGGGGCGGTGGAGTAAACGGGAATGCTTGAGGAGGAGTAAAAGAGTATTTAGGTGATAAATTAGGAGTTAGAAGGGGGAGGAAAAGGAAGGAAAGGAAGGATTTTTGGAGAAACAGTAGAGGAGGTCTTTTTCTCATTGTTTCAGGGAAACATGGAACTGGTTTGACTAGTTTTACTCATGTTTTGGGCTCGGGGGTCCAAGAAGTTTCTTGGATCTAGGAAGCCGGAAAGGTTGTCATAGCTAGTAGGGTTGCAGACCTGTTTGGGTAATTGAGTCTTCTTGTAGCCACCTAAGCGGGACAAATTGCTATTCTACAGGTATTTTGATAATTTGGTGATCTATTTACTATCTTAAATTTTATGTTTCAACTTATATATTTTAGAGTTGATTAATCAGGTGAATATACTTTTAAGTTGCTGTTAATATGTTGTTAATTAGCTTGTGCTGCTAGATTGCGTATTACCTATACAAACTTCATATTTTATTTCTACAGAAAATGATAGATATATCAGAAACAAAATATTTTTACACAACCACTAAAAGAAACATAAGGACTTGGAACAAAATAACTTAAAACAAAATTTGAATTGCTAGATTTCCATTAAACTAAACTAAGGACAATGGGGATGTCCTTACAAAAGGGTCTAACAAATCCTTCATCCTGTATATATTCAACCAAAGTAGTGTTTAATGTAGGAGTGTTGTTCTTGATAAGGTCAGGTTCCCCAGAAGTATCAACTATTCCAGTCGGTTCAAATAATGCACTTGTGTTTATGCGGCACCTCTTAGGAGGCGATGGAGGCTCCACTATAACTGGAGGAATATTTTGAACCCTCCTTGATCGACGAAGTGGTTGATCTTCCACCCTTCAAAAATTTTACACACGGATAATACTAAGGTTAGCTATAAAACATAGAGAGAGAATAACATACCACTAAAAAGTGTACTAAGGATATCAAGACAAGCAAACAGATAAGCCTTCCGAAGTTTTGGTGTGGGATTATTAAGTCTTACCACTAAAACAACAAAGTTTGAAAGCGATTTCATAGGTAGGGTTTGTTTCCTTTCTTGGTGCAAATGTTTTTGTAGATAAATCTAGAAAAAATCCCTCCAACGGTACTAATTCTCCGTGCTCATATCCCACCAAAGGTGTTCGCAAAAAATACTCTACTAGCACCTATCTATGATCCTAGGACAAGATACTATTCCTACCAATTAGTTCATACTGTCCAGGGGAACAGTCACAGTTCAGAATCATACATATGCGTAGGGTTGCTAAGACTGAAAATTCAACATTAATTAGGAGAGAGTCCCCATATACATAAAACCCCTGGGAGATGCTTGATTAGGATTTGGAGGGATATCTCCACAACCTAACCACACACAACCTCGTGCTTAACTCTGGTGTGAATAGAGATTTCCAGCTACACTGCCTACACAATTGGATTTGTCCTATCATGAAGAATGGCCACTATTGTTTCCATGTTTATGTGCTTTGGAAAGCTTACAACTTTCCTTTTCCAAAGCACTAGCTTAAACTATTGGTGAATGCCCCTAAAAAGAAAAGGTTCTAGTTGATTTTAATTAAAGAATTCATTTTAAATGGATTTCTTAGTAAAGGGTTACAGATATGCAACTTATGATGTTTTGACTCTTTGTAGGAAATAAAATTTTAAGATGGAAAATAAAGAGTGCAAAGGAGTGCTTAAAATATTTAGATGGAAAATAAAGCAATGCCACACTCCTATTATTTCACTTCCTTTTTTTTTCTTTTCCTTTTGTAATAACAAAAATAAAAGCACAACTTTTCTTTTTCTGGAAACTAAATGAACAAAATAAAAAAATTGAATCCTACCAATATTGTTTTTTTTTTCTTTTTTTTTTAAACTGTATGCAAATAAAGGAAACTATAACTGTTGCAAACTTTTCTTTTTGTTCTGTAACAAGAAAATAAAAAAGAGAGAGACTTAAAAGAAAAGTTTTTTTTTTTACTTTTTCATTTCACATGGAAGAAAGAATACTACTTTTTATAAGCTATTGAAGAAAATATTATTTTGTTTTTATTTTGTAAGAAGTCTAAAGAACAAATTCTGAACTTTTTATAGCCTTGCCTCTAAACAATCTATAAAAAATAAAAAGAACCATAAAGAGTGGGTGAAAAATAATAAAAAAATTCCACTAAAAAAGTTCAAATTGTCCTTGGAAGATAAAGAAAAAGGGTTTTTGTTTCATAAAATGCTAATGGTATGGTAAACCAGGTTCCAAACAGAATTTAGAGAGCCAAGAATCCAATAATTAAGCTTCGACTCATAGAAAAAATAAAAAAAAATGCAACCAGGTGAATACGCGACTGTCAAAACAGTAGCTTACGTATATGTGGGCTAGCAGTGTATAACTCGCATATGTGTAGAAAAGATATGAAATAATAAAAAATAATCTCTTACAAGACTAATATGGGATTGTGTGTGCTCACAGTGAGCGTATAAGGTTGGGAAAAGTAAAAAAATAGAATTCACAATGCCAGAAACCTCAGGTTTACAATATTATAAGGATTGATGGATAAAAAATGAAACATAAACTACCCAACAAACCAAGGACAACCAGAATATTAAGAAAATAAACTCAAAAAAGAGGAATCAAACAAACCTAAAACAAAATAAAATACCCAAAATAAAATAAGAACACCTTCGGAGTTTCTTGTTTTTCTCAAGGAAATAAATCCCCAACAACTATCATGTTCAGTTGTTGCAGAGCAGAGGCATAAAAAAACCCTAATCTTGCAAGTAAATGAAATACTTTCTTTTCAACAAACAATTGGCATACAAAGCATTAAGAGTACATACCTGGTTCCAAGCATTTGAAGTAGAATCCTTTGGGCTTGATCTTTGCTCCTTTTCCTCAACCTCTTGCTGCAATTCCTGAAATGAAAACAAAGGAATGTGAAAGCATCATAATAACCAAAAATATTATTGGGGTGGCAGGTGTGGGGGGGATTCTTTTTTATCCTGGAGGAAATAAATTCGCAGCGTTCTCATGGGGACTTGGGAGGAAAACAAACAATGCGGTAGAATGGATAACTCTTCTTCACTCCCTAGAAATAGCCTCCTCTCTCAACATCAGCAAACTCAAAATTTTCGAAGACTCCAGGCATGTCATACAAACCATGAGGAATGGCTCAGCTCCACAAGGCTCTAAATCCCATAGAATTATTTAGAGAATAAGCTCTCACTCTCTTCCCCTGGACATCTCCTTCTATCACATTCTGAGAGAGAACAATTCCTTAGCCGATTCTGTTGCTAACAAAGGAACCACCTTGGATTTGGGCAAATCTTATATCAAAATGGAACCTTGGATTTCCATTTCTTACCCTAACCCTTCAATGTTTTGTCACTATACCTTTTGTTTCTTGTTCCAATTAAGGTTTTCAAGGCCCCCCCTTGGCCCTCCCTCATTTACGTCGACTTACCTTACTTCTGCCTCACTCCAGTCCCAAACTCCATGCGCCAGTCACATGGTACCCTCTCCTGCTGACAACTCCCACAATTCAGCCTTAAATCTCCCCCTCCCGTCACTTCTCCCACCTTTCATTATGGCTCGGCCTCCTTCCACCCTTTTACTTGCTCTTAGTCGACTCTCCCTCTGTGACCCAGGCCCTTTCCCCCCGTCCACCATCGGTAATCCCTCCCTCTCTTTGTCTGCTCCTCACTCCAGTGTTTTCTCCGTGGATAATGTAATGGCATCCATAGCCGCCTTGAGTCGCACCATAGTGGAAATCAAGCTGTATCTCCACAGAACCTACGAGGCCGTTTGCACCAACGTGAAGCAGAATGAGGAGTTGGCATTGGATTTCAGGTACAATGTCACTTAGCTCTCTTTCCAGGATTCAAGAATTGACAACCTAGAGAAAAATCTCTTTGAACTCATGGGAAAGGTAGACATCCTTAAGGAAGACATCTCAGTCTTGACTGGAAAGACACAATGCAGCCAAGTGCAGGAAGCTCCCACCATCAATCGGGAAATGATGGACGCAACATCTGTTCAGCAAAAGAACTATGGCTAGTTTTCTCTTTAGTGTAGGTTCCATCTTTTTGTAGCCATTTTACTAAATATTTTTTTGTATTTTCTTAAAAAATCAGTATGTAAGGGTTTACCCCAGCACCATTTTGGACAACTTCAGGAAGGCAAGAAACAGAGCCTTTAAAGGCATGATAATAGCTATTACTGCCCTCTCAGAATTATCTCATTCATAAAAACTTCACATAAATTTTGTAATGCATGGCTGTGCACAGCCCTTTTAATATATATATATATTTCCCCTGTTTCTGTTAAAAAAAAGAAAAAAGAAAAAAAAAGAATACCAAAAATATTATAAAAGAAACTTTCAGAATCATAGATTTCTAATTCAATAGCAATAATCATTCACATACACTAGTATGCATATAAAGATCATGTATTGGACAGGAAAAAGACTTAATTTATATATTGAAAATGGATACAAAGTACATAGAACAAATAAACCTGATCATATTGTTGTCATTCTGAAATTGAGTCCTGGGATATTCCTCTCAAGCCAATTCAACACTCCAATATTAACTCACATTCTTTTCACACAAAATATGCTCACAAGATTTGGGGACTTATCTAGCATGATAAGCTTATGGTGAAAATAATGGAAAACTAGGGTTCCATATAAGGAAAGAAGGGCATTGTAGACTTAGGGAAAAGGGTTGTGCAAATTGATAATATAGAGGGTTTCTTCTCCAAGAACAATCTCACCAAAAATTGGGAAAGGTGATTGTATATTATGTGTAACCTCCAAATTATTCTCACCTATTATCTTTTATACTTTTAAGGAGAGCAGTTAGGGAGTTAGGAGAAGTTATTCATGTGATTTGGGAGTTTGGGGAATGGTCTTGAACATAAACTAACCCATAAAATAACTTTTATTAATTATTTTTATTTGTTACCTTCATGTGGACACATATGCGGGCTAGACACAAATACGATTTTTTGAAAGGGCTTCTCAATATAATAAATTATCCACAATGGTACAAGGGAAAAAGGAAGCAGGCAACCAAGAACAAGGATAAGACCAACCACGCTAACATCTTGGAATAAACTATGGAAAAAGAATATATAACACCTATTGGTTTTGTTACACATGATTTTCAAGCTACCATGTTGGGGAACCTCTTAACCTTTAACCATAGAACAAAAAATATAGGATAGAAGGGAACAATATTCAAAGAAGAGAGGTGGTGTCTAAAGACACTATTATAGCACTTACGCACAAAATATGATTTTCAAGATATCCTTCATGCTCAATATGCATTGTGATATTCTTATCATAATTCTCTGTGCTTAAGTTCTATAAGGGTGTCTTTAGACACCACCTCTCTTTTTGGAATATTGTTCCTATTAACACTGAAATTGTCTTTAGGTTTTTGTGTGTTTTTCTTTAATGTTTTTATTTAATCTAGTTTTTCATTTTATTTCATTTTGAATTTCAAATCATTTTTTATTGTTTTCTATTTTATTTTATTTTATTGTTATGATTTTAATTGATTTGACCTATCCTTAATGGCTTATTTTATATGATATTTCATTCCAAAGTCTTTAAAAATACTTTCCTAAGTATTTTCTAAGGATATATCCAAAGTCTAATCTATACCTTTGAGTTTATATGTCAAATTGCACATTGAATATTTCCTGTAGTGTAGGGTCCAAATTTTATATTATGATGTGTTGTAGGAATCCCAAATTATGAAGACTAGTGGATTTATGATGAAAAGACATAACCAATGTATTTGATGATGGAAGAGGAGCTTCCAAACACTTGTTCTCCTCATGATGACAGATGCATGAATTTAAGATGATTACTACTCAGTAATATCAGGGTTTGAGCAACCACGAACTCAGCTTTGGGGGTTTTAGTTTTCTAAGCTAAAGACACGTAGAGTTGGAGGAATTCTTCCTTAATTCAGTTGTTGGAGAATAGGGTTGTAAATTTTCAAAGTGTAACAGAAGATATGGGAAAGAGTGGCAGAAGTGGCATGCTAAGTCGGTTTGAACCGACCAATACCTCCTGGGCAGTGGAATTTCTTGACTGTGCTGCAATTTTCAAGTCGATGGGATGGTTTGTGTTCTTTGAAAGAGTTATAGGGTTTAACATTAAGGTTACTCATGAATTTGCTCAAAATTTCATGGAAGATACTCTACAGTTTGATACCCTGAAGTTTGAGTTGTATGAAGCCCTAGTTGCAGAAGTAGTGGGTGTGCCATCAGAGGGCGAGCTATGGTTTAAAAAATATCCTTTCAATTTTGATCCTAGCATATTTCTAATAGCAGGAGTTGGAGAACTAGACTGGAGTAAAGGCGTCTATATAAAGAATTTTAAACCAGAATGGAAGGAAGTAATCGGTATTATTCAGAGTTATATCACCTGTGAAGGCCGCTTTGCTTCAGTTTTCAAGTATCATATTCATTTTTTGCAACATTTAACTCAACAATCAAAGATGACTCTACCTTTCTTCCTACTAAAGAGTCTCCAGAAAATGGCTAAGAAGGTCAAGACACAAACTGATAGCAATAACCAATCTCTCTTCCATCATGTTTTAATTAAGTTAATAGTTTGCACAGTGTTACAGAAGGAAAGTCGTAGTTGGGAACACTTTTTGTACTGGTCACGCTTTGTGATTCAACGAGAAGAATAGGAAAATAAGCATGTACCTAGCAAACAATCCAGGTTTATAAAGAAGTTTAAAATAAATGTTGAAGAGGATTCACAGAGTATTGATGTATAGGATAAGTTGCAAGGTGCTGATGTAGAAAAAGATTTTCAAAATCTTGAAAATGTAATGCAAGAAAGTGTTTTTGAAACACAGTCTCAGCATGTTTTGAAAGATAATAAAGGAAAGAATATTGTTCCTATGAATGATGAGGAAGCTGCTAGTTCGAAACAGGATATGCATAGTTGTATTATGGAGATAGACAGTCCTGCTATAAATCTTTCTATTATGGATACTAAAGAGAGGGTATTTCATGTTGCAAATTTTGATGCTGACATGAAATCTTTGAACAAACTTAGGGAGGTTAAATGGCATCCCAAAACAAGAGCAACTAATAAGTTAAGACTAAATATGAAAAGGATACTTAATCCAAAGTTGGAAAAATAGAAGGTTATAATTACCTAGGATTCCTTAACTGATGAAGAGAAGGAAGAGGAAAAGGAATCAAAATATCAGTAGGGTTGAATGGATGTTCAAGAGGATCAGCTAATATCACCAAAGTTGGTTCAGGAGGACCATGAAGTTGTAGAAGAACAAGTTACTCTCATTCTAGAACAGGGTATGTCTTCAGGAGTTACATCTGCAGAAAAGATAGCAAAGGATAAGCAAGAAGATGATATGATTTTTGGAAAGTTAGATGTTCCATGGACAGAAGATCATGATTCAACATTACATGGCGAAATGCATATTGATTCTGACCTGCAGAACTTAAAGAAAGTCATTCAACAACAAAAGACTCAGATACAGTTTCTGAGTGGGTGGAATGAGGGATATATCTCTACAAATAACATACTAAGGAAGGATTTGAATGATATTAATGCACACTATCAAGAGCTGATTGTAGTGGCTAAAAACGATTTGAAGAGAAAGAGGGAGACTGAAGATCAAGCAGAAGAATTCAGGGAACAAATTCAAGGTTTAAACAATAAGAACAAAGACTTATCCAACATAATCAAAATCATGGAGACACAATAGGCTCGAGATGTGAAGAAGTCCCATGCCTTAGAAGGCATAACTATGCTCGCTAAGGCTGCCAAGCAGTTATGAACCACTTTATCTCCATCAATCTACAACTGTCAAAGTATTTCATTTTTTATTATCATAAAGAATAGTTGTTAATGAGTTGTTTAAAGATTTGAATAGTTAAGTTGTAATTTCTAATTGTAACTGTTTCGAAGATAGGTCTAGAGTTAGTTATCAAACTAATATTTTGTAAAAAGATAAAAGCAAGAAACTTCTAGGGGAGAGGGTTCGAGTTTTGTGTCAAGATAGACTATACAGTGGAAAGCTTGTGGACAAATTTTCAGACTGATGCACATATCTCTTATGTATGTTTTTAAATACTGAGATTGGAATATATAATTATAAGCCATTATTATCTTATCTATTGTTTTTGTTTCTGATCAGTTTGATCATACAACTAGTGATTTCATTCCTTGCTTAAAGTCTTATTCATGGAGTGCTCATGTGTTGTAGATGAACCAGTGTTGTGTTTATAAATGTGTTGGCTTATATTTAATCTTTGAAGTATTAAATATCTCATTTCTTTGATGTCTTATATGATTTAGTTTCTGTATCGGTTTGTATTTAGTTTCTGTATCAGTTTGTATTTGTTTAAATGAATGATTATTTTCTTGAAATGAAACCTTCAAACCAATCAAATACAAAAACGAAACCCTATTTCATGCTTGTATTGTTGAGATTGTGCTAGCTTGCTCCTATGTAGTCTAGGGACAATTAGGGACAATTTCTAGTACAAACATCTTTGGCGCCGTTGTCGGGGATGGAAGTGAAGTTACATCTTCCCTGGGACATTAATGTTGTTATGGTTTTGAGGTGAACAGGACCAGAAGTTCTTATTTCATACTACAATTTCACCAAGGTAGCATTTCACAGTGGCTTCCAGGAGGTTTGGAACGAGAGGGAAGCCCACTTCACCATTACACCTAGGAGTGTTAGATCCAGAAATGATTTTGAGAAAGGCTAAACAAGAGTTACATACTCCTACTTTTGGAAGGTCCCAATCTTCCCCATCTTTATTTTCTCTTTCTCAACCACAGACTATATCTCCATTTCTCTATTCTCAAACCAAAATTAGAATAGGTTGATATTCAGGTTTTCACCAGTCCATTGTCTCCTAAAAAGGTCAAAATTTAGTTATTTCCCTTGTTACAGTTTAAAAATAATATTCCTACCTTTCAGTGCAATTCTGGTAAAGCCAACAAGCCTTTGTTTTCAACAAGTCAGACTACTTCCAACATGGAAGGTCATCCATTGGATATGATGGATCGAATGATAGCTGCTAGGTATGCTCCTTTAGTGCTTCCATAGCCTTTAAATGCTCTTCTAGGAGGATACTATCAAAAATATTTTCCTAGGTTTAATGGGCAGGGAGAAACAACTACAGAGGAACACTGGAATGCATTCCTTAGTTATCCCGATAATCAGAACATAGAAGCAAAGGATGTATGGATGAGAATGTTTGTGCAAAGCCTAGATGGTGATGTTAGAAAATGGTTCAGGGAGCTACCAACAAATTCAATAAACCTTATAGAATAGCTACAGGATGTATTTATGAGACAATGGGGAGATACTAAGGATCATACTTATTACATTACTGAGTTTGCAGCATTAAAAAAGAAAAAAGATGAGATTGTAGCAGACTTCTCCAAGCATTTCAATAAAATGTATGGAAGGATCCCAGTTGAAATCAATCCTTCTATGACCTCAGCTAAGCTAACCTATTCCAATGCCTTTGACCATGATTTTTCATTGCATTTAAGAGAAAGAAGATCAATGACTTTACTGAACATGCAAGAAGCTGCCCTAGAGGTTGACTCAAATATTCTAGCTTCAAACATGCTTAAAGATCAGTCTGATTATCAGGTTCATGTTCGGAAGGGTAAAAATGCAATGATACCTTCATCCTCTATATCAAAGAAAGAAGAAGGTCAGATAGATGAGATGAATAAGTCAATTAAAACACTAACTGCAAAAGTGAACAAATTGGAATTGGAAAAAAATTCAAATAAACCTACTCAGGAGGGGGAAAGAAATCCCAATCAAAATCCTAATTAGTTCAGAATACCATTTGTACCAAGATTCATCCCTCAGAAAAGGAGAAACAATGATATTCAGAGGGAGAGAAGAGAAAATGAAGATCAAATAGTTCCTCCCCCATTCCAAAATATTTTTATAGAAGAAGTTGAACAGGTGGAAGATGTGCAAAATGAGGATGATCTAAACCAGAATTTAAAATATTTTGGGGAGTTATCTTCTGAAGGTTTTACAACTGAGTGCAGCTATCAAAATTCTAAGCATTATGATTCATATGATTATCAACAAGGAAGTGATCATGATGTTAAATTTTGAGCATTAATTCACAATACTATTGGATCTTTATTGAGAGAATAACATATACAGTATATCAATGCATAACAATCACAATAAGCATGACAAGCATCACAAGAATCAAAAGCATGAGAGATAAGAGACACAGAGTTTCCCTGGGGAAAACCCTAAGGTGAAAAACCCCACAACTTCCTCAAAGATAGAGAGAGTAGTGGCTCAACCAAAGTACAACCAAAATACACTTGAGATAGTCTCCTAGAGCAGATGATCCTCCTCCTCACTAGTGCGCCACTTTCTGAGTGAGAGAAGTGTGTCTTTTTGAATGATCCAAATAGAGATCTCCCGATCTCTTTTTATACTTAACCTGTTTTCCCAGTTACACTATGGGGCCAACTTGTCTATCTAGATACATCCACAATATAATATATATTTCAAGGCCGACCCCACACATGGTGGTCTAATAACCCATCGGCAAGTACACACACTTGCGACACTTGTCAATCCACATGACGACACTTCCTTATAGAGGAATAACACATATCTTATAAGAGGAAAATAAATATATATGAAATACATAGATGAAATACATTCCGAAGTTACATATACATCAACACTCCCTCTTAACTAGGAAGGTATTTCTCGATAAAGTTCTGCAAGACAAGTCTTCTTCTCGGGATCATCATCATCGATGCATCGTCATCATCATCGTCATTACTGCTGCTATCTCAACCAATCTCTAACTCTACTCATCATAGGAATTTCTACAGAGCCAGTCCTTTTTCATCCTGGATGTAGGCACACCACCTGCAGGTCTTCATCATCTGTGTGAACGGTCTGATAGAGGTGGCCTCTCAGGACTAATTTTATGTGCAGATGCAATACCGAAAAGAGTATCCCAAGAACATTTATGTGCCTAAGCACGACCGGAAATATCTCCCAGGACTGATTACATGCATCTCCTCCACAATACCTTTAAAGAGCATCCCAGGAACATTTATGTGCTGCAGTACGACCGGCAAGATATCTAAAGAGCATCCCAGGACTTATTACGAGCATACAACTCAATCTCTCGGATCTCCAGGACTGATTACATGTGGATAGACAAAACCTTTAAAGAGCATCCCAGGAACATTTATGTGCCGCAGCATGACCAACAAGATCTCTGAAGAGCATCCCAGGACTAATTACGAGCACACAGCTCAACCTCTCGGATCTCCAGGACTGATTACATGTCTCCGTAGTAATACCTCATCCCAGGACTGATTACGAGCACACAGCTCAACCTATCAGATATCTGAGGACTGATTACATGCTACATAGCAATACCAGAAAGAGTACCCCAGGAACATTTATGTGCCATAGCACGACTAGCAAGATCTCCCAGGACTGATTACATGTTATTTGCACAACCTGCCACATATCATCTCTGATCTCCAAGTATCAACTTGATACTCATGATCAACGGATCATTATCGCATGAGGCATCATCCTGATGCCCATGATCATACTGATCATCATCACTTGTACCATCCTGGTACATATCATCTAGAGCAACATCCTGAAGCTCATCATCATGATCAACCTGATCATACAATGCATCCACCTGATGCATACCAAGTATCTACCTGATACATATCATCATACATGATCCATCTGATCATACAGTGTATCCACCTGATACAAATACAAATACATGATACATATCCACATACATGATCTACCTGATCATACAATGTATCCACCTGATACATATACAGATACATGGTCCAAGCATCCAACATGATGCATATACAAATACATACAAATGATCCAACCGATCATATCCATAATCCAACATGATGCGTACATACATATAAATGATCCAACTGATCATATCCAACATCAACATGATGCGTACATACATACAAATATAAATGATCCAACTGATCATATCCAACATCAACATGATGCATATACAGAGCAGTAACTGGAGCATCATCCTGATGCTCATCATCCAGCACTTACATCCACAGCCACGTGAAGTATCCTCTTTCCAACATGCTTGTAATGGCTTCAGCAAATGTGTCCATCACTTCTTCCTCGAAGTGTCGTCGATTTGAAGAACACCAAGCCTCTCCCTGAAGTACTTGAACTTTACCCTGGCTAGTGTCTTCGTCAGCACATCTGCAATCTACTCGTCCGTCGCAACATACAGGAGATTCATATCTCCTCTCTGCACCATATCCCTGATATATTGATTTTTCATCTCTATGTGTTTCGACCTGTCATGAAACACTGGGTTCTCAGAAATCTTCACACAACTCTGGTTATCACAAAAGATACCAGTAGCATCCAGTGGGAGATCAGATAACTCAGACAGTAGCTTCCGTAGCCATACTGCCTCACAACTAGTTGAACAGGTTGCAACATACTCTGCCTCAGCTGTACTTAGTGCTACATAGGACTGCTTCATGCTAAACCAAGAGATCACACCTGATCCCATACTGAAGCAGCACCCAGATGTGCTCTTCCTATCTACAGCACTGCCAACCCAATCTGAATCAACATAACCCTACAGGTTAAACTTTTGATTCCCTTCATACTTGAGCCCATAATCCACTGTACCCTTCAGGTACCTCAGAACATGCTTTACAGCAACCAGGTGAACACTCATCGGATCCGTCAGCAACTGGGTCAATGTGTTCACTGCAAAGAAAATATCTGGTTTCGTGTTCGTCAGGTACATCAAGGACCCAATCATCTGACGATACATAGAGACATCAACCGGCTCAGATGAAGCATCACATAGAAGCTTTAGATTTGATGCCATGGGTGTGGCCATGGCCTTGCAATCCATCATCCCAAATCTCTTCAATATATCTACTGTGTACTTCCCTTGACCAAGGAAGATCCCACCTGAATTTTGCCACACCTCCATACCTAGGAAATAATGCATCATTCCCAAATCTTTCATATCGAACTTAGCAGCAAGCTTCCTCTTAGTACCTGCAATCAATCTGTCATCTCCTGTTACAAATAAGTCATCCATGTACAGAAGTAGAATCACAGGATTTCCTTCCTCAACCTTGTAGTAAATATTGGAATCCGCTTTACTCTTGGTAAAGCCCAAACTAGATAGGAAACTGTCCATCCTACCATACCAAGTTCTAGGGGCTTGCTTCAAGCCACACAAGGATTTCTTCAATCTGCACACATATGACTCCCTGTCATGTATTTCAAATCCGAGTGGCTGCTCCACATATACTTCCTCTTCAACTACACCATTGAAGAAAGCAGTCTTGACATCCATCTGGTGTATTTTCCATTTCATTGCTGCAGCCAAGGCAAGTGCTGTTCTGATGGAAGTATACTTGGCTATAGGTGCAAACGTTTCTTCATAATCTATTCCCTCTTTCTGAGAGAAGCCACAAGCTACGAATCTTTCTTTGTATTTCTATACACTGCCATTTGCAACATGCTTGATTTTGTAGATCCATTTGGAAGTCACAATAGACTTCTCTTTAGGTCTTGGGACAACATCCCAAACATCATTTTTCATTATTGATTGGTATTCCTCAAGCATAACATCCTTCCATTCTTTCTTTTCTGCTGCTTCTTCATAAGTGGAAGGTTCTTTGTTCATAATGTCATAGAGTAAAGAAACATTGCTGGTATGTGATCTGGTTCTTTTCCTTGCTCTGTGTTCGTCTTCTGGAATGCCAAATATTTTTGAATCTTGAATGAGCTCTCTAGCCCATGCAGGTTTCCTCTTGTGAGAGTTATCCTCATGAGGTGGATCTACAGGTTGTTGCGGATCTTCAAACTCACGAACAACTTTTGGAATTGCTTCATTCATGGTAGTGTCTTGAAATCTAGTTTCCTTAGGTTCTTCATAAACTTTGATAAGTGCCTTCCTTGATTTGATGAACGCTAAGTTTTCATCAAATGTTACATCCTTGCTGACATCAATCTTCTTGGACCCTGGAAAGTATATTCTGTAAGCCTTTGAGCTTTCACTGTAACCCACAAAGATATCCTTCTTTCCCGAAGGATCTAGTTTGGTCCTCTTTTCCTTTGGGACATGAGTGTATACTGGACAACCAAATATTCTGAGATGGATGACTTCAGGTTTCTTACCAGAAAAGACTTCTTCTAGTGTCTTGTTGTCCAATATCTTGTGGGGTGTTCTGTTCTGCACATATATAGCTGTTCTAGCTGCTTCTGCTTATACATGCATAGTTAGATCCTAGTCATGCAGCATTGCCTTTGCTACTTCCATGATTGTTTTGTTCTTCCTTTCTGCAACTCCATTCTGTTGAGGACTATAAGGAGCAATCAACTCCCTCTTAATCCCTGAATCACTACAAAGCTTCTTGAAGTCACCTGAGGTGAATTCTCCACCATTGTCGGATCTGAATGGTTTGATCTTTTTGTCAGTTTGATTCTCCATCAAGGTTTTAAATTCCTTGAACTTATCAAACACCTCATCTTTGTTTTTCAAGAAGTATACCCAAGTTTTCCTAGAGAAGTCATCAATAAATGAGACATAGTAAACATACCCACTTAGAGAACTGGATGACATAGGACCACATACATCTGAGTGGATGATTTCCAGGATAACTTTTTCCTTGCTTTCACTGCTTGGGAAAGCCTTCTTAATATTCTTACCTTTTTCACATCCTTTGCAAACACCTTCATGTTTGGTCATGATTTCAGGAAGACCCTCTACAGCCTTGCTTGCAATTGGAAGTGCCCTATAGTGCATATGAGCAAGTCTTCTATGCCAAAGTTCACTTGGCTCCATGGATTCATGCACCATGGCGTGTTCAGGTTGTCCTTTTAATTTATACAAACCTCCCTCCCTCTTGTTCTCCAATCACAACTACTGTTAAGTTTAAACCAAATAGACTAGAAAGATCACTGAAAGAAACATAATCACAAGATAGACACAGAATTTACCCTGGGAAAGCCTCATGGGGTAGAAAACCCAGCAAAGCTTTCCTCAATAAGATGATCAACCAAAATACAAGATGTGCTCCCTCCTTCTCTAGCTCCTTAGCAGACCTCCCAGACAAGTGCGCTACTTTCCTGAGTTGTACAAGTGTGTCTAATGAGGAGCTCACCTCCTCTATTTATATTAGTTCCCGATTGACTAAAACAACCTCTCCTGGAGAAGTCTAATAACCCCTAAAATATAAGATCAGGGATGACCCCCACATGGTGGGTCTAATAACCCTAGTTACCACAACCCATCGGAGGAATAATCATCTTTGGATACATAATAGGGCTACCTCGGAGGGATGAAACATCTCTGGAATAACAATGTACAAATATAATATTCTTAGAAGTTACAATATTCAACACTCCCCCTTAACGAGAAGGATATTATAACAACGTCTGCAGGAGCAAGGAGTCATCGACTACATCATACATGATACATCTATAAATCATCGAAAGCTTTCTTCAATTGATCATCATCAGTAACTCAACCAGTTACTGGAACATCAATGTCATCAGCATCGTCATCACACGATCATCAGCATCGTCATCACTCGATCATCAGCATCACGATCATCAGCATCGTCATCACTCGATCATCAGCATCGTCATCACACGATCATCAACATCATCATCACACGATCATCAACATCGTCATCACACGATCATCAGCATCGTCATTATATGATCATCAACATTGTCATCACACGATCATCAACATCGTCATCACACGATCATCAGCATCGTCATCACACGATCATATTACAGGATGATCAATCCTTCTCTCTTTAGGACATAGGTCCATGGATGATGCAATCCTATCATGTACCTTTTGAACCAAGGTCCAAGGATGATCCAATCCTACCATGTACCTTTTGAACCAAGGTCCAAGGACAATCCAGTCCTATCGTGTACTCTTTTGAACCAAGGTCCAGGGATGATACAGTCCTGTAATTCAATTCTCGGAGACCTCATGCCTACGACTCAATTCAAAGGACCAAAGTCCGAGGATGATCCAATCCCCTTACCTGTTCATTCAGGATTTTGTTTTTGGAGACATCTTGTCTATGGCTCAATTCAAAGGACCAAAGTCCGAGGACGATCCAATCCCCTTACCTGTTCATTCAGGATTTTATTTTTGGAAACATCTTGTCTACGACTCAATTCAAAGGACCAAAGTCTGAGGACGATCCAATCCCCTTACCTGTTCATTCAGGATTTTATTTTCAGAGACATCTTGTCTACGACTCAATTCAAAGGACCAAAGTCTGAGGATGGTCCAATCCCTTTACCTGTTCATTCAGGATTTTATTTTCGGAGACATCTTGTCTACGTCTAACTTTTAGGACTGAAGTCCAAGGATGATCCAATCCTCACATCAATATGGATACCAGTATCCTCATCCATACAAGTACATCATTAAAACATGTATTCTCATCAATACATACACTATCAAAACATGTATCCTCATCAATACATACATCATCAAAACATGTATCCTCATCAATACATACATTATCAAAACATGTATCCTCATCATTACATACATTATCACAACATGTATCCTCATCAATACATACATTATCACAACATGTATCCTCATCAACAAAAATAAAAATAGTGTAAGTTTTATAAGTGTAAGAAGTCTAAATCTAAATAATCCTAAATATCTAAGAGTGGTAGACATGTATCTTCATCATTAGTGACGATACTACTCCCCCTTTCGAGGAGGGTCCTTTAGAGCTACACCAAGCTTGTCTCGGAAGTATTCAAACTTCACACGAGCTAGGGGTTTGGTTAATATATCCGCAACTTGTTCTTCAGTACTTATATACTCGAGTTTGATAGCTCCTCTCTGCACCATGTCTCGTATATAAAAGTATCGGATATCTATGTGTTTTGACTTATCGTGGAATACAGGATTTTCTGTCATTTTGATGCAACTTTGATTGTCACACATGATCACAGTGGGATCCATCTCTAAGTAAAACACTCCAGATAGTAGTTTCCGAAGCCATACTGCTTCACAGCTGGCAGAGCAGGCAGTTATGTATTCTGCTTCAGCAGTACTGAGAGCCACACTGGATTGTTTCTTGCTGAACCATGAGATAATGGCAGATCCAAGACCATAACATCCACCTGATGTACTCTTTCTGTCTGAGATACTTTATGCCCAATCAGAGTCTGAGTAACCATGTAAATTGAGTTCATGATTCCCAAGATAATATAGACCAAAATCTAAAGTACCCTTTAGGTACCTCATTACATGCTTTGCATCTATTAAGTGAACCTTTCTAAGTTCTACTAGATACTGGCTCAGGGTATTTACGGCAAAGCATATATATGGCCTAGTATTTGTTAAATACATTAAAGACCCAATGATTTGTCTATATAGAGTTATGTCCACTAATTCTGATGTGTCATTAATTAATAACTTCAGGTTGGAGTCCATGGGAGTGGCCATGGCTTTACACTCAAACATATTAAATCTTTTAGAATCTCCACAACATACTTACCTTGATTTAGAAAGATTCCTTTTGGTTCGTGCCGTACTTCTAGACCTAAGAAGTAGTGCATTAATCCGAGATCTTTCATCTCGAATTCTGAAGAAAGCTTCTTCTTGCATTCAATAATCTGTTTCTCATTTCCGGTTAGAAATAGATCATCTACATATAATAGTAGTATAACTGGTTCATCATCCATTACCTTAAGATAAAGATTAGGGTCATCTTTACTCTTGGTAAAGCCCATGCTTGTTAAGAAATTGTCAATCCTTCCGTGCCAAGCTCTGGGAGCTTGCTTTAATCCATATAATGCCTTTTTCAATTTGCATACATGAGTTCTCCCGTCTTTAACCTTGAACACTTGTGGTTGTTCTATGTACACTTCTTCTTCAATTACACCATTCAGAAAAGTTGTCTTAACATCCATTTGATGTAATTTCTACTTCATCATAGATGCAAGTGCCATGATAGTTCTAATTGAAGTATACCTTGCAACTGGTGCAAATGTTTCTTCATAGTCAATTCCCTCTTTCTGAGAGAATCCTCAGGCTACAAATCTTGCCTTATATTTTTCAATGCTGCCATCTGCAACATGTTTTATTTTAAAAATCCATTTGGTGGAAACCACGCTTTTATCTTTTGGTTTGGGAACTATATCCCAAACATCATTTCTCATTATTGACTTATATTCTTCTGTCATTGCTTCTACCCATTCTTTCTTTCGAGCTTCATCTTCATAGCTAGTAGGATGTTGATCCACAAGATCACACATCAAGGCTACATAGTTGGATACTAGCTTTGGTTTCTTTCTTTCTCTGGTGGAGCCTTCAGGAGCTCCATATTTTTTAGCTCCTTGAATAATGTCTCTAGCCCATGCTGGCCTTCTTTTCCTAGATAAGTCTGAAATAGGGGGTTCTTATGGTTCTATCATGTCATGATCTTCTGGAGTATCATCTTCAGGGATGTGCACAGCTTCTGTGATTCGAGGAGTTGTATCTTCTTCATAGATTTCTTCAAGTTGACACTTCCTGGATTTCTTGAGAGCTGCTTCTTCATCAAATGTTACATATCTACTTATTTCCATATGATGAAAACCTGGTATGTAGATTCTGAAGGCTTTGGATGATTCACAGTATCCAACAAATATTCCCTTCTTACCAGAAGGATCCAACTTGGTTCTCTTTTCTTTTGGAATGTGAATGTACACAGGACAACCAAATATTTTGAGATGACTTACCTCAAGCTTCTTTCCTGTGAACACTTTGTCTGGAGTTTTGAATTCAAGAGCACTATGGGAAAGCCTATTCTGCACATAGACTGTTGTCCTAGATGCTTCAGCCCATAAATACATAGGTAGATATTGATCATGTATCATAGTTTTTACAACTTCCATGATGGTTCTATTCTTTCTTTCAGCCACCCCATTTTGTTGGGGATTGTAGGGAGTGGTTAGTTCCCTCTTGATTCCAGCTTCCTTACAAAAGTCTTCAAAGTCCTTTGAAGTATATTCTCCCCCATTATCTGTTCTGAGAATCTTGATTTTCTTTTCTGAGAGATTTTCTATTAAGGCCTTGAACTCTTTGAATTTTCCAAAGACTTCATTCCTACCTTTTAGAAAGTATATCCATGTCTTCCTTGAATAGTCATCAATGAATGAGAGATAGTATTCAAAACCACTTAGGGAAGTGGTGGGCATTGGTCCACACACATCTGAATGTATTAGCTCCAAAATGTTCTTGGTCTTTGTTTCACTCTTTGGAAAAGGATTCTTGATATTCTTTCCTTTTTCACATCCTTTACATGAGCCATTATGATCAACCTTTAAGTCTGGTAATCCTATGACCACCTTACTTACATAGGGTAGGGATTTATAGTTAATGTGAGCTAATCTTTTGTGCCATAGCTCACTGGGGATAGAGGTTTCATGAGCAAGGGCAAATTCTGGATGTCCCTTGAGCTTATAGAGGCCTCCTTCCTCTTCACCAATGACAACTGCATCTTCAATAGATTTTCCTTTGGGCCACATAAGTAGTTGACCATCTATGAAGGCAACTCTAAAACCTTTCTTATCTAGTGCTGAGATAGAGAGTAGGTTTTTCTTCAATCCTGGCACATATAAAATTTCTTTCATCTTCAAGGGTGTTCCAGAATCTAGCTTGTAGCTTGCTTCACCAATCCCCTTGATGGGATATTGGTAATCATCTCCTAGAGATACCTTTTGTGTAGAAGACTTTTCTTCAAGATTTGAGAAAGTCTTTCTTTGATCTGTCATGTGCTTAGAAGCACCGCTATCAATGAGCCATGTATCTTCTCCAGGAGATACAGATCCAGAGAGTGCAGAGAATAGGACATATTCTTCTAGATCTTCTTTCTTTATTTTAGATCTTTTCCTTCGTGGCTCTTCTTCTTCTTCTTCTGCCATGTGTGCATGATGTCTTTTGTGTACAAGCCTCTTCTTCTTTTGTGAAGGACAAAATATGGCAATGTGTCCTAGTTTAAGACAACTGTAACACTGGACTGTGGAGAGATCTCTTACTGGATTGGGTCCTCTATTCCTTTTAAATTTAGAGAAGTGTTGAGATCCTTTGTGGTCAACTTTCTTGAAGTGACCCATTCTTCTTCTTTTGGTGAGAGTGGCCAAGGCTTGGTCATCCTCCTTGAGGAGTGCTTCTCTGTTGGCTACCCTAGCCTCTTCTTGAACACAATCTTCCCACACTACATCAAACTTCATACTTTCTTTTCTGGCACACATAGTTTGTATAAATGATTCCCAAGGTCTAGTGAGACCATTTAGAGCAGTCATCACAAGTTCATCTTCATCAAGAGTATCACCAATGGCATCTAGTTTCTCCTTGATTTGGGAGACCCTTGAGAAGTAGTCTTGAATGAATTCCCCTTTGTTCATCTTGGTACTCTTCAACTGAGTTCTTAGGTTCATCTTCCTATTGATGTTCTTTCCCTCATACATTCTTCTTAGGGCATCATACATCTCCTTTGGAGTTTTCTTGGAAGCCACTTGGAGAATCAAGTGGTCTTTAATGGAATCAGCTATGATTTTCTTTGCCTTAATCAAATCCTTTCTATGCTTCTCTTTGGCTTCATCTCCTTCAGGTTCTGCAACTTCATCCTTGATGTACTGAGCAAGATCATTCTCTTCAAGAATGAGACCAATTATGTATTTCCATGCCCAAAAATTCTCTAAACCTTCTAACTTGTCTTCAAGCTTAGTGCTTGGAGCCATCTTCTCTTGGGGGAGTCCAAGAGACAAGAGATAGAATAGTACTTACCTGGAAACTTTAACCTTTTTACTTTTCCGGATCCTGGGACAGAATTTCTGGTTTATCGCACTTTTGGTAAAACTAGGGTTTGACTTTCCCGGAGTTCTACCCAACCAAGAAGTTCGATCTAGGGCTCAAAAGATTGGTTTTGAGAAGGGATATCCAGCCATGTAATCAGAATTCAACAATACCAACTTTTTGCTAAAACCAATTTCTGGTTTATCGCACTTTTGGTAAAACTAGGGTTTGACTTTCTCGGAGTTCTACCCAACCAAAAAGTTCGATCTAGGGCTCAAAAGATTGGTTTTGAGAAGGGGTATCCATCCATGTAATTAGAATTCAACAATACCAACTTTTTGCTGAAACCCTAAATTTCACCGGAGAGAGAGAGAGAGAGATATTCTTACCTTGTGAAAGATGTCCTATTCAGGCTAGCTCTGATACCATGTTAAGTTTAAACCAAATAGACTAGCAAGATCATTGAAAGAAACATAATCACAAGATAGACACAGAATTTACCCTGGGAAACCCTCATGGGGTAGAAAACCTAGCAAAGCTTTCCTCAATAAGATGATCAACCAAAACACAAGATGTGCTCCCTCCTTCTCTACCTCCTTAGAAAACCTCCGAGACAAGTGCACTACTTTTCTGAGTTGTACAAGTGTGTCTAATGAGGAGCTCACCTCCTCTATTTATATTAGTTCCCGACTGACTAAAAACCCTAATGGGGCCGACCTCTCCTGTAGAATTCTAATAAACCCTAAAATATAAGATCAGGGCCGACCCCCGCATGGTGGGTCTAATAACCCTAGTTACCACAACCCATCGGAGGAATAATCATCTCCGGATACATAATAGGGTTACCTCGGAGGGATGAAACATCTCCGAAATAATAATGTACAAATATAATATTCTTAGAAGTTACAATATTCAACAACTGCATCATTTATGGTCTTTCCCTTTGGCCACATTAGGACTTGGCCATCCACAAATGCAACCCTCATACCTTTTGCATCCAATGCAGAGATGGAGAGTGATTTCTTCTTGAGCCTAGGTACATAAAGGACTTCTTTCATCTTCAAATATTTTCCAGAATCTAGGTTGTAGGAAGCTTCACCACTTCCTTTGATGGGATATTGATAATCATCCCCAAGTTTCACTTTATGGGGTGATTCATGTTTAGACAGATTTACAAAGGATTCTTTAAACCCATTCATGTGTTTGGAATCCCCACTGTCAATTAACCAATCATTACAACCATGGGAGATAGTACCTGTGAGAGCAGAGATTAGAACATACTCTTCTTCACTTGATGAGTCATCATTACTATCATCACTTTCTGCCCTAGCCTTCTTCTTTGGAGGTTCATCATCTTCGGCAGCATGAGCATGGTACCTTCTTTTGTTACCCTTCTTCTTCTTGCTGGAGTTGTTGTTGTTGTGGTTGTCCCTTTTGATCTTGGGACATTCTGAAGCAAAGTGACCCTTCTCATTACAAGTGAAACACCTTAGATCTTTCTTGTCTTTGTGAAAATGATGAGAAGATTTCTTCTTGTGATGGGATGGCTCCCTCTTGAACTTTCCCTTCTTAGTGTGATCTGTGAGAGCTTGATCTTCATTCCCCATATTCTCTTCTCTTGCCACAAGCCTTGATTCTTCTTGAGAAAATTCCTCCCACAGTCTGCTGAAGGAGATTAACTTATTTCTGGCACATATCCCCTGGATAAAAGAGTCCCATGACCTAGGTAGGCCATTCAAAGTAGTCATAACAATTTCACCATTCTCCACCATTTCATCTACAGCTTCAAGTTGTTCTTTGATCGTAGAGACCTTGGAGAAATAGGATTGAATGGTTTCTCCATTTGACATGTTGACCCCTTTCAATTGATTCTGCAGGGTTATCTTCTGATTTATGTTCTTTCCTTCAAATAGCTTGGTCAAAGAGTCAAACATAGCCTTGGGTGTCTTTAGAGAAGACACATGGGGTATGAGATGGTCTTTGATAGAATCAACAATGATTCTCTTTTCCTTGACCAAGTTCTTCTTATGTAATACCTTAGCCTCTTCATCCTCTGGGATAGGGATGTCTTCTTTTATATATGAGTCCAACTCATTCTCTTCCAGGATTAACCCAATCCTATACTTCCAAGCTCGGAAGTTATCAATGCCTTCAAGCTTATCCTCAAGCTTAGTGTGGTGAGACATCTTAAAGAGTACTTCAAATGGAAATAGAAAATATTTAGGTCTTACCTCTTGAAATGCTGAAAACTGGATCTGGTCCCGGATTAGGGTTTGTCGAAAAAACCCTAAAAATTTAAAATGTGAATTTCTGCTTTCTGAAAGGATAAAAAGATGCGCCTTGATGAGCTGATAAGCCTGGTGTATTCAGAATTTGAGATCAACAAAAATTTACCCTTCAGATTTACCTTTTTGTCCTCCCGGGTTCACTAGGGAGAGCCCTGAATTAGGGTTTGAGTTTCCCAAAGATCTACCTAGCCAAAAATCTCGATCCAAAGCTCTAAACTTCGATTTTTGCAAGGCGCTTCCAGCTATGTCTTCATATTTCCGAAATTCCTATTTTTGTGGAAACCCTAATTTTTAGGGCCAAATCTGAAAATGCTCAGAATTGAATTCTGATTGGATAGATAGATTCTCCTTGATGAGTAGAGTCAATCTACTATACTTCTTTTCCAAAAAATGTGGAGAGAAACCCAATAAACAAGAAAATCAAGTTTTCGTCACTGCAAAATGTCTTCTTCTCAGGTTAGCTCTGATACCATGTTAACTTTTTAGCATTAATTCACAATACTCTTGGATATTTACTGAGAGAATAACATATACAGTATATCAATGCATAACAATCACAATAAGCATGACAAGCATCACAAGAATCAAAAGCATTAGAGACAAGAGACATAGAGTTTCCATGGGGAAAACCCTAAGGTGAAAAACCCCACAACTTCCTCAGAGATAGAGAGAGCAATGGCTCAACCAAAGTACAACCAAAATACACTTGAGATAGTCTCCTAGAGAAGATGATCCTCCTCCTCACTAGTGCGCCACTTTCTGAGTGAGAGAAGTGTGTCTTTTTGAATGATCCAAATAGAGATCTCCCGATCTCTTTTTATACTTAACCTGTTTTCCTAGTTACACTATGGGGCCAACTTGTCTATCTAGATACATCCACAATATAATATATATTTCAGGGCCAACCCCACACATGGTGTTCTAATAACCCATCAACAAGTACACACACTTGCGACACTTGTCAATCCACATGACGACACTTCCTTATAGAGGAATAACACATCTCTTATAAGGGTACAATAAATATATATGAAATACATAGATGAAATACATTCCGAAGTTACATATACATCAACACATGACCCTCAGGTTTTGGCTAGTATGTGTCATACTGAACCTAAAAAGTCTTATAATTTAAGATTAGGTCCAAAACAGTTTGTCCAAATTCCGAAGAAGAAGATAGTTCCACCTGCTAAACAGTCGCCTAATCAAACACAAGAAAAGAGACAGGATCAAGGGGATCAGGTCAAAGCAGCAGAGATTGAAGAAACTAGTAAAAATACACAAACTTTTAACTTTGAGAATGAATTGTGTAAAATCAAGATTCCAGTGCCATTGACTAAATTAATGAAGACTCCTTGTTTTAGAGATTCTACATGTAAGCTATTGAATGTTCTAGCTAATTCCTCTCCTTTATATACAGTAAATTTGCAGGAAGAACATCCTACAATTATTCTTGGTACTGCCTCATCTGAAAAGCCTAAAAGTGTTTCAACTTTTCCTCCACCTTTTTATATAACCTTGAATGTCCATGATAAAATGATTCAAAACCGCCTTCTAGATTATGGAGCCTCACATAACTTGATGCCTAAAGCAGTCTTGGAGGCTCTTGGTTTGAGTGTCACAAAGCCATATCATGATTTATTCGCATTTGATTCTAGAGCTGTGAAATGTCTAGGAGTGATAAAGGATCTTGTGGTTAATCTTTCTCAAATACCAATGAAGAGTGTTATAATGGATGTGGTAGTTACTGACATATCTCCTAAGTTTGGCATGCTGCTCTCAAGGTCCCGAGCAAAGAAAATAGGTGGTACATTGCAAATGGACTTGGAATATGAAACCATTCCAGTGTTTGGTGGAGAGAATAGAAGATTGTACATAGAATTACAGTATGCTTTCATAGTCACAGATGATAAGAATCCAACCAATCATCCCCTTTAATCAGTAGATGAATAATTGGGCTCTTGTATGCTTCATTTTAGTGATGAGAGTATAGCTGGGGTACTGCAGGTAGAAAAAGAAACATGAGTCAAACCTACTATTGAACAAAAAGATGAGTTGTGGTAGATATATTTTGATGGTTCTTCATCCAAAGAAGGAGTAGGTGCTGGTATTGTGTTGATTTCTCCCAGTGGAGAGGTAATTTGCTTGATGTATAAATTGGAATTTGTCACTACCAACAACACAACAGAATATGAGGCATTGATACTTGGTTTAAGGGATGCGAAGGATTTGGGAATTCAACAACTTTTTTTTATGGCAACTCCGAACTAGTTGTCCAACAGGTGAAGGGAAAATATCAAGTAAATCAGGATTTGTTAAAGTTATATAGAAGTGAGGTTTGGGACATGATTGATAACTTTTTCATAGCATTCAACATTTCTTTTATTCCCAAAGATCCGAATCAGACAACTGATTCATTGGCTTTGGCAGCCACACATTTCAAGATTCCAAAACATACTCAGCTGAAGTATCCAATAGAAGTTAAATATAGACCTTCAATGCCAAACAATATAAAACAATGGAGTGTTTTTTAGGATGATAAGGAGATAAAAAACTTCTTGGAATTAGTTGGAGAGTTTTCTAATTCTCTAATCGATCAGGATAAAGATGAGGAGGATGATGATACTACTGCATACACATAAAATATAATTGTTGATCATAAAATTATTGAGTTAAAGAGAAATTTTATTCCTAAGGGTTGGGTTCCTCTTGAGATAATTTTCTCCAAAGATGATCCCTTGTTAAAACCTTCCATGCAATCTTCAGAGGAAAATATTGTAAGATGCAACATTGGTACTAAGGAGCAGCCAAGAATGGTGAATATTTCAAAGTCTCTTTCAGTTGAGCAGAGAAACATGTACATTAAATTGTTAAGGAGGTTTGTTGATATTTTTGCTTGGTGTTATGAAGATTTGAGAACCTATGACACTAGTATTATTCAGCATAAGGTGCCTTTAAAACCAAATGTGAAACCTTTCAGACAAAAGTTGAGGAGAATTAATCCAACCTTGTTACCAGTCATAGAGAAGGAAGTCAAGAAGTTATTAGATGCAAAGATAATTGTTCCACTCAGGTATTCATCATGGGTTGCAAACTTTGTTCTAGTTTGAAAGAAGAATGGGGAGATTATATTATGTGTGGACTTCCGGAATCTTAATAGAGCTTCATTGAAGGATAATTATCCATTGTCGAAAATTGAGCAAATTTTGCAGAAAGTGGTTGGTGCTCAGAGAATTTCAATGGTTGATCGATTCTCGCGGTATAATCAAATAGTTGTACATCTGGATGATGGGAGAAAACAACCTTCACTACCCCATGGGGCACATTCATGTACAATAAGATTCCATTTGGTTTGATGAATTCCGACACAACATTTCAAAGAGCTATGGATATAGCCTTTGTGGGAGAAAAGGAAAAATTTGTTGTAATTTACTTGGATGATATTACTGTCTTCTCTCAGTCTGATGATGAGCATTTGAAACACCTTGAACAAAATTTTTTGAAGTGTAGGAAGATTGGGTTGTCATTGAACCCCAAAAAGTCACATTTTGCTTTACAGGAAGGAAAAATTCTGGGACATCTTGTTTCAGCCGATGGTATTAGAATAGACCCTGAGAGAGTCAAAGCAATTCTGAAGATAACTATCCCAAGAAGTAAAAAAGATGTTCAATCATTCATTGGGCAAATAAATTTTTTGAGGTGGTTCATCCTAAATTTTGCTGAAACTATTAAACATATTACATCCATGTTGAGGAAGGATCAGGAGGTAAAATGGACAGCAGAAACTAAAGCTTCATTTGAGAATATTAAACAAGCTTTGACAGAAGCCCCAGTCTTGGTAAGTCAAGATTTTTCAAAAGATTTTCTCACTTTTTCCTTTACATCCCAATACACTATAGCTGTTGTTCTACTTCGGAAGAATGCAGATGGTTTAGAGCAGCCTATATCTTATTTCAGTAAGACCCTCAGAGACTCATAATTAAAGTACAGTACACTTGAGAAGCGAGCATATGCACTTGTTAAAGCCTTGAAGTTTTTCAGAATCTATATTTTGCATTCAAAGATAATTTCCTATGTACCTAATGTGGCTATTAAAGAAATTTTAACTCAACTAGACAGTGAAGGTAAAAGAGGTAGGTGGATTGCAAAAATTATAGAATACGAGGTTGAAATGAGGCCAACAAAGTTAGTGAAAGGGTAGGGTTTAGCAAAATTGTTAGCTAATTCAAATTGTGAGGCTTTGGATATCCATTTGGTGGAAAATCAGCCAACTCAGGAAGAATTGCAGATGAAGAAAAATGAAGAGTATACTTTGGATAAATATGCAAAATCAAAATGGTATGCTGACATAGTTCACTTCTTATTGCATTTGCAATGTCCTGCTCATTTTGATAAGAAAGCATCAAGGTGATTAAAGTTGAAGGCCACAAAATATTGTTTGGTAAATCAGCAGTTGTACTAGAAAGATCCAGGTGGAATATTACTCAGATGTTTGGAAAAGTCACAGATAGAAGAGGTCATTTCATAAATGCATGAAGGTGATTCTGGGGTCACAAGTATTGGAAATCTACAGCCTGTAAAATCCTCAGGTCTGGGTATTACTGGCCTTCTTTATTTTCAGATGTGTATCAACATGTGAGAGCATGTGTTCAATGTCAAAAGTTTGCTGGAAGGCAGAAACTCATATCCCTACCATTAAATCCTATTGTAGTGAATTCTCCTTTTCAATAGTGGGGATTAGATTTTATAAGAGAGATTAACCCTGCATCTAATGGACAGCATAGATGGATACTTACAGCTACATATTTTTTCACTAAATGGGTGGAGGAAATTCCAACACGTAATGCTAATGAAAATGTCATTATCAATTTTATACAAGAAAACATTTTAAGTAGATTTGGTTGTCCACAGAAGTTGCTGACTGATAATGCACCAGCTTTCAAGTCAAAAGCTATGGTAAGTTTTTGTGAGAAGAATGGAATTGATTTGAGACATTCTACACCTTATTACCCTCAGGGTAATGGATTAGCAGATTCATCAAACAAAAACATTATTCAGAGTATCAAAAAGCTGTTAAATCAAAATAAGAGATCTTGGGATTCGATGCTTAAATATGCATTGTGGGAATATAGGATAACCACCAAGAAAGCAATAGGTATGTCCCCATTTCAATTGGTGTATGGTACAGATGCAATTTTTCCTATTCAACTAGGCATTCTAGTAATTAAATTTTTCCAAGATAGTCAAGAAGAACCTAATGATCTTCAAAGAAGAATATACTCATTGGTTGAATTGCAGCAAGAATGAGAAGCTCTAGCATAAAAGGCTCAATCATACAGGAATACAATCAAAGGAAGATTTGATAAGAAATTAAAGGAAGATACTTTTTCTCTTGGTGATATGGTGCTTAGATGGGATACTATAAGAGACCATAAGGGTCAGCATGGTAAGTTTGACAATCTGTGGCTAGGTCCCTTCATGATTTCAAAATTTTTGGAGAATAATACTTTCATATTACATACTTTGGAAGGTGAAGAATTGTCCACTCCAGTCAATGGATGATTCCTCAAAAAATTTTACAGTTATTGAAAGTGAAAGAAGTTACACTCATTGTACATACCGGTGATGAATAAGACTCCATGCACAATGGAAGCTTGCAGAATAAAGAGAATTTTTAGTTTAGATGGAAGAAGGCACTAGTCTACAAGTTCTTGAAACCTCACAAGGAGGATTTCATCCCTCAGCAGGAGCCATATGTTAACACTGAAATTGTCTTTAGGTTTTCGTTTTTTTTTCTTTAATGTTTTTATTTAGTCTAGTTTTTCATTTTATTTCATTTTGAATTTCAAATCATTTTTTATTGTTTTCTATTTTTTTCTATTTTATTGTTATGATTTTAATTGATTTGATCTCTCCTTAATGGCTTATTTTATATGATATTTCATTCCAAAGTATTTAAAAATACTTTCCTAAGTATTTTATAAGGATATATCCAAAGTCTAATCTATACCTTTGAGTTTATATGTCAAATTGCACATTGAATATTTCCCATGGTCCAAGGTCCAAATTTTATATTATGACACGTTGAAGGAATCCAAAATTATGAAGACTAGTGGATTTATGATGGCAAGACATAACCGATGTATTTGATGATGGAAAAGGAGCTTCCAGACACTTGTTCGCCTCATGATGACAGATGCATGAATTTATGATGATTACTACTCAGTAATATCAGGGTTTGAGAGGCCACGAACTCAGCTTTGGGGGTTTTAGTTTTCTCACCTAAAGACACATAGAGTTGGAGGAATTCTTCCTTAATTCAGTTGTTGGAGAATAGGTTTGTAAATTTTCAAAGTATAACTGAAGATATGGGCAAGAGTGGCAGAAGTGGCATGCTAAGTCAGTTTGAACCGATCGATACCTCTTGGGCAGTGGAATTTCCTGACTGTGCTGCAATTTTCAAGTCAGTGGGATGGTTTGTGTTCTTTGAAAGAGTTACAGGGTTTAACATTAAGGTGACTCATGAATTTGCTCGACATTTCATGGAAGATACTGTGCATTTTGATACCTTGAAGTTTGAGTTGTCTGAATCCCTAGTTGCAGAAGCAATGGGTGTGCCATCAGAGGGAGAGCTATGGTTTAAAAACTCCTTTTGATTTTGATCCTAGCATATTTCTAATAGCAGGAGTTGGAGAACTCGACTGGAGTAAAGGCATCCATATAAAGAATTTTAAACCAAAATGGAAGGAAGTAATCGGGATTATTTAGAGTTATATCACCTGTGAAGGCCGCTTTGCTTCCGTTTTCAAGTATCATATTCATTTTTTGCAGCATTTAACTCAACAATCAAAGACGAGTCTACCTTTCTTCCCGATGAAGAGTCTCTAGAAAATGGCTAAGAAGGTTAATACTCAAACTAATAGCAATAACCAGTCTCTCTTCCATCATGGTTTAATTAAGTTAATAGTTTGCATGGTGTTACAGAAGGAGAGTTGTAGTTGGGAACACTTTTTGTACTGGTTAGGATTTGTGATTCAACGAGAAGAACAAGAAAATAAGCATGTATCTAGCAAACAATCTAGGTTTATAAATAAGTTCAAAATAAATGTTGAAGAGGATTCACAGAGTATTGATGTACATGATAATTTGCAAGGTGCTAATGTAAAAAAAGATTTTCAAAATCCTGAAAATGTAATGCAAGAAAGTGTTTTTGAAACATAGTCTTAGCATGTTCTGAAAGACAATAAAGGAAAGAATAGTGTTCCTATGAATGATGAGGAAGCTGCTAGTTCGAAATAGGATATGCATAGTTGTATTATGGAGATAGACAGTTGTGCTATAAATATTTCTATTGTGGACACTGAAGAGAGGGTATTTCATGTTCCAAATTTTGATGCTGATATGAAAGATTTGAACAAGCTTAGGGAGGTTAAATGGCATCCCAAAACAAGAGAAACTAATAAGTTAAGACTAAATATGAAAAGGATAGTCAATCCAAAGTTGGGAAAAGGGAAGGTTACAATTATCCAGGATTCCTTGACTGATGAAGAGAAGGAAGAGGAAAAGGAATCAAAATATCAGCAGGGTCGAATGGATGTTCAAGAGAATCAACTAATATCACCAAAGCTGGTTTAGGAGGACCATGAAGTTGCAGAAGAACAAGTTACTCTTGATCCAGAACAGGGTATGTCTTCAAGAGTTGAATCTGCAGAAACGCTAGAAAAGGATAAGCAAGAAGATTATATGATTTTTGGAAAGCTAGATGTTCCATGGACAAAATATCATGATTCAACATTACATGGAGAAATGCATATTGATTCTGAGCTGCAGAATCTAAAGAAAGTCATTCAACAAAAAAAGACTCAGATACAGTTTCTGAGTGGGTGGAATGAGGGATATATCTCTACAAATAACATACTAAGGAAGGATTTGAATGATATTAATGCACACTATCAAGAGCTGATTGCAATGGCTAAAAAAGATTTGAAGAGAAAGAGTGAGACTGAATATCAAGCAGAAGAATTGAGGAAACAAATTCAAGGTTTAAACAATAAGAACAAAGACTTATCAAACAGAATCAAAATCTTGGAGACACAACAGGCTCGAGATGAGAAAAAGTCCCATGCCTTGGAAGGCATAGCTATGCTCGTTAAGGCTGCCAAGAAGTTATGAACCACTTTATCTCCAGCAGTCTACAGCTGTCAAAGTATTTCATTTTTTATTATCATAAAGAATAGTTGTTAATGAGTTGTTTAAAGGTTCGAATAGTTAAGTTGTAACTTCTAATTGTAACTATTTCGAAGATATGTCTAGAGTTAGTTATCAAAATCATATTTTGTAAAAAGATAAAAGAAAGAAACTTCTAGGGGAGAGGGTTCGAGTTTTGTGTCAAGATAGACTATACAGTGGAAAGCTTTTGGACAAATTTTCAGATTGATGCACATATCTCTTATGTAAGTTTTTAAAGATTTAGATTGGAATATATAATTATAAGCCATTGTTATCTTATCTACTGTTTTTGTTTCTGATCAGTTTGATCATACAACTAGTGATTTAATTCCTTGCTTAAAGTCTTATTCATGGAGTGCTCATGTGTTGTAGATGAACCAGTGTTGTGTCTATAAATGTGTTGGATTATATTTAATCTTTGAAGTATTAAATATCTTATTTCTTTGATGTCTTATATGATTTAGTTTCTGTGTCAGTTTGTATTTGTTTAAATAAATGATTATTTTCTTGAAATGAAACCTTCAAACCAATAAAATACAAAAACAAAACCCTATTTCATGCTTGTATTGTTGATATTATGCTAGCATGCTCCTCTGTAGTCTAGGGACAATTTATAGCACAAACAGTTCCCTTCTGTCCTATCTTTTCTATTTTATGGTTCAATTTTAAGAGGTTCCCAACACTTTTTTCTATTGCAAGGAATCTTTTGGCATATGTTTATAACTTTTAATCACAACCTCCATTTTGGACGTTTCTTATATGATTGGAAATGTCTCATCAATATCTACAAGTTTTTGGTCTTTAATCTTTGCTTCAGATTTGCAAAAGAAAAATCAAGAATTTTTTTGGCAAATACGAGACATGGTGGAAGAGAGTAAAATGTTAATTAAAGGTGGCCATCATTATATTGTTATTATATAATATATTATATTATATTATACTTGAGCATTATTATTATATATTTAAATTCTGCCATCAAGATATTATTATTATATAGTTAAAGGTGCCATCATTATATTATTGTTATATATTAATAGTATATTATTTACTCTAGGATATCTATTATCATTCATTGTGTGTACACAAGAATCTAAACTTATCATCAATATCCTTAATTCCCATCTCATATTTCTATATTAATGTAGCTTACATAGCAATATGATGTGGCATACACGGATTTTATTTGGCAAATAAAATTTATTATTTTATAATTTATTTAGGAAGTTCATTTTGGGACCAAAATTCCTCTATTGCCAATTTATTTTTTAAATAATGTTCCATCAGTGGTATCAATAAAGAAATTAGAGCACAATTCATGATGTAATGTCAAAACACATGGTTGGAAGCATATGAAAGACCTAAGAAGATGAGATGGTCATTACTGCCCATATCAAAATACCTTAATTCACTACTCACACTGGCCCTGTCATGGAAACTACTCCTAGCCCCTCCACATCTCAAATATTCACAATCCGAATGTTATCTCAAGAAGATATGGAAAAATGCCAATGCCTCAGCCTTTTCTATGATTGTGATGAGGGGTATTTCAAAGGGCATAAATAAAAAAAACATAAATTATTTGAAATGGATGTATCCCCAAAGACTACTTAGAATACATCGTAGCTAATTTTTTTTTAACAAGACTTGGACGATGCCACCCTTCCCATGGACAATGAAAACACCATGCAAGCTCCTTGTGAGAAAACCACAATTCTCTATATACCTTGTCAAGTTTCTTAGTACCTTGGACCCTAAAGTTAATTGGTTACTTCAAGCACCACAAAGTGATTGTGTTGATTGACAATTGTAGCATCCAAAATTTTATTCATAACATAATGGATGAAGAAACCCATGTTATGTTTACCCATACCTAATTTTGGAATTATGATCATATGATCAAATGTGTGTGAAATTTCAAATGGATGAGTTTGTTAAGTTTTAGATATTGTAACCTTGCATTTATATTATTATATAAATGTTGTCTTTATTGATCAATTAGGACCTTAACTGTAATTTGGTTTCTACCCTTTGTCTCCTATATTTACCAAGGATATATGAACTGGATATATTCGAAAAGGAATTTGAATATTCGTTTGGTCCATTTTTTTATTTCATTCTCAAGGCATGGAGGTACTTATTTCTATTTTATGTTGTTTGGGGAATTTGGTCCATAACCTTTACTATCAAAGATTTTTTTTTATAAAACAAATATTGGAAGTTTCAAGAAATCAAATTATGAAAATATTAGGATACATAACAAAGTACCCATGGTAAAAATTTAAGATATTGGTTTTCTATCGGTTAGGAGTTACAATCTATGGAAGTTAAGGTTTTTTACTAGTCCAAAAACTAGTCTCAAATAGATGTTCTATGTAAATTGTTATATATGAAACTTGCAAAATCCAATTTGATTGTCACCTCATGCATTATAAATAAAACAAATAATAGTAATTATGGTAAAAATTTCAAAACAAAAAAAAAATAAGAAATGTGGCAGTCCGTACAATTGTGTTCCCCTGAAAGGGACAAAAATAACAAGTTTTGGGAAAGTTTCCATAATTTTTTCTTGGCATGTTAGAAATTAGTCAAACCTATGGAATTGCAGAGAAGACATATTAAGCTAAAACATATCTAAATCTAAAATTCTGTTATGAACATAGATAACAATAAATAAATAAATATAATATCAATAATAATTAATAAATAAAAATTATTATTATTATTATTATAAAGTCACAACTCTTTATGAAGAGTCACTAAGATGCCCTTTAATGATTATATATACAGGAATTTCTATATTTGTAAATAATCTTATTCATATTATCAATATGCATTTATTTTATCCATTATAGATTAATTTTCCTATTCTTTTGGATAACTCTTGTGTGAACCAGGTTGGTTCACAACATTGGTATCAGAGCCTCATTGTATGGTCCATCCCTTGGCCATCACTTCTTAGAGATTATCTTAACCTTATATTTTGGCCATCAATTCTATATATTATCTGAAATCAAGGTATTTGACCACATCTATGATTCTGGCCATTTTTATTTATCAAATCTTATTTAAAAATAATAATTTCACTCATTTCCTCACACACTCTCATCCCCTCACTTTATCATTTTCACATCTCCATTGTGTTCCCTTTTTCTTTCCCCTTCACTCGCACTCACCAATTCCCTATCATAACCATTTATCACACTCACGCCCCCCCTCTCCATCCACTTCACTATACATATCTCCCTCCTCAATCCTTACCTCACTTTCCCCTCGTGGACTCCATCATTGCCTCCATTCCATTGCCACCCTTCGCACTCCCTTCTATGTAATTTCCTCCACCCAATTACTTCCAAACACTCATGGTTCATGCTTGCATGCCCACATCCCCACTATTATGCCTTGCTCTCTTCCCATGCCTTGCCTTCTGCCTCCATCCTCACAACCTACACGTTGCCTCCACACCATGATCTCCCAACTATGCCCTCCCTCCACCTCAATCGCTCCTCACATCCCACACTCCAATTGTTCTTCCTTACCCTCTCTACAAAAATTTAACCCTTTATCAAGGGTTTAGGATTGTGGGGGTGTTCCCAAAACCGCTTCTAATTTTTTTTTAGAGTTTTTGGGGCGGTTTTTGAAAACCCCCCGAAAGTCATGAACAAAGAGTTTTCATGCAAGCATAGCTAACCCAAGAAAGATAAAAGAACATCCTTATAAAACCTTGATAAACCCTTTCAAAAAAAGGTCCTTGAGCTCCTCTTGATTGTGCATAAGAAAGTTGCTTGAGTTGATGATTAAATGAGGTAAAGTGAATGTGTATTTATACCCTTGCAAGGAGATGTTTAAATTTTCATGAAGAAAACCTATAAGTATGAGAAATACATAATGCAGGTTCATTTCACATATCTGTATGTGCTCCATCATGTCCCTTAACCATAGGACCACTTACATACAAAATATTTTAAATAAACAAGGAGTTTTGTACACATGAGGAGGGGATTTGATACCCATGGGAGGGGATTTATGTCTATAAACTTGCACATGCTTTATTTGTCACATGGATGATGAGTCGCTACATATTTTAGATGGTTTTCATCCCTTACTGAATATGAGATTTACCTTTGTAATTGTCCCTTTCTTGTCGTTTGATATTTTCTTTGTACTAGACCCTTTACATCAACGACAACTTGCTTGATCTTTGACATACAACCAGCTTACTTGATCTTTGATATCAATGACAACCTTGGTCAACAGTTTATAAATAAATTTGACAAATAAAACATATATAATTGTTGTTTAACATACACGTACCCACACAACACGCCACACAGAGGAGGATATTGTTTAGCAATAAATCATATCATGATGTTAAATTTTATTCAAGAGGAATGCAACTTATAAAGTATGTTAATTTTCCTAAAGAAGATGTCCTTCATTAAGAAGAAGAAAACGATGCATAACACCAAGAATAAGTGTCAATGAAGATGAGAATCAAGTAGACCATTTAGTCATTGGCTCACATCCTATGATTCATCTTTTGTTTTTTTCCTCAGAAAAAAATTAAAAAAAAATTAAAAAAATTAAAAGTAAATAAAAAATAAATAAAAAAATTCAGCAGAGGTGAATAAAATTACATTTTGTAAATGCATTTCCGTATAGCTATTTAACCATATAGTGGCTGTTACATTACAAAAAATGTCTTTTCGACTTCATATGAAAGTTTTCATTTTTGTTACATTTACTAGAGTTTTTTGTTCAAGTACATAGAAAAAAGAAAAAATAATAACCGAAGTTGTCTGTGATGTCGACTGAAAAGAGATTCCATGATGTTGTAGAGTAGTGATGGTTGATGTTATTTTTGTTTGGAATGGGAAAAATCCTTCTATGAATGGCCTATGATAGAATTATGTTTGTTACCTATTAATAAGTGTGTCAATTTTTAATATATGGCACCACATTTGTGTAATTGTTGAACATGTGTCACACTAGCATCACATTAACATCGGCTTTGCATCAAAATATGTATCATTTTAACTATTTCATGTCAAAGTAGCTTTGAGATAAATGGCTATTTGTTTCCTATAGGTTCATTGATTTCATTTTGCAAAATAAATGTAATTAAACCATGAATTAAACGAGTAAGGGAGAAACTAGTAATCCCCCCAAAATGTCCTTCTGAAGGATATATGAAAGGTGCAATATGAGGTCTTGTTATCCCTAAAGTATGCATCAGACTGCTATGGCTCAAATCTATGGAATCTTAGTTTTTTTATAATGGTTTCAGATTGATGAAGTGGATAAAATAGGTCAAGTGCATCAGACAAGATGACATTCCAGGGCATCCTTAATGGATGTTCCAGGGCATCACTTAAGGGACGTATCGCTTAAGCCTCGAGAATTTGAACTTTTGGTGGCAAGTTCTAAAAACATGCTTTCAATTGTTAAATTATCATGAATTTTAGGGGAGGGCTTAGAAATACCACCACTAAATATATGTTTTAAGGTGGTTTTCAAAACCCACCCCCCCAAAAGTCAATATAATTTTACTTTTGGAGGCGGTGCTTTAAACACTACCACAGAAATTTCAATTCTCATGAATTTTGGGAAGGGTTTAGAAGGACCACCACTAAATATATTTTCAGGTATGTTCTCAATATCCACCCTCAATATTTTTAGGTATGTTCTCAATATCCACCCTCTCAATATTTTAGGTATGTTCTCAATATCCACCCTCTCAATATATTCTCAATATCAGTCCCACTTCTCAATATCAATATCCACCCTCAATATTTTTAGGTATGTTCTCAATATCCACCCTCTCAATATTTTAGGTATGTTCTCAATATCCACCCTCTCAATATATTTTAGGTATGTTCTCAATATCCACCCTCTCAATATTTTAGGTATGTTCTCAATATCCACCCTCTCAATATATTCTCAATATCAGTCCCACTTCTCCACCCCTGTGAGCATAATCTAATGCAATTATTAATAAGTGGACTATTAAAACCCATGATAAATGGCCATAGATTAATTAATTTGAATATTTGAGGCCCTTTAAAAAGTTGACTTCAAAAAAACTTGGTATAGGGTTAAAGAAACAAAAATAAACATTATTGTCACCCACAAAAATATCCACGACGATTTCATTAGGGGGTAGATCATTACCTTGTGAAACACCTTTGGTACATACTTTTAGGGGGTCTTCAGTGGAACCATTGTGCTTGTAGGTAATGAACATAATTCCAATTTGGGTAACAAAAACATTCGACAAATTAAATGCATGTTCTCAAGCACAAAAGATGCCATTAATAACCATTTGTAGGCCTTGTGACAAGTGGGAATGGCCACTCAAACCAATTGTATGATAACTAACCTATGAACATCAAGTGTAGTGGAAACAATGACAAGCAAGGATCATAAGTAAAACTAAACCACAAGAAATCCTTAGGGAATAAGAATTTGAAGGAAACACATATTCACTTTTCCTAGCAAAATGTAAAGTGTACATCAATGATGGAAGAGATAGCCTTTATGGGCCCTTTTTGTGGTATCCTTTATGGTTTTCCTCACCATTTCAAGCTATGTTGGACCATTTTTGGATATGTTAAACCATTTTGGACAACCTAAGCAATGCTTTTTTCTTTATACAACATACATGTAGTCATTTTTTAGATGAAATGTCAACATGTATTTCCTCATGAGTTTTAGGATTACCTTGTGGTAGGATTTAGGGACAAAATTCCAAGGTAAATTTGGTGGAACCATGTTTCTCATTTATATCAAGAACAAGGATTTTTTTCCCATCTCAAACAATATTTGGATTATAATATTTGAGCTTGTACCTAGGGTTTTCTGAACCTAAGGCACTTAAAGTCCTCATGGAAACACCAACATGCAAGTTAAGGCCAACTCAAGCCCATAAAAAAGGGAAGATAGAAATGGAAACAAATAGAAGAGTAAATAGATTTGATAGACTCATACACTTCAAGGCTCCAACTTTAAGTTTAATGGAGTCAAGAGTAGTACTATAAGCACAAGACAAATATATTCTCAAGATTGATCATTTCTCATTCTTTGATGCACATTGCTCTACAATTACTACCATTTCAATACAAAATAAACCATTATAATTCTTATAATAATTTGCATTATTTATCATACAGTTGAATACGAAAGAGGAGAAAATATTATATTACATTTAATTTACATCCTCAATGATCTTTGTGTTCTCTCAAATTCATTTATGGAAAGTTGACCACTCTTGGCTATCAATGCACAAATAGAAGACGTCAATCTTTTTATCTCTCCTACAAAGTATGCATCTTTATACAATATAACATTAAGGGACCCATGAACCTAACCCACACATGTAACCCATGAAACTAACTCACACATGTAACCCACAAAGTAACCCATGCACCTTCCCACACACCTAACCTATGCTCCTATGTAGATCTTGAGAAGATATAGTTAACTAACGATTGGCATATAATGACCAACCTCCCAAAGTTACACAACTTCCTTGGACTAGCCAATTTTTTTAGCAAATTCATGTTCAACATCTCTATCACTCACCCTTAACTTCCTCTTGAGGGAAAAACCACTGAACTTGTCCTTACTTGGGATAGCTAGCATCAACAATGTTTTAAAGAATTAAAATGTACATTATGCTTTGGGCTAGTTCTACAACTTATATACCTTCACCAACCTTTTGAAATACGAACAGATGCATCATATTATAAACATATAATTTTCCTCTTCCAACTTGGAAACCTAGTTGCATGCCATTCCACTAGTACAAAATGAGAGATAAGTGACTAGGTGACTAAAAACGTTAGTCACCACAATTTTTTCAAGGGATAAAAGACTAAAATTTAGCAATTTTAAGTGAGCCAACTAAAAATGACTAAGATAAGCGACTAATTTAGTCACATGATAAAATATACGACTAAATAAAAAGTGACTAAATAAACATTACTAACGCAAATCACTAATTTAGTCACATGAATACAAATATGACTAGCTAACAATGATTAAGAAAATGAGTTAGTCATTTATGTTAGTCATTTTTAGTTGTGTCACCCCAATAATGGAAAATTACAATTTTGTCAATGAAAATTTGTACAATTTACTAAATTTTAACACTGCAGATGTATTCAGAGCCCCCCTTAAGGGTCTCTGAATCCATCTGCAGAGCCCCCTAAGGGGGCCTCTGAATACATCTGCACCAGTGTTAAAATTTAGGAAATGGTAAAATTGTAGATATGTGAATTTAGAGACTTGAGTGACATTAATCGTGTCACTTGGCAATGGAAAATTGCAATTTTGATCATGAATTGTTATGATTTACTGAATTTTAACACTATAGATGGATTTATAGACCCCTTTCTAGGAGGTCTTTGGATCCATCTGCAGTGTTAAAATTTCGTAAATTGTAACACTCATGTAGATTAATTCATGAGAAACCCCCTATGTCACTCGACAACATTTTATTCTTTCAAGACATCCAATGCACAGGCCAAGTCGAGTTTCAAAGATTTGTTGTTTCCCGCTTTGTGCATCATCATGTCTTGTTTTTTATACTATCACATTTAGCTCATCACCATGGCCATGCCAATATATCATTTTGAAACAAAACGTCATAGTTTGACCCTTTCAGTGGCCAGTTGAAGTTTCGATAAGAAGTAATCTTTTACGTCTTATTAGTGAAATTAAACAAGTTTGCATCCTTCGTTAATTCATCGGTTTTATCCATCTACTAGTCTTATCATCATGACTATGCTCATAATGTCAAAAAAATTTCCCGAGTACATCTTTGTAGAAAAAATTCAATGACCTTTTTCTTAAAGTAAAAAAAAAAGAGTCTCACTCCTCTTTTGTAAATAAAATCCTTTCGTTCCCATTGTCATGGATTTTCAAATATGATGAAGTAAAAGATATTTTTCCCTTAACCCCTCTATCCTAAGTCCTACCCCTTTTCTTCTTCATATATATATATATATATATATATATATATAATCCTTTTGACCCATCCCTTTAGCCATTGTCGCCATTGATAAAAGATAATTTGTTAAAACCTTTATGTATGGTCATTAACCCTAAAAGTTCCCTCACTCTTTCTTACATCCTTATTATTTTTTATTACTATTGCCTTCAAAATATTAAAAATGCCTCCCTTTTCACTCAATATTGGTTCCTCAATTATTGAACAATGCACGACCGATATGGTTGTTGGAACATTAAAAACCCACTTTAGACTTAGGATATATTATGTTAATCAATTTTTAATAATTTCCTAGGTTTAGAGTAGGTAGTTGGACACAGTTTTCCTTCTTAGGCCACCACTTGCCATAATTATTCATAGGGGCGCACTTGTAGATTCTGGATAAGATTCAGTTTCTTTTATGACTATCCTGAATTAGGAAGTGTGCTTTCCTTCCTTAGACTCTGTCTTGATTTTTCTTCCTTTTAGTGGATGAGGATAAAGCTAGTTGATTTGGAAACTATTGTTATTTTTCCAATGCACCCTCCATCTCTTTCTTCTCTCCAAAATCCATGACCACTTTCATTTTTCTTACTCATGAGCTTCCAACACTGCTTTTTCCAATTCGTGAGCCTTTAGACTGATTTGGAAAGTGTTTTTGCCACCTAGGTTTTTTTTTAGCTTTTAGTAAGTCTGTATTTTGTGAAATTTTCAACTTGCCTTCAAGGCATTCTATTTTCTCTCCTAAGATGTATTATTTATTGTGCTCTTATTTTTCAATAATATCATTATGCAATTAACATTAATTGTGTTCAGTCTCACATATTTCTGCTTAGTTTTTCATCTCAATTATGCAAATCTTTGAGCAATCTTTTAGTCAGGACTTCAATGTTTCAAGGTTCTTGGATTGTTGAATTCATACATGCTTCCAGAACCATAGAATTCTCACATATTATCAGAGCTCAGGGATATCATAGATTATATTTAGATGAGTCTTCCAATATAAGCTTGAGAGTTTGTTTTGCATGTACTTCTTCAATGGATTCGAATTCAGTTCCTCCTCTTACACCGTTCAACTATGCTAAGTGGAAGCTAAAGATGAGCGCTATATTAAGAGACAATGTCTATGAGATATCTATTGTAGTTGTTGAAGAACCACAATCCTTAGAAGATAATGATTGGTTTAATGACTTTGATAGAGATTTTGGAGCAATGTATTTGGCCATATATTCAAAGGTGTGCTACCTCATTGATACTGTTGATACTCCAAGTGATCTCTAGTGCATTTTGAATAGATAATTTGGAATGCAAGATGATGAGGAAGAGACAAGCCATATGGAGAGTGAGCCTACCATATATACCTCCTCAAATATAATCATTTATGTCACTAATGTCTTGGCCACAATGTTTTTTAAAGAAGTTTCCTTTGATGAAGATTATACTGCAGAAACTTCAACACTAGTTCCCGAATTTGAAGAATTATCCTCTTCTGGTGTGCATCCTAATGTTGCTGATGAAGGAGATAAAAAATATGGATCTAATTTAGTTGATTATATGTCCATCCATTCTCATATGTTCTCTCATAAGTCTTCTTTTCTAAATTTCGAGCAAGATAAGATAGTTTATGCTCTAGAATTTGAAGAGGTTTTTGAATCCTCTCTTTCACATGAGTCTATTGGTGTACAAAATGATCATCTACTGAGTGATTTGGAGGTTAGGTCAGAATCTGAAGGTGATATATTCTCCCTCCTTTATCACATACTTCCTATGTACTTCTATTTGACCATTGGCACATGTTCTCAGTATTGCACTAAAGATGGAGGACACTACCATTCGCTTGAGTTCAAGTATTAGGTATATATTTGTGATTTTGGTTATGATATCACCCATGTTGGTTCAAAGGAGATCTCAATGAATCATCTATTAGATATGATTGGAGCTGATCCTACCTTGGTTGGTTTGAATTTCAACTTCCAAAATGGTATGCATATTCATGGATTTGTTCTGTTCAAGAGCAAGTTCAAAGAGCCTCCATATTCGCTTGCATCCACTGATAGAGAATTCAAGCACATGTGTTTGGAGCATGATCCACTTATTTCCAAGAGTAATATACCCACATACATTTGATCAAGTCCACACCTACTTGATTTTGGATCAACAACAATTTTTTGGTCTACACATGTCCATTTTTTGAGGGAGGGTTTTTGTTCCCATGAGGTTTTCCTTGTTTCCTCAATTTCCATGGGCATAATAATTGTAATGGGGTGACCATAAGCCTTGTTACTTGGGACCTACACATAATTTTCTCACTCCAAGTCAGGATTAAGGGGGGGGGGGTGTTCGAACATTAAAAAACCCACTTTAGAGTTAGGATATATTATATTAACCATTTTTTATTAATTTCCTAGGTTTAGACTGGGTATTTGGTCTCAATTTTCCTTCTTAGGCCGCAAATTTCCATAATTATTCACATGGGAATAATTGGTAGATTTTGGATAAGATTCTACTACTTTTATGACTATCCTGAATTAGGAGGTGCACTTTCTTTCTTTTTAGTGGATGAGGATAAAGCTAGTTGACTTGGAAACTATCTTTATTTTGACAACCCAGCCTCCATCTCTTTCTTCTCTCCAAAATCAATGATCACTTTAATTTTTATTCACTCATGAGCTTCCAACACCGCTTTTTCCAATTCACAAGACTTTAGATTGATTTGGAAAGTGTTTTTTCCACCTAGGGTTTTTTTTAGCTTTTAGTAAGACTATATTTTGTGAGATTTTCAACTTGCCTTCAAGGCATTCTATTGTCTCTCCTGAGATGTATTATTTATTGTACTCTTATTGTTCAAGAATATCATTATGGAATTGACATTAATTATGTTCAGTCTCACATATTGCTGCTTAGTTTTTCTTCTCAATTATGCAAATCTTTGAGCAATATTTTAGTGAGGACTTCTCTATTTCAATATTCTTGGCTTGTTGAATTCATACATGGTACCAGAACCATAGAATTCTCACAATGGTTCATGAATATTTAAAAGGCGAAAGGGTCCAAAGTTTCAAATAGAAGGCACTTATAATATAAATAATATAGTTATCATAAAGGAATCATATAGTTATTATATATTTACTTAATATGTAATATTAATATATTATAGTTATATATATTAATATACTTAATTTATATAATATAAATAATTATATTATAGTTAATATGTTAATATATTAATGCATTATACCGTATAATATGGAATAATATATATATATTATAAATAAATATGGTATTATATGTAATATTAATAAATAAAAATAGCAAGACAAACATAATGAATTTTTAAAATTTAAGAGGATTTGGCTAGAAGGGATGGATATGAGAGCCCATGGAAGAAAGGTTTGCAATGGTGCAACCACAAATCTTTTTATTTCACATCATCTCCAACAACCCTAATTGGAATAGCCCCTCACCATGGGTTTTCCAACAAAACCTAATACGTATCAATGGGACCTCTATAGCCCCATATTTATCAAGGAAGATAGAAATCCATGAGCCTTATATAATAGAGGGGCTTGTTCAAGTAAAGAACCTATCAGAGATATCTACCATTCTACTCAACTTAGGTGTGTAAATTTATATCTTATTCATTGATTCTTTGAATGCTATTGTCTCTGGTTGCATATCATGATTGGGGTCATTTACATTGTTATTTTCCATTTAATCACATAAATCAATAATCGGGTACAACAAGGAAAGAAAAATAAACTCAGAACTAACTAGGCCCGTGCAATCTGTGGTGAATATGGAAAGCCATGAGCCTTATATAATAGAGGGGTGTTTTTAGGTAAAAAACCTATCAGAGATATATAGAGAGTATGGTGTTCATTATCCCTAAATTAGGTCATAAATTTATAGAGATCAAGTACAGGTAAGAGGTACCAATTTTTGCTTATTTCTCCTGCTTATGATCTTTAATTTGAACAAGGGGGCAGTCAATATATCTATCACCAAACATACAAAAATTATGCTCTTGACGGTAGTAATATTGTGGGTGCTCATGAACTAGACATATTGAGTCCTACTATGGTAGTAGTAGAAACTAAATAAAAAAAGAAGAAAAATGTTATTTGTCTTCTCTTCAGCATTGAAGAAATAGCATTGTCACTATTTAAACTCAACATCTATGCTCCAAGGTATTTAATAATGTACATTGATAGAATTGTAATGGAATCACTCTTCTCTTAGTGCCCTCAATGAAAAAAATCTTAAAGGCATGAGATTAAATTAAAATATTAGTCTAGCCTCGTAAACCAGACAACAACGTTCCACAAGGAGTATTATAATCTTCGATGTCACTCAAAACATTGTTACTAGAGGTTTCTCTACAAAAATATCTGCAATAATGCAACATAAACTCGCTCATATCTGAAAAACCCTAGGTTTACAACCCTTGGCCCCTAGTGCAAAACGGAAAATAGAGAATGGTAATTAATGAGTTTCAGTTTTGAGGCCAAGTACCTTGTAGTTGTTGAACAATTAAATCAAGTATGAAATGGACCATAAAAAGGATCTCAAGGACAATAGGTGGTAGGTTTACCATACTTTTTCCATAACTAAGTTCTACAAGTGGAGTAAATCTAGCATGTGAGCTCTAGTACATTTAAAGATACTATTGGTAAGACTTTTACCCGCTTTTCATGACTTCCATATAGTTTAAAGTTTAAAGTATAGTAGTATAATTAGGTCATATTAGCCTTTCATGTATGGAAATTTCTTTCTTATTAAAATAATTATTAATAACTAATTTAGCTTGTTGATATTTCATATATATATATTTTTAATAGTAATTTTGCTTATTACACTCGATATCAAAGATGCTTCGATATGGAGTCCTACTGCACCAACAGTAGCAATAAAATGGCTTAGAAGGATGGAGACCATGGAGATACTTGTACCAGTTCCTTCCCATTGCCCAGGGATTCTGGGAGATAAAAGGTAGGTGTGCCCCAATCTATGAATATGAAGGTATATATCCTTTGAGGCTTGCACAAGTGAAATTTAAATTCAAATGAGCTATGTGCGGTGACAAGATTACAGGTATCTGATATATCAAGGAAGGACAAAAAATTTCATATTCAAATGGGCGTGAGAGGGAGGAATTAACATTACATGGATGTGGAGTACATCTTCCACCAATATAAATAAATGGTGCAGGTTCAAAGGAGGATGGATATGGGTAAGTTGGTGCCATTGGAATCGCTAGAGGATATATGGTCGGAGTCATGTTAGAAAGAGGGGTTGATAGGGTGCTAGTCAACAGTGGAGTGTCGGATATTTTTCTTAGCGATGATTGGACAATGTATGGTGCATATTGATAGCCCTCATTTTACTCCCTCTATTCATGCCTATTTTTTAATTTGAAATAAACTCCCTCACGTTGGTGATTTCTAAACCCTACATTTTCCTTGGATCGCATGTTCTGTAACTAAAGCATGGGATGGATGGAATCTTGCGGAAAGGAGGGCCAAGTGAAGCTACTAGCCGTGACTCTTAGTTTCCTGTTGTAAATACGAAATGTAGGGATTCACTTGTGGGTTGCAAAAGAAAAAACAATTGACACCCATTTGGATTCAGATGGTTCAAATTCTAAACTTTTTTTTATTAGTTGGGTAGAGTTTGGTGGAAAATCCATGTATTCCTCTAGATTTATATTATTTTAATATGTAAATATTTAAATGTTTTATAGATTGAACTATGCATTTCTGTACATTCCTTCAACATTGGTGGAAGGTGGAGCCACAAAGGTGCCTTGTGGATTAGTATTATGTCAGGGAAGTAATAGACAAAAGAGAAATAAATATCATCAAGCAAGTGATTCATGTCAAACAAGAATGTCGTGATAGGGGAACAAGCAAAATTTCACTATTATAGTAAGTATGATAGCAATTAAACCATGAGTATAAGTGAAGAGATTTTATAATTAGTAGTAAATATTACTATCATTACACAATATAGTAGCCAAGCTATGGAACTTACAAATAAGCAAGTTCTAAATATCATATTGGTTAAATAATAACTTAGACCATGTAATGAAGCATGAATACATGCGATAGTGTACAAATAAAGTGAAGGGTAGGACACCTATACTTACCCATAGATGAGCTCCAATGGTGTATGCACCTACTGAATTGAACTAGACGGTACAAAATAGTGAATTGAGAATGGCTCAAAATCCACTATAAAATATTCTACTAAGGCTATTTGGCACAACTTGGTTAGTGTAGTACCAAGTAGTGATGGTGTATGTCAAAATGAGCATTTATGGATTTCAAAAACTAGTTTTAGGTAATGTAACCTCTATATTTCTAAGTCTAGATACAATACTCCCACTGGGTGTGCCATCATGTCATCACTAATTCCATGATGATAGAAATAATGTTCTATTTTTGGTATACTTAGCCAACAATGTTAGCATAAGATTAACAAGATTTAGAAAAATTAAATTCAATAAGCAAGTACAAGTGCAAATAAGATTAAACTTACAAAAATAGAACCTTGAAGAGAGTGAACAATGTTTATAAGCTTCTTGGATGTGCCAACCTCATATGAGAACATCTCCATTTACAACAAAGAGTGAACAATGTTTATAAGCTTCTTGGATGTGCCAACCTCATATGAGAACATCTCCAATTACAATAACAACAACACTGGATTACCATTACATAAATTTTTAACCTGATACATAGATACACGCTAGTTGCTAAAAGTCATTAGAATCAAGCCTAGGGATGTCATTGGCGCAGACATAGGTGTCAGCTTCGTGTCATTGGGGGATACCAAGCCTAGGGATGTCATTGTAGAATGGATTATAGACTGAATTCAAAAGTACTGGAGGAACCTAACTGCCTATCAACAAGGCAGGAAGAGAAGGCGCGGCCCGTCTGTGTGCCGAGCTGTGAGGGGAAGGAGAGTGGTCCGGCCCCAAGGCTGAGCAGCACCATGGCCCCAATGAAGAGGTTGACGTTGTCGTGAACGTAGATGATATCTACGTTGTGGACCGAAGTGGTGTCAAACATCATCAACTCAGTGACGAAGCTCCTGGCAGTGTGGGAGTCATCAACATAGGATACCTCGTAGAGGTAGCCACCACCATGGCATTCATTGACGTTGAACTGATTGCAAACATCGTAGTCGTAGCCGATGGTGGAAAAGGAAGCATAGAAGATTGTTCAAAAGAAAAATGAATAATTATCAAAAATAAATAAAGAACTTCTAAAAAAGTCCAAATAATGGAAGCAGAACATGTTCGATTGCAAGAGAGATCCCAGGAATTAGATGGACTTACTATGTTGGATGAAGCAACTCGTCACTTTAGTTAGAATCGGATCTCTTATCATACACCTGTCAATCAATTTTGAATGACTCATGAGATCCAATCTAATCAAGATGAACAGATGGCATCGACTATGATAAACTTGCAAATGTTTAAAAAGTTATTTTTGTTATAATTATAATTTGGATCTAAAAAACTGTTTTGATACCTCTGTATGATTATAAAAAGGGGAACAAAGATAGTAGAGGGGGTTGTTTTTTTTTGGAAAAAGGGAAAAGAGACATTAAGGATGTTCTGCATCACAAATCTACCGATTCTTTATAAGCTTATTTGGAGACTGACTTTTATATATATATATATATATATATATATGAGAGCTAGTTTATTCATTATCCTAGTAAATGCTTTTAATCTATTTGATTACTTTATTTACGATTTCATTTTCTAATAAAGTTTTTGTCTTAAAATGTTCTTGAGTTGGTGTGCATTACTATATTTCATATCTAAAAAGTTTTTCAGTTTATGATATCGTTTACCTGGAGATTCTATAACAACCAAATATTAGATCTTTAAATCTGGTTTATGATTACAATGTATTTCATATTCACATAGTCTTCAACCCTGTTTACTTATTTAATCATTACCTATTGTTGATTTTTGTTTCTGATATTTCATTACCCTAATCCTTAATCCTTCCTTACAACTTAAAAGACACAACCATTTTTCAGATCCTATTTATCTATGATGTCTGGGATTTGCACTTCCGTAATCTAGGTACAAACTCCAGTGAAAACACTATTAAAGACACACAAACATCACATAGTTATGTCTATAAGGAGAGTATACATCACAATATTCGAAAGACTCCTCGCATGGAGCCTCGTGTCGTATATCTATTCAAGAACATTTTATGATTTAAGGCAGGGCCATAGTTTATGTTTGTGTAATCCAGGAGGGATACTACTAAGGAGTGTTTTCCTACACACTATAAGATAAAATAAGAAGATGTAGGAGGAATTATCTAGGAATGGCCTCGGGAATGGGGTGCCATTTCCTACAGAGGAAATATCGCTAGATGTGTTGCAGATAGCAAAGCAACAAAATGGTGAAGCTGAGCAGGGACAAAATAAACCTGGGGGAGAAGCATTATGAGCAGATGAAGAGCGGGAACAATCACAAGAAGGAGATAAAGGATCTACTGCAACACAGATTGACCATGTAGTCAGGGACAAAAGAAAATACACCGAAGTAGAAAAAGGGAAGAGAATGAAGTGAAAAGCTCAAATGGATAGCGTAGTTCTATCATTGTATGAAGATGACATGGAAATTTTGAGAGAGAGATTTAAAAACACTACTGAGTACATGTGGAAGAAAGCGGAATACAAGCACTTGGAGCTATTTGGAGGAATAACAGGGTTGTTGACTAAGCTACGATAGGAATTATCCGAAATTTAGATAGCACTAGTTCAAGCAGCAAGTGAGTAGCAGAGTGGCATTGACAAGGATGAAATACCAATGTCGTAGTCATCCTTGGCTACACAGCATAGGGTTGTAACAATAATACCAAAGGTATTGATTTTTCCAGCAGTAGAGGTGTAGGACCGCGCCCATGAATTAAGTCATGTCAATCTAAAGTTGTTAGAGATACCTATGTATACGCTGCACAATCTGCATAAGAGAATCATAGAAAAAATCAAAGGGCGGGAAGAGTATAGTTTTACTAAAATGATGAAGAATGGCACAAAAAGAGATGAGATCAAAGACAAATGCAGAATAATTCAGAAGGATCGGGATGAGATAGTTGAGTAGAATGATAAGTTGAAGAAATCCATGGAAGACTTGCAGCATAGTCCCGGAAGTCGAAATGGAAGAAGTAGCACCTATTGAAGACAAGATGGTGATCCTGATTGAATCTATCTGTTAAGTTTTTACTTGTTTAGCATAACAACATTAAACAATATAATCACTAAAAGAAAAACAAACACAACAATCACAAAGAACACAATATTTATCTCGGGGAAACCACAAGTGATAAAACCTCGACAAAACTTCCTCAATATAGAGTTCACCAAGTACAATATAAAACCCCAAGACAAAACAACTTCCCTCCTTCACTTGTGCGAACTTCTCTCTCTTCTATGCGACCTTAAGTGAGTGAGATGAGTGTTGGAAATGAGAAAATCAATCCCCTATTTATACTTTACAATTGACTTGACCTTTTACTAATTAGGTCAGCTCTAGCTCACCTAACTGGGCCGACCTGTACTCTTTACAATAAAATATTATTTTCTATTTATTCCAGGCCGACCTAATCAATTAGGTTTTACATTGGCTCTTTCAATGACTCTTACATTATCAATTACATCAATGACATCTCCCAAAGGACGAATACAATAATACAATAGAAAAATACATTTAGAATATCTTCTGCAATTACATTTATTTAACACTCCCTCTTAACTAGGAAGGTATTATGCGGGAAACACCAACAACATCAACATCTATCCAACTGACATGTGAATCTCTATATGTCATAGGAATTTTTTAGATCATCATATTATGGGGTATCCTCAGCATCATCTGTTGGAACATCTTCATCAACATCATCATCATTGTCTACTAGAATATAACCATCAACATCATCATCATCATCTGCTAGAATATCACCATCAACAACATCATCATCATCTTCTAGAATATCACCAACAACAACATCATCATCATCTAATGGAATATCACTGTCAGCAACATCTTCATCATTTGCTGGAATATCACCATTAGCATCAACATCATCGTTTGCTGGAATATCACCATCAGAATCATCATCTTTATCTACTGGAATATCACCATCAACATCATCATCGGTGTATGAACACTGGAACACCATCAATCATCAGTCGGCAAGTACTGGAACAACAATCATTGGTACGTAAATACTGGAACAACAACAATCAATCATCAGTAAACAACAATCATCAGTAAGTAAACACTGGAACAACAACAACCAATCATCAGTAAGTAAATATTGGAACAACAACAACCAATCATCAGTAAAAAAATACTAGAACAACAACAACCAATCATCAATAAACAAATACTAGAATACTATCAGTTGGCAAGTACTGATCTTCAGTCGGTAAGGACTAGCATCTCTATCAGTCGACAAGTACTGATCTTCAGTTGAAAAGGATTGGCATCTCTATCAATCGGCAAGTACTGATCTTCAGTCGACAAGGACTGGAATCTCTATCAGTCGGCAAGTACTAATCTTCAATTGACAAGGACTAGCATCTCTATCACTCGGCAAGTACTGATCTTCAGTCAATAAAAACTGGCATCTCTATAAGTCAGAAAGTACCGATCCTTAGTCAACAAGGACTGGAATCTCTATCAGTCAGAAAGTACCGATCTTCAATCGGAAAGGACTGGAATCTCTATCAGTCGGCAAGTACTGATCTTCAATTGGCAAGGACTGGCATCTCTATCATTTGGAAAGTATTGATCAGTCGGCAAGGACTAGCATCTCAATCAGTCGACAAGTAATGATCTTCAGTCAGCAAGGACTGAAATCTCTATCATTCGACAAGTACTGATCTTCAGATGGCAAGGACTAGCATCTTTATCAGTCGGCAAGTATTGATCTTCAGTTGGAAAGGACTAACATCTCTATCAGTCAGAAAGTACTGATCTTCAATCAGCAAGGACTAGCATATCTATAAGTAGGCAAGTATTTGTAATACCCCTATTTTGGGTTTTGAACCCCTATTCAATTTCTGCTAAGTATTGTTTCATTTATACTTACGAAATATTAGAAATCTGTTAAAGAGGTTTCTATTGACCATGTAGACCAATACATTAAAGAGGGACTCACAGTCCCCTAAGGGTTGGAAGGAATAATGCCACTTAATAATAATAAGAAGAAATTATTATTGGAGACAATTGGAAAACCCTAAAGAAAAGAATTGAGAGATTAATGAATTAAAAGAATTCACATAATGAGGAAATTTACCCTAAGAGAATAAAAGGTGAAAACTCATTGAAAACTCTCATTATTCATCATTCACTATTCATGATCAGAATTCATTATTCACAATCTCATGAGATGAACACACAAGAGAAATGGGAATGGGAAAATGCCAACCTAAGACAATGAATGTTGGTGAGGGAGGACATATTTGGGAGAACCAAACAGGTCCTGAAGCTAAATGATTGAGGGAATAATTGGGAGGACCAAACTGACTCAGATCAGGAGAAATCATACAATTTGGTATGGGCTTGGCCACTTAATTGTGTGTAAGTAGGAGAACTACCCCAAGTTTATAGGAGTACTGCATGTACCTGAATAGACTTTGTTTAGTGATTCTCTCCATGACTGAGGCTTAAAAGCCCCTGGAGCACCCTGGAGCTCAAGAGTACCGAGTTGGGTGTTGGGTTGCCTGTTTCCTTTCGAAATATCTTGAATAATTTGGGGAATAACAAGTTAAGGGTAAACTAAAATCTATACTCTACCCGGGGGATTGTGAACTTAGCTCGGGGGTGACCTAAAAGCAAGGAGATCTTACTGGTCAAAGGCTGGGAGGTTTGTGCTTGGTTCCACTAGTCAGCATATTCATATAAGTGTTTATATTATGAACTTGCAGAGTATTTGTTTTTGGAACAGTATTTTTATATGCTTCTAAATATATCTTATTTACAGCTGAATGGAATATGCATCAGATCTGACTACATATGTATTGTTTCTTGTATATTATAAGCATGAATCTCAGCTAGACACCTAGATCTCTGCAATGAGTTTATCTTATGATCATCTTTAAGGATCGGGAATATTTGTGTTAGGGGATGGCTGTGAAAATATTTGTATTCTATTTACAGTAGATAGACAACATTATGATGCCTATACTGTTTAAAATGTTACAGTAGCTAAAAATGGACTGATATGATACATGTACTAACCTAGGGTTGAGGAGGCATGCTTCATATTTGTAATGTACCCACCTGCTGACCCAATGCAAGGAAGGGAACATGGCAATAAATTTTGGGCATTTCATAAAACTCAACCCACTAATTAGAATCATAAGAATTTAAACATTGGTGTGCAGATACAAATTAGGCGATACAAATTAGAATCATTGTGCAATTGTCCCAAGCAACTAGCTATGTCACTGCAACGTTCCACCCAGCCATAGTCTCTTCGACAGCTTATACTGAGTCCGTCTAAAGGCCACCCCCGAGCTGGGCATGATTCTCACAAGGAAAGGGTCCATTCACTCTCTCACAACCAATTAATCATTCCATCTGAGCCAAGCCATTCCATAGATGGGTTTATGAGGCTACAATTGAGCCATGGATGCTTATTCTCAAGCTCAATCCAAAGCAATGAATACCCATACCCACACCCCAACATATTCATTTCTCACACAGCAAGCACAAACATTGGGCATAGATACACATTTCCAGCAAGGGAATTCACAAACAAGATGGCCATAGATTTTTCCCAAATCATGGCTCACCCAAAACGAGCTGTGGGAAGGAAATGCATCCACAGGGAGGAAATTTTTTTTCTCCCCAACTCTCTCAGCATTTAACAACAAAAACGGTCTCTATGGAACCCCTGTTCCATTCCCCTTCTTCCCCATTGGTACACAACACAAAAACTCCCTTCTCTACTGGGAGAATGAAATAAAAACACAACAAACATGCCTGGAAAATGCCCAGGTAGATCTAAACTCGTGAGGGAGAAGGAATGACCATGGATAATGGCTTGGGGGAGAAATTAATGGTTCTTTTCTTTCCCAAGAAGCAAAACGCGAATTCCCATGCAGGGTGGTTTTCCCATACCCGAATTTGGATAGCCATACCTCCCATTCCCCAAAGCATTAACTACCTCAACCAACTCTTGGGAGAAATCAATGATTGGGTACAAAAGTCAACATGGGTAGTTGAGGGTTTGATGGGTTCTCTCATTGACACTTGGCTTGACTTGAGTGGCTCAAGGGTTTAAATGTTTTCCCTCCCAATTCCTTGTAAAATCATGCCCCCATCTCTTGTTGCATTGCATAGCTAGTTGTGGGCATTTATTAAAATGCATATTTACAATTTCAGTGTACCTGGCTAGCATGTAAACCTTATGCATCACTAAATAGATGGCGGGGCCTTGGCCTTGAGCTCCTCACCATGATTTCATAACAATATTACATCATTTATAATGTTAATGCCATGGGGTCAAACTGGGGACATTACATTCCCCTCCCCTTGGAATAACACCGTCCTCGGTGTTCCAACACTTAGGTATAAATACCTACTTTACACATGCCCGAGAATTCACAAATGGTGGAAGGTCTATCTTGCGTTTCATCCCTTTACTTTTGAGCTTTTAGGACCAAGTCCTTTGGCTTCCAAAATCGTTCCTGCTGGCTTTGATCGGCCATCTCTACAGGTGGGCATTGCTCTACAAAGATCCCTTTCTTTTATTTACCTTCCAGATGTTCTACAAGTCTGGAATTCCATGGATGCCATTTTTTTCTTGCTTTCCTAGCAGCTATTTGAGGAAGATTTCCAGCCAAAACAAATGGCTTTCAATGTCTCTCCTGTGAGACTCCTCATGGCAATTCCTATTAAAACAAGCATAACACAATAATAAAATTAGTCAATTATTTTCCTAATTGACTTGGAACGTCCATGCTTTACTCATGAGACTTCCACACATTTCATGCTTTCCCACATACAAATGAACTCATTCATGTTCATCCTTTCATAAGAAAATAACTATTTCATCATTCACAATTCATTTCAAGTAATGAAACACAATTTGTTTTCATTTATGACATGCACTCAACAAGTCTTTGTTTCTAAGATGCATCAGTCAAAGGAAAGAAAAGAGTAAGAGTTTTCCCCCTCTTAGTCTTGTTCCAATCTGGATCCACACCATCATTGGTGGTTCTATGCTCCTTAGCCTCTTTCACTTCAATGTGAATGCTTGACTTGCCCTTTCTTGTCTATGACACTTTAGTGTATAAGGTTTGTCTAATGGCTTTCAACTAGGGAACCCTTCCCCATTGTTGCTTACAGAACCTTTGGCTGCTAGGACCCACACAGTTCCACTAGCACCATCTTTCATTACCGCTCATACTGAGCTCTCTTAGGATGGTCACATGTCCACATGCATCCTCTAGATGCTTTCATAGTCCTTGCTTCCAGCAATACCTACACTCAAACATTGAGTCAATTCACATGTTTAGTGTATTTTCATAGGGTTTATCTCCAAATGAGAATTTAAGAAATCATAATTAAATCATATACACACGTATATTCATAAGTAAGAGTTGCAAGATAACCGAATACTTATCTGTATTGGATGTCTTCACATTATCCCACAGGATCCTTCTTTGATTTCCAAGCATTGGATTTCCCGTGGATACAATAATGAATGTTGGGCCAGCACGCAGGCTGCTCCACAACCATTTGAATAGGAAATGCCAGGCCAGTACGCTGACAGGTTTTATCAATTGTTTAAGGGAATGTTTGGCCAGCATGCCGGCTGCTCCACAACATCAAGTGGTTAATGTTTCCACCAACTATTCTCTGAATTTACCAAGAATTTTATAGCACCCAACTAGTTACTCTCTGGCTTTACCAAGAATTATAGCTCTCAACCAGTTACTCTCTGGATTTACTAAGCATTTATAGCTCTTTCAAGGTCCTTGCTTTTTGTAATGGCCAAGGTTTCCAACAAAGAAACAACAGTGTATTAGCTTGGTTGCAATAAGACTTGTACCTGAAATATTCATTATTCCAAACAAGAATTAAATGAAAATGAATACTTATCTCTCCACAGCTTGCCTTCTCTGCTTTACAAGCCTCGGATCACCTATGGGGTGGATGCTTGGCCAACACACATGCTGCTCCACAACATCATCCGAATAGGTAATGCCAAGCCAGTGCGCCAACTGGGTTTATCAGGCATCACAAAAAAAACAGTATGCTAAGCCAGTACGTCGACTGGGTTTATCAAGCATTTAAAAAATCAGTATGCTAAGCCAGTACGCCGATTGGGTTTATCAAGCATACAATAACCATTTCCAAGCCAGTTCTCCGACTGGGTTTGTCAGGAAATAACACCCTTCACCAATACCTCCACAACATGCAAATGACCAATGCCAAGCCAGTACACCATCTGGGTTTGTTAGGCATCCAACAACCATTGCCAAGCCAGTACATCGACTGGGTTTATCAAGCAATATGAACAACATAATATGATTACGTGGCTCCTTTTCTTATGCAACCAGTGATTCCCTCTAGGAACTCCATAGGTGACTCACTTGACTGCAGGCTAGCATGGCCCCACAATACCCACTCACACTACACAAGGGTGATACCCCTTTTCTGCAACACAGCTCCTCGGGCCTATCCATCTCTTCTAGTATCCTTTAGTGTGAGCGTAGAAAGGCTACCACTGCCCATACAGTCCTCTTGAGCACCCTTTCTTCACTTTGCCTCTTACGTGCAACACCAAATTGCGTCTGTGTAAGCTGATAGCACAAGAAGGATAAGCAGACTCATCAGTATTGCTGCTCTAAAATTGTAACCATATTTCATAACATTCACTATCAAGTATTGAAACACCAAGAATGCGTCCATTCCCTTAGGGTGTAGTCAATATTGAAACCCCAACATAACCCATCACCCGAAAGGTATGCATCCCTTTCCGATGTGAGCCATGTAGGCCTTAGTCATACTCAAGCAGTCTGGAACAATAATGAAATAATAAAACATGCTCTGCATATTAAATCTAATAACCAGACATGTATATCCTTAGTTATGGTTACCGAATACTCATTCGTTTCACAGATATTTATTTTCTTCATTTGCAAAGAATGGGGCTCCCTTCTCTGAGTTAACAGTCCTTCAGTTTGCCACCCCAATCTTTTCACATGCCATAACTCACACATGCCTTCTTGGCATAATTTACTGTCTCACTCACATGCTTTACCAACATGCAGTTCGGCTGAGACATTATCAACATTTACAATGGCGTTTCACCCGAAACCCATTTCCAAAGCATGGGATCCTTCCCATCTAGTTTGGCTTTTGCAGGCCATCACACATGGTCTTTCTGAACATCCACCTACAACATGTCCTCCTGACACAATTCTTTGGCTTTTGCACATGGTAGATCTCGGTCTTTACTATGGACTTATCCTCATTGCCATACGCAAGACTTTTCTGCCTAAAAACTGAAACTTCAATCAGCCAAACACATTGTGAGTATCTATGCACATAATCATTCATTGCCATAACAGTCATTGAAGTGATTTCAGAATTATAATACTCAATAATTCAAACACCTTCAGCTGTTTAACATTTGAAATGTAATGAAATATATATACATTTCTATATACACATCATTATCACAATAAAATGGCAAGACATAGTCACACTATCCATGCAATTTAAATAACTGTAAATACTCATTACTTCATATTCCATGCAGCTCTATCCTTCCAACAGAGTGCTCTGGTAGCCCATCACATTTCTACCTTCTTCATGCAGTCCTTCTCTTGCATTCATAGCAGCTTATGGAATGGTCTTAGGATTAGCAATAGTCCACCATTTCATCTATTATCTAACTGTATTGAAACATATATATGTCACACCCATGCCTTTACACAATGCATTTCAACATGTGCCCCTACACATGCATGCATATTTACAACATTTAATGAATATTTCAATGCACATGTATTCAATGCCATCTTGCATGATTTCATGAATACTATGCATTTAAACATACTATGGCTAACCATGATTACTACGTACAACATGCACTACCATGACAGGTCCATAAGTCCTCAGTTGCTTTGGTTGTTAAACTCACAACCAATATTCACAAATGGCATGATATGAATTCATATGAATGCATTGAGGTTTCTAGAAACTATAGGGTGTAAGGCTCCTTGCCTTCATTTACCCACACCTGACCATACTTGGTAGGTTAACATTCACATTTAGGCACTCAATACCACATGCAAACCAAATCATCATAGTTTAACTGTAGTTGAAGAGATCTTACCAAATCCTCCTTCAACATTCATGTAACTAAGCATAAATAACCATTACCTGTATGGATGTCATTAACATCGCTTGATGTTACCTGATCAGTTGGCCTCTTACCAAGGCTACTCTGTCCTTTTTTCAACATCATGATCACGGATTTGTTGCACCATCCTCTCTTCATAAGGTTGTATGCAACAATCATCATCCACATCCTTAGCCATGCTTCGGTTGTCTTTGGTCCTACAACCAATCTGAACATGACTAATTATTAGCAACCACAATAATTATCTTAAGTGGCTCATTACATATGTAAAACCTCACTATTTTACTAATATGCAATATCATATACACGCAAAAAAACATTTTCACATGCACTGTGCAATATGCCCTCTAGTACATGCTCCCTTCATCTATCTATCCTTTTGCATTTCCAGCATCCCTATGCCATAATTTTCAGTATATACAACTCAGGAAATATAAATATAATAGCAATGGAGGAGTTAAGGAATTCTCCCTTTATCAACACTGCCTTGGTGCTCCCATTGCTCTTCTGCAAGGCATATTATAGCCAACTACTCTTAATGCAATTCCTGCTTCTCATTCCCAAGCATAGAGAATGCATTTCACACTTTCAACAACTGTCTCCCGGGGGACGACGGGGGTTAAGGGGGCTTGCCCGCTTGTGGCTGCCACTGCAAAGCGGGTCGAGGGCAACGCCCTCATTTTTTTTTTGTTGTAAATCTTTCCATTTCGCTTAATCTGGGGCATAAGTTCCAAGGCAATTTTTCAATTTTTGGCACCTGAACATCTTTCTGAAAATGGCTGAAATTCCTTGTTTCGGAGCAACTTGTGGAGTTATTCTGCAATTTCGGAAGAGATTCGAAAATTCCTTCCACAATTTCAGAATAGATTCGGAAATTCCTTCCGCAAATTCGAAAATTCCTTCTGTAGTTTCAGAAGAGATTTGTAAATTCCTTTCGCAATTTCAGAAGAGATTCGGAAATTCCTTCCGCAAATTTGGAAATTCCTTCCGCAATTTCAGAAGAGATTCGTAAATTCCTTCTGCAAATTCGGAAATTCCTTCTGCAAATTCAGAAATTCCTTCCGCAATTTCGGAAATTCCTTCCGCAAATTCGGAAATTCCTTCCGCAATTTCGAAAGAGATTCGGAAATTCCTTCCGCAAATTCAAAAATTTCTTCCGCAATTTCGGAATTGATTCGGAAATTCCTTCCACAAATTCGAAAATTCCTTCTGCAATTTCGGAAGAGATTCGGAAATTCCTTCTGCAAATTCAGAAATTCCTTCCTCAATTTCGGAAGAGATTCATAGACACTTAGAAAAATTTTGAAAATTTTCTTAACTATCAGTGCTGAGCAAAAAGCATACTTACCTCTGCAACTATGTTAGGTAGCCCATAAAGGCCCAATGTTGCAACCAACAGCTCTGATACCAAATGTAATGTACCCACCTGCTGACCCAATGCAAGGAAGAAAACATGGCACTAAATTCTGGGCATTCATAAAACTCAACCCACTAATTAGAATCATAAGAATTTAAACATTGGTGTGCAGATACAAATTAGGTGATATGCACAACGGAATTTAAAACTAATCCACACACACAATTCATGCCCATCCAGCATATCAAAATAGTCATCAAATTGATGCATTGCAGAAGTAAATACATAGATAGAAAACACTTATCTTCATTGTGCAATTGTCCCAAGCAACTAGCTATGTCGCTGCAACGTTCCACCCAGCCATAGGCTCTTTGACAGCTTATACTGAGTCCGTCCGAAGGCCACCCCCGAGCTGAGCATGATTCTCACAAGGAAAGGGGACATTCACTCTCTCCCAACCAATTAATCATTCCATCTAAGCCAAGCCAGTCCATAGCTGGGTTTATCAGGCTACAATTGAGGCATGGATGCTTATTCTCAAGCTCAAGCCAAAGCAATGAATACCCATACCCATACCCCAACATATTCATTTCTCACACAACAAGCACAAACATTGGGCATAGATACAAATTTCCAGCGAGGGAATTCACAAACAAGATGGCCATAGATTTCCCCAAATCGTGGCTCACCCAAAACGAGCTGTGGGAAGGAAAATGCATCCACATGGAGGAAAAACGTTTTCTCCCCAACTCTCTCAGCATTTAACAACAAAAACGGTCTCTATGGAACCCCCGTTCCATTCCCCTTCTTCCCCATTGGTATACAACACAAAAATGCCCTTCTCTACTGGGAGAATGAAGGAAAAACACAACAAACATGCCTGGAAAAGGCCCAGGTAGCTCTAAACTCGTGAGGGAGAAGGAATGCCCATGGATAATGGCTTGGGGGAGAAATTCATGGTTCTTTTCTTGCCCAAGAAGCAAAACACGAATTCCCATGCAGGGTGGTTTTCCCATACCCGAATTTGGACAGCCATACCTCCCATTCCCCAAGGCATTAACTACCTCAACCAACTCTTGGGAGAAATCAATGATTGGGCACAAAAGTCAACATGGGTAGTTGAGGGTTTGATGGGTTCTCTCATTGACACTTGGCTTGACTTGAGTGGCTCAAGGGTTTGAATGTTTTCCCTCCCAATTCTTTGTAAAATCATGCCCCCATTTCTTGTTTCATTGCATAGCTAGTTGTGGGTATTTATTAAAATGCATATTTACAATTTCAATGTGTCTGGCTAGCATGTAAACCTTATGCATCACTAAATCGATGGTGGGGCCTTGGCCTTGAGCTCCTCACCATGATTTCATAACAATATTACATCATTTATAATGTTAATGCCATGGGGTCAAACTGGGGACATTACAATATTGCAGGGTTTTAATATCTTAAATATATTCTAGTATTCCATAGAGATCTTATGTCTTGCACTGTAATGCTGTAAATAGGGAAGACATGTAAACTTGGAGGTTTACATGCCTAGCCCTTCTATCTTATCAACTCTTTTATATTATAGTTTATTTCAAAAAGAGAAACCTAGATAATGCTGGTGCTTAGATCTCTTTTAGGCTGAGTTATTGTTATTGACAGAGTTTGGCTTTTTAATTGAATCTGGTCAAAATCAACCTTATACATTTACATGGCATTTATGGACTAAGTTTCTGCACATAGAAAATAAACTATATATTGCTACATATAATTTCTGAGTTAACTCTTTGCCCAAATATCATTCTGAGTTAAACAAATATTGCTTATTCAAACAACATTGGAATATTCATTTATTAATGTTACTGTGAAACCATTCGCCGATGGCAATATGCGAATCTTGGATAATCCAGATCGTTGTAGCATGTGCTAGTACATAACATGAATGCGATTTTTAAATACATTAAGTGCAGAATGAAAACAATCCAAGTGTATAAGGGTTTTACCATTAGTATGATTTCCATTATTATTAATATATGGCAATATGTATATATATTTCTTCACTTGTGCATTGTATTATAGCCTAGCGTTTTCACCTAAGGTTTAACCATGTATTGAATACATTAAATAAGAAAACGATGCTGGGTATAATCCCAGTCCACATGTTAAATGTTTAACCATTGCATAGTATAAACGCATTCCAAATATTTAAAACATTTATGAAGACAACCGACGATTTGAATCGCATACACTATGTTTGTGCTTACAGGTGGGCGGGCTTAATACCTTCACCCTAAACTTTTTTTATGCAAGAATTAAAAACGATGATATAGTATGCCGAGTTGAATGCAACTAAGATGGTTGAAGATGAATGGCCCGAGGGCGACTCTATTTTAATCGAGCATTATACAACGCATTTCATATATGCAGCTACAAACTAATATTTATGCCCATATAACATCACATGCATCTACTATTAAATCATTATGGTCATACTGTGGTTGCGTAATAACTTTTGCATTGCATTAAAGATAACAAATGCCGAGGTCATTTAAACCGTAAGAACTGTGTTCCAAAATGCATATCATTATTAAATAAACCATACAGATTCGGCGAGAATCACATTCGCTATTTCTAGTCAAGTGGGGCTTGCAACCTTTATCAATACGCATGCAAGAGTATTAACCAGACACAGTTAAAAGAGGCAATCGTGATGCTGTAGTGTTTCCACATTAATTACAAAAGAAGCTAGTTACATAGAATCTCGATGCCTCTACCAGGGGCAGAGCATCATTGAAACGCTTTTCTTAAACTACACATGATTGTGGGGAGTCCACTGGACCATATTATTTTAAGTGCACAAGCTACCCTGGGATGCCATCAGAGTAAAACATAGGTCGAATGACTCTCTCTTAGGATGGATTCACGCCCCTATCATTTTGGCCATATGCCATGCTCCTTAAAATCTCAACAACAAAAGTAGGAGCAAACCCTAGCACTTAGCCGACAATGTTTAAGTAACTCTTCCCCCACCAATGGGGTAAACCAAAGCCGAGGTAGTTGGGTCAGTGTGTTACCTGTTGAGTGTAGTGAACCACCACATCTCCACATCAATTGCGAGATGGTAGAAATGCTTCAACTCCACCCTTGCAGTTAATTCCCTGCACAATGAAACAAGGCATGAGGTCAACCTCGACGATGCACCAAAACCCCATGATACCGAAAGATTTAAACAATGCCATAACAAAGATGTTAAAGAGTTGGAAGCATGACATTACCTGGTAGAGCAGCAAAGGTGCAACATAGCTCGGCTCCGTATGCACCTACCACATGATCACGATGAAGGTAAAAACTGGGATCATTATAGTGTAAAACGTAAACATAACCAACAAATTCATCCTAAAACTTAAAACGGGTACATTGAGGACTCTGTAACTTACCTTGCAAACGATGGTTGTGCTGAAGTTGGTTCTCACTGGTTCGGTTGGCACCCCTGAACATGAAGGTGTAGAAACATGGTGGCGAGCATCCACCACTATCCGCGCAGAGCCGAAGCTCTCGGCGTAGCACAGTAACAAAGATCCAAGTGCATAATGAAGCGACTATCAACAGGGTGCACCAGGTGGTGCAGGTGGATACCACTGCACCTAGTGAGTATTGAAGTTAAAGTTGACAGGATGGTAGCTGGGCGCGAAAGTCCATCTCCAAGATCGACAGTGTAAATATTATCACAATGATCCATGCATTGGCCCAGATCACCATCAATGGATTAGGACGAAGGGAGTTTTAATGCAGTGCATAGATGGTGTACAGTACGCTTGAGGTGGTATCCCACTGACAGAGTTCCATTAATGGAATGAACAACCACCTTCACCATGTCACCCAAGCCTTCAACGCGGCATGTGTGTAACCTTCCATCCAAGTGAGCAAGAGTTGCACTCACCTGCCAACAGGGCATTACGTAACGGGTTTAAAACGCGATGCTGGAATGGTTAAGCCTATGTGGCACAAACCATGAACCACTCAGGCCACCTGGCAAGTCTAGGCAACATAGAGTTAGAGGAGTCACACATCATTAATCTAGGTTTAACGTCGTAGTCACTTTACATTCATTTTTGTAGGTTCTATGTCATGGTTATCGTGGCATGTTGGATACTCGTCGTTAACTTGTGTGTTGACCAGTCTTAAGTTTACAACTATAAGTGTTAACATTGGGAGGAGGAGTCACGTTGTGTGGTAGGGTTGGATTTCATTAGCGACCATTATGTATGTGGTGTTGAGCCTTAGACTAGCACACTACATTACATTGAAAACCCCGTATTATATGCATTATGGTTGGTATCAAGCCTTAGTTAAGAGTGCTATATGTTAGTATATATATATATGCCCCATATATACATATACATATCCACATTTTAACCATAGTTTCATATTGTGGCCCCCAAGACCATTTATAAGTTGATATATGTGAGTTGAGTATTTCTCTATGGTTGCAAAGTATTGCAAGCCATTGTATTGATGGAAATATTAATCCACTTGTGGTATGTTGTAATAGGCATATATTATTAATACATATTGGATATGTATTCATATATATATGTACCTATATAGATATAGCCATTGACATTTGTTACATAGTCCTTAAATAATTTTATAAATAGCCATTGGAACATAAAGCCTTTGTAGATTATGATTGTATTATTAATGAGTAATAGTAATATATGTTGTGATATATATATATATATATATATATATAGGTAGTCTACGTATATATACATGCTTAATTGAAGAGTAATGTCGTTGTGGGTAATTAAAGTATTAATGTAATGCTTTATGGTTGAAATGCATTTAATGACCACATGACTTATATGTATGTGCTTATGTGTCGTTATGCAAAAATGATCTAGTTGTATACTTATAGGCTAAGTAAGCTGGAAAGGATACTAGGACCTAGGATGTATTTGTTTAAGTGCTTTGATCTACACGAAAGCATAGTCTAAGTGTTATATACATACTGATTAGGCATGTCATGGAGTGTTACACCCTTGGTGCAGGTAGTTAGCATCTGTTCAACATCGCAACTATAGAGGTTAGGATGTGTCATCATGTCGGCATAAAGAACCTCCATGGCACATACGCTTTTTCAAGTATACTATATGTTATCACATATAATACGTATGGGTGTGTATAGTCTGAAATACTATAGCACTTCGTAAACAATGACGACAAGCATTCTGTAGAATGTGTGACAGACTTACTTACAACGTTATGCTTAAGAAATATTTCCAAGTATAATCCACATCTGATGGCATAAGTACAAATGATATTGTAGGGTCATTAGACTCGTGAAAAAAAAAAATTGGTAAGAGGAGACATGAAAAATTGGTATCAAAGCACGGTCACTACACTAGAACCTTAAGCTCATTGTGTGAATGATGTGCTTTTATTTTATTTTGGTTATAATAAATGCTTAAATATTTTCCTATAGCATACTGCCTGTAATTTTTTTATTTAGATTACCTTACTGTTTATAATTTCTAACAAACAACTGGTTGGACACACTTATACAACAGAGAAGATTAAAATTTAATGGAAGAATTAAATTATGTAGAATAAGAATGCGGACTAGCTTTAGAAACATCCATTTAGCACGGAGAGATGGCCAACAGGCATGGGAGAAACCCAAGTTCTCCACTAAGAGCAACAACATCCAATAATATGTTGGAAACATTGAAAAGTTTGAAAGTTGAGTTAATAAGCATCAAAGAAGACAACATTGAGAACTTTGAAGAGCACCAAGAAATCAATGCTATCCTGCTGCAAAAGTTGATGGAAAAAGAGAACAATCACCTCCCAACGCTGGAGGAACAACATGCAGAAAAATCAGTCACGAAAATAAATTCTAAGTTCAAGACCACACCTCCAAGAAATTCTACTAGTTTTAATATGGACGTCAGTAATGAAGAGTCACAGGGCGAGGATGCTGAAGAGTATGTTCCTAAGAAGAAAAATAAAATAGAAAAGGTATGTCACCTACATTGAGAATTGTGGAAGATCAAGCCTCCTACTTTTAACGAAAAAATTAAAACTGGAGAAGAAGCGGAGATGTGGCTGAGAGACATGGAAAAGTACCTGTGCATGTTCTATTATTCCAGCCTCATCAAGGCTAGAATTGTTGTTTTAAACCTCCAAGGTAAGGCATCAGCTTGGTGGGGAGATCTCAAGCTGACCTGCTCTATCGACGTGAAAAAGGTAAGGTGGAAAATTTTTGCAACACTCTTCAAACATAAGTATCTGTCTGAAAGGTACTTCGACAAAAAGGTCAAAGATTTCTATGACCTTAAGCTGTGACAACAAAACATGGAAGAGATGACCAGTAAATTCCTGGATCTGCTGAAGTACGTTCCATACATTCAGGATGAAAAAGTCAGAATTCATTGTTTCCAGACTTGTTTGTCGTTTGGGTACAAAGATCGGATAGAGTTTGACGATCCCAAGACCTTGGAAGATGATTTCAAGAAAGATAGAATGTGTTATGAACAAGGGTAGAACAGGGCTGAAGTGTCCAAGAAGTGGAACAAAAAGAAGAAACGCAAATCTGAAATAAGGCAGAAGGGTCACAAGCCCAACCATTTCATAAACCAAAGTTCACGGACACCTTCCAGCAACAAATTTGAGGGCAGCAAGCCATAGTCCAATTTTTTTCCACCCACTAAAAAGTTCAACAATGAAGGAACCAAAAAACCAGAACCAACACCATCGAAGCCACCTATCAAATGCTGGGGCTGCGGAGAGAACCATAGATGGTATGATTTTCCTCACAAAAAGGACATAGGAAAACCTGTGCATAATATGCAAGAGGCTTATATGGTCCAAGACGTAGCAAGGAATCCAAGAATCTATGCTGCATTGAACAACCGTCAGGCTGAACATCAAGCTTTGGTAATCGAGGTTGAAGGTATGCTTTCCAGGACACCCATGTCTATCTTAATTGATTCTGGAGCATGTAAGAGTTACATAGACCCAAAACTATGTGTATTATGCAAACTTACTAAGAACAAATATATGCATCCTTCGTTGGTACAAATAGCAACAGGGACGAAAAGGAAAGTTTATGAGGTGGTGAATCAATGTCCCTTGCAGTTAAATAAATCCCTTACTTATGCAGATTTAAATATTTTACCGCTAGGATCATATGATGTGCTCATTGGTATGGATTGGCTAGAAAAACATAGGGTTATTATAGACTGCTATCAGAAATCTGTTACATTTACTAATGATGTGCGACAGCAAAAAAAATCCAAGGGATCATGAGAGCAATGAAATTAAGGGAAATTTCTGCTCTCCAACTGAAAAGGAATGAACAAAAAGGGTGCAAACTGTATGATGTCCACATGACAGAAAATCAGAAAACTGAAAGTGCATATTTCACAAAGCGTCCTGTGTTGGCTGAGTTAAAGGATGTGTTTCTCGAGGAGATTCTAGAGCTTCCTCCTAGACGAGAGCTGGATTTTACTATTGACCTACCCCCGAAAACCGTGCCAAATTCTAAGGCACCGTATCAGATGAGTACACCTGAACTAATTGAGCTGAAAGCACAATTGCAGGAGTTGTTGGAGAAAGGCTATATCCATCCAAGTGTGTCCCCATGGAGAGCACCGATAATCTTTGTGTGGAAGAAGGATGGCACATTCCGATTATGCATAGACTATAGACAATTGAATAAGGTAACCATCAAAAATCAGTATCCCTTACCAAGGAGAGACGATCTATTCGATCAAGTCAAGGGTGCCACTATCTTTTCTAAGATTGATATAAGGTCAGGTTATCATCAAATCCGGATTAAGGAAGAAGATGTGCACAAAACAACTTTCCAAACTCGTTATGGACATTACGAGTTTGTGGTGATGCCATTCGGTTTGAAGAATGTACCAGCCATGTTCATGTGCCTAATGAATAATGTTTTCAGCAAGTACTTGGATAAATTTGTTGTGGTGTTTATTGATGATATCCTCATCTATTTGAAGAATGAAAAGGAGCATGAGGAACACTTAAGGCTAGTGTTGCAAGTCTTGAGATAAAATCAGCTTTATGCCAATTTATCCAAGTGTGATTTTTATAAGAACCAAATGCAATATTTGGGTCATATTATATCAACAGAGGGTATTGCGGTGGATCCCGACAAGATAGAGGCCATAATGACCTAGCCTACACCCCAAAACATAAGCGATGTCCACTCTTTCATGGGATTGGCTGGGTATTATTGGAAATTCATTGAAGGATTTTCCAAAGTAGCCCATCCCATTACTTCGCTTCAGTGGAAGGAAGTAAAATTTCTGTGGACAACCAAGTGTGAAGCAAGTTTCACAAAGATGAAACAGTTGCTCACTTCTGCCCCTATCCTAAAAGTGGCAAATCCTTATGGTGATTTTGTTGTATGCACGGATGCATGCAAGGATGGATTGGGAGGCGTGATAACGCAAGAGGGCGCAATAATTGGGTATGAATCGAGAAAACTGAAAACACATGAAGTGAACTATGCAACATATGATTTAGAATTGGCTGCTATTGATTCATGCCTTATGAATGTGGCGTCACTACCTTCTAGTAAAAAGGTTTGTTCTCAAAACTGACCACATTGGGCTGAAATATCTTTTTGAACAACCAAATCTAAATGGGAGGCAAGCAAGGTGGTTGGCCTTCATAAGTGAGTTTGACTTTGAAATTCAACACATCAAAGGTAAGGAAAATAAAATTGCTGACACACTTAGTAGACGCATGCATCTACTAACTATGGCATCAGTCAAAAATTTTCAGTCTGATTTAATATTGCAGATCCGGATAACAGCGCAACAGGACCAGAAATATCTGAACATAAGATAAAAATGTCTTGCAGAAAATTCAGATCAGCAAGCAACAGATTTTAGCATGTCCAAGGATGGACTGTTGTTGTTCAAAAATAGGCTGTACATACCGGATCAGCCAGCTTTAAAGCAATTAATTATGGATGAATTTCATATAAGGCCATATTCTGGTCATCCTCGCTACTAGAAAATATTGACAGCTATTAAAAAACAACATTATTGGCCAAGACTGAAATCAGAAATTGCTAAATACATTGAAAAATGTATGGACTGTCAATGGGTGAAAATAGAACATTAACATCCGGTTGGGTTGCTGCAGCCCATACCAGTTCCAGAATGGAAGTGGGAAACCATTTCCATGGGTTTTATCATCGGATTGCCTAAAAACACTAAGCAACATGATGCAATCATGGTTGTGGTGGATAAGCTGACTAAGGCGGCACACTTCATACCTGTCAAATCCAATTTTAAGGAAATAAACATTAGAGAGGTTTTCATTAAGGACATCTTTCAACTTCATGGGATTCCCAAGGTGATTATATCCGATAGGGACACCAAGTTCACCTAACACATTTGGAAGGATCTGTTTGCAGGTTTGGGGACTAAAATGAGCTTTAGTACAGCCTACCATCTGCAAACTGATGGGCAGATTGAAAGGGTGAACCAAGTCCTTGAGGACATTCTTCACTTATATTTCATTCACAATCCGAAGCAGCGGGAAAACTTATACCTACACTTAGATGAATTTGCCTACAACAACGGTTACCAAACTTCTGCAGGAATGAGTCCATTCGAAGCATTGTATGGCAGAAAGTGTAAAACCCCTATGACTTGGGACGATCCAGTAAATCGGATTGTGATGGGTCCCGAAATGTTAACCGAATTAGAAAACATTGTGCAGAAAGTTAGAACAAACCTGAAAACTGCCCAAGATAGGCAGAAAAGCTATGCTGATCTACATAGGGAAAACAAAGAATTCGAAGTTCGAGATCACGTATTCCTAAGAGTGAAGGCCAAAAAGATTTCTTTGAGCTTGGGCAAGGTTTCCAAACTTGCACTAAGATTTTGTAGTCCTTTCCAAATACTTGCTAGAGTAGGACCTGTTGCTTATTAGTTAGCTTTACTAGCAAATTTTAAAGTACATGATGTGTTTCATGTTTCATTGCTGAAAAAGTATGTATATGATCCTAAGTATATTGTAAACTGGCACGTGATTCATGTGGAATCATAAAGAGACTTCCAGACAGAACCTATATGCATACTGGATGGGAAAAAGGTTGTACTTCGAAATCGAACCATTGTTCAAGTAAAAGTGAAATGGGATCACTACAAGCCTAATGAGACTACCTAGGAAATGGAAAGGGAAATGCAAGCAACATACCCCTTCCTGTTCGATGAGGACCATGACAAAAACTGAATTTTGTTTATGTTAATTTGTGTTGATTGCAAAACTGTTTAACACCAAGGACGGTGAAAACTTAAGGGGTGGGGAAATGTAATACCCCTATTTTGGATTTTGAACCCCTATTAAATTTCTGCAAAGTATTATTTAATTTATACTTAGGAAAGATTAGAAATATTCTAAAGAGGTTTCTATTGACCATGTGGACCAACACATTAAAGAGAGAGTCACAGTCCCCTAAGGGTTGGAGGGAATAATGCCACTTAATAATAATAATAAGAAATTATTATTGGAGACAATTAGCAAACCCTAAAGAAAATAATTGAGAGATTAATGAATTAAAAGAATTCACATAATGAAGAAATTTCCCCTAAGAATAAAAGGTGAAAACTCTCATTATTCATCACTCACTATTCATGATTAGAATTCATTATTCACAATCTCATGAGTTGAACACACAAGATTAACGGGAATGGGAAAACACCAACCTGAGACAATGAATGCTGGTGAGGGAGGATAGGTTTGGGAGAACCAAACTGGTCCTGAAGCCAAGTGATTGAGGGCATATTTGGGAGGACCAAACTGACTTAGATCAGGAGAAATCACATAGTTTGGTATGGTCTTGGCCACTTAATTGTGTGGAGGTAGGAGAACTACCCCAAGTTTGTAGGAGTACTGCATGTACCTGAATAGATTGTGTTTAGTGATTCTCTCCATGGCTGAGGCTTAAAAGCCCCTGGAGCACCTTGGAGCTCAGGAGTACTGATTTGGGTGTTGGGTTTCTTGTTTCCTTTTGAAATATCCTGAAGAACTTGGGGAATAACAAGTTAAGGGTAAACTAAAATCTATACTATACCTGGGGGACTGTGAACTCAGCTCGGGGGTGACCTGAAAGCAAGGATAGTCAAAGGCTGGGAGGTTCGTGCTTGGTTCCACTAGTCAACAAATTCAGATAAGTGTTTATATTCTGAACTTGCAGAGTATTTGTTTTTGGAACAATATTTATATATGCTTCTGAATATATATGATTTACAACTGAATGGCATATGCATGAAATCTGACTATATATGTATTGTTTCTTGTATATTCTAACCATGAATCTCAACTAAACACCTAGATCTATGCAATGAGTTTATCTTATGATCATCTTTACGGATTTGGAATATTCGTGTTAGGGGATGGCTATGAAAATATCTGTATTCTATTTACAGTAGATAGACAACATTATGATCCCTATACTGTTTAAAAATTTACAGTAGCTAAAGCAGGACTGATATGATACATGTGCTAACCTAGGGTTGAGGAGGCATGCTTCATATTGCAGGGTTTTTATATCTTAAATATATTCCAGTATTCCGTAGAGATCTTATGTCTTGCACTGTAATGCTATAAATAGAGCAGACATGTAAACCTGGAGGTTTACATGCCTAGCCCTTATATCTTATCAACTCTTTTATATTATAGTTTATTTCAAAAAGAGAAACCTAGATAATGCTAGTGCTCAAATCTGTTTTAGGCTGAGTTAATTTTATTGACAGAGTTTGGATTTTTAATTGAATCTATTCAAAATTGACCTTATACATTTACATAACATTAATGGGCTAAGTTTATGCACATAGAAAATAAACTATATATTGATACATATAATTTCTCAGTTGAATCTTTGCCTAAATATCATTACGAGTTAAACGAATATTGCTTATTCAAACAACATTGAAATATTCATTTATTAATGTTAGTGTGAAACCATTCGCCGAGGGCGATATGCGAATCTTGGATAATCCATATCGTTGTAGCATGTGCTAGTACATAACATGAATGCGATTTTTAAATACCTTAAGTGCAGAATGAAAACAATCCAAGTGTATAAGGGTTTTACCCTTAGTATGATTGCCATTATTATTATTATATGGCAATATGTATCTATATTTATTCACTTGTGCATTGTATTATAGCCTAGCATTTTCACCCAAGGTTTAACCATGTATTGAATACATTAAATAAGAAAATGATGTGGGGTATAATCGTAGTCCACATGTTAAATGTTTAACCATTGCATAGTATAAACACATTCCAAATATTTAAAACATTTTTTAAGACAGACGACAATTCGAATCACATAAACTATGTTTGTGCTTACAGGTGGGCATGCTCAACGCCTTCACCCTAAAATTTTCTTATGCAAGAATTAAAAATGATGATACAATATGCCGAGTTGAATGCAACCAAGATGGTTGAAGATGCATGGCCCGAGGGTGACTCTATTTTAATGGATCATTATACAATGGATTTCATATATGCATCTACGAACTAATATTTATGCCCATATAACATCACATGCATCTACTATTAAAACATTATGCTCATATTGTGGCTGCGTAATAAATTTTGCATTGCATTATAGATAATGAATGGCGAGGGAACTAAAACCATATGAACTGTGTTCCAAAATGCATATCATTATTAAATCAACCATACATATTCGACGAGAATCGCATTAAGTATTTTAAGTCAAGCGGGGCTTGCCACCTTTATCAATATGCATGCAAGAGTATTAACCAGACAGTCAAAAGAGGCAATCGTGACGCTGTAGCATTTCCAAATTAATTACAAAAGAAGCTAGTTACATAGAATCATGATGCCTCTACCAGGAGCAGAGCGTCATTGAAACGCTTTTCTTAAACTATGCATGACTGTGGGGAGTCCACTTGGCCACATTCTTTTAAGTGCACAAACTCCCCTGTGACGTTGTCGGAGTAAAACAGAGGTTGAATGGCTCTCTCTTAGGATGGATTGATGCCCCTATCATTTTGGCCATAGGACATGCTCCTTAAAAACTCAACAATGAAAGGAGAAGCAAACCCTAGCACTTAACAGATAGCGTTTAAGTAACTCTTCCCCCACCAACGGGGTAAACCAAACCCGAGGCAGTTGGGTCAGTGAGTTACCTGTTGAGTGTAGCAAACCACCACGTCTCCATGTCGGTTGCAAGATGGTAGAAATGCTTCAACTCCACCCTTGCAGTTGATTCCCTGCACAGTGCAGCAAGGCGCGAGGTCAAACCTCGGGGATGCACCAAAACCCCATGATAACGAAATATTTAAACGATGCCATGACAAAGCTGTTAAAGAGTTGGAAGCATGACATTACCTGGTAGAGCAGCAGAGTCGCAGCATAGCTCGGCTCTGTATGTACCTGCCACATGATCATGACGAAGGTCAAAACTAGGCTCATTATAGCATATAACGTAAACATAAACAATTAATTCATCCTAAAACTTAAAACTGTTAAATTGACGACTCTGTAACTTACCTTGCAAACGATGGTTGTGCTGAAGTTGGTCCTCACTGGTTCGGTTGGAATCCCTGAACACGAAGGTGCAGTAACATGGTGGTGAGCATCCACCACTGTCCATGTAGAGTCGAAGCTCTCGGTGTGGAACAACAACAAAGATCCAAGTGCATAGTGAAGCGACTATCAACAAGGTGCACTGGGTGGTGCAGGTGAATACCACTACACCCGGTGAAGATAGAAATTAAAGCTAACAGGATGGTGGATGGGTGCGAAAGTCCATCTCCAAGATCGATGGCATAAATATTGTCACAATTATCCATGCATTGGCCCAGATCACCATCAACGGATCAGGATTAAGGGAGTTTTAATGCAATGCAGAGTTGGTGTTCAGTACGCCTGGGGTGGTATCCCATTGACGGAGTTCCATTAATGTAACAAAAAAACACCTTCACCACGTTGCCCAAATCTTCAACGCAACATGTGTGTAACCTTCCATCCACGCGAGCAAGAGTTGTAGTCAACTGCCAATAGGGCATTACGTAACGGGTTTAAAACGCGATGCTGGAATGGTTAAGCCTGTGTGGCTCAAACCACAAACTACTCAGGCCACCTGGCATGTTGAGGCAACATAGAGTTAGCGGAGTCACACATCATTAATCCAAGTTTGACGTGGGATTCAATCTACGTTCATTTTTGTAGGTTCCATGTCATGGTTATTGTGGCATGTTGTAATAGGTATATATTACTAATACATATGGGATATGTATTCATATATATATGTAACTATATAGATATATCCATTGATATTTTTTACATAGTCCTTAAATAATTTTATAAATGGCTATTGGAACATAAATCCTTTGTAGATGATGATTGTATTATTAATGAGTAACAGTAATATATGTTGTGATATATATATATATATATATATATATATATATGTCTATAGGTAGTCCATGTATATATATAAAAATGCTTAATTGAAGAGTAATGTCGTTATGGGTAATTAAAGTATTAATGTAATGCTTTATGGTTGAAATGCATTTAATGACCATAGGACTTATATGTATGTGCTTATGTGTCGTTATGTAGAAATGATCTAGTTGTATACTTATAGGATAAGGAAGCTGGAAAGGATACCAGAACCTAGGGTGTCTTTGTTTAAGTGCTTTGATCTACACAAAAGCATAGTCTAAGGGTTATATGCATACTGCTTAGGCATGTCATGGAGTGTTACACCCTTGGTACAGGTAGTTAGCATCTGTTCAACGTCGCAACTATAGAGGTTAGGATGTGTCATCATGTCGGCATAAAGGACCTCCGTGGCACATACGCTTATTCAAGTATACTATATGTTATCACATCTAATACATATGGGTGCGTATAGTTTGAAAGACTATAGCACTTCGTAAACAGTCACGACAAGCATTCCGTAGAATGTGTGGCAGACTTACTTACAATGTTATGCGTACAAAATATTTCCAACTATAATCCACATCTGATGGTGTAAGTACAAACAGTACTATAGGGTCATTAGACCTGTGGAAAAAGAAAAAAATTGGTAAGAGGAGACATGACAGTACTGATCTTCAGTCGGAAAGGACTGGAATTTCTATCAGTCGGCAAGTACAGATATTCAGTTGGAAAGGACTGGAATCTCTATCAGTCGAAAAGTACTGATATTCAGTCGGCATAGACTGCCATCTCTATCAGTCGGAAAGTACTGATATTCAGTCGGCAAGGATTGGCATCTCTGTCAGTCGACAAGGAATGACATTTCTACTAGTCGGCAAGTATTGAACTTCAATTAACAAGAACTGGAATAACATCACCATCACTCCCTCTTTTGAGGGAGGTCCTTTATTACCACACCAAGCTTGTCTCGAAAGTATTCAAACTTTATGCGAGATAGAGGCTTAGTCAATGCATCAACAACTTGTTCCTCTATAGGAAAATACTTGAGCTTTACAGCTCCCTTATGCACCATATCCCAGATAGAGTGAAACTTATCTCGATATGCTTCCATCTATCATGGAACACTGGATTCTCTGTCATCTTGATACAAATATGATTGTAAGTTCTCTCTTGCACCCATCCATGAGTTCCTCATATATAACCTTGTAGGAAAGGTTGATATTTATTCACTCTATGTGATCATCCTATCCCATGGGTGCCTTCTGAGCTCGTACAAAGTCTTCTTCAATCTGCATACATGTGGTCCTCTGTAGAGTCTCCTGAGTCTTGGAGGTTGCTTGATATCATATTCTACTTCGATTACACCATCTATCTAGTGTAATATCCACCATTGAGGAAGTGTTTCTAGCCACTAGAGAAACATCTCGTCATAGTCGACTCCCTCTTTCTGAGAGAACCCTTGCTTTGTACTTTTGTAGTATACTTGATTTCATGAGTCCATCGTTACTTGTTCTACGAAACGAATCTCAGCATTCTTCATTTGTAGTATATCATACACGATATTTCCTACAAGTCAAGATTCAATTGTATGGTTAGAAACATTTCATGGTTTCCAAAACATATTAATAATGAAAAATTCTTATGCATATGTCACATTGTCATGCAACTATCTTAGCCAATGCTTCAACACAACATTTATCCATATCCCGTACTCATACGGTAACTTTCTAGATGCTTTCCATCTCTACCGGAACATTATTAAGAGCGTGCACTACTCCCAATATGTCAGCAAAGAGGTTTCATTCTAGATAAGTAGCAATGGAATGTTGTGCAACACCATTGGAAATGGAATGTTGTACAACACCATTGGCCACTTACCCATCACATGCATATCAATGCAAACATTCTAACATGCATAATACACATACTAAATATAGGAACATAAATATGTACACAACTGGACAATACAGGAAATGACAATTCAAATACTTATCTTTGTTTGTTTGGTAGGATCTCTCGTGAACCTAGTCTCCTTGCAAGAGTCTGTAGCAGTCTGTTCCACTCCATCATCTGATCTCGACGACCTGTTCCTTTGTTTCTTATGACCGACAATGTTGAACAAGTCTTCTATACTACAAATCACAAGGACTCATGGTCCTAGATATTAGGGGTGAGTCTGCATGTCCCTTCAATTTGTAAAGTCCCCATTCTTCAATTTCAATCACAACTACATCCCTTCTTATCCAATGTTGAGATAGATAAGAGGTTATTCTATATTCCTGATTTGGATTAAAGTACATATTCATCATCATTGGAGGAATATTCTTTGGCCTTCATTTCATCATCATGTTCATCTTCTTTAGCCACATGGGCATGAAATATTTTATTCTACTTCTTGAATTGTTCAGCTCTGAGAGGACAATTTCTTGCAATGTGTCCCATCTTGTGACAAGTAAAACATTCAAAGGAGGAGAAGTCTTTCTTGATCCTTTTGTTTGTTTGAAATATTTGATATTTTCTAGGAGAGTGGTCATGAGAATGTTCATGATTATTCCTTTTGTTCCTTTTTTTGGCATGGGTTTCCAAATCTTGATCTTCATCATCATTTAACTTATCTTCTCTTATTGCTATCCTTTCTTCTTCTTGCACATAGTCTTCCCATAGTTGTATGAACTTGATCAATTTATTCATATAGCATATGCCACGAACGAAAGGTTCCCAATCTCTTGGGAGACCATTCAGGGTAGTCATCACAAATTCATATTCTTCTATCATGTCTCCAATAGATTCTAATTGTTCTTTGATCTGAGATATTCTGGTAAAATATGAATGCATAGTCTCAGACTTCTGAACCTTCACACGCTTGAGTTGATTTTTCAAGGTCATCTTACTGTTAATATTGTTTCCTTCAAATAGACTGGTCAAGGCATCACACATTTCTTTTGGGGTATTCTTTGATGACACTCGAGGGATCAAGTGATCTTTGATAGAGTCAAATATGATCCTCTTAGACTTGATCATACTTTTCTTATGTTTCGCTTTGGCCTCATCTGCTTCTGGTTCTTTAACTTCTTCTTTTATGAAGCCTTCTAGGTCATGTTCTTGAAGAATGAGCATGACCCTATATTTCCATGCCCAGAAGTTATCAACTCCCTCAAGCTTCTCATAAATATTGGCGGTGTTTTTCATTTTTATAATATGAGAACCTCAAATGGAAATAGAATGGAGATAGTATTTGCTTGTGAAACTGCTTCTCCAAGAACTGCTTCTGGCTTGACTTAGGGTTTGACAGAGAAACCCTCATTTTTCAACTTTGATATCTTGAGAAACTGACTGCAGGAAAATATGCGCCTTCCCAAGGTGATTTAGGAAAATTAATCCTTTTCCCAAATCTGTGGAAAGGATTGCAAAATATTTGATGCCCTAGTTTCTTCAATTTCCACTGCATATTTGTCTAGTCTTAATTTTGATGTATATCCGAAATTTATGCTCCTTAAAGTCTGAAACTTTGTCCTGTGATATTATGGTTTGTCCTCTATCAAACCCCATAGGTTAGAGAAATATTGGATTCACCAGGTGGAACTTATGCTAAGTTTTCGAAGATGATCTATTTATGGACTATTTCATTACATCGAACTTGTACGGACTTCCACATGTCACTGTTTCATCTTCAGGTTCTGAAACTTGCACCAGAGAAGATACAGTCCGTAAAATTTATGGAACATGTTATGAAATTCTATTTGGATATTCCTAGGAATAGATATAAAATTTCTCCCTAGAACACCTTTTTAAAATTGAATTCTGGAGGAGGTTGGAACCCTAATTTTCATGGATCATATCTCCTAAATTACAACGAATCTAAGGATGAAATTCACACACAAAGTACATGAAAATTTCATCTTCGGCCTATCCAAGTTTATGGAAATGGAAACCCTCGGTAAAAACTGCACAATGTTCTCTTTCAGGCCAGCTCTGAAACCATGTTAAGTTTTTACTTGTTTAGAATAACAACATTAAACAATATAATCACTGAAATAAAAACAAGCACAACAATCACAAATAACACAAGATTTCTCTCGGGGAAACCACAAGGGAGAAAACCCCGGAAAAACTTCCTCAATATAGAATTCACCAAGTACAAGATAAAACCCCAAGACAAAACAACTTCTCTCCTTCACTTGTGCGAACTTCTCTCTCTCCTATGCGACCTTGAGTGAGTGAGATGAGTGTTGCAAATGAGAAAATCAATCCCCTATTTATACTTTACAATTGAATTGACCTTTTACTAATTAGGTCGGCCCTAGCTCACCTAACTGGGCTGACCTGTACTCTTTACAATAAAATATTATTTTATATTTATTACAGGCTAACCTAATCAGTTATGGTTTACATTGAATCTTTCAATGAATCTTACATTATCAATTAAATCAATGACATATCCCGAAGGAGGAATACAATAATACAATAGAAAAATACATATATAATATCTTCCGTAGTTACATTTATTTAACACTATCAAGGGCTTCCACGTAAGAATTAGTGAGTTGGAAGAACAACTAGTTCCCAATACACCTTAGGAGGTATGAGATCAAAGAGAAGAAGCAGTGAAGGCTTCAATAGAAAATACTAAGGCCTTGGATGAAGAATATTCGAATCTCTTTGATGAAATTTCACAGGCATGGGAAACATTGATGGATGAAGAAGAGCTACAGGGAGTAACAATCAAGTTGTAAGATGTGTAGAATGGAGCTGCAAATTTAAAAGAACACATAAGGAGCTTGTCACCATTAGAGAGAATGTCGAAGGTCACAGAAATTAACTGAATACATGCATAAATTAATCAACTTAGGGAGGAACATCAATGAATGAGCCAGAGGCTAGAATCCTTGCAGATTAAAGTAGTTAGAATCTCTGAAATCATTGGAGGAAGATACACATAGATAAGGAAAGCTACGCAGATGGATTATGCACGACTAAAGGTATATATAACCGTGCAGCTAGTAGATGAACTGTAAGAGAAGGAAAATAAAGTAGAAGGGATAGTCAAAGCATTAAAAGAGATATATGTCGAGGTTTTGGAGGCATGGAAGACACACCAAGAGAAAGCTTGAGTTGCTTGGGACAAGTAACTATTGAGTGTTAAGGGCCTATTCACCCTAATGTATTTTGAATTTTTTTTGTGTTTTGGTGTGAAAAGGGATATCACAACGAAGTGGTTAGAGGGAGCACACCCACAAAAGATGGAAATATGGATCACGTCAATCGAGAAATCATTTAAGAGGAAGTTAGTATTGTGGCTCCACGTGGGTTATGCCAATGGCTATATATATGTAAAATTTTGGGTATAATAGTTTGTTGAAAAAATAATGGCGCAATGCTGATAAGATTGAGAATTTGATGAATGATCCCATGTAATGTTGCTGAATTTTGTGGAATTGAAACATTTTTGTAAGGGTTGCAATTTGCAAGTTGTGTGTTCATATCTAAATGTATTAAAAGCGAGATATGGATCTGCGGGCTATGTGTGTAGATCTGAATAAACTGAAATGCTTTTTGTAATGTGATTATTGAATAAACAAATAATTTATGTGGTTTTATCCCATTTGGGTTTCCACATAAAAACCTTCGATGTACTTTGAATGTTTATTTATGTTTTTGTTATGTTTGATATGTGTAATATTGCTAAATGATAATACTATGTTTAATGACAATAAACTATGAATGGCTTCAGTTATAAAGTTACTACGCAATTGGTATACATAGAATGTTATTGCCTGGAATTAACCATTTTTTGTCGAGGTTTTTTTTATGGGTTTCATGATAGAAAAGAGCTCCCTCCCCTTCATGACTGCATAAATGTGGTTCTTGCAATACCCATAGGTACTTTGGGTGAGACTTCGCTTGCTTGCGAGTGATACTAGAAGGGATAATATATTGGGATTTGTTGGTATGTTATTAGTGAACCTAGGTCTTCCCATAAGTGAGCCAACACATAGCATGTTGCTTGGATCTTCTTGTTAAAAGATAAGTATTTTCTTTGTATATGAATGTGGAATATTTTCATTCTCTCCCTATGATGAATCTATTTGTTTATGCATGATGTATGTGTGGATAGAGTTTTAATTTTGTTTTGTTTTACATCTATATATTTACACATACATTTATTATTTATGAATTTGTATTATGGACCATGGGGTGATATTTAGAAACATGACATATTATTTCAGCCATATCTTTCCCTCCCCTTATATGGTCGGAATTATGGATAGGGACATGAGATATTATTTCAGCCATATCTTTCCATGCACTTTCTAGCATCATCACTTCTCAAACTCTCAAGGTAGAAGGATATATCAAGAATAAAAAAGGTAACATGGTTATTTATTATTACCCATAACTTCATTAATTCCAAATTATACAAACTTATCATTCACTTTATAGTTCCAACATCAAGGTTTTAAGTAATAACCATATATGAAGGCATAATAAATTGTTTAGGGAAGTGCCATAGTATTAATATTACTATGAAGCAGTACTTATTGGATATTCTAATGATTGTAATCCAAATGGGTGTTGATGATGTTGTATTGGGGGTTTAATCATTACAATCATTGGGAATAGTGGCTCTTAATTTTCAGAAACTTTTCATGAGATTCTCCTCAAGAGGAAAGGAAATTGAATTTATAGGTATCCCAAGGAAACCCTCTAAAGTGATAATATCTAATAGCATGAAAAATTTTCTAAAGAGGGGCACTATCATGTAATTAAACAAGTGTGCTCACTAGATGTTCAAACGTCTAGACCCTCTACTCCCATGGATCTCCACAAAGTTATTGATAATAATTCTAAGGTAATTGGAGAGATTCTTAAAGCTCTTCCACCTACTAGAGATCATGACCATGCTATTCACTTCCAACTCAGACATGTACCACCTAGCTTCAAACCTTATAGATTCCCATATGCAAACAAGAGTGAGATCGATAATAGGGTTCAAGAAATGTTAGATGTTTCCATCTTTCAACCTAGCCAAAGTGCTTTATCTACACCAGTGGTGATGGTTCAAATGTATGTTTCTATATTATGGATATATCAACAACATGAACACCATATTAGAGGAATTTTGAGGTCTAAAATGTACCTCCCAAGGAAAATAAAAATAAAAAGTTAATATTGTTTTAAGAAAATGAAAAAAAAAACTACTTTTTTCTTTTGTGTTTTCAACTTATTTTTTTGTAGGCTTACTCAAATTTTGAGTGTGAGAACTCATGGGATGTATAATTTAATTATGAATCCAATGAGTGCACTCATTGGAAAGGAAAAAAAAAACTTTGTTTTCTCTTATATTTTTAATTTATTTCCTTTTAAGTTTACTCAAATTTGGAGTGAGACCACTCGTTGGAAAGGGGACAAAACTATTGTTTTCTCTTGTGTTTTCAAATTACCACCTCGTAGGTTTACTCAAATATGGAGTGTGGGCACTCTTTATATGTTTAATTTATTATGCAACCAACAAGTGCTCGCACACAAAATTTGAGTAAACCCACAAGGAAATAAGTTGAAAACACAAAGAGAAAAAAAAATAGTTTTTTTCCTTTCTCTCCAAAACTATTTATTCTTATGGTTGAAATCATCATATTGAATTCCAATGGTTCTTATAAAGTTTATTTTGATAGTAAATGTTTTGTTTTAAGGCCCATTTTTTACCCTAAAGTTCCTCTAATTAGTAAGATAAGTTTCTTATTCATGTCATTAATGAATTATTAGATGAATTATAAGGAGAGATTTTATTTACCAAGTTGGATCTCTATTCGAGATATCATTAAATCAGAATGAGGCAAGAATGCATTCTATAAACAACATTTAGAATATATTAAGGTCATTAGAAATTTTTGGTTGTCATTTACCGATGCACCTTCCACTTTTCCAAGCTTGATGAATTATATTTTTGAACCCTTAGAAAATTTGTGAATTAGTACTTTTTGTGATATACTAATCTACAAAAACTCTTGGGAAGAGATTCAACATGATAACATGGTATTAAAACAATTGGAGTAACAACTATATGCAAAGCCTTCCAAGTGTTCCTTTGGGGTTTAGGAAGTGGAATATTTGTGTCATATTGTATCTCATGAAGGTGGTAAAGTGGAACTTAACAAAATTAAATCTACGATGGAATGGAAAATTCCCAAAACCTTTGTTGGGTATAATATTGATTGCAGTAGGTTTTAAAATTGATTCATATAGTTAAGAACAATTTAAACATTAAGCAATGGCACACAACTCATAAAAACAATACACATAAATTACATTGAAAACCCATCTCCTGGGGAAAACCAACAAAATAGTGAGCTTTCAACTCGTCTATTAATAAAAAACTCAACAACAGGTGTTTAGAATCGTGACTTGCTAGACTACAAATCACACTTCATTACATGATCAACAAAATAATGTTTCTCTCATGCATAGCCATTGCATCTAATTATAGACGTAATACAATCAATTGGTCATTAATGACAATCCATAACTTCCTAACCAAATTAAATTATTCGGATACACTCGACTTGAATAGGTCAACTTTGGTTGATTTCCCATTTAAATTTTGGTCATTATGTCAACTTTCCATCGACAAGTTGATTACTTTTGACCAAAAACCTATTTTGGTCAACCAAAATTCCACCATTCGTCTCTTTCGAATCTAGTCAACTATTGACTTTTCCATTCAATTTATATGCAAATACTGTAAAATTCCCAACATTCTCCCAATTGTTGTCTTCTTTGCATAAACAAGAGATTTAGAACTTCAGTTCACTTTAACAGGGATAACAAGCCCATTGTTTCTTGCACCAGGAAAACTTCTTTATGCTTACCAACTTGTTCAATGATTCTCCAACATTCTTCAATATGTCTACCTTTTCTAGTAAAAACTTCTAGTTCTTAAACATCTACCTCACAAAATGGTATTGAATGTAAACGTGAGTTCATTTTTGAATGATATGTTGGGTTCTTTGCCAATAATGTTGAACTCTAACTGTCACAATACAACCTAGCAGCATGTTTTACAAACTCAACATCTAAACATAGTCTCTACAACCAAACAACTAACTTACGTGCATGAGTGGTTGTCATGTATTCAACCTCAGTAGTCGATAGTGCAACAACTGACTTCCTCCTACTCATCCAACTAACTACTCCATCAAATAACTTGAATACATATTCATTGATCAACCATTGGCGATCGATATCTCCATCCCAGTAAGAATTGAAAAAAAAATTACATTAATTTCCTTGTTGTCCTCATGATATCCTCCATAATGGATTGCATAATCCAGCATGCCGCGCATATACCTGAACACTCTCTTGAATGTAGTCCAATGCTCTTTTCCAGGTGTCTACATGTACCTTCTAAATACTCCCACTACATGGGAAATATTAAGTAGTGTACAAAGCATAGCATACATTAGACTACCTACAGCACTAGCATAGGGCACACATAACATGTATTCTATTTACTATTGTGTCTTGACTCCCACAAGAATAGAAACCTTGACCAATATACCCTCCTGAATGTTGAAACATTTCAGAATTGTCTCAACATAGTTTCTCTTACTTAACCAAATCCTTATACCTACATGATCTATCTATATTTCCAGTCCAATAATGAAATTTTCTTCTATGAGATCCTTCATGACTAACTTGGAGGGAAGCTGCAATTTTACCTCCTTTATCAAATCCATGTTATCTCCAACCAACAACATGTCGTTGACATACAAAACTACATATATGAAATGACCATCAACTTTCTTCCCATAAACACAGTGATCATCCTAACTTTTCACAAACCCCAGTTGTTGGATATATATGTCAAACTTATGATACCACATCCTAGGTGATTGATTTAAATTGTAGAGAGGCTTCTTAAGCTAAAAAATCAAATCTTTTTCTCCATCCACTATAAGACCTTCAAGATATTTCACATAAATCTCTTCTTCAATATCACCATGAAAAAATGGTTTATTTACATCCATCTACTCTATCATAAGATCTAATGTTGAAAATAATACATTAGCACCCTTATGGAAGTTAGCTTAGCAACATCAGAGAAAATATCACCAAAGTCGACTCCCTCAACTTGGGAATATCCTTTTGCTACCATTAGAGCCTTGTACTTATCGACTTGTCTTGCTACATTCAATTTTTTCTTGAACACCTATTTACTTCCAACAAGTTTCCTTCCATTTGGAAATGCGACTAGATCCCATGTTTCATTCTTCTTCAAGGAATTCATTTATTCTTCCATGGCCCTTTTCTAGAGTTTCCCCCCTATCGAGTCGAAAGCTTCCTTTACTGACATGGGATCATCTTCTATTGCAAATAATGAAAAAGGAGAGAGAAAATTGGGTGGATTGCACCTTTTTGGTTGTTTCCTTTCTCAAACAAACCTCCTGACATCCAAAGTCTATTGTTCCACCTCTTCGTCAAATTGAGTCAACTCACCTAAATCCAAAATTTTGTCATGTTAGGATATTTCAATACTCCATCCTTGTCCTACCTAGCATTATTTATTTTTCCTAGTTGTTGATAATGTCATTTGCCCCCTAGTGGTGTGCAGATGTCATCCAGGATCCATCTACCACCTTCTGAGCTCTGCATGCATAATTTTAGGACCACTTCAGTTAGTTCCCTATTTTATAGGAACCTATTGAGTGTTCCAGTGCAGTCCACCTGAGTTATCTGACTCTTGTGGGGGGTTAGAGCTCCGGATGCCACTGACTGTGGCCTCATGCGCCCTTTTATGACTGGTGTGCATGACAGACTCACTATTGCTCTCTCCTTACTTAGTTAACTGATTGTGACTTCAGTTAGTTTAGTTTAGGTTCAGTTCAGTTGACTTTGAGTCTTCCGGAGCACTCCAGTGGTGATAATCCCTATGCTAGAACAAATGAGGTTCGACTTCTCCTGCATGATTCAAATTCTCTCCATTGTAACATAATTATTTATTATACTGATTATTGGAACATAGGACATTATTCTACTCCTATCTGAGTTCAGCTGCATTATTATTCTTCTACTCTTTTTTATTGCAGTTTTCACTCTTCTTCAAATTTTATGCTCATTCTTTCTTTGTGAGTTATCCTTAGCTCTTTAGATCTGTTGTGACTTAGAATTTCACATGGTATTAGAGCCATTGATCGAATAGGTTGAGAAGCTACTTTTGGTATTGCACCCGAAGCCTTTGGATTTCCACAGCAAATCCTGGCGGCCTTGCATTGAATTCATTGGAGAAATCCAATGAGGTCTAGCCAGGTGTGAAGGATCCGGATAAAAGTTCCCATTGTCCTAAATTAGTGCTCAGTATTAGTCTACCTCCATTATTGAGAGTTTTGTTTTGCAAGTTATTCAATTTTTTGAGTGCAACAATAGTTGCAGGAGTTACAACAGTTTTCTGCAATTGCAGCATTTTTTTGCAGTTGCAGGAATTTTCTGCAATTGCAGTAGTTTTTTCTGTAGTAGAAGTAGTTTCACCTTGTATTCGCTCCAACAGTTGTAATGGGCAATTCGAACTCTCCTCTCTCTCCCAGGATCCTGAAACCCTTCAATTATCTTGATTGAAGGGATGATATGTAGATGGTATTGTGAAACAAATCACTATATAGGGTGACAATAGGAAAGGATCCCAAATCACATTCAACTATAGAGAAAACCAAGTATTTGAATAGATTGGATGGGGCATTTGGTTTCATGTGTATTCATATTTCAGAGATATACTCTTCCACATCGAAGGATTGAAGACTCCAAGAGAGTTATCGTTGAAGTTAGAGACCCTCTTCGGCAAACAAGATGATCTAAGAGGCCATATTCTGGAAAATGAGTTGATTGCTCTACAACCGAGCATTTTAGAGACATTCAACAATTCTTTTCAAAATTCAAATGTCTGGTTATGCAATGCAAGAAGTGTGGCATTGAGAAGAAGGATGAGCAGTTGATGCTATCCATTCTGAGCAAGCTAGGTCCCGAGTTCTCCATCTTTGTCTCTACCTTCCATTATGGGCGGATGTCAATCCCTGGTTGGAAGATGCCCTCCTTAGATGTTTTCACTGAATCTCTCATCCAAGAACAAGATAAGATGATCTAGATGGGTGCCTTGAAGGCCTCCAAAGATCAATCTCTTCTGGATGGAGAACCAAAAAGTGTGAATGGGAAGGGGAAGCACAAAGGCAAGGATAAGAGGAAATATGAACCCAAGCAAAATGCCAAGTCAAGTCCATCAGAAGGATCCTCCAATTCTAAGAAGGAAAAACATAAGGGATTTGAGAAATCCAAGTGTTCCTATTGCAAGAAAGGAAACCATCCAGAGAGATATTGCATGTAGAAGAATATAGATCAGATGACCAAGCTTCTTGAATAACACAACATTTCCCTCCCAAAAGGTGCAAGAGAGACTGATTCTGGAAGTGAATCTGATGGTCATGAGAGTTTCCATGAATTGAAGGATGGATTTTCAAAATCACAAGCCCTCCTCATAGATTCAGGAGCCTCCAACCACATGGTTGCTTCCAGAGAATCATTTTCTTCTCTAGATATCAAAGATGGACCGATTATTCACATGGGAGACAACTCTCAGATCTCTGCTCAAGGGAAGGGAACAATACATATAGAGCATGGAAAGTTCAAGAATATTCTATTTGTTCCTTCTTTGTAGGAAAATTTGTTGTCTGTATATCAGATGACTCACACAAGTTCACCGAAGAAAGTGGTCTTTGGTCCTCACATAGTTGAGATTGCAGATATCTCCACTGGGAATATTATAGCGAAAGGGTTTGCAAACCATGCCTCCAAGTCATATGAATTCTCACATTTTTTTCCATACTCTCTTCCTACTCCATCAGAATCTAATGAATATCAGAGTTATACCTATTGTAATGAAGATGAGGATCAATATCTTGATGTTGAGAATAAAGTTCAAGGAGATTCAGATTCAGATCCAGATCTAACACATGATCCCAATCCATGGCCAAGGCCAATATGGGATCACAAAGTCCTTGTAGCTACTGGGAACATAGTTGGGGATCTATTTGACCATAGAACTACCAGATCTCAGTATCATGCAAAACTTGCACTATGTCATGCAGATCCATTTCTCTCAGAGAGGTGATGCATGATGGTGGGGTTTGATCCACAATCTCTTGGAGAGACTTGCCATGGGGGATCTTCAACTAGGAAACAATATCGGTTATCTGACAAAAGGTACTCAAAGATGCATGATTTGGACCACAATGATCCATTCGCTCCAGTAGAAATAAGGGTTCCTGAAAGACTTTTTCTGGAAAATACAACTTCTACATAGTGGTAGGCACATTAGAGGAGCAGATCCATATCTAGCACCTTCATTGCTATCCTATGGAGGAGAATCTTGCCAATATTTTGCAAAGGATTTCACTGAGGAATTTTGTTCCTTCTTTGCTTAGCATGAAGATTCTTTGAGTTCCCTACTACTGTTCTTTTTTAGGGGGGGTATTTTTCCCATGAGGTTTTTCCCCATTTCTTTGGTTCATGGACAATTCTTTATTTTTTATCATTTATTTGATTGTATGGGTGAACTTTGGTCTTAGTAACCACGACCCAACATGCAAAGTATGGATTAAGGGGGGGCGTTAGGATATTTCAATACTCCGTCCTTGTCCTACCTAGCATTATTTATTTTTCCTAGTTGTTGATGATGTCACTTTCCCCTAGTGGTGTGAAGATGTCATCTAGGATCCATCCACCACCTTTTGAGCCATGCATGCATCATTTTAGTACCACTCCAGTCAGTTCCCCATTTTATAGGAACCTACTCAGTGTTCCAGTGTAGTCCACCTGAGTTATCTAACTCTTGTGAGGGTTAGAGCTCCGGATGCCACTGATTGTGGCCTCATGCACCCTTTTTTGATTGGCATGCATGAAAGACTCACTATTGTTCCCTCCTTGTTTAGTTAACTGATTTTTACTTCAGTTAGCTGAGTTTAGGTTTAGTTCAGTTGACTTTGAGTCTTCTAGAGCACTCCCGTAGTGATAATCCCTATGATAGACAAACTGAGGTTCGAATTCTCCTGCATGATTCGAATTCTCTCCATTGTAACATCATTATTTATTATACTAATTATTGGAACATGTGACATTATTCTGCTACTATCTAAGTTCCTATCTGAGTTATGCTGCATTATTATTCTTTTGTTTTTTTTTACTGCATTTTTCACTCTTCTTCGAATTTTCTACTCATTCTTTCTTTGTGAGGTATCCTCAGCTCTTTATATTTGTTGTGACTTAGAATTTCACTCGTCGTTCATTTCAAACTCTTGATTTTCTAATTTATTTTCTCTTTTAACACCTTTATCCATGGAAGTGCGTTCAACTTATTTGAAGATCACATATCTACTATAAACTACCTTCCTCATCACTAGGTTCCACAACTTATACCCTTTCGCTCCATTCTTGTACTCGATGAAGATGCATTTTGCCAACTTGTTGTCGAGTTTGATTCTCTTCTCATTGGGGATATGCACAAAGGCTTCACACCCAAAAAATATGAGATGTGTAAGAGAGGGTCTTTTACTATCCCATCCCTCGTATGAAGTCTTTTCAACCAAATCCATAGACGGTGACCTATTAACCAAGTATCATGTTGTGTCAACTGCCTCTACCCAGAATTCTTGTGCAGTTCTTGCGCCATTGAGCATTCTCCTCTCTTTCTCCATTATCATTTTGTTCATGATCCATTTAGAAACTCTATTCTTTTGAGGCATGTAGGGAGTTGTGTTTTGTCGATATTTATCATGATGTCTACAGAACTGGTTGATAATTATTAAAGTAGTAGAATTCTAATACTTTAATAGTTATCAGCACCTTGATCCTTTTACCAGTTTGATTCCCCACAAGAGATTTGAACTCTTGGAACTTCTCAAAAACTTTAGATTTCTTCCCCGAAAAATACGACCATGTCATTCTAGAAAAATCATCTATAAAATTAATTTAATACAAAGATCCTTCTGGTGAAGGGACCGAAACAGGTCCAAACACATCACTATGTATTAAATCCAGTATTCCCTTAGCCCTAGTGGCACCAGATGAGAACTTTACACGACTCTATTTACCATAATCATAACATTCACAGATATCAACTTCTTCGGAACAATCGGGGAGACCTTTGACCATACCTTTACTATTCATAACACAAAGACCTTTCTCACCTATATGTCCCATTCGCTAATGCTGCAACATGGTCAAGTCAACTAGAAAAGAATATATCTCGTTGGACTCAGAAAAGACAACATTAGCACTTTCATTGGTGTTTGTTCCTCCCAATAGATTGTACATTGTCCATTCTAGACTCCTCTCATTAGTACCATCACTCCTCACACCATATTTCTCATATCTTTATCAAATGTAGACTACACACTTACATTCCCCGGCTCACTTACTAAGATTAGGTTTCGATTCAAACCTGGGATATGCAGTACTCCTGTAAGTGTTCCTATTCTTCCATCTTTTAGTTTCAGTTGAACTTTACCTTACCTAAATATCTTGGTTGTGAATCATATCACAATAGGACATCACCACCATTGATCTTCTCATACTCACGGAACCACTCTCTGTGAGGAGTCATATGATATGACACACTAGAATCAATCAACCAAGAGTCATGATCCGACTATGTACTTACAGAGGCCAAATACACGTGACCTTTATCATCTTGTGAAGACTTACTGTCATTTGACTGAACTTCTTCAGACCCTTTTCCTTTCTTGACTTTCGTCAACTTCCATTTTCATCCATAATTCCCTACGTTACCGCATCTCGAGCAGGTTTTCGTCGTTAGACTAGAGGATTTTGATCTTCTACCAAAGGTTTTTTCCTTTTCCTTTGTCTACTGATCGAACTCATACCTTAATTAAATCATGGTTCAATCCTTCCATGTTCTTTCTTCTCATCTCTTCTAAAAAAAAGATGCAACAACATCCTGGATATTCAATGTGGCATTGTTGCTTCCAATAACCACGACTAGACTATCCTAGGAATCTAGTAAAGAACACAACATGATGATACACTTTTCCTCCTTGATGAATTTAATATCCATGGAAAACAACTGACTAATCACAATTTTGAAGACATTCAGGTGCTTTATAATTGATTCACCTTCACCATCCTCTAAAGATACGACTTCTTCTAAAGAAACTTATTAACCAAAAATTTCGACTAGTACAAGTTCCCCATTTTTTCCCATAGATTTTTTGCAATGTCTTCTTTTAAGACATTCAACAATATAGAATATGCTAAACAAAGTCAGAATTTACTCTTTTACTTTCTTTTAATCTTTTTACAACCTTCCTTGAACACACCTGTTGGCTGCTTATATTGTTCTGGAGGTTTTCTAGAAAGACCCAGGTTCTGCGCGGTTCATGGAACCAACAAAACCCCCTTTTCACCGACCCTTTCAGAAATGCTATGCGAGCAGACTGAGGTCTCACCCGAGGCGAAGATAATGTGGAGTTTGCGGAATCAGGTTTTCACAACCAGGTGATGAGCATTTAACACACTAGTGAGCAGCTCACTACAAGACTCGCGCTGCGAACTGGGGACTGTACGAAGTTCACTTCTTCACGGGTAATGCTTATAGAATGGCACATCCAAGAGACTATGCAGCTCGGGATGGTTCTTTAACAACAGGACAATGCCATAGAGACTGCACTTCATTTTCGGTACTTAACCACTTTAATGGAATTTACCTAGTGTAATTTATGCATTCAACAACATAATGGATTGCAAGCCTTGCAAACTTATACACTATAACAACAACACTGTAACTACGCACTACCGATGTTAGGCTTAGGGAATCACACTATATAGACTTCGTTGGCAAAGTGTTTACCCGATTAACTTATGCATTCATCTGACTTAACATACTGGTGCATTCGACATTCATTCACACATGTTGTTACTCACATATTATCCCCATATTTTATCCTCATGGTGAATACATATAAAATCAAGAACACATGCATTCATAGACAGAATCTTAACACTTCACATAAGCAAATACACATAAATAAACACACAATCAATCACATAACACATAATTTAACATGGTTCACCCCCAGTATGGGAGCTACGTCCACAGGAACTGTTGTTATATTATTTATGGGAAGGGTACAACAGTTCCAGTCTACGCACTCAGCTGCAGACTCTCTTCTCTCTCAGTAGGTCACTGCACACATAGTTGCAGAGCTTTTTACAATCGTCTCTCAATGGAGATCAATATTCAACAATAATCAACAACTCTCTAACTGAGGATTAACCCTTTCCCTTAACAAATTTCCCTTTTTATATAGATCACGCCCATAGGTCACGTCTGTTACAATGCATAGGAAAAAAACCCTTAGGTTACAAAATGGTGAGGTTACCCTCCGACTCGGCCTGTCGCAGTCGACAGCTTCTCCACATGCTTATGGTTGTTCTGCTGGACCACTCACAGCTTGCACTCCCTTCTGACATCCAAAGTCTTCAAAAAAATGGTTATACTGCATCGTCGCGTGTCTCTTTCCACCCCTCTATCCTCTTGTCGCTGTCGGCTTCGTGGCTTAGCTTCCAACTATTTTCCGCCACTCTCTTAATAGGTTGCTTTCATCCTCCTTCACATTGTTAGATTTTGAGCATTAATTCAATATGATCTAGGATCTTATCTGAGAGAATAACAAGCACAACATATCAACCATAAGAGAGAAGCACAAGAGACAATAGACACATAGTTTCCTCGGGGAAAACCAAGAAGGTGAAAAACCCCGCAACTTCCTCAGAGATAGAAATAGCAATGATACAAAACCCAAGTACAAGAGATAGTCTCCTTAGTAGCTTCTCCTCCTCCACTAGTGCGCATCACTCAATGAGAGAGATAGATGAGTAAGTGAATGATCAAATAGAGTGACACCCTCACTCTATTTATACACAACTCGACTTGCCTAATAACCTAACAGGGCCGACTTCTCTAGGAGATTCTAATAACCCATGGTAACCCAACTCAGGGCCGACCCCACACTTGGTGGTCTAATAACCCATCTTGTATAATTTACGACACTTGCGACACTTGTAAATACAAATGAAGACACTTCCGTACAGAGAAATAATAACCTCTCTGTAGGGATACAATATACATATATGAAATACATTCTGAAGTTACATATACATGAACACTCCTTCTTAAATAAGAAGGTATTTCTCGACATAGGTATTCTAGCACAAGACTTCTTCTCTGGATCATCAGATCATTGTCATCAGATCATCGTCATCATATCATCGTTATCATCATTGTTGCAATCTCAATCAATATCCAATCTACTCGTCATAGGAAGTTCTACAGAGCTAGCCCTTTTTCATGCTGGTTATAGGCCTATACTTCATGTAGGTCTTCATCATCTCTACGAGCAAGCCATCAAGTAAGTACACCTCAGGACTAATTACAATGCCTTTGCAAAACCTGCAAGATCTCCCGGGACTGATTACACTACCTCTGCAAAACCTGCAAGAGAATCTCAGGACTGATTATATGCCTCTGTAAAACCTGTGTACCATACTATCACCTCATCGTCATCATCCACGAAGAACAACCCCAATGCACACACACAACACTTATATACACCGGCATGGGAGGACCTACCTACCACCATCCAGGAATGGCTCAGCTCTTACATCACGACCATGGGAGGACTTACCTACCACCATGTCACCATGGCAAGACCTACCTACCACCATGTCGGAAAGGAACGACACTTACATCATGACCATGGGATGACTTACCTACCACCATGTCACCATGGGAGGACCTACCTGCCACCATGTCAGAAAGTCATGGAAATTACATCAACGACCATGGGAGGACCTACCTACCAGCGTGTCGAAAAAGCCCGACAATTACATCAACGACCATGGGAGGACCTACCTACCACCATGTCGGAAAAGCCGGCCCAGCCCTTACATCTCACCACGGGAGGACCTACCTACCACCATGTGAGAATGGCCCAGCCCTTACATCTTCACCATGGGAGGACCTACGTACCACCATGTGAGAATGGCCCATATGCATCTGTGTCTCCGGACTCATCACTTCCCTTTGGAGGAAATCTCGATATGAAGTACACCAAGTCTCTCTCTGAAGTATTCAAACTTCACTCTAGCTAGCATCTTGGTCAACACATCAACTATCTCCTCGTCCATCGCAACATACAAGAGCTTCACTGCTCCTCTCTGCACCATATCCCTGATATAGTGATATTTGATCTCTATGTGCTTCGACCTGTCATGGAACATTGGGTTCTCATATAGCTTCACACAACTCTGGTTGTCACAAAAGATACCAGTAGCATCCAATGGGAGATCAAATAAATCAAACAGTAACTTCCTAAGCCATACTGCCTCACAACTGGCCGAACAAGCTGCGACATACTCTGCTTCAGCTATACTCAGTGCTACGCAGGACTGCTTCCTGCTAAACCAAGAGATCATACCGGATCCCATACTAAAGCAGCACCTTGAAGTGCTCTTTCGATCAATGGCACTGCCTTCCCAATCCAAATCAACATAACCCTCTAGGTTGAACTTTTGATTTGCATCATACTTGAGCCCATAATCAACTATACCCTTCAAGTACCTCAGAATATGCTTTACAGCAACCAGGTGAACACTTCTCGGATCCGTCAGGAACTAGCTCAATGTGTTTATAGCAAATAAAATATATGGTCTCATGTTCGTTAGGTACATCAAGGACCCAATCATCTGACAATACACCGTGACATCAATAGGCTCAGATGAAGCATCACACAGAAGCTTCAGGTTCGATGCCATAGGTGTGGCCATGGCCTTGCAGTCCATCGTCCTGAACCTCTTCAGGATCTCTACTGCATACTTTCCTTGTCCAAGGAATATCCCATCTGCACTCTACCACACCTCCATGCCTAGAAAGTAGTGCGTCATACCCAAGTCCTTCATCTCGAACTCGACAGTAAGATTCCTCTTCGTGTCGAAAATCAATCTATCCTTACCTGTCACAAACAGGTCATCCACATACAATAGTCGTATCACTGGATTTCCTTCCTCAACCTTGTAGTAAAGGTTGGAATCCGCTTTACTCTTAGTAAATCCCAAGCTAGATAGGAAGCTGTCTATTCTACCATACTGAGTTCTCAGAGCTTGCTTCAAGCCATACAAGGCTTTCTTCAATCTGCACACATATGACTTCCTGTCATGTGTCTCAAAACCAAGTGGCTACTCCACATACACTTCCTCTTCAACCACATTATTCAAGAAAGATGTCTTGACATCCATCTAGTGTATCTTCCACTTCATCACTGCAGCTAAATCAATTACTGTTTTGATGGAAGCGTATCTAGCCACAGGTGCAAATGTCTCTTCATAATCTATCCCCTCTTTCTGGGAGAAGCCACAAGCTACAAATCTTGCCTTGTATTTCTCTATGCTACCATCTGCAGCATGCTTGATTTTATATATCCACTTGGAAGTCACCACAGACTTCCCTTTTGGTCTTGGGATCACATCCCAAACATCATTCTTCATGATCGACTGGTATTCCTCAATCATGGCATTCTTCCATTACTGCATCCCCAATCCTGGGAACTTCTTCAATATCTTCAATAGATAGTTTTCTTTGAATTTCGTTGTTGGAACAAATGTTGTAGTCCTTCTTTTGTAGGTGATTGTACACGATCTTTCCTACAAGTCAAATTCAATTGCATGATTAGAAACTTCTCATAGTTTACAGAACAAAGTATTACACATAAAGGAATATTTCATACAGTTATGTAATTATCTTAGCCAATGCTTCAATACAACATTCATCCATATCCCATAACTTTCTAGATGCCTTCCATCTCTACCACAACATTATTAAGAGTTTGCACTACTCCCAACATGTCAACAAAGAGGTTTAATTCTAGATAAGTAGCAACGGAATGTTGTACAGTGCCATAGGCCACTTACCCATTACATGCATATTAGTAGTATACTGTTCATTAATGCAATTATTCTAATATGCATACTACACAACCTAAGTGTAGGAACATAAGTAAATACATCATTGAAAAATATTATTTAAACAATGAGATATATAAGAAATGACAATTCAAATACTTATCTCTGTTTGTTTGTTGGGTGGACTCCCTCTAAATCTTTGCTTCCTTGCAGGAGCTACTGGAGTCCGACTCTAAAGTTGCTTCTTCTACTCCTTTCTGTTGTGGATTGTAAGGAGTGTTCAACTCCCTCTTAATCCCCGAATCACTGCATAACTTCTTGAAGTCCCTTGAATTCTCCGCCATTGTCGAATCTAAAGATCTTGATCTTCTTATCAATTTGATTTTCTATCAAGACTTTGAATTCCTTAAACTTATCAAACACTTCATCTTTGACTGTATTTCAGGAAAATATTCTACTGCTTTGCTTGCAATTGGTAGTGCACATGTGCAATCCTTCTATGCCAAATTTCACTTGGCTCCATGGATTCATGTCCCATGGCTCGTTCAGTTTATCCCTTCAATTTATACAATCCTCCCTCTTGCTCTCCAATCACTACTACATCATCAATGGTCTTACCTTTTGGCCACATAAGAACTTGGCCATCTATAAATGCAACTCTTATCCCCTTTGCATCCAAATAATATATGGAGAGAATATTATTCTTGAGACCTGGAACATATAGTACATCTTTCATCTTCAAAGGTTTTCCAGACTCTAGCTTATAGGAGGCTTCACCACTTCCTTTTATTGGATACTGATAGTCATCTCCAAGTTTCACCTTATGGGGTGATTCATGTTCATAAAGTTTCACAAAGGATCCCTTGAATCCTATCATATGTTTGGAGTCCCCACTATCTATAAGCCAATTAGTGCTTCCATGAGCAATAGTACCAGTGAGGGCAGAAATTAGGACATACTCTTCATCACTTGAAGAATCTTCACTTTCTTCCCTAGCCCTCTTCCTGGGAGGTTCATCATCCTCTATAGTGTGAGCATGATTTTTTCTTTTGATGTTCTTCTTTTTATTGTGGGGGCCATCGTTATTGTTTAAGGGACAATCCCTGGCATAGTGCCCCTTTTCATCACATGTAAAGCATCGGTCATTGGATGTGTTTCTTCGAGATTTGAAGCTACCCCTTTGGTTTTGATGGTGTCCCTTCTTATCATCATACTTCTTGGAGTGTACTATGAGAGCTTGGTCTTCATTCCCTATCTTCTCTTCTCGAGCTATAATTCGAGCTTCTTCTTGTGAGCATTCTTCCCACATCCTAATGAATGTGATAAGTTTCCTCCTAGCACAAATTCCGTGGATGAAGGAATCCCATGACCTAGGAAGGCCATTAAGAGTGGTCATTACCACTTCTCCATTCTCTATATCTTCTCCCACATCTTCAAGTTGTTCTTTTATCTAGGAGACCCTTGAGAAATAAGACTGCATGGTCTCTACATTCTGGATCTTGATATTCTTCAATTGATTCCTCAAGGTCATCTTCCGATTTATGTTCTTCCCTTCAAATAAATTAGTCAAGGAATCAAACATCTCCTTAGGTGTATTTAGAGATGACACATGTGGTATGAGATGGTCTTTGATAGAATCAACAATGATTCTCTTAGCCTTGACCAAGTTCCTTTTGTATAAGGCCTTAGCCTCTTCTCCCTCTGGGACAGGGACCTCTTCACTTATGTAGGTGTCCAATTAATTTTCTTCTAGGATTAACCCAATCCTATACTTCCATGCTAAAAAATTATCAGCCCCTTGAAGCTTATCCTCAACCTTGGTGTGGTGAGACATCTTAATGAGAAACTCAAATGGAAATAAAAGATTTAGGTCTTACCACTTGATTTGCTGAAAAATGGATCTGGAGCTAGATTAGGGTTTGCCAGAGAAACCCTAAAAATTCAAACTTTGAATTTCAACTTTCTGAAAGGATAGAAATATGCACCTTGCTGAGCTGGTCAAGCTAGTATACTCTGATTTTGAAATCTACAAAATTTGACCCCTCAAAATTTCCTTTGAAACTTACGGATTCACTTGACAAGATCTCGAACTAGGGTTTGATAAAGCCCCCTCTTCTGCCCAACCAAAAAGTTCGATCCAAGGCTCTAAACTTCTATTTTTCTAAGGAGCATCCATCCGTGGTCACAGATTCAAAAAATATCAACTTTTGCAAAAACCCTAATTTTCCACTTTTCTGATCAAAATACCGAGTTAGGGTTTGATCAAGCTTGAGCTTCTGCCCAACCAAAAAGTTTGATCTTGTTATCCAAACTTTTATTTTCTTGAGGGGCATCTAGCCGTGGTCTCGGATTCCAAAAATTCCAACTTTCTTCGAAACCCCAATTTTCTACAACAGTGATGGGCCAAAAACTGAAAGTGCTCATAATGAGATTCTATTTTGACAAAAATATGTGCCCTTGCTAGGGGAGTCAATCTAGACTCCTGCCTTTGAAGATATGTGGAGAGAAACCCAAAAATCAAGAATCCCTAGCTTCCACAGCTGCATAGTGTCTTCTTCTAAGGTTAGCTCTGATACCATGTTAGATTTTGAGCATTAATTCAATATGATCTAGGATCTTATATGAGAGAATAACATGCACAACATATCAATGATAAGAGACAAGCAAAAGAGACAATAGACACAGAGTTTCCTTGGGGAAAACCAAGAAGGAGAAAAACCTTGCAACTTCCTCATAGATAGAAAGAGCAATGATACAAAACCCAAGTAAAAGAGATAGTCTCCTTAGCAGCTTCTCCTCCTCCACTAGTGCACATCACTCGATGAGAGAGATAGATGAGTAAGTCAATGATCAAATAGAGTGACACCCTCACTCTATTTATACACAACTCGGCTTGCCTAATAACCTAATGGGGCCAACTTCTCTAGGAGAGTCTAATAACCCATGGTAACCCAACTCAATGCCGAACCCACACTTGGTGGTCTAATAACCCATCTTGTATAAGTTACGACACTTGCGACACTTGTAAATACAAATGACGACACTTCCATACAGAGGAATAATAACCTCTATGTAGGGATACAATATACATATATGAAATACATTCCAAAGTTACATATACATCAACACACACTACTCCATACTCATTCTCAAGAATCTTGGTGTTTCTTTCCCAAACAGGTCACTTCTACAGCTTGATCTTCCCTTACATTCATTACCCAAAATAGGTTCCCTGGTGGCACTATGCGGTGCTACCACTTCGCGGATATGGCACTTAGCCACGTGGTTCCTATCTTGCCATACTGCGCCGCGATCAACTTCGCAGCTCCCCAAAACTATCTTTCCAAAACTTCCTTCATCTGAGCTACGCTGTAACTTAATAGCTCTGAAACTGTATTGCACAAAAATTCCTTACTTGGGCTAGGCCCAACAGGCCCCTAAAACTTACATGTGGCTTTTCCTCAAGCCACTCTCCACTTATGGCTCCATGAGCTACTTTTCCTCTTGCAGAGCTATCTTAGTAGCGAGTTCTTGATACGTTCCTCTCATCTTAGCAACTGTATCCTTGGAATCCTCTTCAATTGATTTGATGGTTTCCAACACATCCGATGTTAAGTCATCCTGATTTTTCTCTTACACTGACGCCTGCACGTCGTGGAGTTCCTGCAGCTTTCCTTCAATCTGTTGCGTAAGTTCATGGGATTCCTCTTGCAGGGGCTATGACTTGTCTTTGGCTTTAGCCTCTTGTTCTCTTAACACTACAAGTTGTATTTTTAATTATTTGACTTCTGGAAATCTGCAGAGTCTGTCTTTTGGTAGTAGGGTCTTCATCTCCGTGTTCAGAGCCTCTAATGCTACCTGCTTTTACTGCAAACTGGTTTGGAACTACAGCAGCTTAGGGTCCTCTTGCAGTGCAGTAAACACTCTCGTAGCTTCTTCTAGGAGGTTTTGACACTTAGCCAATTCATTGGATATGCTTTCTGTGGTAGCTTTCACTTCTGCTGCTCTGATCTCTGCCTGATCTGGTGGTGTCTTTGATTGATTCTCTACTTCCAAGGTGGCAATATTCACCTTGTAGTCTATCTCCATGTCTTCCATTTCAAACTTAAGATCACTGACTACTTATCCGATCTTCTTTATAGTATCTACGAGCTCTAGCTGCTCATCGCACTCTGGTATTTTCACGCAAACTAAAGTGACAATTTGCTCTATTCTTTTTCGCTGCTCCTGTTCGCTTTCAAGTGACTTAGCCTTCTTTGCACTTGCTTCCCACAGCTGTTTATAATTTTCATGTAATTCTTGGTGTCAATTCAAAATGACCATATCTCAGTCATGTATTTCCTCCACAACCTGCAAGTGCAAATTATGTAAGCCTTCGAGGGGTAGCATCGCGATATCAATCTCCACATGTTCTATGATCTGCGTGCTCGAAGCTAATTGATTGCGTGGTAACATTACGCTTAGCGGGTCAACTTTGATGATGCGCGGTTTTGGTGCCAAGGTCATGGATAAAGGTGTTTTCTTTGTCTTCGATGTGTCCCCTGACCTTCCCAATTCTGATTCTCCCGGAATGGCCAAGTCGCACTGGACCTGCTCAAACTTCATCGCTATCCCTTGCAGCGTGGTGAGATTTGTTGCAAACTTGTTTGAATTTACTCATTCTTACTGTCTTTGAGGTTCAACACATCTTCTAGATGCATGGTGGTCGTGGATGCGATCATCTCATAATCCTCATCATGCAACTTTGCATTTGACTATCCCTTTGAAGCTTTATGCTTCTTTTTCTGGACTTTCTCTAGTACTGAGATTCCGGGCTCCTTCCTTTTTCTCGATGGTGGCTCTTCGAGAATTGTTGTTGGAATTGGATTAGTCTCTTCGGAGTCACTATCAATGACCATAGGTCCTTCGACCTTCCATTCATCCAGCCATTCCTTCATAATGAGGTTGATATCCACTTCGTCCATGTGATAGTTTGCTTGGAACCATTCTGGGTTCTTTTTATGTGCCTTCACTAAAATGTAGATGGAATGCATGTCAGCATAAAAATTTAAAGTGGGAATATACTTAGTTGTTACATATTGGAGATGCGCGGTGTGCGAACGATGACATCGCACAACTGCTTGTAATATGTGTAGAAAACTTCATTCAATGTGCGCTGTCTTTCTGGCATAAAAGTTTCCCATAGGTTTCCATACCTGGGTCCTCAACAGTCATTGTTGGGAGAGGTGAGGCCAACATAGTGCCTTAGGTCCTTCCAGCCTACAAAGCCAATTAGTACCATCAACCAACTGTAATGGAATGTAGCATCGTTGACCTGAGTTTCATGGACATCTTCCAGAAACCCGTTCAGTAAATATTGGCACCAGTTAAATCTTATGCCCTGCGTTTCCTTCACCCTAAGGAGCACTGCGCCAGCTGGTACTTCTGAAGGTTTGGCCTTCCTCAGTATTTTTCCTGGTAGCAGTTGTACTACAAATCCCGTAGCATCATCTTTTATATCGTCCTTGAAAAACCCTCTTTTTCCTTTGGGAATGCTGTGAGTTTCTTTCATTTGCATGACAATCTCCTTATCCCTAGCTTTGCCAACAAAGAACTTTTTAGGGTCTTCTCCTCGCTTTCTTAACCCTATGATCCGATGGATCAGGTTGATGTTGAGGTCAACATTTCTGTCCAACCAAAGGTAGCCTTGGTGTGTGCGCAATATTAGTGTATGCACCACCACATTAAGTTCTGGGCTCTGGTCGAAGTGTGGAAACCTTAATATATTTAACATCCCTGATTCGACAACTTCAGACAGCCAACTCTGCGCAACCAACAATGGGTTGTTCTTGACGTCCATCTTCCAACACATATATATATATTTGGATAAAATTGTGGGTACTTTGGCTTGTCTAGGTCCTTCTGCTGTTGCAGTAAGTCATAATCTTCAAACTTACATTCTGCAAGCTTACCCAACAAATTTGCTTCTAGTTTTACATGTTTGGATATGGGCGAAAGTGGTATCCCATACTTCGTGTTTCTGGAGAGCTTTGCCACTGGTTCATTTGTTGTTCGCAGAGATATTACTCTGGCATAAAGGTTAATGGAAGCTCCTTATCCCCTAGTGGAAATTATGGTAGCTTGGAGCCCATTACTTTCACCTTAATTTTCTCAACCACAGGTTCATTACCCTTGCTCTACATTTGTGTAGAGTGTCGTGGCGAACGACGTGAACCTTGTCCTTCTTCTGTAACAACCTTCTTAGCAGGGGTTATCATCAACCCTTCAAGACCAGTTTGCTTAAACACCCTCACAACTTGCTCGATTATGTACCCTTGCTCAACTATAGAATCATCAAACATTCACTAGATTTCTCTCTGCAGACTCTCGGGATAACTGAGCACTCACTGGAAGTAAATTGAACTATGGTGTGCGAAAAAAATTCAAAGTTTCGGTAACGCCCGCGAGTGCAGACATAGCGGTATTTATAGGCGCAATTGAGCTTCGTCGTGCCCATCAACGACTAGAAAAACATTAAATGGCATGTCCATTGGCCAAATTCGCTGAGGATTTGGGTCCTTTCCTTCATTAAATCCTTCATAACGGCTACTTTTGTGTTAAATTCTCAAGCGATCATCAGAAAAATCATTGTATAATGGCTAGTTTCTTGGATTGTTGTGTTGAACTGTGCGGCTGGTTGTCACTATCCTGGCGTGGTTACTTCACAGTGTCCTATTTATTTGTTCTAAACTTTGTATGTTTCCTGCTCTATTTGGTCTACGCAGCTACATTTTGAGCTTCGTACTATGCAGTTCTTATTTTCTTTTCATTTTCTTTTCCTTTTTTTTTCATGTGCAGCTTCACTTCTCAACTAGTGCTGCGCTCTCGATGCATTCTTTTCATTAAACTTCACGTATTAGACCAAAAGTGTGTACATACTCTTTTGAATTTCTAGTGCCCAATTTCAACCGTACTTGACACTTAGAAATTCCCTTCTCTTTAGATCACTAAGGGTTCTGCGAAGTAGGACTATCCCGATAGGGTTTTAGTGTACTTCCATTCACCAAACCTAGCAAGTTATCTATAGCTAACATGGCTAACTGAATTGCACCACCATTAGTAATATGCATAACAATATATGGTCCAAGCCAATGCATTCTAAACTTTCCAGGAAATATCATAAACTTGCTATCATACAGGAGGACAAGGTCACCTACCTGAAAGGACTTGTTCTTGATGTGGCGATCATGCCATGCTTTTTCTCTATATTTCTGCACTTGCTGGTGAAAGCCTGCAATGAAGCGATCTTCCTCCAATCCAACCAAGTGTAGAATCCTTTCTTCTATTGTTTGTTCATCCTCCATGCCTGTGAATGCAACTATTATTAAGCTTGGTACAATATACTCCATCGGCATCATAGCTTCTTGTTTATATGCCAATCTGAAAGGTGTATGGCCGGTCAACTTCTTACAAGTGGTCCAGCATTTCCATAACATAGCTAGAATGTGCAGATCCCAATCATCCATGTTTACATTGCATACCTTTGTCAGCGCATTCTCCAATAACTTGTTGAAAGCGTCAACAGTTCCATTGGATTGAGGATGGTATGGTGTACTCCTCTAATGGTAGATGTGGAACTCTTCAGTAAGGGATTCAATAGTTTTGTTCAAAAAGTGAGTCCCTTGATCACTCATTAAAATCTTCAGGAATCCAAATCTCGTAAGGATGTTCTCAAATATGAACTGCGCGGCAGTAGTTGCGCTACAGTCCTTCACTGGTTTAGCCTCTTCCCATCTTGTGAGATAATTTGTCACGATGATAATGTATCTCGCACTAGTCCTCTTTCTTGGTGGGTTAATAGGTCCCATGAAATCAATAGCCCATTTTTCAAATGCTTGTAGTGTCAACTGTGGTTTTAACGACATTTCATCTTTTCGCGATGGCTTTCCGGTTCTCTGATAGACATCACAAATCTGGAAATGTTCCTTTGAGTCTTTATGAATTGTAGGCAACCATAGCCCTGCTCTCAATATATTCTATGCAGTATCTCTTCCTGCGTAGTCCAAATGCACCTAAATGTTCATCAACCAATATAAATGGCTTGTCATGCTCCAACACACATCTGCGCAACACTTCATCTGGTCCCAACTTGTATAGTTGTCCTGCTATGATAGTGAAGTCTGTTGCTCTGACTACCAGCTACTTCTTCTGCTGTGTAGTGAAATTTGTGGGTGCCAAACCCGTAGTCAAAAAGTCAACAATATCTTTGTAATACGCATCTACGACCTATATGGAAAATAACTGCACGTCAACAAGATTGTCTTCCAGATTGGTGGGTTCTTTTCCTGACTTAATCCTTGAGAGATGGTCAGGTCCTAGGTTTAATCTGCCTAGCTTAACCACAATTTCAAAATCATACTCTTGGAAGAGTAGTAACCATCTGCATATTCTCCCCCCTAACACTAGTTTATTGACCAGGTACTTTAAAGCAGAATGGTCAGTAAACATTGTGAAGTGCACACCGAGCAAATAGTGTTTGAATTTTTGCAATGTGTATACCATAGCTAGACCTTCTCTTTCTGTGGTTGTATAATTCTTTTTAGTTGATGAGAGCTTTCTGCTTGAAAATGCAATGGGATGGTCAATGCCTCCCCCCTGCTGGATGTGCTAGCACCACTCCAAGTGCAATGGATGAAGCATCAACATCTACATGAAATTTCTTGTCCCAATCTGAAAAGACTAGAATAGGCCTAACTACCATTTTCTCCTTTAGTGTGTCTAGGCCTTGCTCACATTTTGCGTTCCAGATGAACTGCGCATCTTTCTTCAACAGCTTCTCCATTGGCGTGGTTATCTGTGCATAACCCTTAATAAATTTTCTATAGTACCCTATATGTCCCAACGTGGTGCAAAGTTGTTTCAATGAATATAGTGCTGACAGGTTCACAATAACTGCGATCTTTGCAGGATCAACCATCAAACCTTGTTTAGAGACAATGTGTCCCAATAGAATTCCATAGGGAAAACAAAAGATGCATCTCTTCAAATTCAAATAAATCTAATGTTGTCTGCACTTAGCTAACATCATTCTCAGGTTCTCATAGTGGTTCTTGAGTAACCCACAGACAGTCCAATCATCAAAATAGAATTCTAATAACTTATGGATAAAGTCCTTGAATGCAGCCATAACAACTCTGGAAAATATAGCTGGTGCATTCTTCAACCCAAATGGCATAACTGTATACTGATATGATCCCCATTCAGTAGCAAATGTGGTCTTATGTTTGTCTGCTTCATCAATCCTGATCTAATGGTATCCAGAAAATACATCAGTGAATGAGTAGGCCTCATTTCCTCCAACATTGTCCAATACTTCATCTGTAAATGGAGTAGGAAATGGGTCATGCAACGAAGGATCATTCAACTTCCTTAGATCTATGCAAATCCTAATTTCTCATTTGGTTTTCTTGTCTTGGATAACCATAGGGCTTATTCACCCTAGATTCTTCAACTGGTTCAATGATCCCTACATCAAGCATCTTATCAATCTCTTCCTTCACTCTCTCTTTATATCTGGGATTCAATCTATAAGGCCTTTGCTTTACGGGGTTCACTGCTGGATTGAGAGGTATTTTCATAACTCCCAAGTCGCCCAAAATGCCTTTCATTTCAGAAAACTTTGTTGGAAATAAATCTTGATACTCGTGCAGAAGGTCTACGATCTGCGCGACCGTCTCATCATCCCTGTAGTCTCCAATGGATGCGAACTTCGGCTCTTCGCTTGTTCCAATGTTCACTTTTCTTGTCTTAATAGGTCCGCTCATGTCTAGAATTTATAATGGAGATCCCTCTACCTCACGCGCTCCTTTGGATTCAGGTATATTGATGTTGCGTGGATCCTCCTCATTGTTTTCTTCTTGTTCTTCTTCATTTTTCAGTGAGATTATAACATTCAAGGGCATCCTCTATTTGTCTTGCCCATTCTGGTTGTAGGTTTATAGGTGCTTTGACATATTCAATTATCCTATCTTTGATTTCGTCTAATGCCTCGTTTGTACTTGGGAATTCTCCTTTGAATATCCTTTCTTTAATAATATGCAGAGCTTCGTTTATACTTGGAGATTCATATTCAAAGCTGAAAGTTCTATGGAAATTCACAGTCAACATAGACCAATTTGTGGTTCCTCTGCAAAGTTCAACGTATGTGTACCAATCTCCTAGAATCTGCTCTAATGTATGCACAAACAGATGAACCCATTCTGTCTTTGGTCTGTTTATCCATGCTTCTGAACAAATATCTATGTGATCCCTTGGATGTGTTTGTCCATTATACTTTTCCATTGTTAGCTTCACTTTCTTTGTGAATCTGATTTGCATCATGTGTCTGCACTGATCCCATGTAGTCAAAGTCTTCTTATGCGTGGCCCACCATCTGGAAGGTGTAGTGCGCAGTGCTATGTCTAATGCTAGTATGTGATGTTCAGTTGCAACTGATATAGTATATTATTGAATAAATGAATATACATTAGTTGAACCATCATAAGTGGGGATTGGACTTACCTCGGTTCCAATCCAGCGTAGAGATTTGGTGATCTGTGCACATCTTCTTGCATATACTTCATGCATTCTTCTTTTCCAATTTTCTAATCTTGTGTCAGAGTTTGATATGCAAGAACTGTCACATCGCCAACTAAGTGCTCCATCCGCCGTAGGATTGATGTAGTCATCCTGATTCGCAGTCATCTTGTAGATGCAATCAAGATCCTGTGCTCTGGATTCTTCTTGAATCAGCTCACTGTATCGTTCTCCTTGCAAAGGGTCCAAGGGTGCGATGACCCTAATATCCTTCCCTTCAAAGATCGTCTTTTTGGTTTCCAGGTTGATGATTGTGAGGTTATCCATTGCCCAGTCTACCCCAATAATGCTGGATATGGTTTACTGTCATCAGTCATCTCGATAACCTCGAAGTCCGCGGAGCTTCTGACTCCATCGATGTTTACAAGTACATTAGCTAATATCCCAAAAGATATGCATTTTTTTTTATTCACTAATATCAACTAGATAGGTGACCATGCTAACCTTGGTTTCCCCATATGTTTCCATGTCTGCTTGCTCAAGACATTTACCTTTGATCCTAAATCAAGGATGATCTCATCCATCTCATAATCTCCAATCTGCGCACTGAGCCTCATTTCTCGGTAGGTTCTCTTATGGCTCTTGATATGGTGAACTGCGCTTTGGGAAGTATCCATCTTACTGTGTGGTTCATATTGGTTTAGTAAATTCTTCAAATCCACTACAACATCTGTGCTCTTCAATAATTTCATGCAGCTCCATAGGAACTGCGCAACATAAGTGCATGTTTCTGCTGCGGTGCTGGTTTGATCATATGCTGCTGGCATATCTTGTATGTGCATTGTTTCACTTTACAAAGGGATTCTTGGTGACATAGGTGCTAGCTCTTTGAATATGTCTCGTGCTTCTTCAAAGGCTTCTTTGTATCTCTCCATATTGAAAATAGGTGTTTTCCCAGTAACTTTTCTGATCCAAACCGCTTCAACAGGGGTCTTCTTAGTTTGGTGATCTCTAGAAGTCAAGGATTCTGGTTCTTTGTCTTTTTCTGTGGTAGCGCCACTTCACGTCAAAACATTAATATGTGGATCTCTAGTCCTTTTCTCGGCTGCGATCATTTGTATGTTCGGGTTAGGTGCTTCTTGCTTTCTCTTTTGCATTTCTGCTGCTAACACTGGGCATGCCTCAATGACATGATCAAAATATTTGGAGTAACTACAGGTAGTACATGCATTGGTACAGTCCCTAGATAAGTGACCTGGCTGGACACAGTTATAACAAATCATCTGTCCTCTTCCTCTTCCGCAGAATCCTCCACGACCTCTATATGCGCCTTGATCATACTGCACGTTATCCTTGTTCTGTGGTGTTTCTTCTTGAATTTTGTATAGTCCACCACGCATATGCTCTACATCTTGCTTTCTTTCCATCATGAGCTCATATTCTCTACAGTTGGAATCATCATGTCCAACGGATTTACAGAATGTGTGATATAAATTCTTAGGTGTTCGCACATATTTCTAGATTAAGTAACAATCTTCTGGCCAGTGTCTTCTAGTTATACAGATCTCACACCATGGCCCTTGGTTCTGGTTCAGTGGATTTGGTACTCCACTGTCTAGGTAATCTTGAAACAAAGGACAATGTTCCTTCAGGTGTCCTTCTCCCTTACATCTGGTACACCAGATCTCTTCTCTTTGTTCTTTTCCTTTCTTAATGTCCTGCAACTGTAATGTCAAGGTAGCTAGTTGATTATGGATCTATACCATTCCTGTGCTAGTATCTTCTATGGGTGAAACTTCTAATTTCGTTGCGATCTCCAAGGCTTCTTCCTGCGATGCCACCTTCTGTTGCATCAACGGTAGTCTAATATGGGGCAACAATGTAGCTATGAACCATTCTTGGTGCTGTTGCGGTGCTATGTCAAAACTAACTTGGTCTAACAATGTTTTAAACTTCTGGTCAAATTCCCATACTATTTCATTAGGTTTTTGCTTGATTTCCTTCAGTTATGTTATACATTGTGATTCTGACTTCGGTTTCTTGAACTCTCTTAAGAGTGCAGCCTTAATATCCACTAAGGTTCTATTCTATCCTACAGAATACTTCATGAACCAGTTCAAGGCTCTATCTCTGAATGTAGTGATGAGTTACGCTTGCTTCACAGCATCATCTTGAACTTGCTTGACATTCCACATAGCTTCACATGGAAACTAATGCTACTCAGTGTTCGATGGACAATCTACCAAGAGCGGACTCGAGGCCTGATCTCCCTAGCTTAATGTAAGTCTAGAACAAATAGAGACAGAATATAAATAACTCTCCTAGATCTAATTAGATATAAAGGAACTAGATGCTTTACCTTTCAGATCACTGATCCTTTCTCCTTGAATGCTGCTCCAAGCTTGATGGTCTTCATATCTCAGCTGCAAAACCTATCAAGACAACACAACAACACAAGCAGTAAAATGCATCTACACAATAATAGATCTAAGTAAGCAGTTAAGTAGGAAAAGTACACAAAATATCATCCATGCAATGAGATTTGGTGGAAATCATTTATATTACTGTATTAAAGGGAAAGTACATAGAAGGAAGTGATTACAACCAATGACTTAACGTAGCAATCCTTCTCCAACCAAGCCAATTCCAAAGCCTCCAAAGGGATGATGGATCTCTCAAGGGATGAGTAGAGATCTCTCCTAAGCTAATTTCACCAGCATATAGATACTATAGACTTCCTCCCTTTGTAATGGGAGTGAGCTCACTTATATAGTACTAAGTGGATAGGGTAGGTTGAGATATGGTAGGAGAGAGTTAGGGGATCCTTCCAAGAGGCTAGGAACAGAATTCCAGCTTCCCCAAAGGCTAGTGATAGGGATCCACATCACCTTGCTTCGAGAATGGGCTCGAAGAATCTATTTTAATCAAAACCTGGTAGGAAAAGGTTTGTATCTCTTCCAGGTTGATGACTTAGTCAAGGAACTTTAGGGGATGTTTACACTGACTATCATGATGGTAAGATTTAGGTGTAATAGAATCCCCCCCAAAGCATGAAGCTGTTTGAAACTGGATAGGTGAAATGCTTTGACAGAAGGAATGGAAATGGCTCATCGGACGAAGGACACTGTTGCAGTACAAATGACTCTGAGAACACAGTCTCATATGACGTACAACATGGTTTCCGACCAATACATTGCAGATCCATGGTAGTAATGACTATTGAGATATTCTAACTTCGAAGAATATTATATTTGTACTTTATTATTCCAGAGATGTTTCATTCCTTCGTGAAGATCTTATTGTATATCTGGAGATGTTTATTCCTCCGCCGGAATGTGGTAACTTGGGTTATTAGACTTCCCTAGTGGGGGTCGGCCCTGTATGTGTTATGTGGGTCAAAGGGTTGTTAGACCACCCTAGTGGGGTCGGCCCAGTCAGTTGTAGTGGGGTGTTTAACCTAGTGGTAAAGTTGGGGCCGACCTAGTTAATATAAAGTACAAGTCGGAGATGTGTATAAAGAGAGGAGGTGTGTTCCTCATTATACACACACTTCCCTCACTCAGAATATAGCGCACTTGTGGAGGAGAGGTCTACTATGGTGGAGGAGGAGATCATGTCTTTTGTTTGCATCTTTGTGTATTGCTGGTCATCTATATTGAGGAAGCTTTGTTGGGTTTTCTACCCCATGAGGGTTTCCTAGGATAAATTTGTGTTTCTTGTGTTTATGTTGTGCTTGTTGTTTCTTCAGTGATCCTGTATATGCTATTATTGTGAAATGGAATGTAATGCTTCTATTTTATGTCTTAGCATATTAAATATTAACATGGTATTAGAGCTAACCTGAAGGAAGGCAATGTATGGCACTTACAATACTTGCTTCACTTGCAACAATTTCAAGGTTTGGGTTTTGTATAGCAAAAACCAGTCATCGTGGAACTTTCGCTATAAATACATTTTGGCGAAGGTTCAAGATATGAAAAATTTGCAGGTCATAGATAACATCCCCAGGTAACTTGTGTCCAAAGGGAACCCTCATATTCATTGTACTTTGTGATTTATGATCAGTACAAGTTAGGGTTTCTGCCTCTTCCAGATCTCATTCAAAATCAGGTGACCTAGTCAAAATCAGGTGACCTAGGAAAAAAGGTCATAACTTGGGCTAGGAAGCTCCAAATGAAATTTCATAAAAAGTGACAGGTATTAAACAGATTGTACTATCTCAGGAAACTTTTTTAGAGGCATAAGTTGAACCAGTGACACGTGGCATGCCGTAAAAGTTCGCTCTCCTGTTTTATCCCATAAACAGGTCACGTTGCGACACTTGGCATAACTCTCTCTCAGAAAATCCAATTGAGGTCAGACCTATCGGAATGGAAAGATAACAGGTCATCCTACAACAAAAAAAGTTTTCAGACCCTGTGGATTGAAAAGTTTGGAGTTACAACAAAAACAATCAAATACATATCTCTGTCAAAACAAAATTATTTTTGGAGCACCTTCATTCATGGCTTATGGAATTTAGGGTTTCGGAGAAAGTTAGAATTTTTGGAATCGGAGTCCATGGCTGAATGCTAGTTAGGAAAATCAAAATTTAGAGACCAAGATTGAATTTTTTGGTTGGGTAGAAGACCGAGCTTGATCAAACCCTAGTTCGGGATTTTGATCGGAAAGATAGAAAATTAGGGCTTCAGCAAAAGTTGGAATTTTTTAAGTCTGTGACCACGGCTGGAATTTCCTTAGAAAAATAAGATTTTAGAGCCTTGGATCGAACCTTTTAATTGGGAAGAAGGGTGGGATTCATCAAACCCTAGTTCAGGATCCTGTCCAAAAGATCCAGAAGTTTTGAAGGCAATTTTGAGGGGTCAAATTTTGGAGATTTCAAAATTGAAGTATGCTAGTTTGATCAGCTCAGCAAGACACATCCTTCCATCCATTCAAAAGTGTGAAAGTCAAAGATTGAATTTTTAGGGTTTCTCTAGAAAACCCTAATCAATCTCCAGATCAAGTTTTAGGGGGAGTTGAGGCTAAGGCCTTACATAAGAAGACTACAAGAAGTCTCGACAGGTATGACTAAAGGAGGTTCAGGTATGTCTTGAAATCTGATTCCTGATTAAGTTCATAATGCGTTTGTCTTCATATTATTTATTAGTACAATCTTGATTAATGTTAGAATTGTCTTATCACCCTAGTAACAGTATGAATGCATATGAATGATCGAAGACATTCATTGAATAGGGCTATATGATTGTACTAATGCATTATGGTGTTGTATGAGGTTGATGTTGTCTGCTAACAAGATACATGTACATCATGAAAGACAAATCAAGTTCCATGACCATGACAACAAATAATCTTTGATCACGTAGAAGTTCTACTTATGAGTTATGTATGAATTTGTTCTATTATGCTTAACTTATGAGATATGCAGGTTCCAGCATAGGATCTCTAAATCATTGAAGAGAACAAAGAAGATATTTATTAGGTATGTTAGACATAACTAAGCAGGTATACTAATCCAGGTATGTTTTCCTATGTCATGTTAGAATCTTACTTTGTTTTAGGATCCCTTATATAAGTATACCTGGTATGATTGGTTATGCTTATTCATAAAGTTAATCAAGGGTTTATGCACATTATGTCTCTTATCTTGATTGATGATTTAACTAACCAGAAGAGTCCCATGATCAAACAAGAATATGCATGAGTAAAAGAAGACTTCCCTGAAACCTTGAATACTAATGTTTATTGACTATACATATTCAAGATTTATTAGAATTATAATATTGAGAATATACTAATGAATGTATGTTTGTGTATGAGATCATGAGAATGACACTAGTGCACACTTGAGCATTCACAGTGGTACAGAATGAATAGAAGTTCAAAAGACATATAGAAGATCAAGCGGGAGGCAATAACACAAACATAAAAGATAAGTATTTGAGTTGTTATTTGAAATAGTAAATGATATTGCTTGCAATAGTTGTATGCATATTTGTATTCCTACAATATATCATGCTAAGTGTAAACATTAATACAACATTGAACAGTATACTACTAATATGCATATGATTGGTAATTTGGACAAACATTCCATTGTTGCTTGTCTAGAATGAAACCTCTTTGCTGACATGCTGAGAGCTGTGCACACTCTCGATAGTATGTTCTGGTAGAGATGAAAGGCATCTAGATAGCCACTGTATGCATACAGGATATGGGAAAGTGTCATGCCAAAGTATTGGTCAAGATAGTTGCATAACTATGTAAATGATATATGTATGCATAATAGGTTATCAGGTCAACATGATTTCATGATTATGAAGTATTACTAATCATGTACTTAATTTTGATATGTAGGAAAGATCATGAAGAATGATGAACACTGAACAAGCGATGGATGTTCAATAGAAGGATTTACAAATCAAACACACTATAGAAGGCTTGAGGCTAGAAGATTCTCTTAGAAAGAGGAAGAGAATCATGATGAGATGTTTGCTCCAAGTTGCTAGATAAGATCGTTCTCTTAATTGTGTAATTAAAGAAGAAGTGTGAATCAGGTTCTATATGGGTACCCAGGATTGGTAGTCAATTGATGAGCTTAATGATCATCATGGGTGATGTGGATCTCAACCTTTGCTACAAGGATGAATATGGCTTCTATACACAGATGACATGGATGCAAGAAGGAACTCACCATAGAGTTCAAATGATATTGAAGCTCATATTAGTAGACCCATCTAACGAGAGATGGCAAAGATAGATATGCAGAAGATCACTCAATGCAGAGTGTGAATGATGGAGAATTGACAGTTTCTTGATAAGCTTGGGCTTTACCAAAAGTAAATTTGTTCCTAACCTTTACCTTAAGGTTATGGATCATACTTTTATTGTATGTAGATGATATCTTTCTGACAGGGAATGAGAAATAGATCATGAAAAGAAAGAAGAAGATGGCTGCAAAAATGAAAATGAAAGATCTCATATTGATGCATTACTTCCTAGGTCTGGAAGTATGGCAAGGTTTAGAAGGAATCTTTCTCATCCCGAGAAAGTATGTTGTGGAAATCTTGAGAAGAATTGATATGTTAAGCCATGGCCACTCTCTTGGGTTCCGACTTGAAGTTGTTAGCTGATAACTCCTCAGAGTTAGTTGATGTGACTCTGTACAAACATATTATTGGGTTGTTAATGTATCTAACAAATACCAGGCCAGATATATGCCCTGTTGTGAACACTTTGAGTCGGTATCTAGTGGAAACTAGATGTGTTCACCTGATAGTTGCAAAGCATGTGATGAGGTACCTAAAGGATACAATAGACTTTTGGTCTATGTTATCTTAAAGATCATGACTTCAGATGGCTACACAGATGTTGATTGGGCAGAAAGTGTATCAGACAGGAAGAGCACATCGAGAGGATGTCATTGTCTGGGATCAGCCATGATCTCGTGGTTTGGCAGGAAACAATCTAGTGTGGTTCTTAGCACAAGCAGAATATATGGTTGCTTGCTCTGCTAAGTTATGAAGCAGTATGGCTTCAGAACTGTTTTAATTAGAAATGGACTCAACTGTGATCCTATGTGACAAACAGAGTTGTACCAAAATGACAGAGAATCCAGTGTTCCATGATAAGTATGACATTTCTATATACGAGATATGGTTCGAACTTGTAACAAGTTACTGATATACTAACCAAACCTCTACCTCAAGTAAAGTTTGAGTATTTTCGAGACAAGCTTGATAGGACCCTCCTCGAAAGGGGGGAGTGATGTGGTCACTTATGATGAGATTAACTGCATTGATAGTGAGGTCGATGATGTGGATACCTATATTGGTGATGCCGATAGAAAGGTTGGTGGATGGTCCTTAGAAAAGATATAAGGTGACAAGGGGATTGCATCATCCTTGAACACATGGTCTAAAAAGAGTCGTAGACAGGTTTCCTCGAGAAAGAAGAGGGATTGCATCATCCTTGAACACATGTTCTAAAAGTGAGCCATAGACAGATGTCTCCGAGAAAGAAGAGGGATTGCATCATCCTTGAACACATGTTCTAAAAGTGAGCCGTAGACAGATGTTTTCGAGAAAGAAGAGGGATTGCATCATCCTTGAACACATGTTCTAAAAGGAGCCGTAGACAAGTGTCTCCGAGAAAGAAGAGGGATTGTATCATCCTTGAACACATGTTTTAAAAGAGATCCGTAGACGTATGTCTTCGAGAATGAAGTCCTTAGTGGACATGTGAGGATTGAATCATCCCTGGACTTCAGTCCTAAAGAGAGTCATAGACATGATGTCTCCGAGAATAAATTCCTGAATGAACAGGTAGGGGATTGTATCGTCCCCAGACTTCGGTCCCAGAATTGAGCCGTAGAGATGATGTCTCCGAGAATAAAGTCCTGAATGAACAGGTGGGGGATTGTATCGTCGTCAAACTTCGGTCCTAGAATTGAGCCGTAGACATATGTCCTCGAGAATAAAGTCCTGAATGAATAGGTGGGGGATTGTATCTTCCCCAGACTTAGGTCCTAGAATTGAGCCGTAGAATGGGTCTCTGATAATGAAGTCCTGAATGAACAGGTAGGGGATTGTATCTTCCCTGGACTTCGGTCCCAGAATTGATCTATAGATTGATGTCTCCGAGAATTGAAGATAGGACTGCATCGTCCCTGGAACTCAGTTCAAAATGTACATGAGGACTGCATCGTCCATGAACTGGGTTCAAAATGTACGTGAGAGGACTGCATCATCCGTGAACTAGGTTCATAATGTACGTGAGAACTGCATCGTCCATGAACTGGGTTCAAAATGTACGTGAGGACTGCATCGTCCATGAACTGGGTTCAAAATGTATGTGAGGACTGCATCATCCATGAACTAGATTCAAAATGTACGTGAGGACTACATCGTCCATGAATTGGGTTCAAAATGTACGTGAGAGGACTGCATCGTTCGTGAACTAGGTTCAAAATGTACATGATGGGATTGCATCGTCCCTAGACATCAGACTTGTCTTAAAGTGATAAGGATTGATCATCCTGGAACTTGATTTGGATTGTATCATCCATGGACTTATGTCCTAAAGAGAGCGGGATTGATCATCCTATAATATGATCGTGTGTGTTGCAGGGTATGCTGCTATTATGACTGATGAGGATACTTGTATTGATGTATTGATACTTGTATTGATGATATGTATTGATGAGGATACTTGTATGTATACTTGTATTGATGAGGATAATTGTATTGATGATGTGTATACTTGTATTGGTGTGGATACTAATACTGATGATCTAGATGATGATGCTGTTGATCGTGTTGATCTAGATGACGATGTTGTTGATCATGTAGATCGAGATGATGATCCAGATGATGTAGATCGTGATGATCTAGATGCTGTAGATCGTGATGATCCAGATTCTATAGATCGAGATGATCCAGATGCTGTAGATCGAGATGATCCAGATGCTATAGATCGAGATGATCCAGATGTTGTAGATCGTGATGATCCAAATGCTGTAGATCATGATGATCCAGATTCTATAGATCGAGATGATCCAGATGCTGTAGATCGAGATGATCCAGATGCTGTAGATCGAGATGATCCAAATGTTGTATATCGTGATGATCCAGATGTTGTAGATTTAGATGATCCAGATGTTTTAGATCATGATGATCCAGATGTTGTAGATCGAGATGATCCCGATATTAATGATCGTATGATGATGATGTTGATGATCACGAGGATCCAGATGTTGATGTTGTTGTAGTTGTTCAAGTGTTGCAGAAGATAAAGACTCAGTACTGAAGATGTTGATGTTTCAGTATTGAAAATGTTCCAGTAACTGCTTGAGTTACTGATGATGTTGAGAAAGCTTCCAATGATTTATAGATGTATCATGTATGATGTTGATGACTCCTTGCTCGTGCAGATGTTGTTATAACATCCTTCTCGTTAAGGAGGAGTGTTGAGATATTGTAACTTCAAAGAATATTATATTTTTACTTTATTATTCCAGAGATGTTTCATTCCTCTGTGAAGATCTTATTGTATATCCGGAGATGTTTATTCCTCCGTCGGAATGTGGTAACTTGGGTTATTAGACTTCCCTAGTGGGGGTCGGCCCTGTATGTGTTATGTGGGTCAAAGGGTTGTTAGACCACCCTAGTGGGGTGTTTAACCCAATGGTAAAGCTGGGGTTGACCTAGTTAATATAAAGTACAAGTCGGAGATGTGTATAAAGAGAGGAGGTGTGTTCCTCATTATACACACACTTCCCTCACTCAGAATATAGCGCACTTGTGGAGGAGAGGTCTGTTATGGTGGAGGAGGAGATCATGTCTTTGGTTTGCATCTTTGTGTATTGCTAGTCATCTATATTGAGGAAGCTTTGCTGGATTTTCTATCCCATGAGGGTTTCCTAGGATAAATTTATGTTTCTTGTGTTTATGCTGTGCTTGTTGTTTCTTCTGTGATCCTGTATATGCTATTATTGTGAAATGGAATGTAATGCTGCTATTTTCTGTATTAGCATATTAAATCTTGACAATGACCGACTGAACACAATCATGGCTACTAGACACAAGCGTAGATCCATGATAAGATGATAACACAACCATGACCAATACAAAAGTGGATCCGTGTAATATGACTCAAAACAATCTCCATCGCAACATGGGTAAAACATGACTCCCTAGGGTCTTCAAGCCGAACCCGCAATGATATGAATCTATCCATGTGATTACAAATGTCTTGACGTCGAACATGGTAGAAACCACTTGATTACCAGTCATTGATGTTTACTGTTAACAAGCGTGAGGGAAATCACCATTAATGTCAATGATTCCCAAGGTATCAAAGTACATATCATCAAGCGCCAATAAATGAGTTGAAGTTGAATGCTTAACAAAATCTTTCAATCAAGAGTCAATGATGTAAAATCATGTCGAAAGAAAAGCAAACTGCGATTGAGGCATACAGGCCCAAGGTACTCGATTGGTTTCTAGATTCAATCCTCGGATGATGTGTTGAAGTCGACAAGGATGAATCCGTTGAAGGAGGGCCATGATGAATCCCCCATCACCGACATGAAACATGACAACAGATGTTTGGAGTAGATCGTTTGGTACAATAACATACAGGATGGACTCATAGTAGACTGACATGGTGGAAGGCGTATTGATTGCAGATAATGAGTGGTGAAAGTATTCTTAAACATGGGCATGGCATGACGAGTACGACACAAAATCCTAATGCAACTGATGGTGGAAGTATTCTTTGGATGACCCAAAGGAGTAACAAGACTCAGGAAGTAGGCAAAACTCGAGGACAAACGGATGATCCAAGTGCAGTATGCAAATGCAAATGAGTGTCATGTTCAAGAACAACTAGGTACTGCCACAAATAAAGGTATAATACAAAAGCTTTCCTTTTTCCCCATCATGAACGATGAGTGCCTCATGTGTTTTTAACAAGCTTGATGAGGGTAACCAGATGCTCGGTATAGCGCATCTCATAGATGAGTCCAATCCCAAATATTTTTTGAACCTGGGAGAGGAGGGGTTCGTCCCATGACGGGCCCTTCAATGTTAGATTTTAACGAGTCCATAGAAGGTAAACTCGGTTGTCTTTTCATGCTTAGAGAGTCTGAAAAGAACTAAAGAAGACTCCAACAGTCCTTTTTCGTAAGGTTAGCCTCGTCGCCCGAAAAAGGGTAAAACAATGTGGGGGAGGACTCTTCCAATCATGATTGGCTGGAGTATACCTTTTTCGTAAATAGCGCCCCCTGGTCCGAAATAGGGGTAAACTATCACCAAGTAGACAACCATTCAAATACTTTAGCAAGCGTGAACGTGACAAGTTCTTTTGGCGATCTTTTCATATTTCAAGAGCCTAAAAAGAGCTTAAAGATAGACTCTGGGGGGGGGTTCCTTTTCCATAGGAGTTTAACGAGCCCGAAAAAGCGATAAATCGTAACTCGATGACTTATTCTCATGGTTTTAAGAGCATGAGAAAGAACAAAGAGGAAGTTCGTCATCATTAAATAATTGAAATCTAACGGATAAAAATAACAACAAAGCAATTCAATAGGTTGTTCATACCTAAGATGATCGCTACAATGTGAAAGTAGTGCAAATGGAACACTTAACGTCTCCTGCATGTTTGAAAACTAGGTCAAACAGTCAACTGGGTATTCAAATGCCGTAAAATGATCCAAATTATAGAAAATAACACAAAAAGCATCTAAATTTGAAAAAGAATATTCCTTTTTTGTTTATAAAATAGAAAATGACCAATATAGTTACCATTGTTTATTTGCCAAATTGGGGAGAAGAAACTGCCATTTGGAGCAGAATTTCATTCGTCGATTGCCGGAGCTACGAGTGACCATTTCATGATCCATTCAGAGTAGGTCAACCTAAATCTCAGCCAACATCTTTCTCGTGGTTTAGAATTTCATTTTTTGTCCATTTTTTAGGTTTTTTGAGTTGATTTGTGGGGAGTTTGTGCGCCCTCGGTTCGTCACAGGCCTCCCTTACGGGAACTGTGATGAACCCAGGTCGTCGCAAAGCTTGCAAAGGTGTCTTGCAATGATGTCACCCTGTCTGTAAAGACGAGGTGCGAAAGTGGAAACATCCATGGTCAACTCAAAAAATAGCCCACAAGAAAAAATTTTGATGGTTTGGGTGAGGTCTAATGGTGTTTAAATTCCTCCCTTTAACAGGTTTGTGGCCGCCAACATGGTTCTAGAATGGCGCCAGTGAGAACATGAGGTGGAAGATGTGCAAGCAACAAATGATCCAATGTGTGTGGAGGCATTGAGGAACTATGGGCTGCTGAAGTTCTTCCAAGTCCAGGGCATGAAGGCCCAAGTCCCACTACTGGAGCATATGCTTTGGATTTGGGATGCATCGTAGCAGCACTTCACAATCGAGGAGCATATATTGACTATAGCTATTGATGACATATATTTCTTGACTGGATTATCCTGGAGGGGGGATAATGTATCAATCACCGGATCACGAGGGAGTGACTGGACGGTAGATGACTTGATTTCCCAACACTGTACTCCACATGCCCGTGCCTCTAATGGGAATATTCCCATTAAAGAGGTATGAGATCATCCACTGTGTGCTATACTCTTCACCATAGTGAGGATAGTAGGGAGCCAAGTGGCTCACTTAGACACGAAGTCCCAAATGGTTTATGCGGAGGACTGTATGTCTCCGAAGGTGTTCAACTAGTGTGAGAGACTCCTCACTAACCTTCAAGCTCAACTAACCAAGTGTTGGCATGGAGAGCTCAAGCAGTTCGGGTATGGATCAGTAGTGATCTCATTCTTGTTGGAGCAGGTTACCCTCTTGCGTCCGTAGGTGACTTTGGATGACAGGGATCCCAAGGATCCACACATGGCCTAGTGGACGGAGGTGATGGCTCGTCATGGTGGCGGGGGTCCGATCATCGGGTATGGTTCTGGATTCTTTACCTAGCTAAAAGGATAGCTACTCATGATTGAATACTATCCATACAGTGGTACAGACTTCACGGAAGACCCGGACCTCGTACTGCCTAAGGGAGCAGAGTGGGGAGACATCGGTAAGAGAAATGACCCTTGTAATTTTCATTTGTGTATTTATAATTTTTTTTGGATAGTTTTGATGAGTTAATAACATGTGTGTGCAGATGTGGGTCCTTCATGACTGATAGGAGTCTCAATTCTCGCAAGGAGAGGAGAGGCACCACCAGTATCCCCGTCCATACATGATGCCATCATGGAGATGGAGGAAGTCTATGAGAACCTTAACAGGTTGACATTGGGCATTCCAGATGCAGCAGTGCATGAGTTATCGAGGCCCATGCAGAGGTACACAATTGGTGTGACCTTGCGCTTCAGTGAGCTGCTCTGCAAGGTAGCGAGAGCGGTAGATTGCTTCCACGTTCAGCAGGAGAGGCTGTGAGACCTAGAGGTGCACGGGCCAAGCATTAGGCCTGTGATGTTATTATGTGTGTACTGAGGGATATGTGAGCCTCATATTTTGTACTACTGAAAGCTATCAGGCTTTATATTTTGTATAGACTCACTGAAAGTTGTCGTGCTTTCAATTTTTGTATCAACACTACCTTATCTTGATTATATATATATACAGAAATTTTGGCGTCTTTATACATTTGTGTTTGATATGAGATATTGTTTATGTGTTTGCTTATATGATGAATTATTTACATGTTATGTCTACTTTTACAATTCATGAATATGCTCATGTGTGTGCAATGTACCAATCTAAAATGAAGTTGGCCATGGAGTCAGAAACTATGTTCACATCTTGTGGAATGTGCAGGTACTGGATGGATTCGAAGGATCTTTCCAGAAGATGAACTCATCTGTAGAGATGGAGTAGGGTAGGATCGTGGATGGTGTAAACCCAGTTAAGATGAGAGACCACCAGTTGAGAATCCAAATAGATGACAACATGGTCCATACCCAAAGAAATAGTGTCGGTTAGGGTTCCAATGGCTGCCTGATATTCCGCAGCATTGTTGGTTGTGAAACCGAGATACATTCCTCCTTAGCTGATAAGATCGCCAGTGGGAGAATAGAGCACCCAGGTTGCCGAAACAAGGTTACGGGTATGCCAGTTGGCGCCGTCCGTGAATCCATAGCAAGTTTCCATCTGCACATGCAAACAGAACATGGTATAAGTAGCAAAACAACACCTAAGCACGCAAAAATCAGAGTGTCACACCACACAAAACACACACCATGTATAGTATATACAAAGTACTTGTGCATGAAAGACTCAAGCATAGTACCTCTTTAGGTAAATCCCATTGCGGGGTTAACCTAAAGATATCCCATCGTAATCTTCAATCTCGTAAGCTCCCTTCTCTAAAATGCATTTCACTATGTGGGGTCCATGCCACATGGACTCAAAATTTCCTGCCCCCAGCTTATCATGTCTTTGGTCGTATGTAAGGACCAAATCACCCTCACTATAGAGGCGGGGTTCTACCAACTTGTCGTACTGCGCTTTGATGCATTTTTTATGAGCCTCATTGGCAAGAGCAGCATCACGGTGAGTCTCGTCGAGTTTAGCTAGGTAGAGAAAGCGTTCTTCCTCAGCAGTAGTTTTAGGGATAAGTTCAATTGCAAGTTTGAGGGACAGAATCTCACACTCAATCGGTAGGACAACCTCCAATCCATAAACTAATTGGAAAGGAGTAAATCTAGTGGTGGTCTTAACGGAAGTTCGGTAAGCCCATAGTGTGGAGAAGAGCATATTATGCCAGTTGAACTTGTGTGTACCCACCCTACGTTGGATCATGGTTTTTGTGACCTTGTTAATGGCCTCTACTTGTCCATTGGACTATGGGTAGTACGGTGTTGAATTTTCATGCCAAAAACCCAATCTAGTGCTCAACTCGTCAACCATGTGGTTCATAAAGTGAGAATTGTGGTCGGTAACTATAGCTTGAGGAACTCCAAACCACACTATAACATGATTAAACATGAAGAGTGCGGCGGTTTTTTCGTCATCCGTGTATGTAGGCATAGCCTCGGCCCACTTTGTGAATTAATCCATGGCTACTATGACGTAGCCATGCTCCCCGACCCAGGTAGGCTTACAGTGCATGAAGTTGATGCCCCATTTAGCGAAGGGGCCAATGGAAATAACCAGGTGTAACAGGGCGGGGTGTGTGTGCTTCTTAGTTTGGAAGTGGTGAATGGAGGACATTTTTTGATGGCCTCTATACAATATTTAAAGATAGATGGCCAAAAATATCCTGTGCGAAGTATATTCTGGGTTGTATCCATCAAAAAGAGATGACCGCCACACGCCCCAGCGTGACAATCATTTAAGACGTGTTCAGCCTCTTCATGAGTGAGACAACGTCGAAGGATAGAATCAATACCACAATGGTACAAAGTATCAATGATGATTAGATAATACTTTGCATGGTGGCGTATTCGACGACGGTTGTCCCGCAAGAGTTGGGGGAATGAAATGTTGGGTCTGAAGATATAAAGTGATATCTCCATACCATGGATTAGACATGTTGATGAGGAATAATGATTCATATGGAAGATAATCATTGGGCTCAAAATCGACATCAGCCCGGGGAAGATCACAGATCAGCTCAGAAAACACCAAACACTTTTTAGACTTAGCCTTTTCAAAAAGGAGATCAAATTCTTGCAGTATCATGATCCAGCGTGAATACTTGCTCCCAAGCACTTGGCGTTCAAAATGTGGTACATGGGGTTCGAATTGGTGATGATGGTGGTGGTGCGAAGCAAGATGTAATGTCAAAACTTTTGGACGGCAATGACTGTTGCGAGAGCGAGTTTCTCAACATGTGAATAACGAGTTTCGGCATCAATGAGACCCTTACTTGCGTAGTATATCACATGTTCCTGGGCGTTTTGTCTTCTTGGACCAATACCATGGCGATCGTGGTGGCAGAAGCAGCAAGATAAAGGATATAATCCTTGTAGTAATTGGGCAGCTAGAGCACAGGGGCATGTTTGATAGCATGTTTTAAACTTTCAAAATATTGTTGAGCTTGGTCGTCCCATGTGAACGGGACATCCTTCTTGATCAATCTCACGTATCCCTGTGTCTTTTGCGTGAAATTATAGATAAAATGCCTTAAATAAGTTTCCTTCCCTTGCAAACTTTGAAGTTCCGTTATGTTAGAGGGAGGTGGGAGAGTGATGATAGCTTCCACCTTTAGGGGATCAATGCGGATCCCCTCTTTCGAGACTATGAAACTGAGGAGGCATCCAGACTCGACACAGAAGATGCACTTGTGAGGGTTTAGGCAGATTTTATACCGCCTGCATCTAAGGAATATCGTCGTCAGATGGTTAATGTTGTACTCATGCTGCTGTGAATGGGAAGGTAGATCGTCCAAGTAGGTTTCCACAAAGTCCTTCATGTCGTGAAAGGTGTACAACATGGCCCACTAGAATGTGGCACCAGAATTTTTAAGACCATAATGGAGCTTGCGATAAGCAAACATACCCCAAGGACAGATGAAAGTGGTCTTGTGTTGATCGGCCGGATGCATCTCAATTTAGTTGTAGCCGAAAAATCCATCCATGAATGAAAAGATGATGCTTCCTACACAATTGTCGATGATCTGGTCGATAAAGGGAGTCAGGTAGTTGTCCTTAGGACAATCCTTGTTGAGATCTCGATAATCGATGTAGACACGAATGGTACCCTTCTTTTTAGCTATAGGGATGACGTTCGAGACCCATTCTGTCAATGGGACAGGGTAAATAAAACTAGCTTTCAAGAGCTTTTCAATATCTGCCTTGATTGCCATAGTCTTCTGGGGGTGCACCGGTCGCAACTTTTGTCGAACTAGTTTGGTGTCAAGATAGGTTTGAATTGTGTGTGAAAAAATAACAGGGTCTATCCTAGGAATCTCCTCGTAAGTCCAAGAAAACACATCTCAAAATTGCTTGAACAAGGTCATGAACGTTGTGATTTCTCCAGGGGAATAGTTCTCCCCTAAACAAATGTGTTCCACTATACCAGGAGTAATCGATATGTTGACTGAAATGGTAGGCTCAATGTTGGCCAAGTTTCCTTCAGAGTTTGTTTGACACGTAAGTATTGAGGACTGAGAGCAAGGGTAGACATCCTGTGTAAATATGGTGCTAATGCTATTCTCCATAGTATCCAATGAAGGAAGGAAAGACGAACGATGATGGAGGTATTCCCACGGAGGATCATTCGCACTCATGATTTCCATAATGGACTCGTAAGAATGAAAATTCTGCAATAGAGGATCGGGTAGGGATGATGTCTGCTGTAGAGAACATGAGGTATAGGCCACAGCTAAGTGGTCCTCCAGAGCTAATTGGATAGCCTCGTATGTGAGTTCGACGGGTGAAAGAGGCATGGTGTCTCCAATCAGGTGTGTGGTGTCTTCATCATGTACAAGCCATTGATTAATAGAGTTGGGATTGGATGAAATTTGCGAGGAGATCATGTTCATCGTGTCATCATGATTTGGGAGATCCGAGGTTGGAAAAATGACCATAAGGGATGAGTCCTTGGTGAGGCCAACCCCCACGCTCTCATACTAATGCGAAGATTGTCCAAGTAATGGAACATTATCACCCGGATGAGTATCAGTGTCAGGTGTGTAGAAATCTAGTTGGTCGACAGTAATAATTTGGCCTTGATGAGGGAATTGTACTATGCAGAAGATAGATGATGCAACCACAGTCATGGAGTAAAACCAATTACAACCAAGCAGAATGTTGTAATCTAGCGGGGCAGCGACCACTTCCATGTTAATGGTTGCAGTCTTGCCCCCCAACTCGACTGCTAAATCTTGTAACAGCCCATGAGGTTGAAAGGCACATCTGTCAAATGCTTTCAAGGTGGTAGGAGAATGGTTCAACTCGGGAAATCCAATGGCTCTCCAACATGATATCGACATGAATGAAGTAGAGGCACCTTCGTCCAAGACGGTACGATGGATTGTCTTCCCAACAATGTTTGTGGCAACTTGAAATGCCAACTGATGGGAAAACCTTGGTTTAAAGTATTCCATCCGGAACATGATGATATTCGAGGAATCCAGATCAACCACACCAATGGAAACGAGGAGAGTCTTGTGCTGGTTAGGACAATTCAACAAGACCTCAAGCATCGACATAGCAAATGGAGCTTGTGCCAGGTCCTCTAAAATGTTGTAGTTCTGAGCGGCCCGAGCAATGGGATTGAAAACATATTTTCTAATCATGCTCTTGGGCGGACGCAACACTGACTCAAAAGAGGGCTTCTATATGGTGAGAGACGCAGGCGGTACGATGACATCGGGAATCGAAGTGGAAGATTTTTCAATATTACTTCCAATGGGTTCCTTTGGTGGGATGGATTCATACGAACAAGAACGGGTGTTCAAGTTGACGATCTCACTATGCATCATGAGAAAATGCGGGGTGGAGGATGCTTGTCCTTGGTAAGGAGAGGTGTGTACGATGAGTTGCTGGTTTTGAGTGGGGAAGGGATCATTGAGAATTGCGGTACTAGAGTTTCCCTTAAGAAACTTCTAGAATTCGTCTCGGTGGGGACATTGTTTTGAGAAATGGTCTCCACTGCACATCAAACAAGGATACTTTAACGTCCTCTTCTGTTTGGTGTCTTGAGTAGGATTGGGATCCTATTGGTTAGAATATTTCTTAGGTTTCCCTTTGTTCTTCTTCTTACAACCGGATTTCTCAGATGAAGCTGACTGAACAGAATTCACCTCTTCGGTGGAAGTAGGAGTGGACTTGGTAGTGTTGTTTCCAACTTTTGGTGGTGATGGGGAAGAAGCTTGGGGGTTCGACGAGCCACCAGTTTGAATAGAAGGCTGGGAGGAAAGGGAACTAATGATGTCACCAGTTGGTGGTCCCATGGGTGGTTTTGCGGGATCTTACGTAGGGCGAGGCGCGTCATGAACAATTTCATGCAATGTGTCGGATTGAGCATAGACCAAGTCTAAGTAATGGGCATGGGAAATATCCTGTTCGTCAGTGATGGCTCCTCCCATTGCTACGTCTCGAGCTACAACGGGTAAAAGTGAGTTTGTGAACCAGTCAACTAAGAGTTGGTCCGAAATATGAGCCTTAATAAGACATCTTCTTCGCCGCCTTTCATGGATATGATCAGAAATATGAGTGTCAGTGTTCTGGCAAAGGGAGGTCAATAAGTCCGTACCAATCTCATAGCATATGGGCAGCTAGAAGTGGGTCAAAAACGACATAACAAGAGATCAGAAGTCGGGAAAAGAATTGGGTGGTAGTTCAATATACCACTTGGCAGCTGGGCCGGTGAGAGTCCGTTGAAATAACTTAAGACAGATCAAGTTGTCCATCAAGGAGTTGGATCAACACCATAGATGGTATGTCATCACATGGTTTTTAGGATCCTCTCTAGGTTTGCCATCAAATTTGGGGATATATGATGGTAACTTAACCGGAATGGGTGGCCAGTTATGCCCATGGAAAATGGGATCATTCATCAGATGAGACAAGTTGAGTAAGTCCAAAGTAGCCAAAAAGGGTAGATGTTGGTTGAGCTAGGGATACTAATAGTACTGATTAGGCATGTATGGACCGGTAGGACCTTGAATTGACTGATTGTAAGGTGTTCTCGGAGGAAACTGACCTTAAGGAGGTGTGTCGCTTGGAACATAAGTAGGTCCACCACCATAAAAAGGTGGTCCATTACCATAATAAGGTATATAAAATCTATGATAAACCCAAAAAAAACAAAAATAAAATGTATATTATAAATCACAAAACAAAATATAAAATATAAAAGAAAAGACTACAACCAGATATTGATTAATACAAACTAAATAAATAAACTAATTAAATTAATTAATATGAATTATAAATTAAATTAATTTACACTAACTAAACTAATTTACAAATCAACCTCAAACTAAAATCTAAAAAAAACAATCTAAAGTCAAAAACTTTATAATACTTTAATTTACAATACTTTACAAAACCAACCATTCCAAATTACAAAGTAAAAAAAAAACGTTATTTAATAACATAGTATAAATTACAAACTAGATTAATATACATTAACTAAACTAAACTACAAACTAAAGAAACAAGGTAAACCACTAATTATAAACTAAACTATACACTATAAATTAATTTCGAGAATATAAAATAAATAAATTTTAACATTACATCATCCCCAATGATTCCAATGAATAAGTGTTGTATGTGCATAAAACTTGACATGGGATTAATGCATACATGATTATATGTATGCAGAGCTTTATACAAGATCTACAATTACGTGTATGCAAAGCTACAGGATTACATGTTAATGCATACAAACGCCTTGAGCAAAAGAGACAGAGTGAAGCAAAGGAGACAAAGTGAGTAATCAGATTTTAAAATGAACAACTACTTCTCATTTAAACGATGAAACATATGTTGACTATGAATGGATTTTATTATTAATCAAACTTGAAATAATTAATCTCTAGTGGATACCAAACTGAATATAGAGTGTTGGAAATATTAAAGATATTGACAATCATGAAAATGACTGCAAATTCAGGAAACATTTTGTATAAGTTTGAATTGAAGGCTGAAAGACAGACTGGAATGAAGTCTGAGTGAATAATGCGAATAGAAGGATGAGAGACAAACTAAAAAAAAATGTGAATGGCCAGCCGTATCAATTCTAAATGCATAAATCACATAAAAACACAGGAAAATTGCAGTTTACGAACAACCAAACATTATCGACGGGAAAACAAAATACAAATACATAAAAACAAAATTACTTATCTGTAAAAATGAAAGGAAACTACTGAATATGCACAAATAGAACCTCCGGTTGTTGAGGGGCCCTTCTCAGCAATCAAAGTCTACGTCTAAGTCAATTAATCACTCACACAAGATGAAAAGTTCATCCATAGCTGAAATAGAGTTTTTATTAAATTTGAACATATTTTTTACAGATTTTATATGTCGGTGACTCTCTCCTTTCTCTTGTGTGGAGGTGAATATATATAGTGTTTACAAGGATGAGCAAGTCGACCCTTTCAGTGGTCGACCGCTCCTAAAATAGTCACCCATTATTATAAACAAACATTTGAATGCCAACACACAATGCTTCTCCTTCTTCCTCGTGCATCAATTCTCTCTTGTGCGCGCTGTAGTGTAAGGATTCTCTTTGACATGGGCAGAGAGTGTGGTGTCGCGTTGTGAGAGAAAGATTGCAAATATTCTAGAGCAAGGGCTCTCGCATCAGGAGGACGTGTGGCCAACAGAACCATGAAACCATTCTGTGCTTTTAACGCTCCAAAATATTCCAACCAACAAAACCAGAGGTATGACGGAGGGCTATATGATGAGCTGGATGCTAAGCTTAATTCATGGCTGAATTCTATTGATTGGGTGCTAGGTTCTTGTTGCTTCTAGTAGCGTGATGTGTGCCCTCCATTTCTTCATGGAGTGCGTTAATCCTCCATATTCGTTGTTGACCAACGCGACTCTAGTCGACAAGGGTTCCACTCCACTGTCGACACATGCCATAGTCTCCCTGGGCACCGGACCGGGCAGGTTTTATCCTGCCAAGCAACACTTGCATAGTAGATGAGGTCTCACCCGAGGCATCCAGGGAGAGCAGACAGAATCGTGTTTCCGCCGAGGAAGGAGGAGAGTTGCGGCTATATCAACTAACTCTATTGCAACACTAAACAAGAATCTCAAACATTTGACATGTGTTCATAATGCATTATTCAATGGCAACATTCATTATCACCATAGTAATAACAGTAAAGTAACATTGCATCAAGGAAACATAGCATTATTCATGAAGTGCAACATTGAATTACCATAAATAAACAGAAAGAACCAAGGAATTGCACCAGAACGGTTTCATCATATATTATTACTGCAAAAACTTAGATACCATATCTTCTCAAAGATCAAGTCTTGGCAATATCTCATAGATGTGCAGAAACAACCCAAAAAACATGTACTTCTCTTCACCTAGCTTGATTCCACTCATCTTCGTCTCCCTCAATACCTATGACTCTTATCTATATATAGGATTCTGCCATTTCAATGCTTGTCCACTTACTAACAATTTCCTTGTCGAAATTTGGACAAGTGACTCAATATCTAACTAAATTGGTACAAAACCGACCAAAAACCCGCATTCTGTGGTATAACTGACTCAACATTACATTATTTATGGTCCAAATGACCCAAAACCTGTATTCCGTAGTACAATTGACCCAAAATACATCACTAATTTTCTGCTCCTCTCCATTCGCGTCATCTTCTGCCTTGTTGCAGCATTGGAGATGCTGTGATAGCACTCTACCAAACCACCTACCAACAGGACCCCAACACAATCTTGCAGCTTGCCCTCGAGCCATGTCAACTACTGGACATAGTACACATCGTCGTCTTTACTTTGAAGTCCCCATACGGCTGTTCAACTGTCCGCACCAGGATCAACCATGTGCCTGACTGTCGACCACGACGTCGACACATGGTTGATCTGTAAGCTTTTCCATGACCTGTTGTCAACACTTCTGCACTACCTCCAGAGCTTCACTAGCCTGCATCATAAATTTACCGCCCATGTCCTGGAAATCTTCTAACTGAGCCGTGCGTATCTTCTGTCGCTCGTCCGCCTTGGCGACATTATGTTGTAAGTATTTCATCTCTTGAGACTTAGCAACTTGCTCCAGTGGTGACATTGTGCGCATTGCAACTTTTAATGTGGCCAACTATCCCTCCGCTTCCTGCCGGTACTTCATTAGCTGCTCAACCTGCTCGTCCTGAACAATGCGGCCCCAGAATTGCACCGTTTCAACCTTAATCCTGGTTGCCTGTGTTTCAAGCTCCTCCATCTGAGTGGCAACTTCCTCGAGTGCCCTTCGTCGGTCACCCACTTCGTCCTGAGGCGTAACCGGTTTCAGATGGGCCTTCAACTCATGATTCTCTTGTCGCAACTGAAGAATAGAAATCCCCAGTCACTGCACTCGATGGAGCACATCTACCTCTTCAGTGGGCTCTAGGACATGTTAATAAGCTTCTTTGATCGCCTGGTCAACCCGAACACTATCGTCCCACATGCGATCCTTTTCTACAATAAGGAAATCTTGTTCCTTTTTCATGCCTTCAATTTCGTGGGCCTTCTCCACCCATTCTTCCTTAATGTGTACCTCAAGGCCATCCACTGCCTTCCATGCGGAAGCAGCCCTGGTAGTCAATTCTGCAATGGTGTGCTATGCATCAGCCTCACTTTCCTACAGGCAGGCACACATACCATTGATCTGCTGCAGTCGGTCTATCATTTCCTCACTAGTAGTAGCCTGTAGAGTATTCAATCCTTCCGCGGGAAAGGAATTCACATTAATGGTCGCTATGTGCAGCTGCTACAACAACGAGGTTAGTGCCACATCTTCGGTCACAATCACAATCGGGGGAATCTCCACATTCCTGACCCGCGGCTCAGTGTTGATTGTGTCAAAGGTTGATGCTGCTACTTCCTTTGGTGCCTTGCCAAAAACCAAGTCGTACAAGGATTCTAACTGAGCGGTGATCACATGGAATCCTTCATCTGCTTTCCTTGCCATCTTGTCCGCTGCCGCAGAGGATGCAGTATTGAGTGCTATGACCAGGTGGCCCAAGTGTGCCTTGGTGGCCAAGGATAATCCACTGATCGTTTCATGCTCGAGATACCTTTTCAAGTGAGTCTCTTCAAGCTCTCGGTCACTATCATATGATATTGTTTTGGTTGATTGGTGCCCTGATTCATGGTGAATCTACTCGTCCTGTGCCGATACCCAATCATCTGGGCCCAACGACGGGCCACCGGCTTCTATCTCAACAGGACTCATGGGTTGTCGCCATTCCTCCAGCCACTCATTCACAGCACCCTCCAAATATGTGGACATCACCTTATACAAGGTCTACAACCATTACTGATCAGGATCACATCGGGCTTGGATATGTATGGTATGCAGCCGAATTGCAAATGCCATAACAGGTGTGAGACGCACAACAATTTCTTCAGATATTCACGGGACCTGTGTTGCCGCGGCACAAAGCATCTCCCAATACAGCCAAAAATGCAATATGCAATCCCAGAGTCTCTCGGGCTCCCATACATACCATAGATTTTGATATCGCGCCCCCTATCATTCTGCTGCAGCCGAACAGTCCATGCCCTGGTACATGCTGAGCTCTTTCCATGTGACGAAAGTGATCAACATCAACAACCAACTGTATGTAAAGGCACCCTTTCCTGATTGGACCACCGCTGCATCCTCCATTAATTGATTCAAGAGGTACAGGGACCAATTCATTTGGACCCCTTCCGCACATTGCTCAGCGCATGCAAAAATGCCCGAGTTGCATTGGTTAGGTCGACCACCCCTAACCACCTTACAGGATAGAATCTTAATGCCCGTGAGCATCGCCTGATCATTACAGCTATTGGTGTGATACCCATGCCCATCCGTTTCTAGGCCATATTTCTGGGCCAACTATAGCGCCCACTTCTTGTCATTGGCCTTCCCCTAGATGAACTGCGTCGAATCAACTCCATTCTTAGGCAAGCCGGTTATGGATTAAATTGAGTTGATGGTGACCGAGACTTCTCTATCCAACCACAATGATCCACCATGAAAACACGCCAGGAGCTACTTTACGTAAGCATTCACTTCCGCCAGTCACCCGAAATGTAGCATATTAATGAGCCCTAACAAGCTGGCCTACTTCAATCGTCGTGCCTGGTCGTGTACAGTGGGTGTTGGGGGAAGGCATGTCTCCTGCACATAGGGGGTAGATGCAATGTCGGGGTAGGCCACCATATCATGATCGTCGTAGCACAGGTGCGTCAATGCCAGTTCAATATTCACAGAGCACTCCATTCCAACCGGGAGCGCGGGCATCTTCACACCATACTTATGTTTTGGGTTTATCTTGTGTGGGGTGGAATCCAACTGAACTAGAGGGATACACCCAAGGATATCATGGGTGGAGAGTCCCGCCCATGGGGTAGACTCATGAATGGGGAAACTAGACCGCCCCACCTGTTTCAGAGCTTCACCTATTGTCGCAGTGGAGGACCAAAGCACCCTCTTACTCTGCAAGGACTCTGAGTGCTGACCTCCCCAGTGCTTCTTAGCAATTACGGATTCTCCCACCGACATAGTGGCTACCTCGGCCTCAAGGTTGATGGCTGGCATAGGTTCTTCTTCAACAAAAGCCGAGATGAAGGGGGAATCAACTTCACTATTGATCTCAACAGTCTCCAGCTCACCTGGCATTCCTCACTATACTCAACAACAACACTCTACAATTCCAACAACTTCTCCCAACACACAGCAACACTCACGAACCAACAACAATACTCTGCAGCATGCCATAATCTTACAAAAAAAACTGAATTCTCGGTACCTTCCATCGTAATCATCACAGAATCAGGCATTAACTCAACCAAAATCCTGTATTAATGACACAAATCCGTCGTCGATCCAGTCCGTCGATCGGTTGGATCCGCCATTAATGCCCATCATTCGAACAACACTATTAATTAGCTATCTAAACATTTGGCATTTATTACTGATTTGACCCAGTTGCTATGCTGCCATGTGTCTCTGATCGTTCCCAACTTGTGGCAGAAGCCTCCCTGCTTTCGCATTTTGTCCATTGTGGTGCGACATCCTGCTACCGATCATACTACAACACATCATCATTTTTTGTTTTTTTTTCGATGTGACTCAGGCATCGTGGTGTTCTAAGCATGTGCGATAGGGCTTCAACCTATAACCATTTACCAGCCTGGGGAGCATCGCCCCGTCCAACTGCTGCAACTGAACTGCTCCTCCGGAAGTAATACTACTGATGCGATAAGGACCAAGCCAATGCATCTGCAACTTTCCTGGATGTTTGATAAACTAGTTGTCATACAACAGCACCAAGTCGCCCTACTAAAACTATTTATTTTTTATGTGGCGATCATGCCATGCCTTATGTCGATCATTCTCTACTCCCTGGTGGAACCCAGCGATGAAACGATCTTCTTCCAGCTGCACCAATTGTTCCAGATGATCATTCAATGCTGCGACATCATCCATGCCCATGACAACCGCAATTCGTAGACTCGGAACAATATAATCAATTGGCATAAACTCTTCTTGTCCATACACCAATTTAAATGGTGTATGTCCTGTCAACCATTTACATGTGGTGCGATAGGACCACAGCACTGCTGGTATTTTGAGATCCAAGTCATCGCGGTTCACATTGCACACCTTTGTCAGTGCATGCTCCAATACCTTGTTAAAGGCCTCCACCGTGCCATTCACTTGTGGATGATAGGGTGTACTCTTCTTATGCTGTATCCGCAACTCCTCCGTCATTGCGCTGATGGTATGATTAAGAAAGTGGCTGCCTTGATCGCTTATCAATATCTTGGGGCAGCCGAAGTGAGTGATAATGTTATCAAATAGAAATCATGCCGCCATATCCGTGGAACAATCAACTATAGGTTCCGCCTCAGCCCATCGAGTCAAATACTCTGTCGCTGTGATGATATACCGCACACCCATGTGTTTCCCTAGTGGATTGATCAGTCCTACAAAATCCATGACCCATTTTTCAAATGGTTGCAATGTTATTTGAGGCATCAGCGACATCTCATCGTGTCTGGATGGTTTTCCAGTTCTTTGATAGACATTGCAAGACCGCGCATAGTCTGTCGCATCATTATGCAGTGTAGGACACCACAGCCCCGCACGCAATACCTTCCTAGCCATCGCTTGAACACCATAGTGTCCTTTTGCTACTCCTCCATGTGCTTCAACCAATATTGGTGCTTGCTCATGCGGAAAGACACATTTACGTAATATCTCATCAACACCCATTTTATACAACTCTCCTACGATTATCTGGAAGTCTGTAGTCTTGACTACCAATTGCTTCTTCTGACTAGTGGTGAAATCGTGTGGTGCAGTACCCATTGTCAGAAACTAGAGGATGTCATGAAAATAGTCATCAGCAATGTCAACCTTAAATAGTTGTGCATCCGGCAACCCATCTTCAATATTGGTGGGTTCCTCCCCTGTATCAATCTGTGAGAGATGATCAAGATCGACATTCAATTGGCTTGGCTTCACAATGAATTCAAAATCGAACTCCTGAAAAAGTAGTAGCCAACAACATATCTTCCTCCCCAACACAGGCTTATTGACTAGGTATTTCAATGCGGAATGGTCAGTGAACATTTTAAAGTGCCCACCCAACAAATAGTGCCTGAACTTCTATAGTGCGTAAACCATTGCCACACCCTCTCGCTCAGTGGTGGTGTAGTTGCATTCAACAGAAAACAACTTCTGACTAGCGAAAGCAATGGGGTGATCAAGATCTCCTTCGCCGGGCTGAGCCAATACTACTCCCAATGCAATTGATGAGGCATCGACATGTACATGGAAATCCTTACTCCAATCTAGAAATACCAGTATTGGTGCCGAAGCCATCTTCGTCTTCAGTGTGTCAAAACTATCTTGACATTCCGGAGTCCAGTGAAACAACGCATATTTCTTCAACAACTTCTCCATAGGGGCAGTGAGCGCTGCATATCCTTTGATGAACTTGCGATAATACCCCATATGCCCCAGAGTTGCTCGTAACTGATTAACAATGGTCAGTGGTTGAAAAATCAAAATCAACACAATCTTAGCCGGATCAACCAACAACCCTTGCTTAGACACAATATGAACCAACAATATCCCAAAGGATGCACAAGAAATACATTTCTTCAAGTTCAGCGATATCTAGTGTTGTCGACAGTGCTCGAGCATTAACCATAGATTGGACAGATGATCACGGATTAACCAATAAATTGTCCAATCATCCATGTATACTTGCAAAAACTTCTTAATAAAGTCTTTAAATGTAGCAACAACGATGCGGGAGAATATCGCAGGTGCATTCTTCAAACCAAATGGCATTACAGTGTACTAAAAGCATCCCCATTCAGTAACGAAAGTTGTCTTGTGGCGATCTTCTTTGGCAATCTGAATCTGATGGTAGCTAGAGAACCCATCGGTGAATGAATACATCTCCTGGCCGCCCACCCCTTCAAGTACTTCGTCAGTAAACGAGATCGAAAAAGGGTCATGCAAGTAGGCATCATTTAACTTCCGCAAGTCAACACAAATGCGCACCTCACCAATTTTCTTGTCCTGCACCACCATAGGATTGATTCATTTGGACTCTTCTATGGTTCAATAATACCAGCATCCAACATGCGATCAAGTTCTGCCTTGACCTTTTCCTTATGTCGTGGATTCAGCCGATAAGGTCGCTTTCAGACTAGCTTAGAATCTGGTTTTAAAGGAATCCTCATCTCCCCTAAATCACCCAGGATCCCCTTCATATCGGAAAATTTTTTAGGAAACAAGTCTTGAAACTCATGGAGTAAATCAGTGACCTTACTCATCATCTCGTCATCCCAATAGTCCCCAACATTTGCAAACTTGGGAGTGGCCTCTGTTTCGATATTGAGCTTATGAAGCTTCAATGGTTGACTAACGGATTACTTGGCGCAACAGGTGGGACCACATCGCGACTTCCTTTAGATTCGGGAATGTTAACATTTTAGGGATTGTCCTAATCCTATGGCCCACCGGTTATGTTGAATCACTCCATAAGAGACTGCATCTGACAGTATGTGTGCGTATCAACAGGGTAGGTCACCGAAAGAACCTGAAGTACCACATCGCAAATCCGCTGTAAGACATTATTGACGTCAGGGTTGGAATATTTGAAAGTGAACATATGATTGAAACAGACCGTCAACTCCCCCCATGTTTTAATTTCTCTACGCAACTCGGTTGCTGTATACCATGAGCGTGGCATCTCATCTAAGGTATGGATAAAAGCATGGACCCACTCATCTCTGGGTCGCGCTACCCATAATCATTGGCATTCCATCACATGATCACTGGGATTCTTCCGGCCATAATACTTGCCAGTGTGATAAACCTCAATATTGCTGAACTAGACCATCATCAACCTTCGACACTATGACCAACCATCTTTAGATTTCTTATGTGTTTCCCACCAGCGTGCTGGAGCAGCCTTCAGTGCTTCCTCCAATGCCAGCAATCGCTGTGGTTCTGAGACTCGTTCTTCAAATTCCGTCAAAAAGTTGGTTAAGCCAGGCAACCCCTCATAGACTGGCAGTGTGATTGTTTCTGTTGCAACATGACATAAGGATTGCATAATTAAGCCACATTTTTGGAATGATACTTCATGCAAGCGGTTCTGCCAATGTTCTAATGCATCATCAGAGTCGAAAGACACAAATATCTCGCTGTGCCATCCTAGCTCACCGTTGGCAGTGGGAAGAATATAGTCTTCAAAAATATTGAATGCATGGTCCCATCTAGTGGGATCGTCATCTTTTATAGGCTCGATATATCGACGTCGTTCAGCCGAATCCAATGGTGCTATGACTCTGAGATCACGATTCTCAAAGGTCATCATGCGCCTCTTGAAGTTGATTACAACTCCATTGTCATTAGCCCATCCAAGCCCCAATAGCTCAGGATAAGAGCTTCCCCCCTCAACTACTTCAATGACATCGAAGTCAGCATAAGTCTTCATACCCTCAATATCGACCATTAGCCGCGGAACTCGCCCAATGGGTGTTACTTTCACATGGTTAGCCAACCAGAGTTGTACAAGAGACCAGCTCAATGGGGGACTCCCCATTTTCTGCCACGCCTTCTTGGTTAAGATGTTAACATCCGAACCAAGATCAAGAATAACTGAATCAACATCATAGTCACCAATCTAGATGTTCATTCTCATCTCCTTGCCAGTCTTTTGTCGCTGTAGAGAGTTTACTACCGACTCCTGCCATCCTTTTAGAAATTGCTGTAACCATCCCTCAATCTCAACCAGGGTGGCCAGATCCCAGGACAATAACAGACAGTTCTCAAGAAACCTTTGCAATGTTCCCGATGGTGTCGACAGACTGCCCTCCGATGCATTGTCAAAAACAGGTGGCATATCGCAAACAATAGCCTTACCACGGTCTTTCTCCAAGGTGCGACGCGCCAGAAGGAATACCTCCCATTTAACATTGATGTCAAATGGTACCGTCTTCTTGCTTGCCAATTGAATCATCAGTCGCGAGATATCTTCCCCAGTCATTTTGCTGCCACGAGTTACAACAGCCACCGAAGCATCTTGTGGTCACGGTTCTGCCGAAATTGTCGCAATATGTGCACCCTGCATCTGAGTCTGCTACAGATTCCCCTATGAGTTCTCATTTGGATTTGCGTTCTGATTCATTCATGAGGGCTGGTTCTGTACTGGTTGTTGTACTTGGTTCTAGATTGGTTGTTGTACTTGGTTCTGGGACGGTTGTTGCGGCTGGGTCTGATTCTGTATCTACGGAGCGTTCCCAGCCTGCCATCGTGCAATCAACTATGTACAATTCTCAACTGTATGATCATTAATGAAACAAAACATACATTGATTATGTAGTAGTGGAAAGTCTCGCTGATAATGCCCCCACACCGCATCGTTGCTAGAACAAATTTTGTAGTCCTTCTCTTGTAGGTGATGATACACGGTCTTTCCTATAAGACAAGTTCAATTGCATGATTAGAAACATCTTATATATTTCAGAACAAATCCTTACTCATAAAGACATATGTCATACAGTCATGCAATTATCTTAGCCAATGCTTCAATACAACATTTATCCATATTCAGTAACTTTCTAGATGCCTTCCATCTCTACCAGAACATTGTTAAGAGTGTGCACAACTTCCAACATGTCAACAAAGAGGTTTCATTCTAGATAAGTAGCATTGGAATGTTGTACAGTACCATGGGCCACTTACCCATTACTTGCATATTAGTAGTATCTTGTTCATTAATGCAACTTTCCTAATATGCATAATACATATCCTAAATATAGGAACATAAGTATGTACATGACTGGAAAACATCATTTAAGTAATCACATATACAATAAATGACAATTCATAAACTTATCTTTGTTTGGTTGTAGGGTGGACTCCCTCTCAATCTTTGATTCCTTGCAAGAACTACTGGAGTGTGCTCCCTCTTGATTTTTGCTTCCTTGCAGGAACAACTGGAGTGTGCTCCCTCTTGATCTTTGCTTCCAAGATTACTTGTCCTTGAACTTATATCCATCCTGGACCACTATGCATGCTTAAGTGTGCACTAGTGTCATCATTGTGTTATCCTTAAGATCTCATACATAACCATACATCTATTAGTATAATCTCAATACTATTGAAAACATTATGATCCTAAATAATCTTAAATATGTATGGTCATGATAATTTCATACCTAGGTAATAAGCGTTAGTATTCAAGGTTTCAGGGAAGACTTCTTTTACTCATGCATATTCTTATTTGACCATAGGACTCTTTTGGTTAGTGATATCATCAATCAAAGTAAGAAATATAATATGCATAAACCCTTAATTACTAAAAATTCTAACTTTCAAGAATAATCATTATCATTCATACAAAAGTATAACCTCCTAACACAAGGTAGGATTCTAACTTGATATAGGAAAAACATACCTAGTTATCATGTTTTCTAGTTATGTCTAACATACCCAAACAATGTCTTATTGTTCTCTTCAGTGACTTGTGCTTAGTGACCTGCATAACTCATAAGTTAACCATTGTAAAACCAAATTATACGTACCTCGTAAGTAGAGCTTCTATGTGATCCATGACTATGGATGAGTCTTTGTCTTCATGTCACCATGGTCATATGTTCTTGATCTAGAACTTGATTTGTCTTTCTTGATGTACTTTTCATGTTAGCAGACAATATAAACCTCATACAACACCACAGTGCATTAGTACAATCATAAGTGTCATAACCCTAATCAGTGAATGTCTTCTATCATGCATTCATACTTTTACTATGGTGATAAGACAAGTCTAACATTAACCAAGATTGTACTAACCTAAATAGTATGAATACAAAAAATATCATAAACTTAATCATGAACATACCTATATCTCCTCAAGTCATACCTGTCGAGATTGCTTGTAACATTCTTATGTAAGGCCTTAGCCTCATCTCCCTTTGGAACTAGAACTTCTTCACTTATGCAGGTGTCCAATTCATTCTCTTCTAGGATTAACCCAATCCACTTTGATTTGCTGAGACAAGATCTGGAGCTAGATTAGGGTTTGTCAAAGAAACCCTAAAAATTCAAACTTTGAATTTCAAATGTTTGATTGGATGAAAATATGTGCTTTGTATAGGTTATCAAGCTGGTATACTTCAATTTTGAAAACTTCAAAATTTGACCCTTCAAAATTGCGTTTGAAACTTCCGGATCTTCTAGACAGGATCCTGAACTAGGGTTTGATTAATCCCGATATTCTTCCCATCCAAAAGGTTTGATCTTGTGATCTAAACTTCAATTTTTCTGAGGAGCTTCCAGCAGTGGTCACAGATTTGAAAAATTCCAACTTTTGCAGAAGCCCTAATTTTCCACCTTTCCGATCAAATTCCCGAACTAGGGTTTGATCAAGCCCAGCCTTCTTCCCAACCAAAAAATTTGATCTTGGTCTCTAAATTTTGATTTTGATGAGGAGCATTCAGCCGTGGACTCCGGTTCCAAAAATTCCAACTTTCTACGAAGCCCTAAATTCCCTCAGCAGTGACAAACCAAAAATGAAGGTGCTCAGAATCCAATTCTATTTTGACAGAAATATGCACCTGATTGTTTCCGATGCATCTATGAAATTACGAATCCATAGGATTTGAAACTTCATCCTCTAGTATCCTGACCTGTCATATTTCCAACCCCATAGGTATGACCACAATTGGATTCTCTGAGAGAGAGTTATGCCAAGTGTCTCAACGTGGCCTGTTTGTGGGATAAAACAAGAGAGACAACTTGTATGGTGTGCCATGTGTCACTGGTTCAACGTCGGCCTTTGAAACGTGGAACTGTGAAAGTACAGTCCATTCCCTACCTATCACCTTTTACGAAATTTCATCTGGAGCTTCCTAGCTCAAGTTGTGACCTTTTTTCCTAGGTCACCTGTTTATGACTGAGATCTGGAAGAGGCATAAACCCTAACTTGTAAGAATCATAAATCATAAAGTACAATGAATCAGATGCTGTGCTTTGGAAAAAAGTTACATGGGGATGTTATCTATGACCTGTACAAGTTTCCAATCCTGAACCATTTCCAAAATGGATTTATAGCGAAAGTTCCACAATGACTGGTTTTTTCTATATCAAGCCCTAGCTTCCAATTTGGCGTAAGTGCAACAAGTCTCATAAATTCGATACCATGTCTTCCTTCATGATAGCTATGATACCATGTTATTTTTTCATCATTTAATTCAATAGATCTAGGATCTTAACTGAAAGAACAACATGTACAACATATCAAGCACAAGAGACAAGAGACACGAAACATTTCACCGGGGAAAACCAAGAAGGTGAAAAACCCCGCAACTTCCTCAGAGATAGAATAAGAATCAATACAAGGATCACCATGATCAAACCCAAGAGATATATATCTTCAGCATCATGCTCCTCCTCCATTTGTGCGCACTCCTCCTCTCTCTCACTAATGCGAAGTGAGTGAATAATAGAATGTGTAAAATGAGAGAGACACACTCTCTATTTATACACTTACTTTCACTTGACCTTTACTCAACTAGGTCGGCACCAACTTAACATAAACTGAATCTGGGACGACCCCACTAGGGTGGTCTAATAACCCTTTGACCCACACAACTCATATAGGGCCGACCCCAGCAAGGTGGTCTAATAACCCATCAAATATAAGTTGCGACACTTACAATAATACTTGCGACACTTACAAGTACAACTAATGACACTTCCAATCGGAGGAATAATAAATTTCCGTTGGGGATACAATAAAGTACAAATACAATGTACAAGTGAATATCTTCCAAAGTTACAAATACATCAACACATCATCATCATCATCATCTTCATCATCAACATCTTCATCATAATCTATTCTCCACTAACACTCCTCCAAGGGACTAAGTCCATAACCCCAAGTCTATTCTCCACTATAACCCACATCTTATCTCTCAAATTAGTAAGGATTTTATATCTGAAGGTATTAAATCTAGGGTTGATATAAAACTAAGATACCATACAATAGAACTTAAAAAAAACCAAAGTACCATACCATAGGCCTTCTTAGGAACCTTTTGGTCCTTAACATTTACACATCTTGAATAGTGTTTGAGGAATGCTAACCGAGGGAAGCCACCACAAAGGAGATCCTTTATCTTTCAACCACTTGGAAATGTTGGTCATCCCATCATGAATTGCATGAACTTTATATACTTGACCATAGGAATTCCTATTTGGTTTCTTTATAATGCAAGCTAAAGAACTTCCAATTTTATTCCTTAACAAAATATCAACTCGGTCCTATCTCCTCCTCCTCATTTAAGAAAAATTTTGGCCTCCAATAAAAGAAAAATTAATAACAAGGAATTACCTAAGAATAAGAAGAAGACATGAAAGAAACATAAGAGTAGGCAATGGGGGAAAGTAGGAAACTTTATTAAGGATACAGGTAGTGACAATGCCAACCAAGGTCCAATGCAACCCAATTAGAAATGTAACAATCGAATTAAGGATAATCACTATTATGCCATTTGTAGAGTAATTAGTCATTATGATCACCATTGTTTGGAGATCAATTATCTCATGGTCATCCATTGGTCTCAGATCTATAATATCTTATGCCCACCCAATCTTCTCTATTATGGTAACAATTAGCTCATGCCCCTCCATTAGTCTCATAAGTTCATGTTTTCCTACTATGAATATAGGGAAAGTCTACTCATACAAGAATTGGTCATACTAATAGTATTGCAGTCATCTTCTTTATCTAGAAATCAACATTCACGAATTAAATATGATAATCTCAATCCTCATCAAAAGGGTTTCAATTTATCATATAATGTTAAAAAAATGGCTCATCAACTAATAAGTGTTAAGAGAATTACTTTTATCCAATAGTATTTAATGAGCACATAATCAATATGGGTAGTGATTTGTTTGTGAGGGCTTACTACAGTATGTTGTACTACTAAAGAGTATTTGTGTGAAATAAATATATAAAGTTTATTTAAAATAAAATAATGAGGACATAAGAATCAATTCACATAAGGATATTGAATTGATGTTGCTATGTATTTATTTGATACCAGCTCTATATAATTGCACATGAAAAAAATGATAAAATATCCCATTAATGTACACTTAAACCAATTTGTCTTGTTAGAAATGTTAAGCCATTTGATGATAGAGGTAATTCCTCGAACATAATTCCTTCAAGTTTTGTATGAGTCGGTGTGATACTATTTAATAATTTAAGGACATGTATTCTTTTCTTGTGTGCTTACCTTTCATTTGTGCTTCTTAAAACTTGGTAAAATGAATGTGTTAAAGTAGATTTGGCTATAGAATTTCATTTTTCTAGGTGTCTTCAATAACCTACAAATTGGATGTGCTTGGGTTTTGAATAGTTGGGGAAATACGATATAGTAAGAAAGGGATTCTTTTATATAAGAAAATTTTACCATAGAGATATTTGAATATGCCATGTCGCAAGGAAAAGTCTATTGTTACAAAACATAAAAAGAAATAGGAGAAATGCCTATAAGCCACAAACATAAAAAGAAATAGGAGAAATGCCTATAAGCCAAGCTATTCTTGGAGTTGATTAGGGGGTCATGTGTGAACCTATAAAGAGAAATAATGTGAATTGTAAGAGCACAATTAATATTCAAGCTATGGTATGTCAGGGAAAATAGGTTAAGTGAGAACCTTTGGTTGATTATAGAAGTGCACACCAATATCTATGCTTTTGGCATCATAATTAATAGGTGCTAATGCCACCATTACAAATTAATGTTAGTTAAGGTGTTGAGTGCTTTGATTCCATGTCATGGTCCTAATGTATAACGTAACAATATAAAATGAGGGTATGTAACAGTATATAGCATGTGAATTGGTGTAGGCTACCATATCCATGTGCATAAAGAGAGACCAACACTTCAAACCCCACGAATTACCTTTGGAACGCAAAGAGAGACATTCCTGCAGAGCATTCTTGCTGAATTACCGAGTAGAGCCGCATAGGTGACCAAGTACATTGGCATTCCTACTGAGCCAGAGGTCAAAAAAAAGATTGTGGTCCAAAATAGAGGTGGCAAAGGAAGAGAAGTCGGGGTCTGAACCAAAGGTCACCAAGCATAGCCTCATAGGATCCAGTTCCTCTGAAATTGGCCAGTAAAACCCTCTTCGAACTCATTCATTCCTTTGTCGTATTGAAATTTACCATGGGATCCATCTAATTGAAATATTTGAGAAGTTAATTTTTGGGGGTTTTCATTTTGTTTGGATTGGGCACCTCTAAATCCTCATGAGGTATAGGGCTTGAGCTGCTCAGTTGGGCTGGGATGGAAACAGTCATTGCTGGACTAGGCTTATGGGATAGGTAGGCTATTCAGAAGGACATAGTCATACAAACAAAGAAATCGACCCTCCTCGATCTCTATGAAACCTCTCCAGTGATGCAACTAGGGCCCTATACCTATCGAAATTACATGCATGGAAGTGAGGCATATTTGTTGAGTGGGTGAAACCCTATATTGTTGTTTGGGTGAAATCCTATACTTATTGTTACACCTAAATATGCTCCCTTGGATCTATCTGTCCATTATACTTCTCGTAGGTCAGTGCAACCTTCTCAGTGAACCTGATCTGCATCATGTGTCTGCATTGATCCCATGTGGTCAATGTATGTTTATGCGCAACCCACCATCTAGTAGGTGTCTCGCGTAGTGCCATGTCTAGTGTTGGTAAGTGATGCTCAGCTGCAATTGATACAGTATATTCCTGGATAAATGAATAAACATTAGAGGAACCATCATAGGTGGGGATTGGACTTACCGCTTTTCCAGTCCAGCGCAATGATTTTGTGATCTGCGCGCATATTCTTGCAGATACTTCATGCATACAACTTTGCCATTTCTCCAATACTGCATCCGAGTCTGAGATGCAACAATCGCCAACTGAGTGTTCCATCCGTAGTAGGATTAATATAGTCAGCATCATTCATAGTGATCTTGTAGGTGCGGTCAAGGTCTTGAGCTCTGCATTCATCCTGAATCGTCTCACCGTATATTTCTCCGTCTGAGGGGTCCAATGGTGCGATGACCGTTATATCCTGACCTTCAAAGATCATCTTCTTTGTCTTCAAATTTATAATGGTGAGGTTATACATTGCCCAGTATATACCCAACAATGTTGGATAAGGATGACTATCATCCACAATTTCAATGACCTTGAATTCTGCATAGCTTCGCACTCCATCGATATCAACAATAACATTGGCCAGTCTCCCAAAAGGTATGACTGTCAGCTGGTTGGCCAATTTCAACTGTATGGGTGACCATAGCAACTTTGGTCACCCCATCTACTGCCATGTCTGCTTAGTCAAGACATTTACTTCTGATCCGAGATCAAGGATGATCTCATCCATCTCGTAGTCTCCTATTTGCGTACTAAGCCGCATTTCTCGGTTTATCTTTTGTGTTTCTTGATGTGATGAACTGCGCTCTGGGTAGTCTCCTTCTCACTGCACGGTTCATACTAATTTAGCAAGTTTTGCAATTCCGCTAGAGTGTCTGCACTCTTCATTAATTTCATGCAGCTCCTTAGGAACCGCGCAACAAAGGTGCTTGTGCCTGCTGCATTGCACATTCTTTCATATGCTCCTGGCATATCTTGTGTCTGTAATACTTCACTACGCAACTATATTCTTTGTGAAGTAGGTGGTGGTTCTCTGAAAATGTCTTGCACTTCTTCAAATACTTCTTTATTTTTCTCTAGATTGAAGGCATGTGCCTTCCTAGTAGCTTTTCTGATCCACGTTGTTTCAACAGGAGTCTGTTTAGTATCAAACATCCTAGAAGTTGAAGCTTCTGCTCCTCTATCTCTTCCTATTGCAGCGCCACTTCACGTCACAACATTAATACTAGGATCCACAGCCCTTCTCTCTACTCCGATCAACTGAATGTTCGGGTTCGGCGCATCTTGCTTTCATTTCTGCATTTCTGCCGCTAACACTGGGTAGTCTTCAATAACATGATCAAAATATTTACAGTAATTACAAGTGGTGCATGGATTGGTACAATCTCTAGATACATGACCTGACTGGCCACAGTTATAGCATATTACCTGGCCTCGACCTCTTCCTTTTGCTGGGCCAACATTTCTTCCTCTTTCACGGAATCCTCCACGACCTCTGTATGGTCCTTGATCTTGCTGCGTGTTATCTTGTTTCTGCACAATCTCTTCTTGGACTTTGTATACTCCTCCATACATATGCTCGATATCTATCTCCCTTTCCAACATGAAATCATATGCGTGGTAGTTGGACTCATCATGCCCAACTGACTTACAGAAATTGCAATATAAGTTTTTAGGTGTTCTTACATATTTATGAATTAAGTAGCAGTCTTCTGGCCGGTGTCCTCTAGTTCTGCAAATCTCACACCATGGCCCTTGGTTCTGATTTAATGGGTTTGGTGAACCCATTTCAAGGTATTCTTGAAACAAAGGACAATGATCCTTAGTGTGTCCTTCTCCCTTACATCCTGTATACCAGACTTCTTGTCTCTGTTCTTTTCCATTCTTCATATCCTGCAATTGTAATGTTAGGGTAGCTAACTGGGTCTGAATCTGAGACATCCTAGTGCTAGTTTCTCCAATAGGTGAAGCTTCTAACTTCATCGTGATTTCCAAGGATTCTTCCTGTGAAGCCACTTTCTGCTTCATCAACGACAGTCTGATATGGGGCAACAATGCGGCTATAAACCATTCCTGGTGCTGTTGTGGTGCTATGACGAAACTTACTTGATCCAACAGTGTCTTAAATTTCTGGTCAAATTCCCAGACTGTCTCATTAGGTTTTTGCTTGATTTCTTTTAGCTCTGTGATACATTGGGATTCTGACTTCGGTTTCTTGAACTCACTCAATGGTGTATCCTTAATCTCTACTAAGGTTCTCTCATGTCCAACATAATACTTCATGAACCAATTCAAGGCTCTGTCTCTAAATGTGGTAATGAGTTGCGCTCACTTCACAACATCATCCTGAACTTTTTTGACATTCCATACATCTTCACATAGAAACCAATGTTGCCTAGGGTCCTCTAGACCCGTTCCTTTGAATATCGGCAGCTTAATATCATTAGTCATCCTTCTTCTACGTGGTATAGGTTTCTGAGTGGCAAAAGTAAAAGTGGTATTGCGTGGAATGTTCTGAATCGGAATATTATGAGTGCTAGGGATATTAACAACTGGAGGGTTCTGAACTGGTGGGTTTTGTGCAATAGGAGGCACGATGTTCACAACCAATGGATTCTGTAGAGTAATATGCTGATAAGTAGTAGATGGAGGTGCGGTTTGGATATCAGGTTCGGCTTGTAAATCAATATCTACGCGGAGTCCTTGTTCACTAGAAGTCTTCTTAGTAGTATATTTATATCTTTTTCCACTTCTCAAACTATGTGTCTCTTCGTCAAAATCACTATAAATGCTATTGACCATTACAGATGCAAAAACTGCTAGGAATCTTTATTGCATTCTTAAAATGCCTTTCTTAGCTAAAATCATTTTAATGTATAAACTGAAATTGCTCAGGTACTTATCGCTGAAACCCTTGAAAAATTATGCTTCTGCTGCGCTTTAGGACTTTATCATGTCCACAATGAACTATGTCACGAAGATCTCTAGTGTACTATCAACCCAAAAGTCGACTGCTCTCAAGATTGGCCTGTCTATTTCTTTAAGCCTCTGAATGAGTTCTGGAGTCCACTCAATAGGTACTTCTGGCTGGAAACAGTTCTTTTGCTCTGCAAGCCTCGATAACCACTCGTGCAACTCGTTTCCAAAACTTTCCCAAATAATTTTGTGAACATCCTTCCATAGGTATTTGTTCAACCACTGAATTTCAAAGAGATGTGGGTGTCTATTCTCCTTCCTTGCGAAGTCTCTTTTTGTCTTTTCATATGAGGCCCAAATCTCTTTCTTGTATGGGTGTCAATTTTCTGCAATCAACGAGATCTTGTCTTCATCGCACATCACTCTTTCAAGCATGACAACTCATCACAAATTCTTAGCATGGCAACAGAACCATTTTATGGCTTAGATAATTGTTCTAGAGGTTTCCAATGTAGACCCAGGTTCTCCACGGTTCAAGGAACCAACAAAACCCCTTTTCACTAGCCCTTCTTGCAATAATCTGCGAACAGACTGAGGTATCACTCGAGGCTAAGTTAAGGGGGGCCTTGGAATCAGGTTTCCACAACCAGGTGATGAGCGCTTTAAACATATCTGATGAGCAGTGCGTTGTGGAGCTCACGTTGTGAACTGAATACTGTGCAAATCTTAACTCCCTCATGGTCAACACTTACTCTATTGCGCATCCAAGGGCTGCGCGATGTCGGATGGTCTTTTGTCAATTGGACATCGCAACTGATAAATATGCTTCTCGTTCAGACTTAACCGATTTTGATGACTTCACTTAGTTTTTCTATCCATTCATCAACTGCCTTAGGTTATCTATCTTATGACTTATGCAATATGATAAACACAGTATGCTGGGCACTTCCGGTGTTGCGCTTCGAGTGAGTCGCATGGCACGAACTCCACTTACTTAAGTGTTAACCCAATATACTTATGCATTCAGAGACTTAGAAATACTCATTCATCTAACATTCATCCACATACACGATACTTAACATATTATTCCCATCTTCATTCCTTATGGCGAATACATATAAAAGTAAAACACATAAACTGATAAATGAGATCTCAAGCATTCACTGTAAGCAAATATACAGATTCAAAACACTCATAAACAATCACACAACATGGTATTTAATGTGGTTCACCCCCAGGATGGGAGCTACGTACACAGGAACTGTTGTTATATTATAATGGGAAGGGTACAACAGTTCCAGTCTACACACTCAGCTGCAGACTCTCTTCTCTCTCTGTAGGTCTCTGCGCACACAGCTAGCAGAACCTTTACAATGGCATTCAACACTTAGAAGATTTTACAATGAAGTTTTACCCTACAATAGAGATCAACAACATTACAGATATTCAATGAGGATTAACCCTTTCCCTTACAAAATGTGCTTTCTTATAGATCATGCCCGTAGGTCATGTCTTTACAATCACTAGGCAGGCAGAAACCTTAGGGTTTCTCAAAACTGTCGCAGTTTTCCCTTAACCAGAATTTGCTGGCTTTGAGAGCAACTCTTCCATCATGGTCATCCTCTATGCATGGTCACGTCACTTTCAGCCTGCCCTGTCGACTGCATTCCAACTGTCACTTTCACCCGACCGTTCTTTCTCTAACGGCCTTATGCGGACGGCTCACGTCGTGCTTCCCTTGCTCATGTGACCGGTCGCTTTCCTTCCGTGCCACTCCTTATCCACCTACTGGGATCATGAAGTACTTTCAACTGAATTAGGTCACTTTCTCATCTCTACCTTTCCTTCATTATTTACCAAAAATAGATGCCCTATTGGCACCTCGCAATGCTACCTCTTCGTGGAACTGGACCTCAAATGCGCAGTTCCTTACCTGCCTGCACTGCGCTGAGCTCAACTTCACAACGTCCAAAACTGGCTTGCCAAAGTTGTTTTCATCTGAGCTGCGCTGCAGCTCTATAACTGACTTGCATCAAAATTGTCTTACTTGGGCCAGGCCCAACATGATTTTTGGGGTTTTCATTTTGTTTGGATTGGGCACCTCTAAATCCTCACCAGGTATAGGGCTTGAGCTGCTCAGTTGGGATGGGATGGAAACAATCATTTTTGGACTGGGTTTATGGGATAGGTAGGCTATTCGGAAGGACACAGTCATACAAACAAAGAAATCAACCATCCTCGATCTCTATGAAACCTCTACAGCGATGCAACCAGGGCCTTATACCTCTCGAACTTACACGCATGGAAGTGGGTCATATTTTCTAATTGGGTGAAACCCTATATTTTTTATTGGGTGAAATCCTATACTTATTGTTACACCTAAATATCATCATCATGGGTCATGTGTAAACTTCATGCCTCAATCCCTGAATTTTCCCTGACCAAAAACACTCAGAGCAAGTTGTTGACCCTTATGTCCACATTTTCTAGTTGCACTAGCACATGTTGTCTTTCAGCAACAAGCGCTAGAGCATGCCTGGTGCAAAATGCCACCTGGAAGGATGTGCTAGTGGCTCAATTTTCCCTCATGCAGCTTGCGCTTCCCCCTACCTCGCGCCAATTTCCTTCATGTATGGTGTGCCAAAGTTGGTTAAATTGGATAAACAAGAGCTTTGAGCGACTTCTTGAAGCATGGTGAGGTGGAAGTCTATCCCTAATTGAAAGGTGAATTGTCCTTCAGTTCCCTAACCTCAAGGGTTATCCCTTCGACTTATCCCATTAATCCTCAACCCACTCTATCCATTTGGTCTTATAAATATGAATCCCCTTCCCATTGGAAAGGAAGGAAGGTCTATAACACTCTCATGTTGGTGGAATCATCTTAGGTGACCCTTATTCATCTTTGGGAGTCTTACTTCATCCTTGGAGGCTTGTTTTGGCTTGTTGGAAGGAAGGTTGCAACGTTAAGGCATAGGTTGTAACGTTCTCTCTTATGGTACTCTCCTTTATTACTGTTAATACAATGTCTTCCCATATACATTATTGTGTTGTTAATGTTTAGATCTTACTTCATTAACTATTAGCTTAGATCAATCATATGCAATATATGCTTTTACTGTTTGTTTGTGTCTACTTGTTCAACAGGGCTTTGTAGTTGTAGATATGAAGGTTATGGAGCATTGGATCAATCAAGGAGAAAAGGGGATTGCGAATCTCAGGTAAGAGATCTATTTTTTACTTTGCACTTCTTTTTATCTAGGGAATTTGATTATATTCTGTACTTATTTGTTCTAGATCCAATTGGACTAGGGAGATCTAGTCTTTAAGTCCACTTAAGTAGATTGTCCAAAAACAAATCTAGCGACCATAATGGGGACTACTTTAGCTTTGATTTCAGTTTGAGTGTGATTCATTGATTTCTTAGTGATCCATTTCTTAGAATCTTGAATCCCTCCCACCATCAGATCTTATCATTAGAGAGTCTGCTGGCTTGCCCTGGTTCTCTTAGAATCAGTATCAGGTCATTTGTTTTTCAATTTGTGGAGATATGTTGATTTTTTCTATTGATTATTCACCCGACGCACCTGGGCTGTGCATCCTTTGCAACACTGCATCTCTGGCACTTGTTCACTGTGTGCAAACTGCGCTACTGGCGCTATTGCCTTTCATACATCCTACGCCACTGGCACTTTTTCCTTGTGGACAGAGTGCACTAGGCGCTCTGGTGTAGATTGACAGAGTGCGCCAACCCTTTAAGCTTGGTGCTTGGTACAAATTCTCTCCAAATTTTTCCTTTGATATGATTGACAAACCTTTGTGTATTGTACCTTCCATTCACAGACCTGTTTACTCAGCTTGCTTGGGTTTGGATTTGCTTTTGTTGATTTTTGGATTCCATTTGGCCAAGTGAGAGATTCGGCGGTGGTGAGAAATTTCAATACCCCAAGTTCATCCACTCTCTCTTGCATTCCCTGATCACCTTACCAGGTCTATTTAGCGTGTTAGATCTAATTCCAAACCCTTCATGCACTTAACCATTTAGCTTTGGTTGCATTTGATCGATTTTGAGTGATTTCAGTGTCTTTGAGTCCATTCGGGTGTTTGTAACTTTTCTTTGAGAGTTTCTGAGTCATTAGAGTGATGTGATAAATATCTTGTTTTCTACTATTGCATATGAAAGGCATCATTATTGTCAGATTTTGTTTTGATATATATATTGAAAAATCAAAAGTGCTTCATTTTCTCTATTTTCAAGACCATGTGGAAATTGATATAGAATTGTTTCATGCTTTGGAATTCGTTCTTTACTAATATTTGAGAAGTTTTAAAAGGAAATCGGTTGACTATATTTTTCTTAGTTATGAGTCTTTCATCTCTTTGAAAAAATCAAGTGAATTCAAGCTCTTGCAAAGTATTTCAAATTTGAAACGTTCTATGCACTTTTGGTCTTTTTGTGCTTTTTAACTCATTATTGCGGAAATTGAGAGTTAGTGCATTCTAATCAGGAATCCTCCTTTTCATCATTACTTAGAGTTATTCTAACTTGAAAAGATAAAAGAGAAAAAAAAAGTTTGATTCGATGTGTTGTTGTTTTTGTGTTTTGTTGGAAAAAACAAAAAGAGTGCTTCAATAATCTTTGGTAGATTTTTTAACTTGTTGGGATTTCTTATTTTGTTGAGACCATTGGAAAATGAAATTTATCCTTACCTTGGATAGACTTCATCGAAAGAAAAGGAAAATGTGCACCTTCATGTAGCTAGGGTTGCATTATTTTTAAATTCCTGTCTACACCTCATGCATTCATCTAATCGCATAAGATAAAATTAATTGGTAGTGTTAGGTTAAAATTTACTATTAACTTGTGTGATAAGTTAGTGACGTGTTTTGGCGTCGTAAAACGTGGCATATGTCGTTATTTTCCTGCACTGCATCCCGGGGGCCTGCAGTTCTTCAACGTACCAACCGGTATATCGAAGGCTCTTTCACGTACCTTTGGGTATATCGAAAGGAATGTCACGTACTCAACAGTATATCAGAAGGCTCTTGTCATACAATTGTGAATTAGACAACACCACTACGAATTTCCTCTCTCATGTACCTTGAGTATATTGGGAGACTCTCCTAGGATTCCTAAAACCAATAAAGTTAACCATTTGGACGTCTTGGCAGAGCAATACACCAAGAACAACACTAGGGGAGTTACTACATATGTGCTTCTAGGTGGTCAGGTTATACAATTAGGGGTACGATCCTAATCCTCCCTGGTTAGTGCTTTGAAAAATTGGGTTGAGTATAACTGTTGGGGTATATCGCGAGTTGCGAAGCCTTGACAATCCTGTGAGGTTCCAAACTTTTGAATCCACACCTGTCACATAAGTTTGCTTATGGACTTAGTTTGTGTAGATTTTGGATTTCTTTTCTTTTTGCATAGAAGACACTTAGGATAAATTTTGCTTCATCCATTCTTGTTGAACAACCTTTGAGAAGGTCTCGTAGACTTTTAAACTTGCCACCCGAATATCCCCTTAATTTGGAGGTACTTTTGACGGAAAACATGGATCAACCAGTTACCATCATGTCATCTGAAGAATAAAACTCTACTATGGAGTCGGGAGTGAACTTTACACTTCCCTCGAGTCCACCAATCACTAATCCTCCAAGGCTTGTGACCATGGAACAATCTACTTCATGAAACACATCTTTCCACCATTCGACAGAAGGAGAAGCCAGGGCTGTAGAATGGTACAATCAACCCCAAGATGACCCTGTATCCACATCTTTTTGTTCGTCTACATCCTTTTGGGAAACCTCTCCATGGAAACAATGGTCCCATTTCACCATACTTCCGTCTGCAGGAACCACACCGCCTTATTGGATTCCCAATGATGATTTTTTGGCACCCTTCCAGGATCGCCTCAACCGACTACAAAAAGCCGATAAAGAACTCAAATGACAAAGTCTCTCACAAGGGAGTCGAAACTTGGAAGTGCCCATGTCTCAACATACCCCAATTCGTTCTCTATCTTTCACTTTACCGGAAACACCTATACATAACGTGACCACTTACAATCCTGGTCAACCCTCATTTCCTGCGAGTACACCTCTTAATCAGGAGACCAGTTCCATACCTCAGGTGACTCAAAACGTTGAAGGAAAATTTTCAAACACCCCTCATAATACTACTGGAACGCTACCCACACCTCCCCCACCCCAAAATTCGAGGGGACGATACTCTTTACCTCTTCATTTCACCACGAGTAGTGTTCCTCCACTAGTTAGTAACCATCAACCTACTGCGAGTCAACCATCAATGAGTGGTCAAAACATCATTACCAGGGGGCAACTTTTGTTCCCTAACCATAATACAAGTAAAGGGATTCCAACTGGTCATTCCGTTGGCAACTCCTTACCAGCCGTGGGACCTACCATGGGCTTACATCATGGTGGGGGGCCATCCAAACTAACTCAATCACTATGGAGCTATACATATCCAGGTAATTTCCACCTTGTTTCGGGACAATACCATCCCAGGAATATTATTCCCAGGATACCTTATCCCAGAAACTCAAACACTCTATGGGTACACCACAACGTTATGCCAATTGGACCCCCACCAACCTTTCCTCATGTCCCACCACTCCCACCATCGTTTGGTCCACCTCCACCTCCTTCTGCAGGAAGTGGACCCCCACCTCATTCAAGAGGGGAAGGACCTACACCTTTTGGCGGAGGCCCACCACACTCCAGTGGTGGAGGCGGGGGCCCACTTTATTCCGGTGGTAGTGGAGGACCCCCACCTTCTGGAGGGGGCCCACCCTATTCCATGGGAGGATGCGGAGGAACCTCCTATTTCGGTGGCAGAGGACCCCCACCTTCTGGTAGGGGCCCACCCTATTCCAGTGGAGGAGGCAGAGGACCCCCTTATTCTGGCAGTGGCAGAGGACCCACACCTTTTGGTGGGGGCCCACCCTATGCTGGCAGCGGAGGACCCCCATCTTCCTGTGGTGGACCACCCCATTATGGAGGTGGACCACCATTAGCTCCACCCATTAGAAAAACAGGATCACAGAGCAATAACAATAAATAGAAATGCAAATATAATCACACATACACATTACAAGAGAGACATAGATATATCGTGGTTCACTCAACTTGGGCTACGTCCACACTGAATTTTCCAGTCCTTATTAGTATTACCATCTAGCAAGGTGAAGGGATACAACTTGCAGCACAACCGTTGCACTTCCTCTTCTATATTTCACAGTCTCTCTCCTGATCTCAGAGATCTTTACAATGCATAAAACCTAATACATCATCCTCCCTAGCCGTATTACAATGTCTTTATTTTATAAGGGAAATACAATGGGAAAATACCACGAGATACCCAAAACCACAAGCCCACAAAACAGCTAGCAAAAACAACCCCAAAAAATTTTCTTCGAGGGAGCTGCCCCTGGAACCCCGCTGGGGTGACTGTACAGTCCACCTACATATCATATAAAACTGGTGTACAAACACGGCTGATACAATATCATCTATGAGACTAGAAAATCTGGCTCCACAACCAACAATCTCCCACTTGGAGACTAATCACAGCAACTCCACCGCTGCTGCACTTGCTGGACTTGGACTTGGAAAATTTCTCCTCTTCACCTTCATGCTAGAAGGACAACTGAAACCGAGCACGAACTCAGTTTCTCTCTGGTCACTACCTTTGTGAACATGTCTGCAGGATTCTGGCTAGTATGTATCTTTTCTAGCTTCAATAGTTCATCTTCCAGGACACAGAGCGTATGAAATGGTACTTGAGCTGTATATGTTTAGTCCTGGAATGGAATGCTGAGTTCTTTGCAAGGTGAATGGCACTCTGGCTGTCACTATACAATCTGCTACCCTTCTACTTCTTACCTGCTTCCTCCATAAACCTCTGCAACCAAATCATCTCTTTACTAGCCTCTGTAATGGCAACATACTCTGCTTCTGTTGTTGAAAGTGCAACAACCTTCTGTAGTTTCGAAATCCAGCTTACTATTGTTCCACCTATAGTAAACACATACCCTGTGGTGCTCCTCCTGCTATTCTTGTCACCTGCCATATTTGCATCAACATATCCTTGTAGAACAGTGTCTGAACCTCCAAAACATAATGCCTCAGTGGTAGTACCTCTCAAATACCTGAGAATCCACTGTACTTCCTTCCAATGTTCTTTACCTAGATTGTTCATATATATGCTCACAACTCCCACTGCATGTGCAATATCTGGTCTTGTGCACACCATGGCATACATGAAGCTGCCAACCGCTGACTGATAGGGAATCTTGGACATGTAATCTGTCTCTTCTTAAGTCTTGGGACACATTTCCTTACTTAGACTGAAATGGCTAGCCAAAGGTGTACTTACAGGTTTTGCATTCTGCATTCTGAACCTCTCCAACACCTTTTGTATGTACTCACTTTGAGACAATGTCAATTTGCGATTTTTTCTGTCTCTCATTATTCTCATACCAAGGATTTGCTTTGCAGCACCCAAATCCTTCATCGCAAATGAAATAGCTAGCTTCCTTTTGAGTACATTTATATCCTGCATGTCAGACCCTGCAACAAGCATGTCATCCACATACAATAACAAGATAATATATCTTCCATTGTCTAACTTCTTGAAATAAACACAGTGGTCAGAATGACATCTACTATAAACTTGTTCTGTCATAAACCTGTCAAACTTTAGATACCACTGCCTTGGAGCTTGCTTCAAGCCATACAAGCTCTTTTTCAACCTGCATACCAGATGCTCCTTACCTTTGACCTCATACCCTTGTGGCTACTGCATATATATTTCTTCCTCCAAATCCCCATGGAGGAAGGTTGTTTTTACATCTAACTGTTCAAGATGCAAATCTTCTACCGCCACTAGACGTAAGATAGTCCTAATTGAAGTCATCTTAACAACATGAGAAAATATTTCATCAAAATCTATACCTTTCTTCTGTGCAAACCCCTTTACAACAAGTATGGCCTTGTACCACTTCTTACCTCCTTCTTCTTCCTTCAACCTGTAAATCCATTTGTTTTGCAATACTCTTTTACCAGCAGGCAACTAAACCAAATCTCAAGTCTGGTTTCCTACCAATGAGTCCATCTCCTCATTCATGCCTTGATCCCACTTCTTTCTAGTTTCCACCTGCATTGCTTCTTCATAACATTTTTCTATCACCATTGATCCTTTAGTGATCTTCCACCACTTTTCTCCGAACGTAGATAGATAGCCGCCATCTCCCAACTACCCTATTCAGATCAGATTTCTTTTCATAGTAGGAATATGCCTAACTTCTTTCAACAACCAATCAGTTCCATTCTTAACTTTTATCCATACCTTACCCATTCCAACAATTTTACATGGCTCATCATCACCCAATAAAACATGTCCAAAGTCACCAGGAACATACTCATGAAAGTATTTCCTATGGGGTGTAGCATGACATGAAGCTCCTGAATCTACTACCCAATAATCACTAGTATTATCTACTGCAAGAATCAAAGCATCTTGTAACACATCACCTGCTACATTTGCTTCCTGGGTAGTTTCCTTATGTGCATCTCCTTTCTTCTTTAGAGATTTGCAATCTTTCTTCAGATGTCCTTTCTTTCTACAGTTTCGGCACTCTATCTTTCCCATTCTGGACTTGGATCTGCCCATTTTAGACTTTCCACAATTACCTTGGCTCTTTCCTCTCTCCTTTTGTCTTCCCCTGCTCTCCATGGTCAACGCATTACTTGATGTCTCACCTGTGCTTTTTCTTCGCATTTCCTAGCTAAGAATAACACCAATAACATCATCAAATTTCAAGGTGTTTGAACTAGAGACAAAGTTACTTACAGCCATGACCAAGCTATTCCAGCTTTCTGGCAATGAACACAAGATTAGAAGAGCCCTAACCTCATCATCAAAGTTCACACTTACAAAACTTAGCTAATTTGTAACCGTATTAAACTCATTTAAATGATCAGTAACAGATCCACCTTCATACATCTTCATATTAAATAAACGCTTCATTAGAAATACCTTGTTGGAGGCCGAGGGTTTTTCATACAGCTTACCCAATGCGCTCATCAAACCCTTTTTTATCGTTTCTTTTGAGATATTGAAAGCCACCGACGAAGCCAGGCTCAAATGTATTGTTCCCAGAGCCTTTCTGTCCAGAACCTCCCATTCTTCGTCCTTCATAGCCTTCGACTGCTTTGCTTTTCCTCCCAATGGTAGGAATAGATCCTTCTGGTACAGATAGTCCTCCATTTTCATCTTCCATAACCTGAAGTTTTGTCCGTTAAACTTCTCGACCTTAAACTTTTCTTCTTCTGCCATTGATCCCACTCGAACCAGAAACCATAGCTTCCTGCGGGTTTAATTTCCAAATAGACCTTTGGCTTTGATACCAATTGTTAGAAAAACAGGATTGCAGAGCAATAACAATAAACAGAAATGCAAATATAATCACACATACACATTACAAGAGAGACATAGATATATCGTGGTTCACCCAACTTGGGCTACGTCCACACTGAATTTGCCAGTCCTTATTAGTATTACCGTCCAGCAAGGTGAAGGGATACAACCTGCAGCACAACTGCTACACTTCCTCTTCTCTGTTTCACAGTCTCTCTCTTGATCTCAGAGATCCTTACAATGCATAAAACCTAATACATCATCCTCCCTAGCCATATTACAATGTCTTTATTTTATAAGGGAAATACAATGGGAAAATACCATGGGATACCCAAAACCATGGACCCGCAAAACATCTGGCGAAAACAGCCCCAAAAAAATTTCTTCAAGGGTGTTTCCCTCGAACCCCCCAGCCAGGGGGGGTGGTCCCCCCTAGAACCCTGTGGGGGGGCGATGCCCCCCCACACGCCCCCGCTGGGGTGACTATACAGTCCACCTACATATCATATAAAAATGGGGTACAAACACGGCTGATACAATATCATCTATGAGACTAGAAGATCTAGCTCCACAACCAACACCACCACCCAACCGAGGAGGCCCACCCCCCTATGGCCATCTCCCTATGCGAGGACCATATATACAATCGATCGATTCAAGGTCCTACAGGTACGCAAATGCCATATTGATACTACCAGTATCAGCAGCCAAACCAAAAACTACCATTTATGGCTACTTTAGATCTACCAGACCTATCTTGTTTGACCAACGATCCCATCCAGCATGGTTATAATTGGCCACCCATTCCGGTTAAGTTACCTTCTGATATTCCAAAGTTTGATGGCAAGCTTGGTGAAGACTCGAAGAACCATGTGATGACATATCATCTATGGTGCTCATCCAATTCCTTGATGGATGATTCAATCCGTCTGAGGTTATTTCAAAGGACCCTCTCGGTACAGCTACCAAGTGGTACATCGAACTACCACCGCACTCGTTTCCTAACTTTCATTCTTTAGATATGTCATTCCTGACTCATTTCTAGTTACCCATCGGCTATGAAACTGGTACAGACCTACTGAATTCTCTCTGCCAGACCACTGCAACTCATATATCCGATCATATTCATGAGTGATGGAGGAGACAATGTATTATTAAGGCTCCCATTCTAGACCAATTATTAGCTGATTGGTTCACTAAGTCTCTTTTACCCACCGTAGCTAGAGATGTGGCGATGGGTAGGGCCTTCATCGAAGAACACGTTATCGCTCGTTCCCAATACTTAGATCTTGTCTATGCTCAATCCAACACTTTATATGATATTGTTCCTGATGCCCCTCGCCCTACCTACGACCCTTCAAAACCACCCCAAGGACCTCATGCCAATGGAATTATTGGTTCCATTCAATCCCAACCTTCTACTCAAACCGGTGGATCGTCGAGCCACCATGGTTCTTCCCCACCCTCGACACAGGCTGGAAACACCACCAATTCACCCACTCCTGCTCCCACTGAGGAGGTGAATTCTGTTCAATTTGCTTTGCCTCAGAAATCCGGTGGCAAGAAGAAGACCAAAGGAAAACCCAAGAAGTCTTCCAATCAGCAAGAACATAAGAACCTTCCTGAAGACACGAAACAAAAATGGAAGGTCAAGTATCCTTGTTTACTGTGTGGTGGTGACCATTTCACTAAAGAGTGCCCACATAGAGATGAAGTGCAGAAGTTTCTTAAAGGAAACTCCACACCCACAGTTCTCAATGATCCCTTCCCCACCCAAAACCAATAAATGATTACCCAACCCCCTCTTTCTCAAGGAGAAACATCCTCCACCGTGCATGTTCTCATGATGTGTAGTGAAATGGTTAACCTGAATTCTTGATCACAATCATACGACTCAGTCCCTCATAAGGAATCCACCAAAAGTAATACTGAAAAAGTTTCCGCCTCTACCTCGGAAATTCCCACGCCGCAAGGTCCTCTCACCATAGAGAAGCCTTCATTAGATGTAGTGTTGCGTCCGCCTAAGAGCACGATTAGAAAAGCAGTTTTTAATCCTAATGCTCGGGAAGCTCATAACTACAACATTGTAGAGGACTTGGCACAAGCTCCTTCTGCCATGTCGACATTAGAAGTCTTGCAAAATTGTACCAATCAATGTAAGACTATTCTCATTTCCATCAACGTTGTAGACCTGGATTCTTCAAATACGATTATGTTTAAACTTAAGTATTTTAAATAGAGGCTTTCCCACCAGCTGGCTTTCCAAATTGCCACAAAATTTACCGGGAAGACAATCCATCGTTCTTTGTTAGATGAAGGTGCCTCCACCTCGGTCATGTCGTTATCCTGTTGGCGAGCCATTGGCTCCCCTAATTTAAACCGTTCCCCTACTACCCTCAAATCATTGAACGATCATGGATTCCAACCCCATGGGCTGTTACAAGCATCAGCCGTAGAGTTGGGGGGAAATATTGTGACCAATAACGTGGAAGTAGTCGCCACCCCATTGTATTATAATCTCTTTCTTGGTCGTAATTGGTTTTATGCCATGACTGCGGTCACGTCATTTGTCTTCTGCATTGTGCAATTCCCCCATCAAGGTCGAATTGTCACCATCGACCAATTGGACTTCTGTACACAAGACACTGCTACTCATCCTGGCAACAATGTCCCTTTGTTAGGGAAATATTCGCAACTATATGAGAGCGTGGGGGTCGGCCTCATAAAATATTCATCTCTTATAGGTGCATTTCCAACCCCGGATCCCCCTAACTATGTTTCCATGGTGAACATGATCTCCTCCATGATTCCATCTTCTTCCAACTCTACAGATCAATGGCTCATGCCTGATCCATCCACCATGCATTTGATTGGAGATACTATGCCTCTCTCATCAGCTGAAGCTACCTATGAAACTATCCTATCATCCATTGAGGACCACTTGACCATGACCTCTACGTCTCACTCTCTACAGGGGACGTCATCCTTACCATATCCTCTGCTCCGGACTTTTCATTCTGATGAGTCCATTATTGATATTATGAGCCAGGATGAATCTCTATGGGAATACCTCCACCATTGATCATATTTCCTACCCTCATTGGATTATGTGGAGAATGCTATCACAACCATTTTTAAACCATATGTCTATCCTTTCCCATAGTTGTTGATCCTCACTTGTGATACGATCACTGGAGGCAACTTGCAAAACATCACGACCACCATCCCGATTGATATCTTGGTTACACCTGGCGTCATGGAACATATTTGTATCGGCCAAAGTTGTTCTCCCGATGAGGTCACCACATACACAGCCTTATTCAAACAATTTCACGACGTCTTCGCATGGACCTATGAAGAAAATGCCTGGGATTGATCCTACCATTGTTGTGCATGAGATCTAAACCTATCCCGACGCTAAACATGTCCGCTAAAAGTTGCGACTAGTGCGCCTCAAAAAAATGCGTCAATTAAAGCTGAGATTGGAAATCTCTTAAAGGTTGGCTTCATCTATCTGATTCCTTTAACTGAATGGGTCTCCAATATCATCCCCATGGCCAAGAATCAGGGTACTATTAGGGTCTATCTCGATTATAGGGAATTGAATAAGGCTTGTCCCAAGGACAACTATCCTACCCCCTTCATCGACTAGATCATTGACCATTGCGTCAGGAGTGTCATCATCTCGTTCATGGATGGATTTTCTAGTTATAATCAAATTGAGATCAACCCAACCGACCAACATAAAACTATTTTGATCTTCCCCTGGGGTACATTTTCTTATCGTAAAATTCCTTTTGGCCAAAAAAATGCTGGTGCTACATTCCAGTGGGCCATGTAATATGCTTTTCATGACATGAAGGACTTTTTGGAACCCTATCTCAACGATCTCCCCGCTCATTTGCAGCATTGTGAGTTCCACATCGATCATCTGACGGTTGTATTCCTCAGATGCAGGAGATATAATATCCGTCTGAATCCTCACAAGTGCATATCCTACATCGAATCAGGATGCCTCCTTGGTTTCATCACCTCAAAGGACAGGATCCGCATTGATCCCTTGAAGGTGGAATCCATTGTTGCTCTCCCACCTCCTACTAATATCATGGAACTACAAAGTTTGCAAGGGAAGGAAAACTACCTACGGTGTTTTGTTTGTAATTTCGCTGAAAAGACACAGGGATATATGCAGTTGCTGAAGAAGGACATCCCTTTCATCTGAGACAAACAAGCCCAACAATCCTTCGACAACCTGAAGTATTCCATTACTCATGCCCTTGTGCTCCAACTGCCCAATTACGATAAGGATTATATCCTTTATCTTAGCCCTTCCACCACCACGATCGCCATGGTCTTGGTCTAGGAAGACAATAACACCTAGGAACATGTGATCTATTACTTAAGTAAGGGTCTTATTGACTCTGAAACCCGTTATTCACATGTCGATAAACTCGCTCTCGGAGAGGTCAATGATGTCCAAATGTTCCGCCACTACATACTACTCTGCACCACTACCATCATTTCCGACTCGAACCCGATGTACCACGTCCTTACATGTCAAGTGCTTGGGGGAAAGTATTCACGCTAGATCATGGTACTTCAGGAATTTGATCTCCTCTTCGAGAAGGCCAAGTCAACGAAATATTTGGTTTTTGCGGAGCTCATTTGCGATCTTCCCTGTGTTGATTCAGGAACTGAGCTCATCGAATCCTTTCCAGGTGAGTCATTTTTTCTCATCAGCATGTCTGACCCATCGTATGGAGATATCACATTATATCTTCAAACCCAAAAGTTCAACCCTCAACTATCCCATGATGACCATCATCGTATACGCCACCACTCCAAGTACTACTTGATCATCGGTGATACCTTGTTTCGTCATGGTGTTGACTCCATCCTTCGATGTTGTTTAACACATGAGGAGGATGAATATGTATTGAATTACTATCACTCCAGGGCTTGTGGAGGTCATCTTTCTGGGATGGATACAGCCTAGAAAATATTACGCGCAAGATACTACTAGCCTTCAATCTTCAAACACTATATTGAAGGTGTCAAGAAGTGTACCCCATGCAACACTTTCAATTCAAAAAGTGCTCCCATCCAGCCCCTTTACATCCAGTTATTTCCATCGGCCCCTTTGCTAAGTGGGGCATAGACTTCATGCACTGTAAGCCCACCTCGACTGGGGGGCATGGTTATGTCATCGTAGCCGTTGACTATTTCACTAAATGGGCTAAGGCTATGCCTACATATAAGGAAGACGGAAAAATTGCTACACTCTTCATGTTCAATTATGTTACTGCGCGATTCGGAGTCCCACAAGCCATCGTTACCGACCACAGATATCAGTACCAAAATGAGATGGTGGATGAATTGAGCACCAGACTGGGTTTTTTCCATGAGAAATCAACCCCATACTACCCACAGTCCAATGGACAAGTAGAGGCTATCAATAAGGTATTGAAAACCACAATTTAGCGCATGGTGGGTGCGCACAAGTCAAACTGGCATAACATGCTCTTTTCTACCTTATGGGCATACAAGACCTCCGTTAAGGCTGCCACCAGGTTCACACCTTTCCAACTAGTTTACGGATTGGAGGCATTTCTATCGATAGAGTGCAAGATTCCATCATTGAAAATTGTAGTCGAACTTCTCATGAACACCACTGCCAAGGAATAATGTTTCCTTCACTTGGAAAAACTTGACGAGACCCACCCCGATGTTGCTCTTGCCAACGAAGCACATAAGGAACACATCAAATCCCAGTATGATAATTCAGTCAAACCTCGTATCTTCAATGAGGGGGATTTGGTCCTCACATAGGACCAAAAACATGATAAGCTGGGGGCAGGCAAGTTTGAGTCCATGTGGCACGGGCCATATGTTGTAAAACCTATCTTGGAGAAGGGAGCATACGAGCTTGAGGATTACAATGGGATATCTCTGGGGGACCCTCGAAATGGGATCTACGTGAAGAGGTACTATGCCTGAGTCTTTCACGCATTAGTATCTGGTATATACTGTACATGGTGTGTGTTTTGTGTGGTGTGACACTTTTCTTTAGTGTGTTACGATCTTGTCTTTACGCTTATATCATGTTCTGCCTGCATGTGAAGATGGAAACCTATTTTGGATTCACTGACAGTGCCAGCCGGCATACCTGTAACCTCGCTTCAGCATCCTAGGTACTTTATTCCCCTACCGACGAGCTCATTAGTTTGGGAGGTAGTTGTTTAGGATACGCAACCAAAAACACCGCAGAGTATCACGCAATGATTGGAGTTTGAACCGATGCTCTTTCCTTAGGTATGAACCACATTGTCATCTACCTCGACTCACAATTAGTGGTATCCCACCTTAACCGTTTCTACACCATTCGTGATCCCACGTTACTCCATATTTTCAGACGAGTACATCTCTCGGAGAGGTCCTTCGAATCTGTTCAATACCTGCACATTTCAAGAGACATGAACACCGTTGCTAATTCTATGGCCAATTTCATATTGGACTAGTATATTGCACATACATGAAACATTCATAAGTATAAAAGAGGAACGACATGTACATAATGCATAAACAAACACATACGTAAGATCCCATAATCATCCCTAAGAACACAATGTATAAATCCGTCAATAGAGTTTTTATATATCATGTCGGTATAAAGTACAAAAATGTAGAACTGATACAAAAATATGAAGCATGTCAGCTTTCAATAAATATCCCCTGATACAAAATATGAAGCCCATGGATTTCAGTACATATACTTATACACACGAGTCTAGTCCCCACGACGCTCATGATAGAATATGATCGCCCTCGCTACTTTCCTAAGCAACGAACCGAAGCGCTCATACACTCCAATAGTATGGCACTAGTATCGATGAGGTAAGTCATGAACCCATGGATCTAGAATATCTAGAGTCAAATGCTAAATATTCTCCTCCAGCTCATCCATCTCCTCGATGACGTCACATGTTGGGACATCCATCTCCCGCATTGCCCCTCTCTATCAAATCGGAGAGACACCAACTGGTCATGTTGGGCCCACATCTGCATCAAACATATGTCAATCATCAGTACTACTACAAAAACATCTAAAAAATATAAAATTAAAAACATAGCAGAGTTGTTGTTTTTACCCATGTTGCCCCACTACATCCCCTTGGGGAGAGCTAGGTGTGGATCCCCCCTGAAGTTAGTGCCATTGTAAGGGTAGTCCTAAACCATGAGGAGTTGACCGCTCAACCACCTGAAGAAGGGTGTACCATAAGTAATGATGTGGCCACCACCACCATGGTGGGACATCACCTCTGACCAATGGACCATGTGAGGATCCCTCAGATCTAGATCCTCTACATCGACCCGCAGGCAGAGATGTGGCACTCACTCCAGAAAGAACAAGACTATGACTAATCTATAGCCAAACTGCTTCAACGCACCACGTCGAAACTTGGTGTGCTGATCTCGCAAGTTTGTGAGGAGTCCCTTGCTCCAGTTGAAGACCATAGGAGCCATGCACTTCTGAGCATATAGAATATGGGATTTTCTCTCTAGATGAGCAACCCTACTACCAACCACCCTCACGATGGTGAACAAAAATGTACGAAGATGTTGATCCCTAACCTCCTTGATGGGAATCTTCCCACCAACCATTTGGGTGTCATCAGTGCACCACTGGTCTATCAGATACTCTGTAGTTTTGTCACTCCCTCGTGACCCTAATAAAGATATGGGACTCCCCCATCCATACAATCCTGTCAGGAAATAGATATCCTCGATATCTATAGTTAGTATGTGGATGCCTATCTGGAAGTGTTGCTGTACCAGATCCCAACACTGGATCAAGTACTCTAATAGTGGCACTTGGGATCTCATGCATGGAACATGGAATTATCTCAGCAAACCATAGTTTCTCAATGTGGCCATGCATTGTGGGTCGTGCACTACTTGAGCATCATCAAGCTCATGCTCTCTCTCTTTCCATTCAACCATTGTGTCCACCCAAAACCTGTCCAAAAGGAAATAAAAACACCATTACAAACTTTACCAACCATCCAAATCATCCATCTTTGGTTAGATTTTGGGTTTTCCAAACAAACCTGCGCCGGCACATCCCGTCTTTATAGATAGGGCACCTCCAGTGCAAGAATCTGTGTCAAGATTTGCACCAGTGAACCCTTGGCGCATTTCCCTAAAGGGGAAGCTGTGACGGGCCGAGGGCACAATTTCCCCCCATGAAGCAAGCCCAAAACCTAAAAAAAATGGGAAGGAAATGAAATTCTAAACCATTGGAAATGAAGGGGGTATGGATTAGGCTTACCTAACGCTGACGGTACTAAAAATGATGGATCATAGCTCCCACAATTAGAAGTTAAAAATTGCACTCCAAAAGGTCGCTTTCACCTCCCAATTTGGTAAAAAACAAATGGTAACTATTTTTACTATTTTGCCCTATTTATATTGAAAAAATCTTATTCCCTTTTTTATTTATTCTTTTTGTGGGTTATTTTACTATAGTTGGGATTATTTTTATATCTAAATACTCAATTAATTATTTTGACCGAGTCTTTGGAGTCCATAGGTGAAGTAAAATGCCGCATTATACTCTTTGGTCGCGATCATGGTCATCTCGCACCCATGGCCAGGCATGAACAACTCTTCAAGCGTTCTTCATATTATTATTCTGCTCGTTAAAATCGACTATTAATGACACCGAGATCACTCTTTGTTCCTTTTTGTGCTCGTAAAATGATGAGAATAAGTCACCGAGTTACATTTTATCTCTTTGTCGGGCTTGTTAAACTCCCAAGAAAAAGGAATCTCTTGGAGTCCTTCTTTAAGCTCTTTTCAGGCTCCCTAAATAAAAAAAAATCACCAAGTGAACTTGATGTGTTCACGCTTGTAAAAGTATTTGAATGATCATCTTTTGGTGATAGTTTACTCCTTTTTCGAACCAGGAGGCACTATTTACGAAAAAGGAGCACACCATCCAATCTTGGCTGGAAGAGTTCTCTCTTGCGTTGTTTTACCCTTATTCGGGCAAAGAGACTAACTTCATGAAGAATGAAATTTGGAGTCTTCTTTATTTCTTTTCAGTCTCTAAACATTAAATGACGCCAATTTTACCTTCTTTTGACTCATTAAAATCTAACATCGAAGGGCCCGTCATGGGATGAACCCCTCCTATCCTAGGTTCGTAAAATATTTGGGATTGGACTCATCCATGGGGTGAGCTATACCGAGCATCTGTTACCCTCCTCAATCTCATTAAAAAAAAAGAGGTACTCATCAATCATGATGGGGAATAGGGATGAGATTGTGTCCATCGTAGTTATGGCAGTACATAGTCACTCTTGAACATGGCACTCAGTTGCATATACATCCAGTACTTGGGAAATCAGTTTGTCTTCAAGTTCTGTTGATTCCATGAGTGTTGTCACTCCTTTGAGCTATCCGAAGAATGCTTCCATCATCAGTTGCATTAGGGGTTGGTACCATTCTCTTTGTTTCAATACTACCAAGTCATGCCATGCCGATCTCCAAGAGGCTTTCGTTATTCATCATCAGCATTCAATGTACCTTCCTTCATGTCGGTTTACCCTGAGTCAGTGTTACACATCACTCTACTGTCTGATTTAATCCAAAACATCTTTGATCATGTTTCGTGTCAATAATGGGGGATTCATCAAGGCCCTACTTCGACAGATTCATCCTTTTTGACTTCAACACATCATCTTGGGATTGAATCTAGAAACCAATCAAGTACCTTGGGCCTGCATGCCTCAATGGCAGGTTACCTTGCTTTCAACATGGGTTTACATCATTGACTCTTGATTGAAATATTATGTTGAGTGTTTGACCTTAGCTCATTAATTCACGCTCGATGGTATGTACTATGATACCTTGGGAATCATTGATATCAATGGTGATTTCCCTTGCACTTGTTAATGGTATGCATCAATGACCGATAATCAAGTGGTTTCTACCATGTTCGACTCCAAGACATTGTAATCACATGGATAGATTCGTATCATTGCAAGCTTGAAGACCCTAGGTTGTTCCATATTTCTTCCAAGTTGAGATGGGGATTTTTTGAGTCATATCACACGGATCCACTCTGTATTGGTCGTGGTTGTGTTATCATCTCATCATGGATCTATCATTGTGTCTAGTAGCCATGGTTGTGTTCAGACATTCTTTACTACCATGTATCTGCAATGTATTGGTTGGCATCCATGTTATGAGTCATGTGAGACTTGTATCTTAGAGTCAATTGTACTACAGCAACACCTTCCGACCAACAAGTCCTTTCCATTAATCTTGCAAAGCATAGCACCTGTCTCATTTTTCCAGCTTCATGCTTTGGGGGGCATTCTGTTACACCTAAATCTTGTCATCATGAGTCCTCTGTCAACTTCATGCCTCAATCCCTGAAGTTTCCCTGACCAAAAACACCCAAAGCAAGTTGTTGAACCTTGTGTCCACATTTTCTAGTTGCACTGGCACATGTTTTCTTTCAGCAACATGGGACAGAGCATGCCTGGCACAAAATGCCACCTAGCAGGATGCGCCATTTGCTCAGGTTTCCCTCATGCAGCCTACGCTACCCCTACCTGGCACCAATTTCCTTCATGTAGGGTGCGCCAGAGTTGGTTAAATTGGATAAACAAGAGCTTCAAGCGACTTATCTAAGCATGGTGAGGTGGAAGTCTATCCCTAATTGATAGGTGAGCTGTCCTTCGGTTCCCTAACCTCAATGGAGTATCCCTTAGACTTATCCCATTAATCCTCAACCCACTCTATCCATTTGGTCTTATAAATATGAAGCCCCTCCCCATTGGAAAGGGAGAAAGGTCTATAGCACTCTCATGCTGGTGGAATCATCTTAGGTGATCCTTATTCATCTTTGGGAGTCTTACTTCATCCTTGGAGGCTTGGTTTGGCTTATTGGAAGGAAGGTTGCGATGTTAAGGCATAGGTTGTAACATTCTCTCTTATTGTACTCTCCTTTATTACAGTTAATACAATATCTTCCCATACACATTATTGTGTTGTTAATTTTTAGAGCTTACTTCCTTAACTATTAGCTTAGATCAATCATATGCAATATATGCTCTCACTATTTGTTTGTGTGTACTTGTTCAACAAGGCTTTGCAGTTGTAGATCTGAAGGTTCTGGAGCATTGGATCAAGCAAGGAGCAAAGGGGATTGCGAATCTCAAGTAAGAGATCTATTTGTTACTTTTCACTTATTTTGATCTAGGGAAGTTTATTATATTCTGTACTTATTTGTTCTAGATCCAGTTGGACTAGGGAGATCTTGCCTTTAAGTCCTCTTAGGTAGATTGTCTGAAATAACTTATGTTAAGGGAATTTAAGCAAACTCATGTATTGTATAGCCTTTGATTAGATGGCAGTGGCTGACTAATCCTAGGGTAAAGTGTTAGATATGGTTAGAAGGCCCTCTATTTGATATTATTCAGAATGTCTAAAGACCTGGTAACCCGTTCCATGTTTACAGGGTGAAGGGCATATTTCAAAGAATACAATTGTCCTCCGAATATAACTATTTTGTCACTTTTTAATTGTTAGAAAAGAGATATTTTTTACTGAAAACTAAAACAAATCAGGTAAAAACATTAAAAAACTTCTATTCGGTTTCACTATAGTTGCAGTTACAAGATTATTCTCAGCTTGATTGTATTTGTAAGACATTGCAAACGATAATCAAATGCTTTAATTTAATACCATTTAAAATAATTGACTGACCTCCCTGTCGATCCAAACGTTTTGGTGTAGTGTGTCAAATCTCGAGCACTGTCCTTTGAGGGCATAGCCATACAAATGCATAAGCTTCCCAATTTGATGGATGCATTAGTGTAGTTCTGTTCTTAAGATCAAATACTCATAAGATTTTCTATTCTTAAGATCAAATACCGATAAGATTTTCTAGAAATTTAAGCTAACAAAATGAATCTTGAGAGAGAAATAATTGTTGTTTGAAACCCTTAGGCATTAAAATTTGAAATATTATCTTATGATCTAACAAAGTGTAGTTTCTAGATTTCAAATAAACAAAATAATAAAGAAAATTGTTAATTTTAAAGGTGGTTGATTATTGAGATTAGTGCCTTGCTTATACTTTCACATATGGGGTCATGAAATGCATAGATGTTGGCACAGGATTAGTTTGCATGAAGTGTGGAAGCTGACAGCTGTGAAGAAGGACCATCCCCGGAAGAAGGAGAATTCACGGAGAACAAGGAAGCGCAAGATTAGTTTAGGTTGTTATAAAGTGTCATTTGGACCATTTTGTAACCGCCATAGTTGGCTATAAATAAGATTATGAATATAAGCCTAAATGCATCGGATCATTATTATGATTTAGCATGATTTGCTCTGTTTTCAGCACTTTTGTATGGATCTATGATAGGATGTGTTGAATTTCTTCTACGAAGGTTATACCGCAGGTTTTTATGAGTTAATGCATGAAGATGTTCGGACATGTTCTTATGTTTTCTATTTATGTCGAATGATGAATGTTCCGTCATACTTTATGTTGTCTTTTCTATAAAGTTTTATTGATGCAATATCTAGTATTATTCAGTTGAATATGTGAATGATAAATATATGGTAGGGTTGCATGGTGTGAAAGTAAATATCCGATTTCTAATGTGATAGAGTTAGAGTAGATGCATGTCCTTCCCCACTGCAAAAACTTGGTTCCCGTAGCCCCCTTAACCATCTCGAATGAGAATTCATTTGCTTCGCAGGTGTTGCTGGAAAGGGTAAAACCTTTCTGGGATGATGCTTAAGGGTGTTTGGTTGGTTTGTTGATGACAGTTCGAAGTGAACCCCCATCGACATGATTGTGTCAAAAAATGGTTCCATTGTGGGGACCCTAAAGACAAAAGAAGAGAACATGTTGTGGCACCTGATGAAACTGGAGATCCAGGATTGGGTCGACAAGAAGGCAAAAGAATTTGCAGAAGGAGAAAATCAGAACCCTGGGAAAATGACAAGCAGTTGGTTGGAAAAGCATATTTATTCTGATATCCATGAGATATTCTTCTGCGAATTCCCAGTATTGCTGCACGAGTGGTTGGCACAGTTGACCTTTCAGAAGAACCATTGCCAAGGAGGTGAACCTAGCCACTGGACTCCAGAACTGATTCAACAACTAAAATGGGTCGACAATAAGGTATCAAGGGCTGTTGACTTCTAGGTAGACAGTATCCTAGAGGGGTACATCACTGAGTTTGTCATTGATACGATCAAATCATATAGCGATGCAGAAAGGAAAATTTTCAAAGGACCCGGAGGGAGATTCCTGTTATCGCTAAAATTGTGGATTAAGATGCTCGTCTACGAAAAGGGCATACTGAGGATGAATTCCGATGAGTAGAACATCAGTGTGATGGAGTTGTGGGTACCGCGTGAATGCGAGTCCGATAGAATTATGTGGGGTAGATGGACATGAGCGACGATGAATTTCTAAGGGAGGATGAAGAAGACTATGGTACCTTGAAAAGTGGAGCGATATTTCGGCGACTAGAGAAGAAGAGGAGGACTGAGAGAGAGTCTCCTGAGGACACCAAAATGAAAGAATGTGAAATAGGACCATAGGGGATGAAGCGACCTTATTACGACGAAGAAGAAGGTGAACATGCTACCCCAAAAGCTGAATAAGGATGGACCCTAAGCTACAACGTACCTTCAACTCCACACACTAATCAAAACTTGATTGAAAGAAATTCAAGTTATTTGTAGAGCTGTCCTACATTCCAGAATAATAGTAAGAGTAGAGGATTGTTGGAGCATAGGCCGCAGCTATGGCAAAGCTGCCAGTTTTGGGGAAAAAGCACTAAGTTTTGAAGGAAAAGTGCTAATTTTGGGGAAAAGCACCATTTTTGGGCAGAAATGAACAGTGCATGGTACGATGCCAGATGGACGATCTCGCCGCAAATTACGGGTCGGAAATCGTGGAGCTCGCACGCACAAGTCAAAGGAAAGAGTAAATAAGGTGGCCGAGTAGAAATCTCAACCACCACAGTAAATGAAGCGGCGAAATAGAGGGATCAGCTACCCTCATTAAGGAAAAGTACAGGAAGTTATGGTTGCTCAGACCAAGGAAGAGCAATCGGTCAAAGCATTGAAGGCGAAGGATAAGGAGTAAAGAACGATGAAGCGGCGCCCATACCCGCGATCTGCACCGGAAATCGTGGAACCTGCAGGAAGCTACGACGTGACTGCAAGAGGTTCCTGCAGTACACCTAGCCATGTTCGTGGTTAGGGTTTTTGGGGATCACTGTTGGGAAAGGCCCACAGTTTTGTAAAGGTGCAACCTTCAGGGCCACCTATATATATGTGTAATTGAAAAGGGAAATGGGTTGGAAGGTTAGAGAGAAAAGTGTTAGATAGTTACTAAGTTACACAGACAGTCTAAGTTGATGTCTGATTCATTTGTATTGCTGTATTTTGTAAGCTGTTAATGATCAGTTGTGCATGTAAGAAGGCCGCGATCTCGCAAGAAGACCGCTTGGCATAAGGGCCATTGCATGTATCGACCAGTCGCAAGAGGAATGACGGGAATGTAATTGTATGTCTTTGTTATGGTAATCTCTGTAGAAGGGATCCCAGCTGTGTGCGTGGAGTTTCCCAGAAAAATCTAAGGCTACCACTGTGTGCGCAGCAGAACTGTGTTATCCCCATCTCAAGATAATATAAAACACAGTTCCTGTGGACATAGCTTCCCTCCTGGAAGTGAACCACATAATTCCTTTTGTTGTGGTGATGCTTTATGTGATTGCATTTGTTTGATTTACTGTCTATGTTTCTATGAATGTTTTGCTATCTTTATGAATGATTGTATAAAGTAAATCATGGAAGCTCCCTGAGAAGTTGTACTTGTGCATTGTCGAAGGAGTCTATAAGAACACTGTCACCGTAGCGCTAAAGGAGTGTGTTACTGCATTGTGGCGCAAGGGCAGAGACGATACATAGTGTATCGTAGGTAGCAGGTAAAAGACTCGCGCGCAGGTGCTGAGCTACTGCGCAGCTCGGCCGAGAAGAGTGAGATCCAGCGCTGTAGCGCTGGGAGACCTATGAAAGAGTAAGACGCTCTATTCAGGGGTTACCTCCGAGGGGGGAAGAGAGAAGACGGTAGACTCCACACCACCTAGGTTAAGGAAACCTGATTCCTTAGCCCCCCCATAGCCACTTCGGGTGAGACTTCGGGCTGCTGCGCAGCTCATTGCCGAAAGGGCCAGTGCGCTAAAGGGGTGTTTCTTGCTGCGCATCCTGAAAACCCGGGTCTGTCCAGAAAGCAGCCAACAAATGGTTCCATTGCCGGCTTTAACTCTATTATTTTGAAGGCAATGTGGTGCTGGAATCCTACAGCTAAAGAAATTCAAGAGTGCTTTGATTCAAAGGCTAGAGAATTCGCTGAACGTGAAAATAGAAGCCCTATGCTTCATACAGAGGACTGGTTGCAGAAGCATATTTATACTGACCTTCACGAAATATTCTTTGTAACATTTGCACTCGAGTTACATGAGTGGGTATCCAAACTAGCAGATACTGGACCCACTGTGCATGTTGATCAACCTATCGTTTGGACGCCTGAGCTAGTTAGCATTTTGAAGCAGGTAGATAATCATGTGTCTCGTGCAGTAGACTTTTGATTGGACAGTCTGCTAGAAGGCTTCATCACCGAGTTTGCAGTAGATATGAGAAAGAGCTCCAGTGAGGCTGAGAGGAGCTTCTTCAAAGCATATAGGGGTAAGTTCTTAAATTCCCTGAACTTGTGGATTAAAATGCTCTTATATGAGAAAGGAAAACTATGCATAGCTTCCGATGAATAGCATAGACAAGTAATGTCCATAGATTCTGATAGTGATATTGAAGTTATTGGTTGCACTCGTAGTGGAAAACGGTATAAAGTAGGCCGCAACCAACATTCTTTTGAGTCTAGCCCAGAAGATAGCCAAGCTCATAGAGCGAGCCATATAGAGAGACAAGGGAGTGCTCATATCCCTTATCACCCTTTTACACCGCAAAAGCCAGACGGGGCTCAGCATAACCCTGCAGTAACACCCTCTAGTAGCCTGCACAGTACTTCTAGTACCTCAGCCACACCTTTGTTTAACCATCCCGGAGGTAGTGCCACAACACCTCCATGTCAACCTAGCGCAAGAAGGATGGGTGATGACATGAATATACCAACCTTTATAGGAACAGGGCTAGAAGACCCTAAGCAGCACTGGTTCCTATGTGAAGCCATTTGGATGATTAAGCAAATTAATGATGATGCTGTTAAGTTGGTTCAGCTAGCAACCACACTAAGAGAGAGAGCCTTAACCTAGTTTATGAAATACTTAGCAGCACAGAATAGGACGCTTGCTGATGTAAGAAGTGCTATGATTAAAGAATTCAAGAAACCTAAATCAGAATCACAGTGCATAACAGAACTCAAAGACATAAAATAGTTACCTACAGAATCAATATGGGACTTTGACCAGAAGTTCAAAGCCTTGATAGATCAAGTAATCTTTGAGTTTGCACCGCATCAGCATAAGGAATGGTTCATTGCTGCACTGCTTCCTCATATTAGACTTCCTCTTATGCAACAGAATATCACTACTCAAGAACAATCTATAGAGATGGATATGAAACTAGAAGCTTCACCAATTGCTGGAACAAGCAATGATGTTGCGCAGTTGCAGAACCAAATAGCAAACCTAACTTTGCAAGTGCATGATATTAAGAAAGGAAAGGATGTTAAAGAATAAATTTGGTGTACAAAGTGTAGAGCACAAGGACATTCAAAGGACCATTGTCCCATTTTCATAGATTATATTTCAACCGGAGAACCTAACCCTTTACCACAGGCTCAGGGGCCTTGGTGTGAAATCTGTAGAACTAGAGCCCACAAACGACAAGAGTGTCACTTGTTACAGAAATATGTACAAACCCCAAAGAATCTATATTGCAATTTCTGTAAATCAGTAGGCCACGATGAGAACAATTGCAGAGCATATGATCTTATGATAGAAAGAAAACATGATGTTTATAGAGTACATTCAGAACCACAAGTACCCACAGCAGGTCCGCAGTATGACCCAGCTTGCAAAGCCCGAGGAGGAAATTACAGGGGCCGAGGATGTGCAGGAGGTTTTAGTCATGGAAGAGGACAAATAACTTGCTATAACTGCGGAGCTCAAGGCCATTATGCAAGGGATTGCCAAAACCCTACAACCACCTGCAGATACTGTAAATATTATGATCATGTCATTGAAGAATTCCCTCAGTTGATGGCCAAGATGCAAGAAAAGAAGCCACAGGTTAACCAGAATATTCAGTTGATTGCAGCCGAAAAAAGAGAACCAGATCCCACAGTTAATATAGTGATGCGCAGTGGTGCAACCACTGGTGCGCCAGAGTCGGGAACTGGAAAGCCAACAACACAATGGGTGCGCCGCGCTAATATTAAACCATCCCCGCTTGACCTACAGAAGCAAAAAGAAGCATTCAGGCAAGCTTGAGAGTATTTCTCAGATCCAAGAGCTTCAAGTTCTGTCGCATTACCGCACAATGATATCAGACCGCATGTACCAAGTCAAGAGAACCTGGTACAAGAGCAGGCTACTACATCTGGAAGGCTTGATGAGGAGGATACACTAGGTAGTGTTCATGCTTTCCTAAGAAGCTGCTTAAAGTTGTTGCACAATGAAAAAGCAACTATGGAACTCCAACACCTGTTGGATCAGTGTCAACAATCTGCTTCGATGAACACAGTGCAGCGTGCTGTTCATCAGATCAGGGGTCATACTAGAACTGGAAGAGAGATGAGACTCACAGCGCAGATTGGAGCATTTGAAATGGACGAAGTCATTTTGGATTTAGGATCAGAAGTTAATGTTCTCACCATGCAGACTTGGGAACAGATGGGTAGTCCTCAGCTTATCAGATCTCCTATCCATCTAAGACTAGCAAATCAACAACACGTTTCTCCATTGGCCAGATTACCCAATGTACCCATTTATATTGAGGGAGTAAGAATTTCTGCAGACTTTGAAGTAATCAAAATTCTGGATGACAGTTGACCTTACCCAACACTTTTAGGCATAGACTGGGCATTCGATAATCTGGCTGTCATTAATTTGAAGAAAAGACAGATGACCTTTGAGGATGACCAGATTAAGGTCATTGCACCACTTGATCCCCTTCAAGGACCACGATATATTGAACCCATTCGAGCAGAAGATGAAGTGCACCACATGGAAATTTTGTATAAGATGACTGCTAGTCATAATGATTATGTCAATCCCACAGCGGACGGCCATATCAGCTGGCGATGCGATAGCTCATGCGCATCAGATTCAGAAGCAGGACTGGAAAACTGGCAAAATCGCTTACATGAGATTTCTGCAAGGCGTTGCACCATGATGACTAAATCCATTCGATGGATTGGCACAAAATTGAATAACACTCTAATCTTTAATTGTTTAACTGGAGTAAGTGAATTCATACATGCATATGAACAAGTAATCCCAGATGAGCAGCGCATACAAGCATTGGATGTAGCACTGCATGCTACACCCGCAAGATGGTGGGGTGCACATAAAGAAAATATCGACACATGGCAAGACTGTCGCAGGTTGATACTGCGCAGATTTCAAGAGACTACAGCAGGAGCTTCGTGCAAATATGATGGACAGAGTGACCCCAGGTCACACGTTGAAGCATGTATTCAGCAATGGTCAGATAATCCAGAGGATGAGTGGGTTCACCTATTCATCCACACGTTGGATATAGTTCCAAGGAACTGGTACACTGAAACATAATTGCGTAGAGGCACTATCACTTGGCCTCTCATGATTGAAAGTTTTCAACTCACTTTCAGCTTTGAGTCAAAACATCCAAGCATTGATTAGGCTTTAAAGTGTATTAGAAAGAAGATATTTGGACGATGTCCTTTACCAGAGTATTCTCAACCAGATTGGGCTATCCAGATGGAACATGCCCTGGAATGCTATAATCTCACCACTAGAGAAGAGGATGATGATCCTCGCAACATCAATATTCAAGAGTTAGAAGGGACGCGCAAAGTCGAAGGCCCTCAGCTTGATATCCCTGCCATTATAGAACACATCAAGCTCAAGAAGATTAACATTGGTACAAAAGCCAAACCTAAGTTTGCCTCTATAGGAGGTTATTGGGATAATGAAACTGTTGGCCATATTGCAGATTTACTACATGAGTACCAGGATATCTTTCCTACCAAGTTTACAGAAATGAAGGGCAGCCTAGGATATTTAGGAGTTATGCGCATACTTTGAAATCAGATGCTAAGCCAGTAAAATAGCACCCGTATAGGTTGAACCCACGATATAAAGAAAAGGTCAAAGAAATTGATAAGATGCTCGTAGCTGGTATCATTGAGCCAGTAGAGGAAAGTGATTGGATTAGTCCTATGGTGGTATAAGATAAAAAGACAAAAGGTGAAATAAGAATCTGCGTGGACCTGCACAAGCTCAACGACGCATCAGGGCATGATCCATTCCCTACGCCCTTTACAGACAGAGTGCTTGACAATGTTGGAGGACAAGAGGATTACTCCTTCAATGATGGCTTTTCAGGATACCATCAGATCAGAATCCATCTAGAGGACCGCCATAAGACCACTTTTGCGACTGAATGGGGCTCATTCCAGTATACGGTAATGCCCTTTGGTCTTAAAAATGCTCCTGCTATTTTCTCTAGAGTCGTTGTTGCTGTCTTTAAAGAATTCATTCATAAGTTTCTAGAAGTCTATTTTAATGACTGGACTGTGTTTGGTTTACTAAAGAACCATATAGGGAATCTAAGGATGATGTTACAAAAATGTAGACAGTATCAGATTTCTCTTAACTTGAAAAAATGTATCTTCTGTGCTCCTTTTGGTATTTTGTTGGGTCACATTGTGTGCAGACAAGGACTCATGATGGATCCTGCGAAGGTTGCCATCATTGCTAACTTGCCTGCGCCCAACTCAGTCAAACAATTGCACACTACATTGGGACATATAGGATACTACATGAAATTTATCAAGGGTTATGCAAAGATCACTGCGCCTATGGAAATACTGCTGAAAAAGGATTCGAAATTCCAATGGACAGAAGAATTCCAACAGAGCTTAGACACACTTAAAGGAAAGATGGTCACAGCACCTATTCTAGTTTTCACAGACTGGAGAAAACCCTTTCATGTTCATGTAGATGCTTCTTCCATAGCATTGGGGGTTGTACTAACACAACCGGGAGAAGGAGGTATTGACCACCCCATTGCTTAATCTAGCAGAAAGATGTCTACAGCTGAGAAGAACTACACCACTACAGAAAGAGAAGGACTTGCCATGGTTTATGCCTTACAGAAGTTCAGACACTATCTATTGGGTGCTCATTTTAAAATGTATACTGACCATTCTGCTCTGAATTACTTGGTCAATATGCCAGTGTTAAGGGGAAGAATTTGCAGATGGCTACTTCTCTTCCAGGAGTATGATTTTGAGATTATTGTGAAGCCAGGTAGATTGAATGCAGGACCTGACCATTTATCTAGGATAGAGTCAGGGGAGGAACCTACAAATTTGGAGGACAACCTGCCTGATGCACAGCTATTTTCTATTCAAGCAGCAGACGATTATTATTCCGATATTCTTGAGTTTCTCACTAAAGGGAAAGCACCAGTTGAGTTCACAATGCAGCAGAAGAAACAACTTGTTGTCAAAGCCGTAGACTTCACTTTGATAGCAGGCCAGCTCTATAAGTTGGGCCCTGATGAAGTCTTGCGCAGATGCATTTTACCGCATGAGAAGAATTCCATAATCACAGAAGCGCACTCAGGAACTGCAGGAGGCCATTTCACAGGAAATCCTACTGCGCAAAAGATCTTAGCCGCAGGTCTTTGGTGGCCAGCATTGCACAAGGATACTAAGGAATTTTGCAAGTGTTGCGATGTGTGCCAGCGAACAGGAAAAACTTCAAGAAGAGACGAAATGTTGCTAAGACCCTAGATAACAGTGCATGCTTTTGATAAGTGGGCCATTGATTTTGTGGGACCTATCAACCCACCAGGAAAGAGAACTGGTGCAAGATACATCATCACAGCTACTGAATACCTCACCAAATGGGCTGAGGCGAAGCCAGTTAAGAATTGCGACGCTGTCACTACCGCGCAGTTCATTTTTGAGAATATTGTCACTAGATTTGGATGTCCACTGATTCTAATGAGTAATCAGGGCACACATTTCCTGAACGAGACTATAGAGGCCCTTACTGAATAATTCCACATTAGTCACCATAAGAGTACACCCTACCACCCTCAAGCTAATGGTACAGTGGAGGCATTCAATAAGATTCTGGAGAATGCCCTGAACAAGATCTGTAATCAACAAAGAGATGATTGGGACCTTAGAGTCACAGCTATGTTATGGGATTACAGAACCACATGCAAGAAATTAATAGGTCACACACCTTTCAGTTTGGTGTATGGACAAGAAGCAGTCATGCCCATGGAATACATTGTTCCCAGTCTCATAATTGCTCAAATTACAGAAATGGCAGATACTGATACTATGAGTGAAAGGCTGTCACTATTGGTTGCCTTAGAAGAAGACAGGATTTTAGCTGGATTCCATCAACAAGTGCAGAAGGAGAGACAGAAGGCTTGGCATGACAGGCATATTAAGAATAAATTATTTCAGGAAGGAGACTTAGTACTCCTCTATGATAGTAAATTCATCAAGTTTCCAGGCAAGTTTCGTATACATTGGTTAGGCCCTTTTCAAGTAATGAAGATAACAAAAGGTGGAGCAGTTCAGCTTGTGAAGCTTAATGGAGAGTTTCTACCCACAATGATCAACGGGAGTCAGCTCAAGATTTATCGTGACGGCCACTCCGCCCTGTCGACCTAATCAGTTGCTAAAGTTGTGTAGATGTCTAGTGTAGTTGAAAGAGGCATCGCACTTATCACAGTCTACACGAAAGTCACGAGACATTTTCAGTCTCTGGCTTCCCGCGCAGTTCCTCGAAACATCCGCGCAGTCAATAAAGCCCGTTCTGAGCGAGCCTATTTTCGCTCTTGTGAAGTTCCCCGGGTTGTCAAACTTTCGCTCTTGCGGAGTTCCCTATTGTTGATTTGTCACTATTACGGATTTCTCCTTGCCATGGAGCGCTCAATGTGCACAGTTACCCATGCTGAAGTTACCCGCCAAAAATTTGAATTGCGGTAGTTTTGTAGCCGCGTCTGAGTCTTAATGAAGGATGAGACTGCCATCTAATTGTACTTGCTCTGGCCGATTTGGATTTATTTCCCTAAGATTTGCATTTAATTAAGGATCCGAAGGCCTTAGCACATCTCCCAAAGGCTATCAGAGCCCATCCCTCGCATTTAATGCACCACAGAGGCGCGGGGGGGGGGGTTGTCAACTCATCCGCTTAAGTGCCAACGGTTATTAGCGCCACCTGTCTGCACCTACTACTACCCTCAGCTATAAATACCCCTCATTCACATATGCTTGGGTTACTTTCCTTGCTATTGAGTTGTATCGTTGTCCTGTTTGAGAGTCTAAGCCATTGTTTTCAGAGCCGTGTCGTGCAGACTGCTTCCCTATGTTTTCAGAGTTCGCACCCTACGTTGTTCCACCCTTTTCTATTCAGTGTTTGTCATGTATGTTGGTTCATGATGGAGAACCTGTCAACTGAAGAATTCATCCGACAATTCAGACGCAGAGGGTTAGACTTCGGTATGGCTACCCCGACCAAGACTGTCAAGTTTCCTATTTTCTCTGATCCCAGACAGTCCCCGAGCACAAGGGCGTCTCAACAATAGCCCCAGCAGCAGTAGCAGCCGGAGGTACCCATTCCAGAGCCCTTGGCCACTCTAGTTAACTACATTCCTCCGCACCCAGATGATGCACCCTAGGTGCATATTCCCAAGAATGCCAAGTATTTGATTCCGCTGCCACCAATGGCAGAAATCGTGGAAGAAGAAGGATCCCTGCTTGGACATCTCCTGCTCGTTAAGTTTTCTGACTTCAACTTGGGATATTATAGAACGTATCCTCAGTTTGCACCAGATCACTATCTGACGGTGGTCCATAATCCTGTTAAGAAGATTGATGAATTCGTCCCGCAGGAATTTGCAGTAAATCTAGAAAAGCCTGGACTGTTGAACCGGTGGTCCATATCCACTTGAAGCCTTTTGGAGCCTGAATTCATCCTGCTTGGAATTTGCAGTTGTCAAGGTCCTGTTATCCTATGTTCACGGTGGTTATCTTTGGCTAGGGAGGCCAATTGATCTGAATGTGGACTTGATTCATCGAATTTCCGGCCTATCTAAGGTTGGTAAGGACCCCAACGTCCATTTTGTTGGTAAAGACAAGGACCGAAAGCTGGCTGCATAGTTGGTGCAGAAATACAAATTGTCGAGAGGAGGTCGGGCTTATGACCTCACTGTAGTTGAAGATGAAGCACTCAGATTCACAAGCAGTCTGCTCGTAGGCAGACTTTTAACAAAATGTCGACCTAAAGAAGTCCCTGGAGCTGTTGTAGAGCTCGCAATTGCAGCTGCGGAGGGAGAGAAGTATAACTGATGTCTCTTCCTCCTGAATTTATTCTTGGAAGACTGCCAGAATGTTCAGAACACCGCCAATCAGCTGTTCCATTTCTCTTGGTTCCTGATCATGTGTGCCTTTGTCGGGTGGAAGGAACCGCCCAACACTTAGTTTCTTCCGCGCCGCTAAGGAGAGGTTACAGGGATGCGCTATGTCAACCTCTGGGATTCTAGTAATCCCGTGAAGTGCAAGATGAACCGCGCCGTGTTCTTCGAGTATTATCATCTCCTCAGGGATACCATCCTGGAGATGCCGAGGCTTACTGAGGAGACGACAGAACTCTATGGAACGAATTTGGTCTTTTCTACCAACTTGCATGAAATCTATTTCTGCCCTCACGGAATTCAGTTGAAAGAATGGGAGGATGTGGAGGACACTATGAATTCCTGGCCAGATGAATGGAAGCAAGCCGCTGAAGTCACTATCACGATGCCACCCCCCTGAGGCGCCATAGAAAGATAAGTGTTAACACCCAAAAAGTGTTCACTACCTTATCTACCTCATTACATGGCTCATTTGTCCATTCTCCTACCATATTTCCCTTAAAAACCCTAAAATCCCACTAAAAAGCCTCCAAAAGGCCTAAAATGCCTCCAAAAGGCCACAAAACCATCAAAAAAGCCTCAAAAAGGCTAAAAGACCCCTTTTTCCTCCAAAAATATCCAAAATTCCTCTAAAATAGCAAAATCCCCTAAAAAGGGAATAAAAAATATAAAATAATAAGGAAAAGGAGGAAAAAACCCTATACAGCTGCCCTAAACCATATGGTTCCCAAAACCATGGGCCAGCACTCCACCACCAAAAAACTATAAATAGGTGGTGGAGATCCCTCATTCCACATCCACAATCAAGTATACCCTTACTCTGCCAAAATCTCTCTTGAAACCCTAGCTCACCATTGAGCCACTTTCACCTTGAGAGCCCCTTTTGGCCCATTTCCACCATTGGAGAAAGAGAAGGAGCACATTGGAGCTTGGAGCAACCCTCTTGGACATTGCAAGAGCTTCACCAACCTCCACATTGGAGGTAATATCAATTCAAAAACCATTATTTACATTTCATTGTTTATGTTTCATGCACATGTTTTAGAGTAGTTTACATTTCTGTTTTAGCATAATAATTTACATTTACTGAACTGCTACTAAGGAGTCCATTCTCCTTAGTAAGTGCTCATTTGCACAAGCTAGGGGTAAAACCCTAGCTACATTTTTGGCGACTCCCCTAAGTTTGAATTTTTGGTTACAATTTTTAAATCTTTTTTCTGTTCGGCTGTCCCTTTCGGCCGCCGTATACCGCGTTTTTTCCCCCAATAGTCACGTCCCGACCGCGTCTTTCAGGCACTTACCTGCGACCCAACCGCGGCTCTCAGACTGTTTTCGGCGACCTGTCAGCCGCTTTCAGTCTGTTACCTGCGATTCGGCCGCGGCTATTAGCCTGTTTGATCCAGTCTAACTGCGGCTTTTTCCCTATTTTCGGCGTCCCGCCTGCGGCTTTCGGCCAGTTTCCCGCAACCCGCCAACGCCTTTCAGCGTCTTTCCTGCATCTCGCCTTTCAGCGTCTTTCCTGCATCTCGCCTGCGGCTTTCGGCCAGTTTCCCACAACCCGCCGGCGCCTTTCGGCGTCTTTCCCGCAACCCGCCTGTTCCTTTCGACGTTTTTCCTGCGTCCCGACTGCGTTTTTTCAGCCCAGAACCTGCAACCCACCTGCGACTGTTCATCTGTTTTCCGTGGTCCGACCGCCCAGATTTGCCCAAAACCCGCGGTCTGATTTTCTACAAATTTTTCCCTGTTTTGAACCTAGCACTTTGCTGCACTATTTTCTGCACCAGCACAGCCCTCTGCCCTACCTGCAGCCACCCTTCCTTACAGCATTTTTTTGCAGTTTTTATTTCTGTTTCATTTACAGAATCGTTTTTACATTTTCAGCACTTTACATTGGAAAAAGAAAATTGTGCATTTTAAAAGTTCATTTCTGTATTGTTATTGCTAGATAGAAAGTTTCCCTCCCTAGTGGCACTTTCTACTTGGGTTCATCATCATCTCACGAGCACACACTCTGTCACATAATTCAAGTGAGCCTTAAAAAACTATCTAACTCAACCAATATTCTAACCCCACTTGGGGAACACAAAAGAATCTTTGTAGTTAGGTAGGATCGGGGGGATAGGCTTCCAATAACACCCCTCGGTTACTTACACTTGAGACATAGTTGTTGTCCAAATAGGGAACCAAAATCCCCTAGTACTTTTTGGCACGGTCACAACCAGTTTATCAGAGGGCCTCTCCCCTAGGAGGGTTGAAGTCGCGAGACTGGTTCCGGAGGCCTGAGTGGAATACCGCACTCCATTCAGTAACCGAAGGGTTACCTTTAGTAGTTCTCGGGATATCCTTGTATTGGGGTATTGCGGTAAAAGGACCAAATGGGAGATTCACCTTTCTGGATGTGTCATGAATGGTGTATCTTAGTTGCCATTCTTCTAGGATTGACTACCCGGTGTCCCTCCCAGTAGGGGGACATCTTAGCCACTTGCCTTTCCTATTCATATTGTCTGACTTGGATTTCATCACCTTGCAGAGGATATGTCTAGTTGAGTCAGAATACCTTTTAGTTAGGTGTTTGCATGCTCCCTTACCTCCCTTTGGTCTAGCGAGTTCACCATTTTTTATTTTTAGGAAACCTGCTACTTGTTGGTATTCTGACCATTCTGTTGACACTCCACCTATTGTAGCACAGTTGTTACAGTGGGTGTTTTGAGTTGGTTGTTGGCCTGAGTGCCTTGTTTTTTGAGCTCTCCTTCTGCACACTCGGTTGCATTAGGGTTTTTGAGCTATTTTTTACTCACCTCAACCCACAGAGTTTCGACACCATCTGTCACCATTGAGTCCCCGAGACATTCTCGGTGCCTCAGGGGCGAGCCCCCACATCACGATTCACTTGACACCACACGTCATCGCCACAGATCATCATCACTTGATACCACTTATCACAGATCTAGAGCCTTGTCACTTGACTCCACTCGTCAACGGCATAGGACTCCGTCACTAGATATTGACGCCCCTTACTTTACCTCTGATTCTGAAGAAGAGTCTAAGAACCCCATTTACACTACTCCTACTAGCCCCATGGCTGGCGCGACTTCCACTCCTTTCGTTGTAGGGACCATTGGTGGCACATCCACCACCACACCAGTTACCACACCTGCTCTGGGAATGCCCTCAATGGGGGCCACATCCACTATCCCGGTCACCATTCCCATTCCCGTAACTGGCATACATACCCCCACTCCACCAGTGACTCACACTACCCATGGTGGTGCAGGCCCATCCTATACTACCTTAGTTCCCCCACTTGGGGGAAACATTCCCAACCCTGCCCCTCTACTTGGGGGCATGGGCCCCAACTTGGTCCAACCCACTCCTGTGTGACATCCTTCTTCCAATTTGCCATTCATGGCTAGCCTCAACCTACCTGACCTAGCCAGACTGACCAACGATCCTATCCGGCACGACCCTGCATGGCCTCACATGCCTACCAAGCTCCCCTCTGACATCCCTAAGTTCGAGGGCAAGGCGGGTGAGGACCCACAAAACCATATCATGTCCTTCCATCTATGGTGTTCCTCCAACTCCATCGTGGATGACTCTATTCACCTTCGTCTGTTACAGCCCACCTTCACTGACTCTGCAGCCAAGTGGTATATCGAGCAACCCCATGGGACCCATGCCACCTTTACTTCCCTTGCCTCGACCTTCTTGCAGTTCTTCCAGTTACCTGTCCGCTATGACGCAGGTGTTGAGATCCTCCTATCTTGCAGACAAAACACGGCTACCCACATCACGGACCACATTCATGAGTGGCGTAGACGCCGTAGCTTATGCAAGATCAAATTAGATGACTGTATCTTCCTAGATTGGTTCCTCAAGTCCCTTCTTCCTGTTATTGCTAAGGATGTAGCTTTCGAAAGACCCCAGTCTGAAGAAGAGGCCATCCTTAAGGCACAGCAGTTCGACCTCATTTACGCCCAGTCGGGTTATCTCTATACCATTATACTTGACGCCCCTCACGGTGAGTCCTCCCATCACGATGTGTCGGGGGCATCCCATGCTGCAGACGGCATCATTGGTCGGGTTTCTTCACATCCCCAACCCATTTCCATAGCACGTCCTACCCAGGGCCCCGACCTGTCGCGGGCCACCTCACAGTCTGGGGCCACCAACTCATATGCTCCTATGACACACCACCATCACTCCCATGGACCCACCTGTCCACCTCAGTGCTTCGGTCATGCACCCCCTACTTATAACCCCCCGATCGCACCTCATCCCTATTACCACCAGTAGGTTGCACCAACTCCTGCTCCTTCTCAGGCCCAACCCGCTTATTACCACCAGCAGGCTGCACCAGCTCCTGCGCCTTCCCAAGCCCAACCAGCTTATTACCCGCCATAGGTAGCCCCTGCGGCAAGCCCACAACCTGCTCCGCAGACATATCAGCAGCCTCGTCAAGGTTCCACACCTGCGCAGCCTCCACCTACATATCACCCACCGCAGCCTGCTCCCGCACCTACACAACCTCAAAACCCACCTGCTACTCAAGGGCAAGTTTATGCCCAAAACAACCCGCAGCAAAACTAGAACAACCAGCGCAACCAGGGCCAACAAAATCGCAGTAAGGGCCATAATCGTGGGAACAACCAACCTACAGACCAAGGTGGTCAACCGGCTAATCCCCCAGACAACAACAACGCGACCCCTGCTAACCAAAACCCTGATCGCCCGCCCAAACAGGCTAAAAACCCCAACTTGCGAACAAACCATCCTTGTTCTATTTGCGGGGTCTATGGCCACTACACACATGCTTTCCCACACTTGGAGCGAGCTCGTCAACTTTGGGTTGATGAGGCCCATCGCCAAGGGCATGCGGCTCCTCAAGCACCGCCCAAACCCCCACAACCTCAGCAGCCGCCTTTGGTGCTGCAAAACCCCTTACCAACCCAAGGTGTGGTGAACACTCAGTTGTTGGCACCCCCTCAAGCCAACGCGCAACCCCAACAACAACAGATTACATACGCCACTCCTGATCAACCCATGTTTGACTCTGGTACCCACCACTTGTTGATGATGTCTTCCACTGATGTCAACCTCCAGACCCGTCGGAACCAATATGGCTCCACCTCTGAAGCCCCTCCCGCTGATAAAACCCCTAACGCTCATCCCACTGATCAAGCGTTACGTATCCCTCCGCCTCCCATAGATGGTTCTTCCAAAGCAGCTTGTTTCCCACTTCTCCGTATCAACAACAACCCCAATGCGCGCGCTGCGTCAAACTACAACATTGTAGATGACCTAGCCCAATCTCCCGCAGCCATGTCTGCGTTAGAAGTCTTGAAGAACTTCCCTTCCCAGCGCAAGACTTTACTCTCATCCATTGGGGCTATTGACCCAAATGATTCAAATTTGATGGCATTTGATTTGGACCAGTCCGAACCACGCCTGCCTTCCACCTTAGCATTCCAAGTTTCTGTTTTCGTTCGAAATCTTGTCATCCATCGATGCATCATCGATGAGGGTGCCTCCACATGCGTTATGTCTACATTCATATGGCAGAATTTGGGATCCCCTACCCTCCATCAGTCCACCACTGCATTACGCGCCTACGACGGTCGTTCGGCTCAGCCCCAAGGTCTCCTAGACAATGTCCCTGTCCAGTTAGGTGGTAAAACCATCCTCATCGATATCGAGGTCATCAACGCCCAGCTTGATTACAACCTCTTACTCAGTCGCAGCTACATGTATGCTATGTGGGCGGTCGCTTCCTCTGTCTTTCGTACCATGATGTTCCCCCATGATGGACGCGTGGTTAAGATCGACCAACTTACTTACTATGATCCAAATGCTCCCGCTGCACCCAAAAAATGTTCTCCCCATGGTGGAACAACCGGTCAGTAGTGCTGCTACCTCATTTGTTTCCTCTTTGGGACCTGGAGTTTACTCAGACCCGCCGATGACATCCACCTTCCAATCCATTCCTCCCCCGTCATCTACGCCCGAAGTGTCTGACTTATGTACCCTCTCCCACGATAACCAAACAACTACCAATCAGCCACCCTTGTTGTCTAAACCACCACTGGTACCTAGCCACATTGGTGTTACACCTATCCATACAATCCCCTTCCTAGTCCCTCCATCGAGAGTAGTAAGCGTCTCGGTTATGGCTACCCTTAGTCTCCCTGGGCTAACCTTGGGATTACCCGTCTGGTATCTTTTGCCTCCCGTTCCCCCCGCCGACACCAACCGTCGTCCTCCAACCGATGCAACCCATGGCTACTACCACTCAGCCACCCCCCGGTGTCTCTACCCCTTTGTCCTCCACGACTCCTCCCCCTACTCCCAAACCCACTGGGGGCAGAGGTCCCCAACCTTACACTGTTGTACCACCTCCCAAGACAGTCAAACACCCCCCAGTATTTCGTGCTCCTCCCAAATGCTCATTGTGCGATGAGTTAGGCCATGCGACTCATCAGTGTCCATAGTTACCAGCATTACAGAAGCACATGCAGATGCTCGACGATGACCCCAACATCCCGGTTGTCGAACTAAACCCCACCCCCAATCCTAAAGATAAATCCCTGCGTACCAACCACCCCTGTGCTATATGCGGTGTTTACGGGCACTACTCACATCATTGTCCCGATCTCCCAGATTACAGAGTGGCTTTCTATGAGATGAACAATCTAGACCTTGAGACGGACCCAACCACTATTGAGGAGACTCACCCCCCCATCTCACCCCCATCCGGGGAGGTCAACACCATTTACATGATCTCTTCCACTACCATTCCCACGTTAACCGATTTGACGGCCCAAACTTTCCATACTGATGAGGAGATTCTTGAGGCACTCACTGCCCCGGAGTATCCCTGGGATGATATGCACCATTGTTCGTATTTCCTCCCAGAAGCATCTTCCTCTAGCATCGCTACCCAATTTGCGGTTGAATCCAAAGAATTCCTTCCCACCAAGGTCGACTGGCTCAAGGACCCTATTCCTGCTCCTGACGCCTTCGAGGAGGGTAACATGGCTAACATCTCACCTGTCATCCAAATTGATATCGCTGCCCCCCGGGAGTGCCCCTGAATTCATCACTTTAGGAGCCTTCTGCAGTAAGCAAGAGATTGAGGAATACACTAACCTCTTCAGAGAGTTCCGTGATGTCTTTTCCTGGTCCTATACCGAAATGCCCGGCCTTGACCCCGCCATTATAGAGCACCACATTGACACATGGCCTGATGTACCCCCCGTTCGTCAGAAACAACATCCCATTCATCCCTCAAAGCTCCCAGCTATCAAAGCAGAGATTGAGAAACTACGCAAGGCCGGATTCATTTATCTTATTTCCTATACCACATGGGTTTCAAACCCCATCCCTGTTAACAAAAAACAAGGCACCATTCGAGTATGCACTAACTTCCATGATTTAAATCGTGCTTGTCCCAAGGACAAATTCCCCACGCCATTTATTGACCAGCTCATTGATGCGTGTGCGGGACATGAAGTCCTCTCTTTCATGGACGGTTTTTCTCGATACAACCAGATTCAGATTCATAAGGAAGACCAGTACAAAACTGCCTTTACTACCCCATGGGGCACCTTTGCCTATCGCGTCATGCCTTTCGGCCTCAAAAATGCTGGTGCCACCTTCCAGCGGGCCATGACCTATTGCTTTCATGACTTGGTCCATATCTTGCTAGTCTATCTTGATGACCTTACAGCTCGTTCCCGGAAACGATCAGACCACCTTAACGACCTTCGGCAGGTTTTTCTACGTTGTCGTAAATACCAAATCCGCTTGAACCCACACAAGTGTGTCTTTTGCGTTCCGGCAGGCCGATTGTTGGGTTTCATTGTTTCCCATAAAGGAATTACTGTTGATCCCCTGAAATTCCATGCCATCTTAGACCTTCCCACTCCTCGCACGCTCCGGCAGCTCCAAAGTCTGCAGGGGCGATCCAATTTCCTTCGACGCTTCGTCCCTTATTACGCCACTACCGTTCACGGTTTCTTGTGCTTACTCCATACCCACATACCATTTGTTTGGGATAAGCAAGCCAAAGCCGCATTTGAATCCCTCAAGAAAGCTCTCACGCAAGCTCCCTTGATCTCCCCTCTGGATTTCTCTCAGGACTTCATCCTCTACGTCTCGGCATCCAAGCACGCTGTGTCTGGAGTCTTAGTTCAAGAGGACGTCTCTCACCAAGAGCATGTCATTTACTACGTTATCCAGACCTTGTATGATCCACCCCTACGTTACCCATATGAGGAGAGACTAGCCCTAGCTGTGGTCTTTTCCGTCCACAAACTGTGACACTATATCTTACTTAGTCATACCACAGTCGTTGTTGACTGCAACCCCATGGTCTATCTCCTAAATTGGCGGCTACTGCAAGGTCGTGTTGCTAAATGGGTCATTATCCTCCAGGAATATGACCTCACTTTCTGAACACCTAAGAGCACTAAATCCCTTGTGCTTTCCCAGCTCATCACTGATCTACCTTCCCTTCTCCCGGCCCCACAAATCTCCGACGAGTTACCCGACAATCACTTGTTCACTATCTCATCTGATGACCCATGGTACGGTGACATTTTGTTATACCTGCGCACACAGAAGTTCAAACCCAAAGTCACCCGTAATGAACGTCGTCGCATCTGTCACCAAGCCTCTCGATATCTCCTCTTAGGCGATGTTCTTTACCGGCGAGGGGTTGACACCATTCTTCATCGTTGCCTTACACATGAGGAAGCTGAATACGTCCTTAACGACTGTCATAGTGGTGCCTGCGGTGGCCATTTCTCCAGGATGGCCACTGCCCAAAAGGTCGTCCATGCCGGATACTTCTGGCCCACACTTTTCACCGACTGCATCACTATGGTCAAGCATTGCCATAACTGCCAACTTTTTGCCCCCAAGGCCCGGACACCACCCGCTCCCGTTACATCCAGTCGTCACCGTTGGTCCCTTTTGCAAGTGGGGCATCGACTTCATGGAATGTAGACCCCCATCTGCCAACGGCCACAAGTACATCATTGTCGCTGTGGATTACTTCACCAAATGGGCTGAAGCCATGCCTACTTTCAATTGTACTGCTGACACAGCTGCCCGTTTCTTTTTTAACCATGTTATCACTCGATTCGGGGTTCCTAAACAGTTAGTCTCAAACCATGGTTCACACTTCGAAGATTCCGTTTTGGCGTGAGTTATCCACCCTACTCAAATTTGAACATCAGTTCTCCTCTGCTTACTACCCAAGGGAATGGCCAAGTAGAGGCCATTAACAAAATCCTCAAAACCATCCTTCGATGCACCGTTGACTGACATAAGTCCAATTGGCACCACATGCTATTCCCCACCTTATGGGCTTATCGTACATCCACCAAGACCGCCACTGGTTTTTACCCCGTTTCACTTAGTTCACGGCGTAGAGTCTATCCTCCCCATTGAGTGTCAGATACCTGCCTTGCAAATCGCCGTCGAGATTCTCCCCGACACCTCCCCACTCGAGCAACGTCTGCTATCCCTCGAACAAGCCAATGAAGACCGTCGTGCCGCTCTCCAGACCATTGAAGCTGCCAAGAACCGCTCCAAAGCTGGTTACGACAAACATGTACACCCTCGAACTTTCCATGAAGGGGACCTCGTCCTCGCCTATGACCAAGCCCATGACAAAACCGGTAAAGGGAAGTTCGAATCCATGTGGCAAGGCCCTTACATCATGCATACTTGTCTCGGCAAGGGGGCATACATCTTAGCCGACTCCGAAGGTCACCCTTTGCGCAACCCGCGTAACGGGTTGTACCTTAAACGCTTTTATCCCTAAATAACTCGCGGCCCCACTGGTCCGCATTGTACAGTTTGCTCTCTTTTTTGTTTTTCACCTTTTTTACCGCGATCTTACTTTCCTCATTTTTTGCATGACCACAGATGGACCATCTTCCACCTCACTATACTGGCTTCGCCGATGGAGCAAGCCGCTGGTCTCCCAACCTGGCTTCTGCAGCATGGGTCCTATATTCCCCTTCCCATGAAATGATTCACCTTAATGGAATCTGTATAGGCGCTACTACCAATAACCAGGTGGGGTATGATGCTCTGACCGGTCTTCTGACTGCTACCCTCCATATGGGCATACATCACCTCCATGTGTTCCTTGACTCCCAGCTCAACAACTACTACCAGGTGCGTGATCCCTGCCTCTTTAGAAAATTCCTGCTCACAAAAACAACTCAGCTGACAGTTTGAATCCATCACATTCACCCATGTCCCAAGAGCTCAAAATAGTGTCACAGACCAAATGGCCAACAACATTCTAGATTGGCACATCAATCACACCATGTAAAATCTCCATCATGCATAGCATCTCATAAAAATATAAAAACCCAAAAATATGCAAGGGGGCTCCACGTGCCTGTCATTACATAACCATTTGCATCCATGTGCAATAAAAAATACAAACCACATTCATATACAGGGGCATCCACGTGCCTAGTCCTACATACATAGTGTTGCATCCATATGCAATACATCACATAACATACACAAGGGGCATCCATGTGCCCAACATCCTATACTACTTGCATCCACGTGCAATGTAAAACATATCACAAATCCTAAAGCGCATCCACATGCATACAACTAAACCAATATCACAAGAAGGTGCATCCACATGCATATATATATATATATCAAAAAATACATGTTCAGTGCTATACATGTCCTGAGTACCCCTATACTCAACTATACAAAAAATGGCTATACATCCCTAAAGCCTACAAAACTCCGGGGGAGTCCCCCCGCACTCCCTAGTGAGAGTCGTACCCTACATCACTGCCTGCATCGGCCACCTCTGAGTCCTCCCCCCGCTCCTCCTCCGGCAAGTCCTCATCCCTTGCGGGCTCCTGTGCCCATGCCCTGTCCGCCAAGATAGCTACCCGGATCGCAATAGATCTTAACTCTCGGGGTGCTCTCATGCAATCCTGAACTACATCGGGATCCACATCCCACCATCCCTCATCGGTTACTCCAACTAGTAACCGATCCAGCAACACTTGAACGGACTCCAAAGTCCCCTCCGCGTCCCTCCGATGCACCTCGCCTCGGCCAGGTAAGGCTGGTGCCGCCACATGTCCCCTACGTGCCACATGTCCTGGTGGCGGTCTCAGACCCACATCTGTAGATCACACATCATTCAGTAACAATATATATCATACCACACATCATATATAAAACTTGACATCCATAACATGCAAGTAAACCAATACATACCGTCTAGTCCCCATGCCTGTCCTGGTGCTCGCGGTGCCTCTGGATCTCTCGTGTAGTCCATATCCCTATATGGATAGTCATCCAGTGGCAATGGCATCTATAGCCACTGTAGGTATAACTCATGGGTAAAGTACCTACCCACCTCCCCGCCACCCTGGCAGCGCATCATCTCACCCCACCGCACCATCCGTGGCTCCCTCAAACCTCCTGCGCTGATCGGTACCCGCGGCCGCAGGGTGGGTACCCTCTCCATAAAAAATGCACATAGGAATGAACCATAGCAAAACCCCTTCCCAGATTCCTTCACCGCTGTCAGCTGTCGCTGCACACAGGTGAGGAACATCTATCCCCACACATAGTAAACCCCATCCAGTACATGCTCCACAAGCTGCATCTGGCCACCAGACACCTTCTCCGGTGATTGGGACCCCAACACACATACCACGCATGCTGCAATCGCCCGTATCGTCGGCTCCTGTAGGTCTAGCACCCGGAGTGCATTCCTATGCACCCTAGCCTCTGGAGAACAGTATCTCTCCAGCATATCCTCCATATCCACATCGGCGGATACTCTCGGCTGCGTATCCACCACCCTACCCAGACAGGGCAACCCTGTCAGGAAGTACACATCAGTCAACTTAAGGTCCACCCTCTCACCCTGCACCATGAAATCCTGTATGTCTGGCTCCCAGAAACTCACTAGCCAGTTTAGAAGCAACCCTGTTGAACGTATCATGGGAACTTGTGTGAACTTTAGTAGTCCGCACATCCCTAACACCGCCCACACATGACCATCATCCCGGATGTAATCCACTATCCCATCTGGGATCTCCCGCTCTCTCCATAGTACTAGCGGCATCCTGTCAAACACGCAAGGCAAACTCATCAGACTCATGTCAAAGAAATAAACCTTAACCCCCCCCCCCCCCGGGAAGTCCTAACAGCTCGATCCAAATTGCGGTTTTAGGCCCCCTTGCCGCGGCTTTCGACCGCGACTGTTTGGCTCACAGTCGCGGTCCAAAACCGCGACTGTCAATCCCAAACACGCGATCAAAAACTGCTTGTTCATCCTCGGAACACCCGGTCACAGACCGTATGTTCCGCATCGAACCCCGCGGTCTCCACGCGCGTCATTCGCCGTGGAACCCGCAATCTCCGACCATGGCTCACCCTAAAAAACCCACGGTCCACCCCACGTGGACCGTACAAGTAAACCCTGGGACCCACTACCCACCCCCCGAACCCAAAAAACGTGCAGGTATGAGTTTGACGGAATACCTGTATCTCCCGGATCTGAAATCGGCCGGTCAGATCGTCCAGAAATGCCACCTCACCTCTGGTCCACTCTGATCACTAGTCAAAGTCAAATAGTACAAATGACACTTGTCATGTTGGACCCACTCACTATTTATAGTCAGTTGACTTTTTCTTGTTTTGGCCCTTCTGAACCCATACAGAGTCCATTTTTCGCACCGTTTCCACCATTGGAATCAGCACAACGAGACTATCCTAATGGTCACCTCGTTGCATTATTTTGTCCCCATCATTTTTTACACATTTTTCAGATGCCACTAGTCACCTCGGTTTGCGTGCCACATCGGTCGTTCTCCATTTTTCGCATATTTTATATCATCGAATTCATTTTTCCGAGCTGGTGATGATGCTTGAGATCATTTCTTGCTCTCACCCCCATATTTTTTGGGCCTTTTTCCAAAACACCCCCAGTCACCTCGGTTTGTGTGCCACATCGGCCGTTATCCATTTTCGACACTCTTTATATCGCCGGATTCATTTTTCCAAGCTCGTGATGATGCTTGAGATCATTTCTCGCTCTCACCTGGTACAGTTTCAACATTATGTCCCAACACCTTGTTGCCTCGATTTGCATGCCACATCGGCCGCCATCGGATTGTTCCACACTTTTAAATGAGCCATTCACTCCTGTCATACTGCAAATGTTTCGTTATTTTTCCACCATTTCATTCACCCCGCAAGGAGGCCCACCAGTGTTCCCCCTCACCCTTATTCTTGGTCATCATACATGTTCCTTGATTGAACACTTCCTCCTTGCCTGGCCATTCCTTTTGTTCGGTATAATTTTATCCCTTTTTCGGGCCGGACAAGTCCTTTATGAAAAAGTCACTTAGGGAGTTTCTGTTAAGCTCTTTTCTGACTCCTAAAACAATGAAAAGATCACCGAGCAATCTTGCTTCCTTTCATGCTCATTAAAGTACCTGAAAGGGCGTCTATCTGGTATAAATTTACCCCTTTCCGGACTTGGTAGACTAATTACGAAAAAGGAATACTCTAGTCACACCGGCTAGAAGAGTTCTTCATTGTATCCTTTTATGCTTCTTTGGGCCTTGGAGACTAAATATATGAAAAAGCAACCCCCTGGAGTCTTCTTATTTGCTTTCAGAGTCTCTAAAATTGAAAGCAACCACGAGCACGAACTATCCTGGGCTCATAAATTCCACACGACAGTACCATTCCATTACTTCAGAGTCTTCTTATCGCTTTCAAACTCCTTAAAATTGAAAGCAACCACTGTTATGTGGAATTCTACCCTACGGATAAGTCAAAATTCCCTTAGACTAAAGCAGACTTAAACTAACTCTAGGCTAAGAACAAAATGAAACAAATGCAACCTTGAATCCCTAGATCTAACAAACATCCCAGTATTAAAATGCTGAAGAGAATAGAAGGAATTTAACTGACCTTATATCCAAACGCTTGTTTTTGATATTTGCTCCAAGCTCCAAGTCCTCACAAGTGAACCTGTTAAAATGGAACCAAAATACAAGCATGCACTATTCTCTAGCAACCTGAAACATGAGTTAGAATCTAAATCTACGAAAGATACAAATCATATCATTAAAACAAGATTAACACAAATGATTTGGGAAAACAAGACAAGTTATTCCATTACAACTTGAAGATTACTTACAAAGGGTGCTTGATGTCCAAGCCAATCCTCCAACTCCAAGTGTCTTCTCCTCTAGCTATCTCCACAATGCTGCAAGACCATAAGTTTGGTGCACTCAAGAGTCCTCCTTTTTTTCCATGGCATACCTCTCTTTTATAGTGAATGGTGAGGTTAACCAACAAGAGAGATGGGTGGATCTAAGGAGAGATAAGTGGATCAGGGTTTCTAATCGAAGGAGATGAGGTGAGATCGAATCAAGGAACCCAATCTTCCATTATCTTCGAAAATCCAAAATCCCATGAGCCAAGGGCAAAAAGCTATTAAAAGGGTACCGCGTTTTGCAAAGTCTGCAGAACGCGGCACTATCGCGCTTTGGGGAAAAAGCAGAATGCGGTAGTGTCGCGTTTTGGGAAAATAGCAAGGCGCGGTAGTGTGTGAAAATAAAGTCCAAGGTGGGTCAAAACTTGGCAGGGTGGATTCACCTTCAAGGTTGACTCATCATCTATCTCTTCTGGATGGTTTAAAACAGTAGGGAAAGTGTCGTCAACTTGTTTTGTGATGGGGATGCGACACCGTGAAATATAGAGGTATAACAGATGCCCCCTAAAGTGTGAGGTCAGAAGGGACTGATGGCCGAAAGACTTTACGAATTTAATGTGCAGAGATAGCATCGAGGAGCGCGACACGGAGCTGAAAAATAGAAACAAAGTGTTAGATATACCACCGAGGCGGGCATTCCCATGCTCGGAAACAGATGACTCAAAGCATGGCTGCCGACCAATACATTGCAGATCCATGAGTACTGAGATAATGTAAACTATGGACAGATCATGGCTACTATGAACAATCGTAGATCCATGAGACAATAATGACACAGCCACGACCAATACAATAAGTGGATCTGTGTGACAATACAAGAGACATCTCCATCGCAGCCTGGACACAGTGAAGGCACAGTGATGCGTCCAGGGTCTTCTACCCGATCGCATAAAGATACGAATCTAACCATGTGATTACAAGGTGTTGAAGTCGAACATGGTAGAAACCATTTGATTACCGGTCAATGATGTGGCCCGTTAACAAATGCGAGGGAGATCACCAATGATGACGATGATTCCCAAGGTATCAATAGTACATCTCAACGAAATGCGAATGAATGAGTTGATGTCGAGCATCCGAGAGATTGCTTGATCAGAGGTCAATGATGTGAACCTACTGTCAAGCACGAGGAAACCTGCCATTAAGGCATGCAGGTTCCAAGGTACTAATGGTTGATCTCTAAGTCTAATTCCCGGATAGTGATTTGGTGTCGACAGGAATAGACTCATCGAAGGTGGGCCATGATGATTCCCACATCATCGACACGAAATCGGCACATATGATAGGATGATGAAGTAATGGAGTATGTACTGACACAGCGGAGGCCTGACACAATGAATGATTCGATACAATGCAACCCTTTGAACATATAACGGCATGTAACAAGACTTGGCAGCAGGGATTATTGATAAAAATAGAGGATAGACACCGGATGAGCGGACTCGTGGCCAGGGAGACGACCCATGATGATGACTATGACTCAATGAAAGACGGATACCCGAATATAGACAAGAGATGGACACATGCCATGTTCAAAGGTAACGACCGAACAAGCTGCCATGGATAAACTTGACTTGTTCCCCCATATTTCCCCGACATGATGGACGAGTACCTCTTTCTTGTTTTACGAGCTTGAAGAGGATAACAGATGCTCGGTGTAGCTCATCTTGTGGATGAGTCCAATATCACATGTTTTACGAACCTGAGAAAGGAGGGGTTCGTCCCAAAGTGGGTCCTTCGATGTTAACATTTTAACGAGTCCAAGGAAGGAAAACTCGGTAGTTTTTCATATTTAGAGAGCCTAAAAAACTTAAAGGAAGCTCCATAATGTACTTTTTCGTAAAATTTAGTCTCTCGATCCCGAAAAAGTGTAAAACAATTCCCGAGAGAACTCTCCCAGCCGAGATTGACTGAGGTATTCCTTTCTCGTAAAATAGTCTAGACGGGCCGAAAAAGGGGTAACCTATCACCGAATAGACGACCTTTCAAATACTTTTACAAGTGTGAAAGAGTCAAGATCACTTGGCAATCTTTTCAATTTTAAGGAGTCTGAAAAGAGCTTAACTATGGACTCCTATGGTCTTTTCGTAATTTTAAATTATTCTGGTCCGAAAAAGAATAAAATACAACCAGGATAATACTTTCCTCATTGTTTAACGAGCATGAGTAAAGCTGACCGTACTCGACACCGTTTACTTGCGTTTGACAAGCACGACACAGGTGTGAAAGCGCTTGGAATCTTTTTCAAGTTTTAAATCCAGAGCACGAAAAAGATAAAGTGGGCTCAAAATGAAGGTCAAATTACGAATAAACACCGGTCTGAATGCATCCCATTCCTACCGCGGATCCTGTCAATAAATGCTCAACAACTGGACATTAGCAATGTAAACAAGGGTTTATTTATTTGAAATAGTAATTAATTAATTAAAAAAAATATGAAAAAATGTTATATAAGGCATGGTAAAAATAGAAATTACTATTCATTTGTGTTTTTTACCCAAAGGAGACATTTTTACCCATTTTGGAGCAAAATTTCAAGGATCGATACCGAGAGTTCTGGGACGCCATTTCGACCGCCGTCTGTGCCAGGTAAGTGTGCTCGAGCCCCTCTTTCATTTCATGTAAGAAATTTTTGTTTTCACCGGGAAAAAATTAATTTTTTGGCAAGCCCTTTTGGGCAAGAATCGCTCACCGTACTACCGCGCGGGTCCCCTATCGAAAAACGCGGCACTGTTGAACAGTGCCGCGCTGTAACCCCAAAATGAGGCGCGGCACTGTGGACTGCCACGCGGTAGGGTGTCCTCCAGGCGCGGCACGTGCGAAATTTGAGTTCAAAAAATCAAATTTTCCTCAATTTTTTGCTGGAAGTAAGTTGTTAAATAGTTACTAATTACTTTGTTTGCCCTTTTGCAGGGATTTGCAACTTATTTGGAGCAAAATGGTGAGTTGGAAAGAGAGGGAGCATGAAGCGGATGATTTTGCAGCCGAAAATGACCTACCAACCGTGACCGCATTGCGAGAATGTGGTTTGCTAAAGTTTTTCAAGACCAAAGGGATCCGCCAACAACCTAAGCTCCTTACTCACCTTGTTCAACTGTGGGACCCTGATATCCGAGCTTTCCGAGTGGGAGAGCATGTGCTTGAAATCCAACTCGAAGACATCTACTTCCTCACAGGCCTCTCGAAAAGAGGGGCCCGGCCGAATCTTACCGGGTACATCGCTTCAGAATCAAGCACGGATGATTTGATTGCTCGATATTGTCAGGCAGGTTCGAGTAAGAAGAGTGGGAAGGTGGCTATAAAAGAGGTCACAAATCTTCCTTTTAAAACCTTGCTATTCACTATTACACGTGCAGCAGGAAGTGTAAGCCCACATCAAGCATCCCGCACACAGGTGAATCTCGCAGCAGAGTGCATGGGAGGAATAGTTTTCAACTGGTGTGAGGCAGTGTTGTCCAACATGAAGGAACAGGTGCACAAATGTAGAACTGGGAAAAATACCCAGTTTGGTTATGGGAGCATCCTGGTCACTTTCTTCTTGGCTAGGGTGCCATTACTGCGTCCACAGGTATCTATGCATCCTCGTCCACCTACTGAGCCATGGATGGCTCGATGGAGTGACTACGCTGGACGCCTTGGGGGACCTCAGCGGCTAGCCTTTGGAGAGGACTTTTTCTCTTGGCTAGAGGAGCAGATAGTCATGATAGACGACTATCCCTATTCAGGGGTAGATTTCCGTGAGGATATCGACTTGGCTTTGCCAGAAGATGATGACTGGGACAACTCTGGTATGACCTTCATGGATATGTATTTTTTCTTTTTGGATATTTAATTTTTATTGCTTTTTAGAATGTGTAAAAGACGCCTAATGTATATTCGTATGCATGTTGCAGACCGCGGACCACAGAGGCCAGATGGATACTCTCCACTACGTCGTGGTGGTGTCGATCGTCCAGCTGATCCTGTCGAAGAAGAAGATGAAGACGAGGCAGGGGGCGTCCGGGATATTGAGAGGAACCTGCAGGGATTGACCCATGGTATCCCTGCTATGCGGATGGATGATGTTCCCTACCACCTCCAGCGGCATACTGTGGGTGTACCTGGACGTATCAGTCGACTTCTTCGGAAGGTGGTTCGAGCTGTGATGTGTTACCACCAGCAGCGGGAGGAGTCCGATGAGGGACATGATAGGTCTCCTAGGTCTCCATAGATGGTCTTTCGATCTTTTTGCGGCATGTACACGATATGTAGGCTTTGAGGGCCAATTTTTTGTATATGGGATTTGATCCCCAATTTTGTCTTTGACACAAACTTTATGTATTTTTGGAAAAAACACTTTTATATACAGCGATATGGACCTATTTATGATCTAAATATTTACAATGACTTGTGCATTTTAATTTTTTATGATGTGTTTATGTATGGGCAAGATGCCAATCTAAAATGTAATTAGCCAATGAATCGGCAATACGATTGAATTCTCTCGGTATGTGTTGATATGTGATAAAATCAAATGACCGTTCCAAGAGGCGTACTCTTCGAAATAAACGAAGTAATGTAGGATCGCGAACTGTGTAAACACGGTTTAGATGAGAAACCACGAGTTGGGAGTCTAAAAAGACCGATAAGGAGTCAATCCTGAGTGAAGCAACCTCTGTCAAGAGACCAATGACTGCATGGTACTCTGCGATATTGTTGGTTGCGGGACCTAAACAATTGGCTCCTGAAGAAATCAACTCGCCAGTGGGGGAATATATCACCCATGCTGCGGAAGCGAGATTCCGGGTATGTCGGCTTGCACCGTCAGCGAATCCAAAGTAGGTAGCCATCTGCGCATAAAGGCACGAGTCAAAGTAAGAGTAGATACATAAGATCCACGCGCACACAAATAAAGCAAAAAGCAAACTAAGTACATTATGTACAAGAAGTAACCCGCGTGGGGTAACCTCACGCGTAGAAACGCTTGAGGTATATCCCGTTGCGGGGCCGTGCCAATGGCGTACCATCACAATCGACTAGTTCATAGGCTCCTTTTTCTAAGACACGTTTTACAATGAAGGGGCCGTACCACATAGATTCAAGTTTACCTTTTCCAAGCTTATCATGCATCTGATCATATGTAAGTACGAGGTCACCCTCATTGAAGATCCGAGGTTGAACGGATTTGTCGTATTGAGCTTTGACGCGTTTTTTGTGGGCTTCATTAGCCAAAGCGGCGTCACGGCGGGTTTCATCTAGCTTGGCTAGGTATAGAAACCGTTCTTCTTCGGAAGTAGTGTGTGGAAGTAGCTCTATGGCTATCTTGAGTGATGGAATTTCACATTCAATCGGGAGAATGGCTTCCAGGCCGTACACCAATTGAAATGGTGTAAACCCAGTAGCACTTTTCACTGAGGTTCGGTATGCCCACAGTGCTGAGAACAGGGCTGAGTGCCAATTGGATTTTTGGGTACCCACAATGCGCTGAATCATTCGTTTCAGGACCTTATTAATGGCTTCAACTTGGCCATTAGCTTGTGGGTAATACGGAGTTGAGTTTTCATGGCGAAAACGTAGTTTGGCACTTAGTTCTTCGATCATATGATTCCTGAAATGGGAACCATGATCGGTCACAATAGACTGTGGGACACCGAATCTAGCTATGATATGATTGAATATGAACTGCGCTGCTGTTTTGCCGTCTTCAGCATATGTAGGCATCGCTTCAGCCCATTTTGTAAAATAATCGACAGCTACTATGACATAGCTATGCCCCCCGGCTGAAGTGGGCTTACAGTGCATAAAATCGATGCCCCATTTGGAGAAGGGGCCGACGGCAATGACAGGATGGAGTGGAGCAGGATGCGAGCGCGTTTTGCTATGAAAGAATTGACATGGCGGACACTTCTTGACTGTTTCAATGCAGTCTTTGAAAATTGAGGGCCAGAAGTATCCCGCTCGCAGTATTTTCTGGGCCGTAGCCATCCCAGAGAGATGACCACCACATGCTCCAGCGTGGCAGTCATTGAGAACGCGTTCCGCCTCATCTAAGGTCAAACAGTGTCGAAGGACAGTGTCGACACCACGTCGATACAAAGTATCGTTTACGATAAGGTAATATTTTGCGTGATGTCTGACACGTCGTCGTTCATCGCGGGTGAGATCGGGACGGAAGCGTTGGGTTTGGAGATATAAGAGAATATCCCCATACCACGGATCAGACATGCTAATGAGGAACAATGATTCATCGGGAAGAGAATCAATGGGCTCGGATTGCTCAGTAGCACGGGGCAGGTGACAAATTAACTCAGCAAAGACCAGAGATTTCTTAGACTTGGCTTTGACAAATTCCAAGTCAAACTCTTGAAGGATGACAATCCAACGGGAGTACTTGCCCCCAAGCACTTGTCGTGTGAGGATATAGTACATTGGATTGAAATCGGCGATAACGGTGGTCCGGCGGAGTAAGATGTAGTGACGGAATCTCTGGACAGCAAATACTGTTGCCAGAGCCAGCTTTTCAACATGTGAGTAGCGAGTTTCAGAGTCGAGAAGACTCTTGCTGAGATAGTACACCACATGTTCTAAGCCGTTGTGGTCTTCCTGGACTAACACCATACCAATGGTGGAAATCGAGGCTGCGAGATAAAGAATGTAGTCCTGTGTGTAATTGGGGGGTTGAATCACAGGATCTTTGGTTAAGGCTGCCTTTAAATTGTCAAAGGAGCGTTGGGCTTCATCATCCCATATGAATGGAACATTCTTCTTGAGAAGCCGCATGTAGCCTTTTGTTATCTCGGACAGATTGCAGATAAAACGGCGTAGAAAGTTTGCATGCCCTTGCAAACATTGAAGTTCTGGAATATTGGTAGGTGAAGGAAGGGCTATGATAGCTGCTACCTTTGCGGGATCTAGACGTATCCCGTCTTTGGAGACTATGAAGCCCAACAGTTTTCCGGCTTCTACACAGAAGACGCACTTATGCGGGTTCAAACGTATATTGTAGCGCCGGCACCTTTCGAAAATGGCACTCAAGTGATCTGGATGTTCTTCCCGAGTTCGAGAATGAGCGGGAAGGTCATCAAGATATGGCTCTACGATATGTTTGATGTCATGAAATGCGTAGGACATCGCCCGTTGGAAAGTTGCCCCGGCATTTTTGAGGCCAAAAGGTAACTTCCGATATGCAAAGATCCCCCAAGGGCAGATAAAGGCCGTTTTGTGCTGATCGGCTGGGAGGATATCGATCTGATTATAGCCAGAGAAGCCATCCATAAATGAAAAGATAACACTTCCGGCGCAGTTATCGATGATCTGGTCAATAAACGGAGTTGGGTAGTTGTCCTTGGGACAAGCCTTGTTCAAATCACGGTAATCAACACAGACTCTGATCGTTCCCTATTTCTTGGCTACAGGGATGATGTTGGATACCCATTCTGTCAATGGGACAGGATAGATAAAACCAGCACGCAAAAGTTTTTCAACTTCTGCTTTAATGGCGGCTGCCTTACGAGGATGAACGGGTCGAAGCTCTTGCCGAACAGGTCGGGCGCTAGGGAAAGTTGGAATTTCGTGGACCACAATCGACGGGTCGATTCCCGGCATCTCTTCATAACTCCAAGCGAAAACATCGCGGAAAGTTTTAAAGTAGGCATTATAGAACTCCGTTTCGAGGGGAGTACATGTTTTGCCGATGTGTACGTTTTCCACGATACCAAGCTTCACTGAAATATCGATGGGAGTGGTTGCCATAAGATTGGCCAATTTTCCTTCTGAAAATACTTCGTCGAGGGAAGTGGGGAACTTGGTTTGAACCATCCCAAGTGAAGCACTGGATTTGGTGTTAGGCTCAAGTGACTGAATGGTGGGGAATGAAGATCAATGATGAAAATCTCCCCATGGTGGCTCATTACCGCACATAACCTCTATGATTGATTCGTCGGTGGGAAAAATCAAGTTGAGAGGATCAAATAATGGTGGGTGTGTATGAGTTTCATTCGAGAGCTGTGCCACTGTGTGATCAGTAGAACAGTCGACCCAATCTGTGGCTGATTGGATCGCGTCATATGCTGCAAGGTTTCTGTTCAAGGGCATGGAATTGCCATAGCCTTGGATCTGAGTAGGACTCGGGATCACCCATGAATCATCGGATGGGGTGACATGCGATGAAATCATGTTGACTGGTTGAAGATGGGTTCCCAGTTCTGGAAAAACTCCAATGAGGGATGAATCCTTCATGAGACCAACACCTATGTCTTGGAACCGGTACCGAGGTTGATCCAATAACGGAACGGTATTGGCGGAGTTCGGATGGGAGTCTGGGATACAGTAATCCAATTGATCAATAGTGACAATTTTCCCTTCATGAGGAAATTGTACAATCCGGAAGACTGTAGATGCTATGGCAGTCATGGCATAGAACCAGTTCCGACCAAGTAGGAGGTTGTAATCCAAAGGTGCATCTACGACTTCGATGTGTACGGATACTGTTTTGCCCCCCAGTTCAACACCGATTGAGGGGATGAGTCCGTATGGTTGAAAACCATGTCCATCAAACGCTCTAAGAGTATTGGGAGAAGTTGTGACCTCAGGCGAGCCGAGGGCTCTCCAGCAGTTCAAAGACATAATCGACGTGGAAGCACCCTCATCTAACACTGTGCGGTGGATAACATTTCCATGGATTTTCGTATGCACCTGGAAGGCTAACTGGTGAGAAAGCCTAGGTTTAGCGTGCTCCAAGTTAAACATGATGGAGTTTGAAGTATCTGGGTCCAGTGCCCCCAGTGCTGAAAGTAGGGTTCTACGCTGCGTGGGGCAGTGTTGGAGAACCTCGAGAGTTGACATAGCGCAAGGTGCTTGAGCCAAATCTTCAACAACGTTGTAGTTTTGGGCAGCTCGCGCATTCGGATTGAATGTTGCCTTTCGTATGGTGCCCTTGGGTGGGCGTAGCACTGTATCCATAAGTGGTCTCTCGATATGGAGATGACCATTAGGGGGGGGAATAGGAATCGGATCTTCAACAGGAGACTTGCCTTTGGCTGTCTCCGATTGTTTGTTTGAACTTGGAGGATTGTCATACGTCTTTGAATGAGTGGTGATATTAATCTCCTCATTACTTGTCATTAGGATTTCGCGGTTTGTGGACGTCTCTCCACGTGAAGGATTGGTCGGGTTTCCCCCTTGTGGGGATTCTTGGGAAACCATTTGCTGTTGCTGTTGGGGGAAAGGGTCAGTTAGCACTGCCGGTCGAGAGGATCCTTTAACGAACTTATGGACCTCGTCCTTGTAGGGACAGTCACGCGTATAATGATCATCTTGACAAATCAAGCAGGGAAACTTAGCTTTCCGACGTGGTTTTTGGTCATTCTGGGTAGGTTGTGGTTTGGGGTTCTCTTGCTGGTTCTTCTTAGGTTTACCACGATTGTTTTTCTTCTTTCCTCCGGATGGTTGTGATGTAGATTGGACTGCATTCACTTCGGAGGAGACAGCAGGAGAGGTGGAAGATTTTGAAGCGGCCTGGGTAAAAGCGGGGGAAGCAGAAGCTTGTTGCCCCGTTGAGTTGGTAGCAGGCTGAGCCTTAACTGAACCAACGATACCATCAATGGGTGGTTCAGTAGTAGGCTTTATAGGATCAGTGTGAACGTGGGAAGCATGTGGAAGAAGTTCATGTAAAGTACCGGATTGAGTATATACTAAATCCATGTATTGTGCTGCCGAGATGGCTTGTTCTTCCGTAACTGGTCCGCGCATAGCAATATCTCTGGCTATGGGAGGCAAAAAGGATTTTGTAAACCAATCAGCAAGTAGTTGATCTGGAATAGGTGCCTTTATTAGCCTACGGCGTCTTCGCCACTCGTGGATGTGATCCGAGATGTGTGTGGAAGTGGTTTGACGTAGTGAAGTTAGCAGTTCTGTTCCAGTCTCATACCGGATGGGAAGCTGGAAATGTGTCAGAAACTGCATAGCCAAAGTGTTGAAATCACGAAAAGAGTGCTGTGGCAGCTCGATGTACCATTTTGCTGCCGTTCCGGTAAGCGTACGTTGGAAGAGCCGAAGTCGGATGGAATCATCCATCAAGGAGTTGGATGAACACCAAAGATGGAAGGTCATCACGTGGTTCTTGGGGTCTTCCCCGGGCTTAGCATCGAACTTGGGAATGTCCGATGGTAGTTTGGCTGGGATAAGTGGCCAGTGAGGTTCGTGCCATATAGGATCGTTGATAAGCCTCGACAAATCTGGTAAGTCAAGTGTGGCCAAGAAGGGAAGTTGACGGTTGGTCTGCGGGTATGAGTAATAACCATGCGGTGCAGAGAACCCTGGAGGGCCCTGCATAGCCTGCTGCTATGTGTTATACCCATATGTGTTTCCCGCTGGATACTGCTGGAAGTTCTGCGGATAGTAAGCCATCTGGTTAACCGGTTGATTGTAAGCAACCGGTTGATAAGTGTTCTGCTGAGTGGGTATAGTACCCTGAGGCTGTTGATACCCAGGAATGGTTGTTGTTCCTTGTTGGGGAAAAGTTCCTTGGAATTGTTGTGTTCCAGGGATGTTGCCACCATACTGTGTAAGTGGCAGATTTCCCATAGCAGGGTTGGGGGGTGGCTGCGACGGTGGTGTCCATGGAAGACTCGTTCCTGCTGGAGGGACGAGTGGAAATTGAAGTGATGGGTTCCATGGAGTTGTAGCAGCTGAAGGGTAAGGGAAGCCGGAATTTAGGTTGGGGGGAATCTGAGATTGCCCCCCAGCTTGGTTCCAGTTTCCAAAAAGTGAGTACCCCCCACTCTGTGGGTTTTGATGATCCCAAGGAGGAAGCATGCCTGACAGGGGTTGTTGAGAGTGAGGCCCGGTTGGAACACCGGAATAAGGTTGCCCACTGCCAGGTGGATTGTACATACCAAACTGAGTAGACGCTGCTGGTTGGGAAGCTTGTTGGATCGAGCCAATAGGTTTTCCGCCAGCAATTAGGTTGGATGGCCCTATATGAGGAGGCTGTAGACTGGGAACTGGGTTCCCAGCAAAAGGTTTCCCTCCGACTGGTTGGGTTGATGGCCCACCAGTTGGAGGTTGTTGACTAACGATGGGGTTCCCAACAAAAGGCTGTCCCCCAGCTGGTTGGGTTGATGGCCCACCAGGGAGGGTTTGCATGTGGGAGTTAGGGACCATTGCAGTCGGTTGTCCACCTCCTGAAATAGTATAAATGGTGGCTGAAGGTGATCCTCCGGTTGAAACGGAAGATCCAGCAGTATGACTAGGTGTTCTTCCGCCGCTAGCCAAATATGATAGCGTGGATTGGCCAACGGCGCCAAAAGTACCAATTTGCGGAGGAGGTCGTCCATATTGGACAGGTGAGGACGGAGAAAAAACTGGGTTATCCCTCATAGAATGTGCACCAAACATTGGTGATGACAGCAAATGTGGGGAATTTAGCCCAAGGGTATCGGCGTCGTCCATAACGTGTTCAATGATAAGAGGAACAACGAGTACTGGGTCCGAGTTCACATCCTGAAAGAGATTTTGGGGATCCGGTAGGAACCTAGGTGTAGTAAAGTCCGAAGGTTCTAAGCCGTCTGCAAAGGAATGATGAAATTCTGTGCTAGACGGGACATTGGGATCCCTATAGTCAGAAGGTCGAGAAACGGGGGGGTATCTAGACGCTGTCGAAAGCATTTGCTCTGTGTCGCGTCTAAATTGTGCCGATGCTAACGGAGAGTTCGCTAGGCTAACCATACTAGACTGGATGGAAGCCATGATTTCGTGTCCTGGTGGGATGTTGGGTAGATGTAAAGTGCGAGGTACGTTGCTAGAAGAACTTGTCTCCTGAGGATGAACACTGGGTGACGTAGTAATAACAGGCGGAAATTCCGTCTGGGAAGTAATGAAGCCATAATCAGGTTTAAAAGGTGTGTTAGGTAGACGAGTATCTTCAACGATCTCAACGTATCCGCCTGGGACTGAAATTAAGCCAGGTATGTCCTGGTCGGATTCTTCTGTGGTGCCAATAGATCCGTCTATATCGTCGTGGAAAGTGTCTGATGGACGAGAAGTGTTGGCATCCGGTAGAAGGATGACCTCTGGTCTAGTACTCTGGGTCGTGCTAGGTTCAGCTGTTGTAACTGTGCCCACTGTTACAGATAAATCTGGAATGATAGTGGGTGAGGTGACAGTGGAAGTCTCAGACATGCTAGTGGTTACAGAAGCTGCAATAGATTCTGGGACTGTGCTGTGTGTGACAGTTACGGGCGTAACTGAAGATGTTGTACGTATCGGCGGTGGAATGTTGCCTCGACCAGCACCGCGGCCAGGAGGAGCAGGAATGTGTGATGCAGGCGGACCAGAAGTCCGTGGCGGTGGTGGTGGTGGAGGGCTTAGGCCCTGTTGTCTTCGTGATCTCCGTGGTTGATCTGACATGATGATAGGAAAATGAAAATCGGGGGCAGTACCGTAAACAAAGAACTCAAAAACTCTAATGCAGCCGAGTGTGCAAAAGAGGAGCTAGAAAAAGCAAGGCTCACAGGCCAAAAAAGCAAGCTCTAAAATCTATACTGAGACCGGTGTCTCAATAAGCGAGCTAATCAACAAAACTGGCCAGAATGCCAACAAGCAGTCCCTATAAATAAAAAATGACCCTCTACAAAGATGAGATAGCAAGCAAACTCCTAACTAAGAGCTGGAGACCTCAACAGGCTGTATCCTTCGCAAGGTGATGAAATCCAAGTCGAACAATACAACATGAGAGACCGATATAAGAAGGATATCCCTCTACCGAAAGGGATCCTGGGTAAAAGAGCCCTAGTAGAATAGATACTAAGCTACCTCGTTCATGACACGTCGGAAAAGGTTTTGGGCACTTCAGCCTTCCGAAGAAGACAGCGATCGATGTTGCCTTAGGGCTAAGTGGAGTGCGGTATTCCACAGAGTCCGTCCGGTTCTCAATCTCGCGGCCGTTTAACCCCTGAAAGTTGGAAACAGTCAGGAGGCCCCTCCATAAACTAGCTGTGACCGTGTCAATAAGTACTAGAGGATTTTAGTTCCCTAAAGACAACGACTATGTCTCAGATGAAAGTGACAAGGGGGAATTATTTTGATGCTTATCCCCGGTGTCCTACCTAACTACCAAATTCTTTTGATTTCCTCAAGTGAGGTTAAAGTTGGTTTAATTAGGGTGATTAATTTTAGTGGCTGCCTTACTCAATCGGGTAGTGGACGTGAAACTTGATGGTGTTATGACGACTCAAACCATGCAAATGAGAATGAATCACAAACAAGCCTTTGTCTTCGATGAAATCTAGCTAAGGTAAAGATAGAGGTTCTTCGATCAAATATGCATAACAATTTTCACAAGCAATCAAAGTAAAAGATTTTTCTTTTCTTTTCGATTTATAAACAAAGCCAAACTGAAATAAACACTCTCTTCAATGCATTGATTTTACAATCTACAATGCTTCTATAATGAGAATTTCTATGGCAAAATTAATGGTTCATTTCCCTATGCAAAATACCACTAGACTTTTTCAATTTAAATAACAAAATTTGCTCTCAACCAATGATCCTTTTAATTTACTGAAAATGATGATGACAATATGACTGTAAAACTACAGTGTTCAGTAACAGAAGACAGTGGTGTTGAGTTGGTTGTGAGGAAAAAGTCAAGTCAATGCAATCAAATTGAAAAATGACCAATATGTCAACAGTGCCACTTAATTCGATCAATCAATCAAGCTCACAAACTAGGTGATAAGCAGACCGTACAAACTGGAAATTAACCAGAATGCTAACAGACAACAGTAAAGACTACTTAAGGCAGAGAGGAACTCAGGAAACCAAGCAAAGATAAAAAAAATTTACACACTTGCAGACACTACCGCGGGCTATAGCCTGGCTGAAACGCGGCACTGTGTAAGTACCGCTCTGGTACTAAGTCCTGGGACGCGGTACTACCGCGCTGGAGTTAGCTATGAGGGCGCGGTACTGTGACGAGGGAAAGAAAAAGCGCAACTGAAGAAGAAAAGATAAAAATTTCAGGGTTGTTGCTAACCCAGGGGACTCAGTAATTAAACAGGGAGATAAATATTGCGAGGAGGGGTGAATAAGGGTCAAAAAGGACCAAGATTCAAACTGGTTTGAAGTGCAACAAAAACTCACAATTCAAAGATAAATGACTGTGAATTGAATCAATCAAGCAGTAATCAAAACCAGCGGAGTCGCCATTCTTGTTATGTGGAATTCTGCCCTACGGATAAGTCAAAATTCCCTTAGACTAAAGCAGACTTAAACTAACTCTAGGCTAAGAACAAAACGAAACAAATGCAACCTTGAATCCCTAGATCTAACAAACATCCCAGTATTAAAATGCTGAAGAGAATAGAAGGAATTTAACTGACCTTATATCCAAACGCTTGTTTTTGATATTTGCTCCAAGCTCCAAGTCCTCACAAGTGAACCTGTTAAAATGGAACCAAAATACAAGCATGCACTATTCTCTAGCAACCTGAAACATGAGTTAGAATCTAAATCTACGAAAGATACAAATCATATCATTAAAACAAGATTAACACAAATGATTTGGGAAAACAAGACAAGTTATTCCATTACAACTTGAAGATTACTTACAAAGGGTGCTTGATGTCCAAGCCAATCCTCCAACTCCAAGTGTCTTCTCCTCTAGCTATCTCCACAATGCTGCAAGACCATAAGTTTGGTGCACTCAAGAGTCCTCCTTTTTTTCCATGGCATACCTCTCTTTTATAGTGAATGGTGAGGTTAACCAACAAGAGAGATGGGTGGATCTAAGGAGAGATAAGTGGATCAGGGTTTCTAATCGAAGGAGATGAGGTGAGATCGAATCAAGGAACCCAATCTTCCATTATCTTCGAAAATCCAAAATCCCATGAGCCAAGGGCAAAAAGCTATTAAAAGGGTACCGCGTTTTGCAAAGTCTGCAGAACGCGGCACTGCCGCGCTTTGGGGAAAAAGCAGAACGCGGTAGTGTCGCGTTTTGGGAAAATAGCAAGGCACGGTAGTGTGTGAAAATAAAGTCCAAGGTGGGTCAAAACTTGGCAGGGTGGATTCACCTTCAAGGTTGACTCATCATCTGTCTCTTCTGGATGGTTTAAAACAGTAGGGAAAGTGTCGTCAACTTGTTTTGTGATGGGGATGCGACACCGTGAAATATAGAGGTATAACAACCACGAGCATGAACTGTCCTGGGCTCGTTTCAATCCACACGACAGTGCCATTTTACACACACTTCTTCTAGTTCCTTAACCCATGAAGAAGTCATCCCGTGCCTCCAGGCACTATGATCGATCATCTCGGTAGCACCCCCAATCAGGTCGCCTTTGTTCAGAGTATTCTGCAGTCTCCTACCATTTTACCCCAGCTTGAGTCTCCCTCAGCCCAGTCACCATCCCAGATCCAATACAGCTATGATCCCTTTCCCATCAGTCAGTTTCATATGCTTCCCGATCATCCCTATTTTTCATACTCTGAACAAAGGAAGTTTGAGTCCACCCACTCTACTTGCCCAATTGTCCCCCCAGTTTGTCAGTCCTACCATCAGTACTGTCACATTTCGATTTTCCACCTCACGCTCCTGTCAAGGAAACATCATTGCCTTGATAGTTGTAGGTCTCCCTCTGTCGATGACAGCCCCTCTATTCCAGAGGATAGGCCCAGAGGTACTTGCACCTTAGACCCATCACCATCTGTGGTGAGTGCCTACGGACCATTTTGGGAGGAGTCATCATTGCCTCTCCGAATGTTTGTTTCTCACATGCTTGACTTCAGCACCTTGATCGCATCGTTGAGAATCGTGCAGGATTTACATCTCTACCATTATTTGTCGAAGACCCCGAATTTCCCCCGACTCTAGCACATTGGTGAGTCACTTCGGAACACCCAGTTGTATGTTCCCGTGGATGTCCGGGCTGCGTTGGCGATTGTATTCGGAATCCATCTAGTTCTATGCTTCCTTCAATTCCAGTTCAGTGTACCATTGCGAGTGTACCCCTTGTCACTCTGATCCAGTAGCTCATCCGTTCCTTTGGTACCACACTCAATAGCACTGTTGATTGTTCCAATGTATCAGTTCTTCAGCTCAGACATGGTCAGCCCAGCAGTATGTCCCAGATTTGTGTCCCCTCTAGACCCTTATGATGTACACAGTGGTTCTCTATGTATCTTACAGGTCCCTCTTTTCAGGCCTCACAGTTCTTTTTATGTATCTTGATACGAGCATGGGTATGCCCACCTCGTCCATATATTGAGATTCTTCCTCATTCAGTATTTGAGGTCATGTATATTTCAGGTCCCCATTGTTATTATTATGTTATATCCTGATACGAGCATGGGAATGCCCGCCTCGTCCATATGATCAGATGATTCCTCATCCATTATTGAGGTTATGTACTTTTATTTCTTGCAGTTTGTTCGGGATCATTGTTCCGGGCTTCAGTTTGTTTCTTCTCTTCTCCATTCCCCAGGACAACCATATATGACTGATGATGTCCATCGGCCATACGATGAGCTCCTGCCCTCACACATCAGGGGGCAATTTGTTAACACCCAAAAAGTGTTCACTACCTCATCTACCTCATTACATGGCTCATTTGTCCATTTTCCTACTATATTTCCCTTAAAAACCCTAAAAATCCCACTAAAAAGCCTCCAAAAGGCCTAAAATGCCTCCAAAAGGCCACAAAACCATCAAAAAAGCCTCAAAAGGGCTAAAAAACCCCTTTTTCCTCCAAAAATATCCAAAATTCCTCTAAAATAGCAAAATCCCCTAAAAAGGGAATAAAAAATATAAAATAATGAGGAAAAGGAGGAAAAAACCCTATACAGCTGCCCTAAACCATATGGTTCCCAAAACCATGGGCCAACACTCCACCACCAAAAAACTATAAATAGGTGATGGAGATCCCTCATTCCACATCCACAATCAAGTATACCCTTACTCTGCCAAAATCTCTCTTGAAACCCTAGCTCACCATTGAGCCACTTTCACCTTGAGAGCCCCTTTTGGCCCATTTCCACCATTGGAGAAAGAGAAGGAGCACATTGGAGCTTGGAGCAACCCTCTTGGACATTGCAAGAGCTTCACCAACCTCCACATTGGAGGTAATATCAATACAAAAACCATTATTTACATTTCGTTGTTTATGTTTCATGCACATGTTTTAGAGTAGTTTACATTTCTGTTTTAGCATAATAATTTACATTTACTGAATTGCTACTAAGGAGTCCATTCTCCTTAGTAGGTGCTCATTTGCACAAGCTAGGGGTAAAACCCTAGCTACAAGAAGGGAAAGGAAAATATAGGCGAAAGAATGATGAAGGTCCGTCAGGACCGGCTACCAAGAAGCAGAAGCTGTTGCACCCTGCAGAAGCGACTGGAGATCCCTATGAGATCCCTGCCGCGAGGCTCAACCACTACTTGAAGGAGCAATTTCAGGAGCTGTGTGCCTCTCAGGCCAATATCAGAAGTGCTCTGGATCTGCAGCTCATGGAGTTGAAAGGTCTCGCAAGACGAGTTGCACAGACCCATGCGCCAGCATCCGGCTCGCAGGCGCCGCAAGAATCTACAAGCACCGAGCGGGTTGAAGTACCTACAGAAAGGCACACTGTCGTCCACATCCCGCCCGCAAGCATGACACTCCCGGATCCTCTTGCTGCACCACAGGTAAGCACGGTTGGCCCTGTTGAAATAAATTTATCACTAATTCCATTGGAAACTCTACAGTTGGTTCACGAGCAGGTCTCTACTGAGCTGAGAGCTAGGGAGCTCTCCACATTCCATGGCAATCAAAGACTATAGACATAGGAAGTAGAGCTAAGGGTAGGCTATAAGGAGATCTCTGCGCAGCTTGCACTTCAAGAAGCGCGAGACACTGGGCTAAGGAATGCCGTAGATGAAATTTCCCAGGAGCTGTCGGCCTGCCAGATTCAACCAGACCTTCCTTAGTCGAGAAAGTGCAATGCATTGGTAGAAGGGTGAAAGCCCTAGAAAAACAAGTAGTTGCTATGGCTAAGGACCATAGAAAGCAACTCGCTGAGTTGGAAGCTCGTGTCGTAGTGCCTCCCGCAGATGATAAGCAAGAACGACTTGAAGCACTGCGCATAGCTTCTACCCAAATGAAGCACAGAGCAGATGAAGCCCAGCAGTTAATGACCCAAGCTATGCAGGCTTGGGCTGAGCTCGAGAAGCTCCCTTCTAAAGTTTCTCTTTTGGAACAGGTGAAAGCAGTAGAATAGTCCCTAGCTATTTTGAACGAAGAAGCTAATCCCTTGGAATGCTTAGCCAAAATGAGAAAGATGAGCGAAGTCCACAAAGTCCAACAAGAACTGCACAGGCTCAGAGACAAAGATGCTACTCTCACCAATATCATTCAGCTGTTTATGGATGAGTATGTTGAAATTGTTGCCGAAGCAGAGGCCAAGGTCAAAGCGTTTGCTGAGTCTCAAGAGTTGGTCGATGGCGCAGAAGAAGAAGAAGCTACTTCAGACCTAGTGCAGACAGCCACGAAGTGCGTACAAGACATGGACTCCGCTATTGCGCAGTGGAAGCAAGCCTTCGCTGCGACCCAAGCAAAGTCAGATGCACAAGTAAAACAACTGCAAGCTAGTGCGAGTGGCTCGGGGATGAGCCACAAGTAAGTGTTAGGGGCCTGTTGGAGCATAGGCCGCAGCTATGGCAAAGCTGCCAGTTTTGGGGAAAAAGCACTAAGTTTTGAAGGAAAAGTGTAAATTTTGGGGAAAAGCACCATTTTTGGGCAGAAATGAACAGTGCGTGGTACGTCGCCAGATGGATGAGCTCACCGCAGATTATAGGCCGGAAATCATGGAGCTCGCACACACAAGTCAAAGGAAAGAGTAAATAAGGTGGCCAAGTAGAAAGCTCAACCACCACAGTAAATGAAGTGGCGGACTAGAGGGCTCAGCTACCCTCATTAAGGAAAAGTACAGGAATTTATGGTTTCTCAGACCAAGGAAGAGCAACGGACCGAAGAATTGAAGGCGAAGGACAAGGAGCAAAGAACGATGAAGCAGCGCCCATACCCCCGATCTGCATCGAAAATCGTGGAGCCTACAGGAAGCTACAACGTGACTGCAAGAGGCACCTGCAGTACACCTAGCCATGTCCGCAGTTAGGGTTTTTGGGGATCATCATTGGAAAAGGCCCACAGTTTTGTAAAGGTGCGACCCTTAGGGCCACCTATATATATGTGTAATTGAAAAGGGAAACGGGTTAGAAGGTTAGAGAGAAAAGAGTTAGATAGTTACTAAGTTACACAGATAGTCTAAGTTAATGTCTGAGTCATTTGTATAGCTATATTTTGTAAGTTGTTAATGATCAGTTGTGCATGTAAGAAGGTCGCGATCTCGCAGGAAGATCGCTTTGCATAAGGGCCATTGCATGTATCGACCAGTCACAAGAGGACTGAGGGTAATGTAATTGTATGTCTTTGTTATGGTAATCTTTGTAGAAGAAGAGAATAGATCTAAGAGAAGGGCTCCCAGCTATGTGTATGGAGTTTCCCAGAAAGATCTAAGGCTGCAGCTGTGTGCACAACGGAACTGTGTTATCCCCATCTCAAGATAATATAAAACATAGTTCCCGTGGACGTAGCTTCCCTCCTGGAAGTGAACCACATAATTCCTATTGTTGTGGTGATGCTTTATGTGATTGCATTTCTTTGCTTTACTGTCTATGTTTCTATGAATGTTTCGCTATCTTTATGAATGATTGTATAAAGTAAATCCTGGAAGCTCCCTGAGAAGTTGTACTTGTGCATTGTCGAAGGAGTCTGTAAGAACACTGTCGCCGCACCGCTAAAGGAGTGTGTTACTGCGCTGTGGCGCAAGGGCAGAGACGATACATAGTGTATCGAAGGTAGCGGGTAAAAGACTCACGCACAGGTGTGGAGCTACCGCGCAACTCGGCCGAGAAGAGTGAGATCCAGCGCTGTAGCGCTGGGAGACCTGTGAAAGAGTAAGATGCTCTATTCAGGGGTTACCTCCAAGCGGGGAAGAGAGAAGACTGTAGACTCCACACCACCTAGGTTAAGGAAACCTGATTCCTTAGCCCCCCCATAGCCACTTCAAGTGAGACTTCGGGCTGCTGCGCAGCTCATTGCCGAAAGGGCCAGTGCGCCAAAGGGGTGTTTGTTGCTGCGCATCCTAAAAACCCAGGTCTGTCCAGAAAGCAGCCAACACGGATCAGTAAATAATAGTAGAAGTGCAAGAATGGCAGGTGACAACGCAAATATGCCAAACTTTGAGGGTAATGGGACTGAGGATCCCTAACAATATTGGTTCTTGTGTGAGGTAGTCTAGACTGTGAAGTAGGTCCAGGATGATGATATCAATAATGGACAATTAGTGACGACCCTCAGGGGCCATGCGCTCGGCTGGTATATGAAGTTTACTAAGGTACCAACAGGAACTCCAGCTAAAACATTGCCACAGATCAAGATGGGGATGATCGATGAGTTTAGAAAACCAAAATCCAAGTCACGGTATTTTACTGAGCTCAAGGAAATCAAGCAGTTTTCGAACGAATCAGTATGGGAATTCGACCAGTGGTATAAAACACTAATGGAAAAAGTAAGTTTCAGGATGAGAAACATGTAGCATAAATAATGGTTTATCGTTGGGCTAGTACCGCACATTCGGGGGTCGTTGATGCAACCGAAGGTAGAAACATAGGCAGAGGAACTGGAGATCTCAATGAAGATGGAGGCTTCACCAATCGGCAAAACAATCCTAGGCATGGATCAGATACAAGCGCAGTTGGAAAACTTGATGATCTCGCTATAGGATATAAAAAAGGGAAAAGAGGCCCGCGAAGATGTATGGTGCACTAGATGCAGGACAAAAGGGAATCACAAGGATCAGTGCCCAGAATTTCGAGAGTATTTTCAATTGGGTGCACCAAACCCCCTCATTCAGGGAGGAATGCCTTGGTGTCGCGTCTATCAGACGAGAGGACACCGACTAGAGGAGTGCATTTACCTGCATAAGATGGTGTCAAAACTAGTGAACTTGTATTGCAAGTTCTGTCGATCGGTTGGACACGACGAGAAATACTGAAGAGATTATGACCTACTCCAAGAGAGGACTGCAGATACATTATTCATGAAAGGATAAGAGAAACCACCAGTACAGCAGGAGCAACAGTATAACCAACATCCACCGTAATATAATCTACAACCGTAGTATGATCAGTCATAGTATGGTCAGCCACAGTATGGCCAACTACAATATCCACTACCACAATTTCAACAACTGCAATATGGTCAACCGCAATATCCACCACCGCAATATGGTTAACCGCAGTACCCGCCATATGGGTCGCTACGAGGAGGATTCAGAGGGGGGTTTTACGAAGGCCAAGGAACCGGTGTCGACCGAGGAAGAGCTGCTGGATGAGGTCGAGGAACAATCATATGTTACAATTGTGGTTAACAGGGGCACTATCAAAGAAATTTCCCAAATCCAACCCCACAGTGCACTTACTGCAGCGCTGTGGACCATGGTGTCGAAACCTATCCTCAGCTCATCGTAAAGTGGAAAACTAAGAACCTTCCCCCACCTCCACAAAATCAGAATCAAAACTAGAATCCTCCAGCAATACATAAGATATCAACAGAGCTCAGAAGTCAAAATGCGACAATCGGAATAGTGACTCACGGAGGAGATGTGACAGGGGCCGGCAGGTCACAGGCTAACGTCCGACCAGTGGCAAGAAAACAAGTCACATTTGATGCGGAAGCAGAAAGGGATATTTTTTTGAAAACAAAGGAGGAAATGAGGTAGCTAATGCAACCACCTCTTCACCAGAAAGAAGCTACCTATGACATGCCGCCGATATTCGACATGAATAAATTCGCAGAAAAAGGCGAACACCTTAAGAGACTTTCTAGAGAGTTTCCTGGAGCTAGAAAAAGATCAAGATGCATTGGCAGAAATATTGAACTTGCTGCATGGACGGGAGGGTGCACGACAGGAGATAACGGTTAATCGAATACACAAGAGAAAGATAGGAAGGGAAATGTGGATGTCTTTGCAAGTCAGGGCATTCAATATCGAATCCATTATCTTGGATTTGGGGTCAGATGTGAACATTCTAACGAAAAAGACCTGGGAAACAATTGGGAAACCGTAGTTGGATTGGTCCCCAGTACAACTACGGATGGAAAACAAAGTAAATTCACCCCGATCAGTCGACTATGCCAGGTCCCCGTTGAGATCGAGGGACTTAGAACATATGCAGATGTAATGTCCCTTAAAATAATAAAAAATTCGTTTACTGCAATTAAAACCTAATCATAAATGAGGTGATTATAAAATTAACTTCAGCACTGGAGGTTGTATCATTACTTTGATTGTGTCTGAGAGAGTTTATGGTTTCCCAAGTAAGGTAGTCTTACTAGTGTTAATGCGGAAGTGATGCGGTAGAATGGATGATGTGATTCTATGATATGTTTGTAAAAGCTAGAGTACTAAATAAAATACCCCTTTTATATCTGAGTTGCAGACACATAATAAATTTGTACATTGTTTAAATGTTATCTCCAGGCATGATGGACTTGTTGAGGCAGTTGAGATCTTCGGTTACCTGACTTTGAGACACATACTACCGACAGAGCTGCCGAGAGGTAACAATGGACTGTGGGATTCCTGGCTTACTTAGCAAATTGCTAATGCATTGTAATGTATCTTGTTTTTCAGGTATGAGAATGATGGTGTCTTCCTAAAGTACCCAAATCAAACATTTGGTCCAAGCATTAAAAGTGTTTAAGGGTGAAAGTGGTCACAACGTATAGGACATTGGAATGATGTAATAGTGGAAAAAGATTTTATTACCAAAAAAAAGTTCTAACTATAGTGCTTGTTTAAACACGTTGAAGTATTAAAGTGGTGGTTGTAAACTTTAAATGCTGCCAATTGTGGTCACGTGGCTTGAGTAGCCAGCTGGGTGAGGGGTTATTGCCTTGGTTCTCACCTCTGTGTTGCTACTTCTGTCATAGTGTTTGTATCCATGAGGTTTCTCTGTTGCATTAGTTTCGTTGGTGCTCTTGACCTGATCTTGGATCATGGTCAGAGCGCTGGATGGAAAAGTGAATGGGCATCTACGAAATCCAACCAGGTAATGTAAATTGTGCCTCCCTACTCTTTTCTAAATTTCCTGTACATAAATATATTTATCTCTATAGATTTTAATCCTTGGCTTCTTTCTTTGCAGGCTTGGTAGGTAGGACTCGTGGGTGTTGAAGGTTGGTGGTTTCAGGTGGCCAATATTGGTTCGGGCCTCCATTGGTAAGTCCAGGTTTCGAAACCTCGTTTCACCCTTTCCTGTCACAGCTTTGGGGAAGAGTATTAGCAGCTTTTTGTACATGGAGCCTTGTGAGGCCTTTGGCTCACTAAATGTTTTGGGGTTTTCCTTTGGGTCTCTTTCTTGGCTGGACCTGTGTGAACAAGATGTATCTATTATTTTTGTATTGATGGGGATAAACCCCTGAGGGTTTTGTTTGGCAGTAATGGTGGCCCCGCGAAAACTTTGTAGACTTAACTATGAGGGCGTTGTTTAAGTTCTGTCTAACTGGGCTTTTGAAAGTATCGTTGAACATGGTTTCGTTTTCAAAGTTATTAGTAACTAAATCGATTTCCTTCTCTTGCGAAAGGTATCTCTATCAAATTATTTATGTGTTTTGTTTTAGACTGAGAAGGGCTAGATATACAAATGTTCCCAACGTTCTGCGTTTCCATCTTCTATTTCTAAGCTACATTATTTGAATGCTGGTGTCTAAACACAATGTTTTCCTGGGGAAGATTATGGTTATTTGCAATGATATCCAACATAACTCTGCATTTTCTTTTAGTATTGCTGCTGTGTGTTTAAGATATAGGGTCGAGATTATATCTCTGTCTCAACTTGATATTTCAGTTATATGAGGTTGAATGTCTGCATTGTTTGAAAGGAATCGATGATATGACCTGCATTTTATAAATTTGTTGTGAATAGAACTGACCATCGTTTCACGGATTGGTAGCTAAAACATTGACTTAAAATGACTTCATCATTAATTCTGAAAGAATTGCTAAATCATAGCCCTAGCTACTGAGTATTTGTTTGTTTGAGAAAAGAAATAGCCTGGGCGATTTTAATTGATAGCAAGGGTTTCTAAAAATAATAGTAGCGGGTATTGAACCTCTGACCTGTGTTTTGATGTAATTAACAAAATGTGTTTGAAATCTAAGTAGCAATCTCGTTTGAGATGGATTCAATTCTTAAATGGAGTGGCTGTTTGTTAGGGTTTGAATAAAATGTGTAATCGTTTGATAGAGTGACTAACTTCTGAATCTAGGATAGAGAAATTGTGTTTGTTAATTTCCTGCTTGACTGTGGTAGGAGTAAGATATGTGGTAGCTGATGATTCGTTTTACTTCTGGGCACTAACGGTAGAGGAAATGTAATGTATGCATACTCTTTCGTTTCCGTGTTGAAGGCGGAGACTATCACTGTACCGTAGAAATTGTAGTTAATAGTTGATATTAAATCATTGGATGAAAAGCATGTTTATTGTATACGACGTTTTCAGTACTGTGGGTTGTATTCGATAAGACCTGGGAAAATATTATAGTAATGTAATTTATTTGAAGGGAAGGACCTCCAACCATGAGTGCGTTTTTCTTTCTAGGTTTAAAAGGGTAGTAGAAACTGAAAACATAAATATAAGTCTGAATGCAATTTAAATACGTAATGCTAGTAATAAGGAAAGAACTTTGTTGCCTAAATTAATAAAGAATGTACTCTACGTTTACAATTTGCATGGATGTCTAGCACAGGCTATCTAGGTTATACCTGCTAGACTTCCTATTGGGCCTTAGATCCAAAATTCTGGTTACAAGGCTTTGTTCCTATAGTAAACTCGAGAGCCCATGCCCAAAGGCCCTTGCTCTATGAGGAAACTAAAATTAAATACGTTTGGGAAAAAAACTGTTGTAGTAACAAGCTTATTCTAAATGCCTAACTTCCAATATATTTTGAAATGGAAATTAATAAATCATACTTGGTTGTCTTGGAACTCGATCCTTGTCTATAGAATCCTGGTTGTCTTGGAATTCAATCCTTGTCTATAGCAGCCTGTACACTCAGACAATAATTAGTGTAGAAACTTTGGAGCTTAGCTAACTTGTTTAGAATGATTCTTCAGTTGGATAACTTTGGGTCTACCATGTTCCTCCCAACCATGACCCTTAGACCGTTCTTGGTTCTAACTAGATCCCCCCGAGCTGGTTCCAACATGCAATAAGAGATAGAGGCCCTAGGTTCACTGTTGGTTCAGATCTGAAAATTTATATTGGACTACTTCAGTTCTTGGAGCAGAAGAAGATAATTCTCTCTGATTACTGTAAGAGAATGATAATGAAAAAGATGAAAATAGAAGTGTTATTCAGAGTCTTCCCGACTCAACACTTTTGATATCTAGTAACCCTAAGTGATCTTCAGAGCCTTTTAACTCAACACTTTCACATGGGCATTACGCTAGTGCAATTCCAGAATCTCCTGCTCAACACTAGTGCTAAAATGTGGTTGTGAGGCACATCTAGAATATTCAAGTGGCCTTGGATCTGGTATTCATTTATCAAGCTTGGAGTGCTCTAGGGATTATGCCCAACACTCAATGTACATCGAGGCTTACTCCTAGTACATAATATTTCCTCTAGGTACATCGGGGATTTTTCCCAGTACGTAGGTCATCCGTGTGTTCCTGATTCCACGCTCAACACACCATATAAGTCAATCATGTCAATCACATCACTGCACAGTATGTAATAAAAAGATCATCTCAGTAAATTAGGGTTTTGTACCCACATCATAAGATAACAACATGAATCAAAACATTAGGGCTTCCTTGCCTAGTATATAATCAAATAATGAAATCAGTCAGGGTCCATGCCCAATATGTCAATCTATAAAAGAATAAATCATATGCACTAGGGATTATGCCCAATAATCAAAATAAATCATATTTGCTGGTCCGTAGCCCAATATAACATCATAAAATAGTCAGTCCAAAATTCAAGATATTACATCCCTCCCCGCTTAGAAACAACACCGTCCTGGTGTTTCTAGGGACTAGAAATGAAGTCATGAAACAAGGCGAGATATGCCTCTTTCATGATTGCTTCATTTTCCAAAGTAGCCTCCTTTGGTCCAAAGTGCCTCCATTGCACTTTCAGTTGGGTAATGGTCCTTCTCCTAAGATGCACCTCTCTCTTGTCCAGAATGTGGAGTGGTTCTGTCCTGAAATCCCCTTCGAGCTCCACCTGTAATAAGGACCAATCGATTACATGTTTAGTATTTTATACATATTTATTTAATAATAATGCATCAAAAACATTATGAACTTTTACATGAGCTGGTAAGGCTAACTCATACGCCACTGGGCCCTTCTTGGCTAGTATCTCAAATGGTCCACAAAACCTAGGGGCTAGTTTCCTTCATCGACCTAAGCTCAAAGAGCTTCGTTTTGCTTTTACTTTTAGGAAGACATGTTCACCGACTCGGTAGTCTTTGTCTTTTCTTTTCTTGTCCACATAACTCTTTTGGCGGTCCTGTGCTTCTTTCAAGTTTAGTTGTACCTTGGAGACTAGTTGTTCCAAGTCTTTTAGTAAGTCGGGTCCTAACATAAGTTTGTCTACCGGACTATACCAAGTCACAGGTGTCCAACAATTCCTGCCGTAGAGTACCTCGAAAGGGCTAATTTTGGCCATGGTTTGATAACCGTTGTTATACGCAAACTCTGCGAGGTGAAAATAGTCTTCCCACTTGGTGGGGTTGTTCATGACGTACATTCTCAGCATGTCCTCAAGAATTTGGTTTACTTGTTCCGTTTGTCCATCGGTTTGGGGGTGGTACGCGGTACTGAACCGTAGTTGTGTCTCCAACCCAGAGAAAAATGCTCTCCAGAAGTTGCTAGTGAACTTCATGTCTCAATCATAAATGATTGCCTTGGGTATCCCATGCAATTGAAATATCTCCTTTAAGAAGATGTCTACGATGTGGTCTGCTTTGTAGGTAGACTTCACCGGTATGAAATGGGCTGCTTTAGACAGCTTGTCTACCACTACAAAGATGGAATCGTTCTATCTCTTACTATTGGGTAAGCCTGTAATGAAGTCCATGCTTATTACCTCCCACTTCCATTCTGGAATGGGTAAAGGTTGTGGTAAACCAGAGGGGTGTTGGTGTTCTGCTTTGACCAGTTGGAACTCCTGACATTTCATGATGAACATGGAAATGTTAGCTTTCATCTTAGGCCAAAAGTAATGTTTCTTTACTGCCGATATCATCTTTGGATATCCAGGATATACCGAATAGGGTTTCTGGTGAAATTCCGTGAGGATGTTTGGTCTAATGTCTCCACTCTCTGGGATGTAAAGTCTCTCCTTCAACCACAGTAGTCCTGACTCGTCTATCTTATATTCCTTTTGTTGTTGTAATAATCTATCTTCCTGTATCTTCGCGAGGATTTCAGTGTAGTAACAGTCACTCTTACTTGTTGTTTGAATTCTTTTGTGCAAGTCTGAGTCGTTTTGGCTTACTGTGACCTCATAAATCATATGTGCTCATTGGCTCAAGGCATCTGCAATCTCGTTTTCCTTTCCTTTAATGTGATTCAGTTTGAAATGGTACTCACTAAGGAAGGCTAACCACCTAGCCTGCCGAGCGTTTAGGTCGGGTTGGTCAAAAAGGTACTTCAAACTCATGTTGTTAGTCATTAATAGGAATTTATTTCCCATGAGGTAGTGTCGCCACATCTTCAACGCGTGGATTATGGCGGCTAGCTTGAGATCATGTGTAGGGTAGTTTTTCTCATGTTCTTTTAATTTCCTGGATTCGTAGCAGATGGAAAAGTTATCTTGCATAAGGACTCCCCCGAGTCCTTCCTTGCTAGCATCTGTGCAAAAGACAAAGTCCCCATTGGGATCCGCAATTCGTAGAATCGATGCACTAATCAATAGTTGCTTCAGCTTCTGAAAGCTTTCTTCGCACTTAGCTATCCAGATGAAATTTTTTGCCTTCTTCTGTAAGGCAGTCATGGGACATGCAATCTGCGAGAAGTTATCAATGAAATTTCGGTAGTAGCCGGCTAAACCTAAAACCGATCTTATATCGAATACGCATGTAGGTGTGGGCCATTCTTTGATAGCTTTGACCTTTTCAGGGTCAATTGCTATTCCCTTCTCAAAGATGATATGTCCTAAGTATTGAATCTGGGGCTTGTAGAAATCGCACTTACTAAACTTGGAGTACATTTGGTGTTCCTGTAGTATTCGTAAAACAATTCGGAGGTGTTCCTCATGTTCTACTTCGTTCTTAGAGTAGATCAAAAAGTCGTCAATAAAGACTAGAATGAACTTATCGAGGTATTTACTAAAGATTTTGTTAATAATACACATAAAGTTGGCCGGTGCGTTCGTCAACCCAAAGGGCATCACTACGAACTCGTAGTGGCCGTAACGGGTCCAAAATGTGGTTTTCTTGATATCCTCATCACGAATTCTCACCTGATGGTATCTGGATCGTAAGTCAATCTTCGAGAAGATCTTCACTCCTCCAACTTGGTCAAACAAGTCGTCGATTGTAGGGAGTGGGTAATGATTCTTAATGGTGATTTTATTGAGTTGGCAGTAGTTGATGCACATCCACATCATTCTATCCTTCTTCTTGACAAAGAGTATCGCTGCTCCCCAAGGGGATACACTCAGTCGGATGTACCCTTTGTCGATTAGTTCTTGTAACTGAAGCTTGAGATCCACTAATTCTGGTGTGCTAATGTGGTAAGGAGGTTTGGAAGCTGGTACTGACCCATGCGTTAATTCTATTGAAAAGTATAAGTCTTGCTTGGGTGGTAGCCCTGGTACTTCCTCGATAAATACTGATGGGTGTTAAATTTTCATAATTTACTTCAATCTGATCTAGGATCTTAACTAAGAGAACAACATGTACAAAAAATCTACATCATATCAATCATGGACACAATAATGCAAGCACACAAGAGACACAGAGTTTACTTGGGGAAAACCATAAAGGTGAAAAACCCCAATAACTTCCTCAGAGATAGATAGAGCAATGATACAACCAAAATACAAGAGATAGTCTTCTCCTAGCAGCATAGCCTCCTCCTCACAAGTGCACCACTTTCTGAATGAGAGAAGTGTGTGTAATGAGTGATCAAATAGAGATCTCCCAATCTCTATTTATACTTTCCTGTCCTGCCCAATAAACTAATGGGGCCTACATGTCTAGGTTAACCCATGGTTAAATAAATCTGGGCCGACCCCACACTTGGTGGTCTAATACCCCTTTGACCCACATGGCCGACCCCCAATAGGGTGGTCTAATAACCCTTTTACCCACATGAATTATATAGGGCTGACCCCAACAAGGTGGTCTAGTAACCCATCAAGTATAAGTTACGACACTTACAATATAAATGATGACACTTCCGTATAGAGGAATAATAACATATCTATAGGAATACAAACACTTCCGTATAGAGGAATAATACCATCTCAATAGGAGTACAAAATACATATATGAAATACATGGGTGAAATACATTCCAAAGTTACATATACATCAACACTCCCTCTTAACTAGGAAGGTATTTCTCGACATAGGTCTTCTAGTACAAGTCTTCATCTCTGGATCATCATCAGCGAATCATCATCCTCGAATCATCGTCATCGTCACTGTTGCTGCTATCTCAATCAATCTTTGAATCTACTCATCATAGGAAGTTCTACAGAGCCAGTCCTTTTTCATACTGGATGTAGGCCCACCACCTGCAAATCTTCATCGTTTGTGCGAACGGTCTGATAGAGGTGGTCTCTTAGGACTAATTTTATGTGTAGATGCAATACTAAAAAGAGCATCCCAGGAACATTTATGTGCCTAAGCACGATCGGCAAGATATCCCAGGACTGATTTCATGCATCTCCTCTACAATACCTTTAAAGAGAATCCCAGGAACATTTATGTGCCGCAACACGACCGGCAAGATCTCTAAAGAGCATCCCAGGACTTATTAAGAGCACACAGCTCAACCTCTCAGATCTCTAGGACTGATTACATGTGGATAGACAAAACCTTTAAAGAGCATCCCAGGAACATTTATGTGCCACAGCACGACCGACAAGATCTCTAAAGAGCATCCCAGGACTTATTATGAGCACACAGCTCAACCTCTCGGATCTCTAGGACTGATTACATGTCTCCATAGTAATACCTCATCCCAGGACTAATTACGAGCACATAGCTCAACCTATCAGATATCTGAGGACTGATTACATACTACATAGCAATACCGAAAAGAGTATCCCAGGAACATTTATGTGCCGCAGCATGACCGGTAAGATCTCCCAGGACTGATTATATGCTATTTGCACAACCTGCCACATATCATCTCTGACCTCCAAGTATCAACTTGGTACTCATGATCCAATGGATCATCATCGCACAAAGCATCATCCTGATGCTTATGATCACACTGATCATCATGACTGTACCATCCTGATACATATCATCTGGAGCAACACCCTGAAGCTCGTCATCATGATCATCTTGATCATACAATGCATCCACCTAATGCATACCAAGTATCTACCTGATACATATCATCATACATGATCCACCTGATCATACAGTGTAACCACCTAATACAAATACAAATACATGATACATATCAACATATATAATCTACCTAATCATACAATGTATCCACCTGATACATATACAGATACATGGTCCAAGCATCCAACATGATGCATATACAAAATACATACAAATGATCCAACCAATCATATCCAGCATCCAACATGATGCGTACATACATATACATATAAATGATCCAATTGACCATATCCAACATCCAACATAATGCATACATACATATACATATAAATGATCCAACTGATCATACACAGCAGAAACCAGAACATCATCCCGATGCTCATCATCTAGCGCTTACATCCACAGCTATGTGAAGGATCCTCCTTCCAACATGCTTGGAATGGCTTCAGTAAATGTGTCCATCACTTCTTCCTCGAAGTTTCGTCGATCTGAAGAACACCAAGCCTCTCCCTGAAGTATTCAAACTTCACTCTGGCTAGTGGCTTCATTAGTACATCTGCAATTTGCTCGTCCATCACAACATATAGGAGCTTCATAGCTCCTCTCTGCACCATATCCCTGATATAGTGATATTTGATCTCTATGTATTTCAACCTATCATGAAACACTGGGTTCTCGAACAGCTTCACACAACTCTAGTTATCACAAAAGATACCAGTAGCATCCAATGGGAGATCAAATAACTCAGACAGTAGCTTCCGTATCCATACTGCCTCACAACTAGTTGAACAAGCTGCAACATACTCTACCTCAGCTGTACTCAGTGCTACGCAGGACTGCTTCCTGCTAAACCAAGAGATCACACTTGATCCCATACTGAAGCAGCACCCAGATGTGCTCTTCCTATTTGTAGCACTACCTGCCCTATCTGAATCAACATAACCTTGTAGGTTAAACTTTTGATTTGCTTCATACTTGAGCATATAATCAACTGTACCCTTCAGGTACCTCAGAATATGCTTTACAAAAACCAGGTGAACATCTCTCATATCTATTAGGAACTGGCTCAATGTGTTCACCACAAAGCAAATATCTGGTCTCATGTTCATCAGGTACATAGAGGACCCAATCATCTGACGATACATCGTGACATCGACCGGATCAGATGAAGCATCACACAGAAGCTTTAGGTTCGATTCCATAGATGTGGCCATATCCTTGCAGTCCATCATCCCGAACCTCTTCAGGATCTCTACTGCATACTTCCCTTGTCCAAGGAAGATTCCATCTACACTCTACCACAACTCCATGCCAAAAACAAATAGTGCATCATCCCTAAGTTCTTCATCTCGAACTTGGCAGCAAGATTCCGTTGCATGTCGACAATCAATCTATCCTCACCTGTTACAAACAGGTCATCCACATACAAAAGTAGTATCACTGGATTGCCTTCCTCAACCTTGTATTAAAGGTTGGAATCTGCTTTACTCTTGGTAAAGCCCAAACTGGATAGAAAGCTGTCTGACATACCAAGTTCTGCACATATATGACTCCCTGTCATGTGTCTCAAAACCAAGTGGCTGCTCCACATACACTTCTTCTTCAACTACACCATTCAAGAAACTTGTCTTGAAATCCATCTGGTGTATCTTCCACTTCATCACTGCAACCAAAGCAAGTACTAATATAATGGAAGTGTATCTGGCTACAAGAGAAAAAGTCTCTATGCTACCACCATGCTTTGATCTTGTAGATCCTCTTGGAAGTCAGTACAGACTACCCTTTTTGGGACTGCATCCCAAACATCTTCATGATCGACTGATACTCCTCGATCATGGCATTCTTCCCAGATCCTGGGAACTTCAATATCTTCAATATTTTCAATAGATACTACTTTGTTGCTGAACAAATGCTGTAGTCCTTCTTTTGTAGGTGATGGCATACGATATTTCCTATAGAACAAGTTAAATTGCATGATTAGAAAACATCTCATAGTTTTCAGAACAAATTCTTACACATAAAGAATTATGTCATACAGTCATGCAATTATCTTAGCCAATGCTTCAAGACAACATTTATCCATATTCTGTAACCTTCTAGATGCCTTCCAATATCTACCAGAACATTGTTAAGAGTGTGCACAACTCCTAACATGTCAACAAAGAGGTTTCATTCTAGATAAGTAGCAATGGAATGTTGTACAGTGCCATAGGCCACTTACCCATGTATATTAGTAGTATACTATTCATCAATGAAACTATTCTAATATGCATAATACACAACCTAATTCTAGGAACATAAGCATATACATCATTGAACAACATTATGTAAGAAATGAAAATTCAAATACTTATCTTTGTTTGGTTGCTGGGTGGACTCCCTATGATTCTTTGCAACTCCATTTTGATGTGGATTGTGAGAAGTGGGCAACTCCCTCTGAATATCTACATCCTTGCAGAAACTACTGAAGTGTGCTCCTTTGCTTTCTTGCAGGAACAACTGGAGTGTGCTCCTTCTTAATATTTTCTTCCTGGATTACCTGTTCTTGAACTTATATCCATCCTTAATCACTATGCATGCTTATTAGTATCATCATTGTGTTATCCTTGAGGTCTCATACATAATCACACATTTATTAGTATAATCTTAATACTATAAAAACACAATAATCTTAAACAAGTATAGTCATGATCATTCATAGATAATAAACATTAGTATTCAAGGTTTCAGGGAAGTCTTCTTTTACTCATGCATATTCGTATTTGATCATAGGACTTTTCTGATTAGTTAAATCATCAATGCATAAACCCATGATTACTCAAACCTATACCTTCATGATTCTTCTGGTTATTCATATCATCAATTATGGTAAGAACCATAATATGTATACAACCATGACTATTCAAACCTATGAATTCATGAATAATCATTATCAACAACACAACAGTATAAGATCCTAACACAAGGTAGGATTCTAGCTTGATATAGGAAAAACATACCTGGATTAGCATGCTAGCTAGTTATGTCTAACATACCTGCATAATGTCTTCTAGTTCTCTTCAATGACTTGTGCTAGTAACCTGCATGTCTCATAAGTTAACCATTGTAGAACCAAGTTATACATACCTCATAAGTAGATCTTCTATGTGATCCATGAAATTGGATGAATCTTTGTCCTCATGTCATCATGATCATATGTTATTGAACCAGAACATGATTTGTCTTTCTTGGTGTACCTTTCATGTTAGCAGACAACATAAACCTCATACAACACCATAATGCATTAGTACAATCATAAGTGTCAACACCCTAATCAATTAATATCTTCTATCGTGCATTCATAATTTTATTAAGGTGATATGACAAGTCTAGATTTAATTAAGATTGTACTAACCGTAATAATATGAAGACAAATATACCATAAACTTAATCATGAACAAATCTCGAAACATACCTATCAATATTGCTTGTAATCTTCTTATGTAAGGCCTTAGCCTCATCTCCCTCTGAAACAGGAACTTCTTCACTTATGCAGGTGACCACTCCATCTTCTTCTAGGATTAACCCAATCCACTTGATTTGCAAGAACTAGATCTGGAATTGGATTAGGGTTTGTTAGAGAAACCCCAAAAATTCAAACTTTGAATTTCAAACTTCCGAAATGGTAGAAATATGTGTCTTGATGAGCTAATCAAGCTGGTATGTTCAGAATTTGAAAAATTGCAAAGTTTCACTCCTCAATTTTGCCTTTAAAAATTTCGGATTCACTGGACGTGACCCCGAACTAGGGTTTGATGAAGCCCACTCTTTTTCCCAATCAAAAGGTTTGATCCAAAGCTCTAAGCTTCTATTTTTCTGAGGAGCTTCCAGCCATGGTCACAAATTTCAAAAATTCTCTTTTTTGCAGAAGCCCTAATTTTCCACTTTTCCAATCAAAGTCCCGAACTAGGGTCTGATCAAGCCCAGTCTTCTGCCCAACCAAAAATTCTGATCTTGGTCTCTAAATTTCTATTTTGATGAGTGGCATTCAGCCATAGTCTCCGATTACAAAAATTCCAACTTTCTCCGAAACCCTAAATTCCGGAAGCCATGAATGAAGGTGCTCAAAAATAATTATGTTATGATAGAAATATGTACCTGATTGTTTCTGGTGTAACTCCACACTTTTCGATCCACAGGGTCAAAAAAAATTTCCTGAGATAGCCCGACCTGTCATTTTTCCATCCAAACAAGTCTGACCTCGATTGGATTCTCTGAGAGATATTTATGCCAAGTGTTGCAACGTGACCTGTTTATGGGATAAAACAGAAGAGCGAACTTGTATGGCATGCCACGTGTCATTAGTTTAAATTCGGCCTCTGAAAAGGTTTCCTGAGATATTATAGTCTGTGTAATACCTTTCACATTTTATGAAATTTCATTTGGATCTTTCTAGCCCAAGGTATGACCTTTTTCCCAAGGTCACTTGTTTTTGACTCAGATCTGGAAGAGGCAGAAACCCTATATTGTACAGATCATAAATCACACGGTACAATGAATTAGAGGTTTTCATTTGGACACAAGGTACGTAGGGATCTAATCTTCGACCTGTAAAAGTTTCATATCCGAAAACTTTTCCAAAATGGATTTATAGCGAAAGTGCTACGATGACTGGTTTTTGCTATATCAAGCCCTAGCATCGTAAGTGCAACAAGTATCATACATGCCATATCATGCCTTCTTTCAGGCTAGCTCTGATACCATGTTAAATTTTCATAATTTACTTCAATATGAACTAGGATCTTAACTGAGAGAACAACATGTACAACAAATCTATATCATATCAATCATGGACATAATAATGCAAGCACACAAGAGACACATAGTTTACTTGGGGAAAACCATAAAGGTGAATAACCCCAATAACTTCCTTAGAGATAGATAGAGCAATGATACAACCAAAATATAAGAGATAGTCTTCTCTTAGCAGCATAGCCTCCTCCTCACAAGTGCACCACTTTCTGAATGAGAGAAGTGTGTGTAATGAGTTATCAAATAGAGATCTCCCGATCTCTATTTATACTTGCCTGTACTGCCCAATAAACTAATGGGGCCTACATGTCTAGCTTAACCCATGGTTAACTAAATCCGGGCTGACCCTACAATTGGTGGTCTAATAACCCGTTGACCCACATGGTCGACCCCCAATAGGGTGGTCTAATAACCCTTTGACCCACATGACTTATACAGGGCCGACCCCAACAAGGTGGTCTAATAACCCATCAAGTATAAGTTATGACACTTACAATATAAATGACGACACTTCCATATAGAGGAATAATAACATCTCTATAGGAATACAAACACTTCCATATAGAGGAATAATACCATCTCTATAGGAGTACAAAATACATATATGAAATACATGGGTGAAATACATTCCGAAGTTACAGATACATCAACAATGGGTCCAATTTTCAGGTATTTGATAACCCTTTTTCCACAATCCAGCTCAAGCAATGGCGAAGAAACACACTCAATTGTGGGAAAAGTGTTTTACTTTAATTATTTAATTAAATTATTTTTATGATTATTCTTGAATGTTAGAATGCATATCAAATAAACTAATTATATGGAAACCAAGCGTGATTGAGCAGGTTCAGGGTCATTAAAGGATGGATGTGTAGAAGACTAAAGGATCACCAAGCTTGGCGCCCTGTTTCCTGATTTATAGAGGACGCACTCCCACTTTCAAGATGAATCAACATTTTGACAATCAATTAGGATCAGCATTAAATCATATAAATATGGACCTGTTGGGTAGCGAGAGGCCTTGGTTGTTATTTTGAGAAAAACATTGTGTTAACGTTTCTTCCCTATCGATACTGCGAAGTACAGACCTTTGTTTTGACATGGATTTTATATTTTAATAAGAGATTGATGATTAATTCCAGCCAGTGTTTTAAGTTTTATTCTCTCCTGAGTACGGGTTGGGGAGGGCCCCTCCAACACGTAGGTCAGGAGATTTCTATTTGCAGGTATTTCTTTCAATTATGTGTTTTACATTGATGAATAGTTCTCTTACATATGGAAGCGCTTGAATGATTTATTATTTCTGTAGTAGTTTATAATACATTTTGTAGTACAGCATAACAGTTTCAGTAGTCCTATAGGTTCTTTCTTTCAATGCATATTTGAATCAATGATTGCATGTGTATCAACTTTGCTTTCAATATCATGGTTTATATCTGAGGATTTTGACTGTTTCTCATCGTGATCAATTTCTTTAGTAGTAGATGGATAGCTTGAAATGATTGCACTTCAATGTTATTCTTGGGATTTAAAATAATTTAGATTAGAATTCTAGTTTTAGGCATAAAGTAACTACATAGTTCGTTTTCCCAAATCTTAGAATAGATCTGTTATGACATTTTCATTTTCTAGATTTACCATTCCGCATCGAGTAATTTCATAAGATCATCTCCTTCACTTTCAGCATTTCAATTATTTAAAATAGATTTACTGCTTTATTTCTTAGAATAGATTTACTACTTTTGGTATCTTTATTTCTTAGAATAGATTTACTGCTTTTGGTACTTTAATTATTTTAATTAGATTTATTTCTTTCCAGTATTTAATTCCGTAGCATAACCAGTTTACATATTTAGTAGACAACCTTTAGAACATCGATACCGACATCCAACTGTGACAGAGATTATCCTACAAGAGCACAGATAGAGCATGCACCTTTAAAGTTTGTACGTTCCCCGGGTTGACATTTAAATTAGGCTCTTGGTATAGCTGCCCTCATTGGGCATCCATATTAGGATCTCACCACTTTTTGGCGTCGTTACCAAGGAGGTGCTAAATCTTTTAGGAGACATCACCTAAAAACCACAAAAAGAAAACAAAAATTACATAAAACAAAAACATAAATATCTGTACCAATGAATGCCTCGTCGGCAAAGGGATAGATTTGGCCGCTTTCTTCCCAAGAACCCCATGAGAAACAACGATAATAACAGTTCTGACCATTCTTAATTTGACTTGGTACACTCTGAAGACGAAACTAACCACACATACGACCCAAACAGAGAAAACTTCACTACCAGTTCCAGCTCAAACACCTCAATGGCAAACGAAGAAGAGGAACCTAGGGAGCTTTTCATTTTTCCCATTAGCATACCTCTCGGAGATGCCAGAATGAAGAACATAAATCCAAATAATGTGCCAAAATTTCATGGTTTGACTTCAGAAGATCCTGACACATTCCTGTTTGAATTTGAGGTAGTTTGAAGATCATTTGATTACACTACTGATCATAAAAGCTAAGGCTTTTTCCTTCCACACTGAAAGACCTATAACTTCAGTGGTTCATGAGCCTTGAAGGAAATAGTATCTTTAGCTAGGATCAAATGAAACAGTCATTCTTAGAAAAATATAGGGACTACTGCAAGGCCAAAGATACTAGGGATGGAATCTTTAGGATGCAACAAGGAGATAGTGAGTCATTAGAAGATTATGCCCAAATATTTCAACTCAGCTACAAACGAGCCAGCCATTGCACATTGGATCCTGAATCAGTAAAACTTGTCCTTCTCAGAGGTGTAAAAGAGGAGAATTTTGAAGTCGTAAATCTCCTTGGAGATGGAGATATATTCCAAAAATATTTTGACCAGATCCTGCAAATCTTCAAAAACTACTCAAGATCTAGGAAAACTAAGAATGGGACGAGGGATACACATACAACCACTGGTGGATCATCATCCTCAACACCAACACTTACAAAATCTGATTTAGAAAACCTGCTGGATGACATGAAAATTGACATACTGCAATCCCTAGCCTTGCAACTTGATGCTCTTCAAATAAAAAAGAAACATGATGAAATTAACCAAGCCTTGGCAGTATTTTGTCCTCGTTGTAGAAAGAAACATGAGAAGGGGCAGTGCACCTTGAACACAATAGAAGTATGTGGTCTCTGCACCGATGACCATTCCACTGATAAATGTCCCCTCTTACCCTCGTATAAGGAAGCTATTCAAGACCCAGTAGCTGAAGGAACAATAGAATAGCTACGTTTTATAAATCAAAGGAGGAATAATTTTGTTAGGCCATATCAGCAGTTCAATCAAACTTACTATAATCAAGGGCAGCCAAATTGGAACTCTGCACCGACTCCATGGCAAGCACAGCCAAATCAAAACTAATGGAAACAAAACCAACAAGCGTATCAACCATCCTATCAACAGCCATATTATCCACCGTCTTATCCTCAATACCCCCCACCTTTTCCATCCACCACAAATTATGCAAACCAATACCCCCATCCATCAAATTGGAGGGTGCCATTACAACAGCCACTTATTATGCCACCCCCATAACCTCAACCACCCCCCAGACCTCCACCTATTCCATCCCAGCCAATCCCAAATCCTAATAATAACAGACCCCCACAACAGCAGCAGGCTTATAACACTGATATCACACAATTCGCAACTTATGTTGTAGACACCATAGAGATCAATGCAATAAACCTACGATCTGGAAAAACATTGCAGAATACATCCCCACACAACATCCAACAACCTGTACCTGAAGCTCAATACCACACATCAGAACCCTATGTTCAGCATCCTAATGAACCAGAACCTCCTGAGGACGAAACCCAACTACTTCCACGCAATAGAAATCCCCCATTTCCAGAAAAACTTGTCTGGAATACAAAAGAAGAGGAAGAGAATACAATCTTAAACGAATTCAAACACCTAAACATCCAAATCCCGATTTTACAAGCCATAAGGGATGTGCCCATCTACAACAAATTCATTAGAGAAAATTGCCTAAAGAAGCCAGGAAGGAGGAAGCGTGACCCACCAACTATTAATGTAGTGGGACAATTGGCCAATTTGATGCTAGGTGTCATAATAAATCCTAAATATCTTGATCTTGGTAGTCCTGTAGTAAACGTCACCATAAATAACAAGCAAATAAATAAAATCTTAATAGATTTGGGAGCTGCGATCAATGTCATGACTAAAGAAACCATGTTATACCTTGGAATCCAATCACTGGTCAGACCAACCACAACGGTACTCCAACTAGAAGACACGTCCACTGTGAATCTCGAAGGAATGCTAGAAGACATTATGATCAATATCGAGTCCTGGGAATACCCAGTTGATTTTATAATAATCGAAATCAAAAGCAAACTTACTAGCTATCCAATTATCATGGGTAGACCTTGGTTAGCAATTGCGGATGCTTACATAGGTTGCAGATCAGGAAATATGACAATCCCTAGTGGACATACCAGCAAGAAAATCACAATCTACCCACTAGCAATGAAATCTTCAGAGTTAGAGTATCAAAATTGGACTGATGATTACCATAACACACCAAATCACGACCTCCGAACTATCCTAACAATTGATGCCACAATATCTTTAAAGGAAGTAGATGAAGATGGCCATATAGATAGATTTATACAAAATATATTTCCTAACAATCATGTTATTCAAGAATTTTTTTCTACAGAAATAGGTGAAAGTTCAAAACAGAACATGGATGACTTATGGACAGAAGTATTGCCAGAATAGATTGAGAAGATAAAATTCATGGAAATTCACCTTGGAAAAACAGTCAACATAAATTCCAATTTAGAACTGGAGCAAGAAGAAAAAATGATGAAGATACTAGCACAACAAAGTAAAGCATTTGCATGGATATATGCAGATATGAAAGGAATACATCCTGATATATGCAAACACTACATTTACATAAAAGAAGGTTCTACTCCCATCAAGAAACCACAAAGAAGGCTGAACCCTGCACTAAAAGACATAGTCAAAGTGGAATTACAAAAGTTATTAGATGCAAGGTTCATCTATCCAATATCTGATAGTGAGTGGGTCTCACCACTAGTCATAGTGCCCAAAAAAAGAAGGCAAATGGAGAATATGTGTGGACTACAAGGAGCTGAATAAAGCAACCAAGAAATATCATTTTCCACTTCCATTTATAGACCAGGTATTGGATACATTATCTAGAAACAAGTACTTCTCATTCTTAGACGGTTTTAGTGGGTACAATCAAATTTTAATACACCCAACTGATCAAGATAAGATGACGTTCACATTCCCATGGGGAACTTACGCCTATAGGGTCCTACCCTTTGGTTTATGTAATGCCCCATAAACATTTCAAAGAGCCATACTGAGTATTTTCTCCGATTTTCTGAATAACAAAATGGAAGTCTTCATGGATGATTTCACACCTTATGGATAGAGCTTTGACTAGGCATTGAAAAATATCGAATTAGTATTAAAGAAATGTATTGAAATGAGCTTGTGCCTAAGCAATGACAAATGCAGGATGTTAATGGAAGAAGGAATTGTTCTAGGACATCATATATCACAGAGAGGTATGGAGGTGGATCAAGCCAAAGTCTCAATAATCAGAACACTGCCCCCACCTATCAAACAAAGAGATGTGAGAAGCTTCCTTGGATAAACAGGATACTACAGAAGCTTTATCGAGAATTATAGCAGAATTGCTGCCCCCATGTTTGCACTTCTCACAAAGGACAATGAGTTCATATGGACAAGCAACTGCATGTTATCCTTTGAAAGTCTTAAACAGAAAACCATCACAACACCAATACTTCAAGGACCAAACTGGGAAATTCCATTTCACATTCACACCGATGCATCAGATAAAGCCATCGGATCTGTGCTTGGGAAAGAACAAGACAAGAAACCCTATGCCATATACTATATAAGAAAAAATTTGGCTGGGGCAGAACTCAACTACACAGTCACATAGAAGGAATTTCTGGCAGTCATACATGCAATCAATAAATTCAGGCATTACATTATAGGATACCAAAGTTTTATCCATACTGACCACTTAGCGATCAGATATCTTATGAACAAGCCTAATACCAATGCAAGAATTATTCGATGGATGCTACTTCTACAGGAATTCGACATCACTATAATAGATAAACCAGGAAAGCATAATGTTGTAGCAGAATTTTTCTTAAGAGTAACACATCGGAAAGATAATGAATTAGTTCAAGATAAACTCCTTGATGAGCACCTTTTTTCCATATCGATAAAAATCCCGTGGTTTGCTGACATAGCAAACTATTTGGTATCCAGGAAGTTTCCAGAACATTACAGCTATAAAGAAAGGACAAAAGTAATAAGACAAAGTGACACATATACATGGATAGAGGGCATGCTTTTTAAACAGGGACCAGATCAAGTACTTAGAAGGTGCATTAGGGAAGATGAGGTACATGACATAATGCATGCCACCCACAATGAACCCTGTGGAGGACACTACACTGCAAAAAGGACAGCCTACAAGATCTTGCAAACAGGGTATTATTGGCCAACACTCCACAGAGATGCTTATGAGTATGTGTCCCATTGTGACGATTTCCAAAGAATGGGAAAACCAACACAAAAACAAAAAATGCCACTAGATCCACAAATCTCTTTAGAGGCATTCGATAAATGGGGATTCAATTTTGTTGGCCCATTCAACCCACAGTCCAACCAGAAGAGCTACATCCTTGTATGCACTAATTACCTTACAAAATGGACAGAGGTAGTAGCACTGGCTGCTGCAAATGAAACCAGTGTGGCCAAATTATTTACTGAGCAAATATTTCACAGATTTGGGGTGCCAAGAGAAGTAATTTCTAATCAAGGACCACAATTCACATCAAATTCAATTGAAAACTTGATGAAAAGAAACAATGTAAAGCACAAGCAGTCATCCTCCTACCACCCTCAAGGAAATGGTCAAGCTGAGGTAACCAACAGGGAATTAGAGAGAATCTTGACAAAAACTGTCCAACTTCACAAAAGGGATTGGGTTGAGAGACTTAGTGAAGCAGTCTGGGCTTACAATACTACATGGAAAACAACAACATGATTCACACCTTATGAACTGGTCTATGGGAAAAAGGTCATGCTACCAATCGAATTTGAAGTAAAAACATTAAGAATTGCAGCCAATCTAAATATGAACCTATCAGACATTCAAAAAGAACGCATGCTACAACTAAATCAATTGGATGAACACCACCAACAAGCACTTACACATACTGAAATCATCCAACAACAAAGAAATAAATGGCATGACCAACATTTGAAGGATAAGAAATTCAATGAAAGTGATTAGGCACTACTCTACGGCTCCAGATTTCACACATTCAAAGGAAAGCTAACCACTAAATGGCTTGGACCTTACAATATATAGAAAATTTATGACAATGGGGCTGTGAGAATTATTACAATTGATGATGATGAGTTCCCCATGATAGTGAATGGGCATCGCCTAAAACTCTACAAAAAACCAAAGTCCAAAGAAGAATTTACACAAGTACTCTACTAGCAAAAATTGATGATGCTAGAGCATGCTGCAAATCAGTAAACTTCAATGCATATCATGAAAAACAAAAAACAAAAAAAAAGAGAAAACAAAAAAACAAAAAAACCAAAACAAAAAAGGGTAACAGGAAGTTTACAGGGCATCAACCACAATTCAAGCAAGCCGATATGCATTCAAACGAAGCTGCCACCTATTCAAGTGATCCTACACAATGATTCAAGCGAGGCTACCATAAATTCAAGCGAGCCTGCAAAATGTATCAAGCGAGGCTACCATTTATTCAAGTGAGCCTGAAATCAATTCAAGCGAGCCAGCCACGTTTACATGCACAAATCAATCATCATTTACTACGGAATTCTTCAAGACACACCATGCCAACCTTTTTCAAATATATTCAAGCGAGTCTGCAAGTTATTCAAGGAAGCCAATCACATCCAACCATGCAATCATCCAAATATAAAGCACAATTGCCTGAGTCGTATCAACAACTAGCACAATTTTCAAAAGCACATATTCAGCAAATTCAAAACGCGCAAAACAAAAAAATCATCCTACGCACATAACTACTGACATGCAGAAATCAACTACAGATATCGCCAAAATATACTAAAGAATCCACCATGCATGAAAAATGCACAAGATCATCAATGCAGGTACACATACATACCAGGGTAATCTCTCAAACAATTTTATTTGATTCTTAAGGTAAAAAAATTTCCCACAATACATTCGTTTCTAGTCAGCTGAGGATAGCTTCCATTTCAAATCGGCGGCATGGTGGAATGACCTTCATAAATCATGATCACTACCAAAGTCCCGTCACCCTCAGCAAATCATGATCGCAACCTTCACCACATGAAGTACAGAGGTTGATCATGAGAAGGCAGAGATCGATCATGAAAAATAGGGGATTAAAAGTGGCAAGTACAAGTATGATGGAAAGGATAGGTGCAGAAAGGCAGTGAATTAGGGTGCATAATATTCCACAATTTTGCATATAAGTAACCACCCGGAATTCCCAAGAAGCAGCCACCATTGTATTCCTTGAGCCTGTAGGCAGAGCCTGACCAAGTTAAAGGTATAAAACTGCATTCCAAAATCCCTGGTTTTGTCTGGTTATAAAGAAGATTCTAAAAATGACAAAGGGTTTTAAAAAGAGTGACCCGGAAGATCACAGTGCCATTTATCAAAGCCTGAGAGTCCTGTAGATCATTCGCAACTCAGGCTGGATGCCATTTATCCTTGGACTAAGAGGATACCATACAGGGGTATCCCAGGAGTTTGCAAGAAACTTCAAGCATATAAGGATGAATAGTACGTCACCCGGGTGAAGGGGCTACGCATAAAAGTGAATGAGGACATGATAGCCAAACACATTGGTCTTCCAATGGGCCTACATTGGAGCAGTAATGACTGGGAGGCAAACCACACAGCAAAAGAAACATTCTTTGACCGTGGAGAGGTTTATGATGAAGACAAAAATGGATTCAAAAGACCCTCCATTCCAGCATCATGGGATGAAATGGCTGCAATTGTCCTGAGGTATATTACATGCACTGGAAGATTAAGCTATGTTCCCATTTTCCATTTTCGTATTTTAGAGCTTCTCAGGCACAGAAGTCACATTTCATCAAACAACAATATTAGCATTCCATTTTACCTGCTCCAATCCCTAGCAGAGATGAGCAAGAAGGTGGCTAAGGGAAAAGAGGATGCTTTGGCCCATCATGGGATGATCAAACTAATAGTTGGTGAGGAGCTAAAAGCTCAGATTCCAGAGCTCTCCTAGGAGGAGTTCATCATGGTGTCTGCCGAGGATGTTCAGAGAATGAGGACTATGCCCTTGCCACCTGAATCAAAAAGTAAGACCACCTCTATATCAGGGGCAAAAATAAAAATTGACTTGGACGTGTGGCCGGCACCTTGGTCAAAATAAAACACTCCAAAGAGGACTCCCCCAAATTAGACCTAGATATTCCTACCAGTAGTCAGGGGTCGAAGAGGCACAGCAACAGATTCACACAGGTATCTAAAATCCGAGTCTCCAAGGAGAAAGAAAGGGAACCCAACCCCCTGATTACCAATGTGTCTGATGATGACATTGATCCTTTTATAGATCATAAGGATCCCAGTACAAATGAAGAAGAGGACGAAGAATAAAAAGAAGAATAGGATGAAGAAGAGGAAAGGAATGAAGAGGAAAAACAGGATACAGAAGAAGAAATGGATAAAAGAGAAGATCAAAGCTTACACGAGCAAGGCAACTTTCAGGAAAACCCTCCAGAACGTAATGAAGACCCCGAGGTCGTTTCCCAGGTTGCTGAACCACGAGCAGAATTGGAAAGGTTCCGAAATGAGTTGGCAACATTAAGTATTGGGCCAGGAAGCCAGGACACACCTCCCCCATTCTCAGCCGAGAATAAACAAATCCTAAAGATGCATCATGCAGAATAGCTCTGGCTGGCCGAGCAGGAGAATTTAGCACTGCAACAAAAGTTGGCCGAAGCATAGAACGAATTAGCAAAGAAAGGCCAGGAGATTATCAAATTTAAGGATGTTTTTTCCACTACTATCGGCATATATGAGAGACTGCGTGACCTCAAACCACTGTCGGTGGTATATGCAATTTATTTACAAGATAAATGGGGCGAATTCCAGCTCCAGAGGTTGAAGAAAGGACTCCCTATAGAGCTAAGCACTCCCAAAGAATTTATTGATGCATCTTTGAACTCCACAGAGCTGGAGAGAGACCAATTGAGTGAGTTCTTCTTGCATAATTTTGTAGTTTCTGGCTCGCCCAACTGGTCGCCAAACCCATATGTGGGCGATTTCCAGTTAAGGGCATTGTGTTTGTGGATGAACCATGAAATTGAGTGAGACCAGGACTACCATCTCTATGTTGCATCCAAATGGAAAAACCCATTAATGATCAGACCAGAGCCAACTCAACCTGAGGGAATAATCTATAACCATAGGATCCTCACTCAGGACGAGGAACTAATACCCATTCTCCTCACAAAACAATAGGAACTAATCCTATCGATACTGCAAAGTACAGACCTTTGTTTTGACATGGATTTTATATTTTAATAAGAGATTGATGATTAATTCCGACCAGCGTTTCTAAGTTTTATTCTCTCCTGAGTACGGGTTGGGGAGGGCCCCTCCAACACGTAGGTTAGGAAATTTCTATTTGCGGGTATTTCTTTCAATTATGCGTTTTACATTGATGAATAGTTCTATTACATATGGAAGCGCTTGAATGATTTATTATTTCTGTAGTATTTTATAATATACTATGTAGTACAGTAGAAAAGTTTTAGTAGTCCTATAGGTTCTTTCTTTCAACGCATATTTGAATCAACGATTGCATGTGTATCAACTTTGCTTTCAATATCATGGTTTATATCTAAGGATTTTGATTGTTTCTCATCGTGATCAATTTCTTTAGTAGTAGATGGATAGCTTGAAACGATTGCACTTCAATGTTAGTCTTGGGATTTAAAATGGTTTAGATTAAAATTCTAGTTTTAGGCATAAAGTAACTACATACTTCGTTTTCCCAAATCTTAGAATAGATCTGTTATGACATTTTCATTTTCTAGATTTACCATTCCGCATTGAGTAATTTCATAAGATCATCTCCTTCACTTTCATCATTTCAATTATTTAAAGTAGATTTACTGCTTTATTTATTAGAACAGATTTACTGCTTTTGGTATCTTTATTTCTTAGAATAGATTTACTGCTTTTGGTACTTTAATTCTTTTAATTAGATTTATTGCTTTCCAGTATTTAATTCCGTGGCATAACCAATTTACATCTTTAGTAGACAACCTTTAGAACATCGATACCGACATCCAACTATGACAGAGATTATTCTATAAGAGCACAGATAGTGCATGCACCTCTAAAGTTTGTACGTTCCCCGGGTTGACATTTAAAGTAGGCTCTTGGTATATCTGCCCTCATTAGGCATCCATATAGGAGCTCACCAAATACGTCTTTGAATTCTACGAGGACTGGGAATTCTTCGATCTTCTGTTCCCTATCAGCTTCTATGTTTCGGATATTGACGAAAAAGAGATTACAACCCTTTCGAATACATTTCTTTGCTTGTAAGGTGGATATCTATCTTACGGACACTTTCTTAGGGATACCCTGAATCGTCTTTTGATTCCCTTGGTCATCCCTATAGAGTAAAGACTTGTTCAAGAAGTCAAGTAGGACATGGTGTTCTTCCAACCAATCCATGCTTATAAGTACATCGTACGATCCTAGGGGTAGAATATTTAATTCTAACCTAGTTGGGAAATCGTTCAAATCTATCTCACAAGTTTTGACTAACTTGGAGACCTTTCGTTTGGTACTGGTGGCTAGTTGTACCAGCCACGGTTTCTGGTGGTGCTCCCAGTTTAACTTACAAGTATCCACTATCTTAGGGGATATATAACTTCGGCATGCACTGGGGTCTATCAAAATGGAAACGGTTTTGTTTGAGATCTTACCCTCTATCTCAACCATGGTGGCATGGTGATCTGCTTGATGACCATCAAGAGCGGCATAAATCCTGGGTGTTTTTGCCATCTCTCCTATGGTAGGGTCTGCTTGGACATTGTGTAACACTCCATCCGTTTTGTTGGGGCGGTCTCTATAGTAGTGTTGTCCTTGGCATTTCTAACAAGAAACGGTTGGAGGGACAACTTTTGTCCCCTTTTTGAAAGCTGGCCTATTGACATGCGGTGGGGGTGCATTGGGTCGTGCTTGAGCTCGGTTGAAGCCTCTATTGGGTGGAAAATTGTTGTTATGTTTTTGGTAAGGTGGGGGTCTGAAACCTGGTATTCAGTTGTCCAAGAAGGTTCTAAACCTATCTCTGTTTCTATTGAGGTTATCATTCCTTGGATGCCCATGTTTATAACAGAGTCTTGCTTTGTGTAAAGTCACGTCTAAGGTTTTGGGCATGTCAAATTCAATCTTTTCTCTGAAATTGGGTTGTAGACATTCCAAGAGTTGTTGTATCTTGAATTTTTCACCCTTGATGTATGGGACATAATGCAACAGATCTAAGAATATGTTTATGAATGCTTCCATGGTTAGGGAGCCCATTTTCAACTCATGAAATTCTTTAATTGTCTTGTCAAAGAATCTTTTAGACATGAATTTGTCTTGGAAAACTCTGTTGAAAGCTTCCCATGTTATGTCCCTCAATTGTTGTTGTTTGGTGTGTTTCAAGTCCCGCCACCATCTGGCTTCTTTACCATTTAGGTTGTAAATGGCTAATCGGGCTTGCATTTCACTGGAATAGTTATGAACTTTAAAATACTTATTCATTCCTAGCAGCCACTCTTCAGCCTTCTCCCTAGAGTTAATCTTTCCGTCATATGTTGGGGCTTTTATCTTTCTGAATTCTCCTTGCAAACTATCATCACTTTTCCTCCTTTTCTTGCAAGGAGGTGGTGAACCGTCATCGTTGGAAGAGCTCTTACAGTCCTCTTCCATTGATTCATGTATGTGTTCTTCCTATTCTTCTCCCTTAGGGTTGGCATATTTTTGTGTGACAGTTTCCCATTTTAAAGGTGTTGACTGAGAGTGTGGGCTACCCGTGGGGTTTTGCACTTGTTAAAGTCTGAAGCAGAGCTTCATTTATAGCTTGTTGTTCTCGTCTTTCTTGCATGTTATCATATCTGAAACTTTGGAATTTTGCTTGTAGATTTTGCATGTATTTCATTAAATATGAATTTAATTCCACCATGATTTCTTGCTCTCGTGGTGGAGAGTTCATATTTCCATGTATGTTGCTGCCTTTTCTGCGCTCATTTTTCGGACAGTGATTGTACCCTGGTTGTCAAAACAATGTTAAGAATAGAAGAATTGTTAGTTCATATGCGCATAAATTATAAATATATATTCCTGATTTCTATGTATCTGCAATGGGTGTTTGCAATGAGCCCAATAGGTCACTTAGTATTTGAAAACTGGGCTCTGATACCACTTGTAATGTCCCTTAAAATAGTTATAAAAAAAAAAAAAATCCTTTACTGCAATTAAAACCTAATCATAAATGAGGTGATTATAAAATTAACTTCAGCACTGGAAGTTGCATCAGTACTTTGATTGTGTCCAAGAGAGTTTATGGTTTCCCAAGCAAGGTAGTCTAACTAGTGTTAATGCGGAAGCGATGCGGTAGAATGCATGATGTGATTCTATGATATGTTTGTAAAAGCTAGAGTACTAAATAAAATCCCCCTTTTATATTTGAGTTGCAGACACATAATAAATTTGTACATTGTTTAAATGTTATCTCCAAACATGATGGAATTTTTAAGGAAGTTGAGATCTTGGGTTACCTGACGTTGTTACAATGTAATCTTCCACCTTATGAGCATCAACATTCTTTGACCTGTAGGATCCATTTCACTGACTCCGATTCACTTTATATCATTCAGACATATTTTTTTTCTCATTTTTCCTCTGACCTGCTTGTTGCATCATTATTGTGAAAATTGGATCACATCCAATAAATCTCCAAGAAATTACACTCTCTCATATGAAAAATCTCACACAACTGGTCAAAGGCACAAAAATAATGCACAAGAATAGATTTATGTATTACTTCTCATGAACAATAATTACATCATCCAACATATGAATGTTGTAGGCTGTTATTAAATAACATTACATCAATAATTCGAATGGCTAAAGATGCCAAAAGAATCTTCTATCCATCAGACTTTCTAAAACTACCCATCCCCCCTAGGTGGCAAGTTGGCTTTCCAAAACTGTTCAAAATCTCACGAATTGATAAATTAGTGAGATGAAGGTGAAATATAGGTAAAAGAAATGCCAAATACAAAATTAGAGTGGAAATGGTGTTAAGAAAATTTTTTGGTGAGAAAAACACTTTCCTAGGTTGACTAGCTCTTTCCTTTGGGGGAAAAAGCAGTAAAAGCGGCAGCTTTCTTCACAAATGCGCCCTTCTTCCTAAATATTATCCAGAAATGTTTAGGAATGTTCCCACGTGGCCTAGGAGACTTGTAGAACACACCTTGCATGGAATCTTATCCTCCCATATTTCCTTGTGGGCCACACAGTGGCAATTTCCTCAATTATTACACAGAATTAACCAACAAGTGATTAATTAATGCATCTTATGTAATTAAATAAATGGTAGGAAGGATTAAATATTCCAACACCCCCTCTTAAGTCTGACTTAAATGATCTAAATATCAGAATATATAAAAAATTCTAAGGGCCCAATAACAAGACTTGGTCACCCTGTACAAAATACTGTCGGTCCACAAAACAAGCATAGAAGGAAAACCTCATGGGAAAAACCTTCCCTCAAAACATGGACATAACAAAATTGAAAGGTTTCTGATCAAACCTTCACTCCACCACATGTCCAAATATCCCAAGTAGTGATCTAAGATAGCTTAATGTCTTCTTTGTGAAAGCCTTGGTGAAGATATCTGCAGTTTGCTCACCTATGGGGCAATACTGCAAATCTATGATTTGGTCATGCACTAGTCCTATGATGTAGTGCATATGAATATCTATGTGCTTGGTCCTCTGCCTCTGTACTGGATCACATGAAACTCTAATGTCACTCTGGCTATCACAATAAATGACAGTAGGAGTACTGGAAGAAATCTCAAACTCAGACAAAATCCCCTGCAACCAGACACACTATGTAGTAGCATTCACTGCTCCTCTGTACTCTACCTCCGCTGAAGATAGTGCTATGGCATTCTGTTTCTTTATGGACCAGCAAATAGGTCCACCTACAAGCATTAAAACAAATCCTTATGTGGATTTCCTGTCAAGTCTATCACCAACCCAATCCGAATCTATGAAACCCAAGAGATCTAAGCTAGAATCTACCACATAGTGAATCCCATCACTCTTTGTGCCCTGCACATAATGAAGGATTCTTTTTGCATCCCTCCAATGTAACCCATGTGGCTGCTCCATGTATCTAGATACCACACTCACAGCATATGCAAGATCTAGACGAGTGTGAATCAAGTAGAGTAAGCTGCCAATCAAATGTCTGTAGAGTGTACTATCAAAAAGCGGTGTAGATTCTGCTTCTTCCATTCTGACTCCAGAAAGGAATGGAGTCTTAGAAGGCTTGCAATCAACCATCTTAAACTTCGTCAACAGATCAGAAGCATACTTTGACTAACATACCTTGGTTCCTTCTTTTGTTTGTGAATTTTCAAGCCCCAAAAATTACTTCAGAATTCCCAAGTCACTCATGGAGAATGCTTGGTGCATTGCGGTCTTAAGAGCTGCTATTTGTTCAGTGCTATCACCTGTGACCAGTAAATCATCAACATATAGCACTATTAACATAATAAAACCATCAACAAAATTCATATAAACATTTGGATCAGATTTACACTAAACATAGGATTGTGACAACAAAAAACTGTCCATCTTCGCATACCAAGCCCTGGGGTCTTGCTTGAGTCCATACAAAGATTTTTTCAACCTGCAAACAAGGTTTGTATCTGATGTGTACCCCTGTGGCTGCTGCATATATATCTCTTCTTCAAGTTCCCCATGGAGGAAAGCACTTTTCACATCCATGTGATGTACTTCCCACCGCTTGGAAGCTGCCACTGCCAAAACTAGTCTAATGGAGTCTTTTTGAGCTACCGGTCCAAATGTTTCATTATAATCAAGTCCTTGGAATTGATAATACCCCTTTTCTACCAGCCTTTCCTTGTACTTAATGGATGTACCATCCGCTGCACATTTAGTCTTATAAATCCATTTGCATCTTACCAACTTTCTGCCTGCAGGGAGCTTGACTAGCTCCCAAGTTTCATTCTTCTGTAATGACTAAAACTCCTCATCCATAGAAATATGCCATCTAGGATCATGTGAGGCATCTTCATATGTTTTTGGATCATAATCTATCATCATATAGCACTTTGCAGAAAGATAAGGATCATTCACATTGAGAGCAGTCTCAAACTATGATCTAGTCCTACTTTGGTCTTGAGGTTTGCCTGCTAGTTCACCTGCTGCTTGCAAAGTTTTTGCATCCCACTTAGGCCTTGTAGGTGATTTTAAATCTGCAATAAATTGATCCTCATCATCATAAATATCAGAATAAAAAATATCAAGAACATCACTTACTTCTTCTTTAGTCGACGGTGAAGATGAATCTCCAATTTCTGCGCTCTGAGAGGGCTCTTCCTCAAACTGCACACTTCTTTCGATGAATGCTTTATGAGTTGTCATGTTCAGAAACTTATATGCTTTGGAGTCCTCTAAATATCCCACAAACAAACATGGTTGGATTTGGGGCTGCATAGCCCTTCTCTTCTCAATCGGAATCCTAGCCCAAGCCTTTGAGCCAAAAATCCTGAAATGAGAGATATCTGATTTTTTACCTGTCCAAGCCTCGAAAGGAGTGATACCTTTGAGAGAATTGTGTGGCACTCTATTCTGAATATAGGTGGCACAATTTATTGCTTCAGCCCATAGCTTAGGAGACAAACCTTTTTCCTTAAGCATGCATGTGGCCATCTCCTTAAGAGATCTGTTCTTTCTCTCAGCAACCCCATTCTGCTGAGGTGTATATGGAACTGTATGTTGCATCTGTATGCCCAATGAAGCACAAAATTGCTGAAACTCTAATTTCACATACTCACCACCATTATCAGACCTTAACACTTTAATATGCCTACCAGATAGATTCTCAACTGAGGCTTTGAATAGCTTGAATAACCCAAAAACTTTTGATTTAAGCTTGATGAAATAAACCCAACAATACCTGCTAAAATCATCTATGAATGTGAGAATGTATTTTGCTGAATTCAATGACTCATGAGGAAATGGACCTGATATATCAGTGTGTATAAGTTCCAATGGTGCAGTGGTTCTCTTAGTGGTAGATCTCCCATACTTGTGCTCAAGGTGTTTTCCTAGGATGCAGGATTGACAGACACCTTTGGAAAATTTGATATTGGGCAGCCCTATAACCATCTCTTTCTCATGAAGTTGGCAAAGGTATTTGTAGTTTAGGTGGCCAAATATTTCATGCCATAGCTTACTGCACTCATTTTCATGGGTCAATAGAGCAGAAGGTGAGGATTTTGGCACAAAATGAGAAAACTTGTAGATTCTAGAACAGTGGTCAGCAGTACCAAACGCAATAATTTTTCCTATTGAAATTTCTGCTATCTCAACATCATTGGGCGTAAAGGTTACTCTCTTGGGAATCCCTGTATGGGTCATCTGATAGACTGACAGTAGGTTTGTAGCAAGTCCAGGGACATTTAAAACATTATTGAATGACCCAAACTTGAGATCTATGCTACCTTTTCCTTTGCTAGAAGTTTCAGAATTGTCTCCCGATAAAATATTCGGACCACTGGAAGAGTCAAGTGAAGTAAAATAGTTACTTGTAGACACCATGTGTCTTGAAGCACTAGAATCAATGATGAATGATGAATATTGGGAAGTGCCAGCCATCAGTGCATGAACTCTCTCTTTCTCATCGTAATTTGATCCTCCATCTTTCCTTCTTGCGCTCTCTAGGAGAGGGATGTTGGCTTTCTCCAATGCCTGAGTTAATTGGTCGATGGTCTTCTTCATACAAGAGATTTTGGGATGAAATCCCTTTCTGCAATAATTTCACTTTGTCCTCTCATTCTTCTTGTTTGGATTCTTCTTGAAGTTTGATGGCTATCCATTAAAATTCTGCTTGTCTTTCCGCTCATCGGTGGGCTTCTTGAAGTTGCCTTTCTTCTTGCCTTTTGAATTATTTGAGTCTCCAACATTTAGACAATGGTCTTTGGATGAATTTTTAATGGCTCCCATCAATACCAGCTTGTCTTTCTCTTGAGTTAATGACTCCATAAATTTTGAAAGTGATAGGCTCTTCCAATTTTTAATTGCTTTCCAGGTGGAATGGAAGGTGAAAACAAAAATTGAATAGTTCGGGCCAAGCTTGGAGAGAATGGCCAAAAATAATTGCTCATCTTTCTTGTCTATTCCACATTGATTCAGATGCAATACAAGAGACTTGAATTTAGAGAAGAATTCTTGTAGATTATCAAAATTTTGCGGACTCAAAGAGACTAGCTCGTTATCCAATTGGTGGCCTCTCAATTCATTGGTTTTACCGAACAATTCTTGAAGTTTCAGCCATACTTCATTGGGTGAAGTGAGGCCATCAAGATGAAATAAGAGTTCTCTGGATGTAGTAAGACATAACAACCCATAGGATTCATCCCTTCGATTATGCCATTTAGATTTCTCCACTGCTGAGTTTGGCTCAGCTTCTGTTGCCATGGTCACCCTGTAGAGCCATTTGCTCCTCAGTAGAATCTCCATCTGTGCTTTCTGATCAAAATAATTGAAAGGAGTGAGGGTGACCTATTGTGTATGATCCATTTCTGCAACTGATATAAATTTTGCACTGAAATTAGAACACTTATGGATTCCAAAATGCGCCCTGCAGAGAATAGAAATCACCCAGTGGTTTGATCAATGCGCGCTTCCTGAGACTGTTGGATCCTGCAAGACAATAAATAGATGAAAGGAATAGCTTGATGGCTCTGATACCATGTGAAAATCAGATCACATCCAAGAACTCTCCAATAAATTACACTCTCTCATATGAAAAATATCACACAACTGGTCAAAGGCACAAAAATAATGCACACGAATAGATTTTTGTATTACTTCTCATGAACAATAATTACATCAACCAACATATGAATGTTGTAGGCTATTATTAAATAAAATTACAGCAATAATTAAAATGGCTAAAGATGCCAAAATAATCTTCTATCCATCAGACTTTCTAAAACTACCCATCCCCCCTAGGTGGCAAGTTGGCTTTTCAAAACTGCTCAAAAGCTCACGAATTGCTAAATTAGTGATATGAAGGTGAAATATAGGTAAAAGTAATGCCAAATACAAAATTGGAGTGGAAATGGTGTTAAGGAAAGTTTTTGGTGAGAAAAACACTTTCCTAGGTTGACTAGCTCTTTCCTTTGGGGGAAAAAGCAGTAAAAGCGGCAACTTTCTTCACAAATGCTCCCTCCTTCCTAAATATTATCCAGAAATGTTTAGGAATGCACCCAAGTGGCCTAGGATACTTGTATAACACACCTTGCATGGAATCTTATCCTCCCATATTGCCTTGTGGGCCACACAGTGGCAATTTCCTCAATTATTACATAGAATTAACCAACAAGTGATTAATTAATGCATCTTATGTAATTAAATAAATGGTAGGAAGGATTAAATATTCCAACAATTATGGCAAGTGTACCCGTGAGTTGCATCACTATAGCCCGCGGGTATCAAGTAAAATGGTAAAAATCACTAGTTTATTACTTTTTACTCCCAAAAAGCGGTCATTGGGTGACCTTTGGCTCTCCATCTGCCCAAGTAACGTCTTGATGTGTCCTTTCACTTACCTTTGAGAGGACTATATATTGAGCACATATGGCTTATGGACGGGAGGAGAAAGAAGAGCAAGAGAACTCTAGTGGATTTTTGCCCTATCTTGAGTCTACACTCATTGATCCTTGTAGTTGTGAACCCTTTATGTTCACCTTCCAAACTCCTATCTAGTTTGAGTTTGCCATTCATGGAGGATTGAAGTGGTGGAGGCACAAGTGGATTGATCCAGATCTTGGTTCAGATTGGTTTCCGGCAAGAGGTCATATCACGTTGTACTTCTTCTTGTTTATTAATAGAAATACTCATATTCCCGTCCATTAATGTTGTAAATGGTGTTTATATTACATTGGGTTGCATTTACTTGTTATATCATGGGCCATTGCTATTGATGATGTTAATGCGATTTATATGTTATATGTACTTGTTGTATATTGGCTGTCAAGACTAATTTGCAGATTCAAATACACGGATCAGAAAAGCTCCAACGGGGATCTACATCAAACATTTGGATCGAGGTTGGTTATCTTCTTCATTATCTTAGCATTGTCATTTATATAGCATAGTTCTGAGAATTGAGTTGATTTCTGGTAGTCATCTGTCTATTGTGGTATACCCCAAGCCATAGTGAGTTTTCTCCAACACAGAAATGGCGACTCCGCTGGGGAAAACATCCATTTTGGGGATTTTTTGAGCATTAGTCCATAATTAGAGTTATTGTTTGTCGAAGCTCTATGTCACTTATCTGCCGTTGAGATACACTATAGAAAAATTGCTTTTTCTGAGCCATTGGACTCTCTGTTTTCCAATTTACCTTTCCTCGCCCACGGGCTAGCTTAGCTCTACCCACGTATACCCGCCTCTGTTTACTCTACTGCTCACGGGTACCCGTAGGTATTCCTTCGACAGTAGCGTACAACTCCGGCTTTTGTTGGTTTATGACCTTTGGTTGTTGCTGGGTTGGTTTTGGTTGATCCCGAGTCTTTGTTGGCCAATTTCTTGACTATTCCATGCCTTGGTTGTGACCATAACTCTTCATTTCTCTTGGTTGAGCCTTGTTGGTTTTTTACCCATCTTCGGATTTAGCCTTGTTGGTTTTTTCCTTTTGAGCTTATTCCTTTGGCTGAGTCTTATTGTTTGGTATATGCCTGGTTGTCTTAGTGATCTCTGTGGCATATCAGTGACTAAATAGTAGGATTTTGCTTGCATTTTTCATTTCCATAGATTGAAAAATACAAAAAAATACATATAATTTTTTCGTTTTCCTTTCGTTTATAAGAGAAAATACAAACAAACAAAAAATTCTTTTATGTATTACATCTTGCATTGAGTGCTTTCTACCTTCATTTAGATTCTGATTGTGCATTGAAAAATATAAAAGGATTGCATATTTATTTTGAAATTGTTGGTTTGATTGTGCATATTAGGGGCATTGTTTTCATTGGATAGATCAGTCTAGGATTGGACGATTTTGCATACTATTGAGTCTTACACATCACTAGTTTCACGATCATATCCCTTGAGTAATCACATCTATTAAAATTAATGCTTAATCTTAAAATTGATTAGATTGATTTTATTTATAGGGTACACCAACTAGCATAGGTTTAGAGTCTTGGAATAGATCATTGTGAGTTAATAATCCAAGACTACTAGACGGAACATTAGGTGTCTGACCAGGGAGTGGAGGAATCCATGGTATAGATCGGTGTCCTCAGGAAGCTCTACTCAAGCCAGAGTTAAACACGAAGTCATGGGAGCTTGGTTGAAGGGATATCCCTCTGATACCGGCTGAACGTGGGTGATATTTCCAGGATTTGTTCGTATCTGGGCACTCTTGGGGGATTTGACCCTCATTGAGTTTCGGGCTCAGCTACCCATCCCATATGACGGATCCCACCTGCGAATGTCCCCTTGCGCATTGGTTATATTGCAGTTTCCATAGTTACCTTACCTAGGTATTGCATAGGGTACTTGCAGTGGTTATACTGTTTGTGTCCTGAGTCAGATAGGGATTGGACAGCACAGTTGTTTGTTGTCGAGGGTTACGGCCCTTTGCACGCAATGAAGCCTGGGTGTTTCTATAACTGATTTTGTTACCTCCGGCTATATTTTGGGAGTCTCAAGCCTCTTCTAGGCGAGACATACCGGCTCTAGTGTAGGGAGCTCATTTAACCACTCTGTTTGTCTGCTCTTGGCTGTAGTTTCTCTAGGTGTGTGTTTTTTATTTACTATTTTTTTATCAATAGTTGGCCTTTAGGGGACGTTTTGATTATATATTCTCCCCAAAGATATCGTGGTACAGAGCCCTACTCTTCGTCAATCCCGTCGGTTGGCTAGTTTAAAGCCGGTCGAGGTTTCACGCCGTGCTGCTAGAGGACACCGGAGGGATCCCTCTGAGTCTCTGGATTCTTATGAGGCATATGTCCAAGACGTCATGACTGCTACACATTGTGATAGTGAGGAAAAAACTTCGGCTCCATCGAGTAGAGTTGACCACACTTCTGATCCCCATACTCCTCGTGAGGAGTGGGGAGGTGATCCACCTGAGACTCAACCTAGTTCTATTTGGCCTAATCCACTTGAACAAGATTCGTTCGATCCTTCGAATCTAGATAATTATCTTTATGGAATGCCAACCTTACCCGAGGACGAAGAACAAGACGATCCATTCATTCCTTTGTTTCCACGCAGTTATAGACACGGGATGCCAGAGTTACATGATGACACTGTTCCTACGATCAACCCAACCGCACTCTCTTTTGGTATGCCTAGTTATAGTATAGTTGAACCTTCCACTACATTTGGTAGTCACGCTGGCACTAGTCATGATGTTAGCCATACTATACCCACTCGGGGCACTACCCTCGCTGGGGGCACTATGTTGTCCACTCACACACATAGTATGGGGACTGGTCACATTCCTCCTAACAATGCTAATGTTGGAAGAAGACCACCTCCTAGGATTGCCTAACCTAATAGGAACGTTGTTTGAGACACAACTAGCCATCACCACCTAATACACATGCCGCTACTCGTCAACCCAAGACTACTTTTACGGATGTTAATGCTCCTCCCAACCACGTGAGTGGATATATATCGCATACTTTTGCATCCACTACCGCCACTAGTAATGCTAATGTAGGGGGTGGGAATATCTCCTATCCACATGGACATCACACCACCATCCCTGCTACTAGTCACACCAATGTTGGGGTTGGGAATAATTCTCATGCTTCTAGTCACCACACAACTGTTCAAGCTAATCCTAATGCTGGGGGTGGAAACATACCATACCATTATGGTCATTAAAATACGGTTTCTGCTATGAATAGTACATATATTCCCCATACTCATGGTGGCAACCCTTACTACAACATAGTCGGTGCTGGCCACCTGTTAACACCCAAAAAGTTCTCACTACCTCATCTACCCCATTACATGACTCATTTGTCCATATTTACCTTCAAAGCCTTAAAATCCCATTAAAAAACCTCCAAAAGGCCACAAAACCATCAAAAAGCCTCCAAAAGGCTAAAAAACCCCTTTTCCCCCCCAAAATTATCCAAAATTCCTTCAAAATAGCAAAAACCCTCTAAAAGGCTAAAAAACCCCTTTTCCCCCCAAAATTATCCAAAATTCCTCCAAAATAGCAAAAACCCTCTAAAAAGGGAATAAAAAATAGAAAAAAAGAGAGGAAAAAGAGGAAAAAATGAGGAAAAAAACCCTATACAGCTAACTTAAACCATATGGTTCCCAAAACCATGGGCCAGCACTCCACCACTAAAAACCTATAAATAGGTGATGGAGACCCCTCATTTCATATCCACAATCAAATACACCCTTACTCTGCCAAAATCACTCTTGAAACCCTAGCTCACCCTTGAGATACTTTCACCATTGAGTGCCCCTTTGGCCCATTTCCATCCTTTGGAGAAAGAGAAGGATCAAAGCTGGAGTTTGGAGCAACCCTCTTGAACCATTGCAAGAACTTCACCAACCTTCACATTGGAGGTATAATCTTTAATACAAAAAACCCTTGTTATTATCTTATATTTTCTGTTTTATGCACATGTTTAGAATAATTTTTGTCTTTTACTGTACTGTTTTTATTTACTGTTTATTGAACTGCTACTAAGGAGTCCTTTCTCCTTAGTAGGTGCTCATTTGCACAAGCTAGGGTGAAAACCCTAGCTACAGTTTTGGCGACTCCCCTTGGTTTGTATTTCTGGTTATAGTTTTAAATATTTCCCCTTTTTTGGAATATTTTCCTGTTTTTTCCTTTTGGCTGTCACTTTCGGTTGCCGTAAACTGCATCTTTCAGGAATTTACCTGCAATCCGACTGTGGCTCTCAGGCTGTTTCCGGTGACCTGCCGACCATTTTCAGTCTGTTACCTGCGATCCGACTGCGGCTATTAGCTTGTTCAGGGCGATCCGACTGCCGCTGTTAACCCTTTTCACGCGTCCTGACTGCGGCTTTCAGCCATTTTCCTGCAACCCGCTTGCGCCTGTCGGCCTTTTTCCCGCATCCCGACTATGGCTTTTATTCATTTTCCTGCAACCCACCAGCGCCTATCGGCCTTTTTCCTGCGTCCTGACCGCGGCTTTCATCCATTTTATTGCAACCTGCCTGCGACTTTTGACCTGTTTCCCGCGGTCCGACTACATCTTTCGGCCAAAATCCCGCAACCTGTCCGCGACTGTTCAGCTGTTTCCCGCAGTCTAACCGCCCAGACTCGCCACAGACCCACGGTCTGTTTTCTGCATTTTTTTTCCTGTTTTGAACCTAGCACTTTGCTGCACTATTTTCTGCACCTGCACAGCCATCTGTCCTACCTGCAGCCATACTTCCCTACAGTCTTTTCTACAGTTTTATATCTGTTCCATTTACAGAATCGTTTTTTACAAAATTTTAGCATTTTAATTGAAAAAGAGAAAATTTTGCATTTAAAAGTTTAAATTCTGTATTGTTAGTTAGAAAGTTGCCCACCCTAGTGGCACTTTTACTTGGGTTCATCATCATCTCACACGCATACACTCTGTCACCTAATTCAAGTGAGCCTTAAAAAACTACTTAACACAACCAACATTCTAACCCCACTTGGGGAACACATAAGAATTTTTGTAGTTAGGTAGGATCGGGGGGATAAGCATCCAAATAACACCCCTCGATTGCTTACACTTGAGACATAGTTGTTGTCCATTAGGGAACCAAAATCCCGTAGTATTTTTTGGCACGATCATAACCAGTTTATCAGAGGGCCTCTCCTCTAGGAGGGCTGAAGTCGCCAGACTGGTTCCGGAGGCCTGAGTGGAATACCGCAATCCATTCAGTAACCGAAGGCTACCTTTTGCAATTCTTGGGGTATCCCTGTATTGGGATACTGCGGTGATAGAACCAAATGGTAGATTCACCTTTTCTGGACGTGTCATGAACGGGTTATCTTAGTTGCCTTTCTTCTAGGATTGACTACCCGGTGTCCCTCCCAGTACGGGGATATCTTTAGCCACTTGGCTCTACTATCCATATTGTCTGACTTGGATTTCATCACCTTGCAGAGGATATGTCTAGTTGAGTCAGAATACTATTTAGCTAGGTGTTTGCGTGCTCTTTTACCTCCTTTTGGTCTAGCGAGTCCACTATTTTTTTTTTTAGGAAACCTGCTGCTTATTGGTATTCTAACCATTTCTATTGATACTCCACTTATTGTAGCACAACTGTTACAGTAGGTGTTTTGAGTTGGTTGTTGGCCTGAGTGCCATATTTTTTGAGCTCTCCTTCTGCACACTCGGTTGCATTAGGGTTTTTGAGTTGTTTTTCACTAAACACAACCCCCAGATATTTGACACCATCTATCACCATTGAGTCCCCGAGACATTCCCGGTGCCTTCAAGGCGAGCCCCCACAGCATGGTTCACTTGACACCACCCGTCATAGACATAGATCTTCATCACTTGATACCACTCACCATAGATCTCGAGCTTTGTCACTTGATCCCACTCGTCAACAGCATAGAACTCCATCACCTGATCTAGATGCCCCTTATCGTACCTATGATTCTGAGGTAGAGTCCGAGAACCCCATTTACACTGCACCAACCAGCCCCATGGCTGGCGTGACTTCCACCCCTTTCTTTGTAGGGACCATTGGTGGAGCATCCACCACCACACCAGCTACCACACCTATTTTGGGCATGCCCTCAATGGGGCCCTCATCTACCATTCTGATCACTGCACCCATTCCCGTAGCTGGCATACCCATTCCTACTCCATCAGTGACTCACACTGCCCTTGGCGGTGCAGGACTGTCCCATACCACTTTCGTTCCTCCACTTGGGGGCAACATCCCAAACTTTTCCCCTCCACTTGGGGGCATTATCCCCAACATGGTCACACCCACTAGTATGTCACATCCTTCTACTAGTTTTCCATTCATGGCTAGCCTCAACCTTCCTGACCTATCTAGACTGACTAACGATCCCATCAGACACGACCCTGCATGGCCTCACATGCCCACCAAACTCCCATCTGACATCCCTAAGTTTGAGGGCAATGCAGGAGAGGAACCCCAGAACCATATTATGTCCTTCCATCTATGGTGTTCCTCCAACTCCATAGTGGATGACTCTGTCCGCCTCCGTCTGTTACAGCGCACCCTCACTAGTTTTGCAGCTAAGTGGTACATCGAGCAACCCCATGGGACCCATGCCACCTTTACTTCCCTTGCCTCGACCTTCCTACAGTTCTTTCAGTTACCTGTAAGCTATGACATGGGAGTTGAGATCCTACTGTCTTACAGATAGAACACAGCTACCCACATCACTTACCACATTCATGAGTGGCATCGATGCCGCAGCCTCTGCAAAATCAAGTTAGACGATTGTATCTTCTTAGATTGGTTTCTAAAATCCCTCCTTCCTGTCATTACCAAGGATGTGGCATCCGAACGACCCCAGTCCGAAGAAGAGGCCATCCTCAAAGCCCAGCAATTTGACCACAATTACGCCCAGTCGGGTTATATCTATACCATCATCCCTGACACCCCTCGCGGTGATTCCTCCCAACATGATGCGCTGGGGGCATCCCACGCCACAGACAGCATTATTGGCCGCATTGCTTCGCATCCCCAACCCTTTTCCATAGCACGCCCTAGCCATGGCCCCGACCTTTCGCGGGCTACCTCTCAATCTGGAGCAACCAATTCGTATGCTCCCATGGCACATCACCACCATTTCCACGGACCCTCCTATCCACCTCATTGCTTTGGTCATGCGTCCATCGCTTATGCCCCCCTAGTCTCACCTCAGCCCTATTACCACCCACAGGCTGCACCAGCTCCTGTGTCTTCTCAAGCCCAACCTACTTATTACCCGCCACAGGCAGCCCCTGTGGAAAACCCCCAACACGTTCCAGAGATGTATCAGCCACCCCCCCAAGGTTCAGCACCTGTGCAGCCCCTACCTACTTATTATCCACCGCAGCCTGCTCCCGCACCTGCATAAACCCAGAACACACCTGCTACCCAAGGGCAAGTATACACCCAATAAAATCCGCAGCAGAACCAAAACAACCAGCGCTAACAGGGCTAGCAAAACCGTGGCAAAGGCCGTAACCATGGGAACAACCCCCCTCCAGACCAAGCGATTCAACCTTCCAATCCCACCAACAATAATAACGCAGCACCTACCAACCAGAACCCTAATCGGCCACCCAAGCAGGCCAAAAATCCTAATCGACGAACAAACCATCCTTGTTCTATTTGCGAGGTCTATGGCCACTATACACATGCTTGCCCACATTTGGAGTGAGCTAGGAAACTATGGACTGATGATGCCCATCGCCAAGGGCACACGGCTCCTCAGGTGCCACCCAACCCCCCACCCCCTTAGCAACAACCTTTGGTGCTGCAAAACCCCTTACCAACCCAAGGCATAGTGAACACTCAGCCGTTGGCTCCCCCTCAAGGCAACGCGCCACCACAACAACAGATCACTTATGTCGCACCTGATCAACCCATGTTCAACTCAGGTACTCACCACTTGTTGATGATGTCATCCACTGATGTCAACCTCCAAACCCGTCGGAACCAATATGGCTCCACCCCTGAAGCCCCTCCCGCCGACAAAAATACTAACGCTCATCCCACTGATCAGACATTGCGTATACCTCCGGCTCCACTCGATGGCACCTCTAAAGCACCTCGCTTCCCACTTTGTCGCATCAACAATAACCCCAATGCTCGCGCTGCATCAAATTACAACATTGTAGATGACTTAGCCCAACCTCCCGCAGCCATGTCTGCGTTGGAAGTCTTAAAAAACTATCATTCACAGTGCAAGACTTTGCTCTCCGCCATTGGTGCTATTGACCCAAATGATTCATAACTGATGGCATTCGATTTGGACCAGTCCAAACCATGCCTGCCTTCCACTTTAGCATTCCAAGTTTCTATTTCCATTCGGAATCTTGTCATCCATCAGTGCATCATCGATGAAGGTGCCTCTACATGCATTATATCCACATTCGTTTGGCAGAAGTTGGGATCCCCTACTCTCCATCAGTCCACCACTGCGTTGCGAGGCTACGATGGCCGTTCGGCTCAACCCCAAGGTCTATTAGCTAGCATCCCCGTCCAACTGGCTGGTAAAACCGTACTCATTGACATAGAGGTCATCAATTCCCAACTTGATTATAACCTCTTACTTGGCCACAGCTACATGTATGCCATGCGGGCGGTTGCCTCATCCGTTTTTCGCACCATGATGTTCCCCCACGAGGGATGCATGGTCAAGGTCGACCAACTCACCTATTACGATCCAAATGCCCCCGCTGCACCCAAGAATGTTCTCCCCATGGTTGAACAACCTGTTGGTGGTGCCACTACCTAGTTTGTTTCCTCCGTGGGACCTGGATTTTACTCAGATACGCCGATGACCTCCACATTCCAATCCATTCCTCCCCCGTCACCCGCGACTAAAGTATCTGACCTATGCACCCTGTCCTACAATACACAAACACCCACCAATCAACCGCCCTTATTACCCAAACCACCATTGGTACCTAGTCACATTGGTGCTACACCCATCCACACCATCCCCTTCCTAGTCCCTCCCTCAGGAGTAGTAAGCACCCCGATTATGGCTACCCTCAGCCTCCCCAGGTTAACCTTGGGATTACCCATGTGGTATATTTCACCTCCCGTTCCCCCGCTGACACCAAATGTTGTCCTCCAACCGGTGCAACCCATTGCTACTACTAGTCAACCACCTCCCAATGTCACTACCCCCTTCGTCATCTACGAATCCCCCCCCTCTTATCAAGCACACTGGGGTCAGAGGCCCACAACCATACACTACTGTACCCCCTCCTAAAACAGTTAAACCCCCCCCCCTCCCCCCCGTGTTTCGTGCTCCTCCTAAATGCTCGCTGTGAAGCACAGTTTTTTAAGACTTCCAACACAGACATGGCTGCGGGAGATTGGGTTAAGTCATTTACAATGTTGTAATTTGATGTAGCGCAAGCATTGGGGTTATTGTTGATGTGACGAAGTGGGAAGTGAGGTACTTTAGAGGTGCGATCGAGTGGAGCCGGAGGTATACGCAACGTCTGATCAGTGGGATGAGCATTAGTATTTTGTCGGTGGGAGGGGCTTCAGGGGTGGAGCCATATTGGTTCCGACGGGTTTGGAGGTTGACGTCAGTGGATGACATCATCAACAAGTGGTGAGTACCTGAGTCGAACATGGGTTGATCAGTTGCGGTATAAGTGATCTATTGTTGTGGTGGCGCGTTGCCTTGAGGGGGAGCCAATGGTTGAGTGTTCACTATGCCTTGGGTTGGTAAGGGGTTTTGCAGTACCAAAGGTTTCTTCTGAGGGGGTGGGGGGTTGGGTGGCACCTGAGGAGCCGCGTGCCCTTGGTGATGGGCATCATCAGTCCAGAGTTGTCGAGCTCGCTCCAAATGTGTTCAAGTGTGTGTATAGTGGCCATAGACCCCGCAAATAGAACAAGGATGGTTTGTTCGCAGATTAGGATTTTTGGCCTGCTTGGGTGGCCGATGAGGGTTCTGGTTGGCAGGTGCTACATTATTGTTGTTGGGGGGATTGGGAGGTTGACCCCCTTGGTCTGGAGGGTGGTTGTTCCCATGGTTACGGCCTTTGCCATGGTTTTGTTGGCCCTGTTGGCGCTGGTTGTTTTGGTTCTGCTACGGATTTTGTTGGGCATATACTTGCCCTTGGGCAGTAGGTGGGTTCTGGGGTTGTGCAGGTGCGGGAGTAGGCTGCGGTGGATAATAAGTAGGTGCGGGCTGCACAGGTGCTGAACCTTGGGGGGGTGGCTGATACGTATGCGGAACGGGTTGGGGGTTTGCCGCAGGGGCTGCTTGTGGCAGGTAATAAGCAGGTTGGGCTTGCGAAGACACAGGAGCTTGTGCATCCTGTGGGTGGTCATAGGGTTGAGGTGTGATTGGGGGGACATAAGCGGGGGACACATGACCAAAGCATTGAGGTGGACAGGAGTGTCCGTGGGAATGGTGCTTTTACCTGACCCATTTGAGAGTAAGAAGGTATGTGCGTATTTTGGGCACCATATTGGGGTGGTGGGCCCAAAATACGCACATACCTGCTTACTCTCAAATGGGTCAGGCAGGAGGAGGTTATCAATCCTATGGCTATGGGAAAGCGTATGGTCCTTTAGGTCCTTATTATCAGCAGTTTAATCCTCATGGTCAAGCTTTTGGTCCATCTTATAATTTGGTTTCATTTAACCAACCTTTTATGGGGGATTATAATCAAGCTTTCCAGCCTTAGCTCCTGTTCCTTGCATGCTTGAATCTTCTGGATCTTTCGAAGCTCACGAATGATCTGGTGTGTCACGACCCTACTTGGCCCCCAGTCCCTACTAAGCTCCCTTCAAACATTCCTAAGTTTGAGGGGAAAGGTGGTGAGGACCCAGGAGATCATGTCACGACATTTCACCTTTGGTGCTCCTCCAACTCATTGAATCAGGATTCAGTTAGGTTGCGACTATTTCAACGCACCCTCATGAGGGCAGCCGTGAAGTGGTACGTCGATTTGCCTGGAAACACTTATAAGGGTTTTAACGAGATCACTTTGGTTTTCTTAGATCATTTCCAGTTTTCGGTACGCTATGATATTGGCACTGAACTTTTATCTACCTTCTGTCAGAACAAGGCCACGCATATTTCTGACCACGTTCAAGAGTGGCGTCGGCGGAAGAGGATAGTGAAAGCCAACATTACTCCAGAGTTCCTGTTGGAATGGTTCCTTAAGTCTCTACTCCCATACATTACTAAGGATGTTTCGATGTCCAACATTGTGACTGAGGAACAAGCTATCTTGAAATTCCAGCTGTTAGACTTATTATACTCTTAGTCTGGCATTTTGTATGACATCATCCCTGATGCACCGTGCACACATCATGAGCCCACGTCAGTTCCTGGACCGCATGATGATGGCATCATTGGATCTGAAAGCACTCGCCCCATAGATTTGGTAGTTAATCAAATGCAGAATTTGTCACTAAACCAGTCTACTCCCGGATAGGTTCACATGTTGTCCACTTCCACCCCATCATCCGATGTACATAGTGTGCAAACGACAAACCAGTCAGGTAACCAGCAACCTGGTGGTAAGAAAAAGGGGAGAAATAATTGTAAGGGTGGAAACAATGGGAATAACAATAGCAATCGCAATACCCATGCAAGGATAATGCCAACCCTCCTCGGGAAGGAGGAAATGCTGGTGAGGACCGTAAACCTAGGCTTAAGGTGAAGTTTCCTTGCAAGCTCTGTGGGGAAGACCATCTTCTCACTTATGTCCTCTTATTGAAGAAGCATCGAAGCACTTGGCACAGAGCCCAACTGTGTTGAAGGATCCCCTACCTCATCACCAAAACATGGCTTTGCATGCTCCCACCACTAGTTATGGACCTACTGAGACGACCACGTCTGCTTCCAATACTAGTGGTTATAGATGTTTGAACATGGTTCAGTCAGAGGTTAGTGTTTCCACTCATCAGCGCGATTTTGATGCACCACAACCCAATTTGAGGAGTAAGCCTCCCCCTCCTCACGACAATTCCTTGCATATCGAGAAGCCCTCTATTATGCCTTGGATACCGAAATGTGTTCTTAAGCGCTCTATGCATAATCCTAATGCTCGAGCCGCCCACAAATACTCCATCGTAGAATATTTGGGCCAAACTCCGTTTGCCATGTCGGCTATTAAAGTTTTGCAAGCCTGTCCTTCTTCTTTTGAGTGCATTAGGAGTTCAGGATGGGGGCAGTCCCACTGTTATCAGGTTCGATACTACTGATGTCCAACCTCGCTTACCCTACCATGTGGCTTTTCAAATCCAGGTGGTGTGCCTTCAGAGTTTTGTCAAACGTACTATGGTTGACGAAGGTGCCTCTGCGTCAATAATGCAGTTAGCTTGTTGGAAATCTCTTGGCTCCCCTCCCCTACTCGCGTCTAGAACCACGCTCACTGCATTTGACAGTCGTTCATTTAAGCCGCATGGAATTATCCCTTCCCTTGTTATCTCCTTGGGAGGTAAGTCTGTTCCTATTGAAGTCGATGTGGTTGATGTGCCCATCGACTACAACCTTTTACTGGGTTGGAATTGGATGTATGCCATGAAAGCTGTTGCGTCCACTGTATTCAGAGTTATCTTCTTTCCTCACAAAGGAAATATTGTGACCATCGATCAGCTGGATTATGTTAACTCCTCTTCCACAGCATCCACGGGATCCATAGTCCCGCAGGTTACTCATTCTCAGCCGGCAACTGGGAACATCAATGTTGGCATGTACCCTTCATTAATGGGAACTTATGATTTTGCTGCACCTGTGAATTTTTTTGGAACCATAATCGACGATGCGTCTCCTCCTTCGCATAATATGTCATTCCCAAATTTCTATTCCGATGATCCATGGACTTTACCGTCCATGAGTTCCACGTCTGGAAAAATTTCTCATATTGGGATGTCTATGCCACTATCTGTAGCTGAGGTTGCTTACCAGCATATTCAACAAGCCACTGTAGAGCCGAATCTCTCTTCTTCCCAGACAGTCGAGGAAGATCCCGTTACACTGCCGGTTTGGGAAGCCAACTCGTCTTGTTCCCATGATTGCCTCGATGATACTTTTCCTTCTGATGAAGCTATCATGGAGGCCATGTGTGGTAGTGAGAGACCTTGGGAAGATATGCACCATCGCTCTTATTTCCTTCCCAAACTCAAGCTCGCCGAACGAGAAGAGTTTAGGACAACTCTAGTAGAGATGGTTGGTCACCCTGTGGTTCTTTTGGAGTTGCATGATGTTTTTGCGGAAGGGAATATGGCTAACATTTCCCCAAATACATCGATCAATATCTCTCATACTCCCATAATAGTTGAGAATGTCTACATCGGTGATAATTGTACTCCTGAGGAGATTTCTATTTACACTGAATTGTTTACAGAACTCCAGGAAGCTTTCACCTAGTCATATGAGGAGATGCCAAGAATAGACCCCCCGCATTGTTGAACATGAGATTAGGACGTATCCCAACGCTAAACCGGTTCGACAACGTCTACGTGATGTGAACCCTAGAAAATCAACCGCTATCAAGGTAGAGGTGGAGAAACTGCTCAAGGCTGGTTTCACCTACCCCATTCCCCTTACCGAATGGGTGTCAAACCCCATTCCTATGGACAAGACGTAGGGAACAATCCGTGTATGCACCGAATATAGAGATTTGAACCGTGCATGTCCAGAAGACAACTTTCCCACACCATTCATAGATCAAATCTTGGATGCTTGCGCCGGAAGTGAGATTTTTTCCTTCATGGACGGATTTTCCGAATATAACTAGATTCAAATCAAACCCGAGGACCAACATAATACAGCTTTTATTTGTCCTTGGGGAATGTTTGCATATCAAAAAAATCCCTTCGGCCTTAAAAATGTTAGAGCTACATTTCAGCATGCCATGACCTACGCCTTTCACGATCTTAAGACGATTATGGAATTTTTCTCGGATGATCTTGCTGGCCATTCTGGCAAGAGAGTGGACCACCCCAAGCACCTCTGCATGATTCTCGAATAATGTATACGATACAATATTTGATTGAATCCTAACAAATGCATCTTTGCTGTAAGGACAGGTTGCCTTCTGGGCTTCATAGTTTCGAAAGAGGGTATTAGAGTTGATCCTCTAAAAGTTGAGGCAATACTTCAGTTGCCTCCTCCGCGCAATTTGTTACAACTTCAGAGCCTCCAAGGGAGAGCCACTTTTCTACGCTGTTTCGTAGTCAATTATGCTAATATTACCAAAGGTTTCACGTGCTTATTGAAGAAGGACACACCTTTTATCTGGGATGGGCGAGCCTGTAGTCTTTGGATTCCCTTAAGAAATATTTGGTATCGGCCCCTGTGCTTAGTCCACCAAACTTTGCACGAGATTTTATCCTTTATGTGGTCGTGTCTCAAGAGACCATTGGCATGGTCTTGGTTCAAGTTGATGATGTGCTTGTCGAGCATGTCATCTATTATCTTAGTTGAAATCTAGTAGACAATAAGCTGAGGTATACCCATGTGGAAAAGATGGCACTTGCAACTGTTCATTTAGTCCAGCAGTTACGACATTACATTCTGCTTAGAACAACCATAGTTGTCGCGCATATCAATCCATTTTAGTTCGTGCTATCACGACACCTTATCGGGGGGGAGTATAATAAATGGATTGTTATCCTTCTGTAATTTGATCTTGATTTTTCTCGGCAAAGTCGGTGAAATCGTTGGTATTTGCTGAGCTTATGTCAGACCTACCGAGGATTGATGAGGATGTCATTCATGAAGATTCCTTTGTGTATGAGCACTTATTTCTTATCTCGTCCGAGGACCCTTGGTATGGCGATGTCATTGTATATCTCCAAACTTTGAAGTTTCCTCCGCACTATTCACGAGATGAGCGATGGCGTGTAAAACATCACAATAAAGATTATACTATCTTCGGTGACACTATGTATCGCCGAGGAAAGGATTCTATCCTCCGTCATTGCTTAACTCACAAAGAAGCGGAGCGGGTGCTTAATGATTGCCATGCTGGGGCATGTGGTGGTCACTTATTCGGGCTAGTTATAGCCCAACATATTATGCGAGCTAATTATTTTTGGCCTTCCATCTTTAAGGATTGTGTTAATATTGTGAAGAGATGTCACCCTTGCCAGGTATTTTCTTGGAACATATGCTCGCATCCAGTGCCCCTTCATCCGGTCGTCACAGTCGGTCCCTTTACCAAGTGGGGGGTGGATTTCATGGATTGCGAACCCCCCAGCTGGGGGGCATCACCATATCATAGTGGCCATGGACTATTTTTCCAAATGGGCTGAGGCCATGCCTACCGTTAAAGTCGATGGTGCTACAGCAGCCCACTTCATATTCAATCAAATTATAACTCAATTCGGTATTCCGAAAGAGATTGTCACTGACCATGGCAATCACTGTCAGAACAAGATGATGGAGGATATGTCTCTCAAGCTTGGTTTTCGTCAAGAACACTCATCTTCTTATTATCCCCAAGAAAATGGTCAAGTAGAAGCAGTCAATAAGTCTTTGAAGACCATTCTCCAACGTACCATCCAACAAAGCAAGACCAATTGGCACATCATGTTATATCCTGCTTTATGGGTGTGTCAAACCGCAGTCAAGACTGCCACCCGGGTTCTCACCGTTTCAGCTAGTTCACAGTGTGAAGTCACTTTTACCGATTGAATGCGAGATCCCTTTGCTTAAACTAGCCATAGAGCTCCTCCCTGATACGACGGGTCTTGAGAAATGTTTAATCGAGCAACATAGAGATGCCGATGTGGCTATAGATGCCAACAAACGTCATAGTAAGGTTCAGTATGATAGGTCTGTCTGTCCCTGGCAATATGCTGAAGGTGACTTGGTCCTCTTATATGTCCAAGCTAAAGAAACCCTGGGGGCAGGCAATTTCAACCCCATGTGGCACGGTCCTTACATCGTGAGGCATGTCCTGGAAAAAGGAACCTATGAATTAGAAGAATTTGAGGGAACTGTCTTGAAAGAGCCTAGAAATGGGCTCTACCTCAAGCGGTATTACGTTTGAACCTATGGTTCAGGCTGATACTTTTGTATACTATTGTATAGTTGCTTCTGTACATAGTTTAGATTTCTTTTGGTTTTCGGGTTTGCTGATTAGCTTCCGTTTGATTGACAAATGTCAGCAGAGTTTCCTATGTTCTTAGGGTTCACGGATGGTGCTACCCGTCATACACAGTAGCTTGCTTCTGTTGTCTGGGTTATTTTCTCACCTGACCACCTAGTTGTGTCCTCAGGAGGTGCTTGTCTTGGTCCTACATCTAACAATGTGGCTAAGTATAGTGTCGTCATTGAGATACCTCAGGATGCCATTTCCCATGGTGTCCAGTGTTTAGAAGTCCTCCTGGATTCACAACTAGTTGTGTCTCAGCTGAATGGGAAGTATCGTGTGCAAGATCCTACGCTACTACATAAATTCCTAAGGGTAAGACTCTTGGAACGACATTTTGTTTCAATTACATACATACATGTTCCGAGAAGTGTTAATCATATATCTGATGCATACGCTAACTATGTATTAGATTGGCATTTGTCACATTCATCATGAAGCACACAAATATAAGAAGACATTCATACATTTGTACATACACACATATAGTAGAGCCAGAGAATCGAAGTTATATATATATATAAATATGTCCAAAAATGGTAGTGTCATACAAAACTGGAGTCCGTAGCCCTCAAAATATACATATCGATACAAAAATGAGATCCTGAGATATCTACTCCCTACGAGGAGGCCTAGCTGCCGTCCCGATAGGATGTGTCTCATAGAAATACTAAACTGCATTGGCTGCCCACTACAGTAGCCGCACCTAGTGACCCATAACCCCCACTACTTGGCACTGCATGGCCTCAGGTAGTCTCGCCACCTCTATCTATGGAACCCTAGCAACCATCTGTGTGAGGTTGCGACGCAAGGTCTGTAGAGTGCACCCTGCTACAGCATCGCCTACCTCCTCACCCCTACCCCGACGACCATGTCTCGGGAATCCATCGGGTCTCACTGGGCCTTTGTCTACGAGCAAACAGTCAACCATTAGCATACGATACTACCACCAAAAAGATTTTTTCATTTACATATATAATAAAAAATCCATAAAATTTTAATACAAAAAAACCTAAAAAGAGTACTCACCAATGTCTCCGAACACTGCGTCTGGTGGGAGTGGCATGTCCTTATCCTGACGAAAGTCTATCCCTGCATAGGGGCAGTCCTTTATGGCAATGACCTGCCAGTCCCACCAGTGGAAGAACTCCTCGGTATATGGTGATGCCAGATGGCCACCACCCTGTCATGTCAAGACCTCATCCCATCGGGTTAGGGTTGGATCCCGGAGACTATGAGGAGGGACATCCACCCTCGGACTAAGCCCTGGAACCCTCTCAAAGAAGAAGCTACATAGGATACTCCCATACCCGAAGTTTTTGGTTTTCCTTCTTTGCATTCTGTCAGTTGAGTCTTCATAGACCCCAGCAGTGTGGTACACCAGTCAAATACTATAGGCTGCATGCATTGTGATGCATAGAACATCATTGGCCTGGATGCCTGGTGCAGAGCTTCGGATCCCATGATCCACACTAAGGTAGCCACAATGATCTTGATGCTCGGATTTACTATGGCATTGATGGGCACATGAATTCCCACCGTGCGTGTGTTTGCGGGGCAATACCGCGCTATTTAGTCAAGGATGGTGATCCAACCACCCACAGTATGAGACCGAATACTAGCCTCCTCACCTAGATGGGACAAACCAGTAATGAAGTAGATGTCGTCCACTTCCAGTGTGAGTATTTTCCCATTGAGATTGAATTTCTGTGCATCAACATCCCAATAGTCAATCAAGCGGTGGAGTAATAGGTTTTGGGCCCTCAAACCCCCTATACTCCAGAATTTGTACAACCCACATGCTTGCAATTCCTGTTGTGCTTGCACATCGTTGCGCACGACCTCATGAACTTGGTCATGCTCCCTCTCCCTCCACTCTAGAACCATCCTGGAGTGAAGAAAAACAAGCATTTTAGTCAAATTCTTTTAAAAACCCAACTACACATCCATACCCGCGGGCTAACTTGTATACAGGTGCGGGTACCTACGGTCAGTATGTGTATTGATTGCAAGTATCTTTCCCTACCCGCGACTCGCATATCTATAGCCCGCAGGTAGCGCCGAAGCCATTTAGCGCTTCTCCAAACAAAAAATCCGACCACTGAAAATTAAAATGGAAGCATTGAAATGAAAGGTGTGGATGAAACTACCAACCTGCTCCAGACGGTTCGATGAACAGTCGCTCTTAGCTCCCAAAATCGACAACTGAACTTTCAGGTGAAAACTAACCATAAAGCTCCAAATGGGTGAATAGTAAAAATGAATGGTAAATTGTAATTTTTTATTACTATTTATAATTTTCAGGACCCACTTGTCTATATTTTTTACTGTTTTGTGCCGTTATGGACTAATATAATGTCTTGGAGTAGTATTTTTTAATCATATTTCTTCGGCGAAAGTTGTTCTGGACCATTTCCCACCTACGGTAGGTACGTTTCACACCTGACATATATGTTATATGCCATTTCCATGTGCATTATGCATTTGACCTATTTACCACTTTCATAAACCCTAGGTGCGACCCTGCTTCTTAACTGACACGAAACCTTCACACTACTATAGAAGTGTCGTTATGTGGCGGTAGGGCTTTTCCGAACATGGGTACCCTAGTTAGAACCCCTTTGTGCATTCTGGTGCCCATGCCATCGTTTGTTCTTAGGATTGGGAGTTCTTTGTAGTTACGTCATGACGGTGCGATAAAGACTCGTACTCTACTTTGTCTTATGCTGGCCATCTCCCTTAAGGACTCCCCTCGGTTATATCATGTTGTGATTGCATTGCATCATCTTGCTTGCCGCTTGAGCCTTATGCCAGCTCCCGCTTACTCAGTTGTTAGCCTGGTGTTTGAGCACTTTTCCCTGTCGAGCCCTGCAAAGCCTATATTTTCCCTTCACAATTTGATGACCTTTTGACCCTGAGGGAACACCCCCCTGAGTGTCCACATCCTGCATGCACTTCCTTGCATTGATCATAGGTATTTTCCACTGTTTGGAACTAGTCTGCTCGCTATTTGACACTCATTCCCTCACTTGTTGTACTATAAGCAATTTTATTCTTTTTCAAGCTTTTCCCAAATATGAAAAATACCAAAAAAAATCAAATATTCCAAAAATCCATACGGGATTATGGTTACTATTTCTTGTTGGCAACTGTTGTGTCGCCTTTAAACAGAGCATTCATTCCACTCCATACATTATGAGTCGGGACTATAGTTGGACCTTAGGAGCTGTACTTGTTTCTTAGTTTTCTCCACTGATTGGTTAAGCTTCTAGTCATTATGGAGCCCTTTGTAATGCCTCCTACATTGCACAGTTTATGTCAATTCTATTCTGCCTGAGTTTATCCATCTGCTCATGCTCTTGTTCAAAGGAAGTCCTAAACCAGTGTCATCCACTCCTCAGATCTCTTGACTATTGCATGTCGTCCATCCTTATTGAGTCAGTTTGTTTCACCTAAGTTTTTCCAAATCTTTCAGCATAGTTGGTACCTCGTGCTGGTCGATGGGGAATTCCTTAATGCCCTCCTTCTAGCGAGTCTCATTCCGTCGACTTCAACCCATTTATTCTGGGACTTGAGGGTTAGAGTTTGGTTGAGTACCTTGAGGCTTGCAATCATTAGTGGCAGGTTCTCTTGCCATCGATAGTTTTGGGAATACATTAATGTCCCTTGATCGATGGATTCATCCTAGTGTTCAACTTCAACTCATTTATTCACACTCCGATGATTGTGCTCTGTGCCTTGATGCCCATTTTCATTATGGGTGGGTTATCTCATGTCTGTTAACGGTATACATCATTGACTGGTAATCAAATTATGTCACATCAGGTTCGACCCCAATTCCTTTATTCACTTGATGGGACTTGCACCATCGAAGACTTGTGTAGAAGACCCTAGGTGATAGTGGCATTTAGTATGCTACTTATGACTTTGACTTTACATCTGAGATATCACCTCTCAGATATCAGCAGTTTGTACCTCCATTTTGCACCAGTTGTTTCCTTTTCAGCAGGAGACCATATCTTACTGTAGAGGGATCATGGCTATGATCACTTATAACATGTATTCACTATGCACTGCCTATTCATGTCCATTGTATCAGATTGTTGTAGTACTGACAAGTATTCAAGGATACTATTGTATTATGATGAGTGAGCTGCTCTTTCCACTTGTGTCTCCATCACTCCACTTCTGAGTTTTATAGTGTATTCCGGCCATCGTAGCATCAGTCTATGGCCTCACACATTAAAGGGCATCTGTTACAACGTAATCTCCCACCTTGTGAGCATCAACATTCTTTGGCCTGTAGGATCCATTTCACTGACTCAAATTCACTTTATATCCTTCAGACATATTTTTTTCCTCATTTTTCCTCTAATCCGCTTGTTGCATCATTATAGAAAGCGTACCCACGAGTTGCATCACTATAGCTCGCGGGTATCAAGTAAAATAGTAAAAATCACTAGTTTATTACTTTTTACTCCCAAAAAGAGGTCATTGGGTGACCTTTGGCTCTCCATCTGCCCAAGTAACGTCTCGATGTGTCATTTAACTTACCTTTAAGAGGACTATATATTGAGCACATATGGCTTATGGACGGGAGGAGAAAGAAGAGCAAGAGAACTCTAGTGGATTTTTTCCCTATCTTGAGTCTACACTCATTGATCCTTGTAGTTGTGAACCCTTTATGTTCACCTTCCAAACTCCTATCTATTTTGAGTTTTCCATTCATGGAGGATTGAAGTGGTGGAGGCACAAGTGGATTGATCCAGATCTTGGTTCAGATTGGTTGCCAGCAAGAGGTCGTATCACTTTTTACTTCTTCTTGTTTATTTATAGAAATACTCATATTCTCGTCCATTAATGTTGTAAATGTTGTTTATCTTACATTGGTTTGCATTTACTTGTTATATCATGGGCCATTTCTATTGATGATGTTAATGCCATTTATATGTTATATGTACTTGTTGTATATTGGCTATCAAGACTAATTTGCAGATTCAAGTGCATAGATCGGAAAAGTTCCAACGGGGATCTACATCAAACATTTGGATCAAGGTTGGTTATCTTCTTCCTTGTCTTAGCATTGTCATTTATATAGCATAGTTCTGAGAATTGAGTTGATTTCTGGTAGTCATCTGCCTGTTGTGGTATACCCCAAGCCATAGTGAGTTTTCTCCAACACAGACGTTGAGACACATACCACTGGTAGAGCTGTCGAGAGGTAAGGGTGGACTGTGGGCTTCCTAGCTTACTTAGCAAATTGCTAATGCATTGTAATGTATCTTGTTTTTCAGGTATGAGAATGATGGTGTCTTCCTAAACTACCCAAATCAAGCATTTGGTCCAAGCATTAAAAGTGTTTAAGGGTGAAAGTGGTCACAAGGTCTAGGACATTGGAATGATGTAATAGTGGCAAAAGATTTTATTACCAAAAATGAGTTTTAACTATAGCGCTTGTTTAAACACGTTCAAGTATTAAAGTGGTGGTTGTAAAATTTAAATGATGCCAGTTGTGGTCACGTGGCTTGGGTAGCAGGCTGGGTGAGGGGTTATTGTTAGAAAAACAGGATCGCGGGGCAATAAAAATAAACAAAAATGCAAATATAATCACTTACACATTACAAGAGAGACACAGATATATCGTGGTTCACCCTAACTTGGGCTACATCCACACTGAAGTTGCCAATCCTTATTATTATTTCATCCAACAAAGTGAAGGGATACAACTTACAGCACAACTGCTGCACTTCCTCTTCACTGTCTCATAGTCTCTCTTCACAGATCTCAAAGATCTTTACAATGCATAAAACCTAATACATCTTTCCCTAGCCGTATTACAATGTCTTTCTTTTATAGGGGAAATACAATGGGAAAATACCACGGGATACCCAAAACCATGGGCCCGCAAAACAGCTGGCGAAAACAACCCCAAAAAATTTTCTCGGGGGCGTTGCCCTTGAAACCCCATTTCTCGAGGGCATTTCCCCCAAACCCCCGCACCCCTGTGACTTGGGGGAGTTGCCCCCAAACCCTCTTTTTCGAGGCGTTCCCCAAACCCCTAAAAATGCAGAATGGGTGTATAGTCCTTCAGGGTGCATGGCTAAGACAATATCATCTATGAGACTGGAAGATTTGGCTCCACAACCAACAATCTCCCACTTGGAGACTGATCACAACAACTCCACCACTGATGCACTTGGACTTGGAAAATTTATCCTCTTCACCTTCATGTTATAAGGCCAACTGAAACCAATCAAGAACTCAGTTTCTCTCTGGTCACTACCTTTGTGAACAGGTCTGCAGGATTCTAGCTAGTATGTATCTTTTCCAGCTTCAACAGCTCATCTTCCATAACAGAGCGAATGCAATGGTACTTGAGCTGTATATGTTTAGTCCTGGAATGGAATACTGATTTCTTTGCAAGATGAATGGCACACTGGCTATCACTATACAACCTGTTATCCTTCTACTTCTTACCCACTTCCTCCATAAACCTCTGCAACCAAATCATCTCTTTACTAGCCTCTGTAATAGCAACATACTTTGCTTCTGTTGTTGAAAGTGCAACAACCTTCTGTGGTTTCGAAATCCAGCTTACTACTACTCCACCTATAGTAAACACATACCCTGTGGTGCTCCTCCTGCTATCCTTATCACCTGCCATATCTACATCAACATATCCCTATAGAACAGTGTCTCAACCTCCAAAACATAATGCTTGAGTGGTGGTACCTCTCAAATACCTGAGAATCCATTGTACTTCCCTCCAATGTTCTTTACTTGGATTGTTCATATATCTGCTCACAACTCCCACTGCATGTGCAATATCTGGTCTTGTGCACACCATGGCATACATCAAGTTGCCAACTGTTGATTGATAGGGAATCTTGGACATGTAATCTGTCTCTTCCTGTCTTGGGACACATTTCCTTACTTAGACTGAAATGGCTAGCCAAAGGTGTACTAACTGGTTTTGCATTGTGCATTCTAAACCTCTCCAACACCTTTTGTATGTACTCACCCTGAGACAATGTCAATTTGTGATTTTTCCTGTCTCTTGTTATTCTCATACCAAGGATTTTCTTTGTAGCACCCAAATCCTTCATCACAAATGAATTAGCTAGCTTCCTTTTGAGTACATTTATATCCTACATGTTAGACCCTACAACAAGCATGTCATCCACATACAATAACAAGATAATATATATTTCATTGTCTATCTTCTTGAAATAAACACAGTGGGCAGAATGACATCTACTATAACCTTGTTCTGTCATAAACCTATCAAATTTTAAATACCACTTCCTTGGAGGTTGCTTCAAGCCATACAAACTCTTTTTCAACCTGCATACCAAGTTCTTTTTACCTTTAACCTCATACCCTTATGGCTGCTGCATATATATCTCTTCCTCCAAATCCCCATGGAGAAAGGTTGTTTTTACATCTAACTGTTAAGGATGTAAATCTTCTACCACCACTAGACTTAAGAGAGTCCTAATTGAAGTCATCATAACAACAGGATAAAATATTTCATCAAAATCAATACCTTTCTTTTGTGCAAACCCCTTTACAACAAGTCTGGCCTTGTACCGCTTCTTACCTCATTCTTCTTCCTTCAACCTGTAAATCGATTTGTTCTACAATTCTCCTTTACCAATAGGTAACTGAACTAATTCCCAAGTCTGATTTCCTACCAATGAGTCCATCTCCTGTAACGTCCGCTCCCGCCTTCAACAATGCAGGGGGGAGAACATGACCAATCATACGGGGCTTTTGGCAGACTTAGCCCCAACATCCTTGCTTTCTCAAAAATTCATAACAATTAAACATTTCTATGTGCAGCTTCAACTCAATAAAGCACAGCGGAATAAACATACTGGCAAGCACACAAACAGTAATGCCTAACATATATATATATATATATGACAACAGAGGATGATTTAGCATATAAAGACTCAATCTCGTTCCAATGCCATGCATAGATTCCAAATTAAGATAATTAATTCATTTCATTAAACATAGACAATTAACATACTGCAGAACACATAATGCATGTAATTTGCAATACAAAGATAACACTTATCTTTGAGATGAATCTGTCCCAACAACTGGCTATGTGAGAGCAACGTTCCACCCAACCATTGATCTCTGTCCAGCCTATATTCTTTCAGCTGAGAGATCACCCCCGAGCTGGGCTATGTATCCACTAAGGAAGAACTAGCTGGGCTCACTCACAGCCATGGTTTCGGTCATCAGCTATGCTAAGCCAACACACCGTTGGGTTTATCAAGCATACAAATGACAAATGAGGAGGATGCTAAGCCAGTGAGCTCAACCACAAAGCTACAGGCATCTCAAATGAACTCAGCAGTCATGGCACCCACAATACCTACCGCACCCAACACAAGGAAGGTCCCCTTCTCTGCTGCACAATCCCTCAGGCGTCCCTTCCCTCCAGTGCTCTTCAGGGTGGGCATAGAAAGGTCCAGCTGCTAATTCCTTGAGATTCTAGCCTTCACTGGGTTTATCAAGCAAACCAAACCTCTGCTCAGTCATTCACACATGGATTTCTCACAGTTCTGTTATCCAATAACTCAATCCCGTCACTTCATTTCTGGGCTGTAAAAACTGGGTTTTCCAATGGATTTCGGGGTATCTAATACTCTCAATTTCGCCCCAAGGTTCATATCTATGGATTCCCCATTGGATTTCACTGTCAAATACCAATTTTGGGCATTTATGGCTCTGCAAAACGTGGGTTCTCTCAAGGACGCGATTTCTGGTTTTTCTCCCTGCTGGCAATTCGTTTTTGGATGGAAAATGGTGCTGGTCAGTTTCACAATGGAATGGGAATGAGAAAAAACCAATTCCCATGAGGTAGAGTGACTTGTGGTACAAGAAAAACAGAGCCCATACCTGCCATACGAATTTCTGGGGTGCCCATGCTCCATTGAAGCCATGGACTGAATTCTTCACCCACTTTCTTACAGCAAAATTAAATGTCAGCAAGGAAAGTCAAATGGGTTCCCACAATGGCATTTGGCAGCATATGGTTCATCCCCACAACCCCCTCACCACTCCCTAGTGGATACACATGGCCCCTTCTCATTCGTTACCTCCATAGCCAGTCTTGGAATTTTATTTCAATATTAAATATTTACATCAATTTACAATATCCCATGGATTAATAGCACATGGGTAATAACATATCAAATACTTGTCCATTTTAAATAAAATCCGAACATATACTAGCGGGGCCTTGGCCTTGAGCTCCACGCTAGGAAAACATACATTACATGTATACAATATTTACATGAAAACCAATATTTTCTAAGGGTCAAAATTGGGGTATTACATTCCCCTCCCCCTTAGAACAACACCGTCCTCGGTGTTCTCAAAACTGAACAAAAATGGAAATGCCTCTCTCATGGCATCCTCCAGCTCCCATGTAGCCTCATCGGGACTAAGGTGTTCCCATTGGACCTTTACCTATCTGATGGCCCTGTTCCAGAGCAAAGTGACTTTCTTGTCGAGGATGCGCATAGGCTCTACTTGGAACTCTCCCTCGGGTTCCACCTATATCACATTCCAATCAATCATATGATTAGGATCATGTACATACTTCTTAAGCAAAGATACATGGAAAACATTATGAGCTCTTATGTTAGCAGGAGATGCAATTCTATATGCAACTGGCCCTATCCTATCAAGGACTTCAAATGGCCCACAATATCTTGGTGACAACTTGGCACAACTCCCCAACTTGAGAGAACTCTTCCTTGGTTTCACTCTCAAATAAACATGATCCCCAATCTGAAATTCCTTATGTACTCTTTTCAAATCTGCATAACTCTTCTGCCTGTCCTGAGCCGCCTTTAAATTATGTCTGATCTTAACAATTTCCTATTCCATTTTCTTGATCATCTCTGGTCCAAGCACTACCCTGTTCACTGGGCCGTCCCAATTCACTGGTGTCCTGCATCCCTTGCCATACAATGCTTCAAATGGACTCATTCCCAATGATGCATGGTGTCCATTATTGTATGCAAATTCAACTAAGTGTAAATAATCTTCCCACTTGGATGGTTTGTCCATCACATACATTCTCAGCATGTCTCAAGAACTTGATTCACCCTCTCGGTTTGGCCGTCCGTTTGAGGATGGTAAGCTGTACTGAAATTCAATTTAGTTCCCAATTCCTGAAATAATCCCTTCCAAAAATTGGAAGTAAACTTTGTATCACGATCAGAAATTATTGCCTTAGGTAATCCATGCAATCTAAATATCTCTCTCATGAAGATGTTCGCAATGTCACTAGCCTTGTGAGTGGACTTCACTGGAATAAAGTGAGCTACCTTCGATAGCTTATCCACCACAACCATGATTGAATCATGCTTCTTCATTGTCATGGGCAGACCTGTTATAAAATCCATGGAGATCACTTCCCACTTCCATTCCGGAATGGGTAAGGGCTGCAATAACCCTGCTGGATGTTGGTGTTCTGCCTTGACTTGTTGGCACTTCTGACACCTAGCGATGTACTCAGCTATGTCCTTCTTCATACCATGCCAAAAGTATTGTTTTCTTGCTGCTGTTATAGTCTTCTGATATCCTGGGTGTCCAGAGTACGGCATTTGGTGTATTTCATCCATCACTAGTTTCTTCAAATCTGCGTTATTTGGAATGTGCAACCTACCTTTGTAGATGAGGATATTGTCTTCACCCAGTTGATATCCTTCACACTTTTCATCCACATTACCATGCTGCAACTTCTCTTTAATTTGAAGGCAAGTTTCGTCTCCGTTTTGGGCTTCAAGAACTCTTGTCTTCAAATCTGATTTGTACATACTTACTGCTGAAACATGAAATTTTCTGCTAAGAGCATCGTCAACCTTATTCTCCTTCCCTTTTACATGTTTAATTTCAAAATCAAATTCACAAAGAAATTCCATCCATCTAGCTTGCCTAGCATTCAAGTTTGGTTGATCAAACAAATACTTCAAGCTCATGTGGTCTGTTCTAAGCTCGAATCTTCTTCCCATCAAGTAATGCCTCCACATCTTAAGAGCATGCACTATGGCTGCTAATTCCAAATCATGTGTGGCATAATTCTTTTCATGCTCTTTTAATTTCCTGGATTCATAACAAATCACAATTCCTTCTTGCATGAGAACCCCACCCAGTCCTTCAATGCAAGCATCTGTGCACACTACAAAATCCTTCCTTGGATCAGCTATCTTCAAAACAGGAGCACTGGTAAGTAACTCCTTTAATTTCTGAAAACTTTTCTCACATTTTTCAGACCATACAAATTTGATGTTCTTCCTTTGCAACGAAGTGTTCGGATGAGCTATCCTGGAGAATCCTTCAATAAACCTTCTGTAGTAACCAGCAAGGCCCATAAAAGATCTAACATCTGAAACGTTTCTTGGAGTTGGCCAATCTATGATGGAATTAATCTTCTCTGGATCCACTGCAATTCCTTCTTCTGAAATGACGTGACCCAAATATTGAATCCTCTTTTGATAGAATTCACACTTGCTTAATTTGGCATACAGTTGATGTTCTCTAAGAACTTGCAACACCATTCTTAGATGCTCCTCATGTTCTTCTTCATTTCTTGAATAAACAAGAATGTCATCTAAAAACACAATCACAAACTTATCCAAATATTTGCTGAATACGCTATTCATGAGACACATGAATGTGGCAGGTGCGTTGGTAAGGCCAAATGGCACCACAGTGAACTCATAATGACCATATCTAGTTCTGAAAGTTGTCTTGTGAATGTCTTCTTCTTTAATCCTCACTTGATGGTAGCCAGACCTCAAGTCGATCTTTGAAAATAATTTGGCTTCCTTCATTTGATCAAACAAGTCATCAATTCTTGGTAATGGATACTTGTTCTTAACTGTCACTTTATTGAGCTGCCTGTAATCAATACACAGCCTTAAAGTCCCATCTTTCTTCTTGACAAATAACACCGGTGCTCCCCAAGGAGACACACTAGGCCTGATATACCTTTTATCCATTAATTCTTGCAGCTGCATCTTCAATTCCACCAACTCCGGTGTACTCATTCTATAAGGAGCTTTGGAATTCGGAGCTGCCCCTGGAACAAGATCGATGGTAAAATCAATATTTCTCATCGGTGGCAACCCTGGTACCTCATCCTGAAACACATCTTGGAACTCTTGCAATATCCTGAAGTCTTCTAGTCTTGGCCCTTTGTCCTCTAATGAATCTGACATATGGACTGCATATAATTGACAACCCTTCTTATAAAACTTTTTCAACTGCAGGGCTGAAATCTGCCTTACTGAAACTTGCTTGGGAATCCCTTTTACCAATGTTGGCCTTCCCTTTTCATCAATGCACTCAAGTGCTTTCTCATAACAGTCCAATTTGGCTTTATGACTTTCTAACCAATCCATGCCAATTAATGCATCATAGGATTCTAATGGTAACACATTCAATTCAGCATATGTGTGGAGTCCATTCAATTCTATGGGACACTCCATCACTACCTCACTTACTTTCCTCTTGGATCCCGTGGCTAATTGCACTAGCCAAGACTTATTATGCTTCATTTTTCTAAGAGAACAACCTTCAACCACTTTTGGAGAAACATAACTATGAGTGGATCCTGGATCAATCAAAACAGAAATAGATTGCGTAGCAATCTTACCTTCGACTTCCACCACTGATGATTGATGGTCTGCTTGATGATTATCCAGCGCTGCATAAATCCGAGGTGCTGCCCTTGCCATGTCCTCCACCGTAGCTACTCCCTTAAGGTTGTTCAACTTCCGAGAATTGTCTTTTCGATGTGGACAATTCTTCAGCATGTGGTTTTCTCCACATCCCCAACACTGAAGTGGTCCCTTGGATGCTTTGTCTGCTGCCACTGCTGGTTTGAATCCACTCCTTGCTTGCTGCCCCTGTGGAAAGGCTCTAGGATGACCTTTGAATGGTGGCTTGAAGCCATTCTTCTTTTGATCAAACTTCCCTCTTGGATTTCCTTTCCATGCTGGGTTAGCCTCTGTTTTTCCTTTATTTTGCTCATAACAATGCATTGCCATCCTAATGGCTTCATCCAAACTTGGTGGATTAACAAACTCAATACGATCTCTGAAACTTTGAGGTAGACCTCCAAGGAAGCATTGGATTTTTACTCTCTCATCCTTAATGTAGTCAACATACCTCAGTAATTCCAAGAACTTGTGGACATGCTCTTCCATAGACTTTAGTCCCAACCTGAGTTCATTAAACTCTTTTCTCTTACCATCATAATACCTAGCAGAAAGGTATTTCTCCTTGAAGTACCTCTTAAATCTTTCCCAACTGATCTTTCTCTCATTAATTCTTTTCACTTGCAAGAGATTGTCCCACCAAATGGAAGCTCTGCCATTTAGATTGTAAATGGCAATTCTGGCTTTCTCATTTCCTGAGTAGTCTTGAATTCTGAAGTATTTCTTCATTCCAAGAAGCCATGCTTCTGCCTCTTGGCTAGTCTTGCCTTCCCCATCAAATGTGGGAGGTCTTTCCTTCCTGAATTCTCCCTGTGGAATGCCCTTGAACTTCTTTCTTCCATCCAATCTCTTAGGTGCACGTCTTGGACTTCTCCTAGAACATTTGGAGTCACACGACCTGCTGGAAGAATACCTTGATGAAGATGTTTTATGCTTTCTGCTCATCGAACTCTTCCTTGGGCTTGGAGTCCTCCTCTTCGTACGACCTCTAGAATTACTCCCTGCATCTCTTCCTTCTGCACCCATATTGCTTGGGTTGGACCCAAGGTTTATCTTATGCTGCATATCAGTGAGGCTTTGCAAAATAGCAGCATTGAGTTGGTGTTGTTCTTCTTGAGCCTTCATCAATCTTTCATTGAAGCTCACCATGGTTTCAAACAAATTCTGAGGAGTCACCTGCTCCCTTCTCCCATTGGATTCAGTCTCTGCATTTTCTAAATGTACATTTTCTCCTAGAACATCTTCTTCGTGTTCATAAGGATCTTGAGCATCATTTATGGTCACCATCTTTCCTGTATGCTATCTCTGCTACAATATAAATTTTATGAGCTGCAAGCACTGTGCATTATGAAAATATTTGTCAGACCTCATAAGAACGCATATAGAAATATACACAATCAATATTTAACATAATAGAACTCATGGAATAATTCACACAGTTGCTATGCATTCCTTTCCCTTGTCCATTCAAGCAATTCTGGAAATTGCCCATATTTATCAATAATTTGTCAAAACAGTCGCTGGTACATTTCTGCTCTAATTATTTGTGGGGTATGATAACTTCATCGCAATTCTGGTCATACACCATTATTCCTTGTTAGACAAGCTTTCCAATGCCTGTCCCCGTGCTCCATTCTGACATCGGGTGTGGAAACAGCGTTGTTTCAGAAGTGACAACTCTTACCAATAATTCTGCACATTTTACACAGTTGTATTTTGGTCCAGAATGCCAACTTCAGCCATCTGTGGAAGAAAATCTATGAAGAATCACAGAACTTTTATATTGGGCGAAGTTAGTCCATATAACAAGGAACACTCAGCAGTTTGCGGATCTCAATTTCGATGCACCATTCATCTTTTATAAAATTCTGGGTTTAACTACTTCTTACTTTTCACATTTTTAACTCCCTTTGCATCCTGTGCTCCATCTGTGCGCCACCTGCGCACAACCTGCGCGCCATCCGCGCACTATCCGCGTGCAACCTGCACGCAATCTATGCGCAATCCGCGCGCGATCTGCGCGCAATCTGTGCGCGATCCGCGCGCAATCCACGCGCAATCTGTGCACGATCCGCGCGCAATCCGCGCGCCATCTGTGCGCGATCCATGCGCAATCCGCGCGCAACCTGCACGCAATCTGCACGCGATCCGCACGCAATCCGCGCGCAACCTGCACGCAATCTGCGCACAATCCGCGCGCAATCCGCACGCGATCTGCGCGCGATCTATGCGCGATCCACGCGCGATCTGTGCGCGATCCGCGCGCAATCCGCGCACGACCCACACGCAATCTGCGCACAATCCGCGCGCAATCCGCACACGATCCGCATGCAATCTGTGCACGATCCACGCGCATTCTGCGCGCAACCCACACGCAATCTGCGCGCAATCTGCGCGTAATCCGTGCGTGATCTGCGCGCAATCCACGCGCGATCCGCGAGCAATCCGCACGCAATCCGCACGCGATCTGTGCGCGATCCGCGCACAATCTGTGCGCGATCCGTGCACGATCCGCGCGTAATCTGCACGTGATCCGCGTGCTTGCGGGGGTCATATCTCCCTCGTCCCTTAACCAAATAAGGCAAATTTGGTACCGTTGGAAAGCCCTTGGAGAGCTCTATGCAATGGTGTGATCCTCTGCCACATCTGAGAAATCTGACACTGTTATTTTCCATATCAAAATGACGCCCCAACTTCACCAATACCTCGTTAAAACATTCTGTTACCTGCCTGTAACTCAGAATTTGGCCCAAGCAGCCCCAGTGTTGCAACATGGGCTCTGATACCACTATGTAACGTCCCCTCCCGCCTTCAACAATGCAGGGGGGAGAACATGACCAATCATACGGGGCTTTTGGCAGACTTAGCCCCAACATCCTTGCTTTCTCAAAAATTCATAACAATTAAACATTTCTATGTGCAGCTTCAACTCAATAAAGCACAGCGGAATAAACATACTGGCAAGCACACAAACAGTAATGCCTAACATATATATATATATATATATGACAACAAAGGATGATTTAGCATATAAAGACTCAATCTCGTTCCAATGCCATGCATAGATTCCAAATTAAGATAATTAATTCATTTCATTAAACATAGACAATTAACATACTGCAGAACACATAATGCATGTAATTTGCAATACAGAGATAACACTTATCTTTGAGATGAATCTATCCCAACAACTGGCTATGTGAGAGCAACGTTCCACCCAACCATTGATCTCTGTCCAGCCTATATTCTTTCAGCTGAGAGATCACCCCCGAGCTGGGCTATGTATCCACTAAGGAAGAACTAGCTGGGCTCACTCACAGCCATGGTTTCGGTCATCAGCTATGCTAAGCCAACACACCGTTGGGTTTATCAAGCATACAAATGACAAATGAGGAGGATGCTAAGCCAGTGAGCTCAACCACAAAGCTACAGGCATCTCAAATGAACTCAGCAGTCATGGCACCCACAATACCTACCGCACCCAACACAAGGAAGGTCCCCTTCTCTGCTGCACAGTCCCTCAGGTGTCCCTTCCCTCCAGTGCTCTTCAGGGTGGGCATAGAAAGGTCCAGCTGCTAATTCCTTGAGATTCTAGCCTTCACTGGGTTTATCAAGCAAACCAAACCTCTGCTCAGTCATTCACACATGGATTTCTCACAATTCTGTTATCCAATAACTCAATCCCGTCACTTCATTTCTGGGCTGTAAAAACTGGGTTTTCCAATGGATTTCGGGGTATCTAATACTCTCAATTTTGCCCCAAGGTTCATATCTATGGATTCCCCATTGGATTTCACTGTCAAATATCAATTTTGGGCATTTATGGCTCTGCAAAACGTGGGTTCTCTCAAGGACGCGATTTCTGGTTTTTCTCCCTGCTGGCAATTCGTTTTTGGATGGAAAATGGTGCTGGTCAGTTTCACAATGGAATGGGAATGAGAAAAAACCAATTCCCATGAGGTAGAGTGACTTGTGGTACAAGAAAAACAGAGCCCATACCTGCCATACGAATTTCTGGGGTGCCCATGCTCCATTGAAGCCATGGACTGAATTCTTCACCCACTTTCTTACAGCAAAATTAAATGTTAGCAAGGAAAGTCAAATGGGTTCCCACAATGACATTTGGCAGCATATGGTTCATCCCCACAACCCCCTCACCACTCCCTAGTGGATACACATGGCCCCTTCTCATTCGTTGCCTCCATAGCCAGTCTTGGAATTTTATTTCAATATTAAATATTTACATCAATTTACAATATCCCATGGATTAATAGCACATGGGTAATAACATATCAAATACTTGTCCATTTTAAATAAAATCCGAACATATACTAGCGGGGCCTTGGCCTTGAGCTCCACGCTAGGAAAACATACATTACATGTATACAATATTTACATGAAAACCAATATTTCCTAAGGGTCAAAATTGGGGTATTACATCTCCTCATTCATGCCTTGCTCCCACTTCTTTCTAGTTTCCACCTACATTGCTTCTTCATAACATTTTGGTTCACCAGCATCGGTCATCAACAAATAATACATTGAAGGAGAGTATCGTTCAGGGAGTCTACTTAACCTTGTAGATCTTCTTGTAGTTGTAGGAGTTGCATGTACTTGTTGTTGTTCTTGATTTTCTGGCACCTTTGGAACTTTATTTTCTTGAATTTCATCAAGTACTGTGTACTTTGTGGTTTCCTTTTCCTGTTTCTTTCCCTGCAACTGATCTTTATACATGACCTTTTCATTGAATATGACATCTCTACTTCTAATGATTTTGTGATTTTCATAATCCCATAAACGATAACCAAAATCATCAACCCCATATCCAATAAAGGTACATTTCTTGGATTTAGCTTCAAGCTTTGTTCTATTTTCTTTATCAATATGGACAAATGCTTCACAACCAAATGTTCTCATAAATAAGTAGTTTACCTTTTTATCTGTATATGCCTTGTCTGGAATACCACCATCCAAATCACTTGAAGGTCCTCTTTTTATTAAATAAACAGCAGTATTTACAGCATCCACCCAAAACTATAAGGGCAATCCTGCATGCAATCTCATACACCTTGCACGCTCCATGATCATTCTGTTCATCCTTTCAGACACACCAACTTCTTGGGTGTTCTTGGGACTGTCTTATCTCTACGAATCCCATGGTATGAACAGTAACTATCAAACTCCTTGCCGCAGTACTCGCCTCCATTACCAGATCTGAGACACTTGAACCTTTTTTTTGTCTCATTCTCAACCAAAGCTTTCCACTTCTTAAAAGTAGAAAACACATCAGATTTCTGTCTAATGCAATAAACCCAAGTTTTCCTAGTTACATCATCAATAAATGTAACATAATAATGAGAGATACCAAGAGATTGTACCTGAGCCGATCCCCATACATCTGTATGCACTAGCTCTAACTTTGCATTCTTCTTCTGTTTCCCAACCCTGAGAAATCCAACAATCTTCTGTTTTCCATAAACACAGTTTTCACAGAATTCCAAACTTACCTACTTCAAATCTGGCAGCAACTTCCTTGAGTGTAGAATATGCATCCCCTTCTCACTCATGTGGCCAAGCCTATGATGCCACAATGCTGTATTTGTTCTTGTGGAAGCTACATAGATAGAATGGTCAGTATTATGAGGACATAAATACAACGTACCTATCCTATCTCCTTTTGCTATCACCATTGATCATTTAGTGATCTTCCACCACTTTTCTCCAAATGTAGATAGACAGTCGCTATCTCCCAACTGCCCTGTTGAGATCAGATTTCTTTTCATAGTAGGAATATGCCTAACATCTTTCAACATCCAGTTAGTTGCATTCTTAACTTTTATCCATACCTTACCCATTCCAACAATTTTACATGGCTCATCATCACCTAATAAAACATGTCCAAAATCGCCAGGAACATACTCATGAAAGTATTTCCTATGGGGTGTAGCATGACATGAAGCTCCTGAATATACTACCCAATAATCACTAGTATTATCTAATGCAAGAATCAAAGCATCTTGTAACACATCACCTGCTACATTTGCTTCCTGGGTAGTTTCCTTCTGTGTATCTCGTTTCTTCTTTAAAGATCTGCAGTCTTTCTTTAGATGTCCTTTCTTTCCACAATTCCAGCACTCTATTTTTCCCAGTTTGGACTTGGATCTGCCCGTTTTAGACTTTCCACGATTACCTTGGCTCTTTCCTCTCTCCTTTTGTCTTCCCCTAGTCTCCATGGTCAACACATTACCTCATGTCTCACCTATGCTTTTTCTTTGCATTTCCTCGCTAAGAATAACACCAATAACATCATCAAATTTCAAGGTGTTTGAACTAGAGATAGAGTTACTTACAGCCATGACCAAGCTATTCCAACTTTCTGGCAATGAACACAAGATTAGAAGAGCCCTAACCTCATCATCAAATTTTACACTTACAGAACTTAGCTGATTTGTAACTGTATTAAACTCATTTAAATGATCAGTAACAGATCCACCTTCAAACATCTTCATATTAAATAAATTCTTCATTAGAAATACCTTGTTGGAGGCTGAGGGTTTTTCATACAGCTTACCCAATGCACTCATCAAACCCTCTGTTGTCGTTTCTTTTGAGATATTGAAAGCCACCGACGAAGCCAGGCTCAGCTGTATTGTTCCCAGAGCCTTTCTGTCAAGAACTGTTATACCTCTATATTCCACAGTGTCGCATCTCCACCGCAAAAAGAGCTGACGACACTTCCCCTACTGCTTGAACCACCCAGAAGATGAGTAATCCTTGAAGGTAAATCCACCCTGTCAAGAATTAACCCAGCTGAGACTTTATTTACCCTAAGTACCGTGCCTTGCTCAGTTATAGGTGCGCGGTAGTCTGTACTACCGCGTTATGCTCAGATTGCTGGGCGCGGTACTCTTTTTATAGCCTTTTTGCCATGGCTTGTGGGATTTTGGATTTTCGAGAGATATTGGAGGATTGGGATCTCTGATTCGATCCTAACTCATTTTCTCTGATTAGAAACCCTGATCCACTAAGTTCTCCCAAGGTCCACCCATCTCTCTTGTTGGTTAACCCTACCATACACTATAAAAGAGAGGTATTCCATGGGAAAAGGGGAGGACTCTTAGAAGTACCAAACTTATGATCTGGCAGCATTGTGGAGATAGCTAGAGGAGGAAGCACTTGGAGCTGGAGGATTGGCTTGTACATCAAGCAACCTTTGTAAGCATTCTTCAAGTTTGTAATAAAGATATCTTGTCTTCTTTTTCCCATTTCATGTGTATTGTACAAGTCTTTAGCATGGAATGTATCTAGTCTAGATTTGAATCTAATCTTTACTTCAAGGTATTTGGAAGCTTGTATGCTTGTTCTTTGTTTGATTTCAACAGGTTCTATATTGGAGCTTTTGGATCAAGAGCTAGCAGTGGGACAAACATCTGATTGAAAGGTGAGTTATATCTTTCATTGTTTCTGAATACATGTAATCTTGTTGTGAAAGTTAGTTCAGGAATTTCAAGGTAGCATTTTTTTTGTTTTGTTCTTACCTTAGAGTCAGTAGGGAATCTGCTTTAAGTTAAGAGAATTTTGACTTATCCGTAGGGAAAAATTCTACCAACAAGAATGGCGACTCCGCTGGTTTGAATTCTGTTTGATTGATTCAGTTCACTATCATCCATCTTTTGATTGTGATTTGTTTTATTGCTCTTCAAACCACTCTTGAATTTTGGTCTTTTTGACCTTTATTCACCCCTCCTCTCTGTATTTTTTCTCTCTGTGTGATCACTGAGTCCCCTGGGTTTGCAGCAACCCTGAAAATTGCATCTTCCTTTTCAAAAGTTGCGCCTTTTCACACTTTGCCACAGTACCGTGCCCTCTGCACTGATTACAGCGCGGTAGTACCGCATTTCCTGAGTTAGTACCAGAGCGGTAGTTTAGCAGTACCGCGCTATAGCCTCATTCTGCCACGCGGTAGTGTCTGCATACTGTAAAAAATTTCTCCTTGCTTGGTTTCCTGAGTCATTTTTTGATCTTTCTCTGCCTTAGGTAGTGTTTGCTGTTGCCTATTATCATCCTGGTCATTTTACAGTCTGTGTGGTGTGTTTATTCCTTGTTGTGAGCTTGATTATTGTTTGAATTAGTGGCATGATTTGCATATTGGGTCATTTTTCCAGTTTGATTGCATTGGCTTGATTTTTTCACTACAACCAACCCATCACTACTGTTCTCTTTTACTAAACCCTGTAGATTTTACAGTCACATTGTTTCCATCATTTTCAGTAATTAAAAAATTATCATTTGAGAACAATTCTGTTGTTTGAATTGAAAAAGTCTAAGCAGTATTATTGTGCATTAGAAAATGAACCATTGAATTTGCCACAGAAATTCTCATATTTGAAGCATCTTAGTTGTAGGATCAATGAATTAAAAAGAGTGTTTATTTCAGTTTGGCTCTATTTACAAAAAGAACAAAAAAATCTATTGTTTTGGTTTTTTATTGCTTGTGAAAAATTTCATGCATTTATGATCGAAGAACTCTCCCTCTTCCATAGCTAGATTTCATCAAAGACAAAGGCTTATTTTGATTCATTCTCATTTGCATGGTTTGAGTCGTCATAACACCATTAATTTTCACGTCCATTTACCTGATTGAGTAAGACACCCACTAAAATTAATCTCCCTAATTAAACCAACATTAACCTCACTTGAGGAAATCAAAAGAATTTGGTAGTTAGGTAGGACACCGGGGATAGGCATCAAAATAATTCCCCCTTGTCATTTTCATCTGAGACATAGTTGTTGTCTTCTAGGGAACTAAAATCCTCTAGTATTTATTGACACGGTCACAGCCATTTTTTCGAGGGGCCTCCTGACTGTTTTTAACTTTAAGGGGTTAAACGGCCGCGAGATTGAGAACCGGACGGACTCTGTGGAATGCCGCACTCCACTTAGCCCTAAGGCAACATCAATCATTGTCTTCCTCGGAATGATGAAGTGCCCAAAACCTTTTCCAACGTGACATGAATGAGGTAGCTTAATGACTATTCTACTAGGGCTCTTTTACCCAGGATCCCTTTCGGTAGAGGGATATCCTTCTCATATCAATCTCTCACGTTGTATTGTTCGACTTGGATTTCATCACCTTGCGAAGGATACAGCTTGTTGAGGTCTCCAGCTCTTAGTTAGGATTTTGCTTGTTATCTCATCTTTGTAGAGGGTCATTTTTATTTTTAGGGACTGCTTATTGGCATTCTGGCCATTCTTTTTATCAGCTCGCTTATTGAGACACCGGTCTCAATATAGATTTTAGAGCTTACTTTTTCATCCTGCGATCCTTGCTTTTTCTAGCTCCTCTTCTGCACACTCGGCTTCATTAGAGCTTTTGAGTTCTTTGTTATGAAACTGCCCCTGATTTTCATTTTCCTGTCATCATGCCAGAAACACCATGAAGATCACGACGAGTACAGGGCAAAATCCCTCCACCACCGCCACCACCACGGACCTCCGGTCCACCTGCATCACGCATTCCAGCTACTCCTGGCCACGGTGCTGGTCGAGGGAACATTCCACCACCGATACATACCACATAATCAGTTCTGCCTATAACTGCTACTCACAGCACAGTCTCAGAATCTATTGCAGCTTCTACAACCACTAGCATATCTGAGATTTCCACTGTCACTTCACCCACTGTTATTCCAGATATATATGCCACAGTGGACAACATTACAGCGGTTGAATCTAGTACAACCCAAAATACTAGACCAGAGGTCATCCTTTTACCTGATTTCAACACCTCCCGTCCATCAGACATTTTTCACGATGACACAGACGGATCTATTGGAACCACCGAAGGGTCCGACCAGGATATACCTGGCTTGATTTCAGTCCCAGGAGGGTACATCGAAGTTATTGAAGACACTTGACTTCCTGACACACTTTTTGAACCTGATTATGGCTTCATCACTTCCCAGGCGAAGCTTCCACCTGTTATCACTACGTCACCCAGTGTTCATCAGCAGGAAACAAGTTCTTCTAGCAACGTACCTTGTACCATATCTCTACCCAAACTCCCTCCGGGACATGAAATCATGGCTTCCATCCAGTCTAGTATGGTTAGTCTAGCAAATTCCCCATTAGCATCGGCACGGTTTAAACACAACACAGAGCAAATTCTCTCGACAACCTCTAGATATCCCCCCGTTACTCATCCTTCTGACTATTGGGATCCCAACATCCCGTCTAGCACAAAGTTTTGTCACTCCTATGCAGACGGCTCTGGACCTTCGGACGTTACTATACCTAGGTTCCCGCTGGATCCCCAAAACCCTTTTCAGGACATGAACTCGGACCCAGTTTTCGATGGTCATCCTATCATTGAACATGCTATGGCCGACACCGATACCCCTGGGTTAAATTCCCCACATTTGCTTCCATCACCCATTTTTGGCACACATTCTATGAGGGATAACCCAGTTTTTTTTCCGTCCTAACCTGCCAAATATGGAAGACCCCCTCCCCAAATCGGCACTTTTGGCGCCGTTGGCCAATCCACACTATCATATTTGGCTAGCGGCGGAATAACACCAAGTCATACTGTTGGATCTTCCGTTTTGACTGGAGGATCACGTTCGGCCACTATTTACACTATTTGAGGAGGTGGACAACCAACTGCAATGGTCCCCAACTACAACATCCAAACTCCCCCTGGTGGGCCATCAAGCCAACCAGCTGGAGGACAACCCTTTGTTGGGAACCCCGTTCCTAGTCAACAACCCCCTCTTGTAGGGCCATCCAACCCATCTGTTGGCGGACAACCCATTGGTGGCTCCATCCAACAACTCTCCCAACCAGCAGCATCTTCCTAGTATGGTATGTACAACACACCTGGCAGCAGGAAACCTTATTCCGGTGTTCCAACCGGGCCTCACTCTCAACCTTCCCCGTCAGGTATGCTTCCTTCTTGGGAACCTCAAAACCCATAGAGTGGGGTTACTCACTTTTTGGAAACTGGAACCAAGATGGGGGGCAATCACAGATTCGCCCCAACTTGAATTCTGGCTTCCCTTACCCTTCAGTTGCTACAACTCCATGGAACCCATCCCTTCAATTTCCACTCGCTCTCCGAGGAATGAGCTTTCCATGGACACCACCGTCGCAGCCACCCCCAACCCTGTTATGGAAAACCTTCCACTTACTCAATATAGTGGTAACATTCCTGGAACACAACAATTCCAAGGAACTTTTACCCAACCAGGAGCAGCAACTATTCCTGGGTTTCAACAACCCCAGGGTACCATACCCACTCAGTAGAACATCCACCAACCAGTTACTTACAATCAACCGGTTAACCAGATGGCTTCCTACCCACAAAATTTCCAGCAATACCCCCCGGGAAACACATATGGGTATAACACGCAACAGTACGCTATGCAGGGCCCCCCAGGTTTGTTTGCACCGCACGGTTATTACTCATACCCGCAGACTAACCGTCAACTTCCCTTTTTGGCCACGCTTGACTTACCTGATTTGTCGAGGCTTATTAACGATCCTATATGGCATGAACCTCACTGGCCACCCATTCCAGCCAAACTACCATCGGACATTCCTAAGTTCGATGCTAAACCCAGGGAAGACCCCAAGAACCACGTGATGACCTTCCATCTTTGGTGTTCATCCAACTCCTTGATGGATTATTCCATTCGACTACGGCTCTTCCAACGTATGCTTACCGGCACGGTAGCAAAATGGTACATCGAGCTGCCACAACACTCTTTCCATGATTTCAACACCTTGGCTATGCAATTTCTGACCCATTTCCAGCTTCCCATCCGGTATGAGACTAGAACAGAACTGTTAACCTCATTGCGTCAAACCACTTCTACACACATTTCGGATCACATCCATGAGTGGCAATGACGTCGTAGGCTAATTAAGGCACCCATTCCAGATCAGCTACTTGCTGATTGGTTCACGAAATCCTTTTTGCCTCCCATAGCCAGAGATATCGCTATGCGCGGGCCGGTTACAGAAGAACAAGCCATCTCGGCAGCCCAGTACATGGATTTGGTATACACTCAATCTGGTACTTTACATGAACTTCTTCCACATGCCACCCACGTTAACACTGATCCAACGAAACCTACCACTGAACCCCCCATTGATGGTATTGTCAGTTCAGTCAAGATCCAGCCTACTACCAACTCGACGGGACAACAAGCTTCTGCTTCCCCCGCTTTACCTCAGGCTGCTTCAAAAACCACTACTTCTCCTGCCATTTCCTCTGAAGTGAACGCAGTTCAATCTACGTCACAACCATTCGGGGGAAAGAAGAAAAACAATTATGGTAAACCCAAGAAGAACCAGCAGGAGAATCCCAAGCCACAACCCACCCACAATGACCAGAAACCACGTCGAAAGGCTAAGTTTCCCTACCTAATTTGTCAAGATGATCACTACACACGTGACTATCCCTACAAGGACGAAGTCAACAAATTTATTAAAGGATCCTCTCGCCCAGTAGTATTAACTGACCCTTTCCCTCGACAGCAACACCAGATGGTTTCCTAAGAAACCCCACAAGGGGGCAACCCGACCAACCCTACCCACGGAGAGACATCCACAAATCGTGAAATCCTGATGACGAGTAACGAGGAGATTCATATCACCACTCGTTCAAAGACGTATGACAATCCTCCAAGTTCAAACAAACAATCGGAGATAGCCAAAGGCAAATCTTCCGTTGAAGATCCGACTCCTATTCCCCCCCCTACCGACCATCTCCATATCGAGAGACCGCTTACGGATACAGTTCTACGCCCACCCAAGGGCACCATACGAAAGGTGACATTTAATCCCAACGCTCGAGCCGCCCAAAATTACAATATTGTTGAGGATCTAGCTCAAGCACCTTGCGCCATGTCGACTCTCGAGGTTCTCCAACACTGCCCCACGCAGCGTAGAACCCTACTTTCAGCACTGAGGGCAATGGACCCAGATACTTCAAACTTCATTATGTTTAACTTGGAGCACGCTAAACCTCGGCTTTCTCACCAGTTATCCTTCCAGGTTCACACAAAAATCCATGGAAATATCATCCATCGCACTATGTTAGATGAAGGTGCTTCCACGTCAATCATGTCTTTGAACTGCTGGAGAGCCTTAGGCTCACCCGAAGTCACGACTTCTCCCACTACTCTGAGGGCATTTGATGGACACGGTTTTCAACCTTATGGACTCATTCCCTCAATTGGTGTTGAACTGGGGGGCAAAACAGTATCAGTACATATTGAAGTCTTGGATGCACCATTGGATTACAATCTCCTACTTGGTCGGAACTGGTTTTACGCCATGACCGCCATAGCATCTACAGTCTTCCGAATTGTGCAATTTCCTCATGAAGGGAAAATTGTCACTATTGATCAACTTGATTACTGTATCCCGGACTCCCATCCGAACTCCGCCAACACCGTCCCGTTATTGGATCAACCACGGTACCGGTTCCAAGACATCGGTGTTGGTCTCATGAAGGATTCATCCCTTATCGGAGTTTTTCCAGAGCTGGGAACCCATGTTCAACCAGTCAACATGATTTCATCGAATGTCACCCCTTCCAATGATTCATGGGTGATTCCGAGTCCCTCTCAGATTGAATACTACGGCAACTCTATGCCTTTGAACAGAAACCTCGCAGCATATGAAGCGATCCAATCAGCCACCAATTGGGTCGACTATCCTATCCATCATTCTGTGTCACAGCTCTCATCTGAGACTCATTCATACCCACCACCTATCGATCCTCTCAACTTGATTTTTCCCACTAACGAATCAATTATGGAGGTTATGTGCGGTGATGAGCCACCATGGGGAGATTTTCATCGTCAATCTTCATTCCCCACCATTCAGACACTTGAGCCTAACTCAAAACCCAGTACTTCACTTGGGATGGTCCAAACCAAGTTCCCCACTTCCCTCGATGAGATATTTTCTGAAGGAAACTTGGCTAACCTTATGGCAACCACTCCCATTGATATTTCAGTGAAGCCTGGTATCGTGGAAAACATACATATCGGAAAAACATGTACTCCCCTCGAAATGGAGTTCTATAGTGCCTACTTAAAAAATTTCCGTGATGTTTTTGCTTGGAGTTATGAAGAAATGCCAGGAATTGACCCCTCGATTGTGGTCCACAAAATTCCAACATTCCCTGGCACCCGACCTGTTCGACAGAAACTTCGGCCTGTCCATCCTCGTAAGGCAGCCGCTATTAAAGCAGAAGTTGAAAAACTTTTGCATGCTGGTTTTATCTATCCTGTCCCATTGATAGAATGGGTATCCAACATCGTTCCCGTAGCCAAGAAACAAGGAACGATTAGAGTCTGTGTCGATTACCGTGACTTAAACGAGGCTTGTCCAAAAGACAACTACCCAACTCCGTTCATCGACCAGATCATCGATAACTGTGCTGGGAGTGTCATCTTCTCATTTATGGATGGCTTTTCTGGCTATAATCAGATCGATATCCTCCCAGCTGACTAGCACAAAACAACCTTTATATGCCCTTGGGGGATTTTCGCATATCGAAAGTTACCTTTTGGCCTTAAAATGCTGGGGCAACTTTCCAACGGGCGATGTCCTACGCATTTCACGACATCAAAAATATTGTAGAACCATATCTTGATGATCTTCCCGCTCACTCTCGGACCCGGGAAGACCATCCTGACCACTTAATTGCCATTTTCAAAAGGTGTCGTCGCTACAATATACGTTTGAATCTGCATAAGTGCGTCTTTTGTGTAGAAGCCGAAAAACTATTGGGATTCATAGTCTCCAAAAGCAGGATACGTTTAGATCCTGCGAAGGTAGAAGCTATCTTAGCCCTGCCTTCCCCCACCAATATTCCAGAACTTCAATGTTTGCAAGGGCATGCAAACTTTCTACATCGTTTCATTTGCAATCTTTCTGAGATAACAAAAGGCTATATGAGGCTTCTCAAGAAGAACGTTCCCTTTATCTGGGATGATGAAGCCCAACGCTCCTTTGACAATCTAAAGGAAGCCTTAACCAAAGATCCTGTGATCCAACCCCCCGATTACACACGGGATTACATTCTTTATCTCGCAGCTTCGACTTCCACCATCGGCATGGTGCTAGTCCAAGAAGACCACAACGGCATAGAACATGTGGTATACTATCTTAGTAAGAGTCTTCTCGACTCCGAAACTTGTTATTCACATGTTGAAAAACTGTCTCTGGCAACAGTATTTGCTGTCTAGAGATTCTGTCATTACATTCTCATCTGCCGGACCACTGTTATAGCCGATTTCAATCCAATGTATTATATCCTCACACGTCAAGTGCTTGGGGGAAAATATTCTCATTGGATCATCATCCTTAAGGAGTTTGACTTGGAATTTGTCAAAGCCAATTCCAAGAAGTCTTTGGTCTTTGCAGAGTTGATTTGTACCTTTCCCCGTGCTACTGAGCAATCCGAGCCCATCGATTCTCTTCCTGATGAATCGTTGTTCCTCATTAGCATGTCTGATCCATGGTACGGGGATATTCTATTATATCTCCAAACCCAACGCTTCCGCCTCGACCTCACTCGCGATGAACGTCGACGCATCTGACATCACGCAAAATACTACCTCATATTCAATGATACTCTTTATCGACGTGGTGTCGACACCGTTCTTCGATGTTGTTTGACCTTAGATGAGGTGGAATGCGTTCTTAATGATTGCCATGCTGGAGCATGTGGTGGTCATCTCTTTGGGATGGCTATGGCCCAGAAAATACTGCGAGCAGGATACTTCTGGCCCTCAATTTTCAAAGACTGCATTGAAACAGTCAAGAAGTGTCCTCCATGTCAATTCTTTCATAGTAAAACACGCTCACATCCTGCTCCACTCCATCCTGTCATTGCCGTCGGCCCTTTTTCCAAATGGGGCATAGATTTCATGCACTGTAAGCCCACTTCAGCTGGGGGGCATAGCTATGTCATAGTAGCTGTCGACTATTTCACAAAATGGGCTGAAGCGATGCCTACGTATGCTGAGGACGGCAAAACAGCAGCGCAATTCATATTCAATCATATTATAGATAGATTTGGTGTCCCACAATCCATTGTGACCGATCATGGCTCCCATTTCAGGAACCATATGATTGAAGAACTAAGTGCCAAGCTGGGTTTTAGCCATGAAAACTCAAACCCGTATTACCCAGAAGCTAATGGCCAAGTTGAAGCCATTAACAAAGTCCTGAAATGAATGATTCAGCGTATTGTGGGTACCCAAAAATCCAACTGGCACTCAGCTCTTTTCTCAGCACTATGGGCATACCGAACCTCAGTGAAAAGTGCTATTGGGTTTACACCATTCCAACTGGTGTATGGCTTAGAAGCCATTTTTTCGATTGAATATGAAATTCCATCACTTAAGATAGCCATAGAGCTACTTCCCCACACCACTTCCGAAGAGGAACGGTTTCTATACCTAGCTAAGCTAGATGAAACCCGCCGCGATGCTGCTTTAGCTAATGAAGCTCATAAAAAACATGTCAAAGGTCAATATGAAAAATCCGTTCAACCTCGGATATTCAATGAAGGTGACCTCATACTTACATATGATCAAATGCACGATAAGCTTGGAAAAGAAAAATTAGAATCTATGTGGTATGGCCCCTTTGTTGTAAAACGTGTCTTAGAAAAAGGAGCCTATGAACTAATCCATTGTAATGGTACGCCATTGGCACGACCCCACAATGGGCTATACCTCAAACGCTTTTACGCATAAGGTTACCCTACGCGGGTTACTTGTTGTACATAATGTACTTAGTTTTCTTTTACTCATTTTTTGGTGTGTGCGTGGACCTCATGTATCCACTCTTCCTTTGACTCATGATTTTATGCGCAGATGTCTGCCTACTTCGGATTCGCCGACGGTGCAAGCCGACATACCCAGAATCTCGCATCCGCAGCATGGGTAATTTATTCTCCCACTGGTGAGTTGATTTCTTCAGGAGCAAATTGTTTAGGTCCTGCAACCAACAATATCGCAGAGTACCATGCAGTTATTGGTCTCTTGATGGAGGTTGCTTCACTCAAAATTGACTCCCTATTAGTCTTTTTAGACTCCCGGCTCGTGGTTTCTCATCTGAACCGTGTTTACACAGTTCGCGATCCTATACTACTTTGTTTATTTCGGAGAGTACGCCTCTTGGAACGATCTTTCGATTTCATTTCATATCAACACGTACCAAGAGAATTCAATTGTATAGCTGATTCATTAGCTAATTACATTTCAGATTGGCATCTTGCCCATACATAAACACATCATAAAAAATAAAATGCACAAGTCATTGTAAATAAATAGATCATAAGTAGGTCCATATCACTGTATATAAGAGTGTTTTTCCAAAATACATAGATTTTGTGTCAAAGACAAAATTTGGGACCAAATCCCATACAAAAATTTGGCTCTCAAAGCCTACATCTCGTATACATGTCGCAAAAGACAAAAAGACCATCTAAAGTGATCTGTGAGATCTATCATGTCCCTCGTCAGATTCCTCATGCTGCTGGTGATAACACACTACAGCTCGAGCCACACTACAAAGAAGTCGACCAATATGACTAGGCACACCTATAGTATGCCGCTGGAGGTGCAAAGGGACGTCATCCATCCTCATAGAAGGGATACCATGAGTCAACCCCTATAAGTTCCTCTCTATATACCAGACGCCTCCTGCTTCGTCTTCGTCCTCCTCCTCGTCAGAAACAGCTTGGCGATCAACACCACCGCAACGTAATGGCGAGTACCCAGCCAATCTCTGTGGTCCACAATCTGCGACATGCACACGAACATACATTAGAAGTCTTTTACACCTTCTAAAAATCAATAAAAATTATATGTTCAAAAAGAAAAAATATATCCATGAAGGTCATACCTGAGTTGTCCCAATCTTCATCCTCTAGCAGTTCTAAGTCGATGTCCTCGCGGAAGTCCACCCTTGCATAGGGGTAGTCATCGATCATCACTATCTGCTCCTCGAGCCAGGATAAGAAATCCTCACCAAAAACCAAGCGCTGAGGTCCTCCAAGATGTCCTGCATAATCACTCCATCGAGCCATCCATGGCTCGGTAGGTGGATGGCGGGGCATAGCTATCTGTGGACGCAGCAATGGCACCCTCACCAAAAAGAAGGTGACTAGGATACTCCCATAACCAAATTGGGATATCTCTCCAACCCTACACTTGTGCATTTGTTCTTTGAGGTTTGCCAACACCGCCTCACACCAGTTAAATACTGTTCCCGCCATACAATCCACTGCAAGGTTCATTTGTGTACGGGACACCTGATGGGGACTCGTGCTCCCTGCTGCACGTGTGATGGTGAACAGTACGGTTTTTACAGGGAATTCTATAACATCTTTTATGACCACTTTGCCGCTTTTCTTACTCAAACCCTGATGGAAATACCGAGCAATCAGAGCATCTGTGCTCGTCTCCAAGGCTGTGTATCCAATAAAGTTCACCCGGGCCCCTCTTTTCGAGAGGCCCGTGAGGAAATAAATATCCTCAAGTTGAATTTCGAGGACATGCTCTCCCACTCGAAAAGCTTGAATGTCAGGGTCCCGCAATTGAATAAGATGGGTAAGAAGTTTGGCTTGCTGACGAATGCCTTTGGTCTTGAAAAATTTCAACAAGCCACACTCCCACAATGCGGTCACGGTCGGTAAGTCATTTTCGGTCACCAAATCATCTACTTCGTGCTCTCTTTCTTTCCAACTGACCATTTTGACCCAAAAAAATTGCAAACTCCTACAAAAGGTCAAGAGAAACATTTAGTAATCATTTAACAACTTGGTTTCAGCAAAAAATTTGAGAAAAATCAATTTTTTCATCTTAAATTTTGCCTTCATCACGCCTGGGGCAAACCTTACCACGCGGTACTGCACAGTACCGCATTTCGGTTTAAAGACACAGCGCGGTACTGTCAAACAGTACCGCGTTTCCCGATATTGCCCCTGCGTGGTACTATGAAGGGCGATTTTTGCCCAATAGGGCTTGCCCAAAAAATTAATTTTTCTTACTGAAAGCAAATTGTTCCTACATCAAATGAAAGAGAAGCTTGAGAGCTCTTACCTGGCGCAGACGGTTGTTGAAACAGTGTCCTAAAACTCTCGATATGAATCCTTGAAGTTTTTGCTCCTCAAATGGGTAAATCTCCTCTTTGGGTAAAAACGCAAATGAAATGGTAACTTTCTATTTTTAACCATCCTTTTATAGCTTTTTCACCTATTTTTACTTATTATTTTATATGGTTAAAATTAAACCCATTTCACATTACTAATATCTGGTTTTGTGAGCAATTTATTGACAGAATCTCCTTTAAAAAGCGATATATTCACACTGGCATCTATTCATTGTTTGACCTTCATTTTGAGCCCACTTTATCTTTTCCGTGCTCTGGATTAAAACTTGAAAAATATTTCAAGCGCTTTTACACCCGTGTCATGCTTGTCAAACTCAAGTAAATGGTGTCGAGTTCAGTCAGCTTTACTCATGCTCGTTAAAACGATGAGGAAAGTATTATCCTGGTTGTATTTTATTCTTTTTTTGGACCAGAATAATTAAAACATTACGAAAAAGACCATAGGAGTCCATAGTTAAGCTCTTTTCAGACTCCCTAAAATTGAAAAGATTTCCAAGTGATCTTGACTCTTTCACACTTGTAAAAGTATTTGAAAGGTCGTCTATTCGGTGGTAGGTTACCCCTTTTTCGGCCCGTCTAGACTATTTACGATAAAGGTATACCTCAGTCAATCTTGACTGGGAGAGTTCTCTCGGAAATTTTTTTACACGTTTTCGGGATCGAGGGACTAAATTTATGAAAAAGTACATTACGGATCTTCCTTTAAGTTTTTCAGGCTCTCTAAATGTGAAAAACTACCGAGTTTTCCTTCCTTGGACTCGTTAAAATTTAAACATCGAAGGACCCACTTTGGGACGAACCCCTCCTTTCTTAGGTTCGTAAAACATGTGATATTGGACTCATCCGTGAGATGAGCTACACCGAGCATCTGTTATCCTCTTCAAGCTCGAAAAACAACAAAGAGGTAATCGTCTATCATGTCGAGGGAATATGGGGAACAAGTCAAGTTTGTTATGGTAGCTTGTCAGTCGTTACCTTTAAACATGGCATGTGTCTGTCTCTTGTCTATATTGGGTATCTATTTTTCACTGAGTCATGGTCATCATCCTGAGTCGTCTCCCTGGCCACGAGCCTACTCATTCGGTGTCTATCCTCTGCTTACAATAAACCCTGTTGCCAAGTCCTATTACATGTCGTTACATGTTCAAAGGGTTGTAGTGTTCGAAGTCATTTATTGTGTTAGACCTCCACTGTGTCAGTACATACTCCATTATCTCATCACCTTATACCATCTTTCGTTTTGATTTCATGTCGATGATGTGGAATCATTATGTCCCACCTTCGACAAGTCTATTCCTGTCGACACCAAATCACTATCCAGGAATTGGACTTAGAGATCAACCATTAGTACCTTGGTATTTGCATGCCTCAATGGCAGGTTTCCTCGTGTTCGACAGTAGGTTTACATCACTGACCGCTGATCGAACAATCTCTCGAATGCTCGACATCAACTCATCTATTCGCATTTCATTGAGATGTGCTTCAGATACCTTGGGAATCATCGTCATCATTGGTGATTTCCCTCACATTTGCTAACGGTTCACATCATTGGCCGGTAATCAAATGGTTTCTACCATGTTCGACTTCAACACTTTGTAATCACATGGCTATATTCGTATCATTTGCGATCGGGTAGAAGACCCTGGGCGCACCTTTATATCTTGATTGCGTCCAGGTTGCGATGGAGATGTCCTTTGTATTCTCACACAGATCCACTTTTTGTATTGGTTGTGGCTGTGTTATTATTGTCTCATGGATCTACGCTTGTTCATAGTAGCCATGATCTGTCCACAGTCTATATCATCTCAGTACTCATGGATCTGCAATGTATTGGTCAGTAGCCATGCTTTGAGTCATTTGTTTCCGAGCATGGGGATGCCCGCCTCGATGGTATGTCTAACACCTTGTTTATGTTTCAACTCCTTGTCACTCTCCTCGATGCTATCTCTGCACACTATATTTGTAAAGTCTTTCGGCCATCAGTCCCTTCCGACCTCACACGTTAGGGGGCATCTGTTATACCTCTATATTCCACAGTGTCGCATCTCCACCACAAAAAGAGCTGACGACACTTCCCCTACTGCTTGAACCACCCAGAAGATGAGTAATCCTTGAAGGTAAATCTACCCTATCAAGAATTAACCCAGCTGAGAATTTATTTACCCTAAGTACCATGCCTTGCTCAGTTATAGGTGCGCGGTAGTCCGTACTACCGTGTTATGCTTTGTCCCTGCCACGCAGTACTACCGCGTTATGCTCAGATTGCTGGGCGCGGTACTCTTTTTATAGCCTTTTTGCCATGGCTTGTGGGATTTTGGATTTTCGAGAGATATTGGAGGATTGGGATCTCTGATTCGATCCTAACTCATTTTCTATGATTAGAAACCCTGATCCACTAAGTTCTCCCAAGGTCCACCCATCTCTCTTGTTGGTTAACCCTACCATACACTATAAAAGAGAGGTATTCCATGGGAAAAGGGGAGGACTCTTAGAAGTACCAAACTTATGATCTGGCAGCATTGTGGAGATAGCTAGAGGAGGAAGCACTTGGAGCTGGAGGATTGGCTTGTACATCAAGCAACCTTTGTAAGCATTCTTCAAGTTTGTAATAAAGATATCTTGTCTTATTTTTCCCATTTCATGTGTATTGTACAAGTCTTTAGCATGGAATGTATCTAGTCTAGATTTGAATCTAATCTTTACTTCAAGGTATTTGGAAGCTTGTATGCTTGTTCTTTGTTTGATTTCAACAGGTTCTATATTGGAGCTTTTGGATCAAGAGCTAGCAGTGGGACAAACATCTGATTGAAAGGTGAGTTATATCTTTCATTGTTTCTGAATACATGTAATCTTGTTGTGAAAGTTAGTTCAGGAATTTCAAGGTAGCATTTTTTTTGTTTTGTTCTTACCTTAGAGTCAGTAGGGAATCTGCTTTAAGTTAAGAGAATTTTGATTTATCCGTAGGGAAAAATTCTACCAACAAGAACCTCCCATTCTTCGTCCTTCATAGCCGTCGACTGCTTTACTCTTCCTCCCAACGGTAGGAATCAATCCTTCTGGTATAGATAGTCCTCCATTTGCATCTTCCATAACTACAAGTTTTGGCCATTAAACTTCTCGACCTTAAACTTTCATTCTTCTGCCATTTCTCCCATTCGAACCAGAAACCTTAGCTTCCTGCGAGTTTATCTGCCAAATAGACCTTTGGCTCTGATACCAATTGTTAGAAAAATAGGATCGCAGAGCAATAAAAATAAATAGAAATGAAAATATAATCACACACACATTACAAGAGAGACACATATATATCATGGTTCACCCCAACTTGGGCTACATCCACACTGAAATTGCCAGTCCTTATTATTATTTCGTCCAACAAAGTGAAGGGATACAACCTGTAGCACAACCGCTGCACTTCCTCTTCACTGTCTCACAGTCTCTCTTCACAGATATCAGAGATCTTTACAATGCATAAAACCTAATACATCTTTCCCTATCCGTATTACATTGTCTTTCTTTTATAGGGGAAATACAATGGGAAAATACCACGGGATACCCAAAACCATGGGCCCGCATAACAGCTGGCAAAAAAAACCCCAAACTTTTTTCTCGGGGGTGTTTCTCCTGAACCCCCATTTTTCGGGGGCGCTACCCCCAAACCCCCGCACCCCCGTGACTTGGGGGAATTGTCCCCAAACCCCCTTTTTTGGGGCATTGCCCCGAACCCCTAAAAATGCAGAATGGGTGTACAGTCCTTCAAGGTGCACGGCTAAGACAATATCATCTATGAGACTGGAAGATCTAGCTCCACAACCAATAGTTATTGCCTCGGTTCTCACCTCTGCGTTACCACTTCTTTCGTAGTGTTTGTAGCCGTGAGGGTTCTTTGTTGCACTGGTTTTGTTGGTGCTCTTGACCTGAGCTTGGCTCATGGTCAGAGCACTGGATGGTAAAGTGAATGGGAATCTACGAAATCCAACCAGGTAGTGTAAATCATGCCTCCCTGCTCTTTTCTAAATTTCTTGTACATAAATATATTTATCTCTGTAGATTTTAATCCTTGGCTTATTTGTTTGCAGGCTTGGCAGGTAGGACTCGTGGATGTTGAACGTTGGTGGTTTCAGGTGGAAACTCTTGGTTTGGGCCTCCATTGGTAAGTCCACGTTTTGAAACCTCATTTCACCCTTTCCTATCACAGCTTTGGGGTAGAGTATTAGCAGCTTTGTGTACATGGAGCCTCGTGAGGCCTTTGGCTTACTAAATGTTTTGGGGTTTTCCTTTGGGTTGCCTTCTTGGATGGACCTGTGTGAACAAGATGTATCTATTATTTTTGGAGTGATGGGGATAAACCTCTGAGGGTTTTGTTTGGCAGTAATGGTGGCCTTGCGAAAACTTTGTAGACTTAATTATGAGGGCGTTGTTTAAGTTCTGTCTAACTAGGGTTTTGAAATTATCATTGAACATGGTTTCGTTTTCAAATTTAGTAGTAACTAAATTGATTTCCTTCTATTGCGAAAGGTATCTCTGTCAAATTATTTATGTGTTTTGTCTTAGACTGAGAAGGCTGGATATACCAATGTTCCCAGCCTTCTGCGTTTCCATCTTCTATTTCTAAGCTACGTTATTTGAATGTTGGTGTCTAAACACAATGTTTGCCTGGGGAAGATTATGGTTATTTGCAATGATTCCCAACATAACTTTGTGTTTGCTTTTAGCATTGCTGTTGTGTGTTTAAGATATAGGGTTGAGATTATATCTCTGTATCAACTTGATATTTTAGTTATATGAGGTTGAATGTCTGCATTGTTTGAAAGGAATCGATGATATGACCTTCGTTTTATAAATTTGTTGTGAATGGAAGTGACCATCGTTTCACGGATTGGTAGCTAAAACATTGACTTAAAACGACTTCAGCATTAATTATGAAAGAATGGCTAAATCGTAGCCCTAGCTGCTGTGTACTTGTTTGTTTGAGAAAAGAAATAGTCTCGACGATTTTAATTGATAGCAAGGGTTTCTAAAAATAATAGTAGCGAGTATCGAACCTCTGACCTGTGTTTTGATGTAATTAACAAAATGTGTTTGAAAGCTAAGTACCAATCTCATTTGTGATGGATTCGATTCTTAAATGGAGTAGCTTTCCATCAGGGTTTGAATGAAATGTGTAATCGTTTGATAGAGTGCCTAACTTCTGAATCTAGGATAGAGAAATCATGTTTGTTAATTGCCTTCCTGACTATGGTAGGAGTAAGAGACGTGGAAGTTGATGATTCGTTTTACTTCTGGGCACTAACGGTAGAGGAAATGTAATGTATGCATACTCTTTCGTTTTCGTGTTGAAGGCAGAGACTAGCACTGTGTCGTAGAAATCGTAGTTAATAGTTGATATTAAATTGTTGGGTGAAAAGCATGTTTATTGTATAAGACATTTTCACTACTGTGGGTTGTATTCGATAAGACCTGGGAAATATTATAGTAATGTAATTTCTTTGAAGGGAATGACCTCCAAACATGACTGGGTTTTTCTTTCTAGGTTTAAAAGGGTAGTAGAAACTAAAAACATAAATATAAGTCTGAATGCAATTTAAATACATAATGCTAGTAGTAAATAAATAAATTTGTTGCCTAAATTAATAAAGAATGTACTCTAGGTTTACGATTTGCATGGATGTCTAGCACAAGATAGCTAGGCTAGACCTGCTAGACTTCTTGCTGGGCCTTAGATCCAAAATTCTGAGTTAAATCAATTATGGTTACAAGGCTTTGTTCCTATAGTAAACCCGAGAGCCCATGCCCAAAGGCCCTTTCTCTATGAGGAGACTAAAATTAAATAAGTTTGGGAAAAACAGTGTTGTAGTAACAAGATTATTCTAAATGCCTAACTTCTAATCTAATTTTAAATGGAAATTAACAAATCATATCTGGTTGTCTTGGAACTCGATCCTTGTCTATAGAAGCCTGGTAGTCTTGGAATTCGATCCTTGTCTATAGCAGCCTGCGCAATCAAACAATAATTAGTGCAGAAACTTTGGAGCTTAGCTGACCTGTTTAGAATGATTCTTCGGCTGGATAAATTTGGGGCTACCATGTTCCTCCCAACCATGACCCTTAGACCGTTCCTGGTTCTAACTAGATCCCCCCGAGCTGGTTCCAACATGCAATAAGAGATAGAGGCCCTAGGTTCACTGCTGGTTCAGATTTGGAAATTTATATGGGACTACTTTAGTTCTTGGAGCAGAAGAAAATAATTCTCTCTGATTACCATAAGAGAATGATAATAAAAAAGATGAAAATAGAAGTGTTATTCAGATTCTTCCCGACTCAACACTTTTGAGATGTAGTAACCCGAGTGCTCTTCAGAGCCTTTTAACTCAACACTTCACATGGACGTTACGCTAGTGCAATTCCAGAGCCTCCTGCTCAACACTAGTGCTAGAATGTGGTTTTGAGGCACATCTAGAATATTCAAGTGGCCTCAAATTTGATATTCATTTATTAAGCTTGGAGTGCTCCAGGGCTTATGCCCAACACTCAATGTACATCAAGGCTTACTCCCAGTACATAATACTTCCTCTAGGTACATAAGGGATTTTTCCCTGTACGTAGGTCATCTGTGTGTTCCTGAGTCCACGCTCAACACACCATATAACTCAATCATGTCAATCACATCACTGCACAATATGTAATAAAAAGATCGTCTCAGTATATTAGGGTTTTGTACCCACATCATAAGATAACAACATGAATCAAAACATTATGGCTTCCTTGCCCAGTATATAATCAAATAATGAAATCAGTCAAATTCCATGCCCAATATGTTAGTTTATAAAAGAATAAATCATATGCACTAGGGCTTATGCCCAATAATCAAAATAAATCATATGTGCTGGGGCCATGGCCCAATATAACATCATAAAATAGTCAGTCCAAAATTTGGGATATTACAGTAGATTTTGATGTGATCGATATTTTTGACAACACAAGCCCCTATCCAGTGCTTCTAGGGATAGATTGGGCAATGGAGAATCAATATATTATCAACTTCACGAAAAGGATGATGTCATTTGAGAATCATGAGATCAGGGTAGTCGCGCCTCTTAACCCTGTAGAAGGGAAGAGATATGTTAAGCCGACGAGGGATGAATTCACCGAGGGATGGGACAATCTCTACAACATATCTTAAGATTATATAAACCCTACTATGGATGGAGAATTAGGATGGCGCAGTAGCAGTTCGGCGTCATCAGATTCTGATGAAGCACTTGAAAATTGGCAAAATCAGATGCATGAAGTGTCGTTTAGGAGGTTCACACAGATCACTCAGTCGTTGCGAAGGGTAGCTACAGAAGAGTGCGAGCTACCAACATATGAGGGATTTCCAAACTTGGCTGCATTTCTCACAGAATTTGAAGAAAAAGTGGCAGAACCACAACTACTATTGGCCTTGGAGGAAGCCTTGAAGGCTACACTAGCACGATGGTGGGCTACGCACAATTTCTGAAAAATAGCTTTACAAATAATAGATTATCTCAAAGGGTGAGGATGGTTGAGCTTGAGCAGCTGCAATGGTGAGGTGCTCCAATGATCCAATGATCTTTCTCTTCTCCAAAAAGGGTTTCCAAAGATGGATCTAAGCTCAAATGATGGCTCAAGATCTCAGGGAAGAAATTGGCAGCATAAGGATAGGATGAGTGTGGATGAATAGTGAGGAGTCTCTATCACATTTTTATAGCTTTTTGGTGATGGAGAATACAACTATGGTTTAAGGAAACCAATGGTATTGGTAAAGAATGGTTTAGGTTTTATTTTCCTCTTTTTCCCTCTTTTTCCTTTTTTGAGTATATTTTGAATTATATTCCCTTTTAATTGATTTTTGGGAATTTTTTACCATTTTTAGGGTTTTTTGTATTTTTTGAGGAAAATTAAGTATTTTGAGGAGAAAAAGATGGATTTTGGTCTTTTTAGTGACCTTTTAAATGTTTTAGAGGCTAAAATGATTGGAAAAGTGGACAAATGGGTCATGTGAAGGGGGAATGAGCTAGTGAGAACTTTTTGGGTGTTAACAGATTGCCCCCTGATGTGTGAACGTAGGAGCTCATCATATGGCCAATAGACATCATAGTTTCTTTATCTTTTTCCTAAGGTTTGGAGGAGAGAAGAGACCGATTGGAGACTGGAACAATGGTTCCATGCAAACTGCAAAAACTGAAAATACATGGCCTCATAATGAATGAGGAATAATCTCTGATAATGGACGAGGCAGGCATACCCATGCTCATATCAAGACATATAAATAACAGTGAGGCCTAAAAAAGGGGACCTGAACAATACATATAAACCCATTTTGTACATCATAATGGTCCAAAGGGGACATAATGCTGGGACATACTCATGATTTTACCATGACTGATCTGAAGAACTGATATACTGGAAAATAGCAACAACCATTCTGAAAGATGTGTCATAAAGGTTGATGAACTATTGAATCTGAAGGTATCCAACAACTGTAGGGACTCCATAACTGTGAGTCAACATTTGAAGAGTATATGGAACTGTATACTCGAGCGAGTATAAAACTAGGGTACTTCCAAATACTGTTTCCAAGCATAGCCCAGATATCCACAAGAACATGTAACTGGTTGTTCTAAAAATAGACTCACCAAATGTGCTAGAGTCAGGTGACACATGGGGTCTTCGACGAATAACTATAAGGACCGATACCCTATACGAATATCAATGATGCGATCAAGGTGTTGATGTCGAGCATGTGATAAATAATCATTTGGAGAGGTACTAAGGATTCCTTTCAAAAATTATCCGTAGGCACTCACCACTAATGGTGATGAGTCCAAGGCATAGGGACCTCTAGGTCTATCCTCTAGAACAGATTGTTTGGTGTCGACAGAGGGATACCTACAACTATAAAGTCAATGCTGCTTCCTTAAATAGGGCGAGGTGTATAACCAAGAGGTGATGGTATTGATATTGGTACTAACATACTGTGGGAATGGAGAATAACTGGGGTGATAGAGTGGGGGGGACTCAAACTTCCTTTGTTCAGAGTATGATGACATGGATGACATAGAAGCATATGAAACTGACTTTAGGTATGGGGATCATAGCTTAAGGGATCAGGGGTATGTACTACAATGGGAGAGTCTGAGGAGGACAAATTGATGTATGGTATCGGTAGACTCTCAAGGTGGCATATCACAGAATACTCTGAACAAAGGCGACCAAATATGGGAAGTTGCCATCATAGTGTGATTATATATGCTTGTGGCACCGAGAGGCACCGTTGGTGCCTTCTTCATGGTTTAAGGGGATCAAAGAAGGGATAAAAGTGTGCTCAGAAATGGTACTGTCGTGTGGATTTGTACGAGCCCAGGATAGTTCATGCTCGTGGTTGATTTCAGTTTTAGAGAGTCTGAAAGTAGGAAGTAGACTCCAAGGGGGTTCTTTTTCGTGTGTTAGCCTCCAAGGCCCGAAAAAGCATAAAAAGATGCAATGAAGAACTCTTCTAGCCGATGTGACTAGAGTATTCCTTTTTCGTAATTAGTCTACAAGGTCCGGAAAATGGGTAAACTTAAACCAAGTAGACGCCCTTTCAAATACATTTAACGAGCATGAAAGGAAGCAAGATTACTTGGCGATCTTTTCATTGTTTTAGGAGTCAGAAAAGAGCTTAACAGAAACTCCCTAAGTGCCTTTTTTGTAAAGGAATTGATCGACCCGAAAAAGGAATAAATATATATCGAACAAAAGTAATGGTGAGGCAAGGAGGAAGTGTTCTATCAAGGGACGAGTATGGGGATCAAGCACAGTGATAGGGGGGAAACACTGATGAGGCCTCCTTGCGGGTTGATAAATGATAGGAAAAAAATGCCATAATTTGCAGTATGGATGGAGTGAAGGGCTCATGTACAAGTTATGATGCACAAATTTTGTACAATTCGACAGTTGCCGATGTGGCATGAAAATCGAAGCGGAAAGGTGTGAGGACACAATGTCAAAAAGGTTTCTAGTGAGAGCGAGAAATGATCTGAATCACCATCACGAGTGCGGAAAATTGAATCCGACGATATAAAATTTGTCAAAAATAGACAACGGCCGCTGTGGTATGCAAACTAAGGCAATGAAGGTGTGCGAAAAAATTCCCGAAAATGGGACCGGTGAAATCGGGAAACTGACTAGACCACTGTGAAGTTCTCGTTGTGCTGAATCCAATGGTATCAACGGTTTGGAAAATGGACGTCGTATGGCTCTGGAATGGCTGACTGAAAAATGGGTCAAAAGTCTATAAATAACAAGTGGACCCATAGTGACATGTGTCATTTTCACAGTTGAGTTTGGCAGGAGATTTGAGTTGGTCAGAGCAATTTTGTCTTTTCCGGGAGAACCGACCGTTGGATTTTCATTTCGTCAATTCCAGGTAAGCCTATTATCCTTAATATTTAACTTTATTTACTTTCAGGGGGAAATGGGGGCCTCGGGAGCGGTGCATTGGTCACATTGGGTGAGCAATGAGGAATATCGCGGGTTATGAGGCTTTTTGCACGATCTGAATCGCAGCTTTGGTCTCCAAAGTCATGATGTGGATCGTAGTTGTGGTCTCCACAGTTGCGATGTGAATCGCGACTATGGTCTTTACAGTTGCGATGTTCATCGCGACTGTGGTCTCTACAGTCGTGATGTGGATCGTGACTATGGGATTTACAGTCGCGATGTGCATCGCGACTGAGGTCTCCACAGTCATGATGTGGATCATGTTTATGGCTTATGCAGCCGCAATCTCAGATCGTGACTGTGGGCCCCACAGCCGTGATCTGGATCGTTGATGGGGGGGATTTTTTAGCATGTTTCTAATTGAAATTTTCTTGTTTACTTGGCAGGATGCTCAGGATGCTAAGGGAATCGTGGAGGGAGAGAGAGATTCCGAATTCTCTGATATAGATCATCCGTAGGAACCATCATGCACAGGCTACTTTGGATTTGGGCAGACTGCTAAATTTCACCCAGATTCCCCTCATGCATTCAACAATTAGTTGTTGAACAAGTTGATCGATTTTTGGGTCCTGGATATTCAGGATTTTATGGTTTAAGGTGAAAGATTGGATCTCACCTTGTTTGATGTTTATTTTCTAACTGGACTGCCACATTTAGGTGAGATAGGGGACACTCAGCCAAGGATCCTGGGGGGTGTTAAGATAGAGGATCTACTGGAAATATTTTGTCGTCTGGGGTCTCGGGTGCATGCTAGTGCTTTGCTTGTTTGTGACTTGCGAGATCCGGTGATGCAGGGGGTCGCGGCTTGCGTACTACGGGTACATGGGGCATAGGTGCCCCACCAATTGTCAGGTGAGCATATGTTGATGGTTCATTGGGTTATGACTGGGACATACTATGCCTGGGGGCAGATGTTCCTTTCCTGTGTTCAGCGTGAGCTAAGCAAGGTGAGGCTACAGGGGGAGAGTTTAGTTATGTGTCATTTTTGTGTTGCTTCTTTTTTGAGAGGGTGCCTACATTGTGGCTTCGTGTGTCGGTCCAGGATGGTTTGATCAATGAGCCGCGGATGTTGCGATGGCGATAGATGATGTGCCAAAGTGGTGGAGGGGAATTTGTACAGTTTTTTACTGCAGAGATCTATGAGCAGTGGGAGAAAATGCTGGTTTTGTTTGATGATTATTCGTACCGGGATATGGATTTCCGGGGGGGATATTGAGATGCCACGAGCTCGAGGTCAGGCCTGGGGGACATATGGTATGTTTTTTTTTTCTTTTTCTCTTTTACCATATCATGTTTGTATGGTTTGCTATGATGATAGCTTCGAGGTGTTTTCAAGATGTTGATGTCATCTAGTGTTGGTTATTGCAGATGTGGGTTCGCGGCTTCCACCGGAGCATCAGGCACGTAGGGGTCGTGTGGTGGTGGTACCTCCGCCAGTGGTGGAACCCCCACCTCCTGCATGAGGAGTTGTACGTCACCGGGGTGATGATGTAGAGGGCATACGTGAGACCATCGACGAGCTGTTGGATGGTGTTCCAGATGAGGGTTGGAGAGATGTGGACCAGCATGTGTTAGACTGATGTTACGATGCTCCACGTGAGTGGAGATCGATTTTGCGGCGGATAGCTGTGTTGGCAGCAGAAAGGAGGGCTAGGGACCAGTATGATCCAGAGGAGGAGGATCCATAGGAGTTGGTAGGCCATGATGATGAGGATTATGCTGTCTTTTTCTTGCCCCCAAATGCTAATGAGCATATGGGGATGTTTTTGTGGATATGTATTATGTACGGCTTATGTAATTTTTGTATATTAGGGTGCTGAGGGAACTCTCGACATTATGACTATATGATGATATATATATATTTATGCTCATGGATGCATTTTTTATTATACAGTCGTGTATGCATGTGGATGCACATCTGTTATTGCTTTTGTGTTTTGTTGCACGTGGATGCAATTGTTTGTGTTTTGTATGCTTGTGGAGGCACGTTCTATGCACGTGGATGCAATACTATATTTTTTGTATGCCCGTGGAGGCTCATTCTATGCACGTGGATGCAATTCTATGATGGTTTCTTTTGTTTGTTTATTTGATTTTTTGATTCCTATGTGATGCATGTTTTTATGTCCTACATGGTTTGGTTGGCGTGTCAATCTAGAATATTTTTATCCATTTGGTATGCTACACTATTGAGATTTCTTAGGACATGAGTGAATGAAATGGATTCAAAATGTCTAATCATTTGTTTAGTGCGCAGGTATTTTCTAAAGAACCAGGGATCGCGTACCTGGTAACAATTGTTGAGTTTGGAAACAAGAAGCTGGGAGTCGAGGAAGACATGAAGGTGACTTATGCCCATCTGGAGGGCAGCAGTTAGGAGACCGGTCACAACATCGTACTCAACCTAGTTATTGGTAGCATCGCCTATACACACTCCGTCGAGGTGGATCAACTCTCATGAGAGGGAATAGAGTACCCAAGCTGCGGAGGCAAGATTTGGAGACCAACAACTTGCACCATCAGCGAAGCCAACATAATAAAGTGGAACAAGATCCATCTGTGGTCATGCAGGAAAAAATGAAAATGTAAGGTTTTGAAATTTTACGGTGAAAAAATGAATTAAAACTGTACAATATGGACTGTGGTGTCCAGAAGATTTTGTATGGATAAAAGCGTTTGAGGTACAACCCGTTACGAGGGTTGCATAGGTGGCTACCTTCTGAGTCGATCAAAATGTATGCCCCATGTCCAAGGCAAGTATGTATGATGTATGGGCCTTGCCACATGGATTCAAATTTTCCTTTGCCCTTTTTTTATGGGCTTGATCGTAAACTAGTACAAGGTCTCCTTCACTAAATTCTCATGGGTGAACATGTTTATTGTAACTAACTTTGGATCAGTTCTTTGCGGCTTCAATTGTTTGGAGGGCTACGCGGCGATCTTAGTCAGCTTGCTCCAAAAGAAGTAAGCGTTGTTCAATTGGTGAAGTATCCGGGAGGAGTTCGATAGCAATATGTAATGTTGGTATCTGACACTCAATGGGGAGGACAGACTCCGCGTCATGAACCAAATGGAAAGGGGTGAAACCTGTGACAGTTTTAGGGGACGTGCGGTAAGCCCACAGTGCGGGGAAAAGCATTGTAGGGCTCCGGATTTGTCTTTTATAATGATGCTATTTACATTAATTTCCCATCATATCTACCATAATTTAGTACATCTATGTTCAATAAGGCTATCTTTACTTTATTTTATTACTGAAAACTCTTAAACGTAAAGAAAGCCTGATCTACTTATTTTCTAATGTATTATGGTCCACATAGCCCTCATTTCGGTACTTCATATGACCTTCCATCCAGCCCTTCACTCGTTTTTGAGTTCCGTGCTACGTTTAATGGCATGTTTCTTATTAGTTCTTGGTTTGTTTTATCCTCACCTTCTATTTCTCTACGGTCATATTGATCTTGCATATGCAAATCAATACATATTCAATTATCAAACAAATAGATAATTAAACAATATATATTAAAATCATCATTTAAGATATTCATAAATTTATTTGAATTTAAAATTATAATTAAGTCGTAAGAAGTTTTAAAAGACATTGATTTAAATTTAATAAGAAAATGAAAATATTAAATATTAAAAAGAGAAAATGATTAAAATATTAAAAAGGTTGTTACTTTATTACTCATATAAGGGACATCCATTAAAGTTAAGCATTACGTGGCTTATAAAATGGAATGGTTAAAAACATAAAAGAGACCATATGAAGTATTAAAAAGACACTAACCATATTTAATAATTTTTCATATCATAGATAATTCGTTTGGTTTCTATATATATCATACAAACTAACAGATTGATTTTATATATAATGCAAACTAATGCATTCCTTTTATGTTTTATGCAGGCCATAAAGGGATGTACAGGAACGCGAATGTTGGCAGGCGGTTTGGTAGAGTGCTATCACAGTATTTCCAATGCTGCAACAAGGCAGAAGATGACGTGGATGGTGAGGAGCGGAAGATTAGTGATGTATTTTGGGTCAATTGTACCGCAGAATGCAGGTTTTGGGTTATTTGGACCATAAATAATGTAATGTTGAGTCAGTTATATCGCAGAATGCGGGTTTTTGGTCGGTTTTGTACCAAGTTAGTTAGATATTGGGTCACTTGTCCAAATGTCGGTTAGGAAATTGTTAGTAAGTGGACAAGCATTGCATTTGCGGAAGCCTATATATAGATAAGAGTCATAGGTATTGAAGGAGATGAAGATGACTGGAATCAAGCTGGGTGAAGAGAAGCACATGTTTTTTGGGTTGTTTCTGTGCATTTGTGAGATATTGTCGAGATATGATCTTTGAGGAGATATGGTATCTAAGGTTTTGCAGTAATAATATATGATGAAACTGTTCTGGTGCAAATCTTGGGTTCTTTCTGTTTATTTATGGTATGCAATGTCGCACTTCATGAATAATGCTATGTTTCCTTGATGTAATGTTGTTTTACTGTTATTACTGTGGCGATAATAAATGCTGCAATTGAATAATGCATTATGAACACATGTCAAATGTTTGAGATTCCTGTTTAGTGTTGCAATAGAGTTAGTTCATATAGCCGCAACTCTCCTCCGTCCTCGGCGGAAACATAGTTCCGTCTGCTCTCCAAGGATGCCTCGGGTGAGACCTCATCTACTCTGCAAGTGTTGCTGGGCGGGATAAGACCTTCCCGAGCCGATGCCCAGGGAGACTGTGGCATGTGTCGACAGTGGAGTGGAACCCCTATCGATTGGATTTGTGTTGGTCAACAAATGGTTCCATTGCCGGGACCTTGTGAAGAGTGAAAGGAGGACATGTTGTGGCACCCGACGAAGTCGGAGATACAGAGCTGGTTTGATCAGAAGTTGCAGGAGTTTGCTAAAGAAGAAAGCTGAAACACGCGACTGATAGTAGATCACTGGGTAGGAAGGTATATTCATGACAGTCCGCACGAATGGTTTTTCTGTGAATTCCTAGTCATTATGTACGAGTGGTTATCAAAGATGACCTTCCAGAAGAGGAATTTTCAGGGTGGTGAGCCGACGGCTTGGACCCCAGAATTGATTCAAGAGCTATAGGAAGTTGATAACAAGGCATCACGGGCTGTCGAAGTTTGGCTTGATAGCATCTTGGAGGAATATATGATTGAATTTGTGGTCGACACGCAGAAATCCTACAGTGAAGCTGAAAGATATTTCTTTCGCGGACCAAGGGGAAGGTTTCTGCTGTTGCTCCAACTGTTGATTAAGATGTTAATCTACGAAAAGGGTATATTGAATATGCATCTTGATCAGTAGACAGCCTAGTGGGTGGAGGCCATGGGTACCACGACTGTTGGGGAATGGTACATGGAACGATAAGGGGTAGATAGGTGCATACCATGAGGAGACTGTGAATGAAGCCGAGGAAGAAAGTGGTCTTATGAGAAAAGGAGTGAGGTTTCGACAGGAGAAGAGGCAGAGGACAGGATAAGGTCCTCCTACGATCGAACCGCAAAACCGTGAAGGAAGACCACACGGGACAAAGCGACCTCACAGTTTTGACAAGGACGGCTAGGCTACTCCCAGGATAGGGGTAGGTCCAAACCCCGGCACCAATGTACCCACACCTCTGCTCACTGTCTCACAAACAACAAGAAATACCACTTCGACACCGCCAAGTTCGTCAATTCCATAGAAGTTAATTGGTAGCATCACAGTGAAAGGAGGAAGGAAGCCCAGAATGGTGGGTGATGATGCTAAGTTACCATTGTTCCACGGAAGTGCGACAGACAACCTAGAACAATATTGATTTTTGTGTGAAGCGGTCTGGACCGTGAAATAGATCACTGATGCTGATGCTAAGAAAGGACAGTTAGCCACGACTCTGCGAGGTCATGCATTAGATTGGTTCATGAAGTTTGTTCTAGTCCCTACGGGATCCCCATAGAAGTCACTGGATGAGATGCAGGATGGGTTGATTGCTGAATTTAGAGGGCCCAAGTCTGAAACTCAATACATCTCAGAATTGAAGGAAATTAAGCAGTATCCCAATGAGATGGTATGGGATTTTGACCAGTGATTCAAGACGCCGATGGCAAAGGTTAGTTTCAATATGAGCGCCATCCAACATAAGGAGTGGTTCATTGCAGCATTGCTCCTACACATTCGGCTGCTGCTGACGTAGCAAAACATTTCGACGCCCAGTGAAGCTTTAGAGATTGCAATGCGATTGGAGGCGTCACCGATTGGGGATAATGCAACCAGGATGTCGCAGATACAGACATAGCTCGCTAACTTGACTATAAAATTGCAAGATTTGAAGAAGAACAAGGAACAACGCGATGAAGTATGGTGTACACAATGCCGAGGAGAAGGGCATACGAAGGAAAATTGCCTGGATTTCCATAATTATCTAGTGTCAGGTGCGCCAAACCCATTGAATGGTGGAAGCATGCCATGGTGTCGCATTTTCCAGGTGTATGGGAACAGTCACGACAATTGCCCTTATATGCAGAAAATGGCCACAACCCCGAGAAACCTCTATTGCACATTTTGCAAATCGGTGGGTCACGATGACAAAGATTGCCGAGCATATGGGTTACTAAAAGAAAGAATGTGTGATGTATTATTCTACATCAAGGACGATCAGCATGCCATACAACAACCACAACTGCAACCACAGGTAGCCCAACCACTACCTCAACCATAGATGCAGTTCGTATCGCAGCCACAACCATAACAGTTTGTGTCACAATATGCTCCAATGCAAGTGGCTCCACAACAACCACAGTACGTCGAGAAACCGTAGTATGCACCACAGGGGCAAGGCATGCAGTAGAATCCTATGCATCCACAGTACCAACAGTAGGGCGGATTTCGAGGAGGCTACTAGAGTAGATGCGGTGGAGGATTTGGTCGCAAAGGAGGACGAGGTGGTCGTGGACCTATTCAATGCTATCACTAGTTCAAAGAAAACTATCTATTGAAGATATTGAAGAATTTGAAGTTCCCAGGATCTGGGATGCAGTAGTGGAAGAATGCCATGATCAAGGAATACCAGTCGATCATGAAGAATGATGTTTGGGATGTGGTCCCAAGAACATAAGGGAAGTCTGTTGTGACTTCCAAGTGGATCTATAAGATCATGCATGCTGCAGATGGTATCATAGAGAAATACAAGGCGAGGTTTGTTGCTCGTGGCTTCTCCCAGAAAAAGAGGGATAGATTATGAAGAGACTTTTGCTACTGTAGCTAGATACACTTCCATCAGAACAGTACTTTCTCTGGTTGCAGTGATGAAGTGGAAGACACACCATATGGATGTGGTGTAGTCGAAGAGGAAGTGTATATGGATCAGCCACTCAGTTTTGAGACACATGACAGGAGTCATATGTGTGCAGGTTGAAGAAATCCTTGTATGGATTGAAGCAAGCTCCTAAGACTTGGTATGGGAGGATAGACATATTTCTATCCATTTTGGGCTTTACCAAGAGTAACGAAGATTCCAACCTTTACTACAAGGTAATGCAATCAAGTGATACTACTTTTGTATGTGGATGACTTGTTTGTTACAGGTAAGGATAGATTGATTGTCGATATGAAGAGGAAGTTTGCTACCGAGTTTGAGATGAAGGACTTGGGTATGATGCATTACTTTCTAAGCATGGAGGTGTGGTAGAGTGCAGATGAAATCTTCCTGAGACAAAGGAATTTTGCAGTAGAGATCCTGAAGCGGTTCGGGATGATGGAATGCAAGGCCATGGCCACACCTATGGCATCGAACCTGAATCTTCTATGTGATGCTTCATCTGATCCAGTTGATGTCACGATGTATCATCAAATCATTGGGTCCTTGATGTACCTGATGAACACGAGACCATATATTTTCTTTACGATGAACACATTGAGCCAGTTCCTGACGGATCCCAGAGGTGTTCACCTGGTTGCTGTAAAGCATATTCTGAGGTACCTGAAGGGTACAATTGATTATGGGCTCAAGTATGATGTGAATCAGAAGTTTAACCTGGAGGGTTATGTTGATTTAGATTGGGCAGGCAGTGCTGCAGATAGGAAGAGCACTTCGGGGTGCTTCTTCAGTATGGGATTAGGTGTGATCTCTTGGTTTAGCAAGAAGTAGTCTTGCGTAGCACTAAGTACAACCAAAGCAGAGTATGTCACAGCTTGTTCGGCTAGTTGTGAGGCAGTATGGCTTAGGAAGCTATTGTCTGAGTTATTTGATCTCCCGTTGGATGCTACCTGTATCTATTGTGACAACCAGAGTTGTGTGAAGTTGTCTGAGAACCTAGTGTTCCATGACAAGTTGAAGCACATCGAGATCAAATATCACTATATTAGGGATATGGTGAAGAGAGGATAAGTGAAGCTCCTATATGTTGCGACGAATGAGCAGTTTGCAGATGTGTTGACGAAACCACTAAGCCAGAGTGAAGTTTGAGTACTTCAGAGAGAGGCTTGGTGTTCTTCAGATTGAAGATACTTTGAGTAAGAAGTGATGGGACACATTTGCAGGTTCCGTTCCAAGCATGGTGATAGGAGGATCCTTCCCATGGTTTTGGATGTAGGAGTTGTGTGATGAGCATCAGGACGATGTTCCATTTACTGCTTTGGATATGCATCAGTTGGATGCTTTGTATGATCAGTTCGATCATGTATGATGACATGCATAAGGATGATGCAGTGACGATGATCAGGATGATCATGTGTGATGAGTATCAGGATGATACTCTAAATGATATGCATCAGAATGATGCTATGACAATGATCAAGATGATCATGTGTGATGAGTATCAGGATGATACTCTTGATGATATGCATCAGGATGATGCTATGATCATGTGATGATGTACATCAGGATGATGTATGGTGAGTATTAGGTTGATACTTTGTGGCCGTGGACAGGTGTGTATATAAGAATGTAATAGAACCTTGGGATATTTGTATATACTCTTGCTAGGTTTTTCC